>OZ018323.1:168558991-169836491 GCA_963969495.1 Ceratothoa steindachneri
CCCTGGGCATTTGATTTCTGTAGTACTACGCCCTGATTACTTTTCATTGTATCCGTATCTTTGAAGCGATTATTTAAAATTGTTTGGAGTTGTTTTGTCAATCATGCTCTTCGAGAAACTGTTGTTCACGAGTGTTTATTTACACGTGAGATCTCCTAATGGAAAGTTTCCATGTAGAGCAGCATTTATATACTTGGCGAATTTATGAGCCGATTACATTTATTTTATATCTTTCTGGGCATCCACTATCTGCATTGAGGAATCTTCCCATGTCCGTACTTTTTCTATATACTTTTGTGATATAGCTACCATTGATAATTTAAACTTCAACGTCAATAAAATGGAGTTTATTGCCCGTGCTCAATTCATAAGGGAATTTTAACATGGAGTTCTCCTTAAATTGATGTTTGTTGTTTATCAGATGTTCTTCGTTTTGGACTTTAATGTAGATGTTGTCTACATATCGGCACAATGTGTGTGGCTCATTTTCACTGTTCTCCAATAATCTCTCTTCAAGTTGACCCATATAATACTTGGCAAAGGTTGGCCCTAAGGGAGACGCCATAGCCACTCCATCCACTTGCGTGTATAGATTACCGTCCGGTGTTCTGAACGGAGCCTCTGATGTGCATAAACGTAAAATGTTCCTTAAGTTGTTTGAGTTGAGATTTGGAGCAGGAATTGTAGAATGGCGGTAAACGTTTTTTATAATAATGTCGATGGTCTACGCGATAGCTAAATTCGTAAACACGCATTCCATATCAATGATGTTATTAGTCCTGCCAGGCTTGTAGAGTGGAGTATATCAATAAATTCCTCCGTGGATATTATGCTGTGCTTCGAAGGGATATATGGTTTTATTACTTTATTTATGTTTTTGCTAAACTGTACGTTGGTGTCATTACTTTAGAGATGATGGGTCTCAATGGGTTTGTCGTATTAGGAATTTTTACATTTCCATACATATATCCTGATGTGTAATCGCCAATGAACTTGTAGAAGTGAAGTCCTCCGATGAGTGCATTAGCTTTAGTTATTTGTCCATTTATTTTATTTTTTAATTTTTTTGTTGGATCTTTTTTTATACGTTTAAATTTAGTAGTGTCACTTAGAATTGTATTCAATTTGTTGTTGTATTTTTCTTTGTTTAGAATGAAGTATATGTTGGATTTGTCAGCTTTTCTTATATCTAACTCTAAATATAGCGACATTAAGTTTAGCGATGCATCTGTAAAGAAGAAGACCTAAAAATCATATGGAGAGCGCACATAACATGAATTTAACAAGAGGTATTCTAGTTGACAACAATATAATTAAAAGAAAAGAGGGAAATAAAGCTAGGCTGAACAGTTTAGAAGCTTTTTTAATAAACAAAGATAAGCCGGCCATCAATAGTGAAGCGTTAAGTAGGAATCGAACAATAAAGTTGTTTTAAAATTCCACTCACCGCATTGGCTCGTTTCTTCTAACGTTATGATCAACCAGACGGAATAAATACCACCTAAATATCGTTTTCTTTCATTCACTCTGATTTCGAATCCACTTTTCATTGGTGAAGGAAGAAAGAATATATCAAGAAGCTCCGAAGATGATCGAATAAGTTTAAAAGCTTAGCAATTTAGTTTGGTTTTTACGAAAGCCATTTATTAAAAAGAGAGATGAATACAGAACAAGTTATCTACCATCTACAAGATTGAAAAAAAAAACAGTTAGAAAATTGAAAGTTACCAAAGCAAACAAATAAGACGAAATACACCATGGTCTTTAACAAAATTTGCATTTAAGAAAGACCGTTACCGATCTAGACTAATATATATATATATATATATATATATATATATATATATATATATATATATATATATATATATATATATATATATATATTTATATATATAACAATAGTATAGGGGGCTTATTATGTTGATTGTTCAGTTTGCCCTAAGCAATACTTTGAGCAAACCAGCAAATCATTAAGTGTACGCTTGACGCAACATAAATACAATATTAGGAGGGCAAAATGCAGCAGCGCTTTCCTTGTCCATTTATCTGAAAACAGTCAACCTATTTTTTGGCATTCGGCTAAATTTATTTACAAATCTAACGACTTTATGCAACGAAATATTGTTGAATGCTCATTCATTAATTCCTCGCCTAATTTTAATTTTTCTGTTGGTCTTTTTAAACTAGACCCTGTTATTAAAAGGCTTTTTTATAACGAAATTGCCCATTTAAAAACTTAGCCCTTTGATTTATTAATTTAGTTATGTCTCTCTTATCTATATTTATGTATTCACAATCGGTTATGTAAGTACTTAGTTTTGTCACATAAATGTCTACATTATTTGCGCATAGGTTGGAATTTTCCGGAAGTAGACCTTATCTATTTGGTTTTATATTTCACATCCGTCTTTGATATTATTTTTCTATTTTAAGTCCTTCCTTGTACATGGGCGGGACATTGCCCTTATGTTTCACATAAATATACCACCTTTGTGAATATATTTCGTTATTCCTTGATAATGAACTAAATAAGTTCGAATGTACTAGGAATCCGCCTTTTTTTTCCTGTGTGAATTTCTCATATCCATTTATATATATATATATATATATATATATATATATATATATATATATATATATATATATATGAGGAGCAAATGCAGGTTCTGCAGGTGATAACAACCACCACAGGTCTTTCGCCATATATACTTTCTGCCTTTCAAAACAATTTTGAAGACAGAAATAAAGGTGCAGAAGCTTTGCATTGCAGACTATATAACAATATAGTACTAGAAAGAGAAATTGGACGCAAATGAGCAATGAGACAAGAAACAGGAGTTTTTTAGAGGTAAGAGAAAGGGACATTAGAAGAAGACTAGAATCAAAGAGAGCAGAGCGTGGCACAATGAAGGCAATCCTTTGCTGAGAAGACAGAGATAACGCCAGGGGAAAATAGTTTGAAATTCGTGGCTGGGACTCGAAACGGGTCTGCTGATTGCCGGTCAGATGCTATACCACTAAAGCCACCAGGCACAGTAACTCTACTTCGCCCAAAGCGTTACCCCATCAAACCCAGTATCTCTCTAAGCTAGAAAACTCCAAGGAATTTCTATACCACATCTTCTTACCCGTTGACAATTGTACTGTATTGTAATATAGTCTGCAATGCAAGGTTTCTGCACCTTTCTTTCTGTCTTCCAAATCGTTTTGAAAGGCAAAATATAAATATAGTGAAAGCCCTGTGATGGTTGTTATCACCCGCAGAACTTGCATTGCTCCTTCTTTGTATGTGACATTGGGGATGAGCCTTTAAATTGCGAGCAGGTAAGAAGATGCCGTATAAAAATACCTTGGAGGTTCCTAGCTTAGAGAGATACTGGGTTTGATGCGGTCACGCTTTGGGTGAAGTAGAATTACTGTGCCTGGTAGCTTAGCGGTAGAGCCTCTGACTGGCAATCAGCAGACTTGGGTTCGAGTCCCGGCCAGGAATTTCAAACTTTTTCCTTCTGGCGTTATCTCGTGTCTTCTCGGTAAAGGATTGCCTTCATTGTGCCGCCCTCTGCTTTCTTTGATTCTAGTCTTCTTCTAATGTTTCTTCCTATTACCTCTCAAAAACTCCTGCTTCTTGTTTCATTGCTCATTCGCGTTCAATTTCTCTTTCTTGTACTATATATCTATATATATAATAGAAAACTCTCGGATGGCACGTGAGGAAAGCAATAATATGAAAATTAACCCGCAGGAAAATGATAACATGAATCCAAGCAGTTGCCTAATATAAATATCTCCCCTGGCTTATTTAAACTTAATCCTGTTTAAAAAAAACTTTTACTAAATGAAATAACTTCATAATGCAGCCTGTTGTCACTCTTTATTAGTGAAATATCATTCGCATTGCCTCCCCCCTCCCCACGTGTTCCTGCTAGGATCGTGGATTAACTCGTAGCCCTAAATGTTTTCGTTCTAATAATAATCCTTTGAAATGTTTTTGTTTTTTTCAACCACCATTTCCATTCATATACACGGCGTTGTTGTGTGTATATCGTTTTGGGGACGCATATATCCGTTATTAGTTGCCTAATGATCTTTTTATTGGTATTTCTCTGTCTTGTATTGTGTTTTTCCATTAGTTTGTACTATCTAATGGGTGTTCCCTTCGTATCTTTGTACCCTATATAAGATTGTCTTCTCCATTTTCATGCTTTTTTCTTGGAAATGAACTTGCAAATATAGTTCCGAAGTGCTTGTATTCATCTTTTTATTTGTCCTGTGGTTTAATTTATATATATATATATATATACATTATATGTATGACTTGTTGAAGACAGCAACTGCTGCTCGGTTGAATTTATGCTGCAGATTTTTAATTTTCTAAACAATTCTCCTTTAGAAAGCCTCAGGTAAGGAAAAATTGCTGGCTTGAGGCTTTTCTTCATAAGCCAGAACCTCTTGGCTCCTGGCTCCAGGCTTGCTTCAGATTCCACGTTAGTCATAGATTCTCCTAATCACTCAAACTCTACATACAAAAAGACTTGAATGGCAAATGGTACCTTAACCTTCTTTCCTTAACCTCCAGAGACAGACCATCTATGGCACCCTTTATCACATGCGACTTTTCGAACCCTTATTTTTCTTTAACTCTCTCCGATTCTCTCTTTTTGCTTAAACAAACTTCTTCGAGACTACCTATCCTTATCCTAGAACTAGGGGAGAAAGAAACGATAATAGTGGGGGCTCGCGCTGGTACCATACACTCCCCTTCTTTCCTTGGAATGGGAAAAGCGGCGGGTGGTGCCGGCATCGGAGGACAATGCTTCTTCTCTTAATATCCTTAAAAGGCCGACATTAATCAATGGAAGATGAATGCTTTTTCATCAAAAGATATACCAGATATTCCATGCAGTCATGTCCCATAAGCACTAAAGTTTAAGCCCCATTTGCTTACATTCATTTTATAAGTTTAGCAAATCACCTGAAGAGAATGAAGATGTCAACTACATAACAGGATACAACAACCTCAAAATCATTATATATTAAATTCAAATAATTTAGCAAACATGGTTTTAATTGTTATTTATTAAATTCAATGAATAAATACTTATTTAAATATAAATAACTTGTAGAAGTTTTTATTTTTATCATAAAATGTTGAATTACTTATGGGATGACCTAATATATTTAATTAAGCGTTCAGAAATTTGAAAAGAAATTATGAACTAATGGTCTTTAATTTTCCCAACTCTTATTTGTATACTGAATTTTCAAAACATTAATTACAAAACTACATTTATTTACATCTAAATAGGGCATACATGCGTTTACAGTATGTTATAAGGCTAAATTTAATGTCCCCAAAAAATATTTTCCAGTAGATATGAATTGCTGCCTTTGTGAAAATGAAAAAGAAGGTCAAATTACAATTCGATAATGGATTGGTATATATATATATATATATATATATATATATATATATATATATATATATATAATTATAAATTAAGAAATATAAGTTTATATATATCCTGCGTATAATCTGTTGTGGAAAATAAACAAACTCGTAGTCATTAACCTTTTTGCTGTTATCATAATCAAGATTGTTTAAATCTATATTTAAAGGTATGTAGCTCTTGGAAAATACTGGTAAGAAAATTCCTAAAGGCATTGAATATTCTTACTAACTCTCAAATTCTCTTATGAAGCAGATCTGTGTGATGAATTCAAAAATTTCGCAAGTACAGAATTAAACAAGACTATAATGAATAATGTGAACTATTTTCTCATATCCACAAACAAAAATAATTAATTTGAGACTCTCAAGGATACCTCAAATTATTTTCCTCATCTAACTTCCTCATTATTTTATTCAGTTTATGAAGGCCAATAAAGGAAAAATACACCATTTAAAATGAACAGAAACGTTGTAGGAAATATATCCAGGCGTATGCAGGGCTTAATATCCTGCTAACTATCTTTGATACTATTTAATTACTTATGACCACTAATTTTTTATTTGGTTGGAGCAGTTTTTTACGCTTATGTGGGATAAAACATTAAATACAAATGCATATGAGATAACAGTTTTATAAAAATAGGTTAAATATTGGTTAATAAGACAAATTAAAAAGTATCATGATGAACGAGACTCGCTGAATTAATTGGAAATCCAATTATAAAATTTAAAAATTTATTGCTTGTAAAAACGAAAGTAATAAGAATCTTGCATGAGAATGGAGTATGTTCTTGAAAATAAATATTATGAGAGGATTTATTATATAACAACTTCATACACACATCCAAGATTCGGGTGGTTGGATATTTTACTCTTTCGAATCTTTATTCTCTGATTTATGAACTCCTTCTATTATTTCTCTCACTCCCTTCCATTATATTTGTTTGCTTAAATCACCCTCATGTCGAAACCTTATTAACTTGCAAGTACATTTCAATATTCTTTCATATATTTTTCCTAAAAGTAATATTATTCACTAGTAAATAGGTAAGTAATTAGTGCGTATTTAGACCACCTAACTGAATATTAAGAAAGCCGATTTTGTGAGCTATCCCAGAAAATTGTAATTTTTCCTCTTCTTTCCTGTTTGGCAAAGCTTTATTATACTTTCCTTTTTACTTCACTTGTTTATAAGGTTTCTTTTAGTAGTATTTCCTATTATGAGACATATTTATTCTCTCTTAATTGTCTATTTACCAAAGGAGAAACCATGAAACGCATAGAGATTCATTGTAGCGATAAAATCTTAAAATTCATGCAAACTTTGGTAACCCAAATACTACCAGATTACACCAGAAATAAATTGAACAGAAATTTAACTTTAAACAGTCCTGTAATTCTCTTATCTGGTTTACTACTATCATTTTCTACTTTAATTCCTTATGTTTTCGCCGAGAATGAATTGGCGATAATAATGGTCAGTAATATTTAATTCGATATTCCCCACAAAAAACTTAAAGGTAAATGACAACTTGAATATCTGTAATAACTTCTCTACTTACATGTAGATGTAAAATAAATAATGAGGAATGGATGGCTGCAATTCTTTCAACTCTAATTGGTCTTGAGTGAGCGGCTACTAGTAAGCAATTGACTGGCTTTGAAGTACTTCGTACTTACTTCAAAATGTCATTGTTTGATATTCGCTGGCAGCAAACTATCGACACCGAACAATTCGAAATTTTAATCCAAACTTATTTTGGGGGTTGAGATTAACGATGGCGTGTTGGTTCCTACATTATTATTTATTATATTTTATATAAGGTAACTCATTGATGATCAGATTAAGGTAAAATTTGGTAAGTGTATCCAACCAGCAAAGGTGCGGTGAGAGATTTGGTAAATGGCAGTAGAAGAGGCTCTGAGATAACAACATTCCGCCCATAGATCTCCCTTAGCTACTTTCTTGATGATTTTGTAGATTCTAATTGAGTTTCTTTTATTTTCTGGAAATGTTCGATAACTATTATTATCATCAATTATTTATTAGTATTATTATTAATTTGTATTATTAATTAGTATTTATTTATATTATTTATTAATTTATAGTATTTCACTCGATACCTAAATTGTTTCCTATGTCATAGTGTAAAACCGGAACTGGTACTTTTTGCATGTTTCAAGGCATGAAATTTAAAGTTTCCTACATAGGTTTTTCATATTAAAAATGGACATAAATCTAATAAAATAAACAATCGAAAAAATCAAGAAGGTGTCACAGTAATGGGGAAGATACAGAGATTTAAAACTATATTTTAATGCGAGACTATTTTTGCGTAGCTTTTTTGATGTAAAGTGAGTTAATAAACATGGATTCATTTGAAGCATTAATCAAAAAACACAGAGCCCTGCGTTTAAATTAGGTGAAAAATAAATCATTATTTTTAACTAAACTCTCTAGATGGTCGAAAACATTAAATAGTGCTAAATATAAATCATATTTTTTATACGTTCGATTTATTTTAAAGTTAATATAAAACCTAAGATCGCAAAATTTTATCTGCATAACCATTTACAAGAAATGTAACAGAAATATTAAAATCGGTTGAGATAACCTACAAATAGTGGCACGTTCCATTTTTCTAGTTAGGAATTTTAAAAAAGTTGCTTCCATAAAAATCAGATAAGGAAATTTACAATTTGGTATATCAAGATACAATTTAAGATTGACCAAGATATTATTTATTATGATCAAGGTATACATTTTTTTTGTGTGGTGCAATCACGAGTTTGGTGGAAGAGTTGAAGCATAACATAATATTAGAGAATAGGAGCGTTTGCAACTAATTTCATCTTTATGAGTGAGTGCTCAGAGTATGCAACTGCATATATACACAGAGTATAAAGCGAATTTAAAAAGAGATGAGTTCTCCGAAAATAGTATTTGTAAAAAAATATTCGGAAAGTATTCTATGGTTGAATGTGATTTGAGAGCGGTTACGTTTACGTAAAGAAGTGTAAACTTTCATGCTGTCACTGTCATTAAGAGTCAAAATTAGTGAAAGTGTTTTCAGATAAAAAATGAATTATATTACAATTCGAACATGAAATTGAGAATTGTATGGAATCCGCGAGTTTCCATTAGATTTGCTTTAATTAGACTATTTCATCTGTTTAGTTCCAGGTCAATTAGAGGAATTAATAATGAAGATAGCTGAACAGGTTGCAAACCTACTGCGCCGAGATGAAGAGTTAATTGGCCAGAGGAGTTCTCGCATTTTGCTCTAAAATTGTCTTTTCTAGTTGGTTCGTTAAGGGAAGAAAATGCGTGTGAGGTTAATCCTTACCTACGAGCAGAAAAAAGAGGAGTTGGCAGGGTAGCACGTATTATTCGTTCAGTATGCTGTTACTTACGTTCTGTACCCTCACTTGCTCTTCTGAGAGAAAAAACTAATGAAGTTTTCATCTGAAACCTCTGGTATTCAAAGAGCTAAATAGCATCCACCAAAATTGGTTGCAATATTACATAGTTTACGAGATATGAGTGGCTTTTGTTGACCCACCTGAGTCTGCTACCTGGGTTTGTGGTGGAATTTGAATTTGACGGTATGAGAGGCTTTTGCTATATTGCTGCTGTGCTGGAGCTAATAGATTAGCGGGGTTATTAGTTATGTTCTATAAAGAATTAAAGGTGTGGTAGGCTTATTCTGGATGGATGGTGATGCTGGCCTTGAGCGATTTATTGAGAATAGTTTAATTGCATTATCTAGAATCTTTAATGCATTAGATCAAAAGAATTTCTATGAGATTCCCCTTTATAGCGCGCAGACACTTTACACATCCACGGAGTCTGCTGAATGGGAGTTGTATACGGGTTTAGAAATAAAAGAAATTCTAGCATCGCGTTCTCTTCAAATAAATTTTACGATTGACCTTGAGATAGTTGCATACTCTTGAGTTGTCACGATGATTACGGAAAGAATTGGCGTTGATGGTTAAATTATTGCATGAATTGATGATCAATTTGCATGGATTCGTTTCTCCAAGGTGGGAAATATGAATGTAAGGTCGTTCCAGTTTGCATGGCCTAGGTAATACATGCATTGGTTTCCCACATATTTGACGTCAGAGTAGTAACTCTCTGACCTGCATTTTATAATATTGACAAGAGAGGTATGATCTACCCGGCCTCAACAACTTTTTATGTCACCATTACAAGCTAGACAGTTTTACTCTGCAAGCCCTCAGTACCGCGTAAGTTATTGAAATATATTCCCATATCAAATCTACGATAATTACTAAATTTAAATCTATGTACTGTAAGATGAGATCCAACCAGTTATCTGATTAAGATAACGTCGATAAATCTATATTACAGATGTTTAGAGAATTTGGGTTAACTACAACACCCCATGGTTGGGATTGTTCCCGGCAAATTCCCGTCCACACGGTTCAGAGGATCCTAAGATCTGATAAAAATTACCCAAAGATGACTAGAAGGTAGATCGACGACATGTTCAAGAAGGAATTTATTTTAGTTTTAACACTCCAATATTTGGCATAAAGTTGAAATGCATGGAGATCGTCCGAGATAGACACCAGCCTTAAAAATAAATAAACTCTCATTTGGATATAGAAATAAATTTGTAGAGAAATTATGTTATGATCGGTAGGAGGATTCAAAGTTTTTAATATTCACCTTAAATGATGTCAGGTCTATTTGGCCTAAAAGTGTTGCGGCTGGCCTTCCAAAAAACACTATACCTAAAGCGAAATGTGGAGTTGAATCTGTATATTATTTGGCAGCTTTAATGCAACAAACATTGATACATTAGATCAAGTCACAGAACCGATGACTAAAGAAGGCCAGAAAAAGGTTCATGAACATTATCTGAAGAGTAATACAGCAAGATTGGCCTATGAAATAGATTGGTCTTTCAAAACAACATCGAGCCTATTGAAATCAATTGGATGACTACTCATAGTCCCCATACCTTTACCCAAAATAAAATTATGCTATGGACTGAAGGTCAGCTTCTACACAAGATTCTCCCAAAACATCGATAAATTAGAGAATATTTACCGAGAGGTGTTGGACAAAATTCGAACCAAAGTTTTTTTAAACTTAGTATCTATAATTGTCGTTTGAGGCTTCATGAATCAAAGTGGTTATAATATTGACTTGTAGTCCTGAAATTGTAGAGGGTAATAGTAATTTTTTATTGCAAATATAATTAAGAAGTGTAATTATTCTTTTATTTGTTTTAAATTTTTATTAGTCTGCAATAAACAGTTCATCGACTATAGCGAAATTATTTAGTAATAGGTAGGGGTATGAATAATTTCTGGAGCAACTGTAGATATACATATATCTAAAAAAACTCGAGATGAACTACAGCTAGTTAGGAAACATGTTAGAAACCATTTCGCATATACCTACTATTACCTTAATGGGAGATTTTAATGCTTACCACATTTTCCAGCCTATATTCCATCAAATCTATCAAACTGCTTCTAACCCTAAACATATTAAATTGTAGAAAAATCCTTATCCGCAATATTTCCATTTCTACGCTGATGATATTCTGATTTCTGTCTTGTTCTTCCTTACCATTGTCATCGAATCTACTAAAACCCTTCTTTTAGTGTAAAAAATATTGAATTATCTACCGTCTGAGAACCTCCTAGTGCCGAAAGTTTAAAAACTGAGGTTCTATTCCTATGTAGTGCTATGGATGTGGCTGTTGTAGAGCTATAGATTCATGGATAAATCTCAGTGGCAGTCTAGCTCTTTTATCTGATCAGTGAGAGAACTAGGTATCACATTTGATAGTAAATCTTTCTTCAATACTGGGATCACATTGTCTTTTGGTCCACCATACAATTTTTTTGTAATTTCGGATGAATTCATTCTCACTTCAATCATATTAGTTTGGAGATAGTTATTCATGCAATTCTCACTAGCGCTTACTTCGACTCCTTTAACTCATATCAACTTTGAAACTTTTAATTTCTGCATCAGGATCGTTTCTATCTGGCAAGTCATTGGTCTTGCCATATCAGTTCAAAAATGTCCTTAGAAGTTTTATTTATCTTTTAGAAAGGCTTAATGCGGCTGATCCCTTATACCTCTTTTCTGATCTCTTACATACTCAACCTGCTCAAGCACTATAATTCTTTGCTGCAACGAGCACTGTAATCTGTCACTGCTACTCGCCAACAAACTTATCTTAGTCGTCTTCCTTCCATGGGAAGCAGAGCCTTTTGCTAAGTTTTCAAAGAGGGCAAAACGCTGACTTCTAGCCATTCGTTTCTGTACCTCACTTTATGACCGGAGAGTGCTTATGGGACACAACTCTTCTCCCTAATCTTTTCGAGGTCTGCCGACGGCTAGGTGCTCTTTGAAGGTATGTTACATTGAAGAACGCGGTAAAAACTTATTTTATCTATGTATATCACATCTATATAAAAGACCTCTATATTAATCAATATGAAAAAAATAAAGCCCTGTGGTAAACGCTTTACCTTTATTGAATTAGAATTGCATGGGTTCTAATTTATCCCATATGCATAGAAGTTTAAGAAGGAAACTCATTTAATTGACTTGTGTTATTATTGGTAGATTTAATCAACAATGTATTTCCAAATTACCTACGCTGTAGAATTTTTTAAATTGTATATCTTTCCTAGCCAATATATTATGGTTCTATATTTATTTAATTGGTTTAAGTATTGAATAAATTAATAAAAATTATTTGTTTGTGTGAAAAATTACATTATCGAATTTCCTCATATGCGATAAAATGTGCTTTGGTAAATATTTTTATTCCATATTTTATAAAAAATTGTCTATCCAATTCTTTAAATCAATCCTACCTGTTTATTTAGTAATCAATTTCTCTATTAACATCAGAAAAAATATCCAACGCGCATATTTTGTGACCATCCAATCTAGTGGGCTAAAAGTTTTGTGAATTGCTTCTCAACACCATAAATATTCTTTAATCTTTACCAATGGTTTCGTAAGTTTTCCCTCTTTTAAAAATAAACTATTAAATATTGTTTCTGAAACTTGAGTCATTTCGATAATCCTTGAGCAAAATGTCTGTGTATTCGATCAAAAGCCTTACTGCGATAATCAATTTTATTAATGTCTTAAATCTTAGATGAATAATATCATGGAGGCTGAAATAATAGATGCGTGTTAGGGCAATAAAGATTATATTTTCCTGTAGGCGTCCGGTTTTATCTACCAGAACAGTAATGGGTTAATATGATCGGGCTATTTTGTCGTTTATATCCTTATTCTTAATCAACTTGTTAAATCTCAGTAAAATATGTGTTTGGTACCTCCATTATTATTTTAATAAACACTTTATCGCGTACTTACTTAATTAAATATAAGAAAGAAATGTATATTTAACAAAATATCTCTCAGTAAGTTTAATATGGTGTGACTGAACCCAAAATCATAAACTCAACAAAGAAAATGCAAGGAAGTGAGATCAATAGAACCTTAAAATCACTAAAATATTTAAAGTCAGATTTACTTTGAACAGCTTTACTTACATATTCACATGCTCCCATGTATTTACAATACAGAATCAACTCTGAACATAAAGCGTTTAAATTGGCATAGAGTAGCTTAGCAAAGCCACAAAATGGAACAAATTGAATTTATAAATAAACCAAACTACAGAAAGTAGAGAAATATAATCCCTAATGCTTAAATGAACGGCTGGAGCAAAGATACACAAGAGAATAGGAGGACTCCTGAATAGTTTCTTTCTCGCCCAGTCGAAATAGGAAAAGTGACGGTTACTTCTTTCTGAGGAAACACGGGAGACTAAAATTGTCGTATAAATTTGTGACCATAGAGCTATGATGCCTAATTTTCCTTTGCAATAAAAAGGTAATCAATGCAAACCAATACTCTCCAACTAGAACTAGTTGTTTGCTGAAGCCCATTACAGTATTACCAATGTTTCATTCATCTCCTCTGTCCAAGAGGTGCCCACGAATATAGTTCTTGGGAGAGGGAGGGTCGCAATTAACTATCAACAGAACATAGAATGTCGATGTTTAATAAAACAAAGATAAAAAGATTGCTGACTATACTAAGAGCACTAAGCTGGAATGAAAAGCTACTTATGATAAAATCCTCAAAGGAAAACCTTAATATATAGTTTTTCATTAAAACAAAGTCCTTTCATTTGGCATCAAAAAGGACGGCATTAAAGACTTCGCTGAAGATTAGTCTTCGCTCTGGTCTATTCAAGCAGTAATAACTACCCCTCTGAAAAGAGAAATCAAACGACTTCCTTTGATTAACTATAGATTAGACGAATCTTTTAATGATTAATTTGTGGTAAAGGAAATTCATGATTAAAAATAACTTAACTTTTCACATTTTTTCATTAATCATCTCGCGGAAATACTCGTGAAGGAGAAAATCTTTTAAACTTCATTTCGAAATAATAGTAATCTACAAGAAAATCACCAGATATCCGAAATATTTTAGCAAGCTTATCGGAAAGGCATTATGTACAGTATCGTCCATCAGTAGAGAACAAAATACAAAAAATTACATTTACTTTAAAATACTTGTTTAAATTAAATTCAATTTTCTCAAAACTTATTCCAAGTTCAACGCTATTATTTAAGATTTATATCCAAGGACAACGGCTAAATATATCCTAAAGAAAGTTTTGTTTTCAAGAAATAAAGCCTCCAAAACATGCAAAACTAGAGGATGATACTTAAAACTCAGAGTTCACAAGACGAGCTACAGACCTCAAATTCTTCAAATTGCAATTTCTCAAGTGGGAAAGTGGAGAAATGGCACTGGCAGACATTTGTTGGTAATGTAATTGGTCAAAAAAACTTAAATTAACTCATAAAAATTCTGACTGAAAAAACCTTGTCTTGCAAGTCCAGAATAAGACGTATAGACAAGGAAATAACATTCCTAGAGAAGATCGAACGAAGGTTCTTTTGTCACAACTGCCGATATTTCGTGTAAAGTTGCCGAGAAATCAAGGTGAATGTGTCTTGCTAGTCTGAATTGAGCACAGTGGGAGATGTGAGATCTATATCAAGTTCCTCTAAGAAGAAATCAGTAATTATAAAAAAATAAAGCAGCTAGAAGGGACTTCTTTTTGAGCATGTCCTCTGGCGTGCTGAAACGTAAGAAACAGTTTTTAGAAATGAAAGCAAAGGTAATTTGTTCGGATGAGAGATGTCGTGGTATACGGCCGAGTATGTAGGTACGTTTGTTCCATACATGAATAACCCCATTCCTTTTTTCTCTAATAGTGTTATATTTTTACTTTTACTTTTGTTTTGATTCTTTAAACAGGGAAGATTCGTAATATTATATATATTGCCATTTGCAGTGTTTCGACGATTTAATTAAACAACTAGGGTAAAAATATACTTCTAATTACATAAAAAAATGACATATTAAAACTTAAAATATACTAAGGCTATAATAAGAGGATCTAAATAAAAATAATACTACCAATGTGTGCTACGCGATTTTTGACGCAAAAATTCACTTTAGTACGGAATGTTAACTAAAGAACATAAATAAATTGGAATCCTTTTCACTTTAAACTAAGTTGGAGTCGGGCGTGGGATGACTTTAAACGAGAATCTCGTATAGGCGATGATTCAAGGCGTGATATGTCACAGACGTGAGGCTGAATCGGACGCACAGCTGTTCGTCTCACTGAGTTAATCCCGAAGTCAGTGAGACGAGTGTGGCGATGCTTCTTGACTTGAAGATATAAGTGAAGGGGATTGGGGATGTGAAATTATTACAATCCTTGGGTTCCATTTGCGGGCTTCTTGATGATGAGACTTGACGATATAAGCGAAGAATTGTGGCTGTACGATTATTCCAATCCTTGAGTTACACTTGCAGGCTTCTCGATTATGAAACTTGACCAAGACCTGAATATTTTCTCGAGTGGAACTTCACATTGGTATTTTTCAATCGTGAGGGTTATTTCTGTTTTATTCGAAAAACTGAGATAGTGGGGGTTTTCCGAACGAGATGGGTATGAGAGTGATTCTCTATACCGAGGGTGTACTCTTCAATGTGATCAAAAGGAACAACCTCGGGAAGAAAAATCTCGCTCAGTTCCATTTCTTCTTGATTCCCTGTTTTACTCAGGGACCTCTTCTTTCGATCGCTACCTCGATTACCCTCTTCTTTTCTCCAGATAGAATTATATATACCTCAATTATCCCATGGGAGGAGGGGAGGGGAGATGAGTGCCCACATGTAAACCACTCTCCTAGTGCATCCTTCTCAACGTTGTTTTCCTTAGCCCTTCTGGTCTCTTCTGGTTTACGGCAGGGAAAGTAAAGTTTCGTCTAGTTCGCGAAAATAGACCTAAAAATTAGGAGGGGAGAGTGAGCGTGTTAATATATTTTTATTCTGAGGGCTATCCCACCCTCCTTTGTTTACACAACCGGGCTACGAAATCTCCTGATGGTAATCCTTCTTTGCGAGCCATATCGATGATTGTTTTTGGACAGCGGCCCATATGTCACGTAACTATTGACGCTGTGTAACCGAACTAGCATCTGTTTGGTCTTCGTAATATTGAGTTTCCAACAGGAGAGGAAGTAACATTCAAGTTGTGGCCATGTGAAAAAATGAAAAAACCTATGGAGGTCAAAGCGTCATGGTATACGCATGTTATTTTGGGCTGGCTTCTCTTCCAACTTTAGTTTATAAGGCAATATAATCCTTGTGGTAAACCATAATCTGCTCTGTAAATACTTTATACTTTCTCTCCATATATTGAAAATATACGAGCCTCTTTTGATGTAGTACTATACTCCGTACCACAAACAGAGAAAATACTGTAAGCAGTTCTTTGATGCTGAGAATATCAAGGTGATGAACTAGCCTGAGCAGATCTCTGATAAGCAGACGTTAGAAACATTTTAGATAATATTGATTAGAAGGGTTTAGCTCATAAACCGAGGAACTTTGAAGATCTTTAGCAAATATTGGAAGATAAATAGAATATAATCACACCGGGAATTTGGAACAAATTGGTGGTCCTACAGCAAATAAGTCATCGTGAAAAAGTCCCTGCATATGTCTTATTAACATTTTTCTATTTTCTATAAGATAATAGGATTGTCTTCTAGTTAATGTTGCATTTATATTTATAATTCCTAAGTATGGGATGCACCATTTCTTCAAATATATATTACTTTACCCAAATATATGTCTTGATCCATGTACACAAATTATGCACAGATGTACGTGTTCTGACAACCGCGACCATTTTATCTCGCCTTGGTCAGTTATCTTCCTTTAGGTCAACAAACTTCGTCGACACAGAACTGTAATCCAACCATTTGTTTATTGACACTAGTTTGCTACCTATTTTTCAGACTCTGTTATCATAGATTGCTTTTCCTTCCATCTCTTTATCAAATTCCTTTGATATACAATCTCTTCTCTCTCTCTCTCTCGAATAAACATTGACTTCAAATAAAGGCTTCTGCCCAAAACTGATTAAGCACGCCCACCTTATCTACACATATAAAACAAGCACATATTATTTACACAAGTCAGATACAGATATTCTCATAATCCACGCAGTCAATCACATCATTTCGTCTTCACATTTATTCCATTCAACGAAGAATGTATCTAGGGTCAACAACTCCCGCCATTCATCCTAGTAAAATTTCAACTTCAAAATAAAGTTATTGTATCAACTTGATTTAAATCCAAATACCAACTCATTTGGTGAACACCCTCAAGCGAACTCAAATTCCCGTAGTTGGACTCGTATAGCAGAGAGGAAAAATTTGTTCCTACTTGGAATTGGTGCCCCATGCCACAATATATCAACTATTTCTCTCACAACAACCATCAACCAACTCATCTCGCTACATACATATATTACTTTACTTTCTCTGGAATAATACTTGACCCTTTTCAGAAGCAAAATTCAAAGAATATTGTCCGCATTTCTCATTGAAATTAAAAGGGTATTTTCTTCCTAATAGCGTTTGGGGTATTTTTCTCTCTAGTTTTGGACAGTACTAAAGCTATTCAGAACATGAGATCAAGATGGGATTAAATTATATTTTGAGTCTAATATACAGTAATCACCAGTTAGTTAAATTTTAGTGATGAAGAAATAGTATTTACAATATTAGTTATTTCATACTTGAATTAATTAATTATAATGAAAGAAGACAATTTTCGATCCGTTTAAAATGATTTATGTATGTATAAACATATTCAAGAATCATTGACCCAAAAGGTTTAATCCATAATGGAATTTTAAATGTAGAATTTTTCTACTACAACCCTTCAACAGGAACCTTTCTTTTTTGCACAATAAGGCGGTTTGGCAGAAATCAGGCTTTGTTCAACAATTCATTTCAAAAATATCTCTCAAAGTTTGCTTCCCAAGAAAGTATTTTCTTTTTATTTAATTAAATTAAGAAATGCTTACACTTCCTCTCAACTTAGATTATCCCAATATACAGGATTAGCTTTTAACTATAACATTTTTAATAGTCTTATACATTTTATCTAAGTACACCAAAAAATAGATGTAACATGGCTAAAGATATTTAACTACATTTATGAATGGCCATCGTTAGTTATAAGTTTTATTTATGGGATCTACACCTTCTCGGGTAGAAAATAAGGAACGAAAGCCTTTTAAAAAGAAGTAGGTTTAGTTTAATCTCATAGAATCGACCTATAAAAAATATACGATATTACCTCCTTCCAAGAGTAGTAATGACTTAATAACTTAGTTTCAATGAGATATTTCTTCACAAACTCTACATAATGGAAACACTCTTTAGAATTAGATTGAAAATCCAAATGAATTAGTATGCCAAAAATGGATTCATTCATCTTCGAAATGAATGGAATTGCTATATTAAAAATGTAAGATAAATTTAGGTGAAATTAGAGTTAACATATATATGATATTGCATAATTTATGTGATGTCAAATTTTATAATATACGTGAATATACTATTAGGTGTATATATGATACAATGATTATTAAATTATTGACTCAGTAAAATACAGGTCAAGTAGATCAATATACATATACCTAAAGTTAAGTCATTTTTCTTAACAAAAAATTTTTGCTATTTGAAGGAGTGGAAAAAGTGCATAAAAAAGAATTAGAAAAATGAATGAGAATTTTTTTAGGAAATATAATAATGGAATGTAAATCGAAGAAAAATTAATTTACTAATAGATTGTTATTTCCTTCGTCAAAATAAATTTGATATTTCTTCTAATTCGGATTTCTAATCTTAATCCTGAAACTTTCTTAGAGGTGATGAATTTACGAATTGGGTGAAGTGAACAAAAAAATTTTAGGGAGAGTTTTATTGGAAGAATATGATCGATTGAAACTTTCACACATAATCTCGAAAAGATAGTTTACTTACAAACTCTACACCTTCGTAAAAATCTGTGTTGTTGATGTTCTAACAGAAGGACTCACAGTGTATTTGAGAAAGTTTAGTTGGTGATGGAAGTCTCTCATACTAGAATCGTTTGGTTGTTTATTTAAATTAGAAGTAAGTGATGGAAAATAAAGCCTATACAGCCAGTATTCATTTGATCAAATATTTAATTTATTAGCAACATGATTTTTATTACAATGGATAAATAGTATTTTAGTCAGCTACCAACGATCGTCAAAAAGATTTAATTTTGGTTAGGAAAAGAAGTTAAATCTCGGCAAGAATAATTCCTAATATTTACACAATATATGTCAAATGGGTAATTAATATACATATTTACACAACTTTAATGGCGATCATGGGTAAATACCTCATGACCACTACTGTATAAGACTCTATTGTGTTTAAAACGATTCTATTATCGAGTTATGATAGGTATGCTCATGCTAAGATGATGATGGGTCGATATTTGATAACTATAGCTTCAACCATAACAAAGTTAGAAATAAATCAAGGTGAAATTTTGCGTTGTGAAAATTATTTTATTATTTTTTTACATAACATTTACCAATGCACTTTCGGCATTACATAAAACGATCTCGAGCATTAAATAAAATGTAAGATTTATGATCCATTGTAAGTATGATTCGTTTATCTGATTGCAATTACTGAGTATTTACTTTCATAAATTATTTCAAATATTACAATTTTGAAAAACTACTAGATTATCCTTAAAATTAGACAGGAATTGGAGAGACCAAGAATCGCTAGAGGAAAAATAGAAATTTGGGTCCCTGAGAACCACTGGTCTGTGTTTTCTTGATATTATATTACATCAAGTCTCATCACGTTACCTTATGAGCCGATATGGAACTTGTACGTATAGGTATTGTAATAGACTCTCTAACTATAGCAGTTAACTTGTTTTCTGTTTAACAAACTGTTCTTTTAAATTACAACATGCTCTCCTCTAGATACTTTCTTTTCTTTAAAGTTTTTTTCAACCAGATATTTCTCATTACCCTAAACTAAATATTATTATTAAATCTGCATCGCATTACGTTTTGTATCCTCTGATTTCAAAGAGGCTGCTGTTCCCTCAGGTCATTAAAAAAAATAACCTTTACCCCACAGGAGAGGTAAGTAACTAAACAAGTTCTGCTGTCCAAAAGATCGCGTGCCCTCACTTATTCTAATTTATGACATTACGACCTTAATAACTTTCAATAATTCTCGGCCTAACCTTGGGATGACATTGGCGATTGTATCATTCGAAAGAGAATGTAAAACAACATAAGGATTCCAAATATTTTTAGAGCCTGACCTAAAATAGAATAGCCTTAGCATAGCTTAGCCTAGCCTAGAATTAACTATCCTGGGCAAGTATAGCCTATACTATAATATTATACCCTAGGAAACCATAAGTTAGTATTGTCTAGCCTAACATTCTATGTGGTATCCTAGCAAAGCATTTTATAACCTAAATTAGCATAGTATATCTTACCCTTGTACATACATTATATCTTATGATAATATAGCCTAGAATAGTATAGCGTATTCTAGGCTTACCTAGCAGAGTATAGCAAATTATAGCGAATAATTATGATGTTATGGCCAAAACAAATTAATTCCAGGGTTAACCTTGGGAGGACTTTTACACTTATATCATTCAAAAGAGAATGTAAAACAACACAAGGGTTTCAACTTCCGTTAGAATCAGCCTAATAGTTATGATGTTATTACAAAAAAGAAGCAAAACAGGGACTGACCGACCGACTGACCACCCGGTCGACATATTGAGATGTACAGTCGCTCGCGACTAGACTCACACGCTACTAAAATTATTCCTTCTCTACTTCCCCTCTAAAGATCTAGGAGGCTGGTCACATCGGATCCACGATTACAGGTCGTTTGTCACTATTTATGTTATATTCGAGTTTTTTTTCAACGGAGGTCAGAGAACTAAATCAGGTTCTCTTACTTCGATCTTACTTCCCATCGACTTAAGCTTAACACTTGTCACTCTTACATTCTGTTTCATCTACTCTTCCCTGCACAACAGCCTGTCAAGTTTTCTCTAATTTTATAAGACTTTCGTAAATTCTGAGGTATTTTCAAACCCTCAGTTAACTAGATTCGCTCTTATATTTCCTTACGTACACAATATTTTTACTTCTCAGGCTCTGTATCCCGGTTAGGTCGTTATGAAGACTGTATCTTTAGTTTATCCCTTTTCATATCTATTTTATTCCGCTTACTATACATTTGCATTATATTTGTGTTATCATTCCATTTATATTCATATAGGATATGAATCTCTCTCTTATTCTACCTAAACTAGTTTTTGACGAGTTAGAAATCTTCAAATCGAATAGGATCTTATAAATGAATGACTCTCGGGGCAACATTCTGATATACTTCAATAAACTGAAGAATTCCTCCTAGTTTCCTTAGGCATGTGGTCTCCTATAAAACCTTTAGTACCTTTCTTATTATTTGTTGCTCTTCTATCCCCTTATCTCTCAATTACGCAAATTTTTCAAATTTTATAAAGAATTATCTCTTAATACCCACATTGATCATCCTCATTCTGCTTTCTTCTTAATCTTTTCTTCTCCAACTTTGTTTACAATAGTTTCGAGCTGTGTATTCATGATGTACTTATATCTTGTCTCAATTACTGCAACACTCTTCTTACAGGATATCATTCACTCGTATCTTGATCCTTTGAATTATTTAAAAGCGTCAATCATTGTTTAAATCTGCCCTAAACATTCATCTCCTGATTTTTTCATCTCTTGTCAGCTTTAATTAGCTCCTAACTGATATACAATAGCTTTCAATGGTATTGATTCTCATCATAATATTTAAAAAACTCAAAGTACCATCCTATCTTCTCCTGCATTAAACCTATCCCGTCACCTGATCATCTTACTTAACTTTTTTCGTTGTATGCAAACAATTTTAATGCAATAGAAGGAAAAGCAACCATAATAGGGAAAATAGGGTAAAATGATTTAATTCATACAAATAAATAGAAAAAAATTAAATATGCGTGAAGTAAACACCTAAAATTTTAAATCTTCTACTAAGTATAAATATTTCCTAATTTTATTAAATTTACTGCAATATTTATAAATATACGAAAGTAGATTAACAGAAATATCCCTCTTACATAAGGGTAACTATTTATAAGTATCCCTATTGCTAGTAAGACTATTGTTTATTTGCGCCAAAGATTTTTAAGGTACTTATAAGGTTAGCTTTAGGAGTTACAACTTCTTACATGCGTTTTCTCCTCTAATAAAATTGAATCTTGTGAGTTAATGTCAGAATTTGGCTGGAATATCTCAGCAGTCCTAGAAAACCACCGTTTTTTGGCGGATGAGTCTTCTTGGGTGGGTACGTGAACCCTGGGTTCCAGGAAATGTGCCCAAATATCTCATTAGGACACCACCGGTTAATTACCTTGAGTGAGCGTGCGAGTGTCCTTCTTAATAGGGCTTTGAGTATTCCTTAAAGCGGAAGAACAACAAATGTGCTATCAACGGCACCCCTGAAATAGATATTTAGAGTTGGTACCATAGTGATGTGCCTGACATTCCACAACTCTCTTATTTCCCTAGCATTGCAGGGCACCATCCAATCTTACCACTTCTCTTTTTCTTTCTTCCCAAGGTGTGCAGACAGGCCGAGGAGTGGGATTTGTCCCGGTTGATTTCTCCCATCGTTACTGTCGGCATCCCTTTTCAGGCAAATCAGGGTGGTACCTCAACCATAAGTGCCTTACTTGTTGTACCCGCTCCTCAAAGTTGACCGTTTAATTCCTGGTCTTATATTTATGTAGTATAGTTTTTCTAATTCTCAAATTTCCTTGTTCTTTTTTTTATATTTGTTTAATTACTATTTTAAGTTTTAACCTTGGTAACCTTTTAAATTTTAATAATTTAAGTTATTTAATGCATTCATTTATTCTTTTGTTATTATGTGGTGACATTGAGTTGAACCCTGGCCCTCCATGATCATAAAGACAGGACCTATCTCTAGGTCAACGCCTAGGAGCTCGTGGTCAGATATAATGTTGGAGTTCGTAGATTCGATTGTATCCTTGACATACAACATTACACCGCCACCCTCTCTGTCTGGCTTATCTTTGTGGAAGAGTTGGTAGCAAGGAACCGTGAATTCGCCTGCAAAGTCTTCTTTTGAGGTTTTTCTCCACGATTCTGTTATGGCTACCATTTTGGGTTCTTCCCTCGCTACGAGGCCACGGAGCTCAGCAAACTTGTTCCTGGTTGACCTTGCATTGAACAAAGGAACTTTCAGGGAGTCCCCTAATGTAGGACATCCTATACTCTTCCGTTTTATGGCACCATTTTTGACAACCTCCGAGAAGGTGGTTTGGGGAGTGACTCGGGCGTACTGGCGTACGTCCGCCTTCCCAATGTGCCGGACACTCCTTTGGGTGCGCTCCACGGCATCTGAGACTCCTCGGCCTCAGCTCTTACCCACTTATTCCCACAGCCTGGGAGGCGGCTAACCTTAACGCTTGTGCGAAGGCGGGCCGCTAGCAGGAGCTGCAGGGCCCGTGCCTAGGAATCACCCCCAAGGCTTACCCTGGAACATTTGCTTGCTGAGCTCGGAGTCTTTGTTTTCTGAGGAAAGCTCTCCGATTCCTCTCTCTTCCCCGTCACGGTCTCTTCAGTCTTATTCTTTTTCTTCTTCTTCTTCTTCTTTTTCCTCATCTTCTCTATCATATTTCCCCCCTTGTCTTCCTTTTCAATAACTTCTTCTACCTTTTATTCTTCTATTTTATTCTCTTCCTCTGTCTTCTTTCCTTTTTCGTCTTTCTTTTTTTTCTTTTTTCCTTTCGGCATTTCTGCCACATTTGGTCCCGGCCCCTCTGCAGAGGTGGTGTTTGCCACAGGACTCGCGACCTCGTTTAACTTCTCTTCGAGCCTGCGGATCTGGTGGGCGTGCTCCTCCTCGAGCCTCTTGATTTTCTTTTAGAGGCCTGCAGTACTTTCCCTGTAGTAGTCCACTACTTCTTCCACTTTCTTCTTTAAGATGCAAGTGGTGCATACACTGCCTGGGTGGCATTTCGTATAGCAGCCCTCCGGGAAGTCAACGCACCACTTTTCCTTCTTACATGTGGCACACATAAATTTTAGCGCTGCTGGACCTTTTCTTGCCTGTCTAATTCGTCTGGATGCCTTTCCAAGAGCACATGGCTTAGTTGCTTGAAAACGAAAGAGGTACAATGCCACATTACTCCCTGACCTTAAGTGTGGGTGTCATGAAATTCAAGTTGTTAGGGTTACCAGACGTCTGAACAACTTCTATATATTTAGTTTATATCGTAACTCTGACCTTAACGATAATATTTATGATTGTTGTCTAACTAAGATGGCTTTGATTCAGGAATCAGATAATAAATCTTGTTTTGTTTTGTGGGAGATTTAAATCTACATCACCAGCAATAGCTAAATTCTGTTTCACCAACCTACAGACATGGTCGTGACTTTTCCAATTTTGGGGGATATATTCAACTTGTCCTTGGCCCAACGCATAACTCTGGCAATTATTTGGATTTACTACTTTCTGATGTGACAGATGTTGTTGAGGTGAATATCTTGCCACCAATTGGTCATTCGGATCATTCTGCTGCAAGTTTTAATTTAATGACCAATTTGAATGTTCCTAAGTTTACTACCTCAGGAAGAATTTATCTTAAGTCCCTTGCTTACTGGAATTATATAGCCAATGATTTGAATGATGTAGCATGGGGTGATGTCTTTAAATCGATTGATCCTGATATTGCATTAAATGATACTCTTGTGCAAATTATATCAAGGAGAATCCCTTCAAAATAATTAAAAAGAGGTCACAGGACAAAGTTTGGTTTAATGATGCCTGTCGAGATGCTTTTAATCTTAAGCAAGCTGCTTATCATCAGTGGTCTAGAAAGAAAACCCTGATAATTTACTGAATTATTCACAATTAAGATCTGAAGCAAAAGGTATATATGATGCGGGTAATCAAAATTGAATGAATATATGTGTGTTAACCTAACTGGCGTCACTCAACCACATAAATGGTGGTCCACTTTAAAATCTTTTATTAATGGAGAAGGCTCATCTATTCCACCTCTTCGCAATGAGAAGCGCGTTCCTATATATACCCCAATAGTGTAAGCTGATCTGCTCTAATTTTTCTTTCAAAGGAAGCAATGTCACCTGGATCTTGAACTCACTCCTACTTGCTTTCCTACTCCAATTTTGTCTAAGTTTGCCTTTAGATCATCAGAATCAAAAGGCTATATGTTAGACTTAGCTGATTATGGTGGCACGGATCCTACTGGTTTATTTCCTTTATTTTTTAAGAACAATGCTGCAATATTTGCCCCTAAACTGCCAATCCTATTTAGACATCTTATTCGTGCCGGTAAATTCCCGCTTTGTTGGGGAGTTGCCAATGTAATCACTATTCCTAAAGGAGCGTCAGCTTCGCATTTACCATCTGAATATAGGCTTATCTCAATAACTCCTGTTATATCCAAGATTTTTGAGAAATTATCGGCTAGACGTCTTAATAGGTTCATTATAAAAGAATCTTTACTACCTTCTACTCAATTTGGATTTAGAAAGGGTGTAGGGACCTGTGATGCTTTGTCTTATTTGGTCCACCAGTTGCAATCTAACCTTGATGCAGGTCTGAAGCCAGGCTAGTATCCCTGGACTTCAGTTCTGCCTTTAACAGAGTTAATCATAAAGCTTAGTTATATAAACTTAAATTAATAGGCATAGTTAGC
Organism: Ceratothoa steindachneri; assembly: GCA_963969495.1. Taxonomy (NCBI): domain Eukaryota; kingdom Metazoa; phylum Arthropoda; class Malacostraca; order Isopoda; family Cymothoidae; genus Ceratothoa; species Ceratothoa steindachneri. The sequence continues at coordinate 168,584,734 of OZ018323.1, forward strand.
CCTTTTTATTCTATTTTAAATTAATTTTCATCTAATCGCAAGGAATGTGTGGTTGTTGATGGGAAGTGTAGTTCTATGGTTTATGTGGTCTCTGGTGTTCCGCAAGGTAGTGTCCTTGGACTTATTTTATTTACTTTGTATACTGCTGATATGTGGCAGAAGTTAGAGAATAAGATGATGACATATGTTGACGATGCATCATTGTATTTATTTATTCAATCACCGAGACATCGAGTTTAGATGGAAAATTCTATAAATAGAGATTTGGTAAAAATCTCTATTTGGTGTACTCGTTAGTGCATGGTTTTGAATGCTGGAAAATCTCACTTAATTATTTTTAGTCGCAGTAGAACTTAAAATCCAAATCATCCACCTTTATTGCTTGATAATAATTTTCCGGATTCTTCTAATAATATTAAGTTGCTTGGTGTTGTTTTAGACAGCAATCTTACTTTTGAAACTCATCTTCATTCAGTTTCTTCCTCCATTGTTCAGAGGACTGGTCTAGTAGAAAATGCAGAAAAACCTTTGGTAATAACGATGCAGTTTTACGTTCCTTCTTTGCTTTTATTTTGCCTAAATTTGAATATTATTCTACTGTCTGGGTATTGGCTGCAGATTGCCATCTTAGATTGCTCAATAGATCAATCAATACTATTAAATTTCTGTTGCCCATTCTAAATATTGACCTACAGAAACGTAAATTAGTCGGGGCATTATTCTTTTATTTAAGATTTTAAATAATAATGTACATCCACTCCATCCTGCTCTGGGTAAGTCTTTTACAGTAGCTCGATTCACACGTCACTAAAATAACATTATTAATAGGAACAGCAGAGCGTTTTCTGTTCTTAGATATAATACAACTCAATTTACTCGCTGTTTCATTCCCAATTTTTGTAAGGAATGGAATGAACTGCCAGAAGAATGTCTATCAGTATCTGATATTACATCATTTAGATCTAAAGTAAATAAATTTATTGTTTAATCTAATGACTTTGTTTTTAAATATTTAAAATATGTTTTTACTTTGTTTTAAAATATTTTCTTTCAATATGGTATCTTTCTTTTTGTTTTCTTTCTTTTTTCTTTTCTTCCACTATTTTTCCTTATAGGATCACCCTTGGTCTTGTAGGCTTGTCCTTTCCATTGGAAACTTTTGTATTTGTATAATAATAATACATATATACCTCCATTTCTGAATCTTAGGATGGCATTAATAAAATATATTTTTTAATTGAACTACCTCTTTATACTTTGCTAAATTTAATTTGTCGATTTTTTAATTGATTCTATGTGAAATATCATTAGTATGGGAAGTTTGCTACATACTACCTTATGACCTATGAGAGAAAAAAGAAAAATAATAGATACCTGTTTATTTCAATTTATTTTTCCAAAATAAAGTCCTTAGTCAATCCAATTTCCCAGTGCTTCTGAAAGTCTGCAACATGCTAAGGATTAAATTTCCCTTTAATTTCATCAGTGCAGATTAATTTTCAGTGTCAAGCAGAAATACATATATAAAAGCGAACAATTCTGCGAGAAAATATATTAGAAAAAAAAAGTATGAGAATTTTAAAATACTATTATTTACGTTAAGAATAGGATGTGGGGCGAAATTTTTTGTAGAAAAAACAAATAAGGAAAATAACAAAGTATCTCAGTGCACGTTTAAGCAATGAAGTTAAATAAGAAATGTAAACCATTTATACCTAAAATCTTTTGTCATGAGTAAAATGCATGAAGACGCTTAATTTTCATATAGTTTATTTAATTTCCTCCCAAATTGCGTAAAACTATCGCAAGGGATAAATGTTCTATAAATACTAATTGTCGTACTATGCCCCTCCTTTTTTTGTTCCATTCTAAGTGTGCTAAGAGTGTCTAATATATATTAATATCTAAATATCTTGACGAACAGATCCGTTCCGAAACACGTATGGATATCGTGAGAAACGCAAAATAACCCACAAATTAACTTATATTTTAACTTTAACACATGAATACACAACATCTAAACATTAATTACAGCAATACTCTGAATATTATCCTAACCAAGAATGAATTAATTTAGTTTACCCACAAAAATTGGTTAATTTATCTACACACAACAATAATATAAGAATTAGGCTTACGGACTCATCTGAAGTTTAAAGGCCTCAGAAATGTTATTGACTCACGACGCGTGCCGTCTGTCCAGATGTAGATGGGCGAAATTACACGGTTGTTTTGGCGAGGGTGGCAGCTGGGGGGTCCACACGTTCTTCCGGGATGGGGAGGGGTGGTTCTTTAAGGACGAGAACAAATACGGTGCTTTATGCAACACCTAGGCAGTCGTGGTCTCTCTGGCAAGAGTGAGTCGAACTTGGTTCTTAAATCAAGTTAACTTGGAGTGCCCTGCGACCACCGAGTAACGAGCTCGAAGACGAGCTTTTCTCCTTCGTTACTTATTTCCTTATGGACAAAGACTGAACTCGGGGAGGGTCTTCTTCAAGGGCGAGGATCGATGAGACAAAGTTTCACGGGCGAGAATAAGTTACTTAAAGTTCGGTTTGGTAACCAAGAAACAAGATCGAGGATGAGCTTCTTCTTAGTTCCAGTCTTCTTCAAGGGCGAAAATTACGGAGGGGGGTTTCTCTGGCGAGAATAATTTGAACTTGGTTCCTTATCAAGTTAACTTAGAAGTTCGGTGTGGCCACCGAGTAACGGGCTCGAGGGGGAGCCTTTTCCTTCTTCTTTTCTGAATTCCTCAAGGACGAGGAATACCCCTGGTGTTTGAGGTGCACCAGGATATGAGGAGTCTCTCTGGCGAGAGTAAGTTAAACTTAACAAAGTTAACTTATTGTTTGGTTTGATAACCCGGGACTAGCTCGAGGATGAGCTTCTTCTGGCGACCCAAGTAAACTACCTCTACAGTCTCGGTAGTTCGGTTTGATCTGAAGATTTCGTCACCTAGAGACTGAAGTATACTACCTCGATTTTCCTTAGAGTTCCTCATTTATACCTCGTCACCCCACTGGGGGAGTGGTAAGGGGGGGAGGGGCTTGAGGACGGCCCCAGGAGAGTTATTTTCCACCAGTTTTTTCCATGAAGTCTGACATCGGTTCCTCGTTAGCCTTCAAATTGGAAGAAACACTTCTCCAATTTCTTATTTGACGTGAAACTGGATCTCACTCTCCTGGGGGACATCTTACATTTTGAGCTTTAGGGTCTTTCATGGCACCGAGTTGTGCCACTCTGCGGTTACGCTTTTTACTCGCCAATGCCTGGGCCAGATGTCTTTGCGGTAACCACCTTGGGACTGCACCAAGAGTGAACGAGATGGGGTGGGGGGTGACGATTTCCCTACACACCTTTCTTTGAAGAACTTAATGGGGGGGGGGACTCCTGGGAACTCAAAACAACTTACTCAACCTAGTCGAGATTAGCAAAGTTGTATTTCTTTGAGCCCTCTCTTACATAAAGTTTCCTTACACATGAGCGCCCTCACGCGCGTTTACACAGGCAATGTGTCGAACTAGACCTACTCGCAATACAATTTTACATAAAATTAAAAAACCTTAATTTGTTGATTACCCGCAAAAAAACAAAGCAAAACAAGCTACTTCCTTACATTTCTAAGTATTTGAAAACTTAAATCCTACTGATAAATATTAACACGAACAACAAATGAAAACACGATTTCACGGTCATTAGGTACTGAAATAACCCTCAATGGTATTTCTTTTTCGCCTATAGAGCAGCTGTCCTTCATCTGTTCCTTTGATGTAGCTAATACTAAAATGGTGCTCTAATACCAATACTTTACCGCGCCTGAGTCGGCCGTTCGGGTTATTGAGTCTACCCAAGTATGTTACTAAATGGTAGCGGTATTTCAACATACTCGACTTACCCATATTATGGTACTTGACTACCTTTAAATTGAACATTAAGGCTAGAGCGGCCTGTTGCAGCGGGGCATAATTGATGAGAACTTGAGTCCCATAGCTCTCCTTTAACCAGGTTCACGGGAAGATCGTGTCTGGGTTCGATCTTTGGGGATCGAGAAAACTTTTCCCGGCGAGGTGGTTAATGAGCGTCGCGCTCACTACGACCTGGCGATTTAGCGGTAACTTTGTGGACGTTCCGTTCGGAGAGGAGACTACTAGGGGTAGGGGATACTCATCCGCGTCTACCATTTGACTAGTCTTACCTGGGTGTATCGCAATAGCACCTCTTTCCTCCTTCCTTGTCAACTCATTTGACTCACTTCTCTTAGTAGGTAGTTCCACAGGTACATCTGCTCGCACCTCTACCCTACCATCTACTTCTTCCCTGATAACTCCATTTGGCTGGGTTCTCCTCGTAGGTTCTTCCTTAGGTACACATGTTGGTACCTCATCCCTACGTTCTACTTCTTTCATCGTTACCCCATTTTGCTGGGTTTACCTCGATGGTCCTTTCTTAGGTCCAGGCCAGGCTACAACTTCCTCGGCATCTATGAGATTCTCGATAGGTGCTCTTTCGAGTGCGAGCAATCTTTCCTTTTCTTCTCTCTCTTCTCTTTCAGCTTGAGCACGTTGTTTTTCCCTCTTCATTCTCCTTTCCTCCGCCTCTTTTTCTGCTTTCGCTATCTCATTTTCCCGTCGAGTTCTTCTTTCTTCATCTTCCAGCTTTATCTTTATTTTTCTTTCATCATCTTCTCGTTTTATCTTTATTCTTCTTTCCTCATCTTCCCTCCCTATCCTTATTCCGAATTCTTATGCTTATCTTTTCAACAGTATTATTCTTTCGCTTGTTTTACTTCCTCTCAGCATTCTTCTTTCCTCTATTTCTATTTTCCACTGTATTCGGGATTCTTCACTTTCCCGGTTCATCCGGATTTCTATATTTTCCCTTTTTCTATCAAACTCTATTATTTCTTCTTCTTCTTCTCTTTGTATTCTCAATTCTTTAAGGATGTAGGCATCCATATCCTTGCCTTCAAATCCCAGAATTTTGGCTTGTTGGTAAAAACTTTCGACCGGATCCATTTTGTGTTGGTCCGTCGAATTTTCCTTACTATACTCTCAGGTAATTATGCCACCACTCACCAGGTAGCGCTCAGCATAACTTACCCTTAATCCCACTACTATGTTGATTGAAATACCACTACTACCGACAACAAATTTACCACTTGGCGTAGCAATTACCTTTAGATTGTTACCACCCCTAACTCTACCAATTTTCCTCTCGTCAATTATTCTCTTATTCCTGATATGATTTCCCTTTACGTGTTGGCTCTTTCTTAATTAGACACTGCTGGGTTCTTTCTAATAACAACCTACAAACCTGACTGTCGTACTATTCCCCTCCTTTTTTTGTTCTATTCTAAGAGTGCTAAGAGTGTCTAATATATATTAATATCTGAATATCTTAACGAACAGAGCCGTTCCGAAAAACGTATGGATATCGAGAAAAACGCAAAATAATCCCCAAATAAACTTATATTTTAAATTTAACCATTGTATACACAACATCTAAACATTATTTACAGCAATACTTTGAATATTATCCTAAACTATAACTAATTAAATTAGTTTACCCACAAAAATTGGTTAATTTCTCTACACACAACAATAATATGAGAATTAGGCTTACAGACTCATCTGGAGTTTAAAGTCCTCAGAAATGTTATTTACTCACGACGCGTGCCGTCTGTCCAGATGTAGATGGGCGAAATTACACGGTCGTTTCGGCGAGGGTAGCAGCTGGGGGGTCCACACGTTCTTCCGGGATGGGGGGGGGTTCTTCAAGGACGAGAACAAATACGGTGCTTTATGTGACACCTAAGCAGTCGTAGTCTCTCTGGCAAGAGTGAGTCGAACTTGGTTCTTAAATCAAGTTAACTTGGAGTGCGGTGTGACGACCGAGTAACAAGCTCGAAGAAGAGCTTTTCCCTTCGTTACTTATTTCCTTATGGACGAGGACTGAACTCGGGGAGGGTCTTCTTCAAGGGCGAGGATCGATGAGACGGGGTTTCACGGGCGAGAATAAGTTACTTAAAGTTCGGTTTGGTTACCAAGGAACTAGCTCGAGGATGAATTTCTTCTTAGTTCCAGTCTTCTTTAAGGGCGAGTATAACAGTATAACGGAGGGGAATTTCTCTAGGGAGAATAATTTTAACTTGGTTCCTTACCAAGTTAACTTAGGAGTTCGGTGTGGCCACTGAGTAAAGGGCTCGAGGGGGAGCCTTTACCTTCTTCTTTTCTTAATTCATCAAGGACGAGGAATACCCCTGGTGTTTAATGTGCACCAGGATATGAGGAGTCTCTCTGGCGAGAGTAAGTTGAACTTAACAAAGTTAACTTATCGTTTGGTTTGATAACCCGGGACTAGCTCGAGGATGAGCTTCCTCTTAGCCCCCTTAAGGTAGGTAGCCCTGCCTCTCTTGCAGGATAGTTCTTGGTCTGGTGACCCAAGTAAACTACCTCTACAGTCTCGGTAGTTTGGTTTGATCCGAAGACTTCGTCACCTAGAGACTGATGTATACTACCTCGATTTTCCTCAGAGTTCCTCATTTATACCTCGTCACCCCACTGGGGGAGCGGAAAGAGGGAGGGGTACTTGAGGACGGTCCCCAGGAGAGTTCTTTTCCAAACGGTTTTTCCCACGAAGTCAAACATTGGCTCCTCGTTAGCCTTCGAGCTTGGGAGAAACACGTCTCCAATTTCTTATTTGATGTGAAACTGGATCTCACTCTCCTGAGGGACATCTTACATTTTGACCTTTAGGGTCTTTCATGGCACCGAGTTGTGCTACGCTGCGGTTACGCTTTTGACTCGCCAATGCCTGGGCCGGATGTCTTTGCAGTAACCGCCTTGGGACCGCACCAAGAGTGAACGGGATGGGGGGGGGGGGGAAGTGACGATTCCCCTACACTGATGGAATTTTGAACATCTTTTGAGTAATCTGTTTCCTGAACTTAAGGAAACGCCTCAGTACTCTTACTTAAACCAGATGGTGTTAACAGGTGGGTTAGTTGCCGCATGTAACCAGTGAAGGTACAATCATTCAGACGTTTTCTATTTAAGAACCCGAAAAAGACGCACACAATGAACAAAGGGATGATATTAACTACCGGGTGACCCTCCAAAAACAGGACCCACAAATCTTTGAATAAAACTGTTAACTTTCATTTTTCTTCCTTTCTTTTTCAGGGTATACAAGTCTAAGTTGTGCATGAAATATTGGAATACGTTTCTTCCCTAACAATTCCTGGTCAACCAAGAAAAATACATTTTGATTAGAGGACTATTTCGCAAACAAATCATACACTAGTGCAGGCAAATTTTCGGAAAAAGTTTCGGTTTCGTCATGCTCCTTTAAAAAGCAAAATTTTTGACCTGGTTCAGAAGTTCAGAGCTTATGGAACTGGGCAATATCTTAATTCTAAAGGTCCGAGGGACACTTATTCTGGTAGGAGGATGAGTGCTAGGACAGAAACGACATTGATGCTTTTCGGGAATCAGTGGGTCGGAGCCGAAGAAATCACTTCGATGACGCAGTCAAGAGCTGGCAATCTCTTGAGAGTCTTTGAGGCCTCTTCGAGCAAGACGGGGCCACCCCAACACACCAAATGACTCCTTTGCCTGACTGAGAGAGCGTTTTATAGAGAGACTAATCAGCAGGAAGTGTGATGTGAGCGGTTACTGTATCCAATAGACCTTAATTCCCCAGATTTTTATCTGTGGGTGTACCTCAAGGATAATTTGCACCAAACCAATTCTCAAACGATTGGTGAGCTGAAGGCAGCAATCACAGCAGAAATCATGAAATCACACAAAAGGAATAAGTTCGAATAATTGGCAATTTGGAGCGACGTATGCAAGTTTGCCTCCAACTGCCATGAAGCCATTTGAAGCATATTTTGGAAAGAACATGACTTTTATTCAAATCCACCAAGATAACTAAAACTTTGGGGAATGATCGAACACATACTGAAATTTAAGTCCAGTAAATTTAAAAACATTTGCTAAACCCAAATCCCAACACCCTTGTAGGATTTAATAAAATTTTTATGGGTTGTGCTTCCGAGAGATCACCCGGTATTTCCAAATTAGTCTACTCTTAACCCTCCTCACATTTCTAACTCCATCACTTTACAAGCCATTTCACAGAGGCTTTCATGCATTATTGCAACCATTTTTTTCACATTTTTATGAATAAATAATAAATATCTTACACCATATATGTATATGTAGTATATGATTTCTAAAAATAATGGTTATTATTTCTATAAAATATAGGATTGAAAATCATGTAGAAAATGAGAAAATGGGCAAAATGCATTCTCAAATAAGTTATACCAGAAATTGCTGTTGCATCTCACAGATAAAGAAAGGACGCAAACCAAAGAATTAATTCTAAAAGACTGAAATTTAAATTTACAACACCTATCCTCAATGCACTCTACACAAACAACGTTAATCAACTGTCCAACCTCTGCAACCAGCTAGTATATTTGAACTGATTACATGAAAGTTGTAAGCGTCTCTTTTCCATTGAAAGAGTAGAGATGAATGTGTTTAACATATAACGCTATTCTTTGTTTAATTTTATCTTTTGACCAAAATCTCTTGATGTTAAAACTGCCCTTTGATTTTGATAAGCCACATGATACGGTTTGAGTTTCCATTTTACGCAAACAAATTGTAAACAAGACAGATAGTGATAGATGTACTTGTCAGGCAGATTAATTTGAACTCCTTCGTACAGCAACCAATCAGAAATTAGGCTACGCGTTATTTTTGATCTCTTCAAGGATTTTACTTCGACCATGTAACTGTTCGAAATTTTTAGCAAAATAAATTGCATTTTATTGATTTCCAAAATGCTTCATCTGCAACAATATAGAATTTTATCTCTGTGCTACAAGCAATCTTCGTCAGGAAATTGTTTTTGTATGCATCTTTCTTATGTAATTAAAAAAAATGTGATGAAATATCAAATGTAACGAATTAATATTGAACGTGAACAGAAGATGAATAAGGCATCCTCTATGGTAGAAAATAGAATTTTTAAAAGAAAAGAATCAGAAAAGATCTTTTTCTTTCAAGCGCAAAAATTCGTAATACAAATTATAGAGAATAAAAACTACGACAATGATTCATTTCCTATTCTTCACATGGTTACGTAGCAAATCTTGCAACAATCCGAGAGTTGTAACTTGGAAATTAGTGCTATAATATTATTATTTAACATACTTAATTCAACATGTTTGACAACTTTCGTAATTGGGTAATTTGGATAGAATATATTAAATTTACTAATGTAGAGGGGTGCAAAAAGAGAAACGAGTTGTTCTTGTCTAAATGAAAATATAAAAATATAATTAGATGAAACTGATATTTTATTCATATTACTAAAACATGAGCCAAGAATAAAAGTAAAAATATATATTTCGAGATGATAAAGGAGTATTGCTGCATTAAATATTTAACAGCTAGTACAGCAAAATAAAAAAAACAACTTTTTTATCAGTCCTACTAATCGATAAAATTCAGTTTAAATGGTTACATAAACTTGAATACAAATAAACACGTTCCATTATGTTATCCTTGTATACCGTACTCTTAAACGGATAAGCCTTCAAGATATCTACGATTAAGCTACTATTATATAATCATTTTGGACTTTGTTTCCTTCATTAACAGATGTAAAAATAGATTTTCCTTTCAAAATTTCCTTTTATTTTGGCTTATAAATTTCACGAGGTACAATTGTAAATATATACTAAATTAATAACTAATGTTTTTTAGGCACTTCTGAACTTGCGATATTATATATCCGGAAATTCCCAAGAAAATTAATTTGATATAATAGATAAAAATATTACTTAGTGTTTAAATTATGTTAAAATATGGATAGCGATGGAGGTAAATTAAAGGACTTCTATCCTAGACTAGATGTCTGCTTTACTTTTTCAGTTATGCTTTGCAACAAGGTGTTAATGTAGTTGCAGTGCCTATTATCATATACAGCGGGTTTCCTGCTTCTGATCGTTCTGGGCGTGGATAGTTACGAGAGCTACGTTATGCTTTCGTAAGACTTCACCCAGTGCCTCAAGTTTAATGCAAACTTTTACAATCAGGTGTTGGAGAATTTCGTCAAGCTTTGGATGGATTGTGTTGCAGGTCTCTGCTCCTGCAAACAAGGAGAGTAGACTAGACGTGGTTGTTCAACAACGTCCCGCAGCACTCGTATCCAAACTTCTCGTCGACTAGCTCCTCTGACTTCAACACTTAAGATTTTTTCGTATGGAGTAGTGTTGAAAAGTAAGTCAATTAAGTGGCATACAACCTCTTTTTGGATGTATGATTGCCGTCATTGTGGATATAAATTAATCTATTCACAAGGACTTCCTAACTAGGGCATACAAATATTGCAGGTATCACCTGGGGAACGTTTTCAAGGCAGATGGTTGCCTTTTCGAATGAGTCCGCAACTTTATCCATCCTTATTTGTGAGAAGTTCTCATCATAATATATTGCTTTGTTTGCGTGACAAATTTGTTTTTATTTCCTCTGTACAACTTATATCGAATAACCGGAAAGCCACTGAAGAATCTAATTCCTGACTTTTCCATTTTAACACAACCCATTCCTCGTTAAACTAGAAATAAACCACATAATCTGGAACTCGTTAAAGGAAAATATACGCAAACTAAAATAATTAAAGTAGTGAATCTTCATACAATCTGCAGGAAATCTTGGAGTTTAACCTCAGAATTAATGTGTTACAGCCAAACACACGATAATTAAAACAAGCAATCAAAAGATACTACAGTGAAAACGACCACGGCGCCTCTGCAACATAACATATGTCCTCAATCAACAGATAAATATGCCAAAAGAGAACAAATTACCAACACTAGAATGACAAAATAGTCCACACAAACACTTCATAACTTTAGAAAACAATAGATATATGCACCCTCCTCCTAATATACTAAGCCTTCACGACCGGCAAAATAATTACCAACCACCAAGTTACAAAGCAACAACAAACCCTTAATACAAGCATATTAAATAATAAAAATAAAATCTATATTGAAAGAAACAGACTTCCCCGATATTGACCTTCAGATAACCAAACCACCATTAAAACTTAAAGTTTTAATGCTGGACAATTAACCAAAAGCAAGCGGAGCACGAGTAACGGTTGAGCCGAAAGCACTTGCTTAAATACCCCGCGCACGTGACGTCAGCGCCAGCCAGTAAACGTCATGGATTTATTGTGACGTCATGAATAACGTCACGGGAAAAACGCATACGCTAACTAGCGCTTAATCCACGCGACGGGGGATCAGCAAGGTTCGACTCAGTTGGCACCCAAGCAACCGCAGGCCTGTGGGAAATAAAGAGAAAATGGAACATGACCAGTGTAAAAAAATTAATGAAGGGTAATAATGAAGACAAAATTGCTCCTTTACTGAGCAAGGTTACACTGGCTATGGAATCCGAATATAACATATAACAGGGGCGACAAATATTTAATATAAATAACGCCGTAAACTCTGCTTTAACGGCGTGAGTCGGGTAAGACAATACAAGGGAAGCCTGCCTTTGGTCAAAGTACCATCCCAGTTGTGAAGGAGTGGCGTCGCTGTAAGCGACGGGGAGCGAGGGAGGGGCCCACCCGACTCGTGCTCCGACCCAAGGGACCCAGCCTGAGGGGAGGAGGACCACCGAGGTCTGCCCCAACCCCAAGAGAAACCGAAACCCAGGGCAAGGGGGAAGGGGGGAGAGGGAAGGGCTAGGGGCGAAGTCGAAGATGTCGCGCACTGCCCAAACCTCATCCTCCCATGAATCCACGGGGGATCTACTTCCGGCCATACTTTGCCTTGCTACGGGCACGCGGACGACGGCGTGGACGGGCAGCCGGGGCAGCCAGCTGAGGGTGGGCAGGGGCGGGGCGCGCCCACGATTCCCTCAGGACCGTACGGTTGTATATTACGGGGTCGATGGGGATACCAGCCGCTTGGGTAGCTTGGAGGCGATGGTCCTCCAAAGCGTAACCCCAACCAACGTACGACACTAGGTAATACAACCTAAGCCGGGTGTAAAGCCGGGCGGACTCCTCCTCCAGGAGGTGGTCCCTTAGGCGGTATAGAATGAAAAGAAGTTGGAGCTCCTCTAAATCACGGGTACGGAAGATGGGGGGGTTTGAGGGTGTTGCTACCCTTGCCCTTAGGTGGGTGACCATGAGGGCCCAATCCGGGGTGACCTGGCGGGCCTCCACAATCTAAGGGACTCCCTGATTTGGTTGAAAGCCTAATATAGGCTCTTCAAAGCCTAGCACTCTTCGTGCATCGGCGGGGTTCGGTTCCTACGGGGTGGAACTCCTGGGAAGGGGCGGGACCTCCCGAGTACCAATGGAATCCAATACCTGACGCCTGAGAGTGTCTAATTACTCGGCTGAGCTAGCTGAATCTTCTAAAGTCGAAGGGGCTGCAACATTGGGTGGTGGGGCACGTGGGGAGGGGTCTCATGCGGTCGACGACGAGCTAGTTCTTGAAGAACGGGTATTCGCACCCTTAGAGGGTGTTCGTTTCGTTGGGGTCTTTTTAGGGGGCATTTGAAGACGGGTTGTCCTGGTAACAGGAGTCCCGTAGTATTATTTTGTAATAAAGAACTTCAAGCTGGACCCTAAACCTAACAAAATGAATTCATGGACTTAGCCAAAAGTTTTCAGGAAGGTTAATTTGAATTGTGAGTTAAGCTAACCAAAAGGCAAAAAATCTTGCCTTTATTACTAAACACATTAAAATTTTAAGCAACTATAAACTTAGAAAAAAATAACGAAGTTGCTTCTAAGAAAAACATAGTACAAGTAATGTGACAATTAAGCCAAGGCAAGCGGAGAAAGAATGAATGCGAATCTAATTATGAATATTGTGAGAGTGTGGATCAAACAAACTATTTTACTTTTTCTTCTCCTTAAACTCTTTGTGCCTCCAACTAGTACTCATCTTTGGAACTCGGATTTTTCTGGGCAACGGCAATGATATGGAATTTGCATTGACTTCTCTTCAGTTCCCGCATCACCTTAAAGTTTCTTATTCTCTCTTTGAAAGACTGAATGCTGCTGCTTCCTTACAATCCTCTTCTGATCTCTTTTAGGCTCAAGCTGCTCGAGCAATGTACTACTTGGCTGCCGCGTGCACTGTAATCTAGCGCTGTCCCCCGCCTGGAACCTTATCTTAATCGTATACGATTCACGGAGGGCCAAGCTTCCTTGGTAAGTTGTCCGAGAGTGGGAAACACCAGGCTTCTTACCATTCACTCTTGTTCTTCTCTTCATGATCTCGACAGTCATGGAAGAAAAATATCTTTTACCTAACCTTAACTAGTCTGCAGAAGGCTAGGCTCTTTGTGAAGGTAGGTTACATTAAAGAACGCAGTATAAAAACTTAACTATATCTATGTAGCTATACATATATATAATTTCTAAATAAGAGGCCTCTAAACTAATAAATATGAAACATATAAAATTTTATGTGGTAATCGCTTTACTCTCTATTCAATTAGAAAATGTAGGAGGGGTGAATTGCATCTTTCTAATTTATGCCAATGTAAGTCATTTAAATGACTTGTGTATTTTGGGTAGATTTACTCCACAATGATTTGCCAATTCAAATACACTGTAGGTTTTTATTAATGAATGTCAGTATAATAATAGTTATTTATATTTTAAAATTTAATTGGTATATTTTTAGTATCCAAACGTTAATAGTTCGAGTATATTTAATTTCTTTAAGTATTAAAAAACAAATGACAACTACTAATTCGTATTTAATATTCTATTATCGAATTTCCTAATTAGCAATAAAATGACCGTTTGTATATAGTATTTTTGTCCATATTTGGTTAAAATTTTTAGCCAATTCTTTCACTCAAAACTACCTCTTTAGTGAGTAATCAATTAAATATTTTATCCGAAAGAATATCCATAAATCATATTTTTGTGACCATCAAATATTATCTATCTTCTATCTCATGCGATGAAATTTTGGAATTGCTTCTCTACACCATAAGTTCTCTTTAATGGTTATTATAGTTTACTAAATATTCCTTCTTTTGAAAATAAATTATTAAATATTGTTTTTGAAACTTAGGTCATTCCGATAATCCTCTAATAAAAATTGGAAAAACTCGAAATAGGCTAACTTGTAATACTCTCTAACTATATCATTACTCAATTCAGTAAAAAAAAATCTCTGTATTCGTTCAAAAGCCTTCATGCGGCAGTTAAATTTCTTTTTGTCTTAAAATTTGGCTGTTTTATATCATGAAGGCTGAAAAAGTAAATGTGCTCGTTATAGGGCTATTTTGTCGATTATATCTTTATCCTAACACAGATAATTAAATGTCACTAAAGTTATGTTTTGGGAGCTCCATTATGCTCTAACTAAACGCTATATCGCGTACATAATTAAATATCTAGGAAAATTAAATGCATTTGTACGAGGGGCGGTCAATTATTTTTGCAATTCGGATATAAGGAAACGAGATATGAGGAAAAGTGTTTTATAATTTGTCAATATAACTACCCTCGACTTCAATGCACTTGCGCCATTTGTCCCTGAGGCTTCGAATTCCCGACTGCTGTTCAATCCACCCCTGGACGGCGAGCTGGACATCTTCATCGTACCCAAATCGGCGTCCACGCAGTGCAGCCTTGAGCTGGCGGAATAAAAAGTAGTCGCTAGGGGCCAGATCTGGACTGTAGGGGGGGATGATTGAGCTCCTCGAATCCGCACTCGCGCAGGGCAGCTTGTTAAACTCTGACCTTGTGGACCGAGACATTGTTTTGGAGGAGCAAGACACCGCGTGTCAACTTGCCGCGCCGCTTCTGAAGGATGCACATCTATAACCCAGCCAGTTCCCCGGCGTAATATTGGCCTGTGATGGTCCTTTCACGAGGCGCACAGTCCAGCATCAACACCTCCTTAGAATCCTACAAGAAGGTGGCCATGATCTTCCCGGCTGAGGGTTGGATCCAGAACTTGATGGGGATCGGAGAGCCTCTGTGCTTCCAGGCCATGCTTTAGAGCTTGGTCTCGGGATCCCAGTGATGGACCCACGTTTCATCACCTGTCAATATTCGTGACTCGAATCCCGCCGGGTCTTGGTTGTACAGGAGCAGCAGTAATTCCGAACATTGATGACGTTGAAGTCGATCAAGGGGCGTAAGGTTACGTGAGGCTTCTAGGAACCCAACGGGGAGAGCCGTGGTTAATGGCCAAATTGTCGTTGATAATGTTGACATCACTTCCACGTGATATTCCAAGTTCTCGCTAGATTTCCTCGACCTTCACCCGTCGATTTTCGAGGATCATCCTCTCCACAAGGGCCACATTGTCCTCGTTAGTCACGTCTGACGGGCGTCCCGGACAGGGGTCATATTCAAGGGACTCACGACCATGGCGGAACTCCCTATTCCAGCGAGCAATGGTTGCATAGGAAGGGGCGGTGTCGGTGTACACTGCAACCATGCGTTCATGGATCTCTTTTGCATTCTTGCCATCCTTGGTCAAAATTTGATCACTGCGCGGTGCTCAACCTTCTCAATTGTTGAAAAATTTGTTACTGACGATCTGCAATCAGCTACTGTTTCTTAAATAGATGAAGCAGGGGTGTGCGGCTGCAGGTCCTGACTTTTCATAACATGTCCTAACACCCCCACAACCAGCCATCCCATTTCCTCTGTTTTGCCCTACCGATTCGCAAAACTTATTGACCGCCCCTCGTATGAAAGGTGATCCCACTAATAGTTAAATATACATATGACTGAATCTAGAAGCATTGCCCAAAATAGAATTTTATTAATGATAAATCATAATAATTTTCCTTCCCATGTTTACTGTACAATAAATCTTTGATATATTGTTAATAAAATAATCTTCACAAATTACTTGCGGTAGCTACGAGTATCTAATTAGTCATTGTGGGTAAAATTACACTAATTTCGCATAGACATAAACTTAGCATCCAAAAAGGTACAAAGGGAGATTAATAGAACCTTAAATTTAGTAATATATTTACAAACCTCAGATATACATTAACCAGATTTAAATTATCCACAGGGAATAAGTAGGTATTTATAACAGAGAATTAACAAACCGTTTATATTTGAAAAGATGGGCTAAAAGAATCCACTAAATGTAAGAAATAGAATTAATAAATAAACACAACTAACATTAGTAGGCAAATTTAAACCCAACTGTATGGATAACCGGTTGGACCAAAGTACCAAATAGAATGGAAGGCCTCCTGAATAGTTTCTTTCTCGCTCATTCGAAATTGGAAATATGAGGGTTGCTTCTTGCTAAGGAAACACGAGGGAGTAAAATTGTCGTATAAATTTGCGACAATAATGCTTTGATGCCTAATTATCATTTGCGGTAGAGCGGTAATCACTTCAGTCGTAATGGTCGTTTTAATTTAAATCTAAATAAATCTTTGTAGGATGTGAATTTTGTCTATTAAACCTATTTAAGAGAAACAGGATACTTTAGGTGTGAAATAATTAAATTCTTCTTCCCGTAAATGTTTCTCCTTAAAAAAATCCTTTCCTGACGTTTAGAAATATTGCAAACTCTAATCTTTCCTTTCTGACCTTTTACATTCAATTCATCCTCTAGACTAGTGATTAAGGCGTTGTAATTCTATCCAACGTACCGGCTTAGATTCCCCACAAGATAAACAGCAAAATATTAATGTTCCCCCGAGGATGTCAGAATTTAGGCAGTGCGATTAATCTGAAGGCCACATTCAGAATACTCAGGGTCAATCACAACACTGCTGACTCTTCCTCTTTGATCAATTATTTTGTACAGGATAACAACGGTGTGGTTCCATATCAATACTCTCTAATTCGAGCTAGTGAGACATCCTTGATTCAGAAAATAAACCAAGTTCATTGAATCTTAAAGTAGCGTAACACTGTTTTAGTAATCTCCTCCTACGAGGACAGCCCCCCATCCCCCGTGTCCAAGGCGTGCCCGTCCGCGCTTCTGATATTTTTTATAACTTTTATTATACATTTTATCGTACCTCGTATACAAATTGAAAGTAGGGAAAGAGGAGCAATTAACTAAAAACAGAACAGAGAATCTGGATAATATCTAAAACGAAGAGAAATAGATTACTAACTATACTCAGAGTGCTAATCTGGCGAGGAAAAGCTACTTATGATAAAATCCCCAAAGTGAAACGTGAATATATAATTTTCACTTAAACAAAGTCCTTTAATCTGCCATCAAACAGGATAGTATTAAATATTCGCCTCGGTCTATCCAACTTGTAATAGCTACCTGTCCGAGAAAAACATTCAAACGATTTCCTTTGATTACCTAGAGATTAGACGACGAATCTTTAAAATATTAATTTCTAGTAAAGGAAATTCATTATTTTAAAATTACTTAAATTTTAAGATTTTTCTTTAACCACCTCCTTCAAATACGCGTAGACCAGAAAATATTGAAAATTTAATTTAAACCTATTAGCTACTTGAAATATTTTTCCATGTTAATGGGAAAGGAATTTGTACAGTACTGTCCATAAATAGAGAACAAACCCCAAATTTCCATTTTATTTAAAATACTTGTTTAAATTACATTAAATTTGCAGAAAACTTATTTAGAGTTTACCGTTTATAGTGTTTAGGATTCATATTCTAAAACAACGGCTAAAAATATCCAAATGAAACTTGTGTTTTGAAGAAATGAAGCATCCAAACCTTGCAAATCTAGAAAACGAGTTAAAGTCTTTAATTCTTCAAAGAGCAAGGTTCGTTTGTGTCTGAGTGAATAAATGATACTACCAGACATTTATTAGCATGGAATTCGCTTAAAGAAAGTTGATTTCACTCATAATATAGTTTCACCCATAATTAAGCGTTCTGAAGAATCCGTATCGACGAAGAACAACGTCAACAGCCATAACTCTCTTGCTCTCAATTATTCCAATAATTTTGAAAAAATAATTAATAAACGTATTAGCAATTAACAAACATATTATCTTACGTTACGACTTTCAAAACTTTCCAAAACGGCTTGAAACGTAAAATGGTCCGCATTCGACCGACGAACTGATTAACCGACCGACATAGCAACTTATAGAGTTGCCTTCACGCAAAGAAAAAACAACAATCAGAGAGGATCAAACGAAGCAACAAATATCGAAGAAAGGCCATTTTGTCACAACAGCCGATATTTCGTTCAAGCCGGCCGAGAAAATGAACCCGAATTTTTGGGGAAGTTTGACCTAAGCCAGTGGCATTCGTAACTCGCTCCTCACAGAAAAAAAACGATCATTAGTAATAAGAAAAAATCGGCAGGATCTACCTCTTTATTGATTATGTCCTATGGCGTGCTAAAAATAAGATAGTGTTTTTTCGCGATGAAAGCAGATGTAATTCGCTCGGATGGGATAGGAAGAAGTATTTAAGGTATAGGCAGGTGAAAGAATGAAACCCACTTAGGTAGGTCGAAGCTTCATAGTGTATATGTACGGTAGACAAGAATCTGCTTTCAAAATATTTGACACTCGTTCTACATATTTACATCGCAAGTACGCGATGTAGTACAATGCTCAAGATAAAAGATGGAACAAATATTGTGAAGCAGTTTTTGGATGCTGAGAATTTCAATATGATGAACTAAGATGAGCAGTTCTCTGATATGTAATTCTTACAAGATCTTTTGGTAAAATAATCAATAAGAAGCTAAAGGCTTATAAATCGACGGATCTTAAATATTTTTACAAAATAATGGATGAGAAGAATAAAATAAATGGCTTCAATTCATTCATAAAAGGGCCATACATACCCATTATTAATATTTTTTCTATTAATAATGAGATTATAATATTGTTTCCTAGTTATGGTTGCATTTGTACTTTGAGATTTCGCGTATGTGATGCACCCTTGCTTCAAGTAGATATGTATTTACCCATAGCCGTATTATCCGCTGGTTTCTGAAATATTGCTTGGCCCTTAGCTTTTTTATCCACTGTTTCCTGAAATGATATTCGGCCCTTTTTAGTCAAAATTCAAAGAATATTTGTGCATTTCTAATTGAAATACGAATTTGGTGCCTTATCTCTCTAGTTTTGGACAAAATTGGTGAGAAGATTTCGCTTGCTATTCTTAACATGAGATGGAAATGGAATTAAATCTTACTTCAAGTTTAATTTACAGTAATGACCAGTTAGATGAATTTTAGAAAGCCCGTTGGCAGTTGACGATGAAATAATATTTACAATTCTATTTTTTTTTCATACTTGAATTAATTCATTATAATATAAGCAAAGTACATTTTCGATACGTATAAATTAATATATGTATGTATAAATAATTTAAGAATCAATTACTAAACTGTTTTAACTCAATAATAAAATTTTCAATGTAAAATTTTTCTCCTACAAATCGCTAACATACCTAACATCGACGTAGTTTTGATATATCAATATATGTAAAACAAAGCAGGTTGCTAAAATTCTTTTAACAAATATATTTAGCAAACGAAGTTCAGGAATTGCCTTTGTGCTTATAAAGACGGATTAACAGCTATGACAATAGAAGGCGCTTGTTAGAAATAAATTTAGGGAAAATGCAAAAAATATCATATTATATTATATTATAAACAAACAGCATCTAAGAAAAATATTTTCCCGAGTGAAGTTTTGGAAAATAAGAGAGGAAAGTATTTGAAAACAAGAGAACCTGTGACCTGACCACCTGCTGCTCCTTCGTGCTGCTGTGACTTGCTTAGCTTCTTCGCCATGCTTCGTGGACGTGGTGCCAGTACAGATTGGAACTGCATTCGTAAGCCCACACCCTTCTTGATTTTAATATCAGCATTATTGATTCTGGTTATAACCGTAGTACGAATGGCCACGGTGGAACATGTATAGGTGATACTGATGATGACTATTGGCTCTGATATATGTCCTCTGTGGTTTCATGACTCCTCTATCTGTATAGGCCTACCCCAGACTGCTATTCAAGCAATTATGAATGTTGGTGGTGAGGGGATATTGTTTGTCTAAAGAGGTTGTAGGCTAAATAGTGGAAATAACTCTAAGGAAGCTGCTGCTACTGCTGAAGGAAATGATAACCAAGGTGCTATTAAGCAATTGCATGAGACACTCAGAGATATATATGCTTTTATAAGATCTTTCACTAAGCAGGCCTCTGCCATGACAAGTGTCCAAACCACTACTCTTCAGGATACCAGTAACCAGACTACTACTTGCGCCAGGGATTCCCTTAACCAGGCACTACAATTTCCCACTGAGGCCAACTCTAGATTAGTCTCTGTTAGCGTAATGATTAGGAAAAAAATTACTGAGATGGAGGAGAAGAGACAAGGGAAGGACTCTTTTATTCTTCGGGACATCAAGGACACCAAAGATGCTGAGGCCCTGCAAAAATAAACCAGTCTGCCACTTTGAATGTGGGTTCCATTGTCTCCTTGTCTGATATATATAATTTAGCAATCGCTAGCGTGGTATTCACAGGGTTAAATGTGTTAATATGGACAAGAGACATGAATGACTCCAGAAAGCCAGTACACTGAAGGAAAATGAATTGCACAAGCACGTATATTTTAATACAGACTTAACCTACATCCAAAGACAAGAGTTGTATGCTAGGTGCCAGCGTACTGCCAGTACTGTGGGTGTAGCCGGTGCCCGTCTGGGGGTTCTGCCTAGAATCACTGACCTAGCCTCTCGTGAGGTTGTTGGCTGTGCCCGACACGGCCTGCCGTCTGCTAGTGCTGTGCCTCTCTCTGCCCCTTAATTGCAGTAAATATTTCCTAGATTAATGTAATTAGTGTTAGTAATAAGTTAGCTTTAGTTTCTTACTTCCTGTCACCCAATACGATTGATATTTTAGCTATTATTCAAACATAACTCCTTCTTTCTGTCCCTGATTCTTTTGTTGCTATTCATAACTATAGCTTAGTGCGTAAAGATACTTCATAGGACACTGCCTTTACATAAATAACACCATAGCATCTATTCTACTTGACCTACCAGTCAGTAATTTGGTAGGAGTTCACCTGCCGTCCTGTAGAGTTCACATCTTTGCAGCTTATCGCCCTTCCTCTAACTGCCAACTTCATGATGGTGAACTTAAGTCATTCCTAGTGGAATTAATCCTTATGCGAGATTTCAATCTGCCAAGCATCGACTGGTCTGGCGACCTGTCCATTGCTTACACTGCCTAATGACGCATGCTTTCTTGACTGCTTTATATCTTTAGGTTTTCAACAATGAGCGATTGAGCTTACTAACATAAGAGCAGACAACACTCTCAACTTGGTCTTCACTACTAAACACGACAGGGTGGCTCATGTACAACTCCATCCTCCCTTACCCACTGTGATCAACTATTGTATCTTTTACCTATACTTTGCCCGGTCTCACTCCATCCTAGACTCCTAAAACAATTACACTATGTCATATGGGTAATTATCGAGCCATGAATAATGCACTCCTGGAGTTGGATTTTTACTATGAGTTATCAAACAGGTCTGTAGAGGAAATACTGCGAGCAATTACTTCTCTCTACATCCCTAAGAAAGTGACCTGTGGCTGCCCTACGGTTCCCTGGAACTCTAAACTACCAGCTGATCTGGTTAGGAATCGTCACAATGCCTAGGTTTATTATAAGGCGATGCGACATTCATGGGACAGGACTCAGGTGTTGCCCAAAGTGCCTTGTCCTCTTTTCTGGATGTAGATTTTGAGTACAGAGATTATTCCTATCATTCACAGAGAGCTTATGAATCCCATCTAAGCCTAAGCTGTTGCATGTCCAAATCCGAACCGAGAATGTTGGACAACTCTCTATAAGACCCCTTAAGCAACACTCAGGTGAAATTTGTTCTTCCAACTAAGAAATGGCTGATCTGTTTACCAAGGCTTTCTTTTCTGTATATTCTACTAATACCCCGGAAAATCTGGTGAAACACCAGTGCTTTGAAGATTACCTGAGGAACTTAGTTATAAATCTGTCTGATGTTGTCAAAGCTTTGCCTAATCTCATTTCCTCTCTCAGTATGAGGCCTGATGGAATCCACTCATGTTTGCTCAAACACATACCCCCTTTCATATCCCCTTCTCTGGCTCTTCAACAAATCACTCCAAACTGGAGAATACCTATTAGTCTGGAAGTCTTCCGTAGTAGTCCCCATCTTCAAGAAAAGTGTGCGCACTTCCCCACTAAATTACAGACCGATAAGTCTAACTTCGGTGTCCTGTAATTGTCTCAAGCGTATTATTTTGAACAATTTTACATCTTTCCTAGTGGATAACAAACTATTAGATTCAGTTTGGGTTCCGCAAGGCCCACTCAGTTGATGATTAGCTTCTTGCAACAAACGATGAGGTCACCTGCTGGCTTGACCAAAGGCAAATGGTTGACCTCATATTGTTTGACTTTACTAAGGTGTTTGACCTTGTCAATCATAACCTCATGATCAGCAAGCTCTCCGAACTGGGTATAGGGGATCCCTTACTCTCTTGGATGTATACATTTTGGAGTGGTAGAGCAATGAGGGTTGTGGCGTGGTATTCTAGTGGAGGTAGCCAGGTGTCTGTTCTTAGCCAACCCTATTTCTCATTTATATTAACTTTGTTGCTCATGATCTGGATGGTGAACACAAAGTTTCGCTGATGATCTGAAAATAAATCAAAAGATTTATATACTTATACCTTCTCTTACACTGTTACATATTACTTCCATACAGATAGATGTAGACTTACTGGTGTCGGGTGCGGAGTCATGGGGTCTCAGGCTCAACTCAGACAAGACTTGTGTTCTTAGGTTCTGTCGGGAATCTGCTCCTAATCTTGGCCCTTACTCTGGCTACTACATTAGAGGTAATCCTTTACAGTTTGTACAAGCAGTATCTGATTTCGCAGGTCAAGTGGATTTTTCACAAAAGTTTCATCTACACATACGCTTTCTTTCAAATAAAGCTGCAGGCATTGCGTCAAACTTACTTAAGAGAACAGTTAACAGTGAGTCTGAATTTATGAAATGTTTTCTCAACTGCGCTTTAATTTAGCTAATTTGCTTGGCACACTAGGTATGTGGGCGTCACTGACATGCTTGAGAGAGTACAACGACGATAGACTAAGAAAATTGTTGGAATTTAGCATCTTGACTATGCCTTCCGTCTTAATTCCTTAGATTTCTTCTCTGTATATGGCAGGCTGCTCATGGCTGACATAATCCAAGTCTGGAATATTTTCAATGACTTAACTCCTGTAACCTCTTTGAGTTGTTTTCCCTCCAGACTTTCTCTAGGACCGATGGTAATTCGCACAGAATATTTCTTCCCCACAGCAACACAGAATTATACAGGCGATATTTCACAGTAAGAGAGATTGCGCTATGGAATAGCCTAATAGATGCAGTTATGCTGTCACCATCTTTGACTGTATTTAAGAGTAAACCATCGGAGCATTTTGGTCACAATCTATACAAATATTAACCCCCTACACAGTAATAACAATGTATTCACATATAATATTCATAATTAACTATTCTAATCGTAAAATTATAATCTAATCATTACTTAGTGTAACCAACACACATTCCAGCAGATGCTCATAAGTTTTAGTACAATAAGACAATTCCTAACCTTCATTTTATGGCGTTTTGGCACCTCGTATGGGCTTTCGCTCAGGTGTAACTCGTCCAGGTAAGGTACCTACAGGAAGCTTTCCTTTTAGCACAAAAAAGGCTGGTTTGGTAGAATTATCCTTTGTACAATCACTATTCTATGTATTTTTTAAACAATGCGGAGAGAGTATTTTTTACCTTTTTCATCTATCCTCAGTTTCAAGTTTCTTTAACAATCCATTTCGATATTATTTGTCAAAATTTGTTTGCCCAAACGTTTTTAATTTTATTTAAATAAATTAGGAAATGCTTACACTTTATCTTAAGTTAAATAGACTATCCTATTATAGTTTTAATATATAGTCTTAGATATTTTTTTTAAGTAAGAAAACTAGCTAAAATATGGCTAGAGATGTTTAATCCCCCGTTTGCATGGGATTTACACATTTTCGGTCAGAAGCTAATGCGTGAAAGCCTTTTAAAATACGTCAGTTTAGTTTAATGTCATAGAATATACCAATAAAAAATATAAGATATTAGGCCTTGCCGAGGTTAAGAGTGATTTAATAGCTTGTTTTTTTTACGATATTTAGTCACAAACCCTTTTTAATAGAATTCACTCTTTAGCCTAAGATTGAAAATTCAGAGCAATTAGTATGCTAAAAATGGATGTTATATCACTTTTATCTTTAAAAATGAATGAAATTTTACACTTAAATTGTAGTAATGCAAGTCATATTAAATTTTTCTTGCCAATTTTCATAATATTAGAAAGTGCTTCAAATCCATTCAAATAATTAAATTTGAGTTACATATATTTTATTGCATAATTTATGCGATGTTAAGATTTATAATGTACAAAAATATACGATTAGTTGTAGATATGATTATGCATTTATTGACTCACTAAAATAAAGGTTAATTGGATCGATATATATTTGAAGTTAAGTCATTTATCGAAAAAATGGTTGGATTTTGGTTAAGGGAAAAGTGTGTATGCAAGAGAGAAAATAAACCAGAAAAATTAATGAAATATAATGATAAAATGTTAATATATCTTTTATATTCAATGCTAGGAGAAGGAAGAATTTTCGCTAAGGCATTAAAAGTGTTTTTGAAAACACGGCATCTTATTATCCTAAAAATTATTTGGGAATTAGTAAGAAGAAAATTCATTTCTTACTAGATTGTTACTTTCTTTCTCAAAATAAATTTTATAACCCTTTAACTCGGAGTTCAAATCAAGAATCTTAATCTTAAACTTTCTTAAAGGTGTAGAATTCACGAAGTGGCTAAAGTGAACAGAAATGTTAAGGAAAGTTTTATCAGATGAATATGATCATTTGAAACTTTCACAAATAATATAAAAAAATGTTGATCCAAACTCTACAGGTTCTAAAAAATTGCTAGTGTTGATGTTCCAACGGAAGGACTGAAAATGTATTTGAGAAAGTTTAGCTGGTCGTAGAAGTTTTTCATACCAGATTCGTTTGCTTGGTAAATTAAATTAGATGTGAGTGATGGAGGATTAAGCATTAAAAGCTTGTGTTCACCAGGTGATATTTATTTTAATAGCGACTTGTTTTTATTTACAATATATCGTGAAAGGGATTAACTTTGCGAGGCAGGAAGAGGCATTTTGGTGAAAAGACGAATAGGAAAGAGTAATTCATAATGTTTACACAATATATGTTAAATGAGAGAATAATATATGTATACAAATTTAAGGGCGATCACGAGTAAATACCTCAAGAGCACTACTGTCTAAAACTCAATTGGGTCTTAATCGATTCGACTATTGAGTTACCATTGGCATGCTTATGTTGTTTCTATTTGAAGCACTGGTCTGTAGTTTTCTTGCTACTATATTACATCAAATCTCATCAGATGTACTTATAAGCCTGAATGAAACTTGCACGGAGAGGTATTGTAGTAGCTTCACTAACCATAGCAGTTAATTTGTTTTATGTTTAACAAAATCTTTCTCTTTCATTCAACCTGCTCTCGTGTAGACACTCTCTTTCCTTTAAAATTTATTCAACCAGATAAACCTTATTTCTCAAACCTGAATGGTATTTTATATCTCCATCGAAATAGGCTTTGTATTCTCTGATTTCAAACAGGATCCTGTTAACCCAGGTCATTATTATTAACCTTAATACCATAGGACAGGTTAGCAACTGAAAATTCTTTCCTCTCTACTTCCCCTCTAAAGATATAGGAGGCTGTTCAAAACGGACTCTTGATCACATGCCTTTTTATCACTATTTATGATATATTCGAGTCTTTTTTCAAGGGAGGTTAGAGAACTAAATCAGGTTCTCTTACTTCTATTTAACACCCATCGACGTAAGCTTAACACTTGCACTCTTACATTCTGTTTCATCTTCTCTCCCATGCACAACAGCCTGTCAATTTTACTATAATTATCTATCACCTTCGTAAATAATGAGGTGTTTCCAAAGCCTCAGTTAACTAGATTCGCTCGTAAATTTCTTTACGTACACAATATTTTTACTTCCTAGGCTCTGTATTCCGGCCAGATCGTTATGCAAAGCTCGGTCCTTAGTTTTCCCCTTATCATATCTATTCTCCTCCATTTAGTATTCCTTTACATATATTTGAGTTATCATTCCATTTTTATTCTGATAACATGCAAATCTCTCTCTCATTCTACCTAGACCCATTTTTAGATACTTAAAAATCACCTAAACGCATATGACCTTTGGGCAACTTTCGGATATTCTTGAATAAACTAAAGAGTTCCTCCTGATATCCCTGGGCATGTGGTCTCCTGTGAAATCTTTAGGCCCTTTCATATTCTGTGATACTCTTTGGTTTCTTTTCCTGTGAACTTTACAAATGTTTATCAAATTTGATAGAGATTTATCTTTTAATACACACGGTGATAATCCTAATTATGCGTTCTTCTTAATCTTATCTTTTCAAACTTTACAATAGTTTCGACATTTGTATTCATGAGCTACAATTTTCTCGTCTTGATTACCCTAACTCTCTTCTTACAGGAATACATTCCCCGACGAACTTGACCCTTTTAAATTTATAAAAGCTTCAGTAATTGTTTTTTTCTGCCCGAAACATTTCTTACATAATTTACTACCGTTCTGTCAACTCTACTGTTCTCGTTATTGATCTACAATAGCTTTCAATGCTATTGAACTTACTTATAAGAGCTCAAGCACTCAAACACCCCTCCTACCTCTCTTCTACATTGAGCTCCTCCCCTCATCTGATCATCCTCTTTAAATTGATCTCTTCGTATGAAAACTGTCCTAATGCAATAGAAGGAAAAGCAACCATATTAGGGTCAAAAAGGCAAAATGAATGAATTTAATTCAATTCATAAAAATAAATAAAAAAATAATTTAAATATGCAAAAAGTAAACACCTGAAATTTGAAACCTTCAACTTAGTAAAAATAAGTCCTAACCTTATTTAATATCCTGCAATATTCATAAACTTACAAAAGTAGCTTATAAAAGTGTAGCTATTTATAAGCATCACTATTGCTAGTAAGAGTACAATTTCACGGTGCTAAACACTTTTAGAGCATTTTTACGGTTAGATTTAGTGGCTGTAACTTCTCACATAGTCTTTCCAATAAAAGTGAAGCAAATGAGTGAATGACAGAATATGTATAAATATTCCTCAAGACTCTGTCATAGGATGGCTTTGATAAAAAATAAAAATTAATTTAAGTACATATTAAATCCTATAAGCAATTAAATTTGTTGATTTTGTATTTAACTCAATGTAAAATAATATTATTATGAGGGGTTTCACGTAGAAAAAACAAATGAAGGAAAATATCAAAATACCTCGGTGCACGTATAAGCAATGCAGTTAAAGAAGAAATTTACCATTTATACATAAAATCTGTTTAAGAAATGATGGTCATGAGTAAAATGCATGAAAACGATTAAATTTCATATAGGTTTTTTATTTCCTCCCAAAATGGATAAAACGATTCCAAGGGATAAATGGTCTATAAATACTGATAAAATTTTAAAAATCTTGTTATTTTTCTGGACCTTAAGGAAACGCCAGAGTTCTCTTTCCTCGGCGGATGATGTTAACAGATCAGTTATTTGCCGTAGGTGGTGAGTAAAGGTACAATTATTGTAGCCATTTTCTATATAAGAACCCGAACAAAACACGCACACAATGTAAAAGTGAGGAAGCTAGCTATTTTGTAGTTCAAATTGTCTATTCTTAACCATCCTCACATTTTTAACTCGATTAATTTACGAGCAATTTCCTGGGGTTTCAGGCATTATTGCATCCATTTTCTTTCAGTTTTTATAAAAAAATAATAAATATCTAAGACCATATAAATGTAGTGTATGATTTTTAAATATCAAATGAAGTGAAAACCGTATGAGGCTTATTATTCCTAAAAAATAAATGATTGAAAATCATGTAAATGATGATAAAATGGGCAGAAATGCATTCTTGAATCAGATATATCAGAAAATTGTTGTGACACATCTTAGATTAAGAGAGGAAATAAATGAATTTATTACTTCTCAAAGACTAGCGTTTAAATTTACAACACTTCTCTGCAATGCAAGTCTACACGAACAACAATAATTAACTGTCCAACTTCTGCAACCAGCTACTATATATGAACTTGTTTCCTGAAATTTGTGAGCGCGTCTCTTTTCCATTCTAAGAGTAGAGATGAATTTGGTTAACATATAACGCTATATTTTCGTGAGTTTGTTCGTTGACAAATACTTTACTTCTCTTGATGTTAAACTTACCGTTTGATTTTGATAAGACATATGAGAAGGCTGCATCATGCATTTTAATAAAAAAAATTGTAACCATGGGAGGTTACTAAAAGATGTGCTTGCAGGGCAGATTATTTTGAAGTCCTCTGTACAGCAACCAATAAGAAATTACACTACACATTTTTGTGTCTCTCTTCCAAGGTTTAACGTCAAATCTTTAGCAAAATAAAGTGCATTTCAATTTCATTGATTTTCCAAATTACTTGTCTGCCACGATATAGAATTTTATCTCTGTGCTACCTGCAATATTCGTCAGGAAATTGTGTTACCTGTATGCAGCTTTCTCATGCAATTAAATTGTGAGTTGAGATATAAAATGTAACTAAAGATTATTGAAGGTGGACAGAAGAAACATAACGTATATACTCTGACGTTAAAAATATAATTTTTAAAAATGAAAGATCAGAAAAGATCATTTATTTTCTAAGAGCAATAATTCACAACACAAATTAGAGAGAATACAAACTACCACAACGATCCAGTTCCCAGTCTTCAGGGGGTCGCGTAACAAATTTGGCAAAAATCCGAGAGTTGGTACATAGAAATTAGTTATATGATATTATTATTTGATATATTATATTTAAGATGTTTGGCAATTTTCCTAATTGGGGAATATGGATAGAATAAATTAATTTTATCAAGGTAGAGAGATGAAAAAGATAAAGGCGTTTCTGTCTAAATGAAAAGATAAAAAAATAATCAGATGAAAACTGATATATTATTAATATTACTAAAACACGAGCTAATAATAAAAGAAAAAATAAATATTTGAGAAGATGAGGAAATATTGCTGAAATAAATATTTGACAGCGACTATACAGAAAAATAATTAAAATAATGAGAAGCATCCATATCTATTCTATCAATGTAATTTGCTTGAGGGTTTTCCTGATCTAGAATATCGCAAAATTGAACGTGCCTAAAAAACATGAAAAATTAATCTACTATATATCTGCAATAGTACATCGTACAATTTATAAGTCATAGTAAAATAAAGAAAAAAAACTTAAATCTATATTTACATCTTTTTTGGTTAATAAAGTCCAAAGTGATAAAATATTATTAGCTTAATCTTAGATGTTTTATTTAAAATCTTACTTATGTATCCATTTAAACTGAATTTTAGCGATACTAATCGCTAAAATTCAGTTTAAATGGATACATAAGTAAGATTTTAAATAAAACATCTAAGATTAAGCTAGTAATATTTTATCACTTTGGACTTTATTAACCAAAAAAGATGTAAATATAGATTTAAGTTTTTTTTCCTGATTTTACTATGACTTATAAATTGTACGATGTACTATTGCAGATATATAGTAGATTAATTTTTCATGTTTTTTAGGCACGTTCAATTTTGCGATATTCTAGATCAGGAAAACCCTCAAGCAAATTACATTGATAGAATAGATATGGATGTTTCTCATTATTTTAATTATTTTAAAAATTGGAGACCAAACACATTGGATAAAATTTAGCCACCTAGGCCGTAGCGAAAGAGGTAAATTAAAGGACTTCTATCCCAGACTAGATATCAGCTTTACTTTTGTCAGTTCTGGATAGGAAAAAATGTTAATTTAGTTGTAGTGCCTAGTCTCATGTAGAGCCAAATTCCTGCTTCTCTTCTTTCTGGGTGTGGTCAGCAGCGAATGCCACGCTCTTTTTCTCATATCTCATATACTTGGCTGTCCCGAGGCACTTTAATTTAGCGCTACCCCTCGGCAGGAACCTTATATTAGCTGTCTCAACTACAATGGGAAGCGACCCTGCTCGGAAGGAACCATATATTAGCTGTCTCAACTACAATGGGAAGCGACCCTGCTCGGAAGGATTTCCAAGATTGAGAAACGCCTGGTTCAGTCCTTTCGGTACCTCCCTTTATGATCGCGACAGGGCTTGGAATACACATTTCTTATTCCTAAACTTTTCCTAGTCTGCTGACGGCTAGGTAGTCTGTGAAGATAAGATACCTTGAAGAATGCAGTATAAAAATCTGACTATATATATATATATATATTATATATATATATATATATATATATATATATATATATATATATATATATATATATAACTTCTATTGGAGAGGTCTCTAAACTAATGAATATGAAGAAAAATAAAATTTTATATGGTAATCCATTCATCTTTATTTCAATTAAAGGATGTAGCAATGTTGAATTGCATGCGGTGTAATTTATCCCATATACATACATTGAAGTTTTAGAATGGTGATTAAATTGACTTCTATATTAAGAGTAGATTTAGTCAACTATGATTTGCCAAATTACATACGATGTAGGTTTTCAATTTATTAATGTCAATATAATAATAGGTATCCTTTATATTTTATAATATTTTTTTCATATTTGGTCAAAGTTTTTTATCCCATTCTTTTAATGAATATACTTCTTTATTGAGAAATCATTTATATTTGCTTCAGAAAGAATATCTATAAAGCATATTTTGTGACCATCCAATAATATTTTTTTCTATCTAGTGTGATAAAATTTAGAGAATTGCTTCTTTACACCATAAATTCTCTTTAATCTTTATTATGGTTTAGTAAATAACCTTCCTTTTTATAAAGAACTATTGAATATTGTTTTTGAAAGTGGAGTCATTCCGATAAGCCTCGAGCAAAAATTGGAAAAAATCGAAATATGGTATCTTGCCAAAGCTATCACCATATGGTAATTCAAATGAGTAAAGATGTCTCTGTATTCGATTACAAACTCTTGCGAAAATCAATTTTCATTGGGTCTTAAATCTTGGCTGATTTTCATTATGATAGCTGACAAAATAATTCAGTTAATGTGATAGGGCTATTTTGTCATTTATATATGTATCATTAATCAGGTTGTTCTTTTTCAATAAAGGTATGTTTTTGGAAGGTCCATTATGCTTTGACTAACCAATAAATCGCGCACTTATTTAAGTAACCAGAAAGATAAATGTATATTTAAGCAGGGAGCTCCCACTAATAGTTTAATATCCGTATGACTGAATCAAAAAGCACTGCGAGAAATAAAAGCTTATTAATCTTCAGCAAAATATTTATCCTTCCCGTATTTACAAGCAAATCTTTGATATATCGTTAATAAAATTGTCTAAAAAATATCAAGCCAGCTATCTAAATATTAATTGTGAAGAAAATTAGGGCAATCTCCCACGGACATAAACTCAACAAGAAAAAAGGTACAAAAATCTTAAAATCACTAAGATTTTCACCAACCTCAGATTTTTATTGACTAGATTTATATTTTCCGAAACACCAAGGTATTTACAAAATAGAATTATCACTGAACACAAAGCGTTTAGATTGGGAAAAGGGAGCTAAGAAAAGCCATCAAACGTAATGAATAGAATTAAACAAACAAATCAAACCACCGAAAATAGGGAAATATAACCTCTAATGCTTGGCTAACCACGCTTATCAAAGATACATAATAGAATGGGAAGCCTCCCGAATGGTTCATTACTCGTCGAGTCGAAATGGGAAATATGAGGGATGGATCTTGCTGAGGAAAGACAGAAGGGTTAAAGTGTCGCATAAATTTTGACAAGATTGCTATAATGCCTAATTACCCTTTGCGGTAGAACGATAATCATTCCAGTTGCAGTGGATCTTTTAGTGTAATCTAAATAAATCTTGGTAAAATATGAATGTAGTTCTTTAAGCTTATTTAACATAAACAAGATATTTTGGCTAGGTAAAGAAATGAATTCTTCTTGACTTAAATTTATCTTCTAAAAAAGCCATTCCTGTTGTTTAGAAATATTGCAAACGACACTTATTTCTTCATGCTCCTTTTATATTCAATCTTTCCTCTAACCTAGTCGTCAAGATGGTGTAATACTACCCAATGCAAAAACCTAAGCTTAGATTACCGAAAAAAATGAAAAAATACATGTAATCAAGAGCACGCCTTTGTTCCGTCCTTAGTTTATGCAGCAAAGTAAACCCTACGATAGACAAGAATCTGCTTTGCAAATATTTGATACTTTCTCTTCCTAAATTGGAGCTTATTTTAATGCAGTACAATGCTGCAGACAATAGATGGAACAAATACTGTGAGGCAGTTCATGGATGCTGCAAATATTTAATATACAGAACTGGCCTAAGCAGTTCTCTGATATGTATTTGTTAGAAAATCATATGTAAAATAATCGAAAAGAAGCTTTTAGCTTATAAATCAACGAATTCGAAAGAATTAATTTAGAAACAGAGCCTGCATACGCGTATATATTATTACTTTTTTCTATTGCCTTATAAGATAATAAAATTGTTTTCTACTTATGTTTGCAATTATACTTATAGTTCTCAAGTAAGTGTTCCACCCTGACCTCAAGTATATATTAAATTACCAATAACCTTTTTTGTCCGCTAGTTTCTGAAATATTACTTGGCCTTTAGCCTGTGGCGCACACAATATCTGCACACACAAACCCATGAAGTTGTAATGTCTACACTCAGCCAATATAAATAAATTTATGTGTGTAAAACCAAACAAAAAAAACCTCAAAGGAAACATTGTAACTGGTAACAGGATATTTTAGAACCGTTCCCATTTTGATTTCACGAAAAGACCAAAGTCGCGGTGAAAATGTAAACTGGGAATGAGACTAATTATTCTGTTGTTACAAAAGGGAACCTGAAAATGAGTTAACTAGATCGTAACGACATTCGGTGAGCTTCAAATTACAACCACAATATTATATTTCTATTTTGTTAAGTAAGACGAAAACAAAGCATTTGACCAAATTTCACCGTTTATGTATATTTTCTCACGAGAGAAAAGGTTTTCAAAAGTATTGTATATGTATATATATATATATATATATATATATATATATATATATATATATATATATATATATCTGTATGTTTGTAAATGTGTCCCAGTATAAAACGAGCAAATCGAGGAGGAGAAAGATCATTCGAGATCATTCATTCGAGACAATTCATTCAAAAGAGATTCATCCATTCGAGAGAAATCATTTCGAGGAGCAGTTTCACATATCCCTCGGGTAGTACCAATAAATTCACTTTACTCCGCATTAGAAGATAGCTTTTACGCATTGATCTTACATCAAGACGACTCTTATTCATTCATCGTAACAAAGCACGAACAGCAAAAGTGTTGTATTTAAGCATCATCAAAGATAAGCCCGTGAAATCGATAATCAATCTAATTCGAACTCTTCCTCCATTTGCTATCCAAAGCCACTAAATAACATAGAACTGCAGTCTTCCTGTTTTTATCACCATTTGGCTCGAAGGCAAAATCATATCAGAATTTCTACTCACCGCCCAGCCAAAAATATTCATCCATTATCTTTTGGCGGCAGGTAATAATTTCTCGGAACGTTATTGTATCACCCAAATCCGCTTTAACGATCAACGTTTCGCAACAATCTTATGGGGAGCGCAATAGCAAAGAGGATCACAAAACGAGGTGGAATATAAATATACCTAGATCCCGTCATCCAGATCCTTTCTTCATCAAAACCATCCAACCCTCCAACCTCCCAAACCCCCTCATAAGCCTCTTGTATCAGCTGTTCTCTGAAATCATATGTACTTGTCCCTTTCCATATGCAAAATTCAAAGAATATTCTGTATATTTCTAATTGAATTTCAAAGAGCATTTTTCCCATACTAGTTTTGGGTATTTTTTGTCTAGTTTTGGACCCTACTAAAGCTCATTGAGCCAAAGTTTTGGTTGCAATTCCTAACATGAGATAAGATCGAATTAAATCTTATTTGAGTTTAATTTACAGTTATCACCAGTTAGTTGAATTTTAAAAGCACGCTTGGCAATTGACAAAGAAATTTTGTTAACTATTATATTACTTTCATACTTAAAATAATTAATTATAATGAAAGAAGGCTACACTTTTTATCTGTTTTAAAATGACTTATCTGTGTATAAATATATTCAAGAATCAATGGCCGAACAGGTTTAATACATAACTGACTTTTTTTACTTCAGTGTTAATATACTTAGTACCTACATGAACGTTTCATTTTCGCACAAAGAAGGATGGTTTAGTAGGATTAAGTCTTTGTACAATCACTACCCTCTCGTGTCATTTGTACCAATGCTAGGTTTTAGTTAATTTCCTAGAATATACCTTAAAAATATATGCCAAATTAATCTTGGTTTTTAAACGATATTTCTTCACAAACTTTTCTAAATAGAAACAGTATTTAGACTTAGATTGAAAGGGCAGATGAATGTTTATGTCAAAAAAGGCATATTATATCATTCTTATCTTTAAAAATAAATGAAATTTTTAAATTGGAATGTTAAGATTAATGATATTAAATTTTGCTCGCAAATTAGCCTAATATTAGAAGGAACATTTCTTATTCATTATAATAATAAAATTAGAGTTACCAGATTTTTGCTATTGCATAAATAATCCTTTATTAATTTTTATAATATACATAAAGTTCCTGTTAGGTGTAGATATGATACATTGATTATGCATTTATAGACTAAGTAAAATAAAAATAAATTGGATCAATATATACCGGAAGTTTCATTGAATTTTCTAAAAAAATAGTTGGTTATTTGGAGGAGGGGAAAGAATGCCTATTGTAAAGAGAAAAATAAAACGAGAAATAATTTTAGGTAATATAATGATGGAATGTAAACAGATCTTCCGCATTCTACGCAGAGGTAAGGGTGAAATTTTTTTTTTCTCACAGGCATTAAAAGAGTTTTGGAAAACCCTGAAACTTATACTGATAAAAATTCCCCAGGAATTAGTAAAAAGAAAATTAGCTCTCAATAGATTGTTTGTTAGTTTGTCAAAATAAATTTGATACCAGTTTAACTCGAATGTCAAATGAAGAACTTTAATCGTAGGGCTTTTTTGAGGTGTTGTATTTACAAATTGGTTGAAAGTGAACAAAAATATTAAGGAGGGTTTTATTAAAGTTTGACACATAGCGAACTGAATAAAAGGTTAATTTCGGAATTCTAAATGTTCGAAAAAAATGGCTGCTGTAGATGGTCCAACTCAACGAATGGAAATGAATTAGAGAAAGTTAATGTAGTGTATGCAATTTTTGATATTAGATTATGTCGGTTATTTAATTAGAGATGTGATCATTGGAAAATGAAGACTAACAACCTTTATTCCATTGGTCATATTTCATTTATTACCAACTTGATTTTAATTACAAAGTATACATGGTACCTTAGTCAGCTACATTGTAAATGCTCTCTACCACGGATCTGCAAACGGTTTCACTTTGCGAGCGAAAGAGACATTTTGGTCAGAATACTAAGTCCAAACTCTGAAAGAATACTTTATAATATGTATACAAAGATGTCAAGTGAGAGACGAATATTAAAGAACTTAAGGTTGACCACGATTAAATTATTCATGAAACCCCCTTTTTCAGACTCGATCGCTATTAAACAATTGGATTATTGAGTTATGATAGGCATGGTCAGGTTAAGATGATGAACGGTTCATATTTGATAACTTCAGCTTCTCAAAATAATGTTATCGCATAAAATTTCTTTTTATAACACTTTCGTCTTTACATAAAAATAATCCGGAATTAAAGAAATGTAAGATTTATGATCTATTAAAATAAGGATTCTTTTATTTGATTGCAATTAATAAGTAAATTAGTTTAATAAACTATTTCAATAATTATTATTATAAATATACATATAATGGTGAAAAATTATAAGTTTACGATTAAAAATATGGATGAATTAATTGTTGAATCCTAGAATCACAGGGGCGATATGAGATGGCGTACCTAAGAAAGACAGGTCTGTAGTTTTCGTGATAGTATAATAAATCAAGTCTTATCAGATGTATGTAAATGCCGAGTATTAAATGAATCCTTTGCACGGAGGTATTGTAGCAGGCTGTATATCCAGAGCAGTTAAATTTTTTATGTTTAACACCGATTTATTCTTTAATTACAACCCTTTATCCATTTGACTTTGTTTTTCAATCAAAATTTCTTAAACCAGATATTCCTTATTCATTACCCTAAGCTGAATTGTATTTTATATCTCCATTGCATTAGGTTTGTGTCACTGGTTAGAGAGAAAGAGAGAGAGAGCAGACACCTGGTCGACCCTTTTTGTTTGCGCTAATGGAAGTGCAAAATCATGAGACGCTCTGGTGACCTGGAAGCCCACCATCGCAGAAAGCCGCGACAAGCTCGAGAGACCGAAAAAGTCACATTTGGATTCGGACAAAGTTTCGCCTTGACGGCTCAGTAACCTTCCCGAGATCGTGTTAATAGGGCGAGACTACTTTCGCCTGCCGATTCGTCGGACTCTAAATCAGGTTCTCTTACTAATATTTGACCCCAATCGAATTAAGGCTAAAATTCGTCACTCCTACATTTTCTTTCATTATATCTCGGCTGCACAAAATTTCACAATATAGTATTATATCTCTCTGCCACAAGCAAACTTCTTCAGAGTTTGGAGTTACTCGTTTGGAACTTTCTTATGAGAAATAAAATGTAACGAATTAAATTTAATATGACCAGAAGAACCATAAGGTATACTCTAACGTAGAAAAAAGATTTTTCCCAAAAAATAAATAAGAAAAAATAATGAAGTATCTAAGCGTAAATTTCTTAACACAAATAGGAGAAGAAAAAAACCTACCACACAGATCCATTTCACAGACTGTATGGCAACGTACGGAACTTTGCTACAATCCGAGAGTTATCTATATGATATTATTATTAGATTTACTATATTGAATCCGTTGGGCGTTTCATCTTTGTGTAAAATGTATCAAATATATTAATTTTGATAATATAGAGACGGGCAAAAGAGAAATGAGTTCATCTTGTCTTAACAAAAAGGTGAAAATATAATCAGATTAAACCTAATATATTATTAATATTACTGAGACACGAACCAAGAATAAAATAAAAATAATAAATACTTTATATTTTGAAATGATGAGTGAATATTCTCCAATAATTATGTGACAGAGAGTACAGTAAAAGAATAACTTTTGCAACAATCAGTAAATATCAGTTTAAATGGATATTTAAACTAGATTTTAAATAAACGAATTCCGTTCTATTTTCTTTATAATGGCTCTGATCTCCTCCGTGATGGCTTCATTGAGTTCCGTGATGGTCCTCGGTTTCCCTGCGTACACTCTGTCTTTAAGATAGCCCTAGAGAAAGATATCTGGGGGCCTAAGTTCTGGGCTGTGAGGTGCCCACCCAGAAATCAGTCTTGAAACTGATCACACGGCCACCAATGTTCTCTTTCAATAAATCTCGGGAGAGGTTTGAAGGATGAGAGCTTGCACCATCTTGCTGGAACCAGAACTTCCCCATAAGCGACGGAACAGGGCTTGCAGCTCTTTATTGAAGGTTTTGAGGACCTCAACATACCGCTCCTTGGTGACTGTCACTGTCACGCTAGATTCCTGGAAGAAGAATGGTCCGATGATGCCTCTGGCTGAGATTGAAGTCCATACCGTGCACTTAGGAGAGTGTAGGGGCTTTCTAGCTACCTCAATTGGTTTGAAGGTCTTCCAGAACACATTTATCTTCGAGTTTACCTTTCTTTCATCATGGAAGAGAGCTTCATCTGAAGTCCAAAGGAGGTTAAACAATGTTGGGGTTTTCTAAATCTTCTCCAGTATCTTAACTGACATAACCTTTCTCTGCTCCTTGTCTGAGGCTATAAGGATCTGCTTCTTCTGTATTCTGTATGGATTGGCCTTTAAATCCATTACTAGCACTCTCCTACAAGTCTAACAGGATATACCGAGGGACTGACTTCCCTTGCGGACAGAGCGCTTTGGACTCTGCGGAACTGATTCTCTCACGCTCTCGTCCAACTCAACTGTACGCTTCCTGGGGCGTCCTGAATGGCTCGAACGGTTGTCACTGGCTGCATTTAGGTTTTCCACTGCCCCATAGTTTTTCAAGTGGTCCATCCGAAACTGATGCAGGAAAGTGTCCTGCACTTTCTTGAATGAGCCTGTCTTGTAGTAATGTTTGACGCAGTATATCCTTTGCTGGAACTCATATTGAGCTCAAGTTGTGTTCATGGGCGCAGCTTCTGTCATGTCCTGCAAAGTAAGGGTGATTATTGAATGAATAACGGATATATCACAAAAGGTATGTGCAGGCGCGTTTTGGGGGGGTCACTATAAATACTAGGAGATTAAACCCTCATGTCTTCTAGGTATTTCCGATATTCAATTTTATCTATTAGAAAAACACTTATGGTAATGAATTTGGTAGAATTCATATGAATACTACTAATTGTTTAGATTAAATAAAAAATTGGTCACAAGCACACTGGAGAAAAATAGCCACTCAGGCTAAATATAATAATGCATCAGTAATAATGTAGTTGTAGGTAAATTAAAGGACTTCTCTCTTACACTAGATGTCAGCTTTATTTTTTTAGTAATGTGTTAAAGTAAATTAAAAATGTAGTTGTAGCGCATAGTGTTATGTACAGACAATTTCCCGCCTCTGTTTATTCTGAGCGTGGTCAGTAGTGAGGGCTACGTTATGCCTTTTCACATTTTTCCTCTGTGCTGGAGAATGTAGTCAAGCTTACGTAGTCAAGCTTAAGTTTTCTCGTCTGTCTCTGCTTTAGTAAACAAGGCCAGACAGACAAGCGTGGTTGTTCAATAATGTCTCGCACCACTCGTACGCAGACATATAGTCACTCAGCTCTCCTGACTGCAACCATCAAGATTATTTTATGTGTAGCGTTGAGAGAATGAAGTCAACTAAGTTGTTAAGCACATTTTAAGATGTTTAATTGCCAACATTGTGGAGGTAAATTCGTGTATTCACAAGGAGTTCCTACCTAGGGCATGCGAATAGTTCTGCTCCCTCATGGCGTTGCATGCTGAAGGTAGATTGTAATTGATTACGCAACTATATACCTATATACACCACTCTATTTGTCTAATTGGTTTTCATAATAATATATTTCTTAGTTTGGTAGACAAGCTTGTTTTCTTTTCCAGTGTACAACTTATATTGATTTACCTGAAACCCACTGTAGAATGTAATTCATGAGCTTTACATTTGAACACAACCCATCCATCGTTAAATTAGATATAAACTACCAAATCATGAACTCATAAAAGAAAAAAAACACAAACTAAAAGAATTAGAGTGAAATACCTTCATATAATCTGCAAGAAAGTTTCCTATCAAACTCAGAAATATTAATTTCACAAGCTTACTCTCATTAGACTCGCAATCAAGCACACAATCATTAATGCAAGCAAAGAAAACATACAACACTGAAAAGGAACAAGGTGCAGCTACAACATAACATGTGAAAAAATAAGCTCGCAATAAACAAAAAATAAAACAACAAATTACCAACATCAAAATGACAAACAAAATCACAAAAATTTAAATAACTTGAAACGCTAATTAGAAAAATACCAGCCATAACCAACAGTACTTATCTCTGGAAAACAAGAGAAATACGCATCCTCCCCCAGGCTTAATTAACGACTCTTTCACATTTCATGACCAAATTACCAACAGCCAAGCCAAAATGCAAAACCAACCCTACATATAGGCATAAACATATTAAATAATAGTAATAAGATTTTCTTAACACAAACACACACACACATATTTACCTTTAGATAACAAAGTCATCTTCAAAAAACTGAAACAATAACTTGAAGGTATAGTCACAAACTCTTAAAAGTTACTTGCTAGGAACACTTGAGTCAACAAAGAATGAATTCGAATATTCTGAGATTGGTAATCACACTATTCTTCTTATCTTCCCCATAAATTTGTTGCTAATTATCGCACTGCACTGGTTGGTTCTGTTTCTACCTTTTTTCCGCCACTATCGTTGCATATCAGGAATTTCTTTTCTTAGCCTGTACTGGTATTTATAGTCTTCCGCAATGCTTGTTTCTCTATCTGCTCTTGTTTTGCAGCTACCTTATTCAGCTTGGATATCTTCTACGTTTCTTCGGCCTTAAATTTTCATTTATATGTGAATAATACTCCGATCAACATCTCATTCTTCCCCACTACTGTCGTTGAGACTCTCATAGCCTTTCTTCCTCTGTAAAAACATTTTATTTCCACCCAATGACAACCTACTAAAGCTTAACTATGGAGAAACTGGCTATTGCTCTGGATGTGGTCAATTTAGAGCTATAGATCCTTCCATAAATTTATTGTCTGGCTACTTAAGCTATTTGATAGACTGAGAGAATTAGGTGTTACATGTGATAGTAAATTTGGTTTGATTATGCACATCCCTTTGTGTGTTGGTCGGCTATCCAATTCGTCCATAATCTCACCTTATACCTCTAATGTGGTGTTACTTCCTCTACTCTTCGTCTGCTTTCCCTCATAAAACTTTGGAACTCGGATTTTTCTCCATTAGATTCATTTCTCCGAGGCAGGCTCAACACAATTGAAACTGCATTGAATCCACATCACTTCCTGCATCACTTTAATGTTTTTTTTCTTTTTTAAAAAGACTAAATGTTGCTGATCTCTCATAATTCTCTTTTTATCCTTTTCAGACCCAACCTGCTGGAGCACTTAATTCTTTGCTGCCACTAGCACTGTACAATAACGTTGTCCCTTTGCAGCAACCTAATTTTAGTCGGCTCTACTCCCTAGGGAACCGAGTTCCTCCGTAGTTGTCCGACATTGAGAAACACCAGAATCCTGCTATTCGTTCCTAACCTCCATTTATGAACTCAAGAGTGTGTGGAAGACACACTTCTTCTCCCTAACCTTTCCCTAGTCTGCCGAAGGTTGGGCGCTATGTAGTTATTTTACATTAAAGAACGCAGTAAAAAAGAAATTAAAATAAAAATTCATTTGGTAATTGCGTTACCTTTAGTTCAATAAGAAAATCTAGGAGCGGTAACACACACATAGTTGACAAGCACAAGAGCATTTCCAAGTGCTGCTTCCATACCAATGAGCTTGAACCGGCTTCCCTAGTCGATATGCAGTTGCCCGATAACCAAACCACATTAACTACTCTGAATCACCTCGAGGAGACATAATGATACATAGAAAAGATACAAAATCGAGCCCTCAGCTCTTCCGACCTCCTAACTACAATTATGTAACACATGCCAGAATCCATCTATCCAATCGTAACACACCTCTTTAATGCTTTTATATCTTCTGGATACTTCCCGAAAGTATTCAAAGCATCATATAACATCTTATTGCACTAACAACATACAGACACGAAACAACCAAACAAACACAGGCATATTGCTCTTTTAGAGGAATAAGGCAAAATATTAGAACGTATGGTGAAAAGCATCGTTCAAAACATTATAGAGAAAGCACGACAATCGTTACATAAATACTCTCTATCAGTACTGACGTTCAGAAGGCCATTGATAATTTATGGCATAAGTGCCTCTATTGGAAACCTGCCAAAACACGGATTAGCTCTCTGTACCAAAAGGCCACTTTCGCAATGCAATACGACAGGCACTGTTACATAAAATAGAATAACAAAATATCACGATCATTTAAACCACGCGCTGGCGTACCTCAGGGTAGCGTGCTGGCACCCATATTCTTTATCAGATACACAAAAGACACTCAAATCCCATAAGTAAATGGCACACACACACTTGCTTAGGTGGATGACGAGCCTATCCTCGTCTATTGCCCACTCCTTGAAACTATTGCGCCCCAGGCACAACGCATACTTAGCAAGAATATATAATTCGAGGATAAGTGACTCATAACCACTAATCTTCCAAAGACACAAGTGACACAATATGGTGCGTCTGATAACTACGTGCACAACACACAAATATACGAGCAGACCCCAACCCACAACAGCTTGCCCCCACAAGAATCACATACGAACTAGCAACAAATATTCTAGCGACAACATTCTATAAAATTTACATTTTTACACACCAAAAAACGTACTGTCCAAAGCCAAGCACCCCCAAAAAATGCTGATGAGATTCCATTCCAAGAGTAAAAAAATGCATTCAAAACTATACAAGACACTCGTCACAACACTAATTACATACGCACCAATTACACTCATGGCCTTAAGCCTCAATGGCGAAGGAGAGCCCAAAGTATTCAGCACCCTGCTCTAAAGGCCGCCTGTTGTTATACTCTGTACTGTAAACGAGTATGTCAACACTACACGAAATAAACCAACTTACGCCACTAAACACATACAAATTCACATGCTTAACACGCCAACTAGGGAAAATCGGATACCTCATATCCAATAAAGTACACAATATCCTACACGC
The DNA here is from genome assembly GCA_963969495.1 of Ceratothoa steindachneri. Taxonomy (NCBI): domain Eukaryota; kingdom Metazoa; phylum Arthropoda; class Malacostraca; order Isopoda; family Cymothoidae; genus Ceratothoa; species Ceratothoa steindachneri. Next base: position 168,627,501 of record OZ018323.1, read on the forward strand.
TACTTAGGTAGGCAAATGACCAGCAGCCCTCAACTACCCCAAACCCACACATGTATACACCTAAGTAGCAGCATCGCGTAAGCGATTACATGATCACGCCCGCACGCCACCTGCCCACCAGCAGCCTAGCTGGCCAGAGAGACCCCTCCCTGCTTTGCTGGCCCTTTATCCTCGCTAGTAAAACATCCCAACATACACTCTTAGTAAGCACAACCCGCACTGGTGTATAGCTATAGACCTATCTCCCTCCTCCGATCTCCTCTTAAGTTATTTACAAATCTTTCCTCTCTGACTACTGTTTGCTGTAACTTGACTACAACAATCCTACCACTTTTCTCTCTGTTCTTGTCTTGTCTTATGAATTGCTTTTCTACACCATAAATTATCTTTAATCTTTATTATTCTTTCGTTAATATTTATTTATTTAGAATAACGTATTACAAATTCTTTTTGAAATTGGAGTCATTCCGATGATCCTCGATGAAAAGTTGGGAAAAGGTGAAAAAGGGATTATTGCCGCAGTCTATAAATATATTGCAATTCAATTGAGTAAAGGAGTCTGTGTCTTTGATAAAAAGCCTCTCTGCGAAAATCAATTTTCCTTGGGTCTTAAATCTTGGCTGCTTTTCATTATGAAGGCTGAAAAAATAAATTGGCTAATGTGATAGGGCTGTTTTGTTGTTTATATCTTTATCTATAATCAGGTTATTCAAACTCACTAAAGTTATGGAATTAGGAGCTTTATTATGGTTTGACTAACCACTACATTGCGTATGTAATTAAGTAATGTAGAAAGTTAAATGAATATTTAAAAATGGAGCTCTAAATAATTGTTTAATATGCTCAAGACTGAATCAAAAAGCATTGTAGGAAATTCGAGTTTATTAATCATAAACCAGAATATTTATCCTTCCTATATTTGCAAGCAAATATTTGATATATAGTGAATAAAGTTATCTTTAGTAAATATATAGGTAGCTATAAAACTATCCATTGTGGCTTCAACTAGAGTGTTATCACATAGCCATAAATTAATGAGTAAACGGTGCAAAGTGAGAGCAAGAAAACTTTAAAATCACTAAAATTCGTGGAAACCTCAGATCTAAATTGACTAGATTTAAACTTTCCCAAGTACCTAAGTATTTCCTACACGGAATCAACTCTGAATGCAAACGGAATCAACTCTGGGAACTATCAGCTAAGAAAAGCCATAAACTTAAATACAATTAAAAAATAAACCAAACCAGCGAGAGTGTGGAAATATAGTCTCTAATGTTTCGATAACAAGTTGTTGCAAAGATACACAATAGAATGGGAGAACTCCCGAATTCTTCCTCTCTTGTCCAGTCGAAAAGGAAAATGTGACTTTTGGAAATACAGAAGAGTCAAATTATTGCAAAAATTGGCGATAATATTGCTATGATGGCGAATTATCGTCTACGGTAGAGCGGTCATCGTTCCATTCGCATTGGATCTTTTAGTGTAAATGTAAATAAATCCTTTTGTGATATCAATTTAGTGTTTTGTCCTTAAGAGAAACATGATATTTTGTGTGGTTAAATTTTTCTTTTAAAAAAAGTCATTCCTGATGTTTAAAAATATTGCAAACTCAAATCTTTTTATCCTTCTCCTTTTATATTCAATCCATACTCTAGCCTAGTGGTTAGAGTATTGTATTTCTCTCCAAGATATTCTGGCTTCGATTACTTACAAGAACGAGCATAAAAATATCAGCCTTTGCCGGAAGATGCAGACATGTAACCAGTGCGAGTAATTGGAGAGCCACATTCATAATATTCATTCTCAATCACACAACAGTCGACTCTTCCTCTTTCATCAATTCGCATACACATCACTTATTCAGTGGATGAAGATACCGAAGCTATCCAAGTCCATGTTGCCCAAGTTGACCTTGGGCAATATGGACTTGGATAGCTTCAGTAACTTCAACCACTGAATGAGTGATGTGTGTGCTAATTTATGAAAAAGGAAGAGTAATTAACACTGTTTCATTAATCCTCCCCCTCCTTTATGAGGGCGGCCCTCTGTGTCCATGGCGCAAAAACCAAGGTAGTTCTGGTATTTTTAAACTTTCATTATCTATTATTAGTACCTCGTGTATATATTGAAAGTGGGGGAATGGGCGCAATTGACTAAAAACAGAACATATTTAATCTGCGATGAAAAGCTACTTATGATAAAATCCTCAAAACAAAACTTGAATATATATTTTTCGATTAAGACAAAAACAAGTCCTTTCATCTGGCATTAAAGTCTTCGATGAAGAGGAGTCTCCGCTTTGTTGTATTCAATCAATAATACAGTAGCGCCCTGTCCGAGAAAAAATTCAAACGATTTTGTTTGATTAACTATTGATTAGAAGACGAATCTTTTAAATATTAATATATACTGAAAGAAATTCAGGATTTCAAAATACCTTAACTTTTGAGCTTTTTTTTATTAATTCTCTCCCGGAAATCTTTAAATTTAATCTTGAAATAATAATTGAAAAGATAACTACAGGTGAGCCGAAATATTTGTCATGTTTATGACAGACGCATTTTGTACATGAAATATTTATACACTACCGTCCATGAGTAGAGAATAAAATACAAAATGTGACATTTACTTTAAATGTTACTTCTCTACCATCCATTAAATTGACACAAAACCTTACTTGAAGTTTACGCCTGTTGTGTTTAGGAATCATATCCTAGAACAACGGCTGAAAATATCCTAATGAAACTTGTGTTTTGAAAAATGAAGCCTCCAATACTTGCAAAACGAGAGAACAATAACATAAAATTAAAGTTTAAAATGAAATGTTAAAGCCTATAAATTATTCAATGGACAAGGTTTTACAGTGTGCTAGTGAAGGAATTGCACTGGTAAATATTTATTGGTAATGAAATTTTTCAAAAAGTTTGATTTTAATACATAATAAATATGCGTGAGGCTACGAGATGCTACAAGACCTAAAGAAATGACTAGACAAGGAATACTCACTGTTGAGGTTTAGTGAGTGGGTAATCCCAATCCCACTTCCTGGACATATATTTTATTACCGGACCAAGGTGAAGCGGAGGTGAAGTATATCAAATACACCAATCGCAGCTACTTCTGGTGAATAAGAATAACCCCGCTGCGTAGCTTTAGATCAAAACTAAGATGATGATCCCCTGAGTGTGTTTACGCCCAGTAAACTTTTTATCTGTGGGAAGACAGCATGTCTTCACACCTTCGAGGCACCTCGGAGTTTACGATGGTGCGAAAAAGGGGCGATAGAGAATTCGAGGGAGATGCATTTGGGAATATGGGAGGGACACAGATCTTGTGTAGGAGTATTTCTGCATACACTTATGCACGCAGTATTTAGACTTATACACCCATTCTCAAAAGAGATCGCACAAAGCAACGAATTTAGTAAAAAGGCCATTTTATCACAACAGCCGACATATCTTACTAAGTTGCCAGGAAAATGAATCTGAATTTGTCTTGGAAGGCTGATTCAATTCACTTGAGAGATATAAAATTCATAACAGGGTCATCTCAGAAGAAAGTAGTCATTAATAAAACGAATAAGGCAGCTAGCATGGCCTTCTTTATTGAGCATATTCTGTGGCTTGTTGAAAAGTAAGAAAGATCTATAGCAACGAAAGCAAATGTAATTCGCTCGGATGTGATATGGAGCAGCATTTAAGGTTGGAAAAGTGAATGAATGAAACACAATTAGGTATGTAGAAGTGTCATGGTAAGAGCATGCTATCAAGCGCTGGCTTCTGTCATTTTTTCATTTTATGCAGCAAAGTAAACCTTGTGGTAAAAAGAATCTGGTTTAGGAATATTTGATACTCTCTCTTCATACATGGGATGTACGCCAACCTCTTTTAATGAATTACAATGCTCCGTATCGAAGAAGGAGAAAATACATACTGTGAAGCAGTTCTTTGATGCTGAGAATATCAGTGTAAGTGTGGTGGTACCATACACTACTCCTATATTATTTGGGAGGTAACTTAATCACCTACTGCAACGCAATGTACTTGGAGGTCAAACTTGAGGGGTTGGGTTTCAAATCCTTAATAATCAGATAGCGTGCATTAATGGTTGGCGAGATTTACTTGAATAGGCCGAGAGTATCGTTTAAGGTTAGTTAGAGATGAATTAACAAAAATATAATTTTATTTACAAACATCAAAATAAGAATTTAAAAATGGCAAAAGGGGATTATTTAAATTGAAATAGTCTCTAGATAATTATTATGAGGATGGATTCTCAAAATAGAGTTAATTGATTAGCGTTACTAGACTCAGTTAAAAGGGGGAATTTGACAATACTAATAATGGAGGGAGTTTCAGTCTTACGGGTCAGTGACTTCGAGGAAGGTCCTTTGGGCGATGAGGTGAGTGGGGAACGATCCGAGGAGGCAAGTAGTGCCTATCCAAATGAAGCAAATGAAACACGATCTGATCCAACGTTCCGATGAAGATACCCAATCTTTAAAGATGATGTTTGACGGGAAATGTGGGAATTCTCGTAATTCCAGTGAAAGAAGAAACTTCTTTTCCTCAAAGGTAATCGATGGAGATTTTCTTCGGTTCGATTAAACGAAGGCAGACTGTCGCGCAACTTCAAAGGCTTGCCGTTCACAGAAGCTACCATTTGGCTGGGGTAGAATCACGGCGGCTAAAGTCTTGCTTGTTGGATGAACGCCCACGGGCGATCTACGAGACGATGAGGAAGGCATTGAGGTGCGTGATGGACTCCTCGATCTCCAGTTAAAACCGAGTATTTGTATGGGCGATTCTGAAGGGGAAGGGAGAATTTGGAGAAAGGAGTCACCTGTCCCAGACATGTTAATCCAGAGGCGGAGTCAATTCATCATTTAAAAGCAAGGTGCGAGACACAGCGGCTCTTACTAGCCTCGCCACTGGGAGGAGGGAGGAGGGAGGGGGGTGAGGCTCGGGACGATTTCTCAGGATTGGGGAATATTAACCCAATGCGCTGAAGAGTCGAAACTTCTCGAATCTTCCCGAACAGGAAGTGACGTTTTCCATGGCGGGATACAATCGCATGTGATGTTCAATAAAGTGGGGGCGGGTGGTCAGAGGTTGTTCTTTTACAGTGATGAATTGGGCTCAGCAGATCCCTGATATACAGACATTAGAATCTTTTCGGAAAATTATCGATTAATAGGGTTTAGCTCAGAAACCGAGAAATTTTTAAGATCTTAGGCAAATATTGCGAGATGGATAGAATAAAATCACATCCGAATAATACAATTAATTACTGGACCTGCAGCAATTCATTCAGAAAAATGCCCCACAAAAGTCTTTTTACGCATTCTCATCTATCCTTGAATTCCACTTTCTAAAAACAATCCATTTTCCAACTATCTCTTAAAATTTACTTCCCCATGCGTTTTTCTTTTTTATTAAAATGAAATGAAAAATTCTTACACTTTATTAAAACTTCGATTTTCAGAATATACAGGATGAGCTTTTAACTATATTAGTTGTAATTGTGTAAATAATTATATTTAAATAAAAAAAAATGAGCTACAACATGGTTAGACACATTTAATTACGCTTATGAATGCCCATGATATTAGATATGTTTTTATGGGATTTAGACATTTTCGTTCAGAAAGTAAGAAATGAAAGCAGAATAAACAGACATAGGTTTAGGCTAATATCATAGAATATATCAATAAAAAATATGCAATAGTAGGCCTTGCCAAGAGTAGGAAGGATGCAATATTTTGGTTTTATACGATATTTCCTCAAAAGCTCATTTTTAATGGAAACAAGATTCAGACTTAGATTGAAAATAGAGATAAAGCAGCATGTTAAGAGGGAGGTTATATTACTCTAACTATGAAAAATAATAAACTTAATCGATTGAAAATGTAAGGTTAATTCATATTTAAATTTTCTCTCAAATTTGCATAAATATTAAAAGGAGAATTACTTATCCATTCTAAGAATGAAATTAGAGTTACCATATATTTTTCTTACATAATTCATGCGGGATTAACTTTGAAAATGCTCATAAATATACTCATAGCTGTAGATATTATAATTTATTATACATAAATTGACTCAGTAAATTACAGGTAAATTGGATCTATATACATATACCTAATATTTAGTCATTTTTCTAAAAAAAAAATGTTTGCAAGAGCGGAAAGAGTGCCTATAAAAGAGGAGGAAAATAAAATGAGGGGAAATTCTATGAAATATAATAGTGGAATGTAAACAGATTTTCAACATTCTACGCTGGAATAATTGTAAGAAATCATTTTTCACCAAAGTCATTAAAAGTGTTTTTTAAAACTCTGATTCTTGAACTTCAAAATTTTTTTCAGGAAATAGAAAGATGAAAATTAGTTTCTTACAAGAGTCTCATTTCTGTCGTCAAAATAAATTTGCTAACTTTTTAAATTGGATTTCAAATCAAGAATCTTTATTTTAAAACTTTCTTAGAGGTGAATTACCTGAAATTTTTCAGAAATGTTGGGACCATTTTATTTGAGGAATATGATCGATTGAAACATTCACACATCGAATTGAAATGAGGGTTAATTTCCGAACTGTATATGTTCGAAAATATCAGTGCTGTTGATAGTTCAACGGAAAGACTTCACAGATATTTGAGAAAGTTTAGCTGGTGGCAGAAGTTCCTCATACCAGATTCCTTTGCTTGTTTATTTATACTAGTTTTGAGTAATGGAAGATAAATCCTAAAATCCTGTATTCAATTAGTTATATTTAATTTATTATTAACATGATTTTAATTATAATATATACATGGTAATTATTCATCTACATTATAAATGTTCTCTATCATGGATCCTCAAAAGGATTCACGTTGCGAGGAAGTCTAAATGAAAGAATACTTTCGAATATGTATACTACATATTTTAAATGAGACACTAATATACACAACCTTATGGGCGAGCAGGATTAAATAACTCTGCTTCAGACTAAACCGCGTTTGAAACTATTCTATTTTTAAGTTAAGATAGGAAACCGCATGTTAAGATAAAGATCGGTTTAAATTTGATACCTGGAACTTTCACCAGACAAACGTTGTAATTAAATTCAGTTGAAGTTTTGTGTTGTGACAATTATGTTATTCAATATTTTTTTATTTGATAACATTTACAAAAGAACTTTCGGGCTTACATGAAACAATCTCGATTATTAATTCACATGTAATATTTATGATCCATTGAAATAAGTATTTGTTTATCTGATAACAATTACTATTTAATTTAAAATCACAAACTATTTCATTCATTACCATTATAAGTGTACTCGTACCTATAATGATGAAAAACAACTATGTTACAATGAAAAAATGGGCTTAACTGAGGAAATTTGAAATATCAAATGGAGAAATGGGATTTGCGTCCCTGAGAAACAATACATAATCTGTAGTTTTTGTGCTAGTATATTAAATTAAGTCTCATCAGCGGTATATAAAAACGAGGACTAAATGGATCTTGTGAGTTGAAGTATTGTAGGAAATTCTTTATTCAGTGCAGTTAAATTGTTTTATGTTTTGTCTTTCCATCAAAGTTTCCTCAACCATTTATTCTTTATCCATTGTCCTCAACTAAATGCTATTTTATATCTCTATCGCATTAGGTTCTGTATCCTCTGATTTTAAACAGGCTGCTGTTATCCAAGTCATTAAGAAAATTTACCTAAACCTCATAAGATAGGTAAGCAACTCTGCCCAATCTCCCATCTCTATTTATCCTCTAAAATTCTAAAAAAAAATATAAAATAGATTCTAGATCACATGCCTTCTTTCACTCTTCATAATATATTTGGTCTTCTTTCAAGGGAGGGCAGAAAAATATTTTTTTTTTTACATTGTACTTGACTCCCAGTAACTTGAAGCTAACTTTAGTCCCTATTACATTCTACATATTTAATGTTATCTTGGCTGTACAAAATCCTGTTGCTTTAATTTTCTATCACTTTCATGAATCCCGAGGTGTTTATGAAACCCCAGGTAACTATGTATTTTCGCTCCTATATTTCTTATTTACCTAGTATTTTCACCTCTAGAATGATAGATCTTGGCCAGCAGCGGTGTGATATGTGGTTCTATAAGACTCTTTCGTTAAAATTCACCTTTTGGTGTCTATCCACTTCAAAATGGTATTCTTTTGCATCATCCTGGGTTATCCCTCCATTTAAATGCTGATAACATTAACATCTCTCTCATTCTACTCATACTCATTTTCTGAAATACTTAAAAATCTTCTATCCACATATCACCTTATTACTAAATGGCTCTCATGGCAAATTTCTAAAACTCATCATGAGAAATCTGAAGATTTCTTCTTGAATATCACATGGTATGAGGCCTACTCTAAAAACTTTGCTCTCTTTCTTATTCTTAGTTGCTTCCTGGTTACCTATGCGGGTAAAATTAGAATGTGTACCACCTTTGATAAGTAATTACGAGGGGAGGTCAATAAGTTTTGCGAATCGGTAAGGCAAAAGAGAGGAAGGGGAAGGGCTGTTTGTTGGGGTGTTAGGACAAGTTATCGCAAGTCAGGAACTGCAGCCGCACGCTCCTGCCTCGTCTATTTAAGAAGCAGTAGCTGATCGCAGATCGTGAGTCACAAATTTTTCATCAATGGAGAAGGTTGAACACCGCGCAGTGATCAAATTTTTGACCTAGGAAGGCAAGAATGCAAAAGAAGTTCATGAACGTATGGTTGCAGTGTACAGCGACACCGCCCTTTCCTATGCAACCATTGCTCGCTGAAATAGGGAGGTCCGCCATGGTCGTAAGTCCCTTGAAGATGACCCCCGTTCAGTGGACACCCGTTAGACGTAACCAACGAGTGCAATGTGGCCCGTGTGGAGAGGATGATCCTCGAAAATCGACGAGTGAAGGTCAAAGAAATCGAGCGAGAACTTGGACTATCACATGGAAGTGTTATCAACATCATCCACGACAATTTGGCCATGACCAAGGTCTCTGCCCGTTGGGTTTCTAGAAACCTCACGCCCCATGATCGACTTCAACGTCGTCAAAGTCCACAAGGCCATAGTTGCACAAGCTGCCCTGCGCGAGTGCGGATTCGAGGAGCTCAACCATCCCCCCTACAGTCCAGATATGGCCCCTAGCGACTACTTTTTATTCCGTCAGCTCAAGGTTGCACTGCGTGGGCGCCGGTTTGGGGACGATGAAGATGTCAAGCTCGCCGTCCAGGAGTGAATTGAACAGTAATCGGGAGATTTCTGGTTGTCGGGAATTCGAAGCGTCAGGGACATTTGGTGCAAGTGCATTGAAGTCACGGGTGGTAATATTGAAAAATAATAAAATCCTTTTGCTCATATCTCGTTCCCTTATTTCCGAATTGCAAAACTAGAAGTTCACGTTGAGAGTGACTTAAAATCTTTACTTTGCTTTCTCCCAAATATTTTCCTTTCCATCTTTAAATATAATAGTTTCAAGAGTTGTTTTCGTTATTTCCTTGCTTCCAATTGTGCAATTGATAATAATTCTCGATTTATAATGTTGAGCTGGAATGGATAAAGCAAATGTTACATTCTCTTCGAAAAAAGAGATAACAATTAAAATTGCTGATTGGTAGGCAAATTATTTATTTGCCTTAGAAAGGTTAGGTTATGTTTTATTCTCTCGTGAATGTGAGAACTTAGAATAGCTCTTCTCGCGGACTTGATGAAGAGCTTAGTTAGCTACAACATGCCTATTTTAACCGTACACACAAACACACACACACACCACATATATATATATATATATATATATATATATATATATATATATATATATATATATATATATATATATATATATATATATATATATATATATAAAGACCAATACTTGGATTATATATTATTCGGTAAGAGGTCTGGACACGTAATATAAATTTCTTTCTTGGTTATTCAGCGTAATAAGTTTGTTTTAGTGGCTGATGATTAGAAGACCACTTAGGTCTCAGGTTAAGAATGTGACTGTCTGGGTATCAGCCATTCCACCAAGGAATGCTTGATAAAATGAAATGATCCAACTTAGGTAATTTAAGTTTACTTCAGTGTATAGAGTTTATATGAAAGCAGATGAGAGGAATAATTGTGCCGTCTGTGCTGATACGAAATCTTTGTCTTGAAATCGCACTTCATCATTGAAGCTTAAGTCTCATTTATATTCCTTTCCATATGTCACACCAAGCGGATGAAAAGAGAATTCGTGGTGTTTCATTTGCTTTTGGTCAGCATCTATATGATTCGTACTAGAGACATATCATTAATATTGTAGGCGTGGAGGCTGCCCCATCATTAATACCCTTTTCTATAACCTACACTCCTATCCCTTCCTAAGGAGAGACTGATGTTCCTGGCCAATATTGGTATGCGCCAATTTTCTTCTACATATAAAAACTCACCTATGTCCACTCAATTCCCTTTACCAAGTATTCCTTGGTTCATATACAAACTTCACAGACCTTATCGGTGTTCTAAGTCATTTTAATTTGAAATACCCAAAACTTGAAGAAGGACTTAAACTCAACTTAGTCTACTCATTTGACTTTATTATGCAATCTCCAGTATACACACATTCATATGTTAACTCCATTTATGTGAGTAATCACTCACTTCTAATTCAACATTTTAATTCTTTAATTTTTATAAGTTGGGTATTATTTTCAAATTAAATAGTGTAATAAAATTACTTATATTCTAACCTGAGCTTTAAGAATGAGAATTTGAGTCTGTTAGCAGAATAATAGCAGAAAATTTCCTGCCAACAAAGATAAAAATCCAGCATTGGTCTTTGTAGGAGTTCCAGAAGCAAAGTTAATTGCTCAAAACTCACACGATCTCACCATAAATTGGTGATGAAGGAGTGAAATTAAAGCTCTCTAATTAAGTGACCGGCCTGTAATGACTCTTCATCTCGCTGTGAAGCGGGTGACCTAGAGGTGACCATCGACTTCCCTATACAGAGATATTTCTTTACCAGTACTTTAAAATTTACTCAACGTAACTGCAAGCATGGAACATATCATTCTAACTAGCAAGGCTCCCATCCAGTTAGTACGCGATCAAATGGAAGCAGCAATAGCCCCCATCAAAGAGTAGTTGACAAGCCTCAGGCAAACGCAAGAGCTTATCTTCTATATGCAGTAACTCTACCGTGCTAACTCGGACAGATTTCTATAATTAACGTGACGGTATCTTTATTTTAACTCACAGCGGGCATATATAATAGCAAATCTCTTCTATTACCCCTATTTCTACAGCAATATTTAAGCACTTCAATAAAAACTCTCGCATTAACTCTTCTCAACTTAATCACTAGCAACAAAAGTGCAACGCTATAGTAACCCGCACAAATCACTCAGCACCAGGCATCCAACCATATCCTCAGGTCAGTAAACACAACACGGTAAAAGGACCTATGTAACATTACAAAAACATAAGGTATCTATTATAGCCGGAGGCACACCAGAAGTCTCAGGAAAACCTCAGCATCCTCTTTTAACATAATAAAAGCATGCTCAGAATGAGTTTAGTTTATTACATAGCGCTATAAAAGCGATAACCTACAACTTCTCACATTTGTGCTCGTAACCATGAAGAAATCAAGGCATGTAACTCGCCCTATTAACGAACCTCCTAGAGCACCACTCATCTCACAAGGCTTGGAAGTTGATCGACAATATAAATTGATCGATTCCTTATAAGTGCTACTCTTCGAGTCCTAGCATATCTGCATGTAGTGAAAGGGCAGATAAAGAGAATTCTGTCTTTCATTTGCATTTGGTTACAATCTTCATTCCAGGGATTGAAGAAGTAAATTTTCAAGTTAGAGGCACAGCTTACAGATTATGTATGTGGGGGCTGCATTCTCACTATTAAACTTTTTCATTTTAAACTATAAACTCTTAACAAACTGCTTTATTACAAACATATGCACAGAAAATATTGGACACTGATCCCACGGCAAATATTTATTTCTACACCCCAATTTTCTTGATATATTCAGACAAGAAATTAAAAGCATGAAGGACAATTATTCTTCACATTCGCTTTCAAGGTGACTTCTTTTCTCTCTATCCAGCTATTATTCATTTAAAAACACCTAAATTTAAGAACTTGAATTTACCAAGCAATCTGTTGTATATAAACAGAAAATTGCAGACTTGATATATGTTCTAAGTCCACTTATTTTCATTTGCGATCCCAATAACATCATTAAATGTTCATCAATTGGGAAGGACTTCAAATCACTTATATAATTCAGCTAAATTTATTTATCAAGAATTTATCAGAATTTTACAGGCTCTTTGATAGACTAGGAAATATAAACAATAGATTTTGGTGGCTTTAACTAACCGGTAGTTCTGTCAATCCAGCACGTCCGTCTGATGCACAACACAGTTACACGTCAAAAAAAAGAACAAGTAAACAGAAAAAATACAAAAACAACAACTACAAAAACCACAAACAACACAGCAGGGAACAGCAACGAAGACAACTCTAGTAACACAAATGAGTTGTAAAACAACCTTATATTGCCGGCGCCACCCACGAACTGAACTAACCTCTAACTACCCGTCCACCAAACCTATACACGCACACACACATTCCGTATTCCTCCTCACAACTGCCTTACTTTTCCCACTTTCACTCGTACAACATAGCTCCACATACCCGGGGATCTCAGGATCGCTGCTCCTAATCGCAAGGGCAGAATGGGATTCACCTGACTCGTTCTGATCGCCTCGGATCAACTGGAACCCTTTCTCTCTGAACCACATTCCACGCATCATCAGAGCCATACTCTCCATCAGATGATGTTTCATTGAGAAAAATTCGTTGAATGTCTAGTACATGATGCGAAACGCCATCAAATTCTACCGTATTTTCTGACCTGACATAAGTCACCACACCATCTGTCCACCGAGCCACCCACCGGCTTTATCACTCCCGCATCTCCCACTGTAAACACAGTCTGAAACTGATCTAGCTGTATCTCGCGGATGCATGCTGTTTGTCTCTACTGATATCTGAAAAGCGTATAAGCAGGCGCGGTCTCTATATTCACACCCTCTTTCGCGGCCAGTTTCAATACCTTGGGTCACATTCCACTCACTGCAGACATCAACAAGCTGGACAGATATAAAGGCCCTGTTTTTTTCTACTAAAACCTCACCAGGAACTCCTCTTTCCTAGAATTTCTCCTCCAACTGTTGGCAGATTTTCACAGCATTTTCAGACCCCACCTACTGCCATATTACAAACCTACTCGGTCAACAGTCCACCACAGTAAATAAAATGTTTTGCGCTATTAATATGTCACATCAGCGTGATCCTGATCCATGAGCCATCAACTCCTAACTCCCCAGATACATGTCTCACTGGTGTAAGATCTATAGCTTTGCATTAAATACAAGCTTTCACAACACACTCCACCCTCATTTTCTTATCGTGAGATTGAGCAGCCTGGCTAAGTACAGAGTTTGCTCCACGCCAAAATGGTGTTGTGAATGTAAACCTTCAATGTCAACATCAAATGCTTCTACAACTCTTGCTTCCCCAAACCAAACATGGTGTAATCTGGTAAAGATATCTGCCTTTTGGTCTCTGAGGGGACGAAGGTTACAGACAAGTCGACCTACATCTCAAGCATCATTTCTCGCAGTGTCATGGAATATTAGAGGTTCACGCGAAGAAAGAAGCCTAAGGGGGTATCTCACGGAAGAAGAGACCTTTAACCGGCGTCTTTCGGTAAGCTTCCCGGACGATAACGAAGCGAGACGAGTCAAACTGGGGCCCTGAACCAAAATAAGCGAGAGAGCGCTAAGTCCTTGCCCGCCGTACCTTGAATCGGAGTGGGACCCACTTCTGACGGCAAACAAAATCACTTCCGGCGAAATCGTATATATTTTACAGCGCGGAAACGAGTAAATTAGTATTAAACCAAGAGTCAGGGCCTGCTCACGTAGTATCCAAGCAGTAATCAAGAGAATTCATTGGAACCAGCCAAAGGATACAACGTGCCACTTTAGAAGTGACTATCTGGTACCCTAATGACTCGAAGGCAAGAAACCAGTTGGTCAGAACTACGACAGTCAAGGACGTAAGGACTCATTCTGGAATAACGCGCTTCACTCCGTGCCCTGCAAGGATACTCCCTCGAACAATCACTCCTCGAGCCCCACCCCCTCTCTTGGAAACTCGTAAGCCTATTACATTTTTCTCGATCACCGTCGAAGAGACGTGACGTTTACCGACTACGAAGCCTAACCACATCATCTCCTCCCGTTTTCTTCACGCTAAATATTGTGCTACTCATAACTCGTGCCAAAGCACTCATTGTAAATTGATTCCATCTCTGCTGAACGATTAGTTTTCCAATAGTGTATGGATTATTGTTAAACACTGTAAATTGTTTGCATTTTAGTAAAGATTATTTTTTTGGTTTCTCTTGTTTAAATCTCAGAACCACATAAAAAGCAATTGATCTATTGTCTAATCGTCCAACGGTAGAAAACGCAATTGAAAATACCACGTACTTGGAGGGGCATTACACCCTCCCCCCTTGCCTCTGCTTGTCTTCTTTTCTCCCCGCGTCTAGAGATGGCAAGCGAAGGTCAGTATAGCCTACCTGACCTACGTCTGGCAGAATAGATAACCTAAGTCTGACCAACCTTTCTGACATACCGGTTACCTTCACTCTTCCCTCATCATGGAGTGCACTCTTAGACCACCTGAGGACAGTAATCGAATCAATCATGATTTCAAAATGTTTCAAATCCCACTTGAAAGCTAGATTAACAACCGCATCCAACTCAGCAATGTTGATATGAGCAAAGTCATCACGTTTTCTTATCCAAGCAGGAACATCTACAATCTAGCATCACACCAAATGCGCCCCCGTTTGCACGGTGTTACATGAAATATGCCTCTCACTGGATCATCCAAGTTTATCCGTTTGTGCAGATCTCTGATCAAACCTGCAGCTTGGTCTCCCTATCATCATCCTTTTTCTCTCCCTGACTTACCCTCTTTATGTAGCTGCACGCAACCCTTAACCAGCCACACACTTGGTAGTGGTCCGTAACCGCTCACACATAGAGAAGAGCACACGTCTAGATATCCGCCCACATCACCTTGGTCCGGCAACACATTACCCCTACTAAAAGCCAGCTCTGTTTCAGTTTCTATGCAGAGCGAAGACAATCACCCAACCATCCTCCAAACTCTCAGACTCTTTTTTAAGTCGGTAACGTGAAAGAAATCTCACCACCTCCTCTGCTGTTACTATCTTATTCACAATCACATAATCTATATAGTTGTCAGTCTTCATCTAAACTCGCTCATCCTGCTCTAACACCTGGTTAAGAATCTTAGTCATTATCTTGGGAACACAGTTAAAAAAAAAAGCCAAGCCAAGTCAGATGGTACAAAACCCCATTGTACCTTACCCGCTGATTAGGCCAAAAACTATGGTCCCCTCTAATTTGCAAATATAAGGCGCACTAACCGTAGGTGCTGTGAAAGGTGCTTTAAATTACGCAAGGTCTCGCAGCAAACTGCATCATCGGCTCCACGGTGACTCTTTACATGCCTATTCAGCTCTCGAAATCGAACACCGGCCAAACCTTATTTTTATCGGCCTGTGCCACTGCCATGAGAGGCAACAGCCCTTAATCCGCATTCTGATCCTTACATTTCCTCAGCCATCCCTTCTCAATCCAGGTTTCGCCCTAGATTGCTCTAATTTCGTAATCTCGTAACAATCCACTTTATTCATCAGCTCCAGTGGCAGACCACTCTTGCACCCCCAGTGCACTATCCATAACTCACCATGAAATCTAGCCGTAAAGTCTCTCTCCTCCAACAACAGTACGGGTGAAGCCTTGCAACAACCAACAACCTGGTTCTCATCACCTGGATCATGGGCCAAGAACCCTACTCTACCCTGCTTTCACTCCACACCACCTGCAAGGTTGATGAATTCCATCCCAATAATAGCATCAATACCCCTAATTATGTCACTCATAACGACGCAATCAATAGTAAAGGACAGCTCACCTATATTAATAGGCACAACAGTGCTGCTAGCATTGGACACCTCGCCTTCTGGCGCAGAAATTCCTTACCGCCACTTTCCCTGATTACTGGGACAAACACTTGACATATTCCCAGCACTCTCAAATTTCCAACATTTCACTTTTCTCCCTGCCACCTCTTTCCTTTGGAAATTACAAACCAAATGGAGCCTACCGCACCCAAAACACTTACGCTCCTCTCGGGCACCATTCGGCTTGTCCATTGCAACCCGCCTGGTACTGCTAGCAACTAGTTTTGTGGCCACAGTGGCACAGAGTTTCTCCATTTTCTCTGACATCAATGTTCTGACCCTCTCAACCACGGCAGAAAAATTGTATATCTTCTATGCCCGACGTCCCTCGACGCTCTCTTGACACCAGCGATGGCAATCAACTTGTAAACGTCCGCAGGGAGAGCTTGTCTGAGCCTATACCGTCTAGCTGTCTAATTTCAGTAACTCCGCCATGAACACGTCCACGGGCTCTTACCTTCAAACACGCTTGGCAAACTGCTTATATGCTCGGAATTGTTTCACGGAAAATGCCTTCAAAAGTGCATCTTGATACTCTGTGGACTCTTATTTTGACCCTCATCCAATTCAGTGTACACATACAACGCAGTGCCCCAAAGAAACATGGGTAAATTAGTCTACACATAGTTTAACTCCTTCAGCTTCCCGAACAGGTGAAACTTCTCCAACCATTCCTCAACAGTGCCAGTCTCGTCACATGGCCTCAAAATATCAGTCATTTTCACGGTCGCCATAACAACCTAGTGATGCGAAGGCCTAGATAGCTTGTGGAATATAAACAATAGATTGTGGTGACTCTACCTTATTGGTAGTCCTGTCGATCCAGCACGTCCGTCTGATTCACTACACAACCACACGTCGAAAATAGAACAAGTAATTGAACAAAGACAAAAACAAGAACTAAAAACGCCACAATAGGGAAAAGCAACGAAGACAACACTAGTAACACCAATGCCTAGTAAAACAACCGTGCATCGCCGGCACTACCCACAAACTGAACTCGGCTCTAAACACTCACCACTTACCCAACAAACTTATACGCACACAGACACATTTCGTATTCATCCGCACAACCGCCTTGCTTCTCACCCTTTCACTACTACAACACGGTTCCACATACACATCGCTCACTCTTCTTAGGCATTCTGAATTAATTAATTGTTAAAATTTTAGGATTTTTTTCATATTGAATAGTGTTGTAAATTATTTTTATTTCAAACTGCCTTTCAAGAAAGGATATATAAGTCATCTAGCTGATTTGCACCACATAAATCTTGCTGAATAACGTACAAACCCATCTTTGGGGAAACAGCTCGATTGTTGATGCATCACTCAATTATCTCTCCATAAATTCGTGACATCAACGTGAATATATATATACAAGGTGTACCTGTTAAGTTTGACGATTAATAATGTGTCAATTTTTAAGGTACATTTTGAGGTATTGGCAAACAGTAAAAGGCGTTGTATAGCATACATAGTAATTTTAGATGGGAAAATTTTAGCTCACATGGAGGAATTAAATATGAGAAAAGAGTTACCTGCATTATGATAATTCGCGCCAGGTATCAAAATGCCAAACTCATGACTGTTGCTTTATTCTTTGTTAACACTGTAAATGCTATCATACGTGACATAGGCAGCTGGAAGGGAGACAACGAAGCTATTTCCAGCAGTATTTTTACTGCGTCCGCACGCCGGTATCAATCCATCAAGATACAAGAGTTTTCGAATCGCAATCATAAAGCTGGACCAGAATGACAACCTCCACTAGCACTCGTACAAAAGGGGCAAGGAACAAATTCTGCGAGCTAAAGTCAAAGAGAACTACATAACAGAGGTAATTAAGCTTCTGAACAAGCAGAAGCATCCAGTTGAGCCGGGAACGTTCTGGATATTCTTAGATAAAAGGAACTTCTGTCCCAACCAATTTAAACACCATACATAATAAAAGACGGTTTTCCTTTATTCCATGATATTTCCCACGTATCATTAGGGCCAAGTTCTTATAAACCTTGATGGTCTGTGGGTTTGTCAATAGTAATGGTGGAAAAATGTAGCCCTACATCTCTGGGCAGAATCTTACGGTTAATTTCAACGTGTATATGTCGCTGTTGAAAATGAGTGGGGATGGAAGGCCATACCTCCAAAAAGAGACAGAAGTGTGTGTCGGAGAACATTTTCACGAGCGCTCCCGTTTCTTGGTGCCTAGATCCGCCGACTGTAATCATATAGATTATTCTGTATGGGGCTCGGTTGAGAAATAAGCCAAGTGCTTTGCCTCCTAAACTAAGGATAAGCTGGAGACAAAAGATCAAGGCAGTGTTCAAAGATCTTTCCCGGGAGACAGTGAGAAAAGCATGCGACAAGATTTGAAGTCATCTCGATATAGCGGTGGAAGGTGAGATCGGCTACTTTTAGTAACGTGTAATCTCCCAGCCGTAATCTAGATGATATATTTTTAATTATTAAAATACATTTACTTTATATATATATATATATATATATATATATATATATATATATATATATAGAAAAGTACTGTTTCATTCAATAACGAGTAAGTTAATTGTACAATAAAAAACACTGGAAAGGCTATCAACATCGAAACTAACAAGGCAATTATATTTTATATTGATTTTTTTTAATTTCTCAATAAAATCAGGGGAATGAAGTATGTGGGAAGAAGACGTCAATCCAATTGCGTCAGAGAGAATAGCCGCCAACCCTTTGGAGTTTGTATGCATGTGAGCCAATGTTTGATATAATAGAACGGAGGAGGATTCTAGTTTTGTGAGTTTTGGTTAATCCATATATACGAGAAAGGGATGGATTAATAGGTCTATGTAGGAGAGAACGGAAGGTCATTAAATAAACGTTTAAAGGAAAATATGTGGGATATTCGTAGTGCAAGCAATGCTTCTAGTATTTTTAACCATGTGAAAAACGCCAATCATACGATAGATTTCCATAGTGCCCAAATATTTTATCATTGTAACGATTTTAATAAAAGAAAAATTATTGAATCCGCATTTCTCGAAAAAATTCCAAATTTCAATCTGTCAGAAGGGCAGCATAAATGTAGTTCCTAGGTATCAAACCTCATTTTAATGGATAGTGTAAGTCACCTAAAGTTACCGCCTCCAGATTAATGTCAGTTGCCTGTTATTATATATTTAAGTTTTCTTTGACAATTTTTCTTAGTTTACGGCTGTCGATGATATGGGAAACTATATATTGAAACTAGTGCCGTTTTATTAAACTTTATGCTCCCAAACATTGTTTTTTATTGTACATATATATATATATATATATATATATATATATATATATATATATAGAAAGAGAGAGATAGATTATAGATAATTTGATTAAATTCAGCTAACACACAAAAAATTAATAATCTAGATAATACTCGTAATTATACATAACACGTTAAATGTAAATTATTTTGAAACAATAGAAAATCTAACTTCAATTGACATATTTGATTTGCTAGTGTGGAAATAAATAATACTTTTAGTAATAATATCAGCCAACAATTCATAAATTATTGATGAGTGTAATAATTATTAAATAAATTTATAAATTTTGTCTGACTAATTAAGTTGCATACATACATTACTGTTTTGATAATCTCAAAATTGCCCGAATGGGTATCAGATTCTGTTTTAAAGGTTCTACTTGATATTTATTTTTAAATTACGTACAATCTGATAAGTCTTACCCTGCCTTAGGAAAAACTTTCCGCTTCAAATTACATTTAACTTTATTGTTCGTAATATGCCAGGAACAATTGAGATCCACTAATGTGGGCAATTAGTTATTTTAAGATAAATATATTTTTTGAGTTTCTTCTAGCATGTCACATTATAATCCGTGTTCATTTTACTCCTATTCATTTACCCAATTCTTTTTCGATTAATTATCACGATTAAAGGTAATCTCAGATCTTTTTTCATGTTCATTTTATCTTAAATTGCGGTATATTGTCTTTATAAAACAATCGGGTGAACACACGCTCTCTTCATTTTGAATGCGTTTTATCTACATTCTTGAGCCATCTTACTAGTAAATAATGCAAAACCATAAGTATGTTTATTTTTCAAATTTGTTGGTTCTCAAAATTCCACAAATGTTTGCAAATTCACATATTTGAGAGCTTCTCTTCATAGCAAATTTGTTCGAATTTTCCAGTCCGCTGGTAGATATTATGATTAACGATGCTGATAATCCTATTGTTTCTTTTTAATTCCTTGGGATCTGAGTATTATTCACAACTCTGTCTGTGACACCACCAAATATTTTATAACTTCTATCAATATAGACTAAAAACAACATATTCGCAATCGGTCTAATAAAATATTGTAAAAATTGTACCTAGTTTTATGTATATTCAATTGCTTCGGAAATAAATTCTTATCCATACCTCGGTATAGCTTAAAGGGCTGAGCCAATGTCATTTTCAATTTATTCAAATCACTATTACCGAATAAATTAAGCCTATCTGCAAGACCTCCCGGTCCGCAGAAAAATAATGGAACCCACCATTTTGAGTTGCGTGCGAGTCTAGTCACGAGCGACTCTACATCTCACTATGTCGGTCGGTCGGTCTGACAGTCTGTCCCCGTTTTGATTTTTGTAGTTTTTGTTATAACATCCGAACTATTTGGCCTATT
Organism: Ceratothoa steindachneri; assembly: GCA_963969495.1. Taxonomy (NCBI): domain Eukaryota; kingdom Metazoa; phylum Arthropoda; class Malacostraca; order Isopoda; family Cymothoidae; genus Ceratothoa; species Ceratothoa steindachneri. Next base: position 168,648,332 of record OZ018323.1, read on the forward strand.
CTAACGAGACTTGAAAATCTTATGTTATTTTACCTTCTCTTTCAAATGATATAATAGCCCAAGTCCTCCCAAGGAAAGTCCTGGAAATATATTGTTTTGGCTATAACATAATAAGCATTCGGCCGATTCTAATGAAATTTGAAACCTTTATGTTGTTTTACATTCTCTTTCGAATAAGATAATTGACAAAGTACTCCCAAAGTTAGCCAAGGAATTAATTTTTTACGGCATTAACATCTTAAATATTTGGCCGATTCTAGCGAAATTTGTAACCCTTATGTTGTTTTACATTCCCTTTCGAATGGTATAATTGCCAAAATCGTCCCAAGGTGAGCCCGGAAATGATTTTGTTTTGGCAATAAAATCATAACTAGTTGGCCAATACTCTGCTATACTAGACTAGTCTATAATATGCTATACTCTGCTAGGCAAGCCTAGAATAGGCTAAATTATGCTAGGTTCTAATAAGCTAACATATGCTAAGATATAAATTACAAGGGTAAGTTATACTATGCTAATTTATGCTATAAAATGCTATGCTAGGATAGCATATAGTATGTTTGGCTATACAATATTATGCTATGCTTGGCTAGAGTATAACAGGATAGTATAGGGTATACTTGTCTAGGATAGTTAATGCTAGGCTAGGTTATACTATGCTAGACTAGGCTAAGCTATGTTAAGCTATAGTAGGCTAGACAGGGCTATACTATGCTATCCTAGGGTAGGGTAAAGTATAATAGACTAAGGAGGCCTATGCTAGGCTATGTTAGGCTATGATAGGTAATACTAAGTTAGGCTACCATAGGCTTGCTAGCCAATGCTATAATAGGCTAAGCTATGCAAGGTTATTTTATTCTAGGGTATGGTATGCTATACTATTCTAGGATATACTAGGCTAGGCTATAATATGATAACTTGGCTATATTATGTTAGGTGTGGTTATGCTAGGATAGTCTATACCAAGCTAGCCTAGAGTATGCTAGGCTACGCTATCATATGCAAGGATATATTGGCTAAGCTATAGGAACCTATTCTAGCTTTGCTACATTAGGCTCGGCTACTCTATGCGACGCTAGGCTTGTCTCTGACAATCAATGCTAGGCTATAATTAGTTAAGCAAGTCTAAGTTAAGAGAGCTAGGCTACACTAGACAATGCTACGATAGGCAAGGCTATACTAGGATAGGCTGAGGTAGGCTATACTATAATAGGCTAGGTTAGACTAGGGTCTACTAAACTAGGCTATACTATAATATGCTAGGTTAGACTAGTGTCTACTAAACTAGGCTAGGCTATACTAAGAAAAGATCGGCTTTGCTATACTTAGCTAAGGTAGGATAAAGTAGGCTATACTATTTTAGCTTATACTAGGCTAGCTAAATTATACTAAGCTATGCTTGGCTAGGATATGCTATGATATACTAGGCAGCTTTAGGCTAGCTATTCTAGGCTATACTAGGCTATGCTCTGCTAGATAATACTATGCTATTCTAGGCTAGTCTATTCCCTAATCTGCTATGCTGAAGCATGTGGCTATACTATTCTATTTTAAGCTAGGCTAGGTTAGAGTATGCTATGCTATACTATTCTGTTTTATGCTATGCATGCTATACTATGCTATAATATATTATGTTATACTACAGGGTGGGGCATACAAGACGGACGTTTTTGAAAAATTCCCCTGATGCTTTATCTTCCACAGCTCAATGGCTTCACCTAAAAAGGAAGGAAAATAAAATTCTAAGACACCACGGGAAGAATGGTACCTGCCAGACATACTCGTATGTCCGTACCCCTGGGGCTGAGTAATAGACATTTCAAAAACGTCCATCCTCTCTGCCCCACCCTGTATGTTATTTTATACTATGCTGTGCTATGCTATACTATGATATGCAATAATATTCTATACATTGAGAGCACGCGACTTTTTGGTCAGCAGATCTTGTTCTTACATGATACTCTTTTCGAATTTAATTAAGAAGAAGTGCTTCTGCTATTCATTATAGGATGATTCCCAACCAGTATGCCACAAAGCAACTGCAGGTGTGCCGCGGGATATTTGAGAAAAGTTGATTCTCCCTTAAACAAGAAAAAGTACTGAACAAATTTCGGTACTGTACGAATGTATGATAGAATTTTCGTAGCAGAGTGTCCTACCACAGCTATAGTTGCCAGATATTTACTACTATCAATAAATTCGTTTTCTATCTTTCAATATGTCAATCCAATATTTTTTTCTTTTTGTCTGTAGGCATATTAAGATTTATAAGTTTGTTATTTAGTTTTGATATATAATTTCTTATTAAGTGTGAGAAATTTAAGAAGATTATTTCTAAAAGCGACTGCAAATGTGCTACGGGAAATTTAAGGAATGTATATTATTAAGGCTGATGTTTACAATTGATATATAATTGCTTAATAAATGAGAAATTTAAGAAGTTTAATCCTTAAATTTTTGTGTTTGACAAATGCTATTTGTTTTTCAATGTTGTGTTTATTCCTTGTTAATTAAATATTTGCTAGCTTTGTTTAATGGTATTTCGATTGAGAAATTAAGTGCTTCAGTTTTTCTTGTACACTAAAATTTTTTTTTCTTAATTTCTTTTGTTGTTTATGTCGTAAAATGTTTACTGTATTTGGATGGGGGGAGGGAAGGCGCTATGAATATTTTCTTTACTTAATTTTATATTTATTTATACATTTTAAAATTTAGTGTATTTGATCTCCTGCTAAATAATTTGCGCTATTATTTTTTATTCTGCTCGTGTAGTGTCTGCTCCTTATTAATTTCTTTAAAACGTTTTTATGCAGTTGTTTCTAATGCATTTAGGGTTTACCTCGTTTTAGTACCATTTTTTGAAATAAATATTCATAGTTAGCTTGGTGAAGATATAAAAACTCTCTACCAAAGCGAATTACATCAGTACAATAACTACTGTAGATTAAGAGAATTTAAACGGGATGAAATTACAGGCTGTTAGCTCTAATGTCGGGGCGTAAACATCTTATACCTTCTTGTCTATATATGTACAAAGAGTTCTCCAGATTTGTTTTCTAGGAATGTTTTTTTTTACCTTTTTCTTGGGTTACAAGGAAAACTAAGTTAAAGAATGCTAACTAAATGCACTAACTCTAAAATACCTTCGCAACATTGGAAAGAATAAGAAAATCATCTTGATACCACAGTTACTCCCCTGCCCCTAGTAAAGGATAAGAGAGATAAGAAAGACTAAAACGACTACTTAATATATACCCATCAATATGCTCCTTTTGTTTTGAGTCATCGCTCGTAATTTTTGTTTTTCACATTCTTTACTATCTTTCTTCTCTTATTTAGACATTTACCAATATGTTTCTTGATTAACATATAATATTAAATTCTAAGATTAGTCTACTTTTTAATTCCTTTTTTTACTTAAATAATTTATTAGAGAATTCTTTTCCATCTGGTAATAATTACATTTAAAAAATACTCGTCAATTCGATTGTAATCATATTGTCTGACGTAGATTCCGCTACTAGGATAAGACAAAGCTTCTGGTATCTTTGTACTAAATTTCTCTTAGGGTTGGAGGTCTCTTTTTTTTATTTGTTTTAAATATATAACTAATTTCGATCTTGGAAATTCAGCCTCAAATATCTCTAAAATCATGGATAATTATAAATTATATGCAATTAGGCAAAATTTATCAACTTAGAAAGTTTCGAATCATGAAACACATAGTAGAAGAATTATTATTCAGGTCATAGTATTTATATTTTCGGCTAATCACGAACAGAAAATCGTCAGTTTAACTCAGAGATTTTCTCCCTTTTTAACTCAAGCGTACCATTTAAAATAAAAATGTAGATATTGGCCTATTACTTATATATATAATATCTAATGATGAAAAAAGTTTGTTCAACCATTGTTTACTTCCTGTTAATTTTTCTTTCATAAGCTGAGTTTGATGTATATTTTCAAAGTCCTTTATCTTTTGCTGAGGTTAATTAATCTGATTCTGATATCGCTTCTTTCACATGTCCATTTATTGTTTTAGGAAAAGAACTGATTCTAGTTTCTGTCATATAAACTATTGTAAAAAGTAACCAAATTATAGAGAAATTCATAAATGGCCCCATTTTTCCTCTAATTTTACATTGTGACTAGTGTCAATTCAATCAGCTTTTATTGAATTTATTCGACCAAATAATCTAGCTCACATTCAAAAGGATTTATCTTGAGTAGTCTTACTCTAAACCTAAATAAGTTTGAAATACTTTTATTCATATCATGTTTTAAAAAACGTAGGAAACGTAATCTATATCCTCTGTTAAGATATTCATTTTCAGCTAGATCTGATACATTATTAATTTTCTCTAAATCTTTCTTTGGAAAAGATTAAAGGGATAGTTTCTTTTAAAATTGAAGTCATAAATTATTCATGTTTAGAAATACCTAGGAAAAAAATATTATGCTCTTACTGACACCACTTTTATAGGTCAATTCTGGGAGTATTTGCCAAGTTGATTTGAATTATGTTGGTAGATGAAAATATTCTTGATTCTCTTAGAAATTTACGATGCTCAACATATATTCCTCTTTCAGTTGAGAGAAATCAACGCCCCTACCTGTTTGAAGAAGCTTGTTCCCCTTCAACTCTAAATAAGGTCGAAGCAAAAGATTCGAATATTTTTCCTTTATCAAGCGGTGTTCTGCACATGATTCTCGTAAGGATAGAGTTCACCAAGTTTGGTTGCAGGTCTTCTTCGTGAAAATTCTCTGCTGCATACTTGAAAAACTCCCTTCAAGAGGGAAACTAGAACTAAAATTTCTGAAGCAAAGAGAGAATTTAGCTAGAAAAATAGATTTGGAGTATTATAATTTCCTTAATAATCGCTTTGCCAATGTGATCTGGGTTGCCTGTACTTACCATATTCAGTAGAAGTAAGCTAGTTAGATCTACTGACCTTGAAAGGCTATGAGTATGGGTTACCCAAAGTAATTTTAACATCTTCTAGAGAAGCAAACATCAAGGAAATACATAGATAAATTGGTGGACGTAAACGAAATATTCTCATTGAGTCAGGTCGGCGTATGGTTGCCTAAGGAATCGACGAAGTCGTATTTGGATATACGCTATGAAGTATTATGGAACAAAGACCTGGCATTTTCAGAACAGTGAAAGAAAAGACATATACCATACACTTGCCAAAATCTTCCTTCTATAAATAACTGTGATCCAGAAGGTTCAGTTGAACTGAGTTAATCATAGTGACGTGGGCTGCATCTCTTGAGAAAGCCTTTAATTGGCAGTAGATATATTCGACTGGCCAGTTTATCTTGGATTGAAACGCTATGGTTTAATCTACGTAAGAGAATGGCACGAGATCGTTACGTTTCCGTGCGATTTAGTACTGCTAGATGCGGCCCGTAGTAAGTTTTGAATGGATCCCAAACTTTCTCTCTGTAGAACTTATGAAAAGCTGGATGGTGGATCATGCTAAAATAATTATAATGTTAAGGTGTTCCAGGAAAAAAGTTTATCTATCTCCTATAAATTACAAAAAGGAGAAGTCCTAGAGCTATAAGTGGGCAAACGCAATCTACGTACTTGGATTTTGTGTAAATATTGAGAGAATCCAGGACATTGTTTGGCAGAGAAAATAAGATGTTTGTACTTTTAATTGGTGGCATTTTGAGCTGGTCCATGCATAACAATGAAATTCCTGATTTATCCCTAGCCAGATAAAACGGGATGAAATTCCATTTAGGTAAGGTATATTGGGTAAATAAGGAATACAATTGATGACAAATAACACTCTTCCTAAAGGCCAGACGCATATACTGCTGTAAATTTCCTCTGAAGCCATCACAATAAATCTGGGAATTCCTCATGTCAGTTTAGAATTTAGCAATTTGGCCTGCTTTACGGCGGCTAATTTCAAATCCAGGTCTTTGGTTATCGCCCTACTTGTATGCTATTGTATTGTAACTTCGCTCTTTTGAAGCAACCTGATTCCAGATACGGCTAGGTAAGAGAACTTTGGCTATGACATTGTCTTGGCCCTGAATGGAGCATATATAGGCAGTAAATTGCGATATGTAATCCCGTTTTTGATATTTGGGGTGGATTGGCGATCAGAAATGGCTTGGATTGATTAGATAAAATCTCGATTGTCTCTATTAATGGTATAAGTTTACCCTTTCAAATGATGAATAAAGTATTTCAGCGAAAGGACTACAGCCTAAGTTTTTACACAAAAGCCCTGTAACACTGCTCGGCTGCTTTTAAAAAAATTAAATACCTTCGTCTGAGCGAAATTTCAGCTAAAGTATTCACATAGTTAACGTGTGTGAATACAAAGCATTCTTAGCATGGATGAAACAATTCACTAAAACTATCGCTAAATCGCGTAAGAACAAAGTTCTTCTTATGCATACTACTACTTTGAAACGCGTTCAGATGTTCCAAAAATTCACATAGTGCAGAATATATTCAAGAACTGTGTAGAGTACCAAGAAATTCAGGAAATTGAGTGAAAGTACTCGGCTGCGCCAATTTGGTCATAGCGTTAATTTTCTCGATAGTTGGAAAAGATACCATCTCTATTAACATAGTGGCCCAAAAAGGTTATTTAGAGGGACCCAAAGGTATATTTAGCCGGTGTAATAATGAGTCCATCATCTTGTTGCTTCTGAAAGTGTGTTAGTAGAAAATAAGTGCTCCTCAAGACTCGAATCTGGCATCAAAATATGATCAGAAAATATTGTTTTTCATTATAAAATAAAGGAAAAATCCAGGCTTGGGTCAGGGCCAAATAAACAATACCAGCACGTATCAAATTCTCAAACTCCTACTTTCTTACTGTGATATTTTGTCATTGTAGCCTTAAAGAATGGAAATGGGTCTAATTACGATAGTAAGCATGCATAATATGCTGATATGCGTGAAATGGGTCAACTACGTCAGGAAATTCCTAGGAAATATGATGCACCAAAGGTGTAGGATTAAGCACCATTACAGTAAAGGAAAATTCTGTTTGCCCGTCCATGAGCCCACGGAGTTTAAGGTATAAGGGTAAGTCGAAATGAATAAAACATACGGCTCTGGATATACCATGTGAAACTTTGGCAGCAATAAAATTCCAGTTGAAAAAGAATCGCAATCTTAGATTGTGTGTGACCCATTTTTTTCATATGTTCAAATTAATAACAGTTTAATGCCATTTTTGTGAAACATTGTGGTTAGTTTATCTTGGTGAATAGGTTAACCACACAAAACTCCGATTCTTATTTGTGGTTCCCCACGCCCGCCCTAAATTGCTAGTTTTGTACTTGTGAGCTTTCGCCTTAAACCTATTATTTTATGGGCAATGACCATGTCGCTACGGAGAGAAGTGACGATGATATCTGTTCGCAGAGCGTGCAAAAGAGTGTGACATGGTAGCACATGCGAAAGCATTGGATGCGGATGCCAAAACTTTATTAAATTTCGGTGATCGAAGCAATAATTCGCTCCTCAAGTTTTCGATCAACTTGATGTGTGTAAAAGTAAATTGTATGTACTGCGGGCATAAACTTCGAGAGGGTGTTGTTGGTCATTTTAGCAACATGGTCGAAATGGGTTTTAGTAATTAGCGTGGCCAAAACCTCCTGCGTTTGTTTTCTGAGCTATTATAAAAATGCTCCCGAAGGACTTCCTTGATAAAAAGGAACAGGGAAACAAAAAGGAACATCTTTAAATGCAGTATACCCGTCGGTCATAATCGAAGGGATCCTTTCGCATTAATATCTTTCGTAGACACTGATTGGAAGAGGTGGTTGGCATGATAATGACAAGTTCTGTGGATGAAGGAGATAAAAAGGAGTTAATGTACGTAAATTTTACCTTATCAGTCTAAATTCGATGAATCTAAGAAAGTGCCTCGGATTTTGCATCTATAATGCTAGGTCATTCTTCTCGTTTTTAAGCAAGGGAGTTAGGAGGACTTCAGTTGAATAATTTATAATGGTTATTTAATATTTCATAGTTGCAAACTAAAATTACTATTACTTTTATCTTTAATTTCCCTATATTATTTAATATTATGGAAGATTTCTAGGATAAAACCATAATTTATTGTTTAAACTTGACTGTGGGTCTTTAAAAATTCAATGTCTTGGGAAGAAGCTCCTGACTGATTCTTTCACTCAATTCTATTATTTATTGATGGTTTCATTAAAGAAAGTAGTTTTACAATTTAAGTATTCAGCCATGAGTAAGTAAAGGAGAGTTGAAGTTGTTTTCACAAAGATATGCAGCCAGAACTTTCCCTATAAAACTTTGGTTGAATTAATATGATTACTAAGCGAATCTGATTTATTTGTCTATTGCACTCATAAAGATTTAAACATTTTATAGAAAAATACTTTCATCTTCTTTAGACTTAATAATGAAACATTTACCTTTTTTTAATAATAAATAAAAGATTATAAATTCATTTTGATTAAAACTAAAATAATAACTTAAAAGGTGCATTAAATAAGATCAACCGTTTTCATAAACACGATCACGGTAAATTCTGTTTGGCGTTTACAACTGGTAGCACAAGGTTACAATGGTGACTAGCAGCAAGTGCATGATTGATTCTCTTTTGTAGGGATCAGAGATACGTTAAGGTTTTCAAAAGTCTATTCGTTGTATATAGACGAGAATGATTGATATAAGAAACATATAATCGGACGTACACATAATATAGCATCTAAATTATTTTCCACTTATCTTATCTAAAACATAATATAATTTGATGTCATATTTTTAGTAATTTTAAATATTGCGACATTTTAATAAATTTTAGTTGTTACCTTATAGATTTATCTCATCGCCCCCTCAATATATCTTATATGATGAAATGCCATAACTACTCGCTCTCCTGAAACAGGTAAAATTTAAGCTTAAAACTCTTATTTTCTATGCTTTAATTCTCTGAATAAAGTTGCTTCACGAAAATTTTAATTGTATATGGATAGATTTATGTTCGCATTGGAAAGTCTGGAGCTGATTAAAGAAACAAGAAAGGTCTTAGAATATCAGAAGGTTTTACTCTGAAGGAAGAAAAGCGCTTGGTTGATTAGTGGTTGAATGCATTCTATTCCTTCATCATTGAAAAATTTAATGAATATTTAATAAAAATCTCTTACGCAAATTTAATATTGTTTAAACTTTTTCTTTGGGTATGTCCAGATTTAGAGTGATAGGAGGAAATGAACTTGCAATGTAAACATAAAGGAAAATATAAACAGAAATAAATATTTGGTAGCCATTGTGACTTAAACATAGGGACAGGTAAGTGTAAGCAGATAAGGAAATAAGACGATAGTCAAAGTAATGCTATAGTAAAAGCTTCGAGTTTAATATTCGTAGGACAGGTTAGTCGACATTTATTTCATATGGAACACGATTTCCCTGGGCACTAGGCGCATCTACATGCACGATCAATTTATAGCCTAATGTATTGATATGAAAGGTAGACAGAAGGTTTAAAGTAGCCGTACAAATAAAGAAACCCCCCTTCTAGCTGTGGAGTTGTTCAGAGAAGAAGCTAACACCCTGTCTGCGAACTTAAAGAGAAAGAGTCGGGAGGAAATATGAGTTATTTGGTCTTCGCAGACAAGTTTTTCATATATACCACCAGGCAATAACTTCGCCACTCCCCCCTACGGCCGGAGCTTACGCTTCGCTACTAATATTAAAATTTAAAAACCTAAAAAAAAGGAGCCATAGTTGAATTTTTATAATTTTTCTGAACTTCGCCAATTATAATAATTTTTAAAAGGAATTCCTAACTATATTTCCCCCCTTTAAAAAGATCACGTTGCTAATATATAGTTATAGAAGAAGAAGATATATAAAAATAAATTTTCTGAACTTCACCATTTGTAATTCTTTGGGTTTTAAAAAATCACAAAATTTCGATACTTATATTTATTTTTGAACTTCACTATTTTTTTTGTTGATATTATAAAAGAATGATCAGAAATAACTTTTATAACAAAACATTAGTCATAACCAAAGAAATACCCTCCCTAAATTATAGAGTTAGTGATATTTTTTCAGCTACCTAATTCTAATATAGAAAGAAATAATGTTTAATGAAGACTAGAATAAGGTATAGTAAAAGAACAGAAAGTATTCATGAGGTACTACATGATTTATGTAAGGTACCGTCAATTTATACCAGGAAATAGAATTATCTTCTCGGTCTGTTAATTTATATTAGTGTTCGAAATATTTGTAAATTTAATAAATGGTTTCACTTAAAATGCTAAAATATAGCAAATTAAATAATCGTATTATTCTGATAATAATTATCCTTCATCTGCACTGTTGTAGAATGTATTAAACTCTAACTCCTTGTGATGATGCCTGGCAGAATAGATCGAAACATAGTCCTTCAACAAAATATAAGAATCAAGAATAATAAAATTATAATATTTTCCTTGTCGAATAATCAGATTTTCCTAAAACAATGAAACTACATAGATTTAAAAAAAAAGGAGTTAAAACCCTGTTTTTCAAAATATTTTGATGTGAAACCATATTTTATAGTGATAGTTAAATGATAAATAAATATTTAAGTGTTTCTCAAGCATTAGAAATGATTGAGAATTATATTTTGTGTGAGGAAACTTGTTTGTTCCTAAATAGGATATAAAGAATAGTAAAAATATGTTAAAGGCATAATGATAGCTGAGATTTATAAATATATATTGGAAATACATTAAAATAGACCGATCGATATGTAAATTTTAAGATATTATAAAAGTATTTAGCTGTTCCATGGAGTACTGCCATCACGAAAATTAATTAGCAAAAATTATATAATTTCATAGTGTTACAGAATAGCAATTTAAACTTAAAAGGATTCTATAATTCAACTTTAGACGAGTGGCACTTGCACATACCTTTTAGTACTCAACATTCCGGCACTACTCTGTTAAGCAATTAACGGTACATACTTCTCCATTCTCAAGAAAATACCAGGGGTCTAATTCAAGACCATAAACAATACCATTGAGATGCCCTGTGAACAGAGAACACAGTAGCAGTTAATAAATTAAACTTTTTAGACACACAACGATCTATATTCGACGGAAGCCTTCATACAATCCTCTCCTCATATCTAGACGTCAATAATCTCAGGCCATCAATTCAATAGAGTAATTCTAAATTTGCTTCCTGGTTTTGAAATATAAAATACAAAATTAGCACTATTAAAAAATAAATGTAATTTACATTCATTACTACATGTTATCATTACAGTATACAATAATGGACGCATATATTCTTTAAGAATTGTCGACCCGTTTTCACCAGATTTATAATTCAGACTTCATTGATCATCATACTATTATTATAATTCGATATTCACATATATTCATACAGTGCCCGGAAAAAATATATAAATTAAGAATTTTTCGATAATAAAACCAAAAAATAAAACATACATGTATTTTATTTTCACTTTTAATTAACAACTACTTCTTTGTCATGTTACCCTTGCTATTGATCACCATCTGAAGTCGTTTGGTTATCGAAGTGGCGAGGTTGGAGAAGTAGGAAGCGTTCATGATACCTCAAAGCTTCTTCTGCACCTCCTTCCGCTACGTGACGATGCTGGGTCTAGATTTTTTAAGCTTACTTTACATGATGTTCCAGGCATTTTCAATAGGATTTAGTTCAGGCTAATTGCCTGGCTACTCCAAAACACTGATATTAATATCATTAAGGAACTTTCTCACTTCTTTGGACTTATCGGCAAGGGCAACATCATGCATAAAAAAGTTATACTCGTGGATGTCACTAAACTGGAATATGTGCTCCCTTCACACCTCGAAATAATTATTTCCTTTCATCGTTAATAGAGTGGTGCTGAAATGTTGAGTACCAAAAGGTATGTTAAAGAGCCACTCGTCTAAAGTTGATTTATAGAATCTTGCTAAGTTAAAATTGCTATTCTTTATCACTGGAAAATTATATAAATTTTACTAAATATTTTTTGTGATGACAGTACTCTAAGGGGGGTCATAATGGGATCTATCATCCCTCGGACGAAGGACGAACTTGGAGCAGCCAATGAACAGCCTTAAGGCGATCTCATCACTAAACATCACTTTCAGCCACTGATCTCTGGTCCGATCTTTGTACCTGTTGCAAAACTGTAACCGTTTCTTCTTCATAACTTCAGTTAGCATCGGCTTCTTGGCTGCACGACGAGTAGGCATTTTTTGATCCTTCTGCAGGCGTTGTTGAATGGTTCATACTAGATGAGTATATATATATATATATATATATATATATATGCAAAATTAATCACCAAAAACACGTAATCGAAAATGCTTGAGATAGAGAAACAGTTAATAAACAAAGAAATATGACGTTATCCAAACGTACCAACGAATAAAGACAATTGTTTAGGAGGCGGGGGGGGGGGGGAAGACCCAACTGGGCTATTCATTTGTTCGTCAGTTGGTTGTTTTTTTCCCACTAAACGATTATCTTTGTTCGTCAGTACGTTTGAATGACGTCACACTTCTCTGTGTATTAACTGTTTCTCTATTTCATTTTTCTTCTGCCGCTGATGATGTAAACACGAAAGTACTTGGGCTTATTCTGTGTTTTATTTTTCTTTGGGATATTCCAAGCATATATATATATATATATTTATATGCCATTCTTGTAAAGTAATTTACTCCTTATTTATTCTTTGAAAATGAACTGAACAAAGTCGAAAGTACTTGGAATCTGCTTTTGATTTTCCCTGTGGCATATATATATATATATATATATATATATATATATATATATATATATATATATATATATATATATATATATATATATATATATATATATATATATATATATATATATATATATATATATATATATATATATATATATATATATATATATATCAGCATCAAATAACATTCTAGTTTCTAGTTTTAGTACATTTCGATGCTCTCAGGGCTATTTGTAATTAACTTGTCTTGCGCAAGTCAGTGAATGTATAACTATTTAAAATATATATATTTTTCGTCTAACTGATCTTGGCCGCTGATTGGAGAAAGTGCTTAAATAGCCAAATTATTTTTTTATATTTATATCTTTGCTTCTATGTGTTCATGAAATGAATGAAAATACTTGATTTTGTGAAAGAGGTGTATTTTGCTTACTTTAATTTAAAACTTTGACATCAGTGCACGTCGTTTGCTCTACATTACCTATAGAATTGTTTTATATGAAATATGTCCTTCGTATATTATTTTATATTTCCGAAAACCTAACTAATTTTGCCTTGTCAATGTTTCAGGTTTCAAATCCAATCCGAAGAAAAAATTCTCTCTAAACAAGCCTGAATTTTTAAATTCACTCTATGCACAATTTTTATCGAATAATTGCTCTAGTTTTAGAGTTTTTTCAAGTGATGCAGATATATAGTACCTTTGCGCGAAATTTCAATTGACTTATTCAATCTCAATGCCGCAATGCTTAATCATGCTTTATTGTATGAATTATTAAGAGATTTAGATTTTTCAAAGCACAATCAAAACTGCTAGCTTAAGGAATATTTGAATAGAATTCACTCCCGCATTGTACTAAATTAAGGTATTATTTTAAAAGAATAAGGATTCTTTTAATAGTTTTCTTTGGAAACTAATTTATTTTATTGTTATGTTGTGTCAGTTTTGGTAAATGTAATGACTGGGTGCAACATCATACGCTTCTAATGAATAGTGTTTCTTTAAACAGTTCTAAGAAGTTTAATTATGTTTTACTACACATAATTGAAACTCTTATGGTTGAGTTCCAATTGATCCTTTTTTCAAGTATAGGGCAAACACATAAAAGCTTTAAAGGTAATCATCTTTGTTCTTCTTAAAATGGTTAAAGATGACTTGGATAGAAAGGAGAATAATATCACTCCAACAATATTTTTTGTCTTGTGGAACATAAGACCTATGAAAGTATTGGATTAAGAAGCATTACGATAAGGGGAGAGAATTAGATGTCATTGAAAGAAATATAATAAATCGACTACTAATAGTTTGTTATAAAATCATCTTTCCTGTTCTCCAATACACATCGAGCTGGGTCTAATGAAGATTCTTGTTAAAGCAAGGAACAAATAAGGTCATTGGTTTCAGTAAATATGCTCTAAATTCCTGGGCCTCAGTTATGCATAATATACCACTGGCCTGGTGAAGGGCCACAACTTAGAAATCAGATTAGAGTTCCACAATTCACAAGCTTTGTCAGTGATAGGAAACAAAGACACGGAATACTAAGATTGCTGTTTTGAAAGATTTCCAGGGAAACTATAAAAGCAAAACATAATTTATTCTACCGAAACAATGCTTGAGCATTTTCTTATTCTGGGCTGCTGCATACGAATTTTTTATCAGTTATCTAAATAATTACACTGTACAAAAAATTTCAGTGTCAAGAAAACAACATAGATCTCATGTACATTTTTTATGAAGTTAGGTGTGCTGAAGTCAAATTTGCTATCGAATATTTCTCATCCCGCAACATTTTCTTGTAAATTTGCCAATTTAATAATTATGCAATTGATACCGATTTACACGATACCATAAATGATTTCGCTCCCAAATTCAGATTAAATGTGCTCATTGTAATTAATTCATGAATATATAATGAATCAGCATGTTTGTTAGCATTATTCAGGCTCTTTTTTGATATGTACTATTTTTGAAGTTTAATAAAATAAAGAATAATTTTGTGATCATTATGAATCTTTCATAAGTTGTTGGAAATCGTTTTACGTGCTTGGTCCTAAAATTGCTAAATGATTCATTTAGTTTGTAGAAGTTATGCTAGTTTTAGTGAATAATTAATTTTAAAAAAATTTTCGCTGAAGTTTTAGATATTTATCGAGTATTAAAACAAATTTTATTTTACCTAATTTTATTTTTTTAATATTAATAAAAAACTGAGATTAATTATCAATTTGAATAATTAACATAATAACTTACTTTATTTGTAGTTTCTTCTTTTTAAATCTGGCCATTCTTTTCATAACATTCATTATTCGTGACGAAGTTGCTCTCATCCCTTTATTTAAAAGTTCTTCAGCGATATTACTTTTTAATTGTTAGATACTTCTAGGATTATTATAGTAAACATGATCTTTTAAGTATACTCATAAAAAAAATCCCAAGGTGTTAGATGGGTGATTTTGGAAGCCACTTAAATTAACTTTTTCGAGATATGATTTTTTCTCTGAAGTTTCGTCTACACAACTGCATTGTTTCATTCAATGTATGTGATGTTGAACCATCTTGCTGAAAAATCAGTTGTTGTCGATTTCCAAAACTTCGAAATTTCGGTAAAAATTATTGTCCTGGCATGTGTTGGTGGCATATTTTGCCATTCATGGGGACTGAACTTATATTTTCATTCTCATAAAAATACGGCCCAATTATCTTTTGAGGTGTTATTGCCCACCACACAGTGTTGTTTGCAAGATGCAGCTCCTTCTGGTGTATTGCTTCTGCGTTGTGATCCGAACATATTCTCTTGTTCTGCTTATTATTGTATCCGCTGAGATGAAAGTGCACTTCGTCAGACATTATCATTGGCGTTTCATCAACTTCTCCAAATTTTCCTCTAAATTCTTCTGCATACGTTTTTCTTTCCGGGAAATCGTTTTCTTCTAATTTTTGCACAACCTAAATCTTGTATGTCTTAAGTTTAATTTTTTTCTTCATTGCATTGTATGTTGCACTTTTGACAATCCTACTTGTTTTGATCTTCTTTTCAATGATTTCTGCGGTGACCATTCGACGTTTTGACGCAACTTTTTAATTTTATGTTGTTCAACGCCTATTCTGCCAACACGCCCCTTTCGTCCATCTTTTACACTACCGCTATATCGAAATTTTTTAATTAGTCTGCATGACGCTCGTCGTGGTGGTCCGTCTTGAGCTTCTTCACGTCTGATCTGTCTTTGGATTGAAACCAATGGACAGTTGCAACTGAAGAATGTTTTTTAAAAAAAAAAATTCGTTCAATCATTTCCGGGATTTTCTATGGTCTCAGTTTATAAGTTTTCTTAATAATGATTTTTGCTAGAAATATTTCTCCTCTTATAGTCTACCAATGAATATAATGCTAGTAAATTTTTTCCTCAATAAATTTTCACTATGATTTACTAAGAGTCGATCATTCCAGAAATCACTTTTTTAACAAAACATTTTATGCTTTCCGTTTCTAGCATGACTTCTAAAAATAATTAATGACTCAATTAGCCATTAAAGGAAAAAAACTTATAACTATTTTCAACAAGATCTAAAAGTTTCATTATGATAAAAAAAATATTCTTGATTTTATTAAACTTCAAATGTAGGACATGTAAAAATAAGACCCTGTATAATGTATTTACTTGCTCGTTTCTAAGACATCTCAGGTGTGTTAGGCTTTAGGTTCCAGCATTAGTCAGCAAGCATAGTAGGGCACCATTTTTCTCTTATACTTACCTGTTTTACAGTGACGCTTTTTTTTGATGGAATCTCTCTCCATGTTCATCTTCATATCTCCTGCATTATTTGGGGAGAAGGAAAGATGAGAATGCAGAATGTGTATTTTCAGTGACATAGTGCATCAGATCTCTTGATTAGGTTCTCTAATCAAAAATTCATTTACATACATCTTTGAATGCATGCCAAGCCGCTAGCTCAGTTTCATCTATTATCGTCTTGAAGTCCTCATCAGCTATAAGTTGACGAATCTGCGGGCTTATGAATATGCCTTCTTCAGTCTTGACATCGGCGGGGGAGGGCGGGCCTTTCCCCGTCAACGGAGCTCGCTCCATATTTTTTTCAATTCGTTTGTTTTTCTTTTGCTGTTTGTTGTATTTTTTTGTTTTTATTTTAATTTGTTTTTTAATATAGCCTAGATTTAGGCTAGCTTGAGTACGGCGCCAGATGAGATAAAAAAAAATAGTCATTGGCATAACTTATTTTAGGGAAAATCGCTTTCATGTATTGGAAACATGGCTTGTTATGTTGCAGTGCTTTTAGTAAACTGCTTCATTAGGACTAGTTCTATATAGAGTGGTGGTAAAATGATTTTCTCCTTGATAACTAGTTGCTATGCTAATTAATTACATTATGGCATCCAGGCGTCAGAGTTTCCGAGATGACCATTCTGAGCTTACCTAATGATCTGATCTGGCCCTACTTTTCCACTTGCAAGGGAAGCACATAAACTTGGTGTAGCCAGGTTGTTGCTCATTGAGTAGGGCGAGTACTTTCATCTGCGCACAAATTAGCCACTCATGCTCCTTGTAAATTATGTGGTATAGAATAAAAGCCAGGATCTCATATGTCTCCTTTATAATGACTGAGTGAGCAATTGGAACTCAAGGCATGTTTTTACCAATGCGCCACAGAACCGCTTTTATGCTGTAAAGGGATGTATCTATGAATAACTTCTACTAATTTTTTTGGTAGATCAGTTTGAGGTCATTAAATAGGCCTCTCAAATCGTTACAATAATTCAAGTTGTTTCAAAAGTGAAGAATTGCTGTAGATTCTAGAAGGCTTCCTAGATTCTGTAATTCCAGCATGTTCATCCAACAAATTATATTTTTGCAGATGTGAGGTGGGAGTTTACTCTGTTGCTTCGTAAGTCTTAGATCACGAACTAGATTAATGGGTTCCAGTAGGTGATGAGTTGTGGTTTCTTGTCAGATTCAAGCTATACCCATATGGTTTATCTTGAGATTCTGAATCGTGCGAGTTGCTCATGTTAACTTGGTATAGTTCAGAGAGCGGTTGTGGTACAGGAATAGCACTTCAATGTCGAACTAGGTGAATAGCAGACTAAAGATCTTGATATCTGATAGATTTTTTGCGTTTTCTGTTGCGACCTGCAGTGAACTAAAATAAAATCAGACTAAAATGGATATTACTGCCTGTGATCACTGCCAAAAATAGTGGAAGTACAACATAGTATGTATTTTGATCTTTTTAATTGATACATCTCTTGAAAAAATATTAAAGACCAGGAAATATAACATAGTGAATACCCACCTTTAATATCTGTTAAGCAGAAGTAGCCATTCGTTGAATTGTCCTCTGCCTCCCTCCAGACCATTGGTACGCCAAACATGAGGCCATGCCGTTTGCCTTTGACCCAGGTAGAAAGGAAACTTGTACACCTGATACAACATATCCGAGGTGCCTAGCATTTGTTCTGGTCACCCAGTTAACATCCAAAGTACGGGTTTTAAAGTTTTTTCACATATTTAGTCAACTGTCTCTTGTTTTGTCTTAACGTTACAGATCCATATATATACAAGAAAGTGTCGGGGAATTTTTAATTCTCTAGGAAAGAAATTGTAGTATGCACAAAATGATATAAATAGTAGCAGCAACAGATATTAAATAAAAAAGTAAAAATAGGAAGAATTTATATTAAGTTGCAAAATTATCAATTGTTACGTAAGAGTTACAACGGATATGAACCCATATAACTAAAAAAACATTGAGTATACTTTCATAAATTTCATAGGTTAGGTTGAAAAATACATACCTTAGAAAAATCCCATTAAAATTATATCAAAATCCATTTATAAGCCTTAGAGTTGTCAGTTTCGACCCAATCCTGTTTCCTTTCAATCCCTACGGAACCATCAGCGTGTTTAATGTAAGTAAACTGGTAATTTACGAGAAAGTAGAGGGTCGTAGAATAAGACGGAAGTTATATTCGTAATTTACGCAAAGCATAACCCTAGAAAAGGTTATTCTCATTTTCGTTTTTTTCATTGTTGTACAGTGTTATTGGATGATTCAGAATAAGTAGTATAGCACCACATTTTTACTCTCGTAAGTGGTCGCTTAACTCTGCTAGTGATTATGATGATAATGAATATTGATTAATGGTTCTTATTCAAGTTAAACAGAGTATAAATAGCTAAAATTTGGTGGAGGGAGTTTACAATTAAATTTTAAATCGCCAATAAATATTATGCCCTTACCTAAATGGCATGGTATTTTGAATATTGATAGTTAAATAAAAGGCGTGAGATAAAAGTGTAAAAGTGTGGAGATGGCTACTTTTCCACACACTGAAAGCAAGCTCTGCCTTTATCAATGAATCCTGGTTGCAATGTTTAAGCCCGGATGCAGTTAGTGATGGCTAAGTTAAAGAGAAGACGACAATTCTTCTGCTCTATGGTTCAGCATTAACCAGGAAAAGGCATATTTGAGAGGCCTCCAATCTTAATAAGCGAATCATCCTAAGTAGAGAGCTGAGATTCCAGCGACCTCCCAATGAGAAGCGCAAGTATCAGGTGACGTTCCTAAACCGAGAGGAAGGCTGGATTCATCTTGGATTTATCTCTGGAGTGCATTTTCCTTTTTGACTTTTAAACACTGGAAATATCGCGTCATATATATATATATATATATATATATATATATATATATATATATATATATATATATATATATATATATATATATAGAGAGAGAGAGAGAGAGAGAGAGAGAGAGAGAGAGAGAGAGAAAGAGAGAGAGAGAAAAGGAGAGAGAGAGAGAGATAGAGAGAGAAAGAGAGCTGAGGAGTGATAGAAATGAGAAGCCACAGACTAAAAAAACAAGATTAAAATATATGTACAAAGAAAAAGTCATCTTAAAAAAGTAAACAGAGAATTAAGATCTGGAACAGAAAGAATACCTTCCAAATACACTAAAAAATAAGTGGTGAGTGGCTGCTAAAGCAAATTTAGATATGTACTCAAAAAACGGAATGGTTGACACATGTAGAAATAGAATATAATGAAATAAAGGGAAATTATCTTTTGTCGATTTGCAGAAATACAACAGATAACATTAAGATGCAACCGAGCAAGAACATTAATTCCACACTCCCGATGAATAATTATTCATCGGATGTCTAGAATCAACTTTGTAACATTAAAGGTTGTAAAAGCTGGTGTATAAAGTTAAATGCAAATGTAAATTATTAAATAATTGGCCAATGTCTTATTTATACCTTCTTTCAAAAATATGACAGGGCAAGACACTAGAAGTATAAGACAAATAGTCGCTTATCAGCAATATTCAAAGTAACCCTTTTCAAAATATCCCAAGGACATTTGCAGTCAACTAAACAGGATTTTTTTTTAATGTCAATAAAATACACATTAACAGCTACTGTATATGCTGTATAGAATCATTTGACTAAGGGGTCTTGATAAATTGGTGCTTAGCTTCCTTAAATTGAGAGTTTGTGTGAATATAAAGCAAAAATTGAAAACCGACATTGCTTCAAGTGACCTGTAGGCCGGGAAGTGTACCTCGCGAAGGCAAATGCTTTCAAAGAATCATTTTAACACCCCTATAAAGAAGTTTATCACTCAATTCTTATTATACTTCTTTTGTATATCACAGAACATGTAGTTGATGTTCATTAGTTTCCGTCGTTGTCTTCAATTATTCTATTATGACAGATCGGTAAAATTTAAGAAATTCGAGATAATTGGAACGGTTAGTATAAAAAGAAATTAACAACCGAAACTGACTTAACCTGCCTTGTTGCTATAACGCGTGCCTCGCCCGAAGGTGTTTACAAAGAATATTTTAACACTCCTAGAAATTACTGTATCAAAAAATTATTATCTTCTATCTCCTTTAACAATTTACATGTTTTGTGCTTATTTAGCCTATTATAGGCTTGAATCTATGCATAAAGGAGATTATATCACAAATCAAGAGTAAAAAAAGTTATTAAAAAGAAATTTACCGTCAAGTTAGCAAAACTTGTTAAGATAAATATATAGAGTCATGATTAAAAGTCTTCAGATTAAGATATAATTTCATTTTTTATTTTTTTTAGGAATAATCATTCTAATATTATAGAATATTTAACATTCAGGCACTGAATCCAAAACCGAGCTCTGGTCATATTCCTGTAGGATATGAATTACTATTCGATCAAAAGGGTTAAAGATGACAAATGTGAAGTAGGAGAATGATGTGAATTCGAATCTATTTCGTAATAAATATTTGGTAAAAATTAATGTTTGAATCTCTTTCAATTCCAGATATCATTTTTATCCAATGAAGAGCTTGCTACCATTGTTGTTCTACACCAAATTGGCTTGAAATTCAGAGATAGTTGCTAAGTTCATTTTATCAAGGAACACCATCTTTTGGCTCATGAATCGCGTTAAAAAAAATGGTTACACTCATGTAAAGAAGTCTAATGGACGGAGAAGAGCTTCAAATGAAGACCAAGATCACCTACTGGTAAGTACGTAGATAAAGGATTGGTTGCATCTAGTGCCGAGCTTGCTTTCGATTGGAAAGTAGCAGGTCCGAACGCTTCAGCACCTACAGTGGGGCATAGACGTTTTGAGAGAAGCTTTAAGTTAAGAAGGGATGAGAAGAAGCCTCATCTCACGAAGGAATGGGTTTACGGATCGGCTTAACTTTTGAACTAAATATAAAGTATATAAAATCGAAGAGAGATGCAAAGTGATATTCAATAATGAGGCACCCTTTCTTTTTTTTAGTTTCTTAAAGATACCTCCTCAGGAGGAGAAAATGGGAGCACTTTACTAAATCTTGTTTGTGCCCATGGTGAAGCAGATCGACGCTCTCTATGCTTTGGGTTGCTTTTTTTCTAAGGGTAATATAGAACTAATGATTTTCCTAGGAGAAGAGCCTTTAACTCAAAATGATAACAAAAACGTGCTTTATCATCCCTTTTTGCCCACAGTTTAGGACCAATTTGGCGATGATAACAATTATTCAGCATGATGGCCTACCTTGTGACAAAGCAAAAGCAATATATACCTTCTGGATCTTTGCACGGGTATTCGCCATATTATTACCCAATAAGGAATTTATGTGCTTTGATAAACAGAAGCCATCTAATTGTAAGCGGTTGTAGGTGCTTATTGAATAAAAATGGATCAATATCAGTCAAGAGATCATCACAAATTTGGTCTTTAGCAGGCTAAAACAAATTGAGGCATTCCTGAAGTAGAATAAACGGCAATGTGAATATTGACGGAGCGCATCAAATGACTATATTATAAAAATAAAATGGGTTTGGACTCTAGTATTTTCATATTTCACCTTCAAAGTAGGATACAAAAAATTAAAACAAAATGAAACGTTTGATTAATTATATTAATTTTCGTATATGACAAATATAGGACTTAGTCTTAAAGTTTTGTCAATGACTTCACTCTACATATTCAACTATAAAAGCCTCTAGGAACAGGCTGGTGAAAACAAAGATCTGAGTTTGTGATACCAAAGTGACTCTCGTCATTGCTAACTAAACCTGAATAAATGTATTTACAGATCCTAAAAAAGTAAAAAACTTACTTTCTGATTTTAAAAGAAATATTGACCAACGAATTTTAGGCTAAAAGGAAGCTACTTCCAATCTCCGTGCCCTAAAAATCTAGCCAAAATAAAATCCAGAAATTTATTACCTACTATCAAACTGAAATGACCAAGGCTTTATTATGAAGACCAACCAGAGATCTATCCCTGAAACCAGAGAAAAGAACAATCTACATAGTATATGGGTAAAGAACTTTTTTTACTCTTAAGGAGTAAAGTCATGTTTTCCCGATTCAGGTTACAGTGGAACAGGAAGCTTATCCCTTTTCACCATTCGGGTTTGATTGTACCACTAATTTTAGCATCGCCGAAATGTAAATCTCATTACAGTTTCCACGTCTCAGAGCGAAATTGATTCTCTGTATGAAATGCACTTTTTGGTAGCATTGAAGTCATAAATGTTATGAATTTGTTTTGTTTGATCTCTATGTGGATGTGGTTTTATTGTAATATTTTAGTGCTTAACCTATGTATGTGTTGGCTGCTACTTTATTTGATTGTACATCAATTACTAATATTTTAGTTTATTCGTTTAATGTTTGATCGAGTGGTTTCTGTATACTGTGATAATTTTTATGAGTGATATTTTAACTGGTTGGAGTTTGTCTGCCTTAGCTTTGTTCAATGTTTGGTGCAAAACGGAAGCTAAATAGTTAAATAACGTCTGGTGAGTTATCTGCAGTGTGATTATCTATTCACTATTTAAAAAAAAAGTGTTGGTAGTCTGACGTGAAGAGACTACATATATGAATTTAGAGTGTAATTCTCATGAAATTGTGAGTTTCGATAATAAAAGAAATTATCTATTGATGTATGGTGCGAATAGCGTAATTGATCATAATTATTTCAAAATAATGTATTTATGAGAGGATTGTTGCATAAATACTTTATCTCATGTGTAAATTTAGAGACTAATTTTAAGAAGGCAAATTATAATTTCAAAGTAGAGAGTTTAAATATCAATAACAAAGAAAGATTCACGTTTCTACAGGGTGGAACATTTTTTAGATTTTTCAAAAATAACTTCGCTACAGTTTAAATTTAAAATGATAGACTTAGCATGAGAGACTACGAATGTGTTTTGTTATAACCAGACTAGAAAAATGATCATCTTGTTTTAAAACTGTTTAATATAGTAATAAAGTAAATGCGAAAAAAATAATTTAAATTCCAAAAGCATAAACACATTAAAGGACAATTAGGAAATTAGATATTTTTTAATCAAAATATTGATAAAATGAACTTAATAGTTAAAAATTATATGGTCAACTTATATTATGCAAACCGATAAAGTTTGAAACTTAGAAATTTTACAACAGTCGTGAAGTTTTTCATTTTTAAAGGGGGTAAACATAAAGTTAAGCTTTTTCTAATCACCCTCAGGTAGAGTTAAAGCAGCTGAACCATCAGGAAACCTTTTCATTCTCTCTTTTCTTTAAATTACTTCTGATAAAGCTGCCCCTTGGAAACCAGATTTGCAACTATTTTGTATGGCTTTAGATTTTGTGAATTTCATATCGATTACTTCAATTTTCTATATTCGTAAATTGGAAGATAAAATGAACAATGTCTGATCTTCTTTGAATAACTGCATTTTAGAGTTTAAAAATTAAATTTATGATTCTGGTAGTTCCCTTAGAATAACGTATGGTTCGCCTAAAATTCATAAATTTGGAATGATCCTCTTTCAAAATATTTATGTGAGTAATACATTTACTTTTAACTTGTAATTGTTGTCATACCAAAAACTTTGTGACACATTTGTCATTATAACTTATAGCCCCTTATTGCATGACTCAGCTATCTTATACATTCAGGACTTTGGAAGAGTACCCATTACGTAACTTAAACAGAAGCTTTGATTCCAGTATAAATTTGTTCTGAACTCGGTGCACAGCTTTACATACAATATGCAACTGTGAAGTGTAATAAGCAAATTATGATAATCCACACCGTGTATTACGGGAGATGTTTAACAGCGTGATAGAAACAATTTTTTTGTGATAGCCCTGCCAAGGTCTTAAACGAAGGTCCTGAGTTCTTTTTCGCCACTGTACTAAATGTTACCTTCAAAATAATCCACCCAAATATACATTATGATATCCCACCTCTCAATTTAGTTTGTCAGTTATTAGTTTTCCATTAGTTTAAAAAAAGATATGCTAATGTTTCCTTTATTATAAAATGGGAGCGCTTTAATATTATTTTTTATTTTTTTTCATTCCTCTCTACATATGCTTTTTCTCTGTTTTCGTTTGCTTGACAATCTATGCGTTAACTTCCACATGTTCTGGGCTAACAATATTCACTGGTCTTCCATGATAGCAGCATTAATTTGTGTTTCGCGCAAGCAAGATTAACTCGTCATTCCGGCTAGCAGGATTCACTCTTATATCCGTGCTAGCAGTATCCACACGCAGTCCCTTGTAGTTGTACATACTAACTTGTGCTTCCTGCTTGCAGTACTTACCCGTGTTCTGTGTTAGCACTATTCAGTCGAGTTCATAGATAGCAGTATTCATTACCATTCTGTAATAGCATTAATCATTCGTGTTCCGTGCTAGCAGTACACACTCGTGCCTCGTGCTAGTAGTACTCTCTCGTGTACCGTGCTATCAGGATTCATTCGTATTCACTTTTGGTATGTGCTAGTAGTACTCGCTTGTAATTCATGATAGCAGTACACACTTGAATTTCGTACTAGCAGTAATCACTTAGGTTCCATACGACCAGTACTCATTCGTGTTCTGTGCTAGCAGTATACACTCGTGTTCTTTGCTGTCCGTGCACATTAGTGATATGTGCTAGCAGCTCTTACTTGTGATCCGTGCTAGAAGACCACACTCGCGTACATTGCTTACAGTACTCACTTTTGTTCCGTACTAAGAGTATTCATTATTCTTCCGTGCTAGCATTTTCACTCCTGTGCCTTGAAAGCAGTACTCACTCGTGTTTTGGACTACTATTATTTACTTGTGGTACCCACTTGCAGTACTAATTCGTATTCCGTGCTAACAGTATTCACTCTTGTTCCGTACTACCAAGACTCACTTTTGTTTAATGCTAGCAATATTCACTCGAACTTCGTACTAGCAGAACTCCCTTGTGTCCCTTTCTATCAGTAGTCCTCGTGTTCCATACTAGCAGTACTCACTTTTGTTCTTTGCTAGGAGAATTGTCTCATGTTCTGTCTTTGCAGTAATCACTTGTGTTGGGTGCGAGCAGTACTCGTTCGTGTTCTGTAGTAGCAGTACTCCCTTTTGTTCCGTGCTAACAATAATCACTCATGTTCTTTGCTAGTAGTACTCACTTGTGTTCCAGGCTAAAAAAAATACTCGTGTTTACTGCTAGCAGTACTCCCTGAAACAAACGAACTCTCTCGAGTCAGTGCTCACCTCACCTTCATTTCACTGTAATCGCATTTAAAAACGTTTAGATCATCAATCCTCTCTCTGTTTTTAACTTCGTTATTAAAATATTGCTATTTCTCCTTATTGTAACTCTGTCTTACCCCCCAAATTATGAATTTTGGAGTCAGAAGTATCAAAATAAAAATATTCTACTTAAATTATTATACCACCTTCATTTTATTGGCAATTTCATGGCCTGTAATTCTTTTTTGGAGCTAAATCTTTATTTATGCTCTCATTAGAGGCGTAATATATTATTTTTACTCATTTTTAGATAGAAAAATGCCCCACATTTTTGTTGCACTTTTTTGGAGAAAATTAAATTTTGTACATTTGATTTAATTCATGTACTTTGTTACTCACAGGAGGATTTAGCAGTCAGACACTAAAACTTTGCATTGATAAGACTGGGTTACTAAAAAAGATAATGGCATCCGTTTAATCCGATCTGGTAAGGTTTTTGTGTTATGTCGATTTTTAAAAAATCCAATCTTATGACTAAATGTATTACTTTTTTGGTTGATTTTTTAAGTATTTTTCATTAAAAATATGTTTTTAAGATAAAAAAACATAGTTTCTAATTCAATTTATTAATTAAATGCTACAAATATATATTATTTCGCATTTAATAGTAGACATTGATAAACGTAAATTGGATATTAGGTCATTATTTTTTAAAATTCAGTGCACGAACCATCGTTTCTTTTAACTTCTAGAATACTCCGTTGTTGTGTCTGAGTCAAGGAATTATAATTTAATGAAAATGTCTCAAAGATTAACAGAGGAAAAAGCTACAAAAATGTACCTAAACAGGAAAAAACACTTATGGCAAAAGCAAGAGTTTCACTAAAAAATTTCATTGCTCATATTTTAGCAAAAGAACTTGTGGATATAATTTTAGGAAAAACCAACAAACTTAACATTTGTATTTATAACAACCTAAACTATAAATTAAACCGCAAATTAGGTACAAAATATTAATAAATATACTTTATTTTAGCCTACAATGATAAATATTTTTTTAAAAAGTCAGTTAAATGAATTGAGCAATTTTCAAACGTCTCCAAATACCATATACACTTAAGTACCAAAAGGGATGGAATAATATTTGTAAAGGTAATGTGGACAACGCCATCTTACCTCAAGTAATGGGAATTTTCAGACATATCATTTGTGATATGGCGGCTGTTAAGTTACAACAATGATCACAAGTCTAATTCATTGGAGTTCGATTGGAGCATAATAGTGGGTACCTGATAGATAAAAATTTTTATGCTAGATACAGTGAAGACACTTAGCCTTCTTAGATAGGCAATATCAGATATACACCAATGCCACGTCATGGAAAGCATTATGACCCAATGTGCATCCAATTGTAAGGACAAGCAACTCTGGCTCAAATTGCATGTTGAGTGAATACAGAAGATTCTCGACCACTATCATTTAGGATAGGTAATTGTTCTCCCTCTTCTTAAGTATTGTTCTCCAGTTTGGATATCCTCCTTAGTCAGAGATCTGTCTCTCTTAGATAGGGTTGCTCGTGGAGGCAGGTTCCTTTTTATTGATGGGAATAACTATGACTTGGATCATCGACGGATGATTTCATGTTTGTTGATGTTCCATAAATACTACTTCAGTTCGGAATTGCCACTATCATTTTTAATTCCTGAGCCTCTGCCTCTTACTAGAACAACAAGGTTTGCGAATAGACAATATCCACATGTACTATACTTCTTAGTTTTAGCGCTGCTTTTAGACAAGTATGGTAAAGCAGCGGAATGATCTTCCTTCAGAAGTTATGCAGAAAGATCTTAATATCTTCAAACGAAGTTGCAATGCTAGATTAAGGGCAGGTGCTACTGCCTCATAATTTTAATATTGATTTTTTTTTAATAATTCTAAACTAATTTATTTATTTGTTTATACATTTCAATTTCTTTCTAGCATTCATTTTTTCTTACTTGAAATATGGCCACTGTGTTGTGTGGGAGCTTGTTTTCAAGTTCATGGCCGCTAGGCTTCTTTCCACAAAAATTTTGTGGACATTATCTCAAATAATAATAATAATAGTGCTCTTGACCTTTTGGAGGGATATGGGAGAAAAAGTTCAGGAATGTCCCTGTTAACACCTCATACCAAACAAACCACGGCAGTTGGGATCGTAATTCACTATTTTGACATGGATAAGACACGGCTATAGTTTTTTTTGACTCTTGAAGGATTTGGATGTAGTTCAGCACCAATTAATCAATTAACCCGCTTCTCATCAAGATAGCATATGGCTGAGAGTGGTTCACTAGCCACCTGAAGAATGTTCTAATGGCATGGGTTAGGTGTACTACTGCATCCAGTCACCACTACGTTGCACTGCTTGCTGACCATTTGCATCCATTCATGAACTTCATGTATCCAAAGATTGGTGTCATATTTCAGCAAGATAATGGCCCATGTCATGTGGCTAGAGTTGCCCAGAATTGGTTCGAGGAGCAGTTAGGAGAGTGCCAACGGAAGGTTTGGTTACCAGGTTAAACAGAGCTGAAACCAATCGAGTATTAATTGGACGTAGTGGCTAGGTGTATTCGAGTTCAATTTACAAGAAATATCAAGGAACTGTAGAGAGCTGTCGAGAAGGCATTGTTTGGCCTTTTTACTGAGGTCTATCATCTAGCACGTACCCGAGATAGAGATAACCCTACATGAGACTAATTAACTATAACATGACTTTTCGCATTGCAATGAATATAAACTTTTCGGTTTCATAAGGCACTGTCATAGAGTGGTACAGCTTGTCGTAATTCTATGCAATATAGTGATCAAGAAATTGTTTGTACTATGGGAATAGTTTATTGTTTTATTTGTTTTATATTTATGGATTTTTAAGTGTTTAAACATTCTGTATGGTGCTGATAAAAGAGTGTTTTTAGATATTTTTTATCCAATGGTCCTATGCAATAATTAATGCGACAAAAATAAAACAAACGTCATCTACGTAAGGTTTTTGGTTGACTATATTAACACAGATATCCAGTCTGATTTGAATTTTGTTACTTCAATTTTTATCATCACCTATAATATTTGTTATAATAATTAAAACTAAAGTCCAATTAAAAAATTAGAAATTTTAATTATATAAGGCGAAAGATGAAACAGATTGATTTTTAGTCTCCTTATGTGTATATAAATCTTTTTGTAGCCTGAAGATAAAAATGAGGTTTCAAAAGAGTTATCTAAAAATATTTAACGCAGATGCAATAGGATTTTTCCCATAATTATATATATATAAATATATATATATATATATATATATATATATATATGCAAAGAAATCCCACAGGTTGAAAGAAAAGCTAATTCTCAGAAATTTCGAATATTATTATTAGCATCATCACTAACTATAATTTAAAAAGGGAATTTTTTTAGTATTAGAATAATAATTTTATCTTAGTTTGGTTATAAATTTTTTTTATCAAAGTTATTTCTAATAATTTTTATATAATATCCCACCAAAATGATGAAGTTCAGAAATAAATATAAGTATCGAAATTTTGTGATTTTTTTTAAAACCCAAAGAATTATAAATGGTGAAGTTCATAAAATTTATTTTTATATATCTTCTATTCTATAACTCTATAATTTAGTAATGTGATATTTCGACAGGGGGGAAATTTAGTTTATAGTTCTTTTTTAAAATTATTCTAATTGGCGAAGTTCAGGAAATTTATAAAAATTTACCATGGCTGCATTTTTTTAGATCTTAAAATTTTATAGTAGTAGTGAAGCGCAAGCTCCCTTCCATAGGAGGGAGTGGCGAAGCCATTGCCTGGTTAAGTTTATTATCAATAAAAGTTGAAAATTACTCGGAAATACATTTCATTTTAACTATGCGATTTGATTTCTATTATTGTTTAACTCACCACTACTTTGTTAGTTTCATATATATATATATATATGAAAAAATCTATTATGTATGACGCGTTGGGTTTAAAACGACATAGACCGCTGCTTGAGGAGCCTGGGGTACGTCTTAGTCCCTTTGGGATATATATATATATATATATATATATATATATATATATATATGTATATAAAAGCACTGTTTTACTCAATAATTTATCATTCTAATGTCTATAATAAAGGAAAAAATTATCGAATCCTCATTAATTAAAGAAATTTCAAATTTAATTTTATCTAAAAGCCGGCATAAATAAATTCCCTTTGTCTCAAAACTAATAAAAGGATATTTTTAATCAGATTAAGTTAACGCATCCAGATTTATGTCAGTTGCCTGTTATTAAATATTCCAGTATTTCAGTTTTATATTGTCAATTTCTTTTAGTTTAGTGCTGAAGGCTAAATATCAAAAGTAGTGCCGTTTTAATAAACTTTCTTCTACCAGGCAGTGTTTTTTTTTACATTTATATATATATATATATATATATATATATATATATATATATATATATATATATATATACTGGATGAATTAATATCCTGAGATCATGGTTCCTGATATGAATTTATGTGAAAAAAATCAATTTTAAAATTATTACTGTTTCGCAGGAGATTAAAACTTTTACTTAGGTTTTGTGGAAAACGTAAAAATCAATATTCAGTGAAAACATTTAAACCAATATTGAAGGAAATGGAGGCATGGAGATTTAATATGTGACAGGATCTAAATTATCGTAAAAGCAACATAATCTTTAAGTAATGCTTTGCTTTGCTTTTTAATTAAATTAGGTGCCTCTGCATTCTCTACGTACTTAATTGAATAATAATCCTTAGATTCCATTGTAACATTGCGATATCATGGCAATAAAAAGATGCAAAGGGAATTTACCTGATCCAATATTAGGTATGAAGCTTGTAGAAGCTTTAATATTATATTGTGGTAAAATTTATTTGGAAGTAAAGATGAATTTGGGGAGGACAAGGAAAGGTTTACATTGTTGCAAAGGTTGAGAACCCTTTTCTATTTAGGACTGTCTAATTGCCAAGAGAAATAAAATCATCAAAGTGCGTATTAGTAGACGAAAAAATATATTAATATAATAGACATGAAAGGCCAAAGAAGAATTTCGGACATGACAATAATTTTTATTTTAAACTTTGTTCTGGGAACTGATTAAATATTACAGCTACGGATTACTTAAGGTGAGTATCCAGGTTTGATCATTTCCTTTTCTATTTTAAAATTTAGAAAATCATAAACACGGCACTATAAACATCAGTTGACCTTTGTTCGCATAAACACAAGTTAATTACAAAATTCTTAAGGGACTTAATTAGTACTAGTGATACTTTACTTAAAGATTTCTGTCTTACTCAATTATTTGTGTCCATTAAATCAAATAATATTTATTTTAATTTTGCTGCAATTCATTTAGATGAAAATGAGATATGATTCATTTCGATAACTCTAATAATAGTATGATTAGTGAGTATATTTGGTACTTAAAGAGTTTGAATAGAACTTTTCAAAATGGGGACAGTCCCTATAGAAATGGTTGAAAATGAATCGAAAATGAATCCCTGTATTTGATACTGACCTAGATATCATAGTTAACTGGCTTTATATAACAGAATTTGGCACAGGTTAAATACTGTATATAATCTTTGCTTTGACAACTCTTCTCGCTATGCCTCAGCGCACAAGCTTCGGTTTTCCTTGCTTTATTGCTGCCACAGTGACTCATTCCGATAGGAGAAAGTCTCTTCGCATTATGCCTATTTCTGGTAGCTTTTGATGAACAGAGGAGTAAAAGGATACAAAAATATCACTGTGTACCACTGCAGTGAGATTTGGTAAAATTTAAATTTTTAAAAGATTTTCATGGTTAAAATGTTCAATTTTGTCAACAATTTATTTTTAAATTTCTAGAAATAGAAGTTATATGTATATGATGTTTACTATTTTGCAAAAAAATTATTCATTTCTTTTAACAATGGATGAACAAATTATATTCCAATCGTCTTTCATATGGCTTCTCATTCTAGACATTAACTAATACATCTTTATTGTATTACACACCTGACAATGGGAGAAATATACTATTTATAATCGAACTTGCTATAAAAACCGGACTAAAAGATTTTTACTTAAACTATCAAATAAGAAAGTGAGTGCTATACTTTCTTAAAAATGTGTTTGTTAATGTTATACACCTGTCATCCCTACCAATTTCATTAATCCTAGCTTATAGTTTGTCATCGCTTAACATGTTTCCTTGTAATAGCAAAGAATGACCTCGAGTAACAAAAGTTGCCTGCTACTACTAGAATTTTAGACGCACAGGATATTATTTTTTTTACTTTTAGATATATCATAAAGATTGAAGCAGAAGAGTTCATAAAAATTGGCTGAATAGAATGAAAAAAGATTCATTAAAACTTTCGACTCGAAGGTTGCATCTTGATTTCATTATTATTTGACAAACCAGAAAGAAACAATCAATTTGATGAAATTGTCTGGCAATAGACAAAAACATTGAATTTGATCATTTTTGTGTAAGTGAATGAATCTAATATCTTTTCAGGTTATAATCTGCCCATATCCATCGCGCTCCTCCTTATGCAATTAGGGAACATGCCCTTGTTAATTATTCATTCAATTTTTTCATTTAAAATGAGGATCATTATCCATACGTGGGAAATAAGGCCCGCGCCGCCTGTCTTTATTTTCGTGTGTCATTCTAGTTCTTTCTCACTTTTCCGTTTAATTCTTAGTAGTATAAGAGGCAAAAACAGTATAAGGCTATTATTGTTTATTGTCATTTTTGCGGAAATGTTTTGATGCTCTACTTCCACAACCTGAGTCTTCCCCTCTGCTATGTACTCCCCTGTAAAATAATGCGGGAAAAGAAGAAACTTAGTGAAATGATGAAAGACATTTTCACTGAGAGAGATTAATCGATGCCCGCACTGGAAAATTCCTGGTTGGGCAATTGCTAGATGAGGAAATACCATAAGGGACTAATTGTCAGCAAGACAAATGTGTAAAGTCTGATTACTAGTGATATTCGATTTTAGGCAAATTATACTTTCTTTCTGAACTTGAGATGTATAGAAAAAATAATGCTCAGAAATGCTAGAAATTACTAACAATATACGTCAAAAGAAATAATTTTCCACCATTATGCTTTAGAAATACTCAGTAAGAGTTAGAAATTTAACTCACGCTTTTAATTATGATAATACTCGTATGCATAAGCAATTTCCTAGAGGATTTCAAAATCTGCCTTAGCGGATATTTAGTCAATCGTTTTTCAATTTAATTTTTATGTTAGCAATCTTTTTATAGCTGCTTGAAGGTTAATCAGTAAGAGTCAGAAGACATTAGGAAAAATGTCCTCCTTCTTCAAGTAATAGAGATTAAAGAGATAAATTGTTTTTTCTTGACTGACATCTTTTAAAGCCTCAAAATTCTCACTCTTGTTTTAAGGAAAACGCCCCCCCAAAATAGCCTGAAACTAAGTTGTATTTTTAATCTTAACTCATATTTTGCTTCTTAGTTAATGATTCCATACAAATGAACCATAAAAAAATTTAAAAGATATTTTTTTCCGTTTTGTGAATGGAAATTTTTAACTTTTAGGAAAAAGGAAGAGTTTGAAAGAAAGAAATATAGCGCCAACGCGAGTGATATAAACGAAGAAACTCTGATAAAGAAGATAAACAATCATAAAGACTAAAACAGATATAATTTTAAAGACGTAACTACAATTTGTGCACAAAACCAACTTTCCCTGTGACGAAGAATCTGACTATCTATGGGGATAGCAGAAAAAATGCTCATAGTAAATAATACAAAGATTCAATAGTTCTAAATAAAATCATAAAACTAACGTTTACAAATAAGAAAGGAGCACATCTTTGATCTCACTTGCAGCTTCCTGAATTAAACTATCTTGTGGCTCCTCTAGGGGGAGAAAAATCGAAGATGTTTGTTGAATCACATCATCATTTAGTTTTTAAAGGGGAATCAATAGGGATCTTTGCTTTGTTTATTTTTCAAACAGATAAAGACATTGGTTCTGAAGTAAAGAAAGCCGACAACCTGAAAAGAACTGTCGATATATGTACTAGGGAATAAGACAAGAATACCTTATAGGATTTTCAAACGTGTAGTGTTCAAAGTTATTGTCGATAAGATTTAATTGAATAATAACATAGTAGTAATAGAAGGTGAAATCTTTAGAACAACATTTAGTTAACTATTGTTGACCGTCTCGTAAATGTTTTTAAAACATCCTATCTTTCGAGGATTATGAAGGTAGTAGAGCTAGTTCCTAATTCTAAAGTAAAGTTGTATTACATAAAATATTATAAGGATAAATCCGTAACCCTTAAGATTGGGAGAGTAATATAAAATTGTTATTCAGTTGCAAGAAGTGGAGGCAAGTTTTATATGAATTGGATACTCGGGTTCATCCCCTCCAATAAAGCATTAACTCTAAAATCAAAATCAAATTCTGATGTTTATCATTTTTCACTCGAATATGTCAATTATTTGAAACATAACTTCAAATAAAACTACAGAATTGAAGTAAGGATTATAAAAAACGATGATTGATTTATTTATTTATTACCTGCTGATGGTGTGTAGATGTTGAGGTGGAGGCAATCTTCACTTTGATTTTTAAGGTGAGGTAAGAGACGTTTCAACTGGATATAACGAATTCGACTCATCCGGTCAAGAGCCTCGGTCTCATTTTGAATGTTGGGTAACTTCTGAGGACAAACAGCACTCATTTTATTTGCGATTTTAGTGTTCCTCCAAGCAGAGGGTGAACCCGGAGGCATAAACCGTTGATTACCTATTGGAGGAGCAGCGTAAGGTATTCCCAAAAATGCTTCTACATCGGCGAGACCTCTGGAGCTCAGGTTTATAACTACACCTCGTAGATCACCGTACTTGGTTCGGACCAGCCTGGGGCTCAGACTTACATGCCTAGTACTGTGAAGTGCATGGCCACAACTTACAATAAAAATGGTCACGATTAATATGAATAGGAACTGATTCGTCTTTTTCTTTTTCCTTCTGTATCTCGAAAAATCGCTCTGAACGTATTTCCACAGCGAAGATATATTTTTCTCGTTTCCAGCCAACATTATTTTTAGGTTTTTCGAAGGATTAGATATATTTGCTTCTTTTTTTATTCTACTTCAAGTTACATCGATCTTCCAGAATTACAAAAATCCCCTCAAAATAAACAAAACTTTTGTTAGAAGCATAAAATAACCCAATAAATCCAGTCGAGATCTAGTATTATTAAATTTGTTTACATTTATATAACCCCACTTATTTAAAAAATATCATGAACAAACTATTCATGAGGTCATAGGTTTATATAACTAGTTTTTATTTATTTATATACTTCACCTTAAATCTATATTTATTCACTATTGGTTTATCAAAAAACATAGAAAATGTAGTCGAACGTTTGTTATATATTTCACAAATTTTATATTAGCACACAGAATATTACTATATTCTGTTGGTAAATACTTGTCATTATTTCTCTTAAGACTGAAAATTCCTCCTAGTATAATCAGAAATAGTCGATATATACTGCACTTGATTATTAAATCGATATTATTTCTAAATAAAATATAACCACATAAGCCATATTCTAATAACGTTCCGCACAAGTTGACCGCACACACGTTAGCATCAACACTGGCGGAACTTCATCTTGGCCGCTCTTTCAGCATCCTTGGAAGGGGCTGCCAAATGTCGCCATTGCGTTGGCTGGAACCAAAAGTGAGTTTTGCTTTTAATAGAATACTTAGAGAAATAATTTTTAGTAAATCTTTTATGAGTTACTTACAAATACAAAAAGTAAATTTAAACTAATGATTTATTGGTAAAACAATTACAAGATCTGTTTAAATATATTTTTCAAAATTCATTAAAATATCTGGCTATGATTAATCCAATGTCGCAGCTCTAAGTCTTAATTAATGTTAGGTCATAATTAAGGATTATTTATCTCTCTCATTTTCTCTTGATATACCCCCAAAAATGAGCACAATATAATGTCTATATTTTTAAAAGGATTATGAAACGTTCATAGTGACAATTCTCCTTGATGGAACAAATATTAAATGGCTTGTATTTCCTGTTTATACCGTAAATTTAATGAATAATAAAAAATCATTTTTAAGAAAATTAAATTTTATATTAAACGAATTGAGGCTTTCGTATCTCATGGGGGTTAAAGAAGTGAAAAAATCAAAGAGATCTCGAGGATAGAAATAGACGCAAGGAAGACACTTTTATCTTCTCGGTTCGAAAGAGAAAGATTTGTTTTAAGAACTGTTGCATTCTGCGAAGGGGGAATAGCATTGAAAGTAAATAAATTCCTTAAATCAGAGTAGGACATATCTTGCTTCGGAGAGGAACAAAAGTTTGTTCAGATGTTTTTCCATAAAAAACTCGTTTCTTACCATTTTAATTTGTTATTCGAAATCAAACGTTTTAGCTTGTGAACTCTTCCCTTATCATTTCTCTATACTAATGGGAATGGTTGGTGAATGAATCCTCAAACATTTTGAATTAGTTTAAGAAAATGATAAATATTTTAAAAGCAACACCAAGAGAAGATAAAACTACGGTCAAAGAGGTATCAGGAAAATACGACTATTTGAAGAGAAAACGAAGAGCTGAAGAGGAAAAGCGTGATTAGGCTACATAGAAGAAATAAAGTCATTGATGAGGTTTCTTTACTAAACTTTAATTCCAAAGTTATTGTTATTATAAGAAAGATTAAAAATACATTTAAATATAATCGCTACAAATGGATCTAAAGTTTTGAAAGTGAGTATTTATTTGTTCAAGGGTAAATCAAGTAGAATTTGTTATTTTCATGCAATTGCAGAAATATTTATGTATGCTATTATCTATCTATATTAAAATCTAAATTTTTTAAAGCATATATCTTTTAAATTTCCATATTTATCAAACTAGGGGTTGGGACCCAATTAGTGGTCGTTTATAAGTTAAAAATCTTTTAATAAAAATGAAGCAGACGATAATATTAAATAAAATGGTTTGCATAGGTTGTATCTGACAGCATGACGCTTTCGCAAAAAAGTACCACACTTTTTTAAATACTAATCTTTCTTTATTCATAGAAATAATGAAAAAAGATCCACCTAAATAATATATAATGAATGTTCTAACTATAGGAAAACTAAGAACTACAAATTTATTACAAAACATTGATTAAGAATTTTCTAACATTACAAGTAAGAAGTTCGAGTGTTTTAAATGACAATTCAATCAAATGAAAGAAAAAATTAAATTGAAAGGCAATAGCACTGGGTCATGAAAAGTGTTTATGATTAACTTATTGAGTCTCTCTCCTTTAGAAGCAAATAATAAAAAGTGGATGCAGTCCTAGTAAGAAAATATTTTTACCAGGAGCAATATGGACGGTTGAATTAATACATGTCAAATACAGGGTGACCCCTCCAAAAGGGGCCCCAACTTTCGATAGGTTTCATTTCTTAATTTTCTGCAAGGATTGAATTCAACTTTGGTATTAACTAGTTTATTTTGTTTAAAAAGATCATTTCAAAAGATGAGAGCCTTTGCACCTTTATTCTTTATTCTAAAGCACGTGTTCAAGATGACCTCCATTTAACTATGCGCCTTTCTTGAGGCGCAGCATAAAGGTGTCCATGACGCCCTTACAAACTGACCGAGTAATGACTCTAATTCCCTCCCTTATGGCTTCATTGAGTGTGGTAATGGTTCCGGGTCTTAATGCGTATATTCTGTCTTTAAGAGAGCCACAGAGAAAGAAATCTGAAGGGGACTAAGGCCTGTGATGTGAGGTGCCTACTCCAGATCAGTCTTGAGATTAATCACACGGCCTCCAAAGTTCTCGTCCAGCTAATTTAAGGAGAGGTTTGAGGTGTGAAAGCTTGCTCCATCTGGCTATAATCATAACCTCCCCATAAGCGATGTTAACAGGGTCTGCGGCTCCCTCTTGAAGATTTTAAGGGCCTCAACATAACGCTCCTTGGTGACTGTCACTGTCGCACCAGATTCCTGGAAGAAGAATGGTCCGATGATGCCTCTGGCATAGATTTCAGTCCATACCGTGCACTTCGGGGATTTTTTTTTTTTTTTTTAAGAGCTCATCTGGCGACTGCCTACTTGGGCATTAGTCGCCGTATTAAAACTGGCCTAGTTCTAGGCTACTTTAAAATGAAATTAAAGAGAAAAAAAAAACAACACCCCAAAAGGGGGAAAGGAAGCAAGCTGGTGCGTCGGGGAGAGGTCCCCCCGGCGCAGGAGCGTGCAACTAAAGAAAAAAAACAAACAAAAAACAAAACAAATGCAAAAAAACAACAAAAAAACAAACAAACAAACAAACAAACAAACCTTGCTTAAATAATAGGGAGAAGGCCGGCCTCCCCCAAGAAGTCAACAAGTCCACAAGTCAGTGTGCACGAATCTGTCCCAAGGACAAGGGACAGGCGGTAGCGACCCCGCCCATCCCGGTACTGGGACAGGTATCGTGCGCGAAGATCACCCAGACTGGGACATTCGACAAGAATGTGCCGAACAGTCTGGGGGACGACGCAGTCGTTGCAATAGGGCGCAGGCGAGCGCTCCATCAGATAGCGATGCGTCACACGAGTGTGTCTGATTCGGAGACGACAGAAAGCAACCTGAAGCCGCCGCGGCATTGGGGGATAGGTCCATGGGAACAGTCGCGGCGCAATGGCACGCAACTTTAAGTTCCCTTCGACCGTCTCCCATCTTCTTTGCCAAGCAGTCCGAAGAGCTGCCCGTATTCCTGCCATGTAGTCGGTGTGAGGAAGAGCGAAACGCTGGTCCGGTCGCAGAGTCCTCGCGGACTCTTTGGCGCCCTCATCGGCGCGCTCATTCCCCGCAATTCCTACATGTCCAGGAACCCAGCAGAAGATAATCTCGACATCTGCCCGGCTCGCCAAAACCGTGGCGTCACGGATATCGCGAACCAGGGGATGCGGAGATTCCAATGCCCCGAGAGCACTCAGGGCGCTTTGTGAGTCGCTATAGATCACAATCCGGTCTCCGAACCGGGCACGTCGCGTAATCTCCCGTACCGAGTGGTGTATTGCCACCAGCTCGGCCGTGAAGACAGACGCAGCGCCTGGTAGAGCCCCGCTGACTTCAAACAGAGGGGATACGGCGTGGAAGCCGACCCCCTCTTGGGACTTGGAGCCATCCGTATACACTGGCACGGTACCAGCGTGACACGATGTGTGCTCCAAAAAGGTCGAACGCAATACTCCCGGCGCAGTACAAGCTTTGGGAGCAGAGGCATGGCGACAAATAGCCAAATGTGGTACCCTCCAGGGTGGCGTCCTGGGCAGAACCAGGGGCGCCACCGGCCCGAGAGCTATATCTACCTCTCGAAGGAGTTTCCTGGCCCTAAACCCAAAGGGCTTAGGGTATGACTGGCGTCTCTCGGCGGCATAGGCACCATCGAGATCAGCTGCGGATGCAGTGAGAGCTGTTGGCGACTGAGGGAGGCGCCGGGCTCGCGCGTACAGGCGAGTGATGCACTGCACGCGGCGCAGAGCGAGTGGCATCTCCCCAGCATCGACCAACAGGCTCTCAATGGGAGGAGTGCGGAAGGCACCGGTCGCAAGGCGAAGGCCGGTGTGGTGGATCGAATCCACCTTCCGCAATAAACGCTCGGCTGCGGATGCATAAAACTCGCATCCGTAGTCGAGCTTCGAGTGAACAAAGGATCGATAAAAAAGTAAGGCGGTAGCCCTATCAGCGCCCCAAGCGCTGAACGTCACGGAACGGAAAATGTCCATGGCGCGGGTACAAGAGACCCTAAGGCTGCGAATATGAGCCTCCCAGGTGAGGCGTCGGTCGAATACAAGACCAAGGAAACGGTGCGACTCAACCACATCCAGGCGCACCCCATTAAGAAACAAATCTGGGTCGGGGTGAAGCCGTGGATGGCGGCAGAAGTGCACCACCTTAGTCTTGGCCAAAGAAAACCGAAACCTGTGCGCTTCGGCATAGCGAGAGACGCGGTTCAATGCCTGTTGGAGTCGACGCTCCAGAGTTGGCATCTGGGCCGCGCCAAAAGAGATCGAAAGGTCGTCCACGTAGAGCGTAGCGAGAACATCTTCCGGAAGCAACGAGGTGATGCCGTTGATGCTCAGGGCAAAAAGTGTGACACTGAGGACACTTTCCTGCGGGACACCCTCTTCCTGCTCCTTTGGGCCGGAGAGGGCTCCCCCCACCCGTACGCGGAATCGACGATCTCGCAAAAATTCAGATATAAAAATTGGGAGGCGTCCCCTCGCCCCCATCGTGTGGAGAGTCTCCATGATACCGTATCGCCATGCGGTATCATAGGCCTTCTCCAGATCAAAAAACACCGTGGCGTAGTGCTGTCTACGAAGGAAAGCCTCGCAGACGGCACTTTCCAGTCGGAGCAGAGCATCCGACGTGGAGTGGAACTTACGGAAGCCGCACTGTGCAGAAGACAGATGGCCTCCGCTGTCCAGGAAATAGGCTAATCTAACATTTACCAATTTCTCCATCAACTTGCACACGCAAGAGGTTAGAGAGATTGGGCGGAAACCGGTCGGAGTAGAGTGATCTCTCCCCGGCTTGCGAAAGGCGAGCACAGTAGCGATTCGCCAGGAGTCTGGGAGAAGACCTTCCACCCAGATCCTGTTGAACAAATCTAACAGAAAGGCCATGCCTCGCTCACCCAGGTGTCGAAGCATCGCGTACGGGACATCGTCCGGACCATGGGCGGTGTCCGCGCACGAAGCGAGAGCGGAACGCAACTCACTCACAGTAAACTTGTCGTTGAAGGGTTCTCCGCCTCTGGAGGTAAAGTCCAGCCGGCGGCCTTCCGCGACATCACGACGTGCATTGAATGCTGGCGGAGCAGCATCACGGCTAGAGAATGCGGAAAAAGCGGTCGCTAAGGATTCCGCCACGGACGCGGGGTCCGAGATTGCGGTCCCATTCTCCTGGAGAACGGGAGGGGGGTCCTGCGAGAACTTGCTTCGAATCCTTTTGACTCGCTTCCACACCTCAGCTAAAGGGGTCTTCCCGTTAAGTGAAGACACGTATGCCCGCCAAGAAGAGCGGCGGGCGTGCTTCGAAATATACCGGAACCTAGCCCTAGCCCGACGAAATTCAGCGACAGTGAAATCGTTCGGGCGGCGCTTATAGCGCATGTAGGCATAACGCTTCTGTTTGAGGGCCGTCTCACACTCGGCCGACCACCATGGGAGTGGTCGGTGTGCAAAACGGCCAGACGTCCTAGGAATAGTAGTCAGGCCTACGGCGATGAGGTTGCCGGAGAAGAACTCAACGGCCTCATCTACCGACCTAAACTCCTCGACTGAGATAGAGAATTCAGTCATTTCCTGAAATGCAGGCCACCGCGCCCGTGCCAAGCACCACCGAGGTGGTCTCTCAGGCGGCAGTTGCCCTGAAAATGATATTTGAATGGGAAAGTGATCACTACCATGGAGGTCATCGACCACCCCCCAATCAAAATCAGGCTGTGCATCCGAAGAGCACAAAGATAGGTCAAGGCAAGAAAATGAAGCGGTTCTCGGACAGTGATGCGTAAACTCATCCACGTTTAGGACACCCATCTCAAGCTCTTCGATCAGATCGGCAAGGACTTGTCCCCTGGGATTTATGGAGTAATCTCCCCAGAGAGGATGCCTGCCGTTCAGATCTCCAAGCAAGAGATAGGGCCTCGGCAACCGTGCCACGACGCAGCGGAAGTCCCCCGCGTCGAAGTCAGCTGACGGTGGAATGTACGCAGAAATGATAGTATACCTCCTATCCAGGTGCAGCTGCACAGCCACTGCCTGAAAGGAGGTATCTAAAGAGAAAGGAAGAACGGAGACATCATGCCGGGTGTAAACCGCGCATCCCCCAGCCCGGCCATCCCGCGGTGGTGGGGTCGCAAGACCCTTATACCCCGGGAGGGCAGGCAGCGGGCACGCGCCTAGCATGGTCTCCTGCAAAAAAATAGCTAACGGGGAACGGGACGAGACGAGCCTCCGCAGCTCCTCCCAGTTGGCCCGGAGTCCACGGCAATTCCATTGAAGGAATATGCCCTCAAGGCCTAGCTCGGAGGAGACGCGGGGGCCCTCCTCGAATTGAAGACCCTCACGGGAATGGCCGTACGCTTCCCGGGGGCAGAACCCCGGGCGCTGTTGGCCGGACAAAGCGCTGAAGGCGCTGTCGCCTTCGAGGACTTATTGGGGGAGGTTGGGCTCGCCATGCGAGTCTTTTCCTCCCTCCGCCTCGAAACCTTAGGCGGGCGTTGCGGCTTGGGAGGCGGGGGGCCCTCTTTTCGAGGAACCACCGTCTCCGAGCCACTCGCTCCACCTCGGGGCGTGGGCGAAGGGGCCGAAGCTCCTTTGTTGCTGTCCTCCTTTCGGGGATCAGCTTTAGGAACCCCGGAAGATGGCCTAGCGACCATCTTCAGGGGTGTTGCCTCCTGTGAGTCTAATGACTCTGTGGAGGCGCGTGGCCGTTTCGCCTTACGGGAAACGGTCACGCTGGGGGAAGAGGGGGGAGCCCTGGTATTAGCCGGGGCTGGGTGTGAACCCTTTTTGCCGCCAGCTCTACCAGGGGAGCGCCCGGGTGTAGTAGAGCCCGCAGAAGGGCTCCGAATGGGCGCGGAAACAACCGTGCTCGTTGGCCTGGATGGGCCAGGAGCAGAGGGTGCTTTTCTAACTATTGAGGCATATGACGTCCCAGGCAGAGCCGGGCGCGCCAGGACCAAGTCCTTAGCCTCGCGGAATGAGAGTCGATCCTGGGCCTGAACGGCCAGGATTTCTTTCTCAAGGAGATATGCACCACATTGCTTCGAAGAAGCAGGGTGCGGCTCTCCGCAATTGACACACTTGACCACACACGATTTGGACTTATCGTGTGCGACCTTGGAGCAATTTACACAGACTTCGGGTGACCCCGATTTTGCACGTCTACATGATCGATTCGTGTGGCCGAAGCGGTGACAGTAATAGCACCGCCGCGGCAGTGGCACGAATGCCTTCACGCGGTAGCGGTACCAACCGGCACGCCCTGACTCAGTGAGCTTGTCACAGTCGAACGTGACGAAGAGTGTAGGGGTGGGTCTCGAGGCCCCTCCCTGTTTTCTCATCACACGTTCGACCTTGACCGCCCCATGGTCGGCCAGCTCTAGGGTGATGTCTTCTATGGAGTAGTCAACGAGTTCCCTCGCATAAACTA
The DNA here is from genome assembly GCA_963969495.1 of Ceratothoa steindachneri. Lineage (NCBI taxonomy): Eukaryota > Metazoa > Arthropoda > Malacostraca > Isopoda > Cymothoidae > Ceratothoa > Ceratothoa steindachneri. Next base: position 168,691,421 of record OZ018323.1, read on the forward strand.
CTCCTTTTACAAAGTTCATGGTAGAGTGCGGCGTCACACTCACCGGGGTGCCATGAAGTGTCCGAAGAGCACTTATCTTGGCCGCCTCGGCGGGATTCGCCGCATTCGCCAGAAGGCTCCCGTCCGAGAAACGGGTTACCTTCGGCTCTCTACCAATTGCACTAGCTAATCCTCTCCTCTGATGGATCATGTTGCCCTTGGACAACATGGTGCCATCAGTGGAGCGAATAACGAGGAAGCGTTTGAAGCCAGCGGGCTCGAAAACGCTGCACTTCGGGGAGTGTAAGGGTTTGGTAGCTACCTCATTCAGTCTGGAAGTCCCCCAGAAGACATTTGTCTTCGAGTTTACCTTTCTTTTAAGATGGAATTGAGCTTCATCTTAGGTGCAAATGAGGTGAAGGAAAGTTAGGGTCTCCTGAATCTTCTCCAGTATCTTGACTGTAATAGCCTTTTTCTGCTCCTTGTCTGAGGCTTGAAGGGTCTGCTTCCTCTGTCTTCTGTATTGGTAGACCTTTAAATCCATTACTAGCACTCTCCTGCAATCTCAGGGCATATACCGAGGGACTGAATTCGCTTGCGCGCAGAGCGTTTGGCCTCTGCTGAATTGACTCTCTCACGCTCTCGACCAGCTCATCTGTACACATTCCAGGGCGGCCTGAATGGATTAGACGGTTGACAGTAGCTGCATTGATTTTACTTAACTGTCCAATAGTTCGCGAAGTGGTCCACCCAGTCATAAATTCTGCTGTTGATGGGAGCTTTTTTACATTCAAACTGATGCATGAAAGGGGTCTGAATATTCTTGAACGAACCTGTCTTGTGGTAGTTTGACGCAGTATATTCTTTGCTGAAGCTCCCATTAAGATTTAGTTGTGTTCACAGGCGTTGCTTCTGTCATGTCCTCTGAAGTAAGGGTGATTAGTGAATTAATGAAAGATATATCACAAAAAGTATGTGTAGACACGTTTCTAGGGATCAAAATATATTCGACTCTCATTGGATAATATAAGTTTCTGATGCGATCTTCCAGATGTCTTTTGCAACATAAGTGCCCATACTAATATAAATAGCTTCTTGCAGCATATGGGAAAAGTGAAAATTTGTGGAACTGATTTCAACCTAGGCTAAATCCAGGAGATGCCTGCAAATATTACATAAATTTTTCTCTATTCCGTATTCATTTTAGAACTACAATATATTTTTGTTCATTCATAGTCTTTCTCATTCTAAGTTGTTTTTTTTACTTACTCTGACTTGTTCACATTTTCCTTGATACAGCAGGAATATTGATTACGGTACCCTCTCTTCTTGCACTAAGATTGTACTGAATGTAATACTCTCGAACAAGTTAAATATTATTTGACTGTTAAAAGTGAATCTCAATGGAGGGTCGAAAATACGTGAATGAACCGGAACACTTCTCTTTCATATCTAGATAGTTTACAACATAACTACTCTAAAGACAATATCTAATAGCGTTCGAAAAACTGATGGAATTACTTTAAATGGCCACTGGGAGACTTAGTCAAACAATACATCTTCTAAACCAAGTTTTGATCAATTGAAAGAATATCCAATGAGAAAAAGCATTTCAGGCTTGCCATTTGACGTACAAATAGTTAAGCAAGAACCAAAGGACCACAGCAATGACTGTTACTTCAAAGCGATGCAACATCAAGGGCTATTCATTAAAGACGTAAGATTGAATAAAGTACGAGTATCTCAAACAGGCATCCACAATTTGATCAGTGCCACACAATGTTCTTCTACCATTCTCAAGTCCATCAATCACGCAAGATCACAAGTCTACCAATTTCGCAAGTTCACAATAAAGAAAAGGATGTATCCGAACATAGAAACCAATCTGGTGGTGAATATGTTAATGATCCCAAAATTACGGAACCTTAACTGTTCAGTCAGGAAGATCTACCGAACGAAAAAGCAGAGATTTTTGGGTGGCAGCTAAAACTACGCAAATTATTGCAACATGGTGTGCGGAACACAACTGACGATAAAACATAAGCAAAGTTGTTAATGTGACAGTGATCCTGCCTTGAATATGGGAATGTGCATTTTCTGCCTATATAAACCAGAACAATGTAGTCTTTTTATAGATTGAAGGGAAAAAACTTTGAAATCTCTTCTTCTGTATAATGGCCACTAAGCCCAGTTGGTTCCTATCGCAAATTCTCACTGCATGACTGAAGGGTACGACAGCATAATTACTTTCTTTGCTGCTCTCAACTTAAAGCGCAACTATGGGGGATATGTGTAGACCAGAATATCATTAGCCTAATACTAGATCTTCTAAGTGCTTTTACGAAGCATAAGTGCCTCCTCTTCCTATGAAATAACAGAGCTAATGAATAAGAGCAGAAGCAAAGTGAATTTTCACCAAGCCTTCAAGATACCCCAAGTAGATTAAGCCGCATTTAAAAGCAACCAGTCGATCCAAAGAAGGTCTCAAACCACCCCTACTTCTTACACTAGGCCTTGTAAAGAATCTTTTTAACACAATGAGCCCCAGCCAATCCTAGTTTTTAATACTTGAGAGCAAAATTTAAAGGTACGTTAACTAAAGCAAAATTTAAAATAGGTGAATTGAATGGTGCTGAGATTCATTCACTTCTTGACGACGGTTAATTCTTAGACTAAGAAGAATGCTTGGTTTCCATTTGTTAATTTCATTTGAAATTTCTTGGGCATTTACCTTGCAGACAACTAGCAAGTCATTGTGCCCCACATGCTGCAAAGTTACGCAGTTCATTGAGACAGGCTGTCTGTAAAGTTAAACTTCTTCGACTTGCACCTTGACTTTTGTTTACCAAACCTCGGAGATGGCAGCGAGGAAAACGGAGAGAAATTCCATCAGCTCATAGCAAAGATAGAGTGATGTTACCTAGGCCACTTAAGCCCACAACGTGATAAGGAATAACTGTTGTATGCTGCCGCTTGAAACCGAAGAAAGTCACAGCTGGAAGAGGGAAGTTAAAAACACTTTTGATTGAAATATCATCGAATTAGATTGAGATCTATTTCAATTATTGTTAATTGCTTTGTTTTGAAATGTTCCTCTCAAATATAAATGTTTTTTACACTTGAATGTTTATTTGGGACACTTTTCTGAGTAAAAAGTTAATAAACACATTAGTGACAGTAATAAAACTAGAAAACTTTATTGGATAGATAAAAATTAATGTCAGATTCAAAATTAGTGCTATTAAATTAGTTAATAAAGTATCAGCTAAATTTAAAACCAAATTCATTGTTGACTAGTCCAAATAACCCTTTTGCTGCTAGTGCTTGTAAGAGTTTATTTATTTGATATTACAGAAAATATTCATAACTATAACTACAAACCCAATATTTTGGGGTATTTCAAGAACCGTTTATTAGAGAATAATGTAATTTGGAGGCGAGGGAAATGTATGAATAATCACACGTAGTAAACATTTAAAAGTTTGTTAGGGAAATAAACGAATACTAACACTCTTACGAAGATTTTCCCCCTAAAAATAATTCATACTCTATACAATTTTATATATAAATAATAATTAATTTTATAACTTTTTTGCTTATTTACACACCTAATACAATTATTATAATTTTGATTAGGATCAAACAAACTTAAGAGGGAATTTTGCTACTCATCTTCATAAAACTTCTTCGAGGTTTTGGAGGGCATTACATGGGAACATAACTTCAGTTCTTGCAATAAGCTTTGCAGTGAGGTGAGCTCGGATGAACTTTATTTCCCCTTCCAAAGCGGTTATTTATCTTCCTTCAACCAGGAAGAAATCATTTGCGATTTGTGCTTGAGGTCGTTTTTGTTTTGAAAAACATATCTTTATCCTAAACCAAGGTACTGAGCATCACTATTCAGCTTATTCTCAAGAATAATTTTTTTCATTACAATTATTCATTGTTCCGTTGATTCATACACTGCAACAGGGCCTAGTGCCCAGAAACAACCTTATAAAGTAATAAATACATCTTCAAGTTTTACAATAAAACCTGTATTTTGGGAAGAAGAGCGTCCCTACTTTCCTACTTTTACCCTAACTGGCAACCCTTTTGTCAAATAACTTAATTTTCGTTTCATTTGACCACAAAAGATGGATCCCAAAGTGTCTTACGGACGAGCATTTACATCACTGTACGATATTAGCGTCGTTCAAACTAACATCGTCCTCTTCCTCTTCTAACTGATCGTTCATCTTACATATAGTCACCGTTAGGTAAATTTTAACCTATCTAGGGTTTCTCCGAACAGTGGGTAGCAGCATTTTAGGAGGGCGACCTGAAAATTTGAGATTTGCAATTTTCGCCATTTCCTTAAAGATAATTATTAACTACAGTCTAGAATTAAGGACATTACTTCTTCATAACTCTTCTATTACCTCATCAGAGATTTGGATTACGTAATTATTCTCAAGTTGATGTAAAAGACAGTTCACTCTCTTTCAATAAGAGGATTGCGATGCCAAAGAAAGTAGTTTTAGAACATGGTTGACTCTTTCTGACAATTGCATATTATAAATATGTCAAGGAAAGTACTCATGTTCTTCGAAACTGTGTTAGATTGTAAACCATATAATTTAAACTTGGATGTGACAATTATCTCGTATATCTACTGTTTCGTTGCGAATTTTGCTAATAAATGTTATTACTCGTCTATTTGTCTATCAAACTTGTTTTAATTTTGTTTGTGTAATAATGATTCGCTTTAAAGCCTCGAAATTTTGCTATGCTGAATAAACATTTCAAAGTATATAGACAAATATAGTGTTATTAGATAGGAGTATGAATTTCTGGAGCAAGAGTATATGACATAGGTAATTACTTCATAATATTCGTTTATTGGATGAATATTCCCGAATTAGGGGTGACTGAAACTACGAAGATAATATTCACACACTTACTTGAAAATCCTCTGTATCCTGAAAATTGGATTTTAGAGATTAACCAGAAATCTACGGGTGGTAGGGCCTACTACACTTCATATTGGGATCTCTCTCTCTCTATCTCTCTTGATGATTCTAGAACCAAATGGTCATCACACCAATTTTAGGCAGTGTATCTCTTGCTCATTTTCAGACCTTACCTCGTGCTATTTCGTGCAAATGCTGCGATTTTACACTTCTGAAGTGAAAATTGTTACGCTGGTTTTGCACTTTATAAGATTGTCAGTTTTTTCTTTTTAAACAACACATTTTTCGCTGAAGGAGACTTTAGTCGTGCGGACTAAATTACATCATTAATAGCCGTACAGTTTAAAATATCTATTGATTTGTTAGCCAGAGAGTAAATAAAATGGAAGCGGAGTAACTCTATTGACAAAAGATGTTTTGAAAAAAATAGATCTTTTATAAATCGAAATGAAAATAATTTACCATTATCCTGCGTACATTTCTGTCTTTTGAATTAACATCTAATATGAATTGCTGTTATTAATTATTTGTACTTAAGTGTATAACTGATTGTGAAGACAATTAACCATACTGAAAGGGAGTAACAATCCAATATGGAAGTATAATGTGCGAACTAGGGGGAAAGCAATGCAACTAGACAATTTGTGAGGTCGGTGTAATGTACACTATACGCCCTTGGCCAAAAGTATAAATCACTATAAGGAATCATTTATATAATGTAATTAGAATTTTCTGCTAAATAAATTACATAATTTTTATTCATTTATTTTTTAATTATTTTAATACTCATTTAGAACTGCTTTTACATTAATTGCAGCTATAGTTGTTCTTTTTATGGATTTCACCAAATTTTGAGAAATTAATGACGCTATCCCAATTTCTCCAAACCAATCCTTGATATGTTATGGGATGAATTTCTAGATAGATGATTATAAAGCTTGTAACAACATGGTGGCATATATTGTATTCATTTTGATCTGGCATAAAAACTACTTTCTTGTACCTGATGAATATGTGAAACCCGATACTACGATAGAACTTCATTCAACTACACAGTTTGAACCATACAAGCAGGGGTACTGTTTCTCTCATAAAAGTATCCCTCGAAGTGTTTATGTGTCCAATTTTTATGATTTTGCTTAAGTTAAGACTTTTATTTCTAGACTGCCAATCGCTTAGCCTTTCAACTTTAAGTCTCCTTTTAAATATGTTGTTTGGTCTTCTTGAGCTTTTGAAGAATAGCGGTCACACATGACCCTTTTTAACAACAGTTGTTCCAGGTTCTGCCTTTTGAAGAATAGGGGCCCAGTTTGGGTCCAATTAAGATTATTAAAAACATATAAGGTGAAATAAATAACAAGGATTAGTAATTTATTTAATGTTTTATTAAGTGAATCATTAAAAATTACACGAATATTTTAATAATAATTTATCATCATCATCATCACTAACTCTACAATTTAAGAAGGGGATTTTTTTTGAGTATTTGAATAATAACTTTATCTTAGTTTGGTTATAACTTATGTTTTTTTATTAAAGTTATTTCTAATAATTCTTTTTATAATATCAAAAAATATAATGGTTAAGTTCAGAAATAAATATAAGTATCAAAATTTTGTGAATTTTTAAAACCAAAAGAATTACAAATGGTGAAGTTCAGAAAATTTATTTTTATATATCTTCTTCTATAACTATATTTTAGCAACGTGATATTTTGAAAGTGGGAAATTTAGTTGAGAGTTTCTTTTAAAAATGATTATAATTGGCGAAGTTCAGAAAATTTATAAAGATTTAACCGTGGTTGCTTTTTTTTCGATTTTAAATTTTAATCTTAGTAGCGAAGCGCAAGCTCCCCCCGTAAGCGGGAGGGGCGAAGTCATTGCCTGGTTACCTATATGAATTTACAAATTATATATATTGTTTTTAAATTTTCCTGATGCACTTCAAGATACATAAATTCCTGTAAATAGGAGCTTAAGAATTTTGGGGCTATCCATACATTATTTTTCATTTAAGCTTCATTTATGTTTCAATAGGATTCTACATGCTGAGTGTGATTACCTCTTCTATTATCAATAAAATGGAACAAATGGTTTGCAGTTTTATTTAGGCATCCTAAGTTAATTAAATTTTTCTAGGCCTTCCATTCGTCTAAGTGAATAGTCGAGCCTAGCCTAATAACTTTTATATTTATGGGTAAAAGACTACCAACATCGCGTTGTTGAATTATTTTCATGTAGGATGTGGCTAGCATTGTCGATGAATCTACAATTCCATTCACCCAAATTTGGAAATGAAAAGATCTTTCTCTGTGATTTTTTGGTTTGTTTGAAAAACACAACTCCTCAAAATGATTACTACATACATCACGAAAGAAACTATATAAATCGACCATAGTTTTCAAAAAAATTAGATGAGCATTTTTCACCAATTTCATCTCACCAATTGATAAGAGCTTCAACCAATTGCTTAAGAGTGATTTTAGAATTAAAAAAGAATGATTCTTTTTCGATTAGCCATTTGTATTTGCACTTTTTAAGACTGGTTTGAGAGTTCTAATTATGTTTATACAAATTTGGAGCATATTTCGTCCAGTTTACCACAATATTACAACATAAACATTTCATTCACACGTAATAATTTCTTTATTTTCCATCCATGTGAACACTGAAAGAGCGTCTCCGATTAGTACCGGCTTAATTTCACTTTCAATTATGCTTTGATTCTTACTTGCTTAAGGGATGCACGCTAGTAAATACTTTATAATAATGAGTGAAGTCAAAGTATAGTATGCCAACGTTTTTCTGAAGAGGTAATTCACTATTAACAGTGCTACTTAAAGTTTGTGTGAAGTTTTAGAACTGGTGTTTTTTTTCATACTGGAAATTCTCAACAATGCAATGGTGACTTACAAGAAAGTGTACGTGTCTCAATCTCAGTTATTAAGAATATTATGTGGATCCAGTGACAGGAGCACGGACTCAAGTTATTGACCGATCGTGGTTGTATGTCGGGAAAGGCTTTTATATTATGATAGGCTATCTTTCCTTAGTTAATGAATAGACTGTTTTTACTAGTCCGGTTGCCATGGCTATATGGCCACCACGAATCTTATTGAGAAACAGAGTACCTGGTCTAAGGTGCCAATGTAGAGAAAGGTTATATATTTTGATGCGCTAATCTTTCCTTAATAACCAAAAGAGCAATTAATATGCTCGGAGTGCGAGCGTTATACAGCCCTCGCTTAATATACCGTTCTTATTTAAGGAAATACTTAGTAATAGTGATACGAAGCTTAGATTATATAGATAAAATACACACTGAACGTCATTTGCACCCCAAATCTCTAATTGAGGAGGGTAAGTTCTGTTTAGGTAGGAGAAATCGAAGTGGAAGAATAGTTAAAAGAACTAACAGATACCCTGTGGAAGGGGAGCGGAACGATAAGTGTTTACGCTCAAAATCAAACAAATAATCTGACAGTACAACAATTACAAAAAAGAAGCAGGCCCCATACCTTTTAATGAGTGGTTCCCTTAGTATTTTTTTAAAGCGATGGTGAGACAATACGGCAGCCGCACGCGGTTGAGGTCTTGAAAATAGCGCAGATGAATGCCCAGCAGGTGGGCATGAAAATTAAGTGCGGGATCCATGCCTCCGTTTAAATGACCCGCAGGTTAGACCAATGTGATAGAATAGGTATCATGATTGCATTATGATGACCCGCAAGTCACGACTCGTTTGACTGTCCCACACGTGAGACCGATGAGATAGGAACGAGGGCATAGTTGCGTTCGATGACGTGCAATTAGGGTCAATAAATTAGGCATGACGACCATGGCAGAGTTCTGCTGATCCACAGGTCCGACCAGTGACCCAGAATCTACATTTTGCTTATATCTGATCTCGATAGAGTATAGCCTAGTGATGTTTCCAGTCTTATTTTACTGCGTTGCTGATCGAACCCTCCCGTTCCCACCATGGTGTAGTTCAGAAATTCAGCACTTCTTCCAAGTTAATCGAGGAGATTCATCGAGAATAAGTACGTTGTCACTAATTTTAGGAGTTAATCTTTATCGAGGCTTACGTGAATTCGATCTCAACGCTACTAAGTATTTTTTGTTGCTTTCTCGCCGACGCCTGTTGTCGAAGCCGTCCCATCTCCTTCTGACATCTAGTCAAAGTGATGGGCTTCCTATACTTTAGATCCTCATCGGGTCGCGAGCTTCAGAGTAACCTTTGTTTCTGATGATCTGGCTGGTCCGAGGTATCCAATATCTTCCTCGGAGGATAATCTGCATCTGATCTGTGCTGAGATTTCCATAGGAAAAATGAACCTGTAGAAGTAGTAGTTCCACTAAGACATGTGCCCCGGCAGCGACACCTGAATCTTAGGACTGTAAGAGAGGTTGGAAAAATGAAAATGACGATATTGCAAAGAATTATAACTTCGTGGAGAAAAAGATGAAGTTACAATATTCGAATGGAACGGGAATTAGACTTAGGATCGAGTTTTCCCACTCTTCAAATTTCTCGTTCTGAATTGCTTTAAGCCGCAATTCGTAGCTGCCTGGTCTTCGTCCTAGTTGATATTGTGAGTGCTTGTTATTGGTAAGAAGGATTTAGCATAACACTACCTTTAAGAAGAAAGATTAACCTTTTGCACTTTTGAAAAGCTGTTGTAACGATTAAAATTTATAGGCAAGGGTTGGCGTAAAAAGATAAGAACAGGAGTGGCATCGGGAATTAATACTAGCGCTGACCAAATCTAAAAGCCACGCTTGGCCTTTCAAACATTTGTAATTCTTAATGTTATTGGCTCTCATTCCTCTGGTTACCAGGTCACAGGGGTTTAGTTTTACATCCACGTGATGCCATTCATAACATCAGTTAGAGTTCTAATTTCTTCAACCTTGTCCATTGCATGCGATTCATTGCACTTGTCGGATAACAAAAAGTGGAGAACAGTCTGATTTTCTGTTCATAAGAAAAGATATCTTGGAAAGGGATGAAGAGCCTTCTTTGTTTGATTTATTATTCATGCTTCAAAACGATCAGCAGTTAGTTTGCATTTGGGTAGCGTCATATGTTTCGCCACAATCTTACCCTTGGTTATATCATGGCATACCCTATGATTAATCACAGAATATACGATTGCTCCAATTACTTTGAAACTTGAATCACTAAAACAATGTTGCTCGAATTGGCTGAAGGGTATTACTTGCCAAGTTAGGAAAAAAGATGGACATTTTCCTTAATTAAGGTTTTATGTGGTTCGATTTAGACCCAAACCCTGGATCCAGAATTTCGTCCAAATTATATATGTTTTCCCATAAACACTTCATAAAAATCTGGTTCAAATTGTTATGAGAAGCAAACACGACGGAGATTCATAAATAGAGGCCATAACGCTTAAAGCTTCTCTCCTGGTTCTGGCAGCCAAATTAATCTTTGGGTTGAGGAAGTATAATAAGTCACATCCAGTGTTAATGAGAGAAAGGCCAGTAACAAAACAATCGTTTAAATTTATCCTTCCTACTGAATAATCTAATACGTCTCTGAGTCCGTGAGATCCCTATGGTGGGTTAAATAATGTATTTTTGAGCCTTGAATAAGATGGCTATTCGGAGTCACCTCTTCTTTATATTTTCTTTATATCTTCAGTTAGTAGTAGTTCGTTGTCCATCGATTTCAGCGATGACGTAAGTTCATGCCCTCAAAAAAAATAGGTTCAGCATAGAGTGAAACTTGCAAAAGAGATGCTTAGAGTGGGAAGGGGATAGGCATTTCTCAGCCCACTATCTTGGCATTCCATAGTTGTGCTGGTGGAAACGTGGCCCAAGACGAATAGCCATTATGGAGTGTTTCAGGAGACTGCCGAGTCGTCGGTTTAATAATGCTCGCCTAGTGCGGGTCACCACAGCAAATTTTGAATTAGGCGTTGACTCCCGTAGTCTTTGTCCAGTCAAGGACATTCACAAGACAGTGGGACAGGAGATGGCGAGGAACCAGGGCGTGTCCACACGTTGGTTTTTGATGAGATGTTTCTATTGCTCAATTAAATTATATCAAATTTTTCCATGCCATTGGTTACTGTTTGTTTTGAAAAAGTAAATTCAGCCACCTTATTAATAATTTTTGTGACAAAAGATTTTCTTGTGAATATTTAGCCAACAATATATCGATATTATAGGAGATTTCAATTACTCATGGGCATTTATTTCTTCTTAAAACCACATTCTGCCCGCATTTCAATTATTTTTTTTCTTGAGTATACAAGAGTAGCTGCTTGGCTACTGTTTATTTGTCAAGTTGAGGCTTGCCTATTTTACAGCTAACCATCATATCTGATGTATATTTCACAATCCGCCACCCGTAACGCTAGGTATGCTACAGCTCGGCCCCTAAATATATTGCTGAATGTATATGTATATATATATATATATATATATATATATATATATATATATATATATATATATATGCCAAAATTCAACAGGAAAATGAAAGGCGGATTCCAAGTACTTTTCGAACTTGTTCAGTTCATTATCAAGGAATAACGAAAATTTTACATAGCCGGTATATATATGAGAGACAGCAGAGTAATGCCCCGCCCATGTACAACGAAAGGACACAAAATAGAAAAATATTATCAAAGACGGCTATGAAGTATAAAACCAAATAGATAAAGTCTACTCCCGGAAATTCCAACTCTGAGCAAAGAATGTAGACATTTAGGTCCCTAAACTAAGTACATACACACCTAATTGTGAATACATACAAGTAAACGAGAGAAACCTTACTAAATTAATAAATCAAAGCGCTAAGATTTGAAATGGATAATTTCGTTATAAATAAGCCTTGTAATAACAGGGTCCAGTTTAAAGAGACCGGGGGATATATTAAAATTAGGTGAGGAATTAATGAATGAGCATTCAACAATATTTCTTTGAATAAAGTCATCAGATTTGTGAATAAATTTAGCCGGATTCCATTGATAGGGTGACTATTTTCAGATAAATGGACAAAGAAAGCACTACTGTTATCCCACCTTTTAATTTTGTATTTATGTTGCGTCAAGCGTACACTTAATGATTTACCTGTTTGGCCGAACAATCGAAAGAATAACTCCACCCCCCTACGCTTTGATCCATATCACATATAATGTTAATGTCATCCTTAGGTGAAATAGCAGTTATACCACTAACTTCTTCCAATTCCTCGACGGTAGCCTTAAAAACGGCTACTCCATCAAACATGATTTTGTTACAAGACGATTGATCGCCAGGTAACACGCCCGACTGCATGAGCCGACTTTTGAATTGAAGAGTGTCAGTCAACTCTTTTGCTTACACTCTTTAATCGACCTGAAATAATAATCAACTTTATTAAAATATAAATATCATTAACTATATTCCCCGTAGATGATTCGGCCAGTTTTAACTTAACTTTTAAGTGTTTATGCTTGGCTTTCTTTAACCGGGGCATATGGATATTATTTGAGAAATTTGCTACGACAAGAGCTTTTACATTAATGGAGTTGGGGTCAGTGTTAACCTAATATTTACTCCTTCGTCACTTTTTAATGCACCATTTACTTTAAAAACACTTTTCCGCGTTTTAACTTTATGAACAACTGGAAAATAACTTTTTAATAAACACTTTATTCATAAAGGTTTTCTGGGATCTCTAAACAAATAGTACTGTGGCCTTTATACATCATTTAAACTTCGATTTGTGCCACTGGCAAAGCAACAACTGTATTAAGCTTGAAAATCAAAACGTTTATTTCACTTTTCAAATCTTTTATGTTTTCGGAAGAGAAACACAGGCTAGAATGATGCTTACCATTACAAGTTAGGCAATGATATTTAGGTAAGCAATTTTGATTGTTATGGTTACATCTTAAACAATTTGTCCATAATTTTAAAACTTTGGCGCGTTTGAGTCTTTGTTGAGGTTTGGGATAGTTTACGCAATCGAAAACCATATGCGGTTCGTCACATAGTGCACACTGCGGGAAGAATGTCTTGCCATATAGTGAATTTCCCTTTGAATATTGTTGGGTTGTATTATAATGACCGTGGGACTTACACTTTTCCTTAATCGGCAAAGCTCATGCGCTTTTTTTTGCACCGTGGGTTAAGCCAACTTTTTCTGCGCGACTTTCTACTTTCTTATGGTTTAATGATTGCATTTTTTCGCTCTGAAGCTTCGTGGAACTCGTCAAGATCCCAATATTCTGTATCTTCATTCAGGGACCTGTTTATTTGGTGTCTTGTGTTGGGAGGAAATTTCTTCAAAAGCTCCGTGATGGAGAAAACAAAACGGCCTGTTTGCGTCTAAACCCAATGCTTTTAGACTTCGTAAATGGGATTCAGAAGCAGCACAATATTCACCCAGCGATTGCTCATTATTAAAGGGTTCATAAAAGTCAAGTAAACCATATACGTGTGGTTGGACTATATTTTTTTGTCTCTTTATGTATTATTTAAAAACTCGTAGGACTCGAGATAGTGGAAACTAAGATAGTAAATCCGTCTAAATATTAAAGCGCTGCACCCTTTAGCTGGCATATATGACATGCAAACTTCTGGATATTTGAAATATCGATTATGTGAATTGTATTATAATACAACTCTTGTACATTAGTCCATTGAACAATTTCTCCATCCCCCAAAAATGTTAGGTTAATTTTAGGTCAACTTACCTACTTTAAGGGAATTCGGGATAATTTACTTTCTCTCATTCACACTTCGGCCAAGTGCATGGGTCACCTAAACTCTTTGTCGCCTATAATCTTCTCTCCTCTACCAACGTTTTTTTCCATTCCTTCTAGTATCTAATTAGCGAGGTACGAAATTTTAAGGATATGAAATTTTTTAGTCAAGTTCAGTTATAGTAGATTCAAAGCAGCATGTGTAGTTAATGAATACACCGTTTTAACTATCTGGTTGCCATGGCTCTATGGACAACACGAATCTTAATGAGAGACAGAGTACCTGGTCCCAGATGCCAATGTAGGGAAAGGATTGTATGTATATTATGACACGCTTATATTTCTTTAACAACCAAAAGAACAAATAATATGCTCAGAGAGCGAATGGTTATACATCCCTCACTTAATATACAGTTCTCATTTAAGGAAATTTAACGAAAGGTGAAACAAAGCTTAGATTTTATGTACATATATATAATATGCACAATGAACGATATATAGAGTACAAAACTCGAATTTAAAAAAGTACGTGTGGTGCTCGTGTTAGGTAATAGGTAGGCTGCTGGCATTAAATTGCAGGATTTAAAAGGCCCGACGAGAAGCTCAAGAAATGGTCGCTCGGTGGATTAATCAAATCCTAACAAATTGCCTTACATGTAAATATCGGAAATAATATGCCGAATATGAGAATAAGGAGATGAAAATATATATCTTAATTTGTATATATTAATTTGTATAGAGAATAAGGAAATGAAAATATATATGTTTATTTGTATAAATAGAGATGAGGCAAGTAGTCGGTCGAGTCACGCGTGGAAGCACACAATATACGAACATAGAAAGCAGATATCCGGTCGAACACCTAAGATAATACGAGATCACGCATAAACAAACATTCGCATCTTAGGAAATATTTATCAGAAAACGGTAGGCTACAAGCAGCTGAGCAAAATACAGACTTTACCAAAAGAAGTTTTAACACAAATCTGTAACAAGCGAATTCTATAATAAATATAAAACTATTGGAAATATTTAAGTATATCTTAAACACACAGCTTTTGGGTACCTCCACCCTAGAGGTGGAAATTAACGAACCATACCACTGCTGTTCAACCCCACGCACAAGTCTATCTAGGTCATGCCCCTTAGGAAACAAACACATATAAAGTCAGACATTTGATTATTTCGAGAACCAGAAAGACAACGAGAGTCAGAGGAAGAGAAATCATTATTCGTTAACACCATTTACTTCCTTGGTAGCGTTACGGAACCCGTTTAATTCGCCTATGTCCTGTTTATTTGAACCAAAACTTCACATAGAATAGAAAGCCTACTTATTAACCGAAAGGTACTCGTAACGTGCGGCCTGATCATTTAATAGGCCAGTATCAGAATAAAATTATATTTTTTGCTACGTCCATTTCGAAGTCCTTCTTTACCCCGATTGCCGGGAAACCTTCGGTAAGCCCAGTCTAAACCAAAACCCTCGTAGAAAATTATTAAGGAGTCAGAAACAATTCGAAAGAGGTATAAACTATGCCCAGTCGCCAGAGGTCCTCACTACCCGTCGTGCGCAATAGCAATGAGGACTCTTCAATACACTCGCCATTGTGACTACCGACCAAGCTCCCACTAATCAGGTAACTTTAACCTTCACTTCCTCATTAGATAAATCACCTTTTACCATCCCTTTTTATCATACATAAACCGATCTCCATTCACGTATAAACAAGTAACCTATAAACCTGGTGACACCTCTATAAATTGATTACCTAACCCCTATAAATTAATTACCTAACCCCTATAAATTGATTACCTAACCCCTATAAATTGATTACCTTACCACTATAAATTGATTACCTAACCCCTATAAATTGATTACCTAACGCCTATAAATTGATTACCTAATCCCTATAAATTGATTACCTAACCCCTAAAAATTAATTACCTTACCCCTATAAATTGATTACCTTACCACTATAAATTGATTACCTAACCCCTATAAATTGATTACCTAACGCCTATAAATTGATTACCTAATCCCTATAAATTGATTACCTAACCCCTAAAAATTAATTACCTTACCCCTATATACGTTCCTGTTTAAGGAGAAGAAATCAAAGTAGAATAATCGAACTAGCAGCAAATTAGTCAATGGAATCAGTACAAAATAAGTGAGCGAGATTTACTCACTTTGCGGGAAACATTATGACATTTGAGATACAAAAATCAAAATTAGGAAAACTAATAAAAATAATCAAGAATAATTTACATAGAAATATTTAAATGTTAATTTTTCTGTATGTCGGAAATACACTTTACCAACAGATGGATGCCAAAACGCAATTTAAAAAAAAATAAGAAGCGTTATTAGTGATCTTTTTCAATCACACCTTGATCACTTTTGACAGAAGAGACTGATAGAAGATGAATAACATTTGTTTGTGGCATTCATAAATGATATACAAAGTGTAAATAGTTAATTGAAAGATTTAAATAAAATTATATATATATATATATATATATATATATATATATATATATATATATATATATATATATCAGTTATGTTAAATGGTATGATAGACCGCACACTAAACTGTAAATGACCTGGTAGCCCGCTAAAACGTAAAACATTATTCAATACTTTTTCAAACAAAGGGGTCCCATTTATATCCTTTTGAAGAATAACGGTTCTTGTCTCATTTATGACCGTTTTATTTCAAAAGATCTAATATTTTTAAACTTTAGCTTCATTGCAATCCTTAGCAAATAGTAAGGAGGTTTTACTGTGATGCTGCGGTAAAGCCCAAAGGATCGATCTGTCTTCTACCTTGATGCAAACTTTTGGTCTCTTGAGAGCTATTTATAAGGCTTTGTAAGTTCTTTCCCTTTACTTCTTCACTCATTTAAAACAATATTGTATATACAATAATTATAATTTTAACCTGAAAAAATAAATATTGGTTAAATTTGGAATTTAAAGAACATACCATTTTATTAATTATACACCATTTAGTAAAATAATAATTCAAACATACTAACAAATTACTTGAATATATGAGCAAAATACACATTATAATCCTACATTATTCTAAATATCATGATATATTATTAAATTTTTTATCAAGTATTTAAAATAGAGAAGGGGTATTTCACCCTTTTGGCCAAGGGTGTCTTGCATGGAACGAATAGATAAAAGTTCTTTGTTGGGAAAGAAAAATTACCAAAGAGCTTTGTGACTCAAGTGTTATGAAGATGAAAGTATAAAAGATAAGATAAATCTTATTATCTAGTAATAAAGCTTATTTACATTCCTCTCAGAGATCTCCGAGTAAATAATGAACTTTGCATAGAGATAAGAAGGTCAATCACCAATAAGCCCAGGAGGGGCAGGGTTCCAATTCTCTTGGAGGGAGGAAGTTCTCTGTATTGTGAACCCAACCAGAGTGCAGAAAATGATTCTCGAACCAATTGGATTAAGGTGGGGGTGTGCCACCTTTACGTCGGTTAAGTCTGCATTTGAATATCCCTTGGTCATATTCCGGAAAGGTCCAGTTTCTCTGTTTTTTCTTTGGGATTAAGGGA
The DNA here is from genome assembly GCA_963969495.1 of Ceratothoa steindachneri. Taxonomy (NCBI): domain Eukaryota; kingdom Metazoa; phylum Arthropoda; class Malacostraca; order Isopoda; family Cymothoidae; genus Ceratothoa; species Ceratothoa steindachneri. Next base: position 168,708,659 of record OZ018323.1, read on the forward strand.
GGAAGAAAAATGCATGTTATGATTGCCTGGGTGATGTCGTGAATCAGCTAGTTGCTGCCCCTGGCAGGTACAAAGCACCCACCAATATGTGGAAGATTGTGCCCTCCTTCCACGCCGCCCCTTCCATCAAGACTTAAAGATGAGCATATTTAAATGGCAATTCTATCCCGGGGATCTTTAAGTGATAAAGAAATCTCAAAATCCTCAAACTATTTTAAAATAATTCAGACGTAAATTACAAGAGTTAATAAATTTCAGTAGCTTTGAGCGACATACCGTATTGAAAGTTGTGTTATTGTAAAACGGTTCAAAATTGACTGCAATTAAGGTTCGTACCATCCATTTAACGAGAACCCCTTCCATTTTCGTGAGAAATATGTAAAATTATGCAAATTGATGAGGTTCGTGTACATCAATAGCTTATATGGGCATGTTTGATATGGCCAATTTTGATACCTGTATTTTAATGTCATGTTCTATCCAACCAATTTAATGTCCTACTATTTAAAAATTAGGCTTGCAGTTTGTAGTCTTTCTTAACAGCGTTTAATATTCATTTCGATGCGTAGTATAATTTTAAAAAGAGAAAAAAAATTAAATATGAAACAAAAACTTTTCAAATTTGTACCCTATATTCATTACATCCAAATATATCAGTGTGTATCAATGCGATCTAAAAAGACCGATGAAATAAAAAAAGGTTAAATTGTTCCTAATATAGCAGGAAATAAGCTTGTAGCTCTTACATTTGGTAACATTCCCGGGGTCATCTCGTTTCATACTCCAGAAGTAGTGAACCATCATATGTATGTCCGATTGCCCCTAAAATCACTCTTTCATCGTCCTGAAGCCTTTCTGTTCATTACTTACAGCTCCAAGGTTCTCGATGGAATGGCCAAAGTGACTATTCAGGAAATTTTGCTTGAAACTCATGTTGCATCCACTCCGAGAAAAGCCAATACAATGTTGTCAACCTGATCATCATAGTTATCCGCCTTTAGTTACCAGACACGCTGTCTTCTCCTTCTAATTTCCCTTTCTGACACATTCCACAGCATGTACACCGGCACGAATTTTAAGTCTATCAAATACACTTGCCTTGATTTTCTCAAAAGACAGCGAGAAAGGCAGAAACTATGTACTCAAAGCATTCTCTGTCAGTATTTAATGTCTTCACAAAAAGCTTCATCAAGCCAAGCTTGAGATGGAATGGAGTGAAAATTATTTTTTCTCGAATGACGTATGATCATTTAAAATGTTTAGCATCCCTCTTTCCAGGGTTTCACGGTTGGAGCATTCTTTCTGGATTCAGTGGTTTTCTCAATCTCTTGTGTCCCATATGGAGAGATAACAATGGAAATTAGTGAAATTTAACTGTTGGACAAGGAGGAAGTTTACCATTTTTTTATCCACATATATGATTCACTTTTAGCTATTGATGTTTGCGTAACTAAATTGACCATTTTTATGTCATCATCGATTACTCGTAAATGCACCGAATGGACAAGTAGAAGTGCATCAAATACATTCCCATTATGCAAGAGAACACACATAAGGCTGTACTTAGATCTATCCCTTAAATATACATGCTGTGGAGTTTTACGAAGCCACATCAGATCTGTTGTCAGAAGACCGAGAGTATCATGTCAGTAAAAAAGGCTCTCTTCAGAAAAATAACTCACATAAATTTGATGCTTTGTTCTGAAATATGAGCCTCTTGCATCGTACCAAATCATATGCTAGGTAATTCATTTCCGCTTAAGTAAAACGCTTATGAACTAGGGACTGTTTCAGATTAGATAAGGATTCTTTGAAAGCCGAAACCATGTCTTGAACCTCCTCAACATATTTACTGCTTTCAACTTCAAAGGAGGCATAACCATTAAAAAACTGGAAATGGTACTTACTCAGAATGCAAAATAGCTCGGAATAAAGAAGGAATCTGGATAAGAGGTATCAGCTCGGTTTAAATTGAAAACACTTTTTGTGTTGACCAACAAAAAATGACAGACAGTTATGTCGTTCTTTGGCCCTCACCGAAACATGGGCACTCTTAAAGTTAGACCTTTTCATTTTCCTTTTGTCCAGTCACGAAGACTTTGCTCGAAATTATGACACAGTCTTTGTAGCCAACGTTTGTCACCAAGGGAGACGACAAAATATTCCTTAAAGGCCAGTCAAACAAACTTTATTTTATTTAACCTTTGAAGAAAAGGTATATAGCAGCCACATTTGTAACAGAATATGCATTTATTGTTAATTGAAGAAACAATCATTAGATCTGAAAGAAAGCATAAATAGGATTAATTTCAGAATACGATAAATTTCAAATAGCCTAAAAATTACAGCATACATACAAAGTCTATTTTAGATTCGAAATCAGGATGAAAAACTAATTTGAAAAATCGGACATAAAAGAACATTAAAAAAAAAAGTTCCCTAGTGTTATCTTTACTCGGTCATTTTCAGGAGGATTATAATTACGAGTGTAACCTGTGAGAGATTATCTCTACATTTTTTTATATTTTTCAATTGCTTTTATTTTAAGTTTCCATTTTAATAAATAATTATTCCGAAAAATATGACTTAAGCTAACATAGTCCAGCTGACGTCTTTTTAAGGGGATAGCACATTTGTTAATTAAGCACTTTTCAAATTTTTTCGTTCAAAAGTGGCAATCTATAGTTTTATATATCATGATTTTATTTCAAATTTTATGCACCTTTTCATGGTATAATTATTTCTCTAGCAAAATAAGTAGAACATACTGAAAATTAAGATAATACAAAATTGTATACATTCGTGGAAAATCTTCTTGGATATTTAAATTTAATTTTTTAAAAACAAAACAAAACTACACCATTTATTTTATATCATTTTATTTCGGATTGTATGCACTTAGTATAGTATATAGTTTATTTTAGCAACATGAGTATAACATAGTGATAATTATGATAATGCAAAGTTATACATTCGTGGAAATCCTCCGTAGGTTTTTAAACTTGATTTGTGAACAAAACGCAAAACTATACAATGCAATTTTAAATATTTGCTAAAAGAAACGGCGCCTCAGAACTGATTTATAATTTTGGCATCATTCGAATATAGATTGAACTAAATTCTAAGGTATTCAGAACACCACTACTATTCACTTAATACCACATTTTCCAAATGAGAACAAAACCTATAGTTGACCTTGTCCGAAAAATATATGTTTTAGTCCACTATTAAAACTTTAATGGAACTAAAGAAAAGTTATTTAAAATGATAACTAAATCATATATACATCATATACTCGTGAATTGAGTTCGAATACTGAATCATTAGTAATTCTATAGCCATTTATATGATATCAGGTTTCAAAGGGGCGTTCTGAAAGAACACCCTGTATCTCAAAAAGCGCGCCATAGATTATTATAGTTTTGCAGGATTAAAAGGTCTTTGAATGAGCTTCAATTTCCTTAATGATGATCTAATGTTGTAAAAAGTTCAAAGAATGAATGTGGTATCCCCTTAAGACGCTAACAATACCCGTATTTATAAGATGCATCGTCTCCACTCTTCAATGAAATGTAAGCCAAACCTTAACTTCGAAAGCGAACACTTTTACGTTAATTTTGTTTGCACGAACTTGTTCAGAAGAGATATATTTTTCATCTTGGCCGCACCATATTAGAGAGATAGTGCATGCTAAGGCATGTTTTCTCACCATAAACTTAATTCTTTTTGATTATTCAATTGCCTCTTTATTCTTTATTTCCCTCTTAATCCTCACTCTACATGCAGTTTTTGATAAGAGGAAAATGCCTCGTCGGTTGTGGTAGCTTCCTTTGTTTCCTTAAATAAAACAAATCACTGATTTCTATTCTTGGTTTCTTTTTATTGGGAGGGGGCCGCTCTCATTCACTACGCCCCAGGTAGTCTCCTTTTTATACTCCTCAAGCTGGTAAAGCCCAAGCCCGTAAAAGGATCTCACCAATTTGGGTTTTCTTCCGTTCGGGCTATAAAATTTCGACACATCTTCACTTCCACCATTCCACCAAATAGACTATCAGGTGAAGGCTGTTAACTATGCTACAGCTAAGCTCCGTAGCATGGCGTGCCCTTCTGTTTCAAATGCATGTAGAACTATTTTCGGGTAATATCCCGTACATATTTTAATTTCCTTTAGCTTCCACACATTATATTCGGAACATTTACTTTAATCATTCTGTTGGATTTGCCATCGTTGGTTTCCTTTAAATTAACAAAAGACACTTCCTCCATCGTGATAAATTGCTTCAGAAACGATTCCTCACAACCCTTTAAGCAATGATTCCAAAGTTGGGTTTCACTTCTGGGCTTATCACAACAACCTATTTATCATTAAGTATCAGGTCCGTTTTACTTAATTACGTAATTCCTTTTAATTTTCTCCGAAACTATTCCCTATATTACATATTTACAAAGGAGAAATTGGTAGAAAATGTTATTAATTTAATCTTAAAATGAAATATCGTTTGTTCTCTAATTTTAGGCTCGAGGGTAATGCAGTCTTAATCGAAAACTGTTTATACAAAGCTTGTGTATCAATATTTATCCTGGTGTGTTTAGCGATCATAACTTTATTTGCCTTGCGGCCTGATGAATAATCAGATACGGTAGACTTCCTGGAGCCAACCTATGACCTCATCGTCTGTAAGCAATTTAAACATGTAATTGTTTCACAGAATATCAAAATAGGAATAATGTAATTGTTTTCATTGCAATATTTGTTAAGCTTATATTTTATGCAAGTTTTTATTGTTTTCATAATTAGGTTGCCTCCACCAAACCCCTAAAATTTGAAATATTTATTTTAATACCTTTCGAAGAAATTTCGCTTTGCTTGTTGGGATCCGCATTTATTTTTTGACGCTACTGGGAGTTAAAAGATTATCTTCAGCCGAAGTTTTCTTGACTATATTTTTATTTTAGGAAATTGCATTATGGTTCAACAATTATAGTTCTTATTTTGTCTTCAGGTTCCATTATTCTAAAATAAATAAGTATAATTAACACTTAACAAAATGTTTCCTCTTTAGATATATCATAATTGGTTAAAAGCTCTCCATATTACTTTAAATATTTGAAGTAAATTTCTTTGTGTCAAACAAACTTGTCATATAGAACTGACCACCATTAAGTAATTTTATTTTATTTTCATTTCTTTTTTTCTACCAATTGGGCAAAAAAATCTTTTCCACCATTCCACCATAAAGCGCCTACTTCTGAATTTAACTTTAGTATTAAATTGAATAAAGCCTAAATTCTCAAATTTTAGACAACGATACACGATAGAATTCCCTTGAACTAGTCGAACGAGTAAAACCAATCTATAATCTAGAAATATATTTTTAACTATATCAAAATTTCAATTAAATGAAAAAAACCTCATATGCGCTTCCATTTTTTATGAATATATAGATTAGTGTCAGCTAGATAGGACATCTTGAAAGAAGAGTCACTGGCCACTTATGTATTCAAAGCTCAAATCGAGTTGCAAACCTACCCTCATAATAAAACCCAAACCTTCTTTCTTTGTAGCTACTTTGTATCAATGAAAATTAAACTATAAATATAATATTTTGCTTATTTATTTCAGGAATTATTTTATATATATCTTATGAGCATAATTATTTGTTTTCAAACGAAAAAGAATATTATTTGTAATGATATAGTTTAATATAAAACAATAATCAAACACTTAATATACCGATGAGTTACATCTAGGAATGCTACTAAGAAGTTTGAAGAGACAGGTATATTAGAGCAGTAGTTATCAACTCGTTTCAGGCCACGGACTACCAACTCAATAAAAACAAGGTCTGCTGACAAAAAGTCACGTGCTCTTACTTATCCTTATTTATGACCTTACGACCTACAAATCTCTCAATGATTCCCGGACTAACCTTGAGTGGACCTTGTCGATTATATTATCAGAAAGAGAATGTAAAACAACATGAGTGTTTCGAATTTCGTTGAAATCGGCCGAATTGTTATGATATTATTGCAAAAACCAAATAATTCCCGTGCTAATCTTGGGAGGACTTTGGCAATGCTATCATTCAAAAGAGAAAGTAAAACCACAGAAAGTTTTAATTGTTTTTAGAATCGGCCGAATAGTTACAAATTTATTACTCACCCTAAAAAAAAGGAAAACGGAGTCCGAACGACCGACCGACATACTGATATAAAGAGTTTTCCGCCGCTAGAATCGCACGCTACTAAAAATGTCGTGGGTCTTTTCATTTCTAAATAAGGATAAATAAGTATACAGCTAACATTTCAATCTGAAATATATTTCTGACAAACATAATTTCCTGCAAATTGAATATTTCTGCAACATTTGCCCGTGAAATTTACTTCTAAATTTGCTTAATTGATTTTTCCTTGCAACTAGACTTTTGGATTCTCTTCTCACTCAAAAGCTTTTCAATGTTAATAGTGGTACTTGCTAAAGCACAACGAATATCGCTTTCCACTGCAAGCATATTCCTCTGTTTCGTCTTAATGTGCAGCATACATGAAAATCCAATCTCGCACATATAAGTTGATGCAAATGGCAAAAGATATCAGATTGTATGTGATGACAAACTTGGGTAAGTACCAATCATACTGGCCCAAAGTTTTTCCATGATAGGAGGATGGTACATATCTTAAGCCACCAAATAATTTTGCAGTTCCAACAATTCCTCCTGCAGATCCTCTGGAACACTATGAAAATCTGTTGTGAATGTATTTCTGATAAAAATTAATGCATCCACATGTGGAACTTAAACCAAATTGTTACTCGTCAGATCCAGAGTTCTAGCATCTCAAGAAAAGCCTTGATGATGCCTTGGTAAGAAAACAGATTTGCATATTTCCCTTGTAGATGAAGATTCAGTTTGTTCAAGATTTCAAAAATATCAGCAAGGTATGCAAGTTCCAATTTTGTCTGAGTTAGCATATATTTTTAATCCTCTCCCCATTTAGAATAAAGAAATAAAGTCAGTTCTTGGCTCAGTTAAAAAGTTCTGTTGAATACATTCCCTGCTGACAACCACCGTACAGTAGTGTAGAAAAGCAACACCACAAAGTCAGAACCCATGTCTTGACATAATTTTTTGAACAAACTGGTGTTCACTGCTGACGATTTAATGTAATTACCCACCTTCATCAATCCTTTGAAAATGGTGTTCAGGTGATCGGGCAGTATTATTGATGCTAATGCCTCTCTGTGAATGAAGCAATGAATACCAGTTACCAATAGAGCACGCTGCTTCACCAATGTTTGGAAGCCTGTTCTTGAGCCTAGCATCGCAGGTGCATTATTAGTGGAAACACCCACCAAATTTCCTACTCCAGACCATTTGCTTTGAAGAAATGGTTAACAATTTCTAACACATCTTGTGGTAGGTCAAGATTCTTACGAAAGAGAAATTCTATCGTGCAAACACCAATATCAGTTGATTCATCAAACTGTATGACAAACAATGGAGATTTCTTTATTTCATCCACAACTTGTTCACTGATGTTTTGTGAGATATCTTTTATTCGTCTCGATAGAGTGTCATTAGATACATATATAATATTTAGCTTCCGTGCTGCGTCCTCGTAACAACAAGTCTCACCTTTTCTTTTGCACAAGGTAGCCCAAGCTGCTCTGCAATTGTGTGAGGCTTCTTGGCCTGTGCATCTTTGTATGCTACAGTGTAAGAAGCACTCATTGCATTGGAGGTCTTTTCATAGAATGTACATGATGAGTCAAGGGGCTGCCGCTTGAGAGCTGATAACTGCCGCTTAAAATAATCTTTAACCTTTTGCAACAAATTGGGGTGACACTTTTCCAGATGGAACTTAAGCTTAGCTGGCCTTATTCACTCATTTCCCAAGACTTTGAAGCAAATAAATAATAAACTGTGGTAACTCGGTGCCATCGTTTTCTTGACAAGTGAAGCCGAATTTATTATAGTCCTCTGAACACTTGCACTTGACATTCCTTCCCGCCATTGCCATTTATTCAGATCTGTAGGCAGTACAACGAAATATATCAGTTACATGTTGAATTTCGTAATACTAATAATAAAACTTATGATAAAGTCAATAATATAGCACTATGTGGCGTAAACAGCATAAACTAGCATGTCATAGCACGCATCATGACTACTGACCAGAAATAATTCACAATTTTCACAGGTAATTAACGACAACAGAGGATATCTGTTTGAAATTTTGAGGTTGCTAAAAGATAGGACATAGTATATAGTATTACTTCCATGCATCAAAGACTAACCATTCCAGGCTCTTCGACTTTGGATAAGAAACTATCAGTATGATGAATGCTTTCGAGTGAGAAAGATTATATTCTTTATTCTTGTGATCAGCAGGAAATCATAAAACTTAGTGGTATCCTCTTTAAGATAAATTGTGTGGCTTGGTTGTGCAGGTTTATTTTGAATTTTTTTTTTCTTCTTTAGAAATTTCAAGGCCATTTAAAAAGGAAAGAGTTTATTGGATTGGAGGTGGTTTATATAAATGAGGCCGCTTGCATACAAGTCCCTTTTTCCCCTCATCAATCATCTTGTTTCTCTTGAATTTGGATGGTTCACATTTCCTTATCAGAAATTAATGTTTTGCCCTGATTTGTTCGGTTAGCCTAATCGAATTCACCCTTACATGAAAAACTGACCTTCAACTCAGCATACAATTTCATGTAAAAATTCCATATACAAGCAAGTAATGTGTTATATCGAAAAAAAACTAAGTTATCGCAGACAAAAGACGTTGCAGTTTTTCCCTTAGTAAATCCCTTAAGAAAGTTTGTCAGGTAACAGAAGAAGGCTCTTCTAAATTCACTGATTTATGCTTACAACATGTCAGGGTATAATTAATTAATGGTTTCTATAAGCATCTACACTTTTAACTGCGAACATATCCATTTAAGCTACACGTTTGTTGTTTTGGAAAATGCCTACAGTTTAATCTGTAATGCTAAGTTCGAGAAAACTAAGGCGCTTTGAATTTTTAAAAGAATTATCATTCAATTTAAAATATCAACTTAAACTACATACAACTCTTAAGAGTATGTAAATCTATAGGCTTCTAAGAACTAGATAATACACGTTTACTAAAAACTTAAACAGCAATAAAAGGAAATCTTATAACAAAAATATCGAGAAGGAAAATAGAGAGTTCAAGGATGAAAAGCAAATGGAATATGAAACTTCATCTTCTATTGTAATGATTACTGTTATAGTAAGAAAATTGTCTTGAAATAAATTAAAAGGGGCTTTCTTTAGGGAAAGTAAGGCAATAATTTTTATCATCTAGGCCTGATGCTCTGTAGGAAGGAAGAATACTTTGATATAATCAATATATCGAATAAAAGTTTAATTAAGAACTTTCTGTTAGGGCAGCATTGGGAGCTTGATTACTGTAAGCTCCTAATAATTTGGGGGAAGTTGTAATATCAGTGGTCTAATTCAAATGCTCATTGACAGTTTATATAAATATAATAGAGAAAGACATCGTCCTAGTGGACATTTCTTCGCAGCCATATTGTTAGATAGAATTTATTTCATATTATAAACTCATTCACTTGTTTTCTATGGGAATATGATAAGTTAGGGAATATGTTGAGCGAAAAATTGAAAAATAATTAAAATCCTAAAGTGCTGCACTTAGATCATGGCACTCATCTATCTCGTGAGATCATGGTACTACCTTGCTTGTTCAAGATCAGTACGTTTTTAGTGCAGCCTCTGGTTTGTCTCAGAGGGCCGATCCTTGCTGGGAGTTATTTTCCGCTTGCATTGCAGATAAAGCTGAGGTGGAGAGCGAAGGCCTAAATTTGCTCGTTCTGTTTCCTGTTTTGTCTTGTGTCTTACAGCATCCGTTTGATTCCATTTTCAACAGTGTGGTACCAGCATCTGTGGTTATATGTATTTAGTTCCAAGCTCTATTGCTAATTATATCTCGCCACAAGATGCCGAGTATGTTTTATACAACAAAGTTGAAATATTTCAGGGCAGCTCTTTTGCCTATTTATTCCAAGTTGTTTAAGTTTCAAGGCCGTATAGAAAGGTACTAAGGATACACGAATCGTGAGACCTGAATTTATTTATCATAATGAGGTGTTTTTTTATCCTATACAATTTGGCGATAACGCCGGTATCCAAAGCATTTCACTTTTCGATTTGTTTATCAAGCTAAATGTTGCTATTGATGGTAGAGCTCAGAAAACTTAAGGATCAGAAAACCCAATAACCACGTTGGCGATTCTTATTGGTAATATTAGAGGAACATTGAAAGACTCAATGATGATAGTCATTTCTCTGATGAGGACTTAGTCAACCTTTTTCTTGGCCCTGTCATTAGATTTGGTGAATAGCTTCCCTTCGCTTTTGGTTACTAGGTGGATAACTTGTGTTGAGTACATTAAGGAACGTTTCAGTATCAGAGAAAAAAGTTCCAAACAACCATTGTAAACGGAGTCGACCTTATTTTATGCTATTTCGATATTTCTTTATCGTTATTAATTAAACCCTGCATCTCTTTTTTAAAAGAGGTAATAATACTGATCAGCAGTTGAGAGCAATGAATTATTTCCAGGAGTTAAACCAGACATCTCCTAATCGCGATTTCAACCACGGTCAAAAATTCTCGAATACCTGGAGTTTTTTTTATTCTTTGGGTATGTCTATAAAAACGTTTGTTTGAGTTTGCATATATGTACCCGATACATATTAAACGCAAAATAAATCTACATGCTTCCTTATAACGTTTCTGAAATATCTAAAATGGTGATACTATTGAAATGTATATCATCTTGGTATTATAGTCTACATGTTACTCTCAAAATTTCTTCATATAAAACATATTTGTTGATTAATATGATTTTCCAACTCAATTTGATCCGAAAATGATGTAAAAGTGCGGAAACATGTGGCTATAGAGAGAGAAAAGGAATATCTCACGGACGAAGAACATTTCATCGGAACATTTCAGTAAACGAAGAACATTTCATCGGAACATTTCAGTAAACGAAGAACATTTCATCGGAACATTTCAGTAAACTTCCGGAGTATTATCGAAGTCAGACTAGAGCCGGAACAACATTTAGCGATATGGCGCTAAAACCATTTCGCCATGTCTTTGAAACAGAGTCGGAATCGCTTCCGTCGCAAATAAAAGGGCTTCTGGCGGAGTCGTATATATTCTCCAGTCCGGAAATGATCAAATGAGTATTCTCAAAGCATTCGAGACGCTAGCTGTATCCACGACGGTTTCACGTAAGCAAGATTCACGCAGTACTCTCAAAGTACTCACGTAGCATCTTGAGAAGTCATTAGAATCATCCAAGGACGACGCGCAATTCTAGAGCGACAACCGACACCCTTAGAACTCGCAGCCAGAAACCATTATTTGGAACGACGGAGGTCAAAGACGAAGGAACCTGTCAAGAATAACGCGCTTAGCTACGCTTCTCCGAAAATAATACTCACCCAAGTGAATACTTGAGGTCTCCCCCAGAAAATCGTAAGCCATTGCATTTTCTTTTTCATCGTCGAAGAGGCATGACGCTTTCCGACCGTAATGCTAACTTCATAGTCTCCTGCCTATATCTCTCGTGTAATTTTTCTGCCTCGTACGGCTCAGACAATATCATTATATGTAAATTAATTTAAATTTTTATTTTCGGGACGATTAACGTAATTGTTAAAGGGTATCATTCCTGTTAATCTCATTTATTGTTTTTATTGTATTATAGTTTATTTTGTTTCACAGTTTTTATCCTATAACCACCCGAAGTCTGTTGAAATAGTATCCAAGTCCACTAATATTAGAATTTACACTCGTCTTTAATTCTCACGTACTTAAAAGGGAGACAGGCCCTATACGTAGGTGAGTCAAAAAGTTCTCAGACAAATGCCAGATTATTGAAATGTTTGATTTTGTACAAGTAAATACAGGGTCAAACACGACTTTCATGTTTTCTGAACAATTCCTACAAAATTCGTCATTCAATTTGTCGAGACTCTTTGTATTAGATGTGCTTCAAAAAGGTTACTTTTTTGAACCCATAAAATGGCAAATTTTGAGATAAGAGCGAACATTAAATTCCTGACTAAACTTGATTGGAAGCCTGTTAAGATTATTGACGCTCTACAACAGGTTTATGGTGACTCTTCGCCATGTAGAGCGGTAGTTTACGACTGGATTAAGCGCTTCAAGGGGGGCAGAGAAGAAGTTGAAGATGATCCACGTGAAGGGAGACCCTCCACCTCCATTAACCCAGAAAATGTCGAGCTTGTGAGGAATCTAGTGGATAAAGATCGCCGTATTACTATTGATGAAGTTGCCAATGCATGTGAAATCTCTCATGGCTCAGCATTTGGAATTCTAACTGAAAATCTTGGCCTGAGCAAGCTTTCAGCACGTTGGGTCCCGAAAGCGTTGCGAGAAGACCAGCTGAATCATAGGGCCAACCTTTCTTTGGCTATTTTGACCAAGATTGAAGCAAACGAGGATAGTTTTTTTGAGCGCCTCGTAACGGGAGATGAAACTTGGGTGTATCAGTTTGATCCTGAAAGTAAAAATCAATCAAAAGAGTGGCACCCAAGGGGGGCAGCAGGGCCTATCAAGTTCAAGACAGAGAGGTCCGTTAAGAAGATAATGGCTACAGTTTTTTGGGATTCGGAGGGAATTATTTTAATAGACTTCTTAGAAGGACAAAAAACTGTTACATCCAGCTATTACGAAGGAGTTTTAAGGAAGCTGAAAACTTCAATAGCCAAAAAACGACGAGGAAAGCTCCACAAGCAAATCTTGTTCCACCATGACAATGCCCCTGCACATTCGTCCAAAGCTGTGAGATCTCAGCTACGGGAATTTCAATGGGAAACTCTTGCTCATCCCCCTTATAGCCCTGATTTAGCACCCTCTGACTTTTTTCTGTTTCCAAATTTAAAGGGACACCTAAAAGGAACCCGGTTTCAATCATTAGATGAAGCAAAAAAGCAGGTCATTACTTGGTGCCAGAGACAACCCCGTGAATTCTACAAAGATGGTCTTTACCGTTGGATTCATAGATTAAGAAAGTGTATAGATGTTAATGGAGCTTATGTAGAAAAATGATTACAGTATTATTACAAATAAATAGATTAAGAAAGTGTATAGATGTTAATGGAGCTTATGTAGAAAAATGATTACAGTATTATTACAAATAAAAATTTTATGCCATTTATCTGAGAACTTTTTGACTCCCCCTCGTATTTGTTGGTTGCCTCCTTCCACCACGTCGAGGGAGGGTAGCCAAGGTCAGTAAGGACTACTTGATCATAGGACACTTTAATATGAATGGTGTAAAAAGGGAGCTCAGCTGTGTACAAATTGCTAGGAAGATAGGCAGATGGAATTCCGTTGTTGCAGAAGCGTTGAAGAGGAAAGAATAAAGTGAGAACATCAAAAATCGACATTGTTTAGCGTGATGACAGATCTCGGAGCCAAATGTGCCTTCGGTATAGATAAACATACTGCTAGAAGAGACTGTTCTTCGATAGTGTCAAGCGCATATTGGCTTACAAAATTTCTCTAGAGCAGATATCCAGCCAGTCATCAGCTCACCATCCCATTTTCTTTTCTATACTTAGAAACGTCGTGTAGTTGACTTTAGTTTCTGAAAAGGTAAAGCTGTAACAATTATTCCTCTTATTCATCATAACTTCAGCATTTGTGAACAGAACTAATTAATTATTAGTGCTCTTATCATTCTGAAGGAAAATTGAAAATATCGGTATATTCTTCATTTTGTTCATTCTTTGGCTATTTAATACTCTATTTTAGTAGAAAGGATGAGAAATTCGTTCATAACATAATCCTATCTTAGTCGACGTATTTATATAATGACCATTTATTACTCTATGGAAGAGAAGATACCGACCCCATGAGTCACTCGAAAGTATATTTGAGAAAGATATCAGAACATTAGCAAGATTGGTTGATGTAATATACCCTAAATTTTCAGTATCTTCAAAAGTTCTTGCGAGAACACTTTTAAAATATACCAACTTTCATGAGTTGTACTTTTTCCGATTTTTACTAGATCGGAATCTTAATTTGAACTTTTTCTACGTTTACATTATTTCATTAAAAACAACGTAAAAGAAAACATAGCCTTCTGTGTTATTTTATTTTTGGTAACTTCTATTATAAAAGCTAATTTAACCATATTTAGTCAGTGATTATAAACTACTGTATAATTGTAAGTGAGTAATGGTTGTGCAAATTAATGCCAATACTATTTCAATTGCAATTTATTATTTTTTAATAGGGAGTGTTTGCTCTTCTATACTTGATAGAGGCTTGAATACTTTTATGAATTAATTCTTTCTATATAGTGATGTATGTAGATAGGTTTTCACCGATTCTTTGAGTTAAACCTTCTCTTACTATTTTAGAGATGCTTATTAAGTAAATAGTTCCTTAGTTGTTGCTCCAAATTTTTTGCTGGCATTTAAAATTAATGTTAAGGAATTATAAGATGTTAACACAGACAAATTCATTGAAAAGTATTGTACCGAATAAGAAAGAAGTTTGCACCACGGTATGCATGTGTTTAACCTAAATTGAAATATCGTATTGGAAGTTTAACCTATCATGTAGTCCTACAAAAGAACAAAAAAATCTTTTATATTTCCGCCCAAATTCTTTTTATTAACTTCCTCTCAACTGTCTGAATGAGACAATCAACATCATAAAATTCTTTAGACATCAACAAGTAAAGGAAGTTTTTTGCAAACATAACATTCTTTTACTAGTAAAATTCTCTTGTTCTTATTGTATATCCCACACTTTACGACGATCCATGTTCCTCTGCATAATCTATTAGTTGCGCCATTTAAAACCAATCAATTAATCTTCTGAATAAGCTTCTTGAAGCTCGCATGGGCCAGTATGGTCAAAACAAGAACTGTTAGATGCTGAAGTTGCTCTATAGTCTGCTTTGAAGCTGTACTCTTAAGCTTTTTGGACAATCTGCGCTATAGAATTCTACAGTCTACATATTACGCTGATCTTTTTCTTCATCAGCTATTACTTCAGGCAGAGCTTGTCTTTCTCTTATTCTCATAAGCATTCAATATATTAGAAAGAGTTATCTCAAGAGATTAAGCATTTTTGTTAATTTGTTTCGATGCTCGAACCATTCGTCCTTATACAATCTACTTTCTTTGAAGGTCGGACAGGTTTTTATATTATTATCTTTAAAAATAAAATTGGAATTTAATTCATTTTCAACGGTTTGATCTAAATTTTCTATTTATAATTATTTTAAAAAATAATTATATTTTTTCAAATCAGACATTCATAAAATTGGTGCCACTTTGAAAAAATAAAAAATTGTATTTAGAGCAACTTATCAAATGATTTAGTTACTATTCTGGTATACAACCTTTTTCAGTATGATATTAATATATATTCCTTTGAAGTAGAGATTTTTGGTGCTTAAAAAAATAATTAATGATTTTTTTACAGAAGTACGAACGGAAAAGACTGCAAGATCCCGTCAAGGCTACTTCAACATACGGGAAGAATAGAAGGTCAGAGGTGAGAGATTGGTAAAAGGAAGAGAGGATATGTAAGCTGGATTTGTATAACCCTTTTAAAATTTAATTTTAATTGAGATTTATCTATTCTATTGCTTATGATATATACTGAAGTGTTTTCAACTACTTGGCTTGATAAACTGTTTCATGTTTTCGGTATTTAGGGGAAATTAAATTTTGTGCTAACACACTATTAAATCATTTATTACATAGTTTGAAACCCATATTTATAGGGGCTATCCGCTCATCTAACCCAAATATTGATTCATAATTTATATTAGTGAAACAGTTTAGAATTTTAAAACTTTAATAAGTTGCCCATTTGGATGCCGACTCCTCAATTGAAAGTTAATTTAGATTCCTTAGTCTCTCTTCAACCGATATAGTTTTAATTACTTTCCTGGCTCGATGATGCAAACCTTGTAATTTTTATAAATACTTCTAATATATGGAGACCAAAATTCTTCGGCCTAGTTAAATGATGCATTTTAAGCATTTTATATAAGGGAAATTTATATCACTTTATTTAAACCAAAATGCGTACATATGTATCAAAGTAACTATTTTGCCTTTTAGGGAGCTACAGTCACTTTAAAAAAATATTACAACAGCTGATATTAAGACACCTAAATCCTTTTCAATGTTAACTCTATTTAAAGTGGACCACCCATATTGTAATATATTCGGCGATTAGAAGTTATTTTCAAATTTTCGTAGGCATTATTGTGTTTTGCTATGCCAATTTCTTGTAATCATCAAATTTTGAAATTTTACAAAATATCTACTTGTCAAGATCATATATATATATATTTATTTTAGAGAGCAATAAGCTGAGAACAGCCCCCTGAAGAACACCGGTAGTGACCGATACCCATGATGTACTATTTCCATTGGCAACAAGTCTCTGCATCTATGTAGTTATCCAGCCAGTCTCCAATCCCTTTTTGTGTGCTGTCCCTTTGTTTCTTTTG
Source organism: Ceratothoa steindachneri (assembly GCA_963969495.1). Lineage (NCBI taxonomy): Eukaryota > Metazoa > Arthropoda > Malacostraca > Isopoda > Cymothoidae > Ceratothoa > Ceratothoa steindachneri. Next base: position 168,725,238 of record OZ018323.1, read on the forward strand.
CTTCTAGATTTATCAAAATTATTCATTGTGGAACGGTTTAAAATGCCTTTTTTAAAATCCAAAAATACTACATGTACAGATTTATCTCAATAAAAAGTTGTGCTGCCAGACGTTTATTCGTTATTTATTTGGAGATTCTCCATAATTCTATTTCTAGCAAAGGACTAAAAGAGTTTGCCGACCACCGAAGTACGGAAAATAGGTCTAAAGTTTCCAACATCAGTATTTTACCGTTTTTATACATTTAAAGCATTAATATAGGTGAAGCATATTTAAAAATGAATTTTTCAGGCTTGCCTAAAGGGATAAGTCGGTAAGGGGCTATATTTGAGGAATATGGAGGTGTTTCATTTCATCGCAAATCAAACAAGCCATTTTTTTAAGGAGGTTCCGCTTATTGAAGATGTTTTATCGGTGTTTTTTTTTTCAAACTTTCGGGATATCTAATACATTGGCCAACTCAAAATTTTTCCCACTTATACCAAAGACGTATTTCCAACTAATAGCTAATTTTTATTGTTGCTAAGTTCGTCGTTAGTCCATAGTTGTTGTTAAATAAAATAAATGAAAAAAGTCGAATTTGCGCTCTAACATGGCTTTTGAACGTAGGGCAAAGAATTTCTAAATTTGCTTAATTGGAAAATAATGCTAGGGAATTATTAATTTCGGAAAAGAATGAGAATATATAAAAGGTTGATCATTCGCATAAAGTAGAATAATATTTCTTTTAAGAAAATGTTCCTAAATATTCTAGATATAATGGCGTCGATTGGGTGCAGAATCTATAATTTTTGTATTTTCTTCCAACAATTTTCTGTTAATAGACGGACCTCCAACGTTATTATAAAGAATATCCCAGGATATTCTCCTAACACCAAACAAAGGATCCACACTCGTATATAGAAAATACAGAAATAACACTCTCAAGGAGGATGAACTACCTCCTAAACAATGGAGCTCCGAAAAGAAACACTAGAAAAACACGAAGTTGTCCTTAAGAAAGTAGAAGAAAGTAGAAAAAATTAGCAAACAAGGTTAAACATTCAATTCAATTTCTATGAGATACTTCCAAAGGCATGTGTACGAAGTCGAACACCAGCGTGCGTTTAACCTATTCGCCCCAAATTTCTATTCACCATTTTAAACGAGTTTAAACTTTACCCACTAACGGTCAACCGGAAGTTCCCCACCTTTGACATATTCCGACCACCCTGCTGTAATGGGATCTGATTCGTTTACACGCGTCAATTTTTTTATCATTAATAAGTCTGTTACCAGATATTATTATAAATATAGCCATTTCATGTAACAATTTTCCACTTTGTCTCTAAAGATGATACGTGCCGTTTCGAAACGTGTTTGTTTTTATAAAATATTGGGAAAAATTCAATTAATTTGCTATTACCTTCTTTAAGATCAAAGACCTAAAATCTTCCATGAACTTTAGAGAACTTATACTGTACAACAAGAAAAAAATGGAAATGATAATAACATTTTCTATGGGAATTTTTTGCGCGAATCACAAATATAACATGTCTCTTTCTGCGACCCTCCACTTTCTCGTAAATGCCATATTACTTACGTTAAATACACTGATGGTTCGGGAGGGATTGAATGCCAACAGAATTGGGCCGAAACTGAGAACTCTAAAGATTATGAACAGATTTTGATATAATTTTAATAGAATATTTCTGACGTATTTTTCCACCTAACCTATGAAATTCATGAAAGTATACTCAGTATTTGTTTAGTTATAGGGGTCCAAATTCGTGGTAACTCTTACGTAACGCTTGATAATTTTGTAAGTTACTATGAATGTTTCTTATTTTTACTTTTTTATTTAATATTTGTTGCTGTTACTATTTATATTATTTTTCACATACTACAGTGTTTTTTCTTTACAGGAGACAGAGATCAATTGCGTATTTAATGCCAAAATTCCACAGACAGTTTCTTCTTTATATGTGGATCATTTACAATAAGCAAATACAAAAGGCAGTTGACTAAACATGTGAAAAAACTTTATGAGCTGTACTTTGGATGTAAAGTAGATGACTAGGGCAAACGCTGGGAACCTCCCATCTGTTCTGTGAGGTGTACAAGATCACTTTCTGCCTGGGTGAAAGGCAAAGGGCCTGGCCTCATGTTAGGCATACCAATGGTATGGATGGAGACAAAGGACCATTCAACGGATTGCTACTTCTGCTTAACATATATTAAAGCTGGGTATTCAATATGTTTTCTTTCCTGGTAATTAATATATTGGTAAGAGTTGTATCAATTACAAAGATCAAAATGCATAATATGTTGTACTTCCACTAATTTGGCAAGTGATCACAGCCAGTAATATCCATTTTTAGTCTGATTTTATTTTATTTCAATGAAGGTCACAAAAAAAAGGCAAAAAATCTATTACCTATTCAAATCTTGAGTCTGTTATTCGCTCAGTTTTGCATTCAGGTGATATTCCTGTACCACAGGCGTCTCTGAACTACCAAGCGATGACAGAATTTCATGATACACCATATATGGCCAAACTTCAATCTGACAGGAAACCACATCTCTTTCCCTAACCGGAACTCATTGATCTAGTTCGTGATTTAACAGTTACTAAACAAGAGTGTGAACTCATGGCCTCACGTCTACAACAATGGAACCTGTTGAATGAACTTGCTGGAATTACAATATTTAGGAAGCGTTCTGCTGGTCTACAGCAATTTTTCACTTTTGAAAACAACTTGAGCTAATCTATGAACCAAATAAGTGGAGGTTATTCATAAGTGCATACTTTTACAGCAAAAAAGTGGTTATGTCGCCCATTGGGAACACCAATTGCTCAATCAGTCGTTTTAAGAGATACATACGAGAACCTTTCTTTTATTCTACATGGCATTAGTTATAAGCAGCATGAGTGGCTAATTTGTGCGGACTTGAAAGTAGTAGCCATACTCAATGGGCTAAAATCGGTATTCCCTAAGTTTATGTGCTTCTTTTGCAAGTAAGTCAGTAGGGCCAGGTCAGAACATTGTGTACGCTCAGAATGCTCACCTCGGGAAACTATGACGCCTGGATGCCATAATGTAATTTATGAGCCAATAGCTAAGATGGAGAAAGGCACTTTGCTACCATACATATAAAACTATCCTAATGAAGCAATAGACCAACACACTGCAGCATAAGAAGCCTTTTTTCCAGTACTTAAAAGTCATCTTCTATAAAATAAGTAATGTCAAGATTATAGAAGATATATTCGTAGGCCCTCAGATTCGTCAACTGATAGCTGATGCGGACTTCAAGAAGACAATGGATGAAACTGAGCTAGCTGCCTCGCATCATTCAAAGATGCCTGCAAAGGACTTTTGGGTAAGCACCAAGGGGCCCTGCGAGAACGTATGAGTTACGAGCATAATCAAGTGCTACCAAGATCTCAGATGCAATATGTTACTAATAATACACTTTCTTCATACTCATCTCTCCTGTTTCTCCGAGAATGCATATGATGTGAGTGATGAACATGGGAAGAGGTCCATCAAAATATAGCGTCAATGGAAAACAGATCTAAGGGAAAATGGATCCCTGTTATGCTGGTTGACTTCTGTTGGAACCTGAAGCGTGACACAGCTGAGACATCTGACAAAGGAACAAGTAAATACTACAATGTAGGTTAATACATTATATACGGATAACAAACATGCTGATTAATTATACATATAGTCATGAATTAATTACAATGGACACATTTAATCTGACTTTGGGAGTGAAATACATTTATGGTATCGTGGAAATCGGTATGAATCGCATAATTAATAAATCAACAATTTATAATAAAATGTGACATGATGGGAATTTTTATCAAATCCGAATTCAGCACACTCAACTTCATTATCAAATGCACATGAGATATATGTTTTCTTTTTGACACAGAAATATGTTGTACAGTGTTATTAATACAAAATTTGTCGTCGCTTTCAATTAAGTCTGCCAGGATGAACTTATAGACACACACGTACACACACACACACACACATATATATATATATATATATATATATATATATATATATACGTATATACATTAAATTATATATGTGCTTATCAGCCTCTCCATTTAGCTCCATTACTGATCTACATTTCTGATCTTATCTTCTTGCTTAATTGTTTTTAGGTTAATTTCATTCCTTTGAGCAGCCATTAGATATTTAGACAAACATGGTATTAATAAACTTATTTTTTATTTGCCTCTTCTTTTTGTTTCACTTTCGCTTATACTATTTTTAGTTGCAGGGGACTATATCTCACCATCTTGCTCGGTCGGTCGATCGGTCCCCGTTTTGCTTTCAGTTTGTGTTTTGATAAGAATATTGTAACGATTCGGCCTATTCGAACGAAATTTATAACGCTTATGTTGTTTTATATTACCTTTTGAATGATAAAATTGCCATGGTTCTCCCAAGGATAGCGCAGGAATTATTTTGTTTGGACAATAACATCATATCTATTCGGCCGATTCTAACAAAATTTAAAAACCTTATGTTGTTTTAAATTATCGTTCGAACGATGTAAGTAACAAGGTCTTCCTTAGTTTATTCCGGGAATTATTGAAAGTTTTAAGTGAGATCGCGGGAACTTTGGTCAGCAAACATTGTTCATCTATATGCAGCAAATTAATTTTATGATTGCTTTAATTTCTTGTGTTGGGCGCTCTCTCTCCTCACCTCCTTGCTTATATAGTGCAGTTTTTTTGTTATTTTCACCCTAATTTAATAATAAATTTAAAATAAATTTAAAAAATACTTTTGTATTCGCTTCGTTGTCAAGTGACGGACACACTAGTATATATATATATATATATATATATATATATATATATATATATATATATATATATATATATATATATATATATATATATATATATATATGTAGTAAGAAAAGACGGATTGCCGTTGTTCAGTACGAAAATTTAAGTTTGACGTGTGTGCGTTCCTACATGCCAAATATTTAGTTAATTTCACGTGATTTCAAAGTATAGGGAAGGTTTGATGAGGTTGAAAATGCAATTGAACTAAGGCAAAAATATCTTAACTAAGAAACTAGACAGATTTGAATGGAATGGGGTTCTTTGTAATTTTGTGTGACTCAGTTAGAACCTTTCTTTCGTTCGAAGGGATGGATTCATGTAGCAGTGAACACATTGTAACGCTCTTGACAAATCATAAATTAATTGTTCAAACAGTTTGATTAACATTAAATCTTACGTTGTTTGCTCTTACTACAACTTCAACATCCCAGCTTATGTCATGTTTAAATTTTGGATATATCTGGAAATCACTTACGAATACAGAACTCTCTCCATCGAAGGCTCAGTGAACGCACATATGTATATGCTGTAATCGTGAAGGCAAGTTGGCATGTAAAGATGATATTTATTCCTTGTAGTTGAGTAGATTAGTGTAATAATCTTTCAACAATGGATACAAGCAAAAATATTACTTATTTAACCCCATGCTGCAATTATTTTAAAAAATTACTTTCTATACTTGAATTTTCAAAATATCTGCCTTTTTTTCAAGATGGCGATTCTTTCTAAGATAGGAAACATATTTTTTACCACAGCATTTTACACATTAGACTGATTTTAATGATTTCGCAATTGAATTCTAAGTTTTTGACTATGAGGATATCAAATTCACAACTCTTAAACTTCTTTAGAGCTTTTTCTATCATTTCTACTAAATAATGTGAAATATTTTGCACAAAATACGATATAATTGCAGGAAAAACATTTCATATATTATCCTTTATTTTATACATGCAACTGCAAATTATACATGCAACTGCAAAGTAAGGAACAAATTATAGCATTTGCAACGTATAAGGCATTCTGACTTTTAGCCACACTTGGTGAGCCGCTGATAAATTGCTATATCTGAAATCTTGGTAAAGAGGTTCAGCTGCAGATCTTCTTTCTTGGAGGTTGCCCTCTCAACAGGAATCTGTAGGGGAGAACGGAGATTAAATTTGTTTATTATTTTCAAACCCTCTTGCTCAACTTTCCATGATTTCCCCTATTTCTAGGTAGTGTACATTTGACTGACTCAACATGCAGCCTATATGTCAGGCTAAACCTTTCACTCGAGGCAGCATATGTGTTTGAGTATAAGGAATTAATTCATACGGGCTTTGTTTCACTGCAAACGCGAAAACTCTGGCATCATCAGCATTTTCAGCTGTGCTAGACCTCTCATACTTCATGTTCACGGACTTTTCCACGATGTTCAAGTCAACATCATCGACTGTTGGCAGCTACTGGGTGGTTTTCCTAATATATCAGATGATTCCTCTAATACGTTCAATGTTTTTCACGCAGTTTATTTCCTTTTACTTCGGAATGCAATTTATTCACAGCTGTTGCAGAGAAATATCCTTAATGACTGGCAGAATGTTGATTGCTTTTACAAGAACATCTGTGACACTGGCCTTGACCTTCAGGATTTTGCTGTCTTCTTTTGCTGCGTGAATGGCACGAACAAAGATCCTTCTGGCCGCTTCTTTGTGACTATATGAAGAATAATCATCAATGTTTAGGGTATATGTGCTGGGAGAATGTTTTTATTTGGTCACTATAAAACGTTTGATGTAGACATTTGGCAATTTCAGCAGCTGGATAGTTTAACAGGCAAATTTTTTGTTATCGGTTTTAAAGAATTTACTCCAGTTTACAAAAATTCTGCCCTTGCTTCTAAATCTGGATCTGGCTCCATGTCCTCACTTAAATTGGTTTCAACATTCAATCTCCATTTCTGATAGTCGTCAGAAGTTTTGGAACTCAGTGGTGACAAACTACTCATCACTGATAATAAGCGATTCAATGATGACAGCGATCTGAAACTTGTGAGAGATGTGAGTTTCCCGCTATTACTTATGTCAGTAGGGAATGGCTGATACCAATGGTGAATGAAATCCATCACCGCAAACTCTATTCGCTAGCAAGAGATGACGAGTTTGGAGAAGATCTGTCAGTCCTCCTTCAGCATTTCTGGCTAGTTAATTCAACAGATTCTGGTACTTGTTGAAAGAAGTACATCCGGTCCTTATTAAGAGTTTCATATAATTTAAATAATTCTTTTTAAAATCCTTTCTTAAACTCTTGGAACCGAGCTTTGACCTTCTCTTAGTCTGCATGATTTAGTTTAACTACTCCTCTCTCCCCCTCTCCTATCTCCCCTATCACAATCGTTTTGAAAGATCAAAGAGGTCGAAGGGCTGATAGCGAGCGCAACGAAGCGCAAGCTTCCCCGTAAGGTGAGTGACCAATGCATGGACTATATATATATATATATAGAGAGAGAGAGAGAGAAAGATGATGAGTTATTCTTTTTTATAGTCAGATGGTTGGTTGACGATTGACACTGTTTCCCCAAACACATAAATAACAATGCTGGGTTAATATTCTGTTTAGCGAGATTTCTCTGCAGCACTTCTGCTAGCAGACTCAACTGACACCTCTTTAAATGCAGGATGAAATAGAAGTAATTTGAATCGCTACCTAATATGGAAATATTACTCAACTTTAACAATTAAGGAAATGAGATCGTGAAAGCTATCTGATGTATCGACGCGGGAGTTAATATTTCTTACTTTGGGTCTACAGAGGAATGCTGAATAAAGTGATTTGACTGCTCTTAGTTGTGTTTAATTCTTCTTTTATTAAATGCTATTATGAACTATTGGGGTTATCTGATAAGAAGAAGATGACTTAATGCATGGGGGGAAAGAATAACTGCAGCTGTGTCACTGAAGGGAGTAACTGGGTGTGTTAGGTGATTTATTCCTCCATAGATAGAAAGAGCATAAAACAATGATTGTGATATTGAAGGAAAAGAAGAAGGCTTCTGAATGATGAAAAGAGAGAACGTTTTTATGTGTACAGAAAGTGGGTGGAGGCTGTGACATTCGCTTGAGGCGGAGGTCGTGCATTATTTTATGTGGGAGGAATGTTTGTGTATCTTTAGGATATTTGTGTTAAATTGAGAAGGCAGGAACTGGGAAGGCAATCTTTATATATCTCAGTTCTAGCTCACTATTGCAAACAATATTTAATTCATTAGGCTTTTAAATGCAGTAAGTAATTAATCTAAACAGAAAGTGACATTCCTTATGCTTCGTAGCTCAATGTGATTTTGGAAGAAGGGTGTTTAAATGCCTCATAATTTGATAAACGAATTATCTCCATATATTGGCAACTCACACCTAAATATAAAAGTGAGCTTATTCTACATATATGGGGGTTTGTATTGCGTTTTCTCTTTTGAAACAAAGGAAGAATTCTATATATAATTACATAATGATAAAAAAGATTATTAATGTATATTCGTGAAAATTGACTCGGAGAGCTCCTACATCACTTTGCCTTCATCTCTCTCGTTGGAAATTGATCCTAAAGCATTTCTGCCTATGTAAAAAAGTGCATAAATCTATCGAGCTAGAACGTTCTTATTATGAAAAATTAGCCTATGTGAGTTTCAGCTCACTGGTAATAATTCTTACATGGAAATTCCACAACTTGCACACCCTATATATCATGACAACAATAAAATTCATAAATATGCACCGAATGCCTCAATAAAGAGTTGAACATGTAATATGAATAGATGCAGGGCTCAAGGGATATTGCGATCATCAAATAAGTAATTAAATAACAAGAAAAAGCGAAAATACTCAAAATAAAATAGTTTTTTAAACTTACCACGATATAATGGACGAAAAATAAATAAAGACCATATTCTACACTGATAGGTCAGTCAGTTTAATTTTCAATAATTGTTACTATTATAAATTTGAGCTCAGGCGAGCTAAGCTCAATATACTCTGAATAAAACTTCATCTACCGCGTATAAAACCTAAAATGTTAATAACCCGCGCATTTTTTAGAGGTATAAAAAACAAAGGGGCAAATATTCTTGGCTTGTTTATTGGATTTTCTTCAGATCTATACTCCCTATTCTTAAAAAGTTCCTTAGTGCTTGAGGAAACATGAAGGAAAATTGCATAATAGGCATTCTTTCAATCCCACTTTTTGAGAGAGCGAAATATAACTGCTCACACTTTTACCAACTGAGACTTTGATTACCGAAACTAACTACTATTCAGTTCCCTCGCTTAGGAATATTTCAACACAACTTACTCCATTGAATATTGGGTATCGGGAGGTGAGAGTCATTTTGTAGATCAAATTAATATTTGCCTTTATCTAAGAATTCGAATTATGTAAGATGCTGAGGAGTATGAAATGTTTACCGCTAAAAAATTCTACATTCTTATACTGTTGAAATTTATTCAAATATAACTTCGATTATGGTCCTCACTAATAAATATCTTTACAAGGTGTATTTCGAATCCTTATCAAACTTTGCAGGACGTGCGAAATAGAGGACCAAAGAGGCGATAAGGTATACTGAAAACAAGGTCAGCTGACCAAAAGTCGGATGCTCTCACTTATTATGATTTATGAACTAACGACCTTTAAAATTTTCAATAATTTCCGAACTAATATCGGGACGACCTTAGCAATTATATCGTTCGAAAGAAAATGTAAAATAACATGATGGTTTCAAATTTCGTTAGAATCGGCGAATAGTTATGATGTTATTGCCACCAATTCCCTGGCTAACCATGGAAGGACTAAAAATTAAATCATTCGAAAGAAAATGTAAAACATCATAGAGATTTCAGATTTTGTTAGAATCTGCCGAATACATATGATATTATTGCCAAAACAAAATAATTCCCAGGCTAACATTGAGTGAACGTTGGCAACTATATTATTCGGCAGAGAATGAAAAACAACATAGAGGTTTCAAATTTCTTTAGAATCGGTTGAATAGTTACAATGTTATTACGAAAACAAAAAAATAAAAATGTGGACCCACCGACCGACCAACATATCGAGATATAGAGTTGCCCGCGGTTAAAATCATGCTGATTTTTTCAGTAACAAAAGTTATTGTTGAAATTGATGCTATTATGAATAAAGTTAAGCCGTTCGCTTCATTATTTGACTATACTTTGTGTCAGAGTGAGAAGGTTTTCCCACTACCCCTAAAACACAATGTCTAGCTGTGGTGTCTGATACAAGATGCACCTACAGGCCCAAACAGCCTTAAGGAAGAAACGAGAATTTTGCGCGGTCGGATGAACCTGGCGCTCTTATCGATAATTGTCGGACCAGTCGCATCGCCTGTTCGGCGCCAGACCTACATGATTCAAGACTTTCGCGCGATCCTGCGATGCTCCCTGAGAATATCCCCGTCCCCCTTTTGCGGTCCTTTAGCGACCCGCTCCCGCCGAGGCAGTATAAATACTTCGAAAAAAGCTTGGAGAAATTAGTACCATACAACTCTGTCATGGTTAGAAGCCACGTACAGTCTCGTACACCCTGCTCCGCCTCCCAACGGCTTCAAGTTAAGAACGCGATGCGTCACGTCACCTCTCTACCTGACCTTGCTCTTATCTAAGTCTACAGTTTCCGCCCGACAGACGATAGATACGAACAGGCATCTATCACTCGAGTATCGACTTCGTTCTCGTCTGGAGTACTCCTTCGTTTCTTATTTAGCGAGGTTAAATTTTGCAAGTGGAACTTTGCAGCGCCCCGCTCCATCGTCGCTTACAAAGCCTCCAGTTAATAAGGATTTACGTGAGTCTCGACGATATTTGCACTCTCCCACTTTCCCTGGAAGCAATCATCGTACAGCCTCTCCTGGACTCTCGTTCCCGTCAAGTCAGTTGTATTCCCCCCACTTTTGATACCCCTGGTCTCATCTTATTTATTTACTTTTGTTAATAATATTTTCTTTGTATATGGTAAGGATATTTTTCTACAATCAGTTTCTCTAAACCCAGAAGCTCTAAGAATTGATTATTTAGGCCAACGGGACTCTATTTTGATTATTTAACCATAGCACTGTGATCTATATTCCAATTTACAGCGTGCTTCCTTCTCGCGTCACCGCAGACTCAATCCTTGGCTAGCATCGACGGTCGACTCTATTACACTTTTCCTCAGATCCGAACTAGAATCCAAATTTAAAGTAACGCAAATTTTTCTGCATATGAAAAAGTAAGTCTCTCTTCCTATATCAGCCTAAGATCGGAAAGGATGCGTTTAAAATTGCAGGATAGTGTCAAACTACCTGAGTACAAATTAAAAAACTTTACGAGCGTGAAGGGAATATCTTCCAACTACCTGAATAATATGCTCAAAGGACAAAAAGATTTAAAAAAATTTTACTACACGGCCCTATATTTAAAACGGAACGATGAAATTGGAAAAAAACTACTTAGGAAGGTTGTGAAGGAATCCATAGATTTCTAAAGGTGGTATGGTGAAGTCAGTGTGTTTCTTGTACCCTGTTTGTAAATTACCGCTCAAAGCACATGTTATTTATTGACCAAAAGAAGTGATTACATTTATGCGTGCCAAAAAACAACCTTTGAAGGATGTAGCGGAATTTGCAGGTGTAGTCTTACAGGTCTACTTGAAATGGATAAAAATGTAGCTCTAAAAGAAATTCTCGCCAGACTTGTGGACGAAATACAATAATGCCTCAAAGGGAAGGATGGAGTTTTTCCCTGCGTGTGACTAGAAATCGCATCGTATCGAAGCTATTTTTTAATTTCTCGGAACCTATTAATGAAACAACACTCCGCAGGAAACTGCGCAGATGAATATATGAAGAATATTGGTATACAAGAGCGCTTTGCTAACTTCTGCCTAGAAAGTTTCCATGCTACAGTGGGCTCAAGACACAAGTAGTGGATCGTGCAGGATTGGAAACGCATTGTCTGGGGGGGGGGGGGGGTGAATCACTTTCTGCCCATGTGAAATATTTTTAGCGTCGCTTTCATGGTGAAACTCATGAGGCCTTCAAGGAGTGGTTCAAACTGGAAGAGGCTCTGAAATGTACTGAAGGTGTTTTTGTTATGCAAAAATTGGCCTTTTTGTTTATTTGAAAAACAATTTAAACGACTCTCCCTACATCGAGTTGCTAGACGACCATCCTTTTCTGTTTATCTTCATCTAAATTATGAATGTACATTACATTCCCTGTTGTCCAGAATGTCAACTTCTACATTTCTCGTGTTAGAATGAGAATAGCTAGTATGATCAACATTCAGGAACAATCACATACCTTGATTGAGCCGAAAAATTACCAGATCTGAATCACAGTGAAATTCTGTGAGAATACCAGGAACAAAGTGTAAAAATTCAAAGACAGCATACACGCTATATGTCCCAATTCAAAAATTCTTTGGTGCAAGGTTTGGTATAAATAAGAGTAATCCCAGCAAGCTCTGAACCGCTGACGATGATTTTTATATGAAAAGAGCATGTTGCTGAGTGTTTAGAAGAGGTTCAGTCCCCCCCGATTAATAACAATCTAATGTATAAGATTTTATACACGGAAATGCCTCGCTATATATAATCCTTGGCCTCTTGAAAACGACTTCTTATTCACCATCTTCGCGAAAGAATGGTCCCTTCGATAAAATCAAATGCTGAAAATGCCATAACCCATTAACAGAAATGGTTCCCAGTCTTTAAGAAAATACTGCATTTTATGTATAATTATACATAAAAACGCCCATATATATTTCGAAATGATTATTTTTTATTTATACAATCGATATTTTTAACTGCCAAATTATCGTCTAAATTTCAAAATTAAATTTGGCGTTAGAATAATTAAGGCAGTTTTTCACTCAATTTTTATTCATCAATAACTGGCGGAGAGTAGTACAGATAGTGTAGAAGTAATAAAAGGTTTTAAAATAATATTTAAATACTATTTCCCTACCAAAGTTTACTCATTCTTATCCATTGCAACATAATCTGGTTTTATTGTGAATAAAGATTAGATTTAGGAGAATTATCCTACTTTCCGGACACGATCGTCTCCCAATATTCCACTTGTGCTATCTCTCTCAACAAATTCCTAATTACCTCACCCTCAGTCAATCATATTCAAGTCACTTCTCTTAAATTTTCTTCTGGATTTACTTTCATTTCATACACCTATATGTACATCAATCACTCTAACTTTAACTAATTCTATGAACCACTTTGCTGAAATCTTCTTCTTGATTTAGTAATCTGATCGTTGATTTTTATAATAACTAATAAATGCTGATTTAAATCGAGTTATTCCCTTTTACAAAGTGGAAACAAAGTTACCTTACTAATATATACTGATTCTGGGAAAAATAATATTTTAATGTTTAGCTAAGGAACATTGTGAAGCGAAATATAGAGGTGTTAAAGTGGTAGCTTCACGTCAGATCGTAACTAATTGCATAGTTTATCTGAATACTATCATTGTAAATGGTCAGTTTGGTCTTATCGTTAAAGATAAAACTACTCACGCTACCCTCCTTCATCTCAATATATCATAGGTTCCCAGCCTTTTTTAGCAGATAAACCTAATCATGCTCCTCTAGACATAACCGCGACCACACTTGTTTAATGTATGTGTTGCATGGTACTATATTACTGATTGCAGGGCGCAAGCTGCAAAAGCAAAGAACAAGTATAATTTTCTTGTAGGAGCTGACGTAAGGCTAAAATAAAAGAGACAAAATGAACATGATTAAATTTAATTCACTTTACTATGAACACTTTCATCAGAAAACCTTTGTTACATTCCACAAAGGCAAACTAAAGTTAAAACTGTTTCTTATCAACTGATAACTGATTTTAATGGGAGCTGTGGGGCTGGATTTGAGTGGTAAGTTTGTCCATTCGTGGCTTCAATGTAGAAAGTGCTACTCTTAAATCATGTCTAGGCTGCAACCCATTTCTGCTTTTTGTTTTGATGGCAGCTATGGATGAAAACCCTGATTCACACAAATATGTTGTAGTGAAGGACAACAACACTTTCTCAGCCTTCCTTCCAAGGATTGGTTTTTCCTTTTTCACAGCAGTCCAGAACATGCTTATTGATTGTTGCTGAAAGTTAAAGAGGAGAGTTCCATCATGTTGTACGTAGATGAGCTCCTCTTGCAGATTTTGAATGGAAGATTCTTCCTCTGAAAGGTCTTCAAATTCAACTTCGAAGGGTCTGCGCACCTATGTGCATTTGTCATGCAACTCTTCATCCGAAATATACCTCTTAAACTCCTCACTCAGCATTTCGAGATGCTCAATAATAGTATTTTGTACGTCCAGAAGTGAGACATCTTCTTCCTCTTCCAGAAAAAAGGTACGAAAGTGGAAAAGACGCAGTCTTTCCCCTCTCAATCTTTTTCTTCTAAAACTTCAGCTTTGACTTAAATGCTTTGAGCTTTTCTTACACAGAGAGATGAGTTTCATCTTTTCCTTGCAAGTATATATTTAGCAAGTTCAACTCTGAAAATATATGTCAGATATGCCAATTTGAGTAACCACCTTGGTTCTGAAAGCCTTGATGACAGTGCATGTTTCTTCTCGATCAAGAATATTTCAACCTCTGTACTCAATTCCAAAATTCTCTGGAGCACTTTTACTTGGAATGACCACCTGACAGAAGAGTAGTAAAGTAGGTGTTCATATTTCAACCCCATAACTGAGCACATCTGACTGAACAGCATTGAATGCCAGGCAGATGATTTAATAAAATTCACTATTTTAATAGCTTCTTTCATCACAGAATTAAATTCAAGTGATAATTTCCTGGAGGCAAGGTTTTCCTGGTGGAGCAAGCAATGAGTCACTATCAGAACAGGGCTCACTTGCTTTACCCAAACGGCGAAGCTTTGACGTACCCCCAACATCACAGGTGCTCCATCCGCGCACACACTGAATCATTGTTCCTAACTTAGCCCTTGTTCGTTTATGAAGCTATCAACCAACTTGAAAAGATCTTAACCAGTTGTTGTTGTCATCAGAGGTCTACAGAACAGGAAATTCTCTTCCAAGTCACTGTTCCATTGGTACCGTACATACGTCAAGAGCTGTGCCTCATCACTGACTTCAGTTGACTCATCCAAATGCAAACTAATTTTTCCACATTTCTTGATAGCAGCTATTACCTGTTCTTTGATGTCTTCTGGTATCTCTTGAATTCGTCGGCTAATTGTGTTGTTTAACAACGGAACAGTTTAAATTTTTTCCACAGCATAATCTCCGATAACAGTACGTACCATATCAATGACTGCTGGCTTCACCATTTTTTCACAATTGTTTGTGGCTGTTTGCTCTTAGCAGTTATTTTTGCAACAAGATAAGATGCAATTGTTGCTTGCAAGCAGAATACACTCCTATGATTATAGGAGTATCTAACTGCTGACGCTTTAGTTGTTATTCTTTCCTATTGAAATACTGGTAGTTCTTCCATGTTAGCGTTGGGTATTTTTCCTGTAGATGCCGTTTGAGCTTGTTTAAGCGACTAAGTGTTGAGCACTTCGACACAAATAACACACTAAAGTTTTTCGATGCTATGACTGATGAAAAACGTAACCCCAATGTTAAGAAATTATTTTATGTACACATGCTTTCTGGACATCATTAGAGAATCTGAAAAGAAAAATATACTTACTTAATAATAAATCAAACCAAAGTTGTAATTTGGTTCCATCCACCAGGAGGGGAAATAACAGGATGGTAGGGAGGCAAGGAGAGAAGGGTAAGGAGCAAAAAGAGGAATGTAGAATTGAACAAAGAAAGAGGCGAAAGAAGAGTAAAGAGGAAGAAAGGGAGCATGGAAAGAAAGCAGCGGAAGAAAAAGAAAAAAAGAAGCGGGGTTATAGAGGAGAAAGAGGAGGGGGCATGGGCAGATGAGAAGGGAGTCAGGTTAAAGGAAAATGAAGGGGAGGAGTAAACAAGACGACGACAATGAAAGAACAAGGAGAATGGTGACAAAGAAAAGGAAGGGGAAAGAACAAACAAGTACGACATTGAGGGACACCAGCAATAAACATACATTTTTAAAAGTATATATAAATATAAACATGAGTAGATTTATGAAGCAAAGCAAAGTGGCTTATAAATGTCTTGACACAGTATTGGTGGTTAGGACGTTTCAGTTAAAATTCTGATACACAAGAAAACATTTTGATGTAGGAATGAACTCTATAATTATGGCAATATAGAAATATATCATATACTAATAACATCTCATATTAAGGAATGGATTTTTTGGATGTTGTGAGACTTGTGAGTGCTTTGTGACCCCATTGGGGGTCGCGACTCCAGTGTTAGGAAAAGGGCAATAATGTATTAGGAATGAAAGTGCAAACTATATTTTTCCTAGATTCTTCAAATCGGTCCGATATATTTATAATATACATATGAGTGCTAGCTAAATAATACAAGGGCACAAGAAAAAAAATGGGTCTGCACACAATTTTTGTGATATATCATTCATTCATTCACTAATCACCCTTACTTTGCCGTCCCTCGGTATATCCCGTGAGACTTGCATGAGTCTGTCAGTAATAGATATAAAGGCTTACCTATAAAGAATACAGAAGAAGCAGAACATTACAGCCTCAGACAAGGAGCAGAGAAAGGCTATGGCAGTCAAGATACTGGAGAAGATTCAGGAGAACCCAACTTTCCCTAACCTACTTTTGGCCTCAGATAAAGCTTACTTCCATCTTGAAAGAAAGGAAAACTCGAAGACAAATGTCTTCTGGGGGATCTCCAGACTAAATGAGGTAGCTACCAAGCCCCTACACCCCACTAAGTGCAGGGTATGGACTTTAATCTCAGCCAGAGACATCATCAAACCATTTTTCTTCGAGGAATCTGGCGCGACAGTGACAGTCACCAAGGAGCGATATGTTGAGGCCCTCAAAACCTTCAAGAGGGAGCTGCAAACCCTGTTTCATTTGCTTATGGAAAATTTCTGGTTCCAGCAAAATGGAACCAGCTCTTAAATCTCAAACATGTCCCGAGATTGGCTGAAAGAGAACTTTGGAGGCCGTGTGATCAGTCTCAAGACTGATTTTGAGTGAGAACCTCACAGCCCAGACCTTTACCCTTACAGATTTCTTTCTATGGGGCTACCTTGAAGAGAAAGTGTACGCAAGGAAACTCAGGATCATCACGGAACTTAAGGAAGCCATCAGGGAAGAGATCAGAGCCATTAGTCAGTCGGTTTAAAAGGACGTCATGGACAACTTTGTGCTGCGCCTCAAGAAATGCATAGAACTAAATGGGGTCACCTCGAACACGTGCTCTAGAATAAAGAAGAAAATTCAAAGACTCTCATGTTTTTATATGATGTTTTTAAACACAATAAACTAGTTATCCCCAAAGTTTCATTTAATCCTTGCAAAAAATTAAGAAATGAGGACTATCGAAATTTGGGGCACGTTTTATGGGGGTGACCCTGTATGACATTCTCTTTAGACATTAATACCTATATATATATATATATATATATATATATATATATATATATATATATATATATATATATATATATATATATATATATATATATATATATATATATATATATATATATATATATATATATATATATATATATATATATATATATATATATATATATATATATATATATATATATATATATATATATATATATATATATATATATATATATATATATATATATATATATATATATATATATATATATATATATATATATATATATATATATATATATCTTTCGGATCGCAATACTCTTGAGTTGTTTTTAATATTGGGGAATTTCACATGACAATTATCACCATCTTCATATATATATTCTGCAATGGATATTTTCATTTTTAGCAGATTTAGCAAATATTCCTGGAAATCAGAGAGTGATTAAGAAGTTATTATATTGTTTTTTCTCGGTAAGAGTAACATTTTCATTGAGATACCCAAATTACTTCGGTAAATATATGGTTGCTTATTCATCGTTGAAAATGTAGCCGGTATGGAAATTACATAATAAAATAGGAATTTCGTGTCATTATTTCGCAAATTGATTTCCTGAGTGAGCTTTTCACACACCTATTGGACAAATTTCTTTACTGACTATGAAAAAAAAGCCCCGTTATATATATATATATATATATATATATATATATATATATATATATATATATAAATATATATTCAATATCTAATAAAACTACAATATATCTTGCATCTGATACCGAGTCATTTCATGAATCCTGCGTATCATAAAGATTTATTTTGTTTTCATTTTGTCCTTTTTCCCTAAATCTTCAACTGAAAAGATCAAATGGATTTAGTTTTTAGCCACGTGCGATTCACTGCTCTGATTACTATAGTAACTAGAGAAAAAATCATTTCAGATCATATCTCCTTTGCAAGTGGTCAATATGTTGTGTGCAATCTTGACCGTGTGGAAAATTGTGATTGAAACGTGTGTACCTGCATTTATATTTTTTTTATTTTTCGGAGGGTGGAGATCGAAAGAGTGAGAAGGATGCTTGTAGAGCACTATATGGTTAAAGTCTTATAACCAATAATTTTATTATTATTTTCGTGTGTTTATGTCTTTTGTATTTCTCTTTGAGTAGTCCAAAACAAGAAGGATATCAATTATTATAATTATGTGTGCATGTGCGATAGTATGTCTCTGTGTGTGCATGTGTGATAGTATGTTTCTGTGTGTGCATGCGCTGCAATCAGGACACCCTCAAATTATTATTAAATGTGTTTGCCTTTGTGAATATGTATATGACTGAGTGCGTACGGTTGTTTTAGGGGGCATTTATATATTGTTACTATTGTGTGTGCATGTTTGTTTGCGCGCTTTCCGGGTTGGAGTTCTGTAATAATTATTATTATATTGTGTGAAAGTTTATGTGCGCACTGGGTAGGTTGTTTTGGGTGTGAGAGATTCAGGTTAGTAGGGCATTAGCATGATTATTATTATTAAATATTTGTTTATTTGTGTTTGTTGTCTGTGGCTGACCTTTACTAAATATATCATTATTATATATGTACGTATGTGTGAGCACTCGGTCAGGACAGCCTTTTATATTATTAATGTGTATGTGTGCATCTGTGAATGTAAGTTTGAATATATGAGGATGTGTCTGTCTGTGTGGGCTATCGGTATGAGGGATAACTTAGCGCGGTGAGGACGGCTGTCATCTTGTAGGACTCTCCTGGGTTGAAGTCACCTTTAATCCATTCGACATCCAGAAACTGACTACAAAACAGATGTTGCTTAATATCTCTGAATTCGAACACCTGGCCTCGAGAGGCGACAAAATATGGATTAGAGTACAGCTAAAAACGGTTAAAATTAAATTGAACAATCAACTATTAATGTAAAAAATATTGCATAGTTTTTGTCAAAAAACACTGAATACGATAAGTAAGTGAGTTTAAGGTATTTTATTTAAATATCACGAGTCATAATTAATTCAGGTCGATTTCTATATTTTAAAATCGAAATGCGAGCCAGGATATTTACTTTTCTGTTTCTTATGTATAAATGCTAAGTGAGATTATACCTACAAACAGTTCCGAGCAAAGTTTTAAATAAACGTCACTTTTGTAGGCTTTTTAATTATTTATTTTATTATTATTTGAATAAATTCCCTGATACAGCAAACGTATATTAATCCATGCTTGATAAAACTTCGAGTCTGAAGTGTTTCCGCTCCCGAACTAATTTATTTTTACTAGCATTAGTAAATTGAATAAAAACCTGTTATCTTCCTCCTAGAAAAAATAATACTTAATTAATGACGCATAAATTTTGTTATCAGTTGCAGCTGGTATAGTTTTAATAAAGTTGCAGAAGTATCTACAACAAATTTAACTTCATCATCCAGTAGAGTGCATCCATATCTCCTCCCTATTTCTTTGTTTTTCCTTTGAAAAGCGCTTTTTCATTTGCATCGAAATATTCCCTATTTGATTCCCGTCGGAGCTTTGTAGTGGCTATGTTAAAAAATTAATCTTCCAATCTTCAACCATTCCCTATTAGAGAGGTTTTATGTTCTTTATTGTTATCCTGTTGTACTTAAGTACCGTATTATGGTTGAAGGTTGTAATGCCCCAACAAACCTCCTTGTCATCGCTCTATTTATTAGAGTGAATGTTTCTCTTGTGCCAGTACCAGTAGAGCCACTCTATAATATTAGGCTCTTCGGAAAGTAATTACCTTCTGTGCGTTCTTTTTTTCTTTTTAAGAGAGGAAGGCGAGAGTAAACTGGCTTCTATCCACCGCTTGAAGGCGGCCCTATGCCATACGGATCGACTTCAGCAAGATGCTTGTCCGAAATGGTGAAGGTATTATGTCTCAATGGGGAAGGAGGAGCTCCTCTTATTTTGAATCTTCGTTACCACAAACCACCTTAAGAGAAACATACATAGGGGCTAATATGGATTTAGGTGTTTGGCACCGAGCTCACGATTGTCCCTCTGGATGAACCTGCCATCTAAAGGTAGGTCACCTCCGGGATAATATCCAGCTTTGTACAGGCGTCCATGTGGCCAGTAATCACCAAAGGCAATGCGGATCCTATTCTAGGTACCTTCACTTACTCTCTAGGCTCTGGCTGAGGAACCAAACACTATCACGGAAGAGAAAGGGGCAAATATGCAGCCCCCTGCAAGGTGCAAATGCATGCCTAGAAGATGTTAGGGGACACGTTCCGATGGGGCCCCTGCTATCGCTTGCCCTTATATGGTGGTTAGCTCTATAGTTTCTTTCCCACCGAGAACGTCAATTCTAGGCTGCTTGTATGCTCTTAGGCAGTTCTCTGTGATAGTAAATAGAGGACTGCTTCTTTTAATAAAGGGGAACTCGTGACACCTTCAACGAAAGAGAGGGAAAAGCGCCCGCTCCACATGAAGAAGTTTGAAGGGGCCCCTGAGAAAGCGCAGAGACTACCTACTCCGTTTCAGAGGTGGAGCTGCTAGAAGGCGGCTACAAAGATGGCATATGAAAGCCCTTATGCCACATGGGGATGATGAGAGGGGAGTCACTCCATCGATGAAAGTTGTTCTTTGTTTTACCTCGTCCTACCCGACACTTATCAGGGACAAGGCCGCGCTTGGAGACGGAACTCAACCCGCTTCTGGTCACCCACTATTATTCTCTATTTTAGTCATGAAAAATGAAAAAAACAAAAAACAAATGCATGCTAAGGAGATAATACGACCTTCCTATGTATAAGGTGGTTAAGAGAAAAGTTTATATAGGATCATAAAGTTCTAGAATGTGGTTATTTAAAAATAGTGAGCCCACGGGTGTGAGATTTGACTACCCGGGCTGGCATTCAGGTGAAATTCTTCTCAAGCTTTAAACATAAACGATGATGATAACGTAGCTAACTTATATTTATACTGGAGAAAGGTGGGGAGATTCGAGCGCTCAACTCACCAGGGGCCTAATACTTACCTCAGCCACCGAGCTTTGGGGCATTGCTACTCGACTAAGGATGCATTAGAGAACGAAGGTTCGCCAAACACTCAGAACCGTGGATATAAAAGCAAATTTAGAAGGATATAGTGGGGTATGGAATAAAACGAAGTAGAGATAGGCAGGCCTACTAACGAGTAGGGTGACCAATTACATATTCTTATCATACCCTGGCGCTAGGTGATTTCAATATGGCATGTAGTCTACTAAGGCGGCATAACATGTCTAGCGGACCGAACTCTGTCCAGGTGGAAGAGTTCCTCTTTGTACAAAGTGTGGGTCATAGAAGGTTGGGCAGATAGAAGTAATAATTATAATAATAATAATTTATAATTATAAAAAATAATAATAATAATAATAAATAAAGATAAAGTAGTGATGAGAAGGAAAGACGGGGAAACGCACCAACAACTTTCCCAGGCCCCATAAGAGAGTTTGCATAAAACGAGTGACATGGCTTTTCTTATTTCTACTCAGGCCGGGAGGCTGTGCAGCTAATCCGGGTACCAAGTGCAACATAATGCATAGGGTACTACCCTCTGAAGAGTACCAATCCAAGTTAAATAAGTTGAGCTCAATAGAATTGAAGTATTTTACATTAGATATTGTGTTATTTTGAGGAGTGGCAGCTGGAGAGGAGAAGCATTTTAAGTTGTATTCCTTTGCACAAATCTCAATGACGTCAGATATTAGAGTAAGGTTGCATGAAATTTGGTGGAGGGCATACACATGTAGAGGAGAGCTTCGATATAGATATTGATTTCGTAACGTAGGATTTTTATGTCTTCGATTGTTAGTTTGAAAGATCCTTTTCATTTATAGATAACAATATTGTTTGTTTTGAAGGTATTTGCAAGCAGCTTTCTTCTTCCTGGTGGTAAGACGAACGCTTTTTAGCATGTTATAAGAAATGCCTCAGCCCAAATTGCTGATAGATGTCTTACAACTTGATTTTTTTTAAGATTCCAATCTATCAATTTTTGCTGATAAGTAAACTATAGTTGCTGAGAGGTGGGGTATATTAACGTTATTGAAGCTAGGCAGTCCGTTAGAACTTAATACGTCATACATGCAATAAAGAGACACTTAATTGACTTGGCATTGAGGTAAGCAGGATTGGTTACAACAAGTAAAGCCACACTTGTATTGGTTTGACTTAACGACTAGAAGGTTGAATGTGATGGTTTCATGAACAGGTTCAGCGTTTGACAGCTAATCAATTCGTGACGAAAAGTACAAGATTAAAATCGGGATTTATTGGGACTACTACATTTTCTAGTGGGCTATGGCTATCACCATATATATATATATAGGATTAATGTCTCAGTAAGAACATAAAACATAAATGTCATTCAGAGGCAAATCAGATCTACTATGATCAAGTTTTGAACAACATCGGCAAGTTGGATATTTAATGTATATGGCCCGTTCAATAATACGCGGAGAAATATGGAAATTAAAGAGAAAAGCCACAATCGAGTATATTAAATCAAGAGGATTGGAATATCTTTTCAATTTCTTAGATCGTCAGAGACAATATCAGAGAATCTATTATTATGTGTGTGTCAGAGAGAGAGAGAGAGAAAGAGTCACGTGGACAAATAAAGAGGCCTAGACAGTATCTCACGGATGATAGAACCTTCAACCGGCTTCTTTCGGTAAACCTCGAGGGTAATAACGGAGTAAAACGAGTCAAACTAGAGCCGGAAACCCAAATCAGCGAGAGGGCACTAAGCCCCTGCCCGCTGCAACTTTGTGATGGAGTGAACTCGCTTCCGACGGTAAACAAAATCGCTTCCGGTGAAGTCGTATATATTTCCCATTACGGGAACGAGCAAAGCAGTATTCAAGCAGGAGTCAGGCAGTATCTAAGCAGTAATCTAAGGGCTCGCAGGCAAGAAAGCAGTTGTTCAGAGCTACGGCAGTCAAGGACGTAAAGAATCATTATAGAATAACGCGCTTCGCTTTATATCCTACAAGGATACTTCCTCGAACAACCACTTGAGGCCCTCTAGCTTCTTGGAAAATCGTAATCCTATTACATTTTTCTTTATCACCGTTGAAGATTTGTGACGCTGTCCGAATACGAAGCTTTACCTCAAACAAATAAATTAATTTATTTGTGGGTATAGTAAAAATTATTTTGTTTTCCTTGATTAACTCCCAGGACCACACAAAAATCCATGTGACTATGTCGGGCAATGGTAGAAAACGCACTCGCATATCCCCCGTACTTAAAAGGGGCATTCCCCCGTGTCTGCTTTTCGCCTTTTCCCCGCGTCTAGTAAGGGCAAGGGAAGGTCACTGAAGCCTACCTAACTTAAGATAATGTGATGATATTATAGCACTTCATGTTATTTGTAAGGATTATTTTTAGTATAATTAGGATCGAGATACTATGGCGTCCCTATATTTGATAAATGTTCTGGGAAAACTTTTGATCCTCATTAAAGAGAGCAATACAGAGCAGAAGCGAGTGTCATGGGCACAATGTAGGACGTTCAAAACTTTCAGCAATTCCTGAACTATATTTCAGAGGACCTTGGAAATTATATCATTAGAAAGAGAATTTTAAACAACATAAGGGTCCCAAATTTGGTTAGAATCTGCTAATAGTTGTGGTGTTATTGCCTAATAATTCCAAGGCTAAACTTGGGAGGACTTTGGCAAATATATCATTCGAAAGAGGAGGTAAAACAATATAAGGTTTTTATTTTTTTTTAGAATCGGCAGAAAAGTTATGATATTACTCGGACACATTGACCAGATAGGCCTTCTACATCTTATTTACTAGGTGTAACATTTCATACTGCGCACACTTTTACGGGGTGGAAAACAATAGTTTTTTTTTATTTGTGTTTAAGAAACTATTTAACCGCATATCACGCAGCATATTTGACTTGGATTAGTAAATAAAGACATGCTTAAATTACATACGTTTTTGCAAATTTGTTTCCGATTCTATTAAACGCCTGATATATTTCTATCAATAGATCATTTGAGAAAATCTCTCAACAACTGATGTGTCTCCTGTTCTAGAAATCATTTTTATAAGTACTTTATAAGTATCCCTTACGGAATCTTTAATCTCTTTATTTTCTTTAAAGATGAGATCGCCGCTTCAAATTATTCCTTTCCTTTTGAGGATAGTTGCACGCTTGGTGAGTTCTCGACCTTGCCCCTTCGAAGGTTTTCTTGGCTCTTGGCGAATACTTTTTCAAAGTCCCAGGGCGGTTTACAAAAGAACTTTAAAAACAGAGATATAAAGCTACTAAAGCCTTCAGGGGTACTTTTTGTCGTGTACACGTCAAAAAAAAAGGTATATCTTCTCGCAAATACACATACAATTATGTAAAGAATGAAGACCTTTAGGTCACAAATGTTCATTCATTAATTCCTTGCCAAATTTCAATATATCCCCCGGTCTCTTTTAACTGGATTCTGTAATTAAAAGGCTTATTTATAACGAAATTGTCCATTTTAAATATTAGCTCTTTGATTTATTAATTTAGCTGTTCCTCTTGTTTATTTTTATGTATTCATAATTGCATGTGTATTTACTTAGTTTTGTTACCTAAATGTCTACATTCTTTTCTCGCATTTGGAATTTCCGAAAGTAGACCCCATCGATTTGGTTTTATATTTCATATCTGGTATCTAAACCCATCTTTGATAATATTTTTCTATTCTGTGTCCTTTCGAACAAGTTCGAAAGTACTTGGAATCCGCCTTTCATTTTTCTTTCCGGATTTTTTTCATTAATTGTCTACTCATTCAATACATTGTGATTTTCACATATCCATTATGGATCCTACGTGTCGCTACAACTATAAATTTATCTTTTACAACTTCTATACATTTTATCCGCTGTTAAAACCCATTGTTAAAGGGTATCGTGTTGCTTTGCTCCGTGCGCACGACAGAAAGGAAAAACTTTCATTTCTCAACAAGTTCTTTGCTGAGTAGGTTGTATCAACTTCTCTTATTTGTAATTCTTACAAGTGTATTAATACTCAACCTTTTGGAGATATTGAACGTATTCTTCTCTCCAAATGTATCTCGCTTGGGAAGTATGAGACCTCCATTGCTTTTAAGGAAGTGAACACTCGCTGTCATACTTTTACCTCCACCATCCCTTTTCTATGGTCCAACGTAATCCAAGATTGCATCTTCCACATTCTCAGAAAACGGTCGGCAAGATTCGAACGTAGGTTGGATCTTAAATTACAACGCCTCATTTCCAACAGTTATTGGACTAAGAACAGCCCACTAGAAATGGTTGTTAACCTCTCTTCTCAAGAACTTGATGATACAAACAACTTTTGCCCTCGGATTTGACTTGAACTTCTCCATTCTGTCCGGATGTTCCACTGTTTCAATTGCTAAAGGTTTTCCAAATTTAGAAAAATATAGTGACATTCCTAATGAAAATGTTTCTATTGCTAAAGGTTGCGTTTATCATTGGTTAGCCACTCCGACCCATCGTAATTACCCCTTGCGTTCCCGTCGTGCTTTAGCTGCCCTTAAAAATAATGCTTAAATGCACATTATTAAAGCAGATAAATCTCGTACAATCGTTATTATGGATAAACTGTCTTATATTGCTAAAATGGATCTATTATTAAATGACCATTCTACCTATGTACTCCTAGGAAAAGATCCTACGATTCAAGTTAATAGTGATTTCCACAAAAAAAGTGTGTTCCAATCTTAAATATTTTCCAGATTTAAATTGCTAAATTTAAATCTAGTAATGCCTCTCTGCCATATGTAATGGTCTTGTAAGGAATTAAAAGCCTAATAACCCTATGCGCCCTATTATTAGTTTTGTTGGCTCAGTTTCATACTCTTCATCTAAATGGCTCACTTTATACCTCACTCCCCTTGTTGGTACCATTTTAAATCTCATATAAAAATAATTAGGACCTTATTGAAAAACTTAACTCCATGTCTTATTCTAATAACTTCTCCCATGTTAGTTTTAATTTTGTTCTCTTTTTACAATGGTAAATTTTACCTTCAAAAGTTAGGTTTAGCTATGATAAATTGCTTATTTCCTGTTCTTTTTAATATATACTGTATATGAATTTTTTTTAAACTACCTTACTCCTGACCATTATTGATTTCTGATATATAGACGATATTATTTGTTTCTGGCCTTTTTCTAAGAATATTAATGGTTTTCTTACTGAACTTAATGCTGTAGTTTCCTTAATTAAATTTACATTTGAACTCGAACAAAATTGGATCCTCTATTTCTTAGATCTACTTGTCTATACAAATCGATCTGAAATTAAATTTTCCGTCTATCGTGAGCCAACCAACGCCGGTTCTTATTACATTTTTACCCAGGTCATACTGATAAAGTCAAGCGGTCTGTATTTATTTCAATCAAAGTAATAGTGAAAGTAATACTGCTTTCTTTGTCCATTTATATGAATTGGAATTCGGCTAAATTTATTTACAAATCTGATGACTTTGGTCAAAGAAATATTGTCGAATGCTCATTCATTAATTCCACGCCTAATTGTAATATACGAGTATCCCCCGGTCTTTTAACACTGTAATCTGTAAGTAGAAGGCTTATTTATAACGAAATTGTCCAGTTAATTATGTTTCTATTGTTTATTTTTTTATGTATTCATAATTGCATGTGTATGTACTTAGTTTGGTTACCTAAATGTCTACATTCTTTGCTCACAGTTGGAATTTCCAGTAGTAGACCTTATCAATTTGGTTGTATCCTTCATATTCGAAATCTAAACCCGTCTTTGATAATATTTTTCTCTTCTGTGTCCTTTCGTTTTACATGGGCTGGTTATCACTCTATTGTTTTTCATACATACATATACCACCTTTGTAAAATTATTCCTTTTTCCTTGATAATGAGCTGAACAAGTTCCAAAGTACTTGGAATGCTCATTTCATTTTCCTGTGTGATTTTTGGCATTTATTGCTCTACTCACGCGCTACTTTCTAAGTTTTATATATATATATAAATATATATATAAATATATATATATATATATATATATATATATATATATATATATATATATATATATATATAATTCCAATTGGTCGCAATCGAAAACAAGACGCAACACATCAAGGGCACCTTAAAAGATGACAATAGGAAAAATAAATTTTACAAGACGAGGAAACGAACATGAACCTGTTTGGTACTACTGATGGAACAGAATGGGTTTAAATTCCACTAAATATACAATCATCAGGAACGTTCTAAGGTAAGTTTATATTCCTATAGAGCAGGGAAATCGAAGCGTTATAGTGGCACTTCTAGCGAAGAGCTACTTACATTAACAACTCTATTAGACTTCCGTACTAGGTGGGATTAACTTCCTCTGTTTTAGGAAGGCTTTGGACGAGCGCAGTGAGCTATTCTGCTGAAATGGGCTGAACTTAAACAGGGTGAAATCAGTCACATTGTGAACTCTTTGAAATTCTATAACTTCTCTTGTTTTCATAAAAAACTCGTTGAGTTTAGGGAACGAGATCGAAGAATTGAAAGTATTAGTTATGAAGACCTTGATCTGACGTGTTAAAAGGGACCATACTGAAATCTTTTAACAATATGTCTAGATGAAACGTTGGACAAAATTATATATATATATATATATATATATATATATATATATATATATATATATATATATATATATATACATACGAGAG
The DNA here is from genome assembly GCA_963969495.1 of Ceratothoa steindachneri. NCBI lineage: Eukaryota > Metazoa > Arthropoda > Malacostraca > Isopoda > Cymothoidae > Ceratothoa > Ceratothoa steindachneri. The sequence continues at coordinate 168,753,344 of OZ018323.1, forward strand.
GGGGTCAATAAGTTTTGCGAATCGGTAGGGCAAAAAAAAGGAAGGGGGATGGATGTTTGTGGAGGTGTTAAGACAAGTTATGAGAAGTCAAGACCTACATCTGCACGCTCCTGCCTCGTCTATTTAAGAAGCAGTAGCTGATCGCTGATCGTCAATCACAAATTTTCACCAATAGGTAAGGTTAAGCACCGCGCACTGATCAAATTTTTGACCAAGGAAGGCAAGAATGCAAAAGAGATCCATGAACGCATGGTTGAGGTGTACAGCGACACCGCCCCTTCCTATGCAACCCTTGTTCGCTGGAATAGGGAGTTCCGCCATGTTTGTGAGTCCCTTGAAGATGATTCTCGTCCAGGGCAACCGTCAGACGTGACCAACGAGGACAATGTATCCCGTGTGGAGCGGCTGATCCTCAAAAATCGACGGGTGAAGGTCGAAGAAATTGGTCAAGAACTTGGAATATCACCTGGAAGTGTTATCAACATCATCCACGACAATTTGGCCATGATTAAGGTCTCTGCTTATTGCGTCCCTAGAAACTTCACGAAACCTCACGTCCCAGGATCGGCTTCAACGTCGTCAAAGTTCAGATAGCTGCTGCTCCTGAACAACCAAGACCCGGCGGGATTCGAGTCACGCATACTGACGAGTGATGAAACGTGGGTCTATCACTGAGATTCCGAGACCAAGCTCGAAAGCATGGCCACCATCTTCTGGGATTCTGAGGGAGTGTTGATGGTGGACTATGTGCCTTGTGGAAGGAACATCACAGGCCAATATTACAGCGAGGAACTGGCTGGGTGAAGAAGTGCATCCGTCAGATACGGCGCAGCAAGTTGACATGCAGTGTCCTTCTCCTCCACGACAATGCCCCTCTCCACAAGGCCAGAGTTGCACAAGCTGCCCTGCGCGAGTGAGAATTCAAGGAGCTCAACCATTCCCCCTACAGTCTAGATCTGGCACCTAGCGACTACTTTTTATTCCGCCAGCAAAAGGCTGCACTGCGTGGACGCCGGTTTGGGACGATGAAGATGTCCAGCTCGCCGTCCAGGAGTGGATTGACAAGCAGTCGGGAGATTTCTGGTTGTTGGGAATTCGAAGCCTGAGGGCCAAGTGGCGCAAGTGCATTGAAGTCGAAGGTAGTTATATTGAAAAATAATAAAACACTTTTCCTCATACCTCGTTTCCTAATATCCGAATTGCAAAGCTTATTGACCGCCCCTCGTATATATATATATATATATATATATATATATATATATATTACCACTGAAATTTGATCTATCGATCTTGTGATGAATAGTAATAAAACAAATTTCGTCATAGTAATTAAGCCAGCAAGAAAAATAGAAGAATCCAATAATCATACTTATCAAACGTTTTCAGCTTTAATTAGAAACAAAGAAGACAATTAAATAGTACATCGAGTCCTTTCATCTTATGCACAATCCAAACATTGTGATGAATTTAGTAATTCAACATTTCGTAATTTTTTTTCCCCTTGAAGATACAAATACTTTACGATAGAAGACGTAATAATTTTGCCTAACAAACTACTCTACCCTCTTGTTAGTATATAAAAAAATATTTACTATTATTAATAAGGTACGATGTTTTATTTAATTATTCCTAAAATCAATACCATTAAAAGTTGTTTTCCATAGGTCTCTGACAAGCCTTTGTTCTTTCCACATTTTTTAGAAAGGGTGATATAGGAACATTCTCCTTGTTAAGCAATGAAGCCTAACTGCATTATTTTCACATTAAAACACAAACTCTCATGAGTTAATCTCTATTAATTTATATACCAATTTAACAGCAATTTAATTTAATATTTCATGATCAAAAGTTGAATTGAATTCGAAGCGATAAAACTTAAGTCCTGAGAGAATTGAAGCCAAGTGATTCACGAAAGAACTTGAAATTTCGTCACTAAAATAAAAAATGAAGCTTCTTTGTTATGTGGATGAAAAGCTCAAATTTTTTTTGCTCAAATTTTCAAATTTCCATTTTGGTGGAAAGAAGAAAGTGGCCAAATGTCAATCAGAAAACAAAATCTAAAGTGGTACCATTTTTCTCCGTTTCCTAATAATCAAGGGAAAAGGGTTACATGAAAAATGCGTGTCGTGCTCTTCATTGTATAAAAATTATAGCAATATATGTTATTTAGTAAGTAAAATATAAGTGCCCATTTTCAGAGGCCTTATCTAACAAAATTTCCTTGGTTGACGAGGGCAAGAATATCATATACCTTAGTATAATGAATGTATTTAATCCTTCGAATAGTAAATGAATAAAATATGTAATTCATTTTAATATAATTCTTTATAATTTATTTCCATATAAATTTTGTTTATTGCAATATCTTTGACATACCTCCAATTTCATAGGAGAAATCTCGAAATAATATATTTACCAATATTGAATATACGTAACAATAGAAGAAAATGAAAATAAAGTTTCACTTATTTTATTTTTCGTAATTAACTGTATTTTTGCTCGTTTTCAATTAAGGACTTTCTTCTTCTGAAGATGTAATACAATTGTACAGAATTTTTTGTTTTATTTGAAGTTTGCTTCATTATTAGCAATTTGATCAAGTTCTGCTGACCAAAGTTGAGTGCTTTCACTTACTATGATTTATGACCTTATGACCTTCAAAACTTCCCGGACTAACTTTGGGAGGATCTTATCAATTATATATTTCGAAAGAAAATGTAAATCAACATAAGGGTTTAAAATTTCGTTAGACTTGGCCGAATAGTTACAATGATATATAAAAAAAGCAAAATGTGGACCGACCGACCGACAAAGTGAGTATAGAGTGTCACGCGACTAAAAGTGAAATTCGGAAATCACTATTCCTTTTAACTTTTTCTAATTTCTTGAATAACTTAAGGCATCTTTTATTTTCCTACACGTACAATTTCATTAGGATAATAACAATATACCAGGATATAAATATAGTTACATTATACAGTAACTTACTCGAGGTAATCGAGCCGGCATTCCAAAATCTTTCCAGCGATTTTCAGTCTATTTTCTCTTTCACTTTCCCTCGACACCGATTCACATCATCTCAATTTGTCTAGGGGAAGTACAGGTCCCAATTTTTCACTCGCTTCATGCACCTCCCTAGGGACCTTCTTGCGCCACCAAGGGAAACTCCTGGACAGGATACGGCCTGTATCTTTACAGCGAAATATTCGAAAGCGCTCCTAATCTGAGTCTCGCGAAATACGATCACTGCTCTCTCTCTCTCTCGCTGGTAGCTAATATCCAGAAATACGGTCCTTAGTCAATGGAGTGTGCTCAGATAGTCACTCTCTTTTAAAGCTTACATCTCTAGTGCCTAGCAACTATTACACACGCATTTCCTGTAGATATTCACCGAAGTCAACGAGTATTTAATTAGCCCGCCAAACATTAAAATACAATAAAAGTATTAATTATTATTGATTCATATAAAATTCTTGTTAAGTAGTGCCTAAAGTGAAGTGAATATATTCACTGGAATTATAAGGTGAATCATTTTACATTGAAGTCAATAATTCAATATTTTATATCTTAGTGTATTATTTTATATAATAAAGCATAAAATATAATATCATTCCTTGCAACCCTACTGAGCATAGACCATCCATACATTATCTGGTATATAACCTTTTTCCTACTAGATTTTTTAACACTTTTGTTCTTGCCTCACATACTACTGAGACATTCTTAATTTTTCAAGCAAATTTATCCTTCTTTAGCCGTTTTATGCCATTAATAGTAACCAAGTTTATGGTACTATGGCAATCAACAGCCTTGCTCTAATTAAAACATTTATTCTTCTGTGCGAACGGTCTTAGTAGTTTTCTTCTTCAAACAACAACAAAAATTCCCTGTTACAACAAACAAGAAATCAATTTATATTTCTACTGATATGGAAAGTTTATTGCACGACATTTCCGCCAAAATAAGATTTAGTTTGAAGTTATCCAATTTTTTACTTCAATCAATTGAAAATGACAAAGTATTTTCTACACATAAAACCTTTATTTTATCCAGAAACCCAACATCTTATAGAGAAATCCATACCCTTTTCGGCAAAGGAAATTGATTGCTAAAAATTTTACGCGTAAAAATCTGTCAGATCATTTGCTGCAGTTACGAGGGGTCTCCGAATTTTCTATGAAAATATCACTGAAATCATTTCGTCTGTCAACAGTTTCACGAGATCCTAAGGTATTTGAAGAAATCTTCATGGTCATAAAGACAGAAAATAGGAAGAGGCACCATCTTTTTCTTCTCATCACCATGAAACGTAGAGCGAGGATACCCAACCATTTCAGGAAATAGAACATCAAGCGTCTATCGACACTAAGTCTGGACGAATTTATATATGTTATCGCATATTCCCGAATATATCTAAAATGCTGTGATGGAATAGCACCCTTACCGCAATGATTTCCTACTCTCTGTCAGGCTATTTTGTGTGGAAATAGCCTGAAAATAGCCTCTAAATTTAGTTGATCCACTAACACATTGAGGGGTCAAACAGAGCAAGAGCCATGTATTAAATATTAGGGAATGGAAATGACATGCAGAATAGAAAGGGATTTAATGGTCTTTGAAAGCAGACGACACTATATTCCAGACTCTCGAAGTTAATGCATGGTCAGCTATAGTGCAAATCCAAGATTGATGACTTAAATCTAAATATCTCTTTAAGGTGTGGAGTATATATTGCAGAACAAAAAGTAACAATGAAGATTGTTAGATGTCAGGAAGGGATGGGTTTTGTTAGATGTAATTGGCGTAGCCAACAATTTGGGTATTTTGGATCGGTTACCCGTGTAAAAAGTAAAAAAGAAAAACTTGCTTTGTTTTATGATGAGCAAAAAGACAATTTCAGAGAATGTAAAGATAAGTTTGTCAATATTAATCCGAACTTGAATCTGATATCCGCATGGAAGTGAACAGGTAATCATCGAAAGTCGTGCAGTAAGGAATGAGGAAATGAAAGAACTGGCTAGCATTAAGATGTTGCATCGCGGCGTTTTAATCCATATTTCTGCGTTATAAAATATAAGCATGGTTAGGCGTCTCAAAACACTTACAGATACATAGGAAATGATTCACCCAAAAAGGTTTAAATGCATATTGATGACCAGAACTTCTTGAAATAAGACCATTACAAGTTATTCACCTTGTATATACAATCAAACAGATGAAAGATCCAGGAAAAAAAAGAAATAGCAATATAAGACAGCACGAATTTAATTTGCGGTGACAGTTATCTTGTCATATATTACTTGTGGTTCCTCTTAAAGCCAGAGTAGTATGAAATGAAGAAGTAGTGAATTCAATAATTATTAGGTAAAACGCTACCTATCAGAGTAAACGCCGTAACAAAGACTTATGATACACGCCTGATCTGATGAAACATTAAAAATATGAACTTATAGAAGCAGAAAGACAAAGAAGTTCCGGATTAGGTGAGTCCAGTTTTGCAGATAATCATGGAGGTGTGGAAATATTTGTCGAAGCTAGAAAACAAATAGACTAACAATGCACAAAGTATGCATTTTGATGTGCACTCCCTCTATAAATAGACTGGTTGCAACAATGAATTTATCAGCTCATTATACAGCTAAAACTAATTGAACATCTTCAACGATACACTACTAATTTTCTGATGTTTAGTGCTATCCTTAGTACATTAATAGTGTTTTCTAGAATATTTGAAAAGAGCTAATGATGAATGTTTCTAATAAAAGGGAGTGCTTTTTTCATTCAAAATATCTTTCAGTAGTTCCTTTGATTTTTTTATCAGGTAAATTACTTTGATGTAAATGTAAAATTCTACATATTTGTAGCCTATAGAAATTATTTTAGACTCTCCGTGATTTCACGCTACCGGTATTCAGTGAAAGAGTTATCAACAAATTGTATGTTTTTCATTGGGACATAAGAATCACTATTTCTTTTATAAACTCCACCCTATCAAGTTAATAAAAATAAATATAACCAACCAATTGCATTCTTCTCTATTTAATTTGTCGTTGTGTTGAGAGGCAACGATTCACGGGTAATGCATCTCGATCGCTCGAAAATTGTAAACTGAAGTTATTTAGTTAAAAACTAAACAAATTTTCCATTAAGTATGAGTTATATATTACGAGCTTATTCCAGTAACTCCATTTTAATCTCTTTACTGGCCTCATTTTCAACAATTCTATTTTTTTTAAGAATCTAGAAGTCTTTTTACCTACATCTAAATCATTTCGTGATAAAATACAGATAAAGATAATTTTAATGGGAACCGTGATGGATGTATCATTTTCACTTCGAGACTATTAATCTCTTTCTCTTATTTTTTATTTTTAGTTTAAAACTCTAGTAACCGGGTAATAAATGCAGGGATTTTTGCTAAAAAGAGGCAAGCTAAGACAAAATAAAAATAAAACTATTTCCCGCCCAAGAACAGTTAACACCTCCCAACGCAAATATGACTAACGCCTGAGAAATTTAATCTGTTTGCACAACAGAGCTGTGGTACATTAATCGAATGTAGAATGGATATAATATTTTACTCTCAATTATATTTGGGATTAGCAGCCAATTTTTCTACGATTACTTAAGATATGGAACTCCTCTCAATTTATAATCTTAATTCTTAGCAGTTATGAATGAGGGAAAGTAAAAAAGTGTTTTACAGTTCAGTGCGTAAGTATGTAATTATTGGAAAGATGCCGTTTCAAATATGTTTATTTTAAACAGAAATGTTTCAAACCTTTTGAGAATCATAAGAAACTAATTATTACCATGTTAAGTGGTTCCGACACATAATTTTGACCGTTTCAGGAGCAAACTCATTTTGCTCAGTCTATGAATTGGCCGAAACCCAAACTATTCTGATCATATCGAAAGCGAACATGCAAACTCAGCAAAAACAAACAAAACCACATCTGGCAAAAACATAAGCAGTACTGCAACATGAGAAGGTCAAAAAGAACCACTACTGACTAGGTTCAAGTAGAAATACGATATGGCAAGTAGAAACTGAAACACGCATACCAAGCATAAACAGAACCACGAAAATAAAGAATCAAGAATTGCCAAGCAAAAACGGAGAGAACCACGACTTTGTAAGCACGAACAAAACTACTACTTGCAATGGACAAACAAATATAACAGCGACTTTATAAGCACATACAGAAAGACAACCTACCAAAATAAAAGAGAACGATGAATAGAAAAAGAAAAGCAATAGACGAGTAGGCAAGCTCAAAAGAAAAACCAGTAATGTACAAGCACAAACAGAACAAGGAATTGCCAAACACCAATATGAACAAGACTGGCTTATCACGCAGAGAACCAGGAGTTGCCAATCAGAAATAGAATTACGACTAGCCAAGCACAAACCGAAGCAGGCATTACCAAGCACGAACGGTAAAAAGCAAGAGTTGTCAAACACAACAAGAAACTGTAGATTTGTCAAGCACAAAGAGAAACAACCCCAACTTGCCAAGCAAAACATAACCTGAACTTTTCAAGCGCAAACCTCACTAGACAAATCTAAAAGAAATAACCAGGACTTACTACGCTGAAACAGAACCACAAACTGCAAGGCAGAAGGAACACCGCGACTGGCAAAATACAAACAGAACTACGGTTGACAAAAAGAAATGAACCAAGATTGGCAAAATAAGAAAGGAAGCAAGCCTCTTCGAGCAAAATAAAAACATGACTAGCCGGCATAAACTGAACCAAGGCTGGCCAAGTACAAGAAATAGGTCTTGCAAACTCAAATAGAAATATGACTTGTCGAACAAAAAAAAAACCCAATTGTTCAAACAATAACACAACAACGACTGACGAAGCGCAAAAATAAACACAGCTTTCCTTTCTAACAAGAACCACGAGTTGCAAAACAGAAACAGAACAACAACTAATAAAGCACAAAAAAATACAATAATTAAGTAGGCAGAAACAGAACCACTACTTGTGTGAACAAACAAGATCACGACCAGTCAACCACAAAAAAAACTCATTTTGCCAATCACAAACAAAGACCCAAGACTTCTAAGGCTAAAATATTATTTACGACTGGTAAAGTACTATCAGAGCCACGTCTGTACAAGCAAAATCATAAAACGGAATTTCTTAGAACATTTAGAACAACCACTGGTTAAGCAAAGAAACCCACGACGTCCGATCAAAAATGAAAGCCAGGATTAGCGAAGATTAAAACAAATCAGCTTTGGAATAGCAAAACCCCCCACAAATTGGCAAACACAAAGAAATCCATATGTCCCAAGCAAAAAAAGGCTTACTTTGATCAAGCACAAACAAAACCACGATTAGCCAAGTATGAAAGAGCCACGGATCTCCAAACACAAACAAACCCATGATTTTCAAGAACAAACTGAAACAGGACTGGAAAAGAAAAATTGAAACATGTTATCAGAGATCACAGAGAGAGAGAGCAAGATACCTGCCGCCTTGCCCTTTAATAGAGAGAGAGAGACAAAAGACTCCTGGCGATCTTTTTCGTTTGCGTTAATGGAGGTGCGAAATGATGAGACACCGTGAGACGTCGCGATGTTATGAAATGCCGCCTTCACAGAAACCTCCGAGAAGTGTGTGAGCCCAAAAGGTCGCATCTGAAGTCGGATAAAGTCTGCCTCGCCGGCTAAAGAACCTCCTCGCACTCACGCTAAAAGGCTGAGTTTATTCTCGTCTAGCTATGCGTCTGACCCTAGAACCCTCCCTTTCGGACGGAGGGGAAAAACCCCATTTGACCCCTATAAATCCTCCAGCGACAGAGTTGGAAGGCAGTATCCACCGAGTATTCGCCGTCCTTCCTACCCTGTCAGAATCCTCTGTCTGCCACGTCGGTACCCGTTATTCGAGTCCCGTTGGAATCTGCACAATTCTCGCAAAATCCATCAAACTCCCGGTATTCTCGTTAATTCCCGTGAGTCTACCTCGACCCGCTTACCCCGATCCTCAAACGTGGCCTGCTCAATCTCGATTCGTGTTACTCGAAAGCAAGATTTTGTTCACCTCGCCCCGTAATAGTCATTATCCAGAGATTATTGTCTAAACTTTGTGCGCCAAGGCAAGAATTACTCCCTCAAACCAAATCTACGAGGTAACACCAACGCGCAAATCTTCTGTGCAAGTGCTCTTCCTTACCCCCCGTATAAGCCTCATCGTCAGCTTCGTCTACGCTTAAGGTTATTCGAGCGTCCCTCAGTTCATAGTGTCCATTTGTTTGTACTGTGACCGCCCTCACTACGTCTTCCTCGCCCCTTTAGCCGCTGAGATCCATGTAAATCTAGTATGTGTATAACTCATGTTAAAAATCCTTTTAACCTTTTAAAATAATAGTGATTTACATACTAGTGAACTTATTTTTGTACCCGTTTTTCTGTTATTCTGGAACTCCAAGATAATTGACAATTGGCCAACCTACATGCAGTTAATATGCACTCTGCTTATCTTGTAAACTTCCCACACACTCTTAAAGTAGAAAGAATGAACTTGACCCTATTCTACGACATCTACATTAAACTGCTGTAACGTGTATAAGGTTGACCTACGACATCTATATTAATCTGGTGTAAGGTATGCGGGGTTAACCTACGACACATGTCTTGCCAAGCTAAAGCAGAACCACGGATTCTCAAACAGAAAAATTAACCATGATTGGGTAAACACTAAAAGAACCAAGAATAACCAAGCACAAACAGAACCAGGAATTGCAAACTACCATAAGATTTAAGAGTCTCCATTCAATGACAAAACCACCAGTTGCCAATTAGAAAATAAACCGCTACTTGCCAATCACCAGCACAACAACGATTGACAAAACAAGAACAGAACCAAAACTGGTCAAACAAAACATACCCACGACTTTCCGGCATAAACTGAACTACGAACAAGAAAAGAAGAAAAACACCGTCTTGTAACGCTCGAAAAGAACCACGACTTGCGAGGAAAAAAAAACTATGACTGAAGTATATGACTAGCATCGATAAACAAATTTTTAACAAATGAACATGCACATTTCAGGTTTTCTACACTTGTGTACACATAATTCAAAAGTGAAAAAAGTTTTAGGGAAAAATATTTGGAACACCTCTTTTTTTGACATAAAACTTTCACTTTGTTTTCATCTTCGAGCCAGAAAGATATACAACATCAGAGTTGTTGGTTTGTTGTTATAAGTGATTCTAAATACATTAGAGTTGAGTTTAAACTGAAGCATAATGACAAACCAGTACGGAGTTTAACCTTTCTTTTCTATCTGATACATACTATAGGTCAACTGATATATTAAACTCATGCTTTGCCTCCGACGGTGGCATGAAGTCATGGGATTTTAGTACCACCCTAATGCAGCCATCTCTTGCTTTTTTCATAAAATTTGCCAGAAGTTTCTGAGATCATTTGCACACACTAGTCCACACCATAAGAATGGCATGGAATATCAATAGGGAGTGGCTCGTCGAGAGTATTTTGTAGTTCCGCATTAGATAGGTGCACTCCTCTTCAGGGGGAAGTATGTAGATGTGTTAGGTTCTTAGTAGTCTTATCTATTAATTTTTTCCGATCTTCTTGATTTTGTCAATAGCTAATTTCCTGTTCTTCTGATCAACGTCTACCAACATTGCCAAAAGGACGTTCTCAGGATGGGCCCAGTAGGAATTCCTTTGGATTGTTTTTAATGCTATGGCTACACTGGCAGGTTTGATTATTTGCAGAAGATTAATCTTTTTCAGTAGATGTTTAGATCCCTCCGTGCATTTTGGAAAGAATTTCATTTGAAAGCAGATGGGCCCATAATAATACACGGCAAACTCTATTAGGGCATACAACTCATTATTAGTTTTTTCTGTTGCGGCATAAAATCAACATGTTCTACTGGCAATGGTGAGCCATCTTGCATGAGATAATGGCCCTCGTTTCATATGTAGGAGACCATCGTCAATTACACCATATTTAATAGCACTGATAATTCTGTACAGGTGAACCTGATCCGGACTAAGCTCATCCACATCTACATCTGAATGAGGAGCTCCTTTAGCAATACATTGAAAGCCGTTTGGTGATGCTGGTAGAGTTTCACAGGTGGACAAGGCCTTACCTAATGGTCTTTTTCATTGAGGGTTAGTTTCTGTCGGACCAATATATTTGCTGCGAAGGTGCCTCAAAGGAAGCTCATTTAGATGCAAGTTGCAGATTATCCACTGGAAGGGACGATTTAATTGACATTCCAGCCGTCTCATGTATCCATTTGTAGCTAGTATTAGGTGCCGTTCTGTCAGCTCCCACTGCCTTTATCTCATCTTTAAATCAATTTTCAACAAGTCATTTTATTCTTTCACCTGCAATACATGTACTTGTTCCTCGTTCAATAGTTAGATGCTCTAAATAGACAGTACCAGGTTCTCCTACAAGCACATAGAGATCTTGAATTTCTTTTGCTCCACAGAATTTGTTCCCTTTCTACCTTTAGTTAGTGTTGTCTCTCCACCTATCAAAAAACAAAACAGTAATTTTCTTATTTCTCAAACAAACAGATTCGGTGAAATTCTTCTTTACTTTCTGTTGGGCCCTCCAGACATCGGGATGGTAAATTACATGGGAGTGTTCTTCTGAATTTATAATAGTATAGTCGAATATGGCTGCATGACTAGTAGCAGCAATCTGCTTCCATGGCAATTGTTGGTAGTGGTATGAGTGGTATAATGTTCTTTTTTGTTCTCTCAGACTCTTTCATTCATCATCAGAAATATCAGAAGATGAGGTTTCTTCATCCAAGGCTTCGTCTAAAATTATAGTTTTCTATTCCCTCTTTTCTTTTTGTGACTCTTCTTCTTCTCTTTTTTCTTGAATTCAATCTTCTCTGATTTTCATTTTTTTTAATCATTCGACTGGTTTTTACATCCACTTCTCCAATTTTCATGTGAAGCCCAGTTCCTTGGTCAATAGGAAATTCATGCTCTCAACGTTGCACTTCCATATTCTTTTCACACTTGCAATCCAAGTGACCAGCACAATGGCAGCCTGCTATAAAGTTGACTCAATGATGAGATAAACTTTGTACTCTTTGTCACATTCATCCTTGTATTGATACCACAAATGCTTTTTCCACCATTCGGAGCAATTTAGTTTTGACATCTCTGATCAGCTGAACTGGATGCCTGGCTTATTTCAAAATCTTAGTAAATGCATCGGATACTTCATGGATAACATTCTTGTTTCTCTTGTATTTATTGTCTTTAAATTGTCTGGAAATTGGGATCGAGAGACACTGTGAATCGTTGATCTTCTAGTTCTTTTATTCATCTTAGCCCTGAAAATGAATAATATAAAGACCTGTTAGTAGAAAACATAAATAAAACATGTAATGAGTCATTATATAAAATACATTTAAATAGGTGAAACCTTATCCCTCCATGTGAAATACTCTGTAAATATCTTATAAATTCATCATACATCGATTAATTTATATTGTCGTCCGAGTAGTTTACAAACAAACAAATCTTCAATCTAAAATTGTATGAACTTGCGATACTTAAGGAGTTCCTATATGAAAATTACTCATTTCTACCTTCAGAGACGAGAACTATAATAACTGAATAAAACCAGCCTCACTCAACGGAAAAGATAATTTTTAAACAAAATTTGGCACCCAAAAAGGGGGTGTTACGATTTTTCCGACCTTTTTCGTCTTCATTTCCCAATTTTGGATGGCCTGCTCTACAAAATCTGAAATGTGGTTTAAAATTGATTGTGACACTATGCCTTACTGAACAAGCACCTTCATAACAACGAGTTGCAGAGCCGGAACAGAACCACGGGTGTCCAAGTGAAAAAACCACGACTTTCAAACATTTACAGAACCAAAAAAGACAAAGCACCTTCTCAGATTAAACTTGATATGGTCCCAAACATAATAATAAGTTACCAACCACGACCTACCGAGCACAAACAAAACAACCTGCTCTAGATTAAATTTATATGGCCCCCAATCAAGAAGTATCCTTGTTTATCACGTCTTTCAATCGAATTTATTTTTTTTGAGTATATATCTAGTTCTTGTTGTAGTATCAGTTTTTCCTTTCTTTTTAACTCTAAAATTTCTATTCGGAAATGGTGATTCGGATTAGGACAGCGTTCATTCTCATCCAAACTTTTACATTTTCAATTAGCTTCTCTCAAAATGGATCAAGCTAGTCCAACCAATTACCCTTTTCTTCCTTCAAACTTAGATAACACTCTTGCCTCTCCATATATGAGTAAAGAGTTTTCCTCTCGCACTATTTACTAATTTTTTAACTTATCTAATTCTTATTTATTCCCCTAATTATCCACTTTCTTCTCTTAATTCAAAGGAATACCTTTAATTACTTGTCTTACTAAGTACTATTACTAGTTTCTTGTTAGTGATTTATCCAATATTTACCAATAATATGAACTGATTCTACTATCTTTCATTAGGTCCCAAACGCATCTAACCATCCTTGTGAAGTTCTCCAATTAAATTTCCTATTTTGCCATAATGTTCCAGAATTTTCACCTCATAAAGTCGATCTATGTTTCAGTCATTGTTCAGGGAAGTGGGCCAGTTTATTCCTTGATTGATCAACGTGTTTACTCATGTCTGACATGATTGAGCACTTTAACAAATGAAGAGATTCTTTAAAACATTATGAACGAATTTTTAAATTAATATTAGAAAAAGTGTGGCTAAACAAACATAGCAAATTATTCAAATCAGCAGTAAATATAAAGACAAATTGATTCGAAAATTACTTTGAAGTAGAGTAATTTTATTGAAAGTTCATGAATGACCAAATGCTATAGCCTCAAAATGAGCTCCGCCAAGACACTCTTAATGTTTAAGAACGTAATTATTAAGTTTTCCTCTCACTAGCAACTCCTTTCTGAGAGGTAAACAAAAATAGCATTGCATTATTTCAAAAGTTAAAAGTCGTTACTAATGTTCAAGCATTTTGCTGGAAGTTTGATAAGGTTAGTGGCATTACTTTTTTTATAATTTAGGTCGGTTAATTTGACTGTTCGAAAGAATTTTCACTTTAGAAGCTTCTTTTTATCATATAAATCTAATAACGCCATGCGGAATGCGGGAAAACATTATTGGTTTTTGGCTTATTCAAAAGCTTTCTAAATAAATATTTCACTCGTGTTCATTTTGGTGGTAATATTTTTTCTTAATATTTGTCATAGAATGGCCAGACTCAAAATATATATATATACGTAGATACTTTTGGGGGCTTTGACCGAAGTTGTTTGAAGAACGTTTGTGAATGAGGAACTTATTATCACTTTAGGGGGTGATGGTTTATTTTCAAATTTGCGGCATCCTTTTAAAACAATTATTTCAGAGAGCAGGTTGGCGAAAGATTGATAGGTAGCTGGTACACGTTGGGGTTACAAAAGAAAGTCAATGATAAAAATATATCTTTACTAGCAACAAAAATAATATTTTAATATACACAGATATTTGGTTAAAAGGAAATAGTTGCACAGACGCGAGACACACGCGGTTTAATTAGGAGATTAAGGTACTCGGGTTCAGATCGTTGATTAAAATGGAATTTTAAACCAGGCGCGCACACAAAGAATGGATCTATTGGGTAAGCAAAACTGTAGAACAATGTGCAAGCTTCAACGGCTCCAATTTCTCACGTGCCCGTTGCAAAGAAGGGCAAGTCGGGATACGATGACTGCGATGTGGGAAGTCGGGTTACCTCACGCCTCAGATAAGGAAGCACACGTAGTTGGCTTGAGGAGATGGGAATCCTCGTCAGATACTTGCCGATTTTCCTATGGCAGAGTACACGGATGTCGATTTAGCATTCGTTCTCCAAGCGAAATTGTCGTTGTATCCGATCACGGGGTTAAGCCGGAAGCCTATTAGTGATATTTATTAAACCGAGTGGAAGGATTATATAGACGCTGGCAAGGTAGCTTTAGATAGCTTGGTTGCCCCTCCACACACACGACAGATTTGGGGGAATAGTCGATGACTCCTTCGGGAGGGAATTGAAATAACGTTGGCGTAGAATGTTCGACGAGCTTCAATCTCTAACGGAAAGGCAGGAATGTTGGCTGAAAGGCGTCGATGGGAGACGATGAAATCGGTTTCTAAGCAAATACAGCTGGGGTGTGATATACAGCGTGAGTTGCAACGGCTCCATGGTTCAGTCGTGCTTTCAAATCTCCATGCGTTGATCTCGAGAACACGTTGGTACAGACAGGTATGTGGCTACCCTTCGACCTTGTTTTTCAAAACCCCTACATCCCAAAAGATGGCACTTTCGGAGTTAGGGGAGAAAAGTCACATCTTCCCAGACGAATGACTTAGGGAAGTGGAGTCTTTCATGCGAGTGGTCAACGGAGTAAACGGGATAAATGGAATTCCTTACCTGAAGTTGAGAAGGTGCAAAAGCTAATTCTACCCGTCTGCTTGTTATATGAACTGAAAAGGAAATTAATTATTGCCGACCATAAGAGAATTAAGGGAGAACTTAATTAAAAAAAAATGAAAAGAATATTTATATACTAAGCTATAGAAAGCAAAAGAAAAAAGAATCAAATGGTTATTCAATGATACATTTTACATAAATGACAGAAGGACTACGGCGGTATATATACACATATAGGGGTGCTCACTAGAATTCTAAATAATAATTTCATATATACAAGGGCGATGTGCGTCCTAGACCTACACATCGAGAAAAATAAATACTTAAACAGAAATAATTGTCCTTTAGCTCATCTCTAGCTGGCGTTTATACTAATTCCAGGATGGACAAATCGCAATGGATCAATTACAATTAAAATTTAGTTAGGGTCTTTATCCAATGGATTACGGCCAAGGGTATCGGCGATACAATTTTCCGACCCTTTTATATACATTATCCTATATTGGAATTTCTGCAATAATAAGCTCCATCTCATTATTCGGCCATTATGATGTTTAATATTACGGAGGTATACCAGCGGGCAGTGATTGGTTTCTCTAGCTGAAACCAGCCTACTAAGTACATTTTAAACGTCTACACACTCCAAATAATAGCTAAAGCTTCTTTTTCTATCACTGCATGATTCCTCTCACGTGGGAGCAATTTACGACTCGGGTAAGCCACAGGGTGTGACTCACCATCGTCTCCGTACTGAAGAAGGACAGAACCGATGCCCTCGTTACTCACATCCGTTCGGATCCCGAAGGGCCTATTGGGGTCAGGCAACCTGAGGATGGGGCAGATGCGAATTTACCCTTTAGGTGATGAAAATGAGCAGTAGCCCTAGAAATCCATATAATGCGGTTTGGGGGGCTTCTTCTTGAGTAGTTCACACAACGGGGCGGCCAAAGATGCGAACTTGGGGACAAACCTCATATAAAATAAGGCATGGCCAATGAAAGAATGGAGCTGTTTCGTCGTATCCGGGAGGGGCATCTCAACTATCGCCCAGACCGTGTCTTCTTGGGGCTTAAGTTGGATGTTTTCAATGTGGAAACCCAGATATTGGATCGAATCATGGGCGGGGTGGCACTTGCCGGGGCCTACCGTAATTCCGTGCCTTCGCAAACGGCATAAGAGCGGCTGATGGGAGGGGAGGCAAAGTGTCGGTCCCAGTCACAAGTAGCAACGTAAATGTTGTCAAAATTAAAGGTGACATCATCCAAT
The DNA here is from genome assembly GCA_963969495.1 of Ceratothoa steindachneri. Classification (NCBI taxonomy): domain Eukaryota; kingdom Metazoa; phylum Arthropoda; class Malacostraca; order Isopoda; family Cymothoidae; genus Ceratothoa; species Ceratothoa steindachneri. The sequence continues at coordinate 168,770,065 of OZ018323.1, forward strand.
CCGTCCCAAACTCACCGCATTAACCTATTTTAATTGCTGCAGGCCGTCATTAACCCAAAAGAAAGTCGGCAGAACTGCATAATGCCTTTGCCGGTGGGAAAGGCAGTGTTTTTTCGTTATGCTCTTTTTCAGGGGAACCTGGTAATACGCTTCACATAGGTGGAGTTCGCTAATAAATTTTGACTTTTTGAACAAATGAAGGTTTTGGTCAATTAAAGGAATCGGTTCAGCATCGAAAACGGTCAAGGGATTTAATTTTTGCAAATATACACATATGCGATAAGTTATCTGATTTCTGTACCATAACTATTGGAGAACAATAATTTGACGTGGAGAATTAAATGATATTGAGGTTGAACAGATTGTTAACCTCGGCGTTAAAGGCATTTCTTAGATGAATTGGAAGAGGGTAAAGTTTTGAACGACAGGCTCTTGGGTAGCTATTAACTTCATGCACGAAGTTAATAGCGCACCCAGGGATCTGAGAACTGACGTCCTCAAACTTGCTTAGGATAAGCTGCAACTGGCTAATTTGCTCGGGAGTTTGCCGCTTATTGATATCCAAGCTGGTGGGAGGGGGAATTGATGGAGCCGGGCAAGGCGGGTACTGAGTAATCACTATCCTGTTCGACACACACGACCCGTGTAAGGTTCAAGGCATCCGTCGTGTAGTCGGTCTCCAAAGCTGTCTCCTGGTCAGTGGTAACAACGTTGTTGACACATGAGCGGTGGTGATATTTGTTAACATGAAGTGGAACAGCTTCTCTCCTGTGGGGGTCTTAATTAAATACTCCACAGATGCTTGCGTTTCGAGAATTGGAAAGGGGCCTTTTCTTTGGCTCGGAAGTTTGTTGCTCTCCGTAGGAAGTAGCAATGGAACCGCATCACCGGGCTTGAATTTCCTCTCCTTCGATTTGACGTCAAAGTCCCTCCGGTACTTTTCTAAGTTAACGTCGGCCATTTGGTATACAATCTCGGGACACTTTTCTAATCTTCGTCGAAGATTCAAAACCTACGCGTATGAAGATTGAATTTCCCTCTCTAACTTGGCGTTAGAGAATAACTAATTGAGAATGCTAATGGGACCTCGCACGTTACGTACGTAAATTAATTCGAAAGGAGTAAATCCGAGCTTACGATGTGGAATCTCCCTGTATGCAAATAGTGCCACGAGCAAGAGGCGATGCCACTCTAGGGGCTGTTCAGCACACAGCTTCTTTAATATTGCCTTTAAGATCGCATTAAACTTTTCGCAAAACTCCATTTGCGCAAGAGTGAAAGGGGTGGTAAATAATGGTTTTACCCTCAAGGGTTTCTCGATATATTTCATCAATTCAGAAGTAAATTGCCTACCTCGGTCGGACAATACTTCCTTTGGTATGCCTATCCTAGAGAAGATGGAAATAAGGCTTCGGCACAGGTAACACTGTCGATTCTCTTTAAAGATACGGCTTCGGGGAAACGCGTAGCGCAGTCTACAAGGGTAAGACATATATATGCCTTTTGCTGGAAGGGGGAGGAATGGGGCCGAGAAGGTCTATGGTGACTCGGGGAAAGGGTTCCGATATGATGGGTCCCTTCTAAAGGTGGCCAGTTTAACACGCCCTTTTTTCTGTGGTTTTTTGGCAGATGTCACAGGCTTGGCAGTATTCATAAATGTCAACTGCAGCACTAGGCCAGTAGAAATACAAAATAATCGTCTGAGCAGTCTCATTATGGCTGAAGTGCCGAGAAAAATACACTATCGTGCGCAATTTTTAGGCCTAGGGGAACATGCGAACGGGGAACACAGAGAGTGTGAGTCTCGAGTTTAATACCATCGGAGCAAGCGCGATATAACAAAACTTATTTCACGATATAAGAGACTGTCTTGTGAGCGCGGACCGAATCCAGCTCGAGGCTTCGAGAGTTTGCCCAAAAGGGAAGGAGATTTGAGCACTCCTTCTATCTTTGGGTGAATTCTTAGCTCATAACGCCCTTAAAATCTGAATCTAAGGGAGTTTAAAGGGCAGCTGGCGTCTCTGATAACGAGCTGAGCCACAAAGTTAGATGCGACTTGGGGGCACTGTGCTATTAAAACGGAATCAAGTTTGATAGAGGATGACATGACTTTAGCCCATCCTGAAAAGTACTGACAGTCCAGGTAACAGTTAACAATGGGGAAGTGGTTTGCGCGTCCCAGGTAGTCATGGAAAGGTTGACGTCGGGGGATTAGAGATAAGAGGCTTGACATCACAGAGTTCCGATATAAGGAAACTTCTGGGCTTAAAGGGGCCCGTAACCTTGGCGAAATTTGGGGAGTTCTTAGGAAGGAACCGAGGTTTATTAATTTTATTCTTAGGGGATGAAGGGGGGGGGGCTTTTTATTTTATTTCGGGTATAAATTATGACTCGCCGCATAGATATCTGCTTCTTCTATACACTCTTTGAAGGAGTTGCACCGGCGATGCCAGCAACTGATGCCTTACAACAAAATCGATCAGGGACTTATAATCGTGGGGGACTTTCGATGCATTTAACCAAAAATGAAATTACGGGAAAGAGTATATCCTAAATGACGGAAGGTCATATTTGGTTGGATACGTGCGTGGCGAAATTTGGCGCGGTAGGAGTCAGGCGTAATATTATACGCCGCAAGAAGTTCAGATTTGAGGGTGGACTAATCTACAGTAGCTTCTGAGAGAAGGAATACACAAAGGTCTCGGAACCGGAAACTAAGGAAGGGAAGAAGCATATCGACACCGTCCGTTTTGATGTTCCAATGATTAACTTCAAAAGTTTTCTCGAAGTGAGTGAGAAAAGATCCGATACCATCTCCTTCTTTGAATGTGGGGAGTTTAATGGAGGCGAATTGAGGGGCTTCTGTACAGGAATTTACTGAAAGGCCTTTAAGCCAATCGCGATTAAATTTTAACTCATATTGACAAATTCTCTCGCGCTCTCAAATTTCTTTTTGATCACGTTCAGCCTTTTCTCTAATCACTTTTTGTTCAGCTTTCTCTTTCCTCTCTTTTTCTTGTATAAAGGTGATAAGGTCTTTGCACTTAAACAGAGGGATTCTCCTTGTAGTTTAAATCTACTGACACACAAGGGAATATGCTTGTTCAAAGACAGAAGCTTTCCTATCCAACTACTCACACTAATATAATACACGATTAAACAAATAAATAAAAAATAATGGAGTCTTTGTGAGATAAAAAGGGCTCAGACTCTAATAATCCGTCGGAGATTCAAGTAACCGTGGAAGGAGCTCCGTCGCCTAAAAAATTCTCCTTTTAAAGGTTCCCGGTCCACACACACATACAAACAATAATCGATAACTAAATATATGCCAAGGTTGTTTCTTGTTTAGTTTTGGCTTTGCAACTCAAAAGGTACTCAGCTTTGAAAATTACAATAAAGTTAAAGGATTGCCTTTAAAATTTCTCTCTAAAAACCTTTTAATACCCCACACATGACAGCAGATTTTATAATCGAAATATATATATATATATATATATATATATATATATATATATATCTCTTTGTGAGTTTTCCACATATATATATATATATATATATATATCTTTGTGAGTTTTCCACATATATATATATATATATATATATATATATATATACGTAGGTACCTTTTGGAGGCTTTGGGCCGTGGTTGGTTGAAGACCGTCAGTGAATGTGAATGGGGAATTGTTATGACTTCAGTGGGGATGGTTTATTTTCAAATTTGCCGGGTCCTTTTAAAGCAAATATTTCAGAGTGCAGTTTGATCAATGATTAATAGTTAGCTGGTACACATTGGGTTTAAAGGGAATGGTCGCAGTCTACGTGAGATGCAGGCGGGTTAATTAGGGGAGTAAATTGGTCGGGTTCAGGTTGGTGATTAAAAGGGCATTTTAAATCTGGCACGCACACAAAGAATGGATCTATTGGGTAAGTCAGACTGTAAGAAAATCTGCAGGCTGCAACAATTAAAATTCCTAACGTGCTCGTTACAAGAAAAGGCCAGTCGGAATACGATGACTGCGGTGGGGGAAGTCGTGTTACCTCACACTTCAGATGAGGGAGCACACGTAGATGGCCTTCGGAAACGGGAATCTTTGTCAAATACTCGCCAAGTGACTATGGCAGAGTTCACGGCTTTCAATTTAGCCTTCGCCTTCAAATCGAAATCGTCGTTGTCTCCGATCTCGCGGTGCGAGCGCTCGTCAGCTCCTAAGTAGGGTTAAGGGGGAAGTCAATTAAGTCTGCTTACTAAACCAAGTCGAAAGATTATACAGATGCTCGGCGAGGTGGCTTTAGATGACTTGGTTGCCCCTCGAAACATACGTGTGATTTTGAGGAAAAGTCGGTGACTCCTTATGTGCGGGGGGTGAATTGAGAAAACGTTGACGTAGAATGTTTCACGAACTTCGATCTATAACGGAAAGGCAGGAATGTCCGCTGAAAGGCGGCCATGGGAGAGGGTGAATTCTTTCCCTCTGCAATTACAGCTGGGATGTGATAAATGGCGTGGCTAAACCCTCACCAAGGTTTAACCATGCTTTTGAAACACCATGCGGTGATCTCGAGACCAGGTGGCTACAGAAGGGCACGTGGTCGCCGTTCGACCTTATTCTTCTACAATATTAATTATAGGGTGAAAAGTACAGATATATATGCTTCTTAATTCTTTACGATTTGAATTTTCGGGCGCATTTTTTATCAGAATTATTTCGTAATAGCAACCAAGTTGAATCTCGTTGAAGGTGTGTAAGGGAAATGTCTCAAAATAAACATGAATCTGACAAAGTTACATAGTGCGGTAGATTTAGAGCCAAATATCTTCCTAGGGCATGATATTCTCAGACACAAAACTGCTTGCGTTGGGGCCTGAAGTGTACAAATACACATATAATTATGTATATGAAGTATTAGGTTTAGGATAAGTTTTTAACTTAAATTTTGTAAGTTTATCCGAAAATATTGAAGGAAATATTTTGTTTCTTTAGTTTTAAATAACTTTATATATCCCCAAGAATCCCTCAATGGAGTTATTTATTGCAAAATAAAGATGGAATATCATTGCCAAATAGGAAAGTCCGTTTAAATGCAGTTTCTTCAAATTATTATGCGATTATTTGAATTTTGCATGTTGTATGTCCGTAATACTTTCTTGAATATAAATGATTAAGATCTCATGAGCAAAGATCTAGAAAAAGATACACCTTTTAACCGAGTTACAAAAGCACATTAGCGGTATAACTAATATTATTTTTTAAATGGGGAAGCCTCATACCTATTTTAAAGCGCAATACTGGACAATAATTCCTATGGTTAAATATTCAATTAAAGAAGCTAAAGATCCTTAAAAGTACAGGCAAGGTCTAAATGGACCAACTTTCTATTGTTTGTGAACTATTAACAATAGAATGTCTAATTTAGTCTTTTTTACTCCCAATGACTGTTCCTATGGACTCATTCTCCTAGCTATGCTGATTTGAAGGCAATACTTTCTTGGCTTTTAATCATCTTTACCTTTAAACATTATATATAATAGGCATTTGACTCAAACAATTATAAACGATATAATATATAATAGAAATGAATAACGTTGCCTCGTATCGGCATAACAATTCATTTTCAACATCATCCATCCACGTGCTACCAAGTCTAAATATATTGTGTCAGTTAGTCACTTTGTCTTATCCCTCACCCTCTACCTTCCCAACTTACGGGACCCTTTCCTCCCAACGATCTCAATTGGTGGCATTTCATAGTGCATTGTCAACTGGATAATATTAGAACAATTTCACTTATATATATATATATATATATAGATATATATATTACTAGTTAGTACCAATTGAAAACAAGAAGCATCACTTTGAAGGCAACCTTAAAGATGACGATAAGATAAAGGACGTTTAAAAGTAAAAGAAACTAATATGAACCTGCTTGTTGCTATTGATGGTCAAAAATAGATTTAAATTCCACCAATTATACAGTCATCAAGTAGGTTTGTTGAGCAAAACATTCTATGGAAAGTATCTGTTCTGATTTAGCTTGGAAAGAGAAGCGTAATTATTTCTTTTTCTAGAGAAGAGCTACATACATTAACAACCCTCTTAGCCTTCCTTATTTTAGGAACGGTTTGTACGAGCGCAGTGAGCTACATATTCTCTTGACGCAGGCTGCCCTTTAACTAAATTGGGCTCGGACACACTGGGAATTCCTTGAAATTCTAATACGAAACTTCTCATAGTTTTATATAATGAACTCGTTCAGTTTGAAAAATAATATTGACAAATTGAAGGTATTAGTTATGGAGATCTGGATGGTATGTGCTAAAAGGGACCTTTTTTGGAGAATTCAAACTACCTGGCTATAAATCTTTTAATAATGATATATCTAGATGAAAAGTTTAAACAAAATTTTATATATATGTTTAATATACTTTTTGTTGTTCATACTCTATTATTAAAGCTGTGGAACAAGAAAGCAGATTGAAAAAATTTAAAAATTCCATAACAAATTCAGGGCAACCACAACAGCCAACAGTTAATTCCTTAACCTAGATCTAGGAAAATATAAATACACGGGTACACATGATATAATTATATATATATAAATATATATATATATATATTATATATATATATATATATATATATATATATATATATATATATATATATATATATTACCTCTGAAATTGTATCTATGGATCTTGTGATAAATAGTAATAAATTAAATTTCGTCATAGTAATTAGGCCACGAAGAAAAAAAGAAAAATACAATATTATTAATTATCAAACATTTTCAGCTTTAATGAGAAACAAACAAGAAAATTAGAGAGTTCACAGCGTCCCGTTTGGATGCCGATGTTCTCTTTATGTACGATCCAAATAACCTGATAAATATATTAAATGAACTTCTAGTAAATGATTTTACCTTCGAAGATACAAATAATTTACGATAGAAGACGTAATAAATTTTTCCTAACAAACTACTCTACCCTCTTGGTAGTATATAAAAACTTATTTCCTATAATTAATAAGGTACGATGTTCTATTTAATTATTCCTAAAATCGATGCCATTAGAAGGCGTTTGCTATAGGTCTCCTGACTATGCTGTGTTTATTGTACATTCCATGGAAAGGTTGATTTAGGAACATTCTTCTTGTTGAGCAATGAAGCCTAACGGCATTATTTTCGCAATTACCTATACTCTCATTATTTCGTGTTTTTATAATTTATATACATATTTATCAGCTATTTACTTTCATTTTACATGATAAAATGTTGAATTGAATTCGAAGCCATAAAATTTAAGTGGGGAGAGAATTGGAGCCAAGTTATTCCCGAAAGCGATTGGAATTTGGCAATAAAATAACAAATAAAGCTTCTTTGTTCACTCGCTTCTTTTTTTTTGATAATGTGAGTGTAAGGCCAAATTTTGATGCTGAGATTGTGAAACTTCCATTTAGGTTTAAAGGAGAAAGTGTCACAAAAGTCAATCAGACAACAAAAGCCAAAGTGGTCTCATTTTTATCCGATTCCGTAGGGATTTTCCCATATGAAAGAATCAGAAAAAAACAAATAAAGGGTTACTTGGAAAATGCTTCTAGTTCTGTTTATTGGCATAAAAATTATTACAATATTTGTTATTTAGCAAAATTGAAATGCCTTTTTTAGACAACTAATCTTACAAAATTTATATGGTTGACGAGGGCATGAATATCATATATTCTTCAATAATAAATATATAACTCTCAGAAATAAAATAAATAAAAAAAGAAATTCATTGTAAATTCAAAGGCTCTTTCGGCTCATTTTTAATTCACACTTTGGACTCTACACATTGATATGTTGTTTTGCAGAGTTAAAAATCAAAATTCTTCGTTAATGTTTAGGCGTCTCAAAACACTTAGCAAAATTTGGGAAATGATTCGCCTAAAAATGTTTAAATTGGATATGGATTAACCAAAAATCTTGAAATGAGACGTTTGACAGTTCTTTTTACCATATACAGTCAAAAAGATGGAAAGTCCAGCAAAATTTGAAACCAAAAATATAGTACTACTGCATTCATTAAATTTGTAGCAACATTTATCTTTGACCACTATCTTGTCATGTATTTGCATTTTAGTTCTGGTAATGCCAGAAAGTATAAAATCAATGAGCCAATAAATCCGTGAAAAAGAGACTCGATACACGCCTGTTCAGATGAAAAATGTCAATATGAACTAATTGAAGCAGAGCGACGGCGTAGAACTGTATAGGTTGAGAACAGTTTCGCAGATTATGATAAATTCAATGGAGCAATCAATATAAAAGTTGTGAAGAATTTTGCCGAAGTTAGAAAAAAGAGATTAGTATACACAAGGAATGCATTCTAATGTGCATCGCTTCCTATAAAAAATACGGTACGAAAATCAAACTTTACAGATAGATGAAGGTCTCTAAGAAGGGATGGTATCCTTAATTAATTTATGAATTTGCACAGTTTCAACCTTCAATGGAGTCATTAGTACTTTTTTCCTCGACAATATCTTTCAGAAATTCCTTTTGAATTTATTTTCTCCGATAAATTATTATTTTAAGAGGTAAATTCTACAAATTTCTAGGCTTTAGAATTTATTTTGTAATCTATTCTAATCAAAGAGACAAAAATTAACACGGTTTGATTAGTTGTTCAATAAATTTCTTGTTTTATGAGAAAGATCATAAAAATATCTTAAATTTGAAAACTCAGAAAATAGAGTTGATTTGGCGAAAAACGTTGACCTTTAGAAAACATTGTCTAATTTAGTACTCGACATAATGAAATTTACAGCGAAGAACAAATCTGAATTATAGGATATATCGGTAATTAGTACTGATCGACTTTCCATTTCCCTCAGTTTGTTGATTTTGTTGTTTAATATCGACCCTGAAAAATGGAACGAGACAATAAATACATCCAAAATAAGTGGAACATTGATGTTCTGCATGATGTAAGCCTTCCTACGAAAGAATCACACAAAACAAATTATCTCACTATTCTAACTGGTAAATTGCAGTTGATAAATGTATACTACAAATAACTTTACACTTTTATAAGCGTGCTATACTTATCCATTGGCGCATTATAGGCATGTAGTTAATAAGTCTACTCTTGCTTTTCCATGATTTCACGGTACACATTCAACGAGTTGTCGATAATTATATGTTTTTCACTTTATACTTAACGATTGTCATATTTGAAACACTATTTATTTTAATAACTTTCACGCTATCAACTTAATAACTATAAAGATAACACACTGATTGAATTCTTCCCTTCTTTAATTTGTCTTTACTTTGAAATTGTAAACTGAAGTGATTTAGTTAAAAACTAAGTAATCTTTTCCATTAATTATGGCTACTACACTAATAACTTATGAAATCAATTTTAATCTCTTTACTGGCCTCATTACCAACAGCTCTCTTTTTGTTTGAAGAATCTACAAGTATTTTTCTTTCTCTAAGTCATTTGGTGATAAAACAGAGAATGAGATAATTTTACCTTCAAACGTGATTGATGTCTTCTTCTTAATTCAGCTAGTCGATTAATTTTATAATACATTAGCAAGACTTTTAATTTAATTTTTTCTAAACAAAACAAACCTGAAGTTCATTGCTTTATTGCTTTCATTTCAAGACTATTAATCTATATCTCGGTTTTTTGGGGTTCATATCTACAGTTATCTATCAATAATTGCAGCCATTTCTGCTAAACATAGTCGAGCTAAGATAAATTAAAAATAAAACCGAGAACATGTTTCCCTTGCAAATCTCAATAACTACAAAGAAATTCAATTTGTTTGTACAACATAGGCGTGGTAATTTAATCTAATAAAGAATCAACATAATTCTTTGTTTTCAATTATATTTTGGATTAGCAGTCAATTATGTTTCATTATGCTGTGAAACTCTTCTCAATTCTTGACCATGATTACCAGTATTCATGTATGAGGGAAAGTATAAAGAGTATTTTCTAGCTCAGTAAACAAGTTAGTAATAATTGGAAAGATGCACTTTTGGAGCAAACTACTTTCGTCCAGTTTATACATAAAATAGCAGTAACCCAAACTCTTTTGATCATATCGAAACCAAACTTGCAAAGAGAGCAAGAACAAAGAAAACCACAGCTGACCAAGCATAAAAAGAAACGAGACACGACCACGTAAAGAAAAACACTACGGACAAATCACAAGCAGAACTGCGACATGCCAAGTACAAACCAAACCACGAATTCCAAGCATAAACAAAACCACGACTTACCAAGCACTAGCAGAACCAAGAATTTCCAAGCAAAAACGGAAAAATCCCTGACTTGCCCCACACTAAGTAAAATACGCCTGTCAGCTCAAACCGAATCACTACTTTCCAAGTACAAACACAGTTATCACTTGCCAACAACAAACAGATATACCTACGATTTGGTAAGCCCAAAAGGAAAAATAAACTTGCCAACACAAAGAGAACCATGAATAGAAAAAAACAAAAACAAACACGAATAGGCAAGGTCAAAAGACAAGGAGCTGCTAAACCCCAAATAAACCAAGAAATACCAAGCATAAACACAGAGGAGACTGGGCAAAGAAAAGATAAGCATAAACTGACCGAACATAAATAGAACCAAGACTTGTCAAGGATAAACTTATCCACGCAAGCCTAAGTAAAAAAGAACCTCAATTATCACCCACCAAGAAAACCAGGAATGTCTACGCACAAAAAAACCCCACGAATTGCCAAGTCTATTACACAGAGAACTACGAGTTGCAACTCAGAAACAGAACCATGACTAGCCAACCACAAACAAAACCATTAATTGCCAGGCACGAACATAAAGAAACACAAAAAAAACAAGACTTGCCAAGCACAAACAGAAATAACCCCGACTTGCCAAGCAAAACATAACCAGAACTTTCCAAGCACAAACAGAACACTTATTTGCCAAGTACAAACCAAACTACGACTAGCCAAGAAAAAAAGTACTAAGTCTTGCCAAGTCCAGACAGAAAAAAGACCTGGGAAGCAGAAAGAAAGCCGAGACTGCCCAAATACAAACTGAGCTACCGCTTAACATGCACAACAGAAGCATGTTTGGCAAAGTACAAGCAGAACCAAGAATGAACGACCAAAGCAAAAACATGATTTGCCTACATAAACACAACGATGACTGCCCAAGAACTAAAGAACCGGGTCTTGCCCATGTCCTACAGAAACCATAACTCCTCAAACAATAAGAGAACTAGGTCAACAGACTTAAGTAATTTGCTCTCAATTATTTAAAATTTTTGTAAAAATATCAATTAACAAATGTGTGCAAGCGACTAACAACGACTGACTAAGCACAAACATAACCACTACTTGACTTTCTCAAAATAACCACGAGTTTTCAAAAAGAAATAGAACAACCACTTATAAAGCACAAAACCACCACGATTGATCAAGCAAAAACAGAAACACTACTTGTGTGAACCAAAAGGACCACGACTGGCCAATCATAAAAGAACCATGTCTTGCTAAGCAAAAACAGAGCCATGACTTTTCAGGCAAAAGAAAATCATTAACATCTGATAAAACACTATCACAGCCACGTCTGCCAAAACAAAATAATAAAACGGAATTGCTCAGAACATTCAGAACGACCAACATTGGTCAAGCAAGAAAAACCACGACCCTCCAAACAAAAATGAGGAGAAGGGCTGGCCAAGATTAAACAGAGTCAGCTTTGGAATAGCAAAAAAAAAAAAACACGAATTGGTAAATACAAGGAAAACTATCTGTCTCAACCACAAACAGATCACTTTAATCAAGCACAAATAAAACCACGATTGGCCAAGCATAAAAGAACCACGGATCTCCAAAGACAAACAAACACATGATTTTCAGACACAAACTGAAATAGGTCTGACCAAGAGCACCAGAACCATGTCTTGCAAAGCTAAAACAGAATCACGAATTCTAAGGCATAAAAGGGAGCCATGATTGGTTAAACAGAATAAGAACCAGGAACGACCAAGCACAAACAGAACCACGAATTGCTAACTACAAAAAACAGACTGTCGAATCAGAAACAAACTATCAGTTACCAATTGGAAAAGGAACCACGACTTGACAACAAAAAAGCAAAACAACATATGGCAAGCAAAAATAGAAGCAAGACTGATCAAGCAAATAGGAATAAGACTTGCCTGTAAAAACCGAAACATCACTGGCATTGAACAAAAATACTAGGTCTTGCAAAACTTAAACAAAACCATGACTTACCAAGAAAATAAGTGAACTAAGAATGTGCAATCACAAACAGAACCACGACTGAACAGGAAAAAATAAAACACGGGTCGCTAAGCAGGAACAGAACCAGAAAGAACAAAGCAAATAAAACGAACTACGGCCTGTCAAAACTAACATAACCACCTCAGCTCAAGCACAAACAGTACCACCTTCTCTAAATCAAAATTATATGCCCTCAAACATAACCACGAGTTGCCAAGCAGAAAAAGAACTACGATTGGCCAAACAAAAACACAAACCACGACCAGTCAAAGAATAACAGAACCACGATTGACCCAACAAAAACAGAACTACCTTGTATAGATAAAATTTATATGAGCTCAAACGGGAAGCGTCCTTGTTTATGGCGCCCTTTGCTAGAATTTATCTTTCTTGAATTAATACTTAGTTCTTGCTTTACTATAATTTTTAGACACGCGCACATGACTATATAAGTTACAATGTCGGCCGGTTGGCAGGTAACCAGTTTACTTTTCAATGCGTTTTTGAAAGTTTTGAAGGTCGTAAGGTCAGATGATGAGGTTCGTTAATTGATAATAGGTTTGTTAATTTATTCTTTTTTTCATAAACTATTGAAATAATTGAGAGCACGCGAATGTGCTCTGTTGACATTGTTCCATTGGGAAATGGTCACTCGGATTTAGAAAGTGTTCATTTTCATCCAAACTTTTAAATTTTTCATTTTCCATTTGCTTCTCTCAAAGTAGATCAAGCTCGTCAATCCAATTTCTCATTCTATTTATTCAAACATAAATCATTAAGGCTATTTCGCTGGCACTACTTTTTATCTTTCAACTTTTCTAATTCTCATTCTTCCCCAATTATCTGCCTTCTCTTAATTTAAATAATATCTTTAATTTTTTCTCAAAAAAGTTACATTATTCCTTTAATGTTAGTCATTTATCTAGTATTTAGCTATAATATCAACTAATTTAGTATTTTTCATTGTCTTCACAACGCATCTAACCCTTCTTGTGCACTTCTACAATTCAATTTCATATTTAGCCATAGTATTCAAGAATTTCGACTAACTAAAATCGATCTATATTTCAGTCACTGTTGAGAGAAGGAGGGCATTTAATTCCTGAATTGAACAACATGTTTAGTCATCTCTAACAGGATTGTGCAGTTTAAGAACTAATCGTATTTCATAGAACAATGTTAACGAGTTTTTAAATTAATGTTCTGAAAGATGTAGTTGAAAAAAAGAATTGAAATAATTTGAAGGAGCATTAAATAGGTAGACAAAATGATTTAAACTTAATTTGAAGTATAGTAATTTTATTCAGAGTTCAAGAATGACCAAATGCCATACCCTCAAAATGAGCTTTGCGAAAACACTATCAATGTTTAAGAACGTACCTATTAAGTTGTTTCATTTCTGGTAACAACTTTCTGAAAGGTAAAGAAGAAGCTCTGCTGACCAAAGGTTCGTGCTCTCGTTTATTCTGATTTATGACCTTACGACCTATAAAACTTTCAATAATTCCCCGACTAACCTTGGGAGGACATTGTCAATTATATCATTCGAAAGACAATGTAAAATAACATAAGAGTTTCAAACTTCCTTAGTTCAGCCGAACAGTTACAATGTTATTACCAAAATAATAAAAAAACAGAGCGGGGACCGACGGAACAACCGACATAGTGAGATATAAAGTCGTACGCGACTAAAAATGTCTGGAATCAGGAAGCATTGCCCTGATGTTATTTCAATAAAGACGCACGACATGGCATTGCAGTATTTTAGGTTTTACGTCACCACCGACCTTCAAGCATTTTGCCTGAAACGCGTAAACAAATTCCAGCTAAGGAGACTGATATGGTTAGTTGTATTGTATTTTTTTATAGTTTAATTGGGTTATTTGTACTGTTTGAAAGAAAAGGCCCTTTAGAAGCATTTGTTTGACCATATATGTAGGGGGAATGAAAATGAACTATTAGTTTTTGGCGTATACAGAAAAACAGATTTCAAATTAAATATTATAAACGTGTTCTTTTTGGTGATGATATTATGTTTCTTAATATTACAAATAGGCTGAGAATTGCATATATATATATATATATATATATATATATATATATATATATATATATATATATATATCCTTGTTACCTCTTTATTAGTTTAAATTTGAGATGGCATCTGAACAGTTTCTATTTAAATAATTCTTTTCAGAATTAATTGCTAATAGCAACAAAGCCGTTTCTCTCTGAAAGTGTATAAAGATAGATAGATATCTGAAGAAAAAAAGGAACTTGGACAAAGTAAAAAATTGTGGTAGATATTGAGTCAAAGATCTTCGACATGTCAGATATTCCGAGAGAGCAAATTGTTTGTGTTGGGAGCACACGTCTCCTGCTGTTACTACCATAACCCTTTGGGTGTAAAAGGAGAGTTATCGAAAAGAAAATAAGTGGACTATAAGGATAATAGGGTGGGAATATAAGGGACACGTAACCAACCACCACGACCTCAGCCAGAAACTAGGGAACGACGAACAGGTAAAAACCCTAAGATCTCCTCGAAGATATCTTATGAAATAATGCAAAGGAGGAAGTTTAGATTTTTAGGGGAGATAAAGGAAAAGTTGGGTATGATAAGAATTAGTTTGGCAAGACAAAAATCTAAATTATCATAAATTAGAGTAATTTTTTTGATTCATTTAACATAAAATATTTAAAATGTGATTGTAATGACTTTCCTCTGCAAGCCATTCTAAATCTGTGCTATTTTATAAAAATAATATCTTTTGCTATCAGAATGGTAAATATTTTGGTTACTAGATCGAAACCGTTTTATCGTTTTGTCACTCAGTTATCTATCTAAAATTTTGAATAATAGTTTAAATTAGTGAACAAGTTTACTAGTTTGAATATTACAATAAGTTAGACACACACAGGCCGATCTTTCATTAAAAATTAATTACACTACTTTAGCCATTCATTGTATAAGCATAACTTTGTTGTCGACGTTTGAGGCTTTCCAATATTAAAGTACATTTTTCTGCATGGATGCCAGAATTCTACTGTAGTAGAAGAGTGGTCCTAAAAGCATTTTATTTAGAGGAGAAATAGTATCCTTTAAATTAAATTTACAATGTCGAGTTATGTAGCCTAGGACAGTGTAGAACTTTTTTGTTAAACTAGTTTTCGTTTTTTTAGTCTTTTGATCATCTGAAATTTTTTTGCACCGAAAATATCAGGACCTATGTTCCTTACTTTGCACTTTTAATTGTTAAATTTCATACACAATATTTCTTGCTAATTTTTTGACAATCTGGCTGAAAATATAGATACCAGAGATAAAAATAACAAGAATATCATTTAAAGAGAAAGTGAAAAAATCTTAAAAGTAAAATTTCTAACTAGAAAGAATAAATACCAAGTTTGTTTCAATCTAATTGGACACTTACGGTGGCACTGTATCCAGATGGGCCTTGCACTTCTCTTTTACTAAGTGTAACAGTTCATATGGCGCAAAGTCTAACGAGATGGTAGACAATTAAGTAATTTTATGTGTTTAAGTAATTATTTAACCCCATATCACGCAGCATATTTGACTTGTAAATAAAGTCCTGCTCAAATTATTTTGGTTTATGTACATTTGCTTACGATTATGTTAAATGCGTGTTTTTATTTTCATTAATATATCCCCTTTACATAAATTTCTCAAAATCAGATGTCGCGTCTCTGTCGCTATATAGAAATCATTCTTAAAACTACATTTTCTTTTTCATATGAGGATTCTTTTACGTCTTTATTTTCGTCAAATATGAGATCAACTCTTGAAATTATTATTTTTCTTTCGAGGATAGTTGCTCGATTGCAGTGTTTTTCACCTTGCCCCTTCTAAACGTTTATGGGCGAATACTTTCTTAAAGTCCCAAGGCAGTTTGCAAAAGAACTTTAAGAAAAGAAAGTAAACAGCTACTTAAGCTGTCTAGGCTACATTTTCTTGTGTACAAGGCAATGAAAAAGTATATCATCTCTCAAATACACATAAAATCATATAATTATGTAAATTGAATATTAATGTTAAGCTATGTTTTTAACATGAATTTTTTAAATGTATTGTAAAATATTAAAGAAAATATTTCGTTAGTTTTGCTTTGAAGAACACATTTTATATATCCCAAAGAAATAATCATTCCAAGAAAAGTAAATCCGTGTGACATATATTTTTTTTCAAGTTATTATGCAATTATTTAAATCTTGTGTGTTTTGTCATGTATTTTTTTTAACTTAAATCATTAAGCTGTGAAAAGAAAAGCTCTAGAAGAAGAGAAATTTAGATTTCAACTGAAAATAAAAAAGGCAAGGGATTTTATACTGTTTTAATGCTTACAAAAGCACTTAAGGTGCCTAAGTAACACTTTTTATAATGTGAAAGTCTAATATCTATTTTAAAGCGACAATGTTGGACACATACATAAGTCTTATGGGTACGAATTTGATTAGCAATGCAGAAACGGACTATCTTTGTATTGGTGGAAACTATTAAAAAGTGATGTATTAAAAAAAAACAAAGTCTGCTTACCAAAAGTCGCGTGCTCTCACTTATTCTGATTTATAACCTTACGACCTATAAAACTTTCAATAATTACTGGAGTAACCTTGGGAGGACATTGAAATTTATATCATTAGAAAGAGAATGTTAAACATCATAAGGCTTTCAAATTTTATTAAAAATGCAGAATAGTTATAATGTTATTACCAAATATTCCCCGATTAACCTTGGGAAGACTTTGGCAATTATATCATTCGAAAGAGAATGTAAAACAACATAAGGATTTCAAAGTTTTGTTAAAATTGGCCAAAGAGTTATGAACTTATTTCCAAATAATTCCCTGTCTAACCTTTGGAGGACTTTGACAATAATATCATTCGAAAAAAAATCTAAAACAACGTGAGGATTTCAAATTTAGTTAGAATCGGCCGGATAGTTATCAAGTTATTGCCAAAACAATATAATTCCTGGGCTAACTTTTGGAGGAATCTGGCAATTATCTCTTTCTAAAGTGAATGTAAAACAACATAAGGGTTTCAGATTTCGTTAGAATCGGCCGAATAGTTACAATGTTATTACAAAAACGAAAAACGGAGGCCGACTAATCGACCTACATAGTGTAATATAGTCGCCTGCGACTAGACTAGCACGAGACTAATAATACCTAAACTATAGGTTGGTAATTTTGCACAAATTCATCGACCTTTTATATCTTTTTTTCGCATAAATTTCTTTCTTTTAGTTACACGACATCATGACTTCCATATCTGAACAATTTTATGTCCATTATTTCCTCCGACTTCTATGCTATTTTCACCTAGCGTTTTTTCCCCATCTTTTACAAATTGTTTTTATTTTATCCAATTCAGTCTTTACATTTTTTCCAATTTTAATGCTATATATACGAGTATATATTAATTGCCATTTGGGTAAAGTTCATCTTGTAAGATCTCACGTTGTATCTTTATTCTCAATGGTAAACATTGCCAGTTTAGTCTAGACGATATAAATTCCCTTAGTTCTTAGAAATTTCCTTAAAAGCCATGCATTATTACTGGTTGACTTTAAATTTTTCTCGGCTTAAGCTTGACTTCAATGAATTTTGGTTTGAAATAATTTTCTACTTTACCCTTGTTATTTTAAAATCATTTCATTCATATGATATTCAGGTAAATAAATGATAAAATGATATTAAAAAAATTGACTGCTCAACACACGGAAAATTACGAAAAATACAACTTCCCAAATTAATATCACTAAGAGTCCGCTTTAACAAGGTCTGCTGACCAAAGAGTCGCGTGCCCTCACTCATTCTAATTTATGACCTTACGACTCACACAACTTTTAATAATTCCCGAACTAGCTTTGGGAGGACGTTGTTAATTATATCATTCGTAAGAGAATGTAAAACACCACAAGGGATTCACATTTTGTTCAAATCAGCTAAATAGTTATGATGTTATTGCCAAATCAAAATAATTCTCAGGCTAACCTTCGAAAGCCCTTGTCATTATGCCATTCCCCCCAAAAATTAAAACAACATAAAATTTTCAGATTAGATTAGAATCGGCCAAATAGTTATGTTGTTATTGCCAAAACAAAATAATCCACGCGCTAACCTTGAGATGATCTTGACAATTATATAATTCTAAAGAGATGTAATGGGTTGAGGAATAGGTTCTTGCGGTCTTATCAAATTTATTCTTTACCATTAAAATTTTTAGAAAAAAAATTTATTTTTAATTGAAAACAATATACAATTTAATCAATAATATATTCTCCGTTGTTATTTACTTCTTCCCAACGTTCAACTAGTTTTTCAATGCCTCTGCAATAAAATCTCTGGATTTTGACTAAAAAAATTCGTATAAATAAGTTCTTAATTCGACATCAGTATTGAGAGAAACGCCCCGCAAATTGTTGGAGAGCGATCGGAACAGATAGAAATCCGATGGAGCCAAGTCTGGCAAATAGGGAGGATGCGGCAAGATTTCCCAATTAAGCGTTTGGATGGCGTCTTTTGTCATATTGGCAATGTGAGGACCAGCATTGTTGTTTTGCAGAAGGACTCCGTAACATCGATGAAGTCGCTTTTCACGAATAGCTTCGGCGAGTCGATACATTCGTTGAACGTAGAGTTCTGCATTAACAATCTCGTTATTCGCAAGGAGCTAATGAAGAATGATTCCTTCACAATCCTACCACAAAAACATCATCGTCTTTCGTGGATGAAGTCCTTGCTTTAATCGCGGAAGGGGTATTTTATTGAGGATAAGCCATTGTTTTCGATGGTTCATGTTGACATAAACACACCTTTTTCGTCGCCAGTGATGATGCGGTGAAAAAATCTGTCCTTATATCCACGAGTAGCCTTGTGACGAGCAAGCAAACCTGCGGCAATCGTGGAGCGTTGAAGTTTGTTGCTTTCCCTCAAAGCGTGTGAAACCCATGCACCTAGTTTTTTAACTTTCCCCATCGAATGAAGATGATTCACTGCAGTTTTATAATCACACGCCAATTGTACAGCCAATTCTCTAGTCGATTAACGAGAATTTTCATGAATAAAGTCGTTCAATTGATCTTCATCCAATTTAATGGGGCAACCAGAACGTTCTTCGTCATTAAGATTGAAATGACCGTTTTTGAAACGTGAAAACCACCATATTGAGCTATCCTTTCTGATAAAGCATTTTCTCTGTACACAACACAAATATCGTGGCGAGCTTTGGCTGCGTTTGCATTGTTCCCGCCTCGATTGAAAATGAATAACAACAAGTGTAAAAAATGCGCCTTTCTTTTAACTTGACATTCCATTTTGAGAGTACAGAACAAAAATTAGATTAACACAACTTTTAAATAAACCACAATGACTTATTACTTAACTTTAAGACGTAGCCTAAGCAAAAGCCTAATAGTCTACGCTGTTAAGAGACGTAGCCTAACCTTTGAAAATTTTGCTCTCATTATTTATTATTGTTTCTTAATATGTGCACAAATGACGACAACAAAACTTAAATCAACACAACATTAAAAAAAACACAAGAACTTACTCCTTTTGAAAGAAAATGTAAAACAACATGAAGGTTTCCATTGTTGTTAGAATCATGCGAATAGTTACAATGTTTGTAAAAAAAAAGCAAAACTGTGACAAGCTAATTGGGGACCGACCGACCGACATTGTCAGCTGGAGAGTCGCCCACGACTAAAAATGAGATATGATTCTTACATGGCCCTTTTCAAGAATCAGAGATCTTGTCCTTTTAGAAAGAAAACAATTTTCTCAAATTTTGTGGATAAAAATAAACATTTGTGAATTAATAAATATTAGTCTGTCCAAAATATTACTAATTATTCATTCGTTTATCAATCCAAGTACGAGCACTCATTTACAATTTCTAATTTACGGAACAAATTTTCAATTTGATGTATCCTTAAAAGAAGCAGTACAAGTACTCTTTCCACTATGGCATATCTACTGCTATTTCTGCTCCCATTTGTCAGGAATGGTGCAGGTTCCTATAAATACAGAGAACTACTGTGCGTAGACCATGATGGTCTCATATTAATTGTTGGCAGCTCACTTATCCCTTTCTAATTAAACTAACTTATTCGAATATCATCTTACTTGTTTGCGCTATGTATCTTGGAATTAAAGTCTGGAGCTCTTCGGTGCAACATCTCTTTACAGAGTGCATATCTTCAAAATATATATAGGCTTGATAAAAGAGGTGGATCTTTTAGACGGGTCATGTTTTGACTAAGTGGTAAGTGTACTTTAGATTTTGGCCATGATATTTACCGCTTCCTTTGTAATAAATAACTCCATTGGGTGCTTTTTTGGTGATATATAAAGAGCCTTAGCAAGGAAGACAGAAGAGAGGAGAAGTTAGAATATTGATACAAATTTGATGTACCAAAAATCGAGACGCTTAAAATTAAAACGTAGTTCAACCGACCGAGAGATATCACTTCCAAACGAATAGACAGTGAAAAATGTTAAATACGATCGCAACACCTAGGTAGTAATTTTAGGGACTCACGAATTGAGGGAAGTGATGGACAAAACAGTATGTTCAACAGCGTCATATGCCGCCGAAATTTATAGAAGTAGCAGAATAGTGAGTTAACGAGCATCAACCGCAGAAGGAGGGCAAACAATCATTTGTTGGAGATCTGATTCAGTGAGGTGTCCATTCTTGAAGCCAGACAAGAAAATCTTATCAATGTTGAGGAAGTACATCTAGTGTAGAACTCCCCCGAGCCAAGCCTTTTGAAGAGCTTTTAAAACATTTTAAAGAAGAAAATTACATTGTACTTAAGACGACTTGAGAATTCAATTTCGGTCCTTTGAGGTTTTGGTGAATAGCAGCGTGCTATAGAGTTACAATAGTCTTCTAACTAGGAATGGTCTGTAATTTTCTGTACCAAGTTGACTATTGCAATCTTAATTGTATGAAAGGAAATTACTTTTTTTCAGGAAAGAAAGCAAGAAATTCAGAAAGGGTATGATGGGAAGAGACAGGGACTTTAGAATTAAAGAGATAAGCAATAAGCTTGAGCAGTGTGAGTGTGCATTGATTTTTATATCAGTATGGATATGGCAGTTGTGAGCTGCACGATCATGCTCTAGAACTGTAGGGTAAAGGTGGATAGAAAAGAAGTTTGCTAGGGAAGATTTTTCTATTTCAGAAAAGAGCATGGTTAGTCCGAAGTCACCTCTCACAGCCTCATTTGAATTAAGTTTCAAATTAGATCCTTTTTGACGACCGAGAGACTATGCCTGCGGCTAAACGGAGTAAGAAGAAGGGAGGAGGATTTGCATCAAGGCAAAAGGAGTGGATTTGATAAAGAGAACCGGGGACTCTTTGAGAACCTTTTTAGAAAAGCTGGAGTCTGCTTTCCTGCTTTTTATTTTTGGTGACTTCAAAATGCCCAATTATACTCCTTCCTTTTAAAGAATCTCAGACATAGAGTACTCTCCAAAACTAGATAGCAAAATAGCCAAATTTCCATGAAAATTACGTCGATTTCTTTAGAAATTTTCCTTTGATATATTTCAAGTTTATGTCATAGAACAACGGGTAAAAATAATTATGAAAAAAGTAATGTGTATATAAGGAAATGATTCGTTCTATATTAGAAAAAGATAAGTAGAAATGTGGCAATAACAACAAAACTTAATAGTTATTCCACAGGAACTTTAACAATATATTATTAGATAAGAAGAATGCAGTTCGTTGTTTGGATTGACTTAAGTAATTTTGGGGACGAAGGAATTCAAGAATTTGTTGCAATTCTCTGGCTTTATTTTGTTCCATTCTTTTCCCAATTTCTGCCAGAGATCTTTAGCATTCGTTCGTTTCCGAGCCAAAACCTTCTGTGAATCTACGATTGATTATTTATGGATGGAAAAGGAAGATTTGCCTAAGCCGTTTAATCTGATCAATATTTTCAGTATTTATGAATTAACTGGTTCACCGGTTTTGCTGTTTGCCACGGAACATTTTCTTAATGAGAACCAGGTGACGTGCTTCCGATGTTATGTGGACTAGATTACTTATTTCTAAAGATTATTGCATACACTAGCGTGTACCTCGCGGCATAAGCGGCTGATAGGGCTTGAAAACATTTCCCAAACCATAACGTTGAAACCTCCAAATTTATCCCTTTTCTTAGCACGAAACACGTTTTCAATTTTTAACACACTACAGGATATGCTCAGTAGCAAAAGCCAACAGTGAATCTTCACTATTTTTTACTTATAGGCGTATTTCTTCGAACGGAAACGTGCTATTAGTCACACCTCTCTCAAGCTAAGTGAAACAGGCTGACGGGCAACATTCCGGTAGGAGCTGTTCAAAAACCTGACGCAAAATATCCCCAACCATCTCGCATCGGTCCATCATCGAATCCTTTGCATTATACAATTTTCACCTAGATTGGTTTTTTAGGGACCCGTTTTCTTAGAAGAGTTGCAAGGAGGCTGACCACCTAGAAATATATTCTTCTTTAAATCGCAATCTGTTGCCAATTGCAATTCCTTTAAATGTCCAAAAGATTAATTCATTAAATCTTACACTGGTAAACATGCGTTGTGAGGGACCTTTTGACATAACCTAGTCTCTCTAAACTAATATATTACTAATACCCCCATTAACAGTCTATAATACACATGGAATAGATTGCAATTTGCTGTGTAATTTGATAGTGATAAGTTTTTTCGCCATAATTAGATATTTAATTTCCTTAAATAAACATTACTTTCCCTTTTAGATTTTACTTGCTATTCTATGAAAAGAAATTTTAAGATAAAAGAGGCAAATTTAAAAGAATATTCTTTGCAATTTAGGTGGGAAATTAAAGGAGTATTTTAAAAAAAATCTAGATTTTCTTTTGCTAATATTTGACCATAAGTTTTAATATCTTTAATCTCTCTGACATACCTTCTATTTTGCATATTCCCAATTGTTTAGTTCTAACACTTTTCACTTGAAAGCAATTTCTCGCTATTATATATCCCAGTTCTTTCTCACTCTGTCTGTAGTATCCAATCATCACACAATCATCCTGTGCCATTCTATTATCATCAGGTAATTCCACCGACCAAGAATGTAGGTCACATGACCTAAGTTTTATCTTTTCCCCTTTCTTTTTGCAGCAGATGTAAAAATTTCCCTTTCTTTAAATTAATCTACTTGGCTTCATGGTAACCGTTTTTTCCACTTAGTTTGTCTATAAATTCCTTATATTTTTCTTAGAATCCTTATGTGGCAAAAAGCACAGTCAAGCCGCAAGTACAAAATTTCAAGGCGCTTGTACTCGTGGCAATGTCACTTTAGCCGACAACGCCTATACCATGTTAGACACACCTATATACATAAAGCAGCCCATTAAATTCTGCCCTCAAAGCTTAACCCTTGTATCTTCTATGATAACAAAAACAATCCAGAGAAAGTTTGCAAGCTTTTCTCTCGTCTTTTCTCCTCTCCTTGGATCTGTACTCTGAAACTACTAGGGCACTAACTGCACTTTTCTTCCTTTTAGACATTTTAATGTTACCATTTTTAGTTGCATGCGAGTCTAGTCGCGGGCGACTCTACATCTCACTATTTCGGTCGGTTGGTTCCCGTTTTGCTTTTTTTTTGTTTTGTAATAAAATTGTAACCAATCAGTCGATTCTAACGAACTTCGAAACCCTTATGTTGTTTTACATTCTCTTTAGAATGGTATACCATCCATGGTTCACTCAAGATTAGCCCATGAATTATTTTGTTTTGGCCATAACACCATAATTATTCGGCCGATTCTAACGAAATCTGAAACCCTTATATGTTGTTTTACATTCTCTTTCGAATGATATAACTCTCATGGTCCTCCTAAGGTTATTCTTTGAATTATTGAATGTTGTGTAGGTCTTAAAGTCATAAATCAGAATAAGTGAGAGCACGCGACCTTGTTTTCTACACATTTTACAATCCTCTTCTTACCAAAGTTCTTGAGAGATAGCTAATTTTAGGGGATAGTGACCGCAATGGTTTTTTAAATTCATCCTTTTTCTGTGTCAGGAAGGGTTGGCCATATTAACCTCTCCAATTGGCTCCATTTGCTGTGGTTATATATAATATGCTTTCATTCTCCACATCATTATCTCTTACTACTTACCTATTAGCTTTCTCTTACATATCTATCCTTTACCTTGGTGCAATAAGATGTCATGTGTATCATGCTTAATATTCGTGTGTTTGACATTTAAAGGATTATCTGCTGTCCATTTCCATGACGCGGTTTTAGCTTCCAGCTTCAACTTGCTAGAGGATCTACTGCTATGTCTTCCATACGTTTTCATCATCTCTAGCGTCCGTACTCATCAACAAATCTTTCCCTACAAAATTTCTGCTAAAGACGCGATCGGTAGTATTTCACTTTAAATCAGAGGAAAAAAGGTCCATTCTCTCAGGTCCCATTTAAAGTAAAGCTTCCTGAATGGCTAGTGTCTACCAAAAATTTTGGATTATGGTTTTCTTGCACATTGTTGATGTCTTTTAGGATTACACTAAGGATGTTTATTGAACGGAATGCGCAATTTTGAGCGTCGATTAGTAGACGAGACGAGCTTAAAGTACTTACATTCCAGTCCTTTTCCTACCTTGTTCCTTCGATATCTACCAAACCTACAATAACTTTCTTGAGACAGGTTAACTTCTGAGAGTTGTCGAAGATTGGTTTAGTTGGTTAGTGGGTATCTATCATTTCAGTAATAATCTGCTTATATTTAAACTAAATCATACTTTGCGTCGAAGTCCGTTTAGGTGAACAACAAAGTTCAGTCCTTGATTCACTCCCATTTACACATATCATCTGATTGACACTCATATGCAATACCTCTAACAAAGATAACTTTAGATAGTGAAGAAAATTAAATTTAACTCTTATTCTCTTCAACCACTTTTACCTGAACTGACGGTTTACTCATATAGTATATTCCAAAACGCAGTTCAAAGATCACTTTAGCTTTGTGTCGAGGCTTAAAAGGATTGTTATTGTACATCGTTCTCTATGTTTATTGGACAAATTGTTTGAAGATAATGACATTTGAATCAGAGTTAATGGAAGGACAATAAAATTAATGTATTTTGTTTTTGTTATTTGTTCATATTGACTTGTTACTTTTAATCAATATCGTGTAAGTATGAATTAGTGTTTTGAAAAACAAGTTGTTTAATTTTTTCTTAGTTAAACCTTTGATTAAGAATTGGAACAAAGTGAATGAAGTTAATGAATAAAATAACCTATTATATATAAAAAAACAAAAAACACAGAAATGAACAAATTACAAACACCGATTAACATCTATCGTTAAAAAAGTTATAAGAACTAACACAAAAAATACTAATAATACCGAATGTTCAGTTGTTCTGTTGGTGGGTTAATAGTTTCTGACGATAATAGAATGGCACAGGATAAAATCTAAGTGATGAGGAGTAATCATTTAAAATCAGGGTTTAATTTTTTGATTAACAAAGTGCAAGTATTTTAACCTCAAATGATGCTGAGGCAGATATTTAGATGGTAACCGATTCTGGATTAAGACGATGTTGGTGACTATTA
Source organism: Ceratothoa steindachneri (assembly GCA_963969495.1). Classification (NCBI taxonomy): domain Eukaryota; kingdom Metazoa; phylum Arthropoda; class Malacostraca; order Isopoda; family Cymothoidae; genus Ceratothoa; species Ceratothoa steindachneri. Next base: position 168,795,986 of record OZ018323.1, read on the forward strand.
TAGTATTAGCTAATAGAAGAAACTTCTGGTTTAGAAATAGGCAGGTCAATCCGGTAAAACGAACTACTGGAACGGTTATAGTCGTTATGTGGGCCAAAAAGCCTGTTTTTATTTATAGGCTCTGAACATGATGAGAATGATTTTGAGGTTGATTTTGTGGGGAGTTCTAGTACTAACGGCAACTGAAGAAATACAGAAGTAACCCTAAATATCACAGAATATATTAATTTAGGTCAGGCAGAGTTGAAAAATTGCGTAATTATGTGGATTATTTCACGAAAAGGTCTATCAAAATACGGGTTATATTATACATGTACTGAAGATAGTAGAAATATCATCTAGAAGGCTTGAAGAACTTCTGGCTAAGTACCGCAATTAATGAGAATGCTGATGGAATAAAGTAGGAACGTGGGATTTAGAGGTTTCTTCCAAGAAAAGGTGCAGCGAATATTTTCTAGCGTAGAGCTACATACAATAACAACTCTCTTAGCATACATTACTAGTTAAGGGGGAACTTCCTTAATTTCAAGAAGAGTTTTTTACGAGCGCAGTGAGCTATTCTGTTAAGACAGGCTGCACCTAAAGAGGGGTGGGTTCGGTCACACTGGAAAGACTTATAAATATTTTAATGATAAATTTACCTAAAAGACTGCAGCAGGAAGTGCAGAGCATATAGGATATTGCTGTGCGCTTGATGTAATTATCTTGCACAAAATAAATTTTTAAAATAATAACACAAGCCTTTTCATGTTTCTATACAAACTTGTCAACACTGGGAGGTCTTTTAAATTCTAACTCGAAACATCCGTTAATATTAGTAACAGAGACATGGATCGTATGTACTAAAATGTACCTTTCAATATATATATATATATATATATATATATTACTTCTGAAAATGTATCTATCGAGTCTTTAATAAAAAGTAATAGAATAAAATTCTCGTATGAAATTCACTACCAAGATAAGAGACGAATAACATTATTCTTTATTAAACGTTTTCAACTTTACTTAGAAATATAATAAGACAATTATAGAGCGCATTGGAGTCCTATCAATCTCCTCGGCCATTTTAATAGTAGATCAAAACTAATTTTCCTATAATTAATATAGGACGATGTTTATTTAATTATTGCCTAAATTAATAACATTAAAAGATGCTTGTCATAGGTCCTAGACTCCGCTGTATATATTCTGCATTATATAGAAAGAATGATTTAGGAATATTCTCCTTGTTAAGCAATGAAACCTACCTGTACTATTTTTTAAATTACCAATACACTAATTTGTTCATTTCCTTTAATTTAGAGACTTAATATGCATAAATTTAATCTAATTTCGCATGATCAAAAGTTGAATTGAATCCGGAGCTATAAAATATAAGGTGGGAGAGAATTGGAACCAAGTTATACCCGAATGCAATTCGAATTAGGTCTCTAAAATAAAAAAGGAAGCTTCTTTGTTCAATCGCTTCCTCTTTCTTGTAATGTGGGTGAAAGGGCTAATTTTGTTGCTGGGATCGTGAAATTTAGATTTAGTTGGAAAAGACAAAGTGGCGGCAAATTCAATCAGAGAACAAAGGCCAAATTGGTACAATTTTGAAACGATTCTGTATGGATTTGCCCTCATGAAAGAATCAGAAAAAAATCAATAAAGGCTTACATGGAAAATGGTTGGAGCTCTGTTTAGGGGCATATACATTTTGTAAATATAAGTTATTTACTAAGTAAAATATAAGTGCATATTTTAAGAGGGCTAATCTTACAAAGTTTTACGGTGGACGAGGGCATGAATATCATATATACCATAATAATGAATATATTTAAACTAGTAAAAAATGAAATAAAGGAAAATTTAATTCATTTCCATATCAATTATTTTCTTAGATAGTTTTTATTTCACAATTTTTTCTCTACAGAACTTTTATGGAATAAATAGATAAATTTTATTTCTTTCGATATATTTTGGATTGTATCCAATTTCAAAGAATAAATGTTGAAAGAATATATTTAACTATAATGAATATACGCCACAATCGAAGAAAATGGAAAGAAAGTTGTAAACTATTGTTTTTTCTAATTAAATGGATTTTCTCTACTTTTCAGTTAATGAATTTGTTTTTTTTCAAGTTACATTACCACTGCAAAAAACTTCTTTTGTTTCATATGATATTTGCTTCATTGTGAGCAATTTGAAAAATGAAATTCAGCAATCAGTAATTCTTTATTTTCATAAACTGATTCGAGTTCAACATTGCAACAGAATTGACATAATAAAAATATAACAGAATATAAATGTAGTCACATTATACAGGTAACTCAATAAATGCAATTGATCCGACATTCAAAAATCTTCAGATGGAATGCCTCAGTTCATTTTCTCTTTCATCTTCTCTCGACACCGGTTCTCATCATCTCTGTTTCTGTAAGAGAAGCCAAGTCCGAGCTTTTAAACTGGCAATTGGACCGCATTATAAAGCTGCTTGTGCCAACGAGGGAAATTCTTGGACGGGCTTCCGCCTTCATCTTTCAAGCGAAAAGGTAGATAGCGCTCCTAATCAGTCTTTCGCCAAATAAGACCTCTGTTATCTCTCCTTCCTCCTTCCGCTGGATCAAATTCCATTCGAACATAATAGTTCTTCATATACAGGAGGTCAGAGAAAGAATAAGACAGGTTTGTTAAGAAGCCCTAAAAATTAGTTAGACGATTGCAGTCGCTAAGTAGAGGCCTGTCTCAATGTGACCACACTCAGCTTTAACCGTTATCCATGAAAGCGGGCATTACTTGATGGAATCCGCTCAGATCCTTGCTATATTTTGAAGCCTAAACATTCATTACCCAGCAGGTTTAGCCATCACTTTTCTCGAATGCGTCTATTCACTGAACTCAACGAGTATGTAATTCATCCCCCGCTTTTAAAAATTTAAAAGACGATAAAAGCATAATTATCTATTTATATAAAATTACTGTTTGACAGTGCTTAAAATGAAGCGAATATATTCACTGGAATAATTTGTAAATTATTTTTCATTGAAGGGAATAATTCCGTCTTTTAAGTGGTACCGTATAATTTTATAAAATAAAGCATAAAATGTAATTTCATTCCTTGCAACCATACTGAGCAAAGACCATCCATTCAACATCCTCATAATTCAATTAGGACACTCAATTTCCTGGTTAAATTTGGATGTGAATCCTAGTAAAAGCATATAGTACCTACTTGTATATATCTCTCTCTTAATCGTTTTTTTCATTAAGTTTCTGGAAATAAGGCAATCAACAGTCTTGGTCTAGTTAAATCATTTATTCTTCCGTGCAAACTTTATTGGTGGTTTTCTTTCACCAAAACCCCTTTAATCTTCCTGATACAAAAGCTAAGGAATCAATTTCTATTTCAGATTCATCTGAAAGGTTTATTGCTCGATATTTCAGTCAAACTAAAATTCCGTATGAAGTTATCTAACTTTTTAGTTCAAACAATAGAAAAATGACAATTTATTTCTGCGCATAAAAGCTTTATTTATCCAGAAACACAATTTCTTATAAATAAATCAATACCCATTTCGCCCAATGAAATTGTGTAAAGTTTAAAAGGTTCATAAAAATTGCCCACACAAAAATCGGTCAGATCATTTGCTGCAGCTAAGAGGGGTCTCCAAACTTTTATATAAAAGTATCACTGAAATCTTTTCCTCAGTCAACAGTTTCACAGGATCCTAAGGTATTTGAAGAAATCTTCATGATAATAAAAACAGAAAATAACTTCAAACATTTGTAAAAAGAGTCACCATCGCCATGACAAGCAGAGCGTGGATACCCAACTATGTCAAGAAATAGGACATCAAGCGTCTATCAATACTAAATTTAGACGAATTTATATATGTCAACCCACATTTTTGAATATCTGCAAAGTGCGTTCATTAAAGACCATTCTCACAAAAACAAACTTTTTCTCTCTATCCGCCATTTTCTCCGAATGGGCAGATATTTCAATACACCTCTTAATTCAGTTAATCCAGTAACCGTATAATATCATCATAATAATACCCGTCGTGTATTCATTTATAATTTTTTTTGTCAGTAACACACGAATCAACTTTTTTTGCAAAAATTTCTAATTTTATTTCAACGACTTGGTATTATCTATAATAATAATAATACCTGTCGTGTATTTATTTATAATTTTGGGGGGTTTAGTAACACTCGAATCTACTTAATTTGAAAAAAATGGAATTTATATTACAACGATTTGGTATTTTCTATAATAATGAAATATAGCTCTAACCTAAAAATAATGCCGTCATTTTTGACCGCACAGGTACACTAGTACCATAATAATAACTGTATATGTCTTTATAAATACTCGAGAAGACAAAGAGAATAAGATGGATCTAGAAAATAGCAGGGAAGAGAAAGCACCTGAATAATAAACTGGGTGTCGGATGGCGTTTGATTGATAGACAAATGGCTAAGATTAAATGTCAGACATCACTCTATTCCATTCTCTCGAATAATATGAAGGGACTGCGCGGTCAGCCGTCATAGCACTAGATCACATAGGAAGGTGTGATTGTATATATAAATATATATATATATATATATATATATATATACTTATATATATATATATATATATATTGAGGGAAAAAAAAGTGAATATGAAGATTGTAAGATGTCACGCAGAGATTCTCTTCTGATAGAATTTATTGGCACAGCCAACGATTTAGGTATATTTGGTCTGTTAGCTGAGTAAAAAGGAAAAACCTTCTCTGGGGTTATGATAACACAGAAAAATATGTCAGATAATATCAAAAAATTTCTTTGTAGACTGGTCCGAAGCAGAATCTAATAACCACGTGGACGTGAGCCGATAATCATTGAAATTCGTGCAGTAAGGAAGGAAGAAAAAAAGAGAGAACTAGGATAGCATTAAAATGTTGTATTGGAAATGATTCAATCAACAAGGTTTATATGGCATATAGATGACCATAAATTCTTGAAATGAGAGTGTTATTTGATTAAGTATATTTTAACCTCTTTATTGTCCTCATTATCAATAGCTCTCTTTTTGTTGAAAGAATCTGCAAGTCTTTTTCCTTGCTCTAAATCGTTTCGTGATAAAACACAGATAAAATCATTTTAATCCCTATCGTGATTGATATCTGATTCTTAAGTCTTCTAGTTGATAACTTTTAGAATACGTTAGCTTGACTTTTTATTTAAATCTTCCTAACAAAACAAACAAACTCGTACACCATTGCTTTATCGTTTTCACTTCGAGTCTATTGATCTGTCTCTTTATTTTGTTATCTCCAGTTACCGGGCAAAAATGCCACGATTTCTGCTAAATTTTGGGGAGCTCAGATAAAATAGAGATATAACCGAAACCATTTTTCCGCCAGAAAACAAGTAACACCGCCCAGTGCACCTCTCACTAACTCCTGATAAATTTAATCTCTTTGCACTTCATAGATGTGGTACATTAATCGAATGTAGAATTAACACAATACTTTACTTTCAATAATATTTTGGATTAACATCCAATATTTCTACGACTACTCAAGCTAGGGAATTCCTCCTTTCAATTTATAAACATGATTCATGGCAGTTATGAATGAGGAAAGGCAAAAAAGGTATTTTATAGTTCAGTTGTCCAGTAAGTAATTATTGGAAAATGCGGTTTCAAATATTTTGATTTTAAACCGAAATGTTTAAAACTTTTGGTAAATATAACAAACAAATTATTACTGTGCCTAGTCATTTCAACACATATTTTTTACCGCTTCTGGAGCAAATATTTTTCGAGCAGTTTATAATATGGCCCAAACTTAAACACTACTGATCATATCGTAAGCGAATATGCAAACTGAGCAAAAACAACAAAACCACATTTCACCAAGCATAAACAGAACCGCGACGTCATAAGGTAAAAAAAAACACTACTGACCTGGTTCTAGCAGAACCACGACATGCCATGCGCAAATAAATCCACGAATTGTTAAGAATGAGGAAAAAAAGCGTCAAGCCAAGCACAAACAGAACTAAAAATAACCAAGGAGAAACAGAACCAAAAGTTTAAATCACAAAAAAAAACAAGAGACAAACAGAAACTAAACCATGACTCGCCCAGCAAAAACAGAACCATGACTTATAAAGCATAAAAAGGAAAATGTCTTTCCAAACACTAAAGAACAACGACTGACTAAGCACGAACAGAAACAGAATCAGGATGGCAAAACAATCAGAACATCGACTAATTAAACAAAAAAGTCTTGTCAAGCATTAACAGAACCACTTTTCAAGAACTAACAGAACCACTGTCAAGCAGAAAAATCATTCAGAGGGCTTTGAAAACACTAATAGAACTACGATTAAACAAGCAAAAGCATAAACAGGAATTTCTGAGGATTTACCGAACCATTACTAGAAAAGAAACAAAAGAACTACGAATTACTAAGCATAAACAGAATTTCCATTAGAAAAGAGAGGAAAAAACATGAATGCCAAGCATAAAGGAAACCAGTTCTCGCTAAGCTAAAAAAAAACAACATTTGTCAAGCACAAATAAAACCACGACTGGCCAAGCACAAAAGAACCCGGATTGCCAAGAACCAGAAACCATTGACTGTCTAGGCAAAAAAATAACTACAATTGGCAAATAACAAGCAGGAGTAGTCACGCAAATAAGGGACCATTCTTGCTCAAACATTAACAGAAGCCGGACTTGCTAAGCACAAATACAAGCACAAATATATTATGCTTGTCGCCAAACATAAACTGAACCAAGAGTGGCCAAGCACAAATAAAAACTCGATTAACGAATGAAAAACAGACCCACCACTTGGCAACCACTACTAGACTGCACAAAAATGAATAAGAAAATGACCATGAAGGAAAGAACCACGTCCTGCAAGCAAAACAGAACCATGAAATGTTAAGCAGATTAATGGCACACAAATACCATAATTTTTCAACCACACAGAAATCAAGGTCATGGCAATCACAAACAGAACCACTATTTGGCAACCAGAAACAAAATCAATACTGTCCCATAATAAACAAAACCAGGAGTTGCCAACCAGGAAGAAAATCAAGACTAGCAAAGCAAAAACCGAACCACGACTGACAAAACCAAGACGGCTCAATGAAAAACGGAACCAAACTACTGATTGCCAAGCACAACGAGAACTACAACCTGCCAAGCATAAACAGAACCACAACGGCCCCAAACAAAAAGAACTAGGACTTTCCAATCACATATCGTAGCATGACTTGCCAACCTCAAACAGAACCTGTATTTTTCAAGCACCAACAGAACTGTGACTGACCAATAACAAAAAGTACCACGAATTGCCAAACGGAATAAAGACATGTAAAACACATATAGAACTACGACTAATTAACACAATCAAAACTAAGGCTTGCTAAGTGCAAAGAGAGCAAGGATTTGCCCAAAACAATGAGAACAACGACTGTTCGAACACTAGAGAACCCCGAAAGGTCAAGAACAAACAAATTCCTTCCTAAATTAATAAAATGAGAAGACAAACAGAACATTAACTGGCAAAGAAAAAACAGATGCTAGAGTTAAATTACACAAACAGAAGCAAGATTTGCCAAGATAAATACTACCACGACTTGATAAGTAAGTACAAATAAAACGATAAATCGCCAAACAAAAATATAACAACGATTGACTAAGTAAAAATAGAACCATGACTTGTCAGTTGCAAACAGAACCACGACTGGCCAAGCAAATAATTTACCACGATCAGCCAAGGACAATATGAATGACTACTTGCTAACCACAAAGATAATCACGCCTTTAGGCATAAACTGAACCACAATTTGTCAATCAAAACAGAACCACAAAGGGCCATATACTAATAGAATCAACATTGCTCAAGTACTAACGGAACCAAAAATTTTCAAGTACAAACATAACCATGAGTTTCCTTGCACAATCAGAAGAAAGCCCGGTGAAGAAAAATAGAACGGCGACTTGCTAATTACAAAGAGAACCATGAATGGCCAAGCACAAACAGTATCACAAATTGTCAAGCATTAAACAAAACAGAGATTCTCCCAAAACAAACAGAACAATGAGTGACCAAGCACAAAAATAACCACAAGTTATTAAGCACAAATGAAAGAAAACTTTTTAAGCATAACTGAACTGCGACTTGCCAACCACAGATAGAACAACGACTTGTTAAGGAAAATTGATGGACTACCTGCTAAGCACAAACAGAAGGGCAACTTGCCCAAAACAAACTGAACCATGACTTGCCACCACAAACAGAACAAAGAAATACCAAGCACAAAACCTCCCACGATATGCAAAGCAAAAACACGACTGGCGAAGCACAAACAGTAGCCACGAGTAGACAAGCAAAAAACAAATCACGACTTGCCAAGTGCAAGCAGAACTACGAATTTAAAAGCCCAAACATAATCACGAATTGCTAAAGAGAAACAGAACCAACACTACTCAAGCAAAATCATAACCAAGAATTTTCAAGCGAAACATCACTACAAATGGAAAATAAACAAATAGAACCACGAATATTCGAGCACGAAGAGGACCACCTGAGCACAAGGAAAATCAGAGCGACGCCTTTTAAGAAGCAACAGAACCTCGACTGACCAAGCCAAAACAAAATAACACATGCTACTCATAAATAGAACAAAGACTGGTCAAGCACAAATACAACTACGCCTTGCGAAGCGCAAAGAAGAACAAAGACGTGCCAAGAACAATGAGAACTACGATTGTCCGAAGACAAACAAAACCTCGATAGGCCAAGCACAAAGAAATCACGAGTTGCTAAGCCCAAAGAGAACCAAAAAGGGTCGAGCACAAACAGTTGTTAGATTTTATTTTGTTGGGGGGAGGGGAGTTCCGCAAGAGAAGTTAATAGTTGGGCATTTTTTCCCTTGGAGAAATTACTAATCAACCTCCGTGCAACAATTTTTCTGAACGTCTCATCCACTTTTTCAATATTTGACTTTTCTTCGAATGTGCAGAACACAATGAAAGCATTATATATTGCAATATAATAATTATCAAAACTTAATCTGATGTTTCTTTATTTGTACCATCTTCATGTGCTCGTTAATTTATTAATTTACTAAGATTCATGGCAGAGAAAAATGTTGGGTTGAATTGAATAAAGACAGTTCTAACTTTGATATACAGTAACATCATAGAGTCAACTACTGGACTCATGGCTTTGTTGTTTAGCCTCTAAATATTACATTTACACATCGTATAAATCTTGATTTAGGAAATTCAGAACTTACTCGTGCTAAACTGGTACATCCTCAGTATCCCTGTCATTAAATGATAATAATTGTTAGATTTGATTTATCGAAGAACATAGTATCTACTTTGTTTTGACATCCCCTATATGTAATCTAATAAGAAATGTGTCATAAATAATGCAAATTTGTAGTATTTTTAAAAAATGTTTTTGTATATTATTTTAGAATAATAAAAGGTTAGTAATTAGGTGGAAACCAAAAATAAATAATTGAAATATTAAATATGTCATTTTTAGGTTATATATATTGTAATATTATAGACTCTTGGAACTTTTTAATATTATGTGTTCTAATGTGACCTCTGTAATATGAATTAATCTTAAAAGTGACCATATAAGGAGTCATTTTGTAATTACAATCAATTTCTCTTATGGCCTGCTGAGACCAGTATGGTAACTAACACCACAATTATTCAAATGCAAATACTTAGTAAAAGAATGTTTGCAAAGATTATGATGCATTAACAGCTAGGCAAAAATGTAAGAAAATGGCCCCGGCACCATCACGCCTCTCCCGTTAACAAACATTGTCGGGCAGCAGAAGCTGGCATGCTACAACAACCCCTAGAGCAGCCCGAGTGTATTAGAGCACCTGGTCAAGAGTGAGGAGACAGACCAAGAAAGATCATCCGGTTTCCAATGTCTGCAAGGGCGGATGAGAGGTTGCATCTTTTGAGAGAACCTTTAAACCCCGGGCACAAGCTATACTACTCCGCAAGCTGTGCCATGACTGACATGATTAGGTTAATACTAATAATACAAGGAATAGCAGCAATCGCAACTCATTCCCCAAATCTATAAAATTTAATTAGTTTTATACCATTGACTGAATCAAGTATCATGGCTGACCAAAGACAACAGGATTAATTAATAGAATGACACCAAAAGTAATAGCTTTCTTGAGATACTGCAAAGAGTACAACATACCGTTACCTCCCTAATCCCTATTAAACAATATAATATTGAGAAAGAGAATACAATCACCCTGTTCATCAATTTCATGAGGAGGAAATACTAACGATCTTAAAGACAACTTCTACGAACAATAATTTAATGCGAAACGATTATAAACTTTGTTTTCAGCAAATTATGCCAATGGCTTCAACAGGTCTTAAGCTAGGTGGCTTCCTCATGTAAGAGTCCACTTTTTATAAGACAAACGTCTGTCTATTCTCTTCTCTTTCTCTCTCTTTTTCACACACACGTGCTTTTTTTCATTAGGCTTCCTCAAATCATACCAAAAACTGTAATAATTTTTTCCAAACGTCCCTTCGATACGAATTATAATAAATCAATCATTCACCTTCTGGTACAATAAAAATCACCATGCTTTGTCTCAAGGATGGCTGGAAACAACGGTCATATATGAACGGCCAATTATAGCTCATGCCTGTGGAAAATTAACCTGTCACCTGAAAATATGCATATAATAACTGTAAAATTCCAATAGGAAATATAATCTATAGTAAAAACCTGGGATAAAATAAAAAAATTATATTAACTTAAAAAAATATATATTAGATAATATTTTATACTGCGAGATAAAGTTAATGCACCATGCTGTGTCAAGGAGCCTTTAAGGGAGAATACCGGTGACCAATGTCCATTAGCATTCTAAGCTTACAAATTAATTATTTTTCCGCATTTATGTTTAGGAACTGGATAGCCACCACCAAAAAACTATCAAATAGAAAAATTTTACCGTGGAAATCTCTCATCCAGAGTAATTAACTTCTACTAGGGGAAGCTCTCTCTTGGAGTTCTGCCACCCTCAAAAATGCAACTTTAAACAAAAACACTGCATGAATAACTAGTCTATTTTTAAGGCTATTTTCACAAAAGAAGTTCTATTAATACAAATGAAAGTAAATATTACACAAAGGAAAATTAAACAAACGTATATAGAGGTTGGTTCGTTAAAAAGGTGGCAATATTCGTGTTCGTTTACCCGGGATCCAACAAAACTCGCAGGTGTTGCAAATCACTGAGAGAGCCTCTACGAACAAGGGGACTTAGCACCCACGGAAGAAGGGTACTAATATGGATAGCCTCTCGCTGATTCCTCTAAAATGGATATATGGCACAGGTTCCCGTTATATATGAGTCCAAGAACCTTGCTATCTATATATTCCTACGTTAAATCTTTATGCATAAGTATACAAAATTGTAATCATTTCTAGCAAATAAAGTAAAATATAGCTATATAACTATATATTTATTATATTTATCCATTAAGTTAAAGAACGTAATTTAAATCTTCATGCATACGTATATATAAGAAGTAGAGAAGCTATAAATGCTCAAGAAGCTACTAAAAACCTCAAAATACAAGAGGTAGAGAGCATTCATAAAGTTGCTACGAATTAACTCATATTGACCATAAACAGACAATTTGTAAATGCATCTCCTCCCATTTCAAATAACTTAATGGAGATGGATTTTACCGATGAAAATAAAAAGAAAGCTTCTCGTAAGTGTTTCCTGCTTTACGATGCTCAACAAGGTAATCAACGTTTATTATTATTTTCTACAGGCATAAACAGGAACTCATCAAATCCTCGTCTAAATGGTTAAGCAAACATTCAAAGTTGCGCCAACCCTCTTTTCTAGCGCTATACACTTCGTTGTTAATGCGATATTAAAACAATTTCATGAGTTTGTACTGTGTTATCGGACATGAAACAAGAGTAGACAACAATAAATATCTTTTTCAGCAACTTCTTGCAATCAACCACAGGCTTAATCCCAACGACATTTGTATTGTTTACGAACAGGCTGCTAAGATGTCATTCAAAAGTTTTTCTGAATACGATAATTAACGTATGCTTTTTTCCATTTGTCCCAAACCGTATATTGCAAAGTGCAATTGGAAGAATAAGTGTAGACGCGGTATCACACTGATACTAACTTTGCTCTAAAAATTTTATGATACCAGCTCTAACTTTTGTTATCTTCGTAATGTAATTGCTGCATTTTAATAAGTGCAAGAAATTATTCCTCGTGAGTCAGATTCAGTCAAAGATTATTTCGACGATAATAGCAATTTTAGCTTGCGCCACAGTAACAGAGCAAAGCCTTCTTACCGAACAGTATTTTCAATATGCACCACTGTGTTATTGTTGACCTCCAACACTCTAACAACTCTGTGGCAGCTTGGAAGAAACATCTACAAGCAAGAATTTTATCATGCCATTACAACATATGTGTCTTTCTTCAAGTGTTCATAAAGCAGTAAGAACTTATTAACGTGATGATGATGATGATAATTCATCATTTTCTTAAATTTATGCTTCAAAATATATATGAGTAAGCTCCTGAAATTTTGTTTCAACTGCTATAAGTCTTATTATTGACTGCTGCTTTATATTTATGCGGCAGATTCTTGTAATACTTTTATTACCAATATTTTTTTTGTGAAAGATACTCTCTAAAACAAATATATATTGAATGAAATTGTTCAACACATACGAGGGGCGGTCAATAAGTTTTGCGAGTCGGTAGGGCAAAACAGAGGAAGGGGGATGGCTGTTTGTGGGGGTATTAGGACAATTCATGACAAGTCAAGACCTGCCTTCGCACGCTTCTGTATCGTCTATTTAAGAAGCAATAGCTGATCGCAGATCGTGAGTCACAATTTTTTCAACAATGAAGAAGGTTGAGCACCGCGCAGTGATCAAATTTTTGACCAAGAAGGCAAAAATCCAAAAAGAGAGCCATGAACGCATGGTTGCAGTGTACACCGACACTGCTCCTTCCTTTGCAACCATTGCTCGCTGGAATAGGGACTTCCACCATGGTCGTGAGTCCCTTGAAGAGGACCCCCGTCCAGGACGCCCGTCAGACGTGACCAACGAGACAATGTGGACCGTGTGTAGAGGAGGATCCTCAAAAATCAACGGGTGAAGGTCGAAGAAATCGAACGAGAACTTGGAATATCACATGGAAGTGTTATCAACATTATCTAGCACAATTTGGCCGTGAAAAAAGGTCTCTGCTTGCTGGCTCCCTAGAAACCTTACGCCCTATAATCGACTTCAACGTCGTCAAAGTCCACAAGGCCAGAGTTGCACAAGCTGCCCTGCGTGAGTGCAGATTCAAGGAGCTTAACAATCGCCTCTACAGTCCATATCTGGCCCCTAGCGACTACTTTTTATTCCGCCAACACAAGGCTGCACTGCGTGGACGCCGGTTTGGGACGATAAAGATGTCCAGCTTGCCGTCCAGGAGTGGATTGAACAGAGGTCGGGAGATTTCTGGTTGTCGGAAATTTAAAGCCTCAGGGACTGGTGGCGCAAGTGCATTGATGTCGAGGGTAGTTATATTGAAAAATAATAAAACACTTTTCCTCATATCTCGTTTCCATATATCCGAATTGCAAAACTTATTAACCGCCCCTCGTAATTCTTTCATTTAATCCAGATCTATCAATAAATTTTATAATTTCAATACACTGATGGAAATTGAGAGCCACACCAAAAGGTAATGCTCCATTGACACCATTTAAATAGGCCTGCAAAATTTTGCTATTGGAGGACCAAAATTGAAAAATACATAGATAATTCTCAGTTTTAGATCAAAATTGTGAAGTTCTATAAAACAAACAATTTGGGATGATAGAGGAGAGTAGTCCGTTTTGAAGGTTTAATATGGTAAGCAAATTTACAGAACATTTATTCCATATTAAATTTAGGAAACTATCTAAACACAATGATGATATAGATTTGAGGAGGGTAAGAAATGGTTTTACAGTCCAGAAATGTGAAGTGTGATGAGATCGTAAAATACAATATAGTCACAGTGTGTTAAATATCTCTAAGTTGGCCTGGCTTTAATGTTACTTCGCTTTGGGGGAATTTAAATGCAAAGAGGATGCAAAATTTTGAGAACGAAAATGATAAAAAATAACAATATTTCTTACCATTATGATTATCTTACATTTAGTTTTATTGTATTTAAGTATAATAAGAAAAGATTGATGAAAACGACTATAAAATCAAGTTATTTACAATGTAATCCTTTCCCAACCTAGTAACATTATTCTGTTTACAATTGAAAATTTGTCAACGACAGCTTTATCGAAAAATGCAGATATGAGTCATAATCAGCAGAATAATGTAGATATTAGTGAAATTTAGCAAATAATGCATACATGAGTAAAAATTGGCAAAGCAATTTAGATATGAGTGGAATTGAGTAAATCAATGCAGATCTGAGCGAAATTGAGCACAGTATTGCAGATATGAGTAAAAGTTAGCAAATCAAAGCACATATGAGCGATATTCAGAAAAACAATACGGATATGAACTAATTTCGCAAAGGAATGAAGCTATGAGTTAAATTTTACAAAGCTAAGCGGATTTTGAATGAAATTTAAAAAGCAATGAGACATAATTGATATTTAGCATAGTAATGCAGAAATGAGGTTAATTTAGCCAAGCAATGGAGATTTGAATGTGATTCAGCAAATGAATGCAGATATGAGCGAAATTTAGCAAACCAATTCATATATGAGTGATATTTAACAAGACAATGCAGATATGAATGAAATTTACCATAGAAATGCAGTGGTTTAATCAATCATGAAATTTGTTGGGTGTCTTCTGCCGCCGTTGGGAAGCATAGACTTTTCTCTTGTTGACTTAAAGGGAGGCAAAACGGTTAGTATTTTGAATAGTTCCTTTCCTTTCATACTCTTTGCTCGAAGTCATTGAAGAGAAGTCATTTTGAGCAAGGCAAATTGACCAATAGTTATTTTTAACGATTTTTTTAGCAAAGTTTCATGTCTTATTAAGCAAAACGGAATATATTTTACAAAATGAACGCCTCCTAAACTACTGGGTACCCTTAAACGTGGTGTGTGGTCACTGGTCGTGCCATTTAATTTACATTGTATTACATCCTATTATAAATATTATTTTATCGAAAGGTCATTTTGTTAATTGCGGGAAAAGAGAACGTCAGATTGGATAATGAAATTCTCTTAAAGATATGAATGACGATCGCTGGTGGTGCAGGAATTGTGTGGTGTACAAACAATCAGAAATCAAGGAACCTTCTACAGTTCGGATAAAGGTAATTTCGATATAAAAAACTTCGCTATTTTCAGGACATAAGATTGATGTATGTACTAAGAAAGGATGGAAGAAAAGAGAGCGTTGGATTGATTGCCTATATGTGTGATACCAGACATGCTGGAGCTGTCTTTGCATTACCTTTTAGACACGATGCATCGCATTAGTGACGGATTAGCTCTGTAAACTACGTAATAAATTGTGTCTGCTCTCGCAGAGAAACAACGCCGAGACCCAGATGTGGGAAATCAAGCGCTTTGTTCTGTAGGATAGCGAGAACTACTCTCAAAATGTGGCTGAATCAATTTAACATATAATGACTATATCAAGATTTTGGCCTGTGTCTATTTTTTCATCTTTATAAATCCTCAAGGATGGATATAAAGTCTTTTAAAAGTTCTATTGTTTTTGTCATCTGAAGCAATAATTTGTTAAGGCCCATTTTCACTCAGAATGATCAGAAATTTCACTCAATCTGTCTTTCGCTAATAATGTTCCCCTCAAAAACGAGCACCGATGATATCTTTACACTGAGAAACGTCTAACTAGCTTTCCTTAAGTCGAATAGATTAAGATAAGTATTTAGTCACGTGCGAGTCTAGTCGCGGGCGATTCTACTTCTCACTATGTCGGTCAGTCGGTCCCCGTTTTGCTTTGTTTTTGATTTTTTGGGGTAATGACACTGTAAATATTGTGCCGATTCTAACGAAATTTGAAACCCTTATGTTGTTTTACATTCTCTTTCAAATCATCACCGACACAACCTACACCACCACCTACACCAGTATCACATAAACTACCTACGCCACCTACAACAACTACACCACAACCACCAACTACAACACTTACACCACCATCACCTGCACCACCAGCAGCTATACCACCACAACCTAGACTACCACCACCTTCCCTACAATTAACTTCCCTACAACCACCTACACCTACACCACCAGTGCCTACCCCACTAAAACCTACACCACCACTTGCATCACCTACAACGGCACCACCTACAGCACCATGACCTACACCGCCATCACTAACAACACCTACACCATCACCAACAACATTATCACTTACACCGGCACCACCTACACAACCTTCACCTACATAACCTACACCACCACAACCTACATAACCTACACCACCTCCACATACAGCACTTCCACCTACATAATCTACACCACCTCCACATACAGCACTTCCACCTACATAATCTACACCACCACCACCTATAATACCATTTACACTATCAGCATTTACACTTACACCAACCAAACCACCACCTCCTACACCATCTACACTGACACCTACACATAGACACTTTTTCGGATCATCACAGAGACATCCTACACCAAAACCACCACCACCTACCCCATACACCATCTACTCTAACACCTAAACCATATACCTCACCTACACCTACGCCAGATTCAACACTACCAGCTATACCAACACTTACACCACTTACACCGCCACCACCTACATAACTCGCACTCGCACAATCTTCACATACACATTGTATCGAATCATAATCAACACAACCTACACCAACACCAACACCAACACCAACTACACCAACACCAACTACACCAACACCAACTACACCACCACCACCCAGACCACAACCACCACTAACATCACATACAGATCTTCCTTCTAGCAAAAGATCTGTAGCTGATGTTTTCAGATTTCCATCCAGTATATTTATGCAGTCTTTAGATTTCATTCTTCTTCGTTTTGGAATTCATTCACTGGTCCCATTAGAGCTAAATCAACCACAGAACATTATGCAACCGCTTCCATATTTAACCGTTGGTATTGTGTTTTTTTGGAGAAAGGTTTCAGCTTTCTTGCGCCAATTCTTCCGAGCATTGTTATGGCCGAAAAGTTAGATTTTTGTTTCATCGCTCCAAAGTACACGTCGCCAAAGGCTTCCTTTATCTTCAAAGCTTTTTGCGAAATTTATGCTTCCAGCAATATGACGTGTTTTGTGAAGAGGTGTCCATCGTGGTCGATATCCATTCAGTTTATTCTTATTTAAACTCACAGTATTGTACGCGTAATTACGTTGATGCTCTTTGTATCCAAATCTTTAGCAATGTCATCCAACAAACCTTAAATGGCGTTTCACAAGGCGCCATACTTTGACTACTACTAATCAATTTATTCACATTTGACATCCCACAACAACAAGCCGCAGTAATTAACACTTACACTTACGCCGACGATATCTCGATAACAGCACAATATCTCTCAATAATAAAAGCAAAGATGACAATATAACAAAGTATATGCAAAATAGAACACTGGTTTGCACAAAACGCACGGCTGCCTCACCCAACAAATCAACTGTAACGCTTTTCACATCCATATTAACATCGCACAGTTTTCGTTGAGATTTTCGGTTTTCTTCCACGCCCAGGCAAAGTTTCCGTTGTGCCACATTCCTTAAACTTCTTTATAACATATTATACCGTTGATCTAGGTATAGCCAGCCAAACGTTTTGATATAATGCTGTAACTGTTTCCCAACTTGTGGAAGTCAACAATCTTCTGCCGTAAGTTAACGCTGAGCTCCTTCGTCCTTCCCATCGTGCTGACAAGAGACTCACACGGATAACACGTGTGTCCTCCACGTAATGTTTGTAACTAAGTGGCAAGGATATTTCTAGAACATTCCGGTGGGAGACTATTCCGGAATGCTCTATACATGAAATACAGTTCTTGAAAAGTGTATAATTATGAAATTAATTATGATTTCCATGCTGGTACGAATAATTTTGACTATGCAGCTCTTGTAATAAACTTGTTCTGGAGTTATTATATTACATTAATAGTTCTGAAACACATGTTTTGCATTCCTTTCCATATTCTTATGAATATATATTTAACATGCCGTCATGCGACCCACCAATTTCAAGATATAAGCGCAAAGAATGGATATTACTTGGTTTACTAATAACTTCACTGCTATGTATATATATATATATATATATATATATATATATATATATATATATATATAAATATATATATATATATATATATATATATATATATATATATATATATATATATATATATATACACTAATGCATTAGTAATGGCAACAGTAAGTGGTAAAGTTAGACAGTTCCCCTTACTTTACCAGTTTCGCGTTAATTTGATTTACTGTTGCCATTGCTAATGCATTTGCTTTAACTATAGTTCCATACCATGAATTATTAAAAGTGTCACGTTTTTTGATTTTCCAAGTCATTGCGTCCTGTCCGTCAAATCACTGATATCAGCCTTTCTTTAAAATCTTTTGATAGCGGATCAGCTCCCAGATAACTATAGCTAAGTTATACAGTTACGACTTGTTAAGTCTCAATTTTTGTAATAAAATAGCTTGTAAAAGATTTTTTTTATATAAGCTGTGTTGAGGAATGGATTAAGGAATAGTTAGCCGATTGCTGCTAAAACAATTTGATTACGCAAAACAAGGAAAACAAAGATGATTATATAACGTTGAGTTTCTCATACAATAATACACACATTTTCGGTATCAAACCTGATACAGCTATGTGGGTTGATTCTAAATAAGATTCACTATTTACAAAAAATGGAATCTATCCTTAGAGACAGTGCAAAATTATATTCCTGTAGGAAAGATCCAACAAAATAGCTATAAAAGTTTTAAAATATGTTGCTACTTTACTTTCATGGAAAGCCATTGTGAAATCAGTATAAAAAACAGTTATTCCTTATCTAATAAATTAATGACACATAACTTGGGCTTATTAAATGTGTTATTTAGCTATAACGCATCTTCACACTACCTTATTTTTAACAAAACTGAAACCTTTCACAATTTCTCAGCAGAATTTCAGGACTATATTAAAATTAAATTTTCATTAGAATTATTTTCTATTCAATGATAAAACTAAGCATCAGATAGAGGTAGTAGGAATGGGATTACCAGATACCATCAGTAGCGCCATATATTCTAATGATTCATCTTTAAAACAATTTTATGAAACTGTCATTAGGATTATAAACGCATATTTTACTCTGGTTATGTAAATGATCCTTTGCTATATTTAATAATTTAGATTAAGCGTACCAATCTTTCAATTATATTAACTCGTTTCTTCCTAGCATTAGCTATACAATTGAACAAAATAATAACACACGGTCCTTCCTTAAATAGTATTATAGAACAACTGAAAATTTATCTAACTCTATATAGGCAAAGCCTAAATTTATTGGTATTAGCATTAACTTTTTCATCAAGTTATTGCCCATATAATTCAAAGTCTGAAGTCTTATTATAAAAGAAAATGCTCTTACTTTCTTATTTTGTGAGCGAAATTTCCTTTCCTCCTTTTCTGTCATATGATCTTCCTAAGAACTCTAAAATTCTCTGAAGTTCCTGAAATGGGACCTTTCAATTAGGTGTTAACTAGACAATACATCAATTTGTAAAAAACCCCCAACTTTTTCGCAATAAATTTAAAACCAACTTGTCGACCCCTTTTTCTTTAGTTCCAAAGCCAAACTTCACATTAAGCTGAGGATACGAATTACTACCCATGTATTTAAGAGTCCTCGTTGTTTGTAAGATACCTATATTAAGAGTACGATTCGATCTTATAATGAGAGGTTTTATTATCATACATATGAGAATCAGCCACCCTCACAAAAAGAACTCTAGGAAGGAACCTACTTATATTAGGAATCTTGCAATGTAATGCAGGATAGATCGTTTTATTGAGAATATTATACTAATGTTCCACAATAATGATAAATATACTCTAAGTATTTTAGCATCACTACTCAAAACATTCAAATCTCATACGGATACACTAAAAACACGGCTCCTCCCCTTTTTATATCCTAATTATATCTATCCTTGTCACCACCAACTAACTTTTATTATTTATTTACCAAATAATAAAAAGAATATTTTTCTTTAAGGATATCCCGCTATAATTTTTCACTTCCTTATTTCACATAAAATTCTGTGATAAGCTAAATGTCTTTTAATAATTCACAGTGTTTCTTCTCGGGGTTTTATGTGCTAAATTAAAGTTTACAACATAATGACTGATGCAGCTAATATTTTCACAGTTTAATGCTATTTTGTCATTTAAATTGCTGAGGTTTGTTTTAATTCTTCATTATTCGACATTGTTATTTAACTTGATCATATTTGTATTTAAATTTGCTGGTATATATTGTTTTAATTCGATCATTTGAAAAAGGTTGGTTTGTTTATAATTTTTTATTTTTATATTTGTACTATCCCTTCATTAATTTATAATAATATGAGTGCTTTGACAATCTTTCTCATATAATGAAATTTTATTTTAAATTGCCTTATATTATTTTTTTGTTCCCATTCCCATGTAATATCAATCCATATTCCTTTGTTTTTAAAGATTTTAAAAGACTTCCCAATAAGTTTAATCTCCATAATAATTTAATCTTATCGTATTTTATATTGTTTTATGAGTTTAGAACTTGAAGATGGCCGCTGCTTCCGAAAATATTCTTGCTACTAAATGTCTCTTGCACGCTCAATTTCGTCTTGATGTGTTATATATATATAATATAGTAGCAGCTGTAATGAAACGAACAATTAGGTTTCCATCACAAACTAAATAATGGTAATTAATGCTTGATAAGTTACAGATATAAAATAAGCATAAATATAACATATACATGTACAATCTAATGGTAGGATGAAAGAAACTGCAAAAATATGGTGTTGAAGATGATCCTTATAGATAACACAATAGACCTCGATGAGAAGTTATAATGAGATAAGTTACTCAACAAATAATCTTCTGCCACAGGTGCGCACTAACCGGAGACAATATTCTGATGTTAATTTTCTCTATTTCTCTTGTAATATTCACTAAAGTTGCTGGTAGTGGTTCGTTTTCTCTCATTGCTTCTCTCTTGTAGCTTCTTCCACAAATTCTTAATCGGAGTGAGGTCTGAGCTCTGAACAGTCCAGTCCATGAAACTTAAATCCTTCTAATCTAGGAAATTCTTCATGAAATTTGCCGTAAGGCAAATTGAATTATCTGGGCCTAAAATGGTAAGTTGGGCATGGATAGTTTTTATATGGGGCAGAGGAAGTGCTTGCGAAGTTTTCTATACATTTGAGCATTCATTCTGCCCGACAAACGGACAATTAGGCCAGTACATTCCACCGAATTTATGCCCTATACCATACGCTTCCTCCACTAAACTTGGCACTGCTCTTACAAGAATAGTCCCAATGTTTTCTTCTACATCTGCGGCGAATCCAACGTTGTTTAGGACAGGAATCAAGTCACAAAGTTTATAAAGCGTGTTTACCCTGCCTAATTTTTTTCTGAAACTTGGTGAACAAGATAAAGCTGTGGCGTCATATATGGCATGCAAGACATACCATATGTGCATGGTTGGACCAAGTCCAAGAAGGGTAGTCTGATGTTTGGAATGCCAATAGTATGGACGGAGCTGAAAAACAAAGGTACTGACTGCTACTTCTGCGCTATTGATTTTACCTGGATCAAGGGTAAAAACAGGAGTAGCCTCAAGTATCCTGATCTTCATTCAGCACGTCTCCTGTTGCACATATTGATGAATTTACAGTACCTTTTTTCGGAGCACTTCCTGAGATTAGTGACAAAAATGAAGAATAAAAAGGTTTTTGCCGATGATTCTCCACATGATTTTTCCAAAATGGAGCTAAATAATTGAGTTCGCGATCTTAGCTTGTCAAAGTCTACTGCTAAACTATCGGCATCAAGATTGATAGATAAAAGCCTTCTCTCTTACCGTGCTTGCATAATCATCTACCGCAAGAGACATCAAGAGTAGCTTCGTTTATTCTCTGAAAATGGCTTGGTGAACTCTACAGATGTTGTGCAGCTTCTGCTAAATCTTGGAGTGCACCTCCCCTAATTCAAAGATTTAAGACTGTTCATTGGCATCAGCAAGCGGTCGTTGAAATTTTTTTTGCTTCACAACAGCATAATACATCCCTTTCTCACTTAACTACAATGAAGGATAATTAAGTGATGTACTTATAAAGCAAATTCGAGGTGTTTTGACCCCAGGATTGTTCACCTTTTGTTAGGACAGGATAATCGGCCTAAAGCTGCTCCCCAAGCGTAGCTTGATACAAAAGTTTACCAAAGCTCTCAATAAGGAGTGGGCGAGTTGTATTGAACTGAAGATGGTTTACTTTTTGTTAGGACAACAGTTCACTTTCAGGAGTACACGTGCTATCTCTGTATGTGCGATAGTAGGGACCGAACGCAGCATTACACGAAAAATCAGTGGCTTGTACAATAGTAATTGGTGCTTGACAGAGTAAACAGTCATAAACAATCCACTTGTTGATAGAGACACGATACTCAACTCACTGCTGCTCATCAAGCTTAGCTTGATCAAACAGGTCACCAAAGCTCTAGACACAGATGGTAGCTATTTCATTTACTTGTACCAAGCTTTTCCAGGATTGTCTAATGAGAAGTGGAAAGCTCACATCTTTGATAGTCCTTAACTCCGTCAGCTAATCAGAGATCGGAAGTTTGAAAACTCAATATGCGAATTCGAATAGGAAGTGTGGAAGGCTTTTATTCTGTTCGGAAAACTTTCTTGGGAAGAAGAAGGACAGGAACTACGTAAAACTTGTCACTCTTATGCTGACTGCTTTCAGAAACCTCGCTGCAACATAAGCATCAAAGTGCATTAGTTATTCTCGAATATGGTACGGTTACCTGAGAATCTGAAACCAATGAGCGACGCATAGATGGAGAGATTCCATCAGGACATGAAGAAGATGTAGACCTGGTATAGGGTACACTGGGATGCGGTCATAATGATTGACTACTGCTGGAATTTAAAAATACTTACCTTTA
This sequence comes from Ceratothoa steindachneri, assembly GCA_963969495.1. Classification (NCBI taxonomy): domain Eukaryota; kingdom Metazoa; phylum Arthropoda; class Malacostraca; order Isopoda; family Cymothoidae; genus Ceratothoa; species Ceratothoa steindachneri. The sequence continues at coordinate 168,819,284 of OZ018323.1, forward strand.
TCAATATCTACTATTCAATGCACACTAATTAATTTTTGTAATATTTAATTATAAACTGTGTAAGAAAAATAGGTTTTTTACGTTAAAATCTCAAGTTGGAAAGGAAATATTAACAAAAGTCAATTTCAAACGTGACAAAAATGTAATCGATTTATTTATAAGTTCTGATTTTCTAAAATTGAATTAGCACAACAACCTGACCTGAAGGAGAAAACGGAGCTCATTTTCGTATGCAATAGTGCAAAATTGTCCTAACTTAGTTGAAAAAAATGGAAACGACATACAAAGATTTATTTTTTGTAACACAGTGTAATCAACTTTATTTTTCTTAACGCTAAATCAATGGCTTGACTGCTTATGCGTGAGATTTTAAAGATGTGTCCGTTAGGCAACGAGATACTGTTTTCCAGCAGAAACTAATGCTCATAGTTTTAAATAATTCTCAGAAAGTCCTTACTATTACTTTGTATCGGTCTTATTTTGAAATACAGACGATGTCTTGATCATCTATCTATGAGATTTTTCTAGACCTCATAGATGATATAAAATTATGTACTACACTTTTGCAACGTTTTCAGCTATGGCTCTTATGGAAAGATGATTCTCTTGACGTAGCTTAACAATTAGGTTCTGGATATAAGCAGGCGTATTGTGCTCCCGTTGCATGATTGCTGTTCGTAACTTGACGAAGTAATGACTGAAAGTACTAATAATTGATGTAAGTTACTGACATAAATTAGAAGGTTGTCTTAAAGATAGAAGTAATATATTTACGCTGTCTGAATCATTTTCACCACGATTTTTTTAAATTAAAATGCTCTTTTGTAAGTTTATTACATGGTGCGATAGAATCCTGCATTAATATCTCAAAAAATAATATGCAACATTTTTATTGATTGCTACAACGGAAATTGTGAGATATTGCATTTTTTTAATATACCCTAATATTGGGAAATTAATTTAATTAATCACATGCTGAATGAAAATTCCGAAATAACATATAATTGGTCGAAAAATTGAAATTTACTTTTTTTTTTATTCGTTTTGGACATAGAAATATTAGTTAAATTTCATTATTGAATATTTGTGCATACAAATAAATCACTCAGGGGGCGATGAAAATTAGGCTCGCGAGCGATGGTTTCCACACTACTGCCCTAAAACAACCAAATCCTACCGCCCAGTTTCACTTCTGTTTACATTATCGATACCACTCGAAAGACCATTAAACTAAAAATCAGCCAAAACATAGCTCTGTCTCACACACAGAACGCTTTCAGTAAAAGCATACTCAACTACAAACCTCCTTACCAAACTCACGCAAAACATAATCGATGGATTCAACCAACATGGATTCAATAAACATAAACACATCCTTCTTTATCGTAACAAAATGCATCCTAGCACACAAAATCTTTTCATAAACCTTAACAACGACAAAAAGTTGATCTTAAATTTCATCTTTGGCAGACAGGAAAAAATCGCCCAACAAACCTTAAATGGCGTTTCACAAGGAGACATACTTTGACTCCTACTAATTAATCTATTCACATATGGCATCCCACAACAACAACCCTCAGTAATTAACACCTACACCTACGCAGGCGACATCTCGCTAACAGCAAAATATCCCTCAATAATAAAATCAAAGATGACAATACAACAAAGTATATGCATAATAGAACAATGGTTCGCACAAAACGCACGGCTGCCTCACCCAAAAAATCAACTGTAACGAATTTTTACATCCAAATTCCACGAATGGAAGATACACGCACATGAGCGTGGTAGTTCCATAGTGGTGTGGGCTGTGATCACGAGGCATGACTGGGGTCCGCTAGTACGCCTGGACACGTTATTGCATAGCAATCGATACGTTGCACTGCCTTTTGACCATTTTCATCCATGCATGCAAATGATGCAATTCAAAAAGGATGGAATATTCCAAGAAGATAATGCACTTTATTATGGAGCCTCAGGTTTCCATGAGTTGTTTAAAGAACCATTTAGAGAGGGCTTACCAAAGGTGTGGTTACTTTGTTTACCACAGATTAACTCAATGAGTCATGTATTGGACTTGTTGGATATATTTATTTGCAGTTGATCTACTTTGCCGAGCTAGATGAGGTATTCTACCTATCTATTGACATCCAAATATAAAAACTCGTATCTTATGAAATTTTACACGAGCTCTATTCAGAAGCCTGGATGCAAAGCTATACAAGGAGATTACTGGAGTATCCATAGGCTCGCCACTCGACAAATAACAACTATTCCAACTTAAAGATTCCATAAATCAAGAGCCTGTACCCAAAACAGACCAAACTCGGCGTGTACATGAACGTCAAACGTGAATGCACTAAAGATTGCAATAAATTGGTTGCGAGGTCGTACATACGCCGCGATATTGAGGAATTGTTCAACATGAGGCTCCTTTCATCACCAAAAAAACAAGAATTTTTTTCAATTATCAAAGGCTATTCAAACAGAGACTTTCATAACATACAATAAAAGATTCTCGATCTCACTTCATGGAAGATGAAAATAAAGTTGAGAAACTATAACTCATTTTCTACAGAAAAACAGAGAACAGTCGCTTAGAGAATAGACGAAGAGCTATTCATAAAAATGGTGGAGAACAAATGGATAAAATGAACCTAACTTTAAATATATTAAACTAATCTAAAAGCTAGCGCATTGCAAATGAAGAACAAGATCACAGCCGAGCAATCAAAGTTGAAGTCAGCCAATGTGATATACAGATGTTTATGTCTCCATGAGAAGTCTAGGCCTCAACTCCCAAAATCTACATTGGTATGAGAACAACAACCCCCAGCAGACGACTCAATATGCACCTTCAAGAAGGTGCTATTACTATCAAGCACCACTAGAAGAGAGAACACGGAGAACAAATAACGAGAAATTCCTTGTTGACAATACCAGCATCCTCCGTAGAAACTCCAATATATTGCGGTTAAGATTCCTTGAAGCCTTGCTTATTAATTAGAAAAAACGTGAGCTCAATACAGAACATCTTTTATTTAACAGAATTCTTCACTTGTTCCTTAAATATCTAACAGTACCACACCACGCCGCCTAGATAAGAACGCCACAAAAAATAATTCATTCCACACCCTCAGCAGCTACTCAAGCAGATCTAACTCAGCAGGTTCATGATCGGATCATTCTTAGCCGCTGATCGATCGGTGGGTCGTGGATCGGGATCATTTTTGAGTCTGAGATTTCATCATATCTGGTCGTGGCAGAGGAAATAGAGTCAAGGGCAAGATCTGAAGACGACCATGCCAGACAATTTTTACTCGTGTGACAGGAATTTCTTTGCGCACAAGCGGAAGAAAAGAACCAAACAAGGGAAGGAAAAACGCTACCCGACTTGGCTAGAAGCTTCTGAACCGCAGGAAATCCTCGTTTGCCGAACAATTATCCTCCAGCGGCTTGACCCGTTCTTCACGGACAATACCCGTAAAGAAATCAAGGATGAGCTGTCGAGGCAACAAAAATTGGAAAGAATAACCAGAGTCGAGAAGTTTGGAAAGGGCATAATATCATCAAGCTGGTTTTCGCAAACATCGAGATGGCACACAGGGGCAAGAAGGAGGGTCTCCTATGCATTTACCTTCACGTGGCCTTGGAGCAAATTGAAGCAAAAGAGATCGTACAGATCGAATGCTGCTTCAAATGTTTCACTGTTGAGAAGCATCCGATAGGGGAGTGCGAGGTGACTGACATCACTTGTTCCAACTCTTCCATAACCGAACACAGTTAAGAGGAGTGCATGACGGGGAGGCATCAATTGCTGATGGGACCACAAGGCCTTGAACGTGAAATATCCCGTCCGCAAAGAGGCGATCCGGGCGAAAAATAGCAAGAGAAAAAAGTAAAGGAGGCAAGAGCGAGATTATACGTAGAAGTAATGGCACTGAAGAACATCGCAGCCACGGCATCGAAGCTGGTGATGCCAAGCGAGGGTAGAGAAATAATAGCCATTCTTATTTTGCCCAACCTGGACAAACGGACAGACCCTGGTACATTTGCGGAGTTAATCCACCTCCCCCATAAAAACGGAACAAATAAGAACTGTGGTTTCCGCTCAACTACGCCTCGCAAGAGGTTTTCAAAAATCAATTCACCGACTTGCCCAAAGAATACGAAATAGAACTAATACCACCTGAAAAAGAGGAATCAACTGTAGAGAAGACTACTTACTATTAGCAAAATCCCCAAGAAAATCCTCCAAAAAAAGAAGAGGCAAAGAGAAAAGAAGAAGAAAAAAAAAACGTACAACAAGAAAAGGAAGACAAAGACATCCCTACAACGGAGAAAGGAGAAGAAGACGAAGATAAACAAAGTCACAAGTGATTAAATTAATAATGAAAGCATCCTAAAAAGTGATAAAAAGTTATAATTAAAATTAAAAATAGATGGTAATTATAAAAGTGTCAACTAAACTGTATGAGTAATTGATTAATAATAGGAAACTATAGTAAACTAAAAGGAATTAACGTAATAAGAACTAAACTATCAAAATAAAGTGATTATAACATTAAAGTGAAAAATTAAATATGTAAATAAAATAAATATATAAATTGAAGAAAAACAGCTAAATTAATGCGATTGTTACAAAGTGAATAATTTTAAATTATGTGATAGAGTAACTACAGTAGTAGAATTTTAAATGTTCGAAGTAGTAACAATACCAAATTATATGTAAATATTACTGATTATCAATTTTCTTGTATCTAATAAAGTGAATAAAAATTAATTATATGAGAGAGTAACGAAAAATTTTTAAATATAGCGTGAGTGAATTGTAAAAATAATTAACCTAAATTATAATTGACTCTCCCAAAGAAGCTGAGGTAATATGCGCGGAAATAAAATCGAATGGTTTTCCAATAAATATCTTTGTAGTGTATAGAAGATCCTCACCACAACAGATTGAAGTTGACGCAAAATTATATAATATTATTGGAAGTATCATTAAAAATAATTACACTTTATTAATTTGGGATTTAAATCCTTGAAGTATTAACTATGAAAAGTTTAATGCCGACAGGGAGGAGCAGAGGCTAATGGATTTCATGATATCGAAGTCAAATTGAAGAATAGGAACTGTGCATACGAGCGTCACAAGCGTAACCCACCCGAAGAAAGTAATAAAATTTACTTAGCCCGACGAAAGGAATGTCAGAAGGAAATACGAAGCGCTAAAAAATATTAAATTCAAATTGCTTAAGAAAGTAAACATACCCTGAGAAGTTTATCGATTATGTATCCAATAGAAACCCGATAAAGGAAACAATATGACCTATCAAAAATGGCAATAACAAATTAGTTTCGGAAACAGAAAAGGTTGCGAATATATTAAATACTGTTTTGCATCGGTTTTTATAGAGGAAGATGAGCATAATATACTACGAATGAACGACGTGATAAACTCTAACGAGCATAACTTAAAACTGATATCGAATTCTTCGAAGTAGAAAAAGATTTTTATATTAGTAAATTAAAATCCAGTAAATCTCCACGTCCTGATTTAAACTATCCACCACATTTAAAAGAAATTTGAAACATGATAGTGAGACCGCTAACGAAATTATTTAATAAATGTTTAGAAGGAGGTGTCATGCCATTAGATTTTAAGCTAGTGAATATAACTGCTATTTTTAATAATGGAAAAAGAGAATTCCGACCGATTACACTGGGGAACAATGTATTTGGTGAATTTAAAAAAGTACACTTTTCTACCTAATTCGAGCATACTGAATTTAAATCTGAAATCAGATTCTCTCTAAATGCTATACATTTTTCATAATATCAATAACTAATATTATACAATAATTTTCATTTTATCACGCCTATCATCATACCCTGAAGTAATTTTGTATCATCCTTTTGCGTTATTTATAGTAAAGCAGGTTTTATGCACAAACATTTTATTGCATATTAGAAGAAACTTGAATTACACATTAATATTACAAATACTGGCATCAAATAGATGCTAATGTATTAATGACTATACATCAGGCTGGAGGACCTCTTCTTGATTTGAATCTGTCAAAAATTTGCGTAGGTAACTCGTTCTCTTGTAAGTCTTCTTTGGCTGATCTCTTCTAATCGTTCAGCAGTAGTCCACCATCATGTGTTGATCACAGTGACCTTGGTAGCGCTTTTCCATCGTCATCAAATTCTGATGGAAGCGTTCCCCTTGTTCGTCGCTCACGGCTCCCAGATTCTCATGGAATCGGTCGAGGTGACTATTTAGGAAATGCAACTTCACACTAATATTGCATCTAATATCACAATATGCTAAAAGCATATTAGTATCCAGATCCTCGTAGTTATGCGCTTTTTTGTTTCTCAAGAAGTTAAGAACAACGGTAGAAAATGAGATCCTGTCTGCCTTCTCTTTTTCATTCATGGTGTTCATGAATCTAGTATCACTCAGAAGTCTTCGGATTTTGGGACCATCAAATACTCCTGCTTTTATTTTTTCGTATGACAAAGCAGGAAACGCCGATACTATGTTCTGAAAACAATCATTGTCAGTGCTCAACACCTTGACATACTGCTTCATCAACTCTAGTCTGAGATGAAGTGGAGGGAAAACAATCTTCTTTCGACTTACGATTGGCTCATTAAAAATGTTTGGCATTCCTGTTTCCAAAGTTTCTCGAACTGGCCAATCATTTTGAGACCAGTGTTTGTCACGAGCTTGCTGTCCCACATACAGATATAGCATAGAATCTTTTTATATCCCTTCTGCTGGCCAAGAAGGAAGTTGACCATCGTAAGGTCTACACATGTGATCGAATTGTGTTCATGGTACTTAAGTAAATCCATGACCATTTTTATGTCATCGTAAGTTTCTCGCAGATGGAGAGAGTGACCAAGAGGAACTGCACCAATGTCATTGCTATTATACAAAACGACAGAATTGAGACTACGCTTAGAGCTATCCAAAAACAGTCTCCATTTAAGCATATGTCTTTGACTCAACCTGGAGGCTAAAGGTTCTGCAGCTTTCATGGGAAGCGCCAAACCAAGTAGCAAGACATTTAAATCCTCTTGATTGAAACAGTGAGGAGCTAATGAGTGTTCAGCATCTGATCATGAATCTGCAGATTCTGAATCCATTCCGTAGACGTCCATATCAGGTACATCATTTTGAACTTCGGAAGAAGCATATCCACTGAAAATGGGAACTGGTAAAGACTAAGACTGAGGCACTGGCCGGATCGCCGAGGGAATGTTGGGGTAGTTGATCTTGTGCTGATTTTTCTAGCATATTCCATTAGTATTCACCAAACAGAAATAACAGTCGGATACATGATTCTTTGGCTCTCGCCATACCATGGGGATTTCTAAAAGGAAGACCATTTCTCTTTTCTTACGTCCACTCACGATGTTCCATACAAGTATGGCAAACAGCATGTGGGGCCCACTTTTTATCTTGATCGCTAAGAGGAACACCAAAATATGCCTTATAAGTGCCACTCACAAAGTTTGATATATTGCGCCTTTGAGGAACTAGTATGTAACAGCCACATATGTAGCAGTAGCTGTCTAGATCATTAAAGCAATTTCCCTCTGACAAAGCCATCACTCTAACATACGAGAGCGGGCAAAAAGGTTTGCAATTCAGATATAAGGAAAAGTGTTTTATTATTTTTCAATAAAACTACCCTCGACTTCAATGCACTTGCGCCACTTGTCCCTGAGGCTTCGAATTCCCGATAACCAGAAATCTCTCGACTGCTGTTCAATCCACTCCTGGATGGCAAGCTGGACATTTCATCGTCCCCAAACCGGCGTCCACGCAGTGCAGCTTTGAGCTGGCGGAATAAAAAGTAGTCACTAGGGGCCAGATCTGGACTATAGGGGGAATGGTTAAGCTCCGCGTCTCCGCACTCGCGCAGGGCAGCTCGTGCAACTTTGGCCTTGTGAACTTTGACGACGTTGAAGTCAATCATGGGGCGTGAGGTTTCTAGGGACCCAACGTGCAAAGACTTTGGTCATAGCCAAATTGTTGTGGATGATGTTGGTAACACTTTCAAGTTATATTCCAAGTTCTCGCTTGATTTCTTCGACCTTCATCCGTCGATTTTCGAGCATCATCCTCTCCACATGGGCCACATTGTCCTCGTTGGTCACGTCTGACGGGCGTTCTGGACGGGGGTCATCTTCAAGGGACTCACGACCATGGCAAAACTCCCTATTTCAGCGAGCAATGGTTTAATAGGAAAGGGCGGTGTCGGTTTACACTGCAACCATGTGTTCATGGATCTTTTTTGCATTCTTGCCTTCCTTGGTCAAAAAGTTGATCAGTGCGCGGTGCTCAACCTTCTCCATTATTGACAAATTTGTGGTTGACAATCTGCGATCAGCTACTGCTTCTTAAATAGACGAGGCAAGAGCGTGCGGCTGCAGATCCTGACTTGTCATAACTTGTCATAACACTCCCACAAACAGCCATCCTTTTTCCTCTGTTTTGCCCTACCGATTTGCAAAATTTATTTATCGCCCCTCGTAAGACCTGAAAAAAAACCAATAATATCAATATTTTGCACAATAACACTTATTACTATCTTACTCCTATGGACTGTGAAGTATTTGCTTTCTACAAGAACCCTCTCTTTTCGTCCGGAGGGCAGTTTTGGGGGAAACGAGTAAATAGAAATTACAGAATAATTATAGCATATAGGTAAATATATTTATATATTTGAAATCAACATTAAAAAACGAATTAAAAGTGGCAGATAAATCTAAGTTTTATCAACCCATAAGTTTAACATCCATCGTAGGTAAATTAATGGAATCTGTCATTCGCGATAGGGTGATCGACAATTTGGGAGCGTATAATCTCATAAATAATAGTCAACACGACATTAGAACAAAAACGTTCAAGTTTTCTCTAATCTTTTAGAAGTATTTAAAATTTTAAAAAAATTGGAAAACTTAGATTTTGATTTTTTTTATGTACGACCATGGTATCACAAGCAACAACGATTTTAAACTTAAATGACGCAGGTTTCATACGAACATAGCTAAAAGAATTCACCTTGAAAATCATCGATAAATGGAACGCACTCTCGGCGGAAGTAGTAAATGCTAGTAGTGTGAATAGTTTTTAAACCAAAACTGACAGTTATATGTTTAACTAGGGAGCTCCATTGTGGATTGAATATTGCGGGAGTAGAGTATCCTGGCGACAATGTCCAAAGAAGGCCTATTATCATACTATTTCAGAATTGGACTGGCCTTTGAGTGAACTAAGTAGTCCTTGCTTGTTCTCTATAACCAAGTAGCTTTGTAATATGTATATATAACGATACTAATTATACCGAAGGGTAAATTTTTTATGAATTTTTTACGCACATTGACGGTTAAACCTAGCTTTCTGTTTCCTTCTGCGAAGGGTGTGCCTTAAGTTTGTATTTCTCCTTCGTTTTGTACCACGATCGCGTTGTCTTCTACATATAGAAGGTTTACAATTGCTGTCAAGTTAATTTTGGCTCTGACTTTAAGGCGATTTGAATTTAATTGTCGGCCGTCCATCCGATATCTTATTTGGATGGCCGACGGTAATGCGACTCTGGCTTAGTGTAGAACCGCAGCGAGGAAGAGGGAGAAAAGGATTGGCACGATCACAGATCTTTGCTGTTCACCAGATATTATTGATAAAGGTTCGGTTTGCAACCATTAGCCGTGACAGTGGCATTCATTTTTTCCTGAAACAGCCCAGCAATACGGATGAATTATTCTGAACATCCACTCTTAGCTAGGCTCTTCCATACATACAAGCTCACGGTTGACTGAGTCAAAAGCTTCTGTATACCCCATTAAAGGTAATTACATGGGTTGGTTGTGTTCCCTGCACTTCTCTTCCAGTTGACGGACAGAAAACAATTATGTCCACGGTTCCTCTTGCTGGTCTGAATCCATTTTGCGATTCAGGGTGGACGTTTTCCTCTGGAAGCATAAGTCTTGAATTGAGTATTTTTGTTACAATTTTACAGTGATTGAAAGTAACGTTATACCACGGTATTACTACAGTCCTTTGTTCTCTTTTTTTTCTTGAACAACGTGACAATAAAACCGTCCTTTAATTCTTCAAGGAGTAGTTCTTCCAGCCAGATCTTGATGACAAGTTCATGTACTTGGGTTTCAAGATGAGACCCGCCAAACTTGATGACTTCTGCCGGTATGTTGTCGGGGCCACTAGCCTTGTTGTTCTTAAGTCGATTAATAGCAGGGCGTATTCTTCGAGTCTAGGAACTTCATCTAGATCTAGAAACAGTGGACGAGCAGGAATCTCATCAATGGTACCTGCATTGGAATTACAGCCTCTGTTGTGGAGATCTTTAAAGTGCTCTTTATATCGTCCAATGATTTCCTCAATACTGTTCAGGAGCCTTGTTACGTCTTTAGTGCGAAGAGAAGTTAGACCATGATGACAGGGATGGACCATACTAAGCTTTTGTTGCTTGAAGGAAACCTCTCATATCGTTGTTTTCAGTCAAGGATTCGATTTCTCTAGCTTTGATTTACTACCAGCGATCTTTCATCTCACATATTTTCTGCTGAATACGTAATTTTAGTTGCCGGTGTAGCCTTTTCTTCCTTTAATTCCAAGGATCGTGTAAGTAAGTTCTAAGAGTTCTTTTGCAATCTTAGGTTAATACCAGAACCTCATTATCACTTTTATCAAACCAGTCCTGGTGTTTAACTGTTATATCGTAAAGCGACACTCCTCTTCGACGGTGATCGAGAAAATGATAATAGGCTTGCGATTTTTCAAGAAAGGTGAGAGGGCTTCGAGTGGTAGTTCGAGGGAGTATCCTTGCAGGGCACGGAGCGAAGCGCGTATTCCAGAATTAGTCCTTACCTCCTTGACTACCGTATTTCTGAAGAACTGGTTTCTTGCCTGCGAGTCCTTAGAGTAACAGGAGGTCGCGTATGAATGAGTGCGTGTGTACTTAGGCTAGTTCCAATGAATCCTCGTGACTACTGCTTGGATACCACGTGAGCGGTGCCTGCCTCCTGGTTGAATACTAATTTGCTCGTTTTCGCGCTGGGAAATATATAGAACTTCGCCGGAAGCGATTTTCTTCGCCGTCGAAAGTGGGTCCCAGTCAGATTCAACATGCAGGGTGTAACGGCTTAGCGCCCTAGCTAGATTCATCTCGCTTCGTTATCGATCACAATCTTACGGCTATTTGTTATTTGCATATCGCAAGTCTTCTAGATTTTTTTTTCTAATATACTCTCCGTATAATAAATAGATAATCAATAATATATTCGTGGTGGAGCAGTTTTTACATATAATAAGCCACTATATCGCGCGTGATAACAAAATATTAGCTTCTTTTTTACTAGGACATGGGCATTTATATGTCTATTGAACTACAGTCTTGCCTTGTGATTAGGAGTAGTTCGAAGAGTTGTTACTTGACCATTGTTTTCTACAATGAATAGATGAATATAATTAATTTAAGCTTTATCCACCTTTATTTACTGGGAATTAGATTCAAAGTAGCATTGTATATTTTAATTCTAGGAAAGAATTAACATTAATTGACACGCGATTTGGGGTGTAAAAGATAGAAATACAATGCAAATATGCCTTTGCTAGGACGAGAGAGTTTAAAATTTATCTTGCCATTTCTTCGAATGAAACCACATGAGAACAAATCTGTGGGGAGATAGCGTGTTTACGGCGGACAGCCTTAATTACAGCCTCAGCAGCAATGGGAGGAAACCACATGCAAACGAAATTCAAAGCTGAACGGTTCAAAGCCTTGTAAAAGTTGAGCGTTGGGGCACATCAGATCACTCATTAATCAGCGCTCACCTTATTGATAGCTTTCTCTCAACATGAGATAATTTCACCCCTTAACCCTATAATTATGCTTAAAAGTATATTCAGGTTAAAAAAACTAATTTTTTTTTACTAATTCAATCTTAATGAAAATAATTCAAGACTAAAAAATGCCATTTTTTATAATTACTAATTATTCGCATCAGTGTATATTAAGAGTTTGTGATTTCTACCCTCTGTGTATATAACATATAATAACAAAATTCAACGGATAACAATAGGTGCAAGGTTTAGCAGAGACCATCCGAGTCAATATACAATATCAATAATATAATATTACAACCTCCCCCCGCAATATATATATATATATATTATTATTAATCGAAAATCACAGGACACCGTGATATATAATAAGTGTAATTAGAGGCCCAAAGAAATGAAAACTAGTAACACAACACAGAAAAACGCTAAGGAAATTAATTACGTGTTCCATTGAAGCATAGGAAAGAAAATGGGAGAATTATAGACACGGTCAATAGGAAAACTATTTTAACCGTTATATGAAAATAAATAAAGGAATTGGATTCGTTCATTTTAGCGAAGAGAGCGTGATGACAGAGGTTCAAATCCAACTCCTTTATTCATTTTCATATAACGATTAAAATAATTTCCCTATTGTCTGTTTCTATAATTCTCCCATTTTCTTTCTTATGCTTTAATGGAACACGTAATTAATTTCCTTAGCGTTTTTCTGGGTTGTGTTACTAGTCTAATTTTTTGGGGCCTTTATATACACAGACATTTATATATATATATATATATATATATATATATATATATATATATATATATATATATAATTATCCCTCCAAAATTTGAATCAACAGGAGTACTTTCATAGTATCAACTAATAACCAATGTTATTTGACTCTTTACAATGAAAAAGCCATTATAACTTTCCCTTCCCATATACACATTATATCCCTCCTCGAAAACATTTAAATTTTGACTGCTTATTTTCAGCTCTGGTAGACCATCCCAGTAATGTATCATTCTGTTGGTGAAAAAATACTGTCTCGCTTCAAACATACAGGCAAGCGACTGTTGGAAGTGACACAGGTCAAAATAACCCGTGTAAATAAGACAAACGCGTAAACAAACATTTAGCGTCTCCGAATAAATTTATCGAAAGACGGAATTCTACGAAGCACCTGAGTACACATAGCCGCTAGACAAAAGAAATTGTATCACAAAGCTGTGGCAAGCGCATATGTTATATTGATAAAACTTAGGATATGCAAGTAATTTGACGTACAGAGCTTTCATTAAATCTGCCTTTGAGGTGGAGAACGATGATTCTATGCCAAGCCCTCTACCTAATAAGCATATTTATATAGTCAGATTAGCTCCGTTAGGATGATTATTGTATCGTTAAGATTACTAGATTACAGTCGTTAAGAAGATTATCTCGATCACGCCCCCCGTTCCCTTTAAGTTCACCAAGTCGCTCGCAAAGTAACTTCTTGACGTTCCGCTTCGCCCGTTATAGGCCAATATTAAAATAAATTATATTTTTGCCACATTCTTCTTTACCTCAATTACCCTGAAACCTTTGGTAAGCCAAACCCAGATAATAACACAGTGAAGAAAAGAATTCATCTTTGGAGTCAGATCTTAATTTCCCTTCACCATATACTAGGCCTTACTGTAAACTGGTAGCAAGGGATCCCAATATAAATTGGTAATTACTCCTCAACTTCCGATAAGTAGTCAAACCTTTGTTTGGACTGACCAGTGAAGGTATAGAAAAAATGGGCGCAACAATCCATCGTTAGACAAGATAAGGTGAAGAGGACTTCGTGAACGCTGTCAACATCAAGTCGCCTATCTTTAATGAAAAAGCAGACCCAGGGTGGTTAAAAATTGTGGAGGCACAATTTCACATCTCCGGAATTAAAAAAGAGGAGACTAAATTTTTCCACTTATCAGCCTCATTTCCTCCTGACACCATAGATCTTCTTCTTGCGGCCATTTTGTCTGACTAACATTATCCTTTTTTGAGGTCGGAAGTAATTGGACTTTTCGAGAAGACCAAACTTGAACTTTTGAGAAGCTCATCACATCTTCCACGCTCACAAGCAGACCCTCGATCAATACGGAAGAACTACGGAGGATTGCCCTGCAGGTAGGATTAGGTAAAGAACTTCATCCAGGCACAAATTTATCCAGTTTCTACCGGCTAACATCGTGCCTATAATTGCCACTCATAAAGAACTTACTCTGACACAATTAAGAAAACTGTCCGATCAACTGATGACATTTGGTAGTGCGGAGTGCCCTTAATATTTATACTAGTAGTGAATCGATAGGTCGCAGTGCCGTTACCGTGTCCAACGCGCTTATGCCGTATAGAAATGTGGATAGGAGTGATAAGTATATAAATAATTCTGCGGGAAGTGCGCGGTTAGTGCACAAAGGTGGGAAGTTTACTACTCACATATATTCTTTGGGATAAATGCAAAATTGGAATGATACGGGTGCAGGTGTATTGATAATAACGGCTAAATTTGTGAAATCAGGTGAATTGCGCAAGTCTAGTATATTCTAAGACATTTTAATCTTTTAGTGGACTGTGCACGCGGCATACTTATAGACAAACAAATTAAATTTGCATCTAAACTAAGATTATCTAGAGAGCCAGGGGTAATCTTAATTATCAATGACATTCAACACCTGCCGCCCACCAACGTTACTCCCAATGATTCACCGTACCAGCTAGTGATGGATTACTGCACGGAACCAAATGGTAGACGGATCGCCACGACCGGTGGCATTCTTTCCGAGCAAGCTAAGCCGGACGCAGCAATCATATTCCACCTACGACAGAGAGCTATTAGTAGCGTATCTTGCTTACATGCACTTCAGGCACCTGAATGAAGGCCACCACGTTACCTTGTGCAGTGGTCACAAGATTTTATTATTAACTTTTGCATAGCCATTAAGTGCTAAAACAGACAGGTCACAACGCCACTGGACAGCCATTCTACAGTACGTCAGTGATATTGCTTATGTGGGTAGTCAGGACAACATAGTCGCTGACTGCCTTTCAAGGAACGACATTCGGTGCAAATTGATTCTGTTGACCTCAGAGCTTTGGCAAAGCGCAGGATAATGACAAAGAAATTAAGAAATTTCGCTCGCGACTGAAATCTTACTATTTTCATGAGGAAGTTCAGCTTTGGTGTGAAGCAACACCAAGATACCCACGACCGTTTGTCCATTGGGCATTCAGGAGACCTATCTTTAATTAATTACATAATTTGTAACACCATGGCATCAAGGTTTCACTTTATCTTGGTATTCTGGACCAATATGGACAGGGATATTTGCTCCTGGACAAAGGAGTGCCACACGAAATACCCTATCCTGCCCATTGATATTTCATCCTTAAGTTTTGAAACTGTATATACCGATATAGTTGGACCACTCTAACCGTATACACTGCCTGGACTATCCTACCCATCACACAATCAGTATTTACTATCATGCATCGACCGAGCGACAAGATGGATTGAAGCGCTACCAATCCCGGACATAAGTGCCGCAACGGTTGTTTTAGCTTTCCTAGACGGGTGGATTTGCAGATTTGGAGTCCCGTTTTACGTAGTAATTGACAGAGCTAACCAATTAGAATCTGAAGGTTTTCAAGGAACTGTCCGCTCTCGTTGGTTTTAATCGTCTCAACACCACGGTATACCGCCCATCCACGAATGGGATAGTGGAAAGGGTACAGACGACTTGAAGTGGTCCATAATGGCCTGTCGATAAGGCTGGCTGGTGGCACTCCCAATTGTCGCTTTAGGCATTTGCTCTTTGCCAAATTACTTAGGATTTTCACCTTTTACGGCAGTCACGGGAACCATGCTCTTTTACCCAAAACTCTTACTTTCATCATCGTCTTCGGAGGCCGAGTCAAAATTTGTTAAAGAACTGGCATCAACCATAGCACAAGTCAACTTTGTGCAGGCAAACATAGGTAACCTGCACTCGGTGTCTAAACCTTTCGTGCCACCAAATCTTTACTCAGCAACTCATGTGTGCGTTCCAATAGACCTAGTGCGCAAACCACTAGAAGCCCCATATGCTGGCACTTTCCGGGTAATCAAGCGCGGCAATAAGGTTTGCCCTTTTAAATTCCCTGACGGAAGATAAGACACTGTCTCAGTGGACAGCCATATTACTTACCATGGTAACGTGCCGGGCGTTCAGCAACGCTTATAGACTCAGGCAGGAAACAGGAATAGGACCAGGTGCACTTCACCTCGTAGAATGCATGGCACAAGAACGTCAAGACGGACGTTTTCACACGCTCCGGGAGGCGAGTCATGTTTGCCAGAAATCCGTCGTTCATGTATTGCTAATCCTTGGGTAGGGAATATTGTAGCTACACATTTAATGAAAGAGGAAGAGGCAGAAATATATACATGCTTCGCTGCCTCTATAACTCTTTTATTTGCCTTATTATGTGTTTGTTAAGTGTCGTAGTTATGATTATGTAGAAATCGAAAGAGGCATAGGAAAAAATTGTGGAAAAATTGTATATAAATGTGTTAGATTTTATTATTATTATCTTATTATATGTCAGAACATGACATAAATAGAACCGTTTTAGTGCAGGGATGCACTTATGTATGTGTCAATGCCCTGTGCGTATATTGTAAATGCTGTCAGATACTAAGGGGGCCAAAGTAAGTATTTCATATGTATCTACCTATGTAATGTTACCCAATTTTCTCACCTACTCCATTACTGGCAGGAGAGTACTGTAGTGATCGGATTATGTAATACGTAGGCTGCTGGCACCAAATTGCGAGGTTCAATAGGCACATCGAAACCTCCACAAAATGGAAACGCGGTTGTCTCATTAAATCCCAGCATACTCCACTCATATAAATTAAATGTCTAAAATTGGAATAAGGAATTAAGAATGTATAGATTAATTTGCATCAATGAATTTGAAAATAAAAATAAGTAATGTAATATATTTTTTAATGTACATATATATATAGAAGGCAAGCGACCGTTGGAAGTGAGCGCGGAACAAGCAACGTACTAAGGCGCGAAAGGTAAAAATGACCACCGTCAATAATACAAACGCGTAAACAAACATTTTCCTTTCAGAATAGATTTATCGAAAGACAGAACTCTACGAAACACCTGAGTAAATATAATTGCTATCTAAAAGGAATTGTATCACAAAGCTGTGTCAAGCGCATCCTGTTATTTTGATAAAACTTGGATATGCAAGTAATTCGACTTATAAGGCTTCCATTAGCTCCGCCTTTGGGGTGCAGAACGATAATTCTTGGCCACGCCACTCTAGGAAATAAGCATATACAGTGTCTTTATTTTTACATGTCTTACATTTGAAGTTTAATGAAATCCATTATTATTTTGTGATCATAATGAAACAGTCAAAGGTTGTTGGTAATAGTTATAGGTTTTCAGTCCTAAAATGGCTAATTGATATATTTATTTTTAGAAGTTATGCCAGTTCTAGTGAAGCATTGATTTTTAACAAATTTTCCCTGAACTTTCAGATATTTATCGACTATTAAAAAAATTTATTTAAATTAATATTATTTGCTTAAAATGAACAAAAACTAAGACTAATAATCAGTTTGCATAATTCACATAATAACTTAATTTATTTGAAGATTCTTCTTTTTAAATGCTGACCATTCTAAATACATTTCTGCTGTCCTCTCGATTTTCTTAATTATCCTTTTTAGTTCATTACTATCTACCCTATAATGATTAGGATTTTCAGTAATAACTTCCTCCTTTAATGTTTGGTATTCCTTTTTCTTCTGAGAAATTCTATACTAATTACTTTCTACATTTCTTCCTAATGACATTGGTTGGGATACACCGCTTTGGGACTCCCTTAAATATAGTCTTAAAGTATTCCGCATCTCGCAAGTATTCTTACCACCTACATCCCACTTACACAATTCAGCAAGTTTCCAATTAAAATTTGTAGATTTATTAGTGTTTTTATAATTCTCAGAGCTAGGTATAAATTAACGAATATAACTGAGCACCAAATTAATCAGAATTAACTCTATCAACCGAGTCATTTCAAATCACGTTCTCTGATTAAAGCTCACTCATTCTACTTGCAAGATCTCTTACCTTTTCACATTTGTGTTCAATTACTTTCAATTAATTTCACAGCTGAAGGAATCGATGCTCTTTCGCAGTATTTTTCCTGCCCCTTACATGTTGCACATACAACAATTGACCTTTCCTATAAATTGGGGAATCTTAAAGGGCGGAAAATCTGGCCCGCTTCTGTGTCTTCGTTTTGTAACATCGACTCAAATGGCCCTCGGATTATCCTGATACCTAGAAGTAAAAGGGGATTGTTTCCCTCAATAATTGAATTGCCATTCCTTTCGCACATTTCGTTGTAGAGGGATCTTTTGGTGGTAAAAATTATATAGGCAAATGCCCAGGCAATGGCCAGGTAATAGGCCTTAGTAGGCACGTAAGGAAACCTCATGAGTCCATGGATATTTACATCTACGTGCTGGACGTTCCTAAGCCTCACCGAGTTTGGGCGATAAAACATCACGCCAACATCATTCAGGAAGCGCAAGGTACTTTCACACACGTATTTTGCATTCGAAAGCTAAAAAACGAATTGAAGGAATCTCTCTCATACAAAGTCGGAAGTCCTTTAGCACATCAGAACATCTCAAATGACTTAAACATAACCAACTTCTTGCTCCACCGCTCTTTGGTTTGTTGGTTCTCCCCAGTTTTGTGCCAAATTCATTCTCCTTTGGTTCCAGATTCAGAAACAGTTATATGCGCGAGTTCCCATTTGCCGATCACTACTAGACTCACGTGACACCACCTATAAGTTCCTATAAATGGTCTCAATTGGTACAAATAGATGAGTTTAAGTTCGAAATTTCCTCATTATTTTTTTTTTTTTTAATTTCTCACACGCACCAAGAGATTTAATTAATTATGTCATAGTTTTCTTAGGTCCAATCACAAATTGTAACGTCTTAAATTAGACGTTTTTTTTACAATTTTTCTTATAAAAAATCAATTATGAAGCAGGATACCTAATAATTGAAAATCTTAGTGAAATAAAAGTTTGAAAATTTTAACTGTACTATATGTAAGATGCAAATTCAACATAATATTTGTCGTTAGCAAGCTGGGATACAAATGAATATTTATTTTCTCACTCTATCATAGTAAATAATTTTGTACGATGAAATCTTATTTCACCCACAAATCAATACAGTCAGCATCAAAATATTCGAGCAATTGCCACTCGATATTTAGCCCATATTTGTGCCGTATCTTTGAAAGTACTCGTTTTCACTGTACAAATTACAAATCGTCATAATTATATATTAAAATGACGATGAGTTTAGCATAAATCCCATGCGTGATAAACTAAGAAATTGAGAACCAAGTTAGACTCAACTACAGCACTTTACTAAACAAAAATCTTATTTTAAAATTATTATTTAATTTAGTTGTGAGATTTTACTTATTCCTAGACATTATAAAAACGAAGGCTTTAATGCTATGAAAAAGGGTTTTCGCTGTCAGAAGAACTTGCAATTTCTAAAGTATTTTGGTCTCTCGAGGTTTACAATGTAATTTTCACTACCTAATATTTGTGAAGTTTCAAATTTTCACGTTTGCTTGTTTCTCTGAATGTTGCACTACCCCTAACCAATCATCAGTGGTAAATCTTTTTTTCCTTTAATTGAATAAATTAAAACTTACTTTGCTTATACTAATGCAATCATTTAAAAGCCTTAGATAGACGGTTGTCCACCAGAGCTCTCACTACCCTAGTTGATGAAGCATGAGTCGTGAACACATAGTTATCTAGTTAAATTCACAGGAATACTTGGCCTAAGAAAATTTGGTGTTCTATGGGTTCTGCTGCCAAACATAAGGTGGTACGCGTTTGAGGCGTCCCAATATTACGACTGTCTGTGGAATCACTAAACACTCTTTATTGTCTTCTAAATTGTGTTTTTACTTTTGAAATTTTAAGGTCTCTTCAGGCTCATGATGAAACTGTTGTTTATATTGGAACTTTCTTCCTTTATGGTATCATAATGAGAGTCAACCACGTATATTAACTAGAGGATATCTTGCAAGCATCTACTTAAAAAACACTTGAATCAATTTGACCAATGAATTTTATAATTCATTGGTCAAAACCTATTTGCCATTTGCAGTGAATTTGTGATCTCTGCGCTTAAAAAGGTTGAAAATTACCTGGAAATTATGCAATTACAATCTACAAAATTGATCTCATCTATCATGCTGGAGAAATATTCTACTCGTCAGCAAAAGCTGTCTCTTCATGATAAGCACCTGGAGATTGCAAGATCGACTGTTAAAGGTATTCTCGTATCGTGCATAATACAGTGGAACATTTGAACAAGCTTATTATGGCTCAGGTTGTATATTGTGATATTTCTAACAATTCATAAATACCACGATCTAAGTTTTTTGCTATTTGATTAAACTTAGCAGGACTTACGTAAATCTTACAATTGTTTAAGATTTTCTATCAAAGTTCTGTTGTCTGCCATCTATTATATTCAGTTTGTTAGTATTTTTTATTTTGAATACATGAATTTTGTGGAGAGGAAATGTGGGCTAAGAGATCTTTCATAACAAGTATTTTTCTATTTGGTATCTCCTCTGCATTGTTTGCAAGATGCCCCGTGGCACGTCATTTAATTGAATTCCTAGAGTACCCCTCAGTCTACTCTCATTCCTTCTTTTCAAAAATGAATTACCTTGTTAGTTACATCAACTTAGAGTCTCCTTTTTTGTTTGTCCCATAGAAATAATGATAAGGCCCCTAAAAAAGATGCCGAAACCGATAATACCAACTCACTGTAAATTATTTAATGTTCGCATAACCTTTCGGTTGGGGTAAAATTTAGAGAGATTACAGATAAAATTCTTTACATTTTTTTCTGACAACAGAAACCCCTTTTGAATATTTTGCTAAATCTAATTTTATTTGTATAAGCTAATTTAAAATTTAAATGTTTGCAACACACCTATCATTTCAAAAAATTTAGATCACACAATACTCGAATACAAATATTTGGAAGCTGTTTTAAATTGCTACATAAAAAAATTAAATGCTATCGAAGTTGATAAAATTTTACACTAACAATTGATATTATTCTCAATAAAGATAGAGAAGAAAAACTTAGGAAAATTGAAATAACTTTTACATACCTGTAGCTAATTAATTACGTTCATATTGGTCATTATAGGTATGCGTAGGAAAGAATATTATCTCCTTAACTTACCAAATTTAGGCATTAATTTAACTAATTATAAGGGATAAGAAACAATATCAGAGAAAAAAATATCTAGCTTATCAAAGTTTTTTAGTTTTTAGAATTTAGCTGAAACCTTTTATAAATACAGCCCGAGTAATCGTATTTGAAATGATAATGTGTGTCTGGAGATTATATTCTATAACTCTTTGTCATCTTGTGGAGAGCCATGACCCTGGCATTAAAATTGCACCAACAAAGTGTCTCGCATGAATAGAGAAAATTGGATCAAATGTCCATGCGTATATATATGTATATATATATATATATATATATATATATATATATATATATATATATATATATATATATGTGTGTGTGTGTATGTATTTGCAGACCATTCAGGAATTAAGCGGAACGCCGTGAATTCAGATATCATTTTAAATTTGGCGACAGTGTAATAAAAACGAACACTTCTTGTTTGGTAAAGAGGTTAAGATGAGACAGTTGTCACGTGTCAGGTGTTATAAAATTTATATCAAGAAAGCGTCAATTTTTAGACGCCATGGATCCATGACCACGGGACAAGGCATTAACTTCGGTTGAGGAAATTCCGCTTTGCCCGCAGAGCTAAAGACGGCGTAACCTGAAGGCAGGAAGAGGCCACGCCTTTTTCCTGCCCTACCTATAGAAGAATAATGGAGAACTCATAATGATTCTTGATTCTCACTCTCGATCTCAGAGTCACCTCTTTATTAATTACGTTTAGTTTAGCGCAGCGAAGCTCCTGTCTTAACCGCCTAAGTCGTGTTAGCGTTACTCTCGCTTTCCTGACCGGTAGTAAGAAATTTCCCTGACCGTACTCTGTAAGCGCGAGCCTCATTTTCATCTAGATTGTTTTTTTCTTTGTCTCGAATTAAACCCTTATGTTTTATAGGTGATTCCTTTCAGTCCTTTCTCGATCACAAGGATTCGGTAAGCCTAATCAAGCCGATATATATTTGAGTATCTTTGGAGTCAGTTACAAACTTAACGCCACCTATCATTTCACCCCGGGGACAGTAGGGACCTCTCGACATATCGGCGTCATTTTTAACCATAACTAGAACTGATACAGTTACCCGTCTGTATCATAAAGAGGCATCCCTGGTTTCCTTTCTCCTCCTACCACAAAGTAGTATCCCGGGATCATCCCTACATCATGCTATAAAGGGAACGGTAACGTGCCCCCCTTCTTGTATTAAAATTAACTAGCATTGTAAGCCTAGTGTTGTAAGCCTTGTTGCAGGTGGCTAAAAGGAGGAGAATGCTTGCAAATGCAACTGTGAGGAATTCCACGTGGAATTTTATTTTCAGCACAGAAGTGAAGTCCTTGCGCTGGAGGAGAATCTAGAAGTTGGTTAGGCTTAAATTGGTAAGCCTTCCTCTCCCATCCTTCCACAAGCGGTAGCCTTCGAACCGCGTCCACCACGGACCACCTTTACGCGGGTTAGAATCGTCTCGGCGTGAAGATTCGAGGCCATTCGAGAGTAGCGCTCTTTCCCCCCACCCCCGCGGGGAGAGCCTCGGATATATATATATAGGGCTCGTCTTCCTTGTGGCAAACGCAGAGTTGAGAAGTCTCGCCCAGACCCAAGAAGTTTGCCCTAGTTTCAAGTCAGGTGTTAACGACAAAGCAAAGTGACGGCTGAACATTTGTGTCTATTAATTAACCCAGCCAGTGTGGTAATTCCATTTGACGATCGCAACCGAGCGATTTTTCCGACGCCACTTATTAACTCCTGTCGAAGCCCTCTGAGTTCTCTCCACGTATTTCGGGTGGCCGAAATACTCTGCCCTGGACCGGACGTTACCGCCTCCCCCTATCCTTTTGGAGAACCGTCATCACGTTAACTATCTGCTCAGAAGCTCCAAACGCCCTCGCCTCACGTGCAGAAGACATCCATGAAGCCTTACCCTGACGTCTCACCCGGAATCTTCCGTAAGCCAACCCCTCTCCCCTTCAGTAATCCATTTGAGTTAATCTTCCCAATTTGAATGGTCTCCTTCTGTAATACATTAATTTTTAGCTTAATAGTCTGATGCATAACTCTGCAATAAGCCCATCGTTTACTGATGTATTTTTGCACATTAATTCCCTTAATTTTATGTAAATAAAATTATATTTTTGTACATGCCTCTTTAAATAACCTTGAGCTTTGCCATTGCCCAAATTTTACCTGACCTTGTTGTTCGGTAAAGAGCGGTGTCATAGTGTAAATTCCCAAAAAGGCAGTGCCGCATCCGCGTCCTGTGCACTTTCTAACAAAGCGCGTGATAAGTGCGTACAAAATTTGGATGGTTTTACACGATCAGTGCCTAAGGATAATTACAGTTATTGGTCCCTCCCCCATAGATATAATATGGTATTGATATAATATAATGTCTTACCACGGCAGTAAAGTTTTTACAGACAATCTTCGCTAGTAACACGGAAAAACTAGTCAGGAATGTTTAAGCGGGCGCAGCCGCTGGTATGACATTAGTATTCACCGTTGCCGCAAAAATGTATGATAAAAAGCGAAAACTTTTAATTGACATAGGGGCAAGTATTTCATTAATCGCGGCAAGTGTTAATATTTTTTAGGAGGCTATCTGGCGACTGCCCACTTGGGCATATGTCGCCCCAATCATACAGCCTAGCACTAGGCTACTTTAAAATAAAAATATGAAAACAAAACAACGATAAAAAGGAAACATGACAACAATTAGGAAGCAAGCTCCGGCGTCGGGGGGAGGACCCATCCACACGGCGCAGGAACGTGCGACCTAGGAACAAAACAAAAATAACAAAAAACAGAAAAGACTAACAAAATTTAATTAAATAAAAGGGAGAAGGCCAGCCTCTCCTCTAAAAGTCTACTAGTCCACCAGTCAATGAGCACGCTCTCGTCTCGAGCAAAAGGGACAGGTGGTAGTGACCCCGCCCATCCCCGTACTGGGACAGGTAACGTGCGCGAAGATTGCCCAGACTGGGACATTCAACGAGAATGTGCCGAACAGTCTGGGGGACAACGCAGTCTTCACAGTAGGCCGCTGGCGAGCGCTCCATCAAATGGCAGTGCCTTTCGCGAGTATGCCCAATTCGGAGGCGACAGAAAGCAACCTGAAGCCTTATCGGAATTGAGGGATAGGACCATGGGAACATTCACGGCGCAATGGCACGCAACTTTAAGTTCCCTTCGACCGTCTCCCATCTTCTTTGCCAAGCAGCCGAAACGCTGCTCATATTTCTGCTATGTAGTCGGTGTGAGGAAGAGCGAAACGCTAGGCCGGTCGCAGAGTCCTCGCAGACACTTTGGTACCCTCATCGGCGCGCTTATTCCCCGAAATTCCTACATGTCCAGGAACCCAGCAGAAGTTAATCTTGACATCTGCCCGGCTCGCCAAAACCATGGCGTCACGGATATCGCGAACCAGGGGATGCAGAGAATGCAATGCCTGGAGAGCACTCAGGGCGTTTTGTGAGTCGCTATAGATCACAATCCGGTTTTCGAACCGGGCATGTTGCGTAATCTCCCTTACCGAGTTATGTATTGCCATCAGCTCAGCCGTGAAGACAGACGCAGCACCTGGCAGAGCACCGCTGACTTAAAACAGTGGGGATACGTCGTGGAAGCCGCCCCCCCTTCCCCCTCTGCGGACTTGGATCCATCCGTATACACTGGTATGGTTCCAGCGTGACACTAGTTGTGCTCCACAAAGGTCGAACGCAATACTTCCGGCGCTGTACAAGCTTTGGGAGTAGAGTCATGATGACAAATAGCCAAATCTGGTACCCTATAGGGTGGCGTCTTGGGCAGAACTAGGCGCGCCAACGGCACGAGAGCTATACCTAGCTTTTGAACCACTTTCCTGGCCCTAAACCCAAAGGGCTTAGCGTATGAGTGGCGTCTCTCGGCGGCATAGGCACCTTCAAAGTGAGCTGCGGATGCAGTGAGAGTTGTTGGCGCCTGAGGGAGGCATCGGACTCCCACGAACAAGCGAGTGATGCATGGTACGCAGCGTAGATCGAGTGGCATCTCCCCAGCATCGACTAATAGACTCTCAATGGGGGAAGTGTGGAAAGCACTAGTCACCAGGAGAAGGCCGGTGTGGTGGATCGAGTCCACCTTCCGCAATAAACGCTCGGCTGGGGATGAATAAAATTCGCATCCGTAGTCGAGCTTTGAACGAACGAATGATCGATAAAAAGTAAGGCAGTATCCCTATCAGCGCCCCAAGCACTGAACGTCAGGGAGCGGAGAATATCCATGGCGCAGGTAAAAGAGACCCTAAGGCTTCGAATATGACACTCCCAGGTGAGGCGTCGGTCAAATACACGACCAAAGAAACGGTGCGATTCAACCACTCCCAGGCACCCCCTATTAAGAAACAAATCTTGGTCGGGTGGAGTCATAGAAGGGGGAAGAAGTGCACCACCATAGTTTTGGCCAACGAAAACCAAAACATGTTCGCTTCGGAATAGCGAGAGACGCGGTTTAATGCCTGTTGGAGTCGACGCTCCAGAGTTGTCATCTGGACCGTGCCAAAAGAGATCGAAAGGTCGTCCACGTAGAGCGTAGCGAGAACACCCCACAACAGCACCGAGGTGATGCCGTTGATTCTAAGGAAAAAGAGTCTGACGCCGAGGACACTTCCCTGTGGGACAACTTCTTCCTGCTCCATTGGGCCGGAGAGGGCTCCCCCCACCGTACGCGGAATCGACGATCTTGCGAAAATTCTGATATAAACATTGGGAGGCGTCCCTCGGCCTTATCGTGTGGAGGGTCTCCATTATACCGTATCGCCATGCGGTATCATAGGCATTCTTCAGATCAAAAATCATTGTTGCCTCGCAGACCGCATTTTTCAGTCAGAACAGGGCATCCGACGCGGAGTGGAATTTGCGGATATCGCACTGTGCAGAAGACAGATTGCCTCCGCTGTCCGGGAAAATGGCTAATCTAACATTTACCAATTTCTCCATCAACTTGCACAAGCAAAAGGTGAAAGAGGTTGGGCAGAAACCTGCCGGAGTAGAGTGATCTCTCTCCGGTTTGCGAAAGGCAAGCACATTAGCGATTTGCCAGGAATCTGGGAAAAGAACCTCCACCAAGATTCGGTTGAACAACTTTAAGAGAAAGGCCATGACTCGCTAACCAGGTGTCGAAGCATAGCGTACTGGACATCGTCCGGACCATGGGTGGTGTCAGCGCACGGAGCAAGAGCGCAAAGCAACTCACTCACAGTAAACCTGTCATTGAAGGGTTCTCCGCCTCTGGAGGTAAATTCCAGTCGGTGGCCTTTCGCGACATCACGACTTACAATGAGGTCTGGCGGAGCAGCATCACGGCTAGTGAATGCGGAGAAAGCGTTCTCGAAGGATTCCGCCACGAACGCGGGTCCTAGATTGCAGTCCCATTCTCCTGGAGAACAGGAAGGGGGTCCTGCGAGAACTTGCCCCGAATCCTTTTGACTCGCTTCCACATATCTGCTAGAGTGGTCTCCCCGTTAAGTGAAGACACGTATACCCGCCAAGAAGAGCGGTGGGCTTGCTTCGAAATATATCGGAATCTAGGCCTAACCCCACAAATTTGACTGACAGTGAAGTCGTTCGAGTGGCGCTTATAGCGCTTGTAAACATAAAGCTTCTGTTTGAGGGCCGTCTCACACTCGGCCGACCACCACAGAATTGGTCGGCGTGCAAAACGGCAAGAGGTTCTGGGACTAGTAGTCACGCCCGTGGCGATGAGGTTACCGGAGAAGAACTCAACGTCCTCATCAATCAACCTAAACTCCTCGACTGAGATAGAGAATTCAGTCATTTCCTGAAATGCAGGCCACCGCGCCCGCGCCAAGCACCACCAAGGTGGGTTCTCAGGCGGCATTTGTCCTGAAAATGATATTTGAGTGGGAAAGTGATGACTACCATGTAGGTCATCGGCCACCCCGGAATCAAAATCAGGTTGTGCATCCGAAGAGAAAAAAGATAGATCAAGGCAAGAAAATGAAGGGGTTCTCAGGCAGTGATGCATAAACTCATCCACATTTAGGACACCCAGCTCAAGCTCTTCGATCAGATCGGCAAGGACTTGTCCCCTGAGATTTATTGAGTAATCACCCCAGAAAGGATGTCTTTCGTTTAGATCTCCAAGCAAGAGAAAGGGCCTGGGCAGCCGTGTCACGACGCAGGGAAGTCCCCCGCGTCGAAATCAGCTGACGGTGAAAGGTACGCAGAAATAACAGTATACCTCCTATGCAGGAGAAGCTGTACAGCCACTGCCTGAAAGGATGCATCTAAAGTGAAAAGAACAACGCAGACACCCTGCCGGGTGAAAAACGCGCATCACCCAGCCCGGCTCCAATTTCGTGGTGGTGGGGTCGCAAAATCCTTATACCCCGGGAGGGCGGGCAGGGAAAACGCGCCTAGCATGGTCTCCTGCAGAATAATAGCTAACGGGGAACAGGACGAGACGAGCCTCCACAGCTCCTCCCAATTGGCCCAGAGTCCACGGCAATTCCATTGAAGGAATATGCAATCCAGGCCTAGCCCGGAGGAGTAGCGGGGGCTCTCCTTGAACATAAGACCCTTGTGAGAATAGCCGTATGCTTCCTGTAGGCAGAACCCTGGGCGCTGTTGTCCGGACTAAGCGCTGAAGGTGCTTTCGCCTTCGAAAATTATTTAGAGAGTTTAGGCTCACCATTCGAGTCTTTTCCTCCCTCCGCCTCGAAACCTTAGGCGGGCGTTGCGTCTTCGGAGGTGGGGGCGGGGGGCCTCTTTTCGAAGATCTACTGTCTCCGAGCCACTCAGCCTACCAATAGGCGTGAGTAAAGAAGCCGAAGCTCCTTTGTTGCTGTCCTCCTATCGGGGGACAGTTTTAGAAACCCCGGAAGATGGCCTGCAACCAATTTCAGGAGTGTTGCCTCCTGTGAGTCTAACGACTCGGTGAATGCGCATGGCCGTTTCACCTTACGGGAAACGGTCACGCTGGGGAAAGAGGGTGGGAGCCCTGGTTTCAGCCGGGGCTAGGTGTGAACCCTGTTTGCCGCCAGATTTACCAGGGGAGCGCCCAGGTTGAGTAGAACCCGCAGAAGGGATCCGAATGGGCGCAGAAACAACCGTACTCATTGGCCTGGATGGGCCAGGAGCAGAGGGTGTCTTTCTAACCATTGAGGCATAAGACGTTCCGGGCTGAGCCGGGCACGCCAGGACCAATTCCTTAGCCTTGCGAAATGAGGGTCGATCCTGGGCCTGAGCGGCCAGGATTTTATTTTCAAGGAGATATGCACCACATTGCTTCGAAAAAGCGGGGTGCGGCTCTACGCAATTGACACACTTGGCTACACACCATTTGGACTTATCGTGTGCGACCTTGGAGCAATTTACACATACTTCGGGTGACCCTAACTTTACACGTCTACATGAGCGATTCGTGTGGCTGAATCGGTGACAGTAATAGCCCCTCCACGGCAATTGCATGAATTAATTTACGCGGTAGCGGTACCAACTGGCACACCCCGCCTCAACGAGCTTCTCAAGGTCAAACTCGACCAAGAGTGTAGGGGTGGGTCTCGAGGCCCTTCCCTGTTTTCACATCACACGTTTGATCTTGACGGCCCCATGGTCGGTTAGCTCTAAGGTGATGTCCTTTGTGGAGTAGTCAACGAGTTCCCTCGCAAAAACTAATCCTTTCACAAAGTTCATGGTAGAGTGCGGCGTCACACTCACCGGGGTGCCCTCAATTGTCCGAAGAGAACTTATCTTGGCCGCCTCTGAGGGATTCGCCGCATTCGCAAGAAGGTTCCCGTCCGAGAAATGGGTCACTTTCGGCTCTCTATCAATTACACTTGCTAATGCTCTCCTCTGATGGATCATGTTGCCCTTAGCCAACATGCAGCCATCAGTGGAGCGAATAACGAGAAAGCGTTTAAAGTAAGCGGGCTCGAAAACGCCAGGTAAGCTCTGAATGAGGGGCCTCGATGTTATCGAGGCTCCGCTTTGTGCACTTTTGGTCTTAGTCATAGTCAGGGGCTCCGTACCCGGTGGGGCAGAAGGGCCGGATGTGTCGATCTTGGCTTGGTCGCTTACGGAAGTGGCAGCAGATCCATCCGTCTCCACAGCCCTCGCGGATGGAGACGAGCCCCGAGTCATCTTAGTCTTTTTCTTATTTTTTTCTTTTTAGCATCTACCCTGTGAAATTAGAGCCTGACCAGAGAAAGTTGTAGGAGAGGTGGTATGAAAAGGGGCGAAGTAGGGGAGAAATACAGGCTGTCTGAAAGAAGGAGGAGAGGCTAAGCTGGGGACAGACGGAGTTCTGAGTCAAGTCAGCACGGCTGCCAGGATGGAAAATCGCCGCGCACCTTACGGGGCCGTCAAGTGTTAAATTATCAGGGAACCTGCGGTAGTCCTGATCATAAATGACCCTGAGAACATATCCGCTCCCCAGTGCAGGGCCATTCTGAACCTGCCCTCGCTCACCCATCACCGCCATCGCCACACTCAGTTGCCCATAAATCGATACTGGCAATACTCCCCCGTCCTTTGCGCGGCCTAGGCCTCTTTGATGGAGAGATTGCAAGTTGTCGAAGCAACTCTCTAATAACTATTGAAGGATACAGTCGTTCGTCCGTCGAGCTCACCATGGGCCTCTTGGTCCATGTGATAGAACGGGTTGAAGCTGCGTTAATTTCAAATCCTATCACATATTATTTAAAACCAAGATGCCCCCACATGCATCTTCGCTTCGAAGATTGGCGCCTTATCGCAGCCACTGGATGTCAATGTTTAAACAAGGAGGTTATCGTCCCCCCGTTCACCCCCATACGCCGACCTCGCCAGACTGAGTTAGGCTTATGGGCAGATAAGGCATTGTTCCCAGCCTCGGCTGTGCATTCCCTCGAAGTTGCCACTCCATTGTCCCTCACGCCAAGAGAGTGTCTTGACTATTTAGATGGAAACTTTACCACTAAGATCAGATTGGAGATCCAGATTTTCGTCGCGAAACATCACCACGACCCTCTCTCACTTTGTGCGCCAAGGGACCTCGACCTCGAGATTCACCATCACTTGTCTAGAAGAAGGACAATATCCCTTGAGTGCGAAAGGTTCGAGCCTTTCGTGACGCCAAGTCCTTAAGGCTTCCCCCTCGTTGTTCAGATAGAGAACAACGTTAGAACAGCCATTGTTCGTTTGAGCCCGTTCGCCAAGAAACGGTTCTCACCCCCCACCCTGTTGTTTAGAGGAGAACAACGTAGAACAGACATTGCTCTTTTGAGCCCTTCGCCAAGAAATGGTTTCACCCTTCCCCCTTGTTGTTCAGAGAAGAAAAACATTAGAACAGCCATTGTTATTGAGCCCGTAGACAAGAGACGGTTCTCACCCCCCCCCCCCCCCGGTTTGTTCAGAAGAGAACAACGTAAAACAGCCATTGTTCTTCAAGCCGTTCGTCGAGAAACGGTTCTCATTCTCAAGACGCTACGTCAGGATCCTTTTATTCCCCCCATCCTTCGGCTGGAACTCGCCAGCACACTGAAAATTCCTTCACGTTGCCTTCCGCTGCACCACTCGCATAAAGTTACGTAAGCCAAACGTTACCTTTGAGTATTGAACCCTTTTGTCAATTCTATCCTGTTCTTAATGGTTTAGCGAACCATCCCATCTCTTTAACTCTATATTTGTTTTACCTTTTTAAATCCTTTAATCCTTGAATTAGCCCGAGCCCCCACCACCCTTTTCATTCTCTGTTTATGTCAATATTTTCCGTCTTGTGTTTGTTGATAGTTATTATTAATAAAACTCTATTTTATTAATGATAGCAATATTATTATCCTTGAGCTCAGTTCCACTTCTTAAGCATATCGAAGATACATAATATCGGCCCGCCAGACATTAACGCACTCTAAAGATAATTAAAGAAGTTCCCTCAACGAATAGTGATATATGGTATATCGTCGGGAGTCCATTCTACGACAGTCCACTTAATGCCTAAGAAGGCGACAAAGCCTCTAGTCTCGTCCTTCTAATCGAAATCAGATGTTAAGTTCATTAAAGAGCTGGCTGGCATTGACAATGTCACAAATCGACTTCGCGAGACTATTTTTAGGACACCTGCACTCGGTGCCTAAGCCTTAAGTGCTACAGGACTTGCAGAACGCAAGAGATGTTTGGGTCCGAATTGACCGCGTTCGCAAACCACTTGAAGCGCCATATACTGACCTTTTTCCGGTGAGCGAGCGTGGCAGCAAGTTATTCAAGCTGGAATACCCTGATAGAGGAAGAGACACTGTCTCAATAGACAGACCAACGCTGGCGAAATTACCCACCTCACGCGATGATGACCTGCTGGGTAATCAGTGACTCGCAAAGCCGCAGGGTGAGTACAAGAGAACTAGTCGCGGTTCGCAGCGTGAAAATCCTGCAACAGGAGAAGATATGACCTCTGGCAACGCGCTAGATGCTACAGCGAAACCGGAGAAGAAAACATGCAGCCGGGTATGGTCACGCGCTCAGTGAGAAGGATCTCGTTTGCCAGGGAAAATTTGTATTATTATTATTGAGATTAGCGGAATGATATAATAGTTTAAGTCCTCCCAAGTTTAGCTCGAAAATTATTTTGTTTTGTCAATAACATCGTGACTATTCGGCCTATTCTCACAAAATATGAAACCCTTATGTTGTTTTACATTCTTTTTCGAATGATATAATTGCAAAATTCTTCCCAAGGTTAGCCCGGAATTATTTTGTTTTGGCAATAACATCATAACTATTCGGACGATAATCTGCTAGTCTTGACTACGCTATAATATGCTATACTCTGCTTGGCCAGTCTAGAATAGGCTATACTCTGCTAAGATATAATGTACAAGGTTAAGATATACTATGCTAATATACTCGTAGGCTATAAAAAGCCCTGGGAGGATAGCATATATTATGCTATACTAGACAATACTAAGCTATGCTTGACTAGGGTGTAATAGGATAGTATAGGCTTAATTTCTGTAGGATAATTAATGCTAGGCTAGGTTATACTATACTAGGGTAGGCTAAGATATGCTAAGATATCCTAGGCTAGATAGGGCTATAGTATGCTATGCTATGGTAGGCTAAAGTATAATAAGCCAGGGAGCACCATGCTATGCTAGGTAATATTATGTCAGCTTATGATAGGCTAGCTAACCAAGGCAATAATAGCCTAAGCTATGCAAGGTTATTCTATTTTATTGTATGCAATACTAGTCTAGGATATAATAGACCAGGCTATAAAATGATACGCTTGGCTATATTATGTTAGGTGTGGTTATGCTAGGATATGCTATACCAAGCTATCCCATAGTATGCTAGGCTAGACTATGTTATGAAAGGATATATTGGCTAGGATATAGTAGCCTATTCTAGGTTGGCTCTACTAGGGTAGGCTAATCTAGGCGACGCTAGGCTAGGCTCTGGCATGCACTGCCCAGCCATACCTGTTAGGAGAGGCTAGGTTAGGCTAGGTTATACTAGGCAATGCCTCGCTAGGCAAGGCTATACTAGGCTAAGCTACGCTATACTATAATATGCTAGGCTAGGCTATACTAGGATACGATAGGATAGCCTATACTAAGCTAAGGTAGGTAAAGTAGGCAATTCTATGCTAGGTTATAATAGGCTAGCTAGATTATACTAGGCTCAGCTAGTTTATAGTTGACACAGCTAGCTATTTTATTTTAGGCTAGGCTCAACTATATGTACAAGGCTAAAATAGGGTAGGTTATACTATGATAGGCTTGGGTATGATATGCTATGCTATACTAGGAAAGTTTAGGCTTTTTTAAGTTATACTAGGCTATGCTATGCTAGACAATACTACGTTTGCTTGGCTAGGCTTTTTTTACTATGCTCTGCTAAAGTATGTGGCTATATCAAGTTCCTCCGAAGGTTACTCCGTGAACTATTGAAAGTTTTGAACGTCATAAATCTGAATAAGTGAGGGCACGCGACTTTTTAGTCAGTAGACCTTGTTTTACATGATTCCTCTTAGTCCTTTCTCGATCACAAGCCTTCGGTAAGTCCAACCAAGGCGATATATATTTGAGTATCTTTCGGGTCAGATACAAACTTAACACCACCTATCACTTTACCCCGGGGACAGTAGGTAGCTCGCGAAATATCCGCGTTATTTTTAACCATAACTGGGACTGTTACTGTTACCCCTCTGTATCATAAAGCGGCATCTCTGGACGCCCTTTCTCATCCTACCATAAAGTGGCAACCCGTGATTGTCCCTACATCACGTTATTAAGGTAACGTTAACGTGCCCTTTCTGCTTCAATCCTAACCGGCAACCTTTACGTCTTTACCAACAAACTGAAACCCGCGGTCGTTTTCCTTTATACCATTTCATAAGAAAAGCTTATGAAACATTGTTATTGTTTTCGATAGATAAATTTATGAATATAATAAACACACTTAGAGTTAATAATTGTTTTCGATAGATAAATTTATGAATATAATAAACACACTTAGAGTTAGTAATTGTTTTCGATAGATAAATTATGAATATAATAAACACACTTATAGTTAATAATTGTTTTCAATAGATAAATTTATGAATATAATAAACACACTTAGAGTTAATAATTGTTTTCGATAGATAAATTTATGAATATAATACACACACTTAGAGTTAATAATTGTTTTCGATAGATAAATTTATGAATATAATAAACACACTTATAGCTAATAATTGTTTTCAATAGCTAAATTTATGAATATAATAAACACACTTATAGTTAATAATTGTTTTCAATAGATAAATTTATGAATATAATAAACACACTTAGAGTTAATAATTGTTTTCGATAGATAAATTTATGAATATAATAAACACACTTAGAGTTTATAATTGTTTTCGATAGATAAATTTATGAATATAATAAACAGACTTAGAGTTAATAATTGTTTTCGATAGATAAATTTATGAGTATAATAAACACACTAAGAGTTAATAATTGTGTTCGATAGATAAATTTATGAGTATAATAAACACACTTAGAGTTAATAATTGTTTTCGATAGATAAATTTATGAATATGATAAACACACTTAGAGTTAATAGTCGATTATCTGAAATTCCATTCCAAGGAACATCCTGACATTTTTTGCAAGCAAGATTTTCTGTTATATGTTCGGGAAAAGGGAACTTTCCAACACAGAGAAGAGTTATCTGGTGAAAAATTACTGTAGGATATGAAGCATTGTAAAGAAATTTTAAGGAAATGCAATCACCCAAGTCAGACATTCTAAATCAAATGAGAAGTATCTAACAGTCGTAATGTATTCGTTCAAGTCAGTATATAAGCTACTGAGCCTCTTTTCATCTGAAAAAATAAGTCAAAAAAGCTGATCCTAACTAAAAAGAACAGGAAAAAATCCTGTTGAAGGCCTATCCCAAGAAGAAAACTGACTTTAGCTAATCTTCACAGACGAATTAAAACACATTCTGTATGGGCCGAATTGTTTGGTAAGAGGCCTATGTTGTCGATGGAGGTCAAGTGAAGCAGTTTACCAAAGGACTATTATGAGTAGTAAGATTGATGATCTGGGCTTCAATTGCCATTAAAATGCATTCGAAGACGTATTGCGAATTCGTTGAGAAAACCTTCGGAATTTGGTTAAGGACTGCCTGTGAGGATGAAGAAGTAACTTGTTTTCTTGGAGGATAAGTTTTCTAACCCTGTCTACAAGACTTCTTGGTTTGAGTAGAGTAGATTTTTAAGAGAATCAGTAATGAATAGCTTCCCAACAATTGAAACTTAAATCCAATAGATTAGGTTTTAAGAAGATGGCAGAGAAGTTAAAAAGTTAAACATCACGCATTTTAAAATCCAGTCAGAATAAAAGCTACTACTGCTCATGCAGGATAATGCTTCTAGTTTTGTTTACAAGTTCTATAATAATTGTAGTATATTCAATCATGGGCTGATCTAGCAAATGTTGCGGCCTAAATCCAATTGTAAAATTGTAGAAAATCCACAAGAGAGAAGTTTAAGCATAGCACAAGCAATTTAAAAACAAAGAATTAAGTTGAGAGGGAAGGTATTCAAGATGCCGAAAAAAATGTTCCTGCAAATTACATTAAAACTTTGATATTTGATTAAACCTCATGACGTTCTAAATTATTATTAAAAAGTGCTCTTTTGTTAAATTGCGCATGAAAAGTTCCTTTTTAAAATTAAGCTCCCTCAATGATATTTTGCGATCATTTTATTTATTACACTTCCCGCTTATAAAGTGTTATATTTTGTTATTAGAATTTTTCTATATGTATATTTAGGTTATAAACTCTCTCTATTCTTACTAAATAAAAATTAACAGTTGATCTTTTGTAAAGAAATAGTCAATTCAACAATAGCTTACCTCAGTTTTCTCTCATAATCTATTTAGTTTTCATATATTCACATTACATTTTATGTTCATGATATTCTTAATACACTGAAGAAATTTTCCTAAAAATGCAGCGGCTTCAAGAAACTTTATATTTGAAATTTAGGTTGATGATATTTTGCTACTGTTCGCTGATGACATTATTTAACACCTAACATCAAACTGATGCGTGAGATACTTTGTCTGATTACACCCTTGTCTGTGCTCAACAGTTTATAATGATATAATTACTCAGACAGGTTGGAAGGTCTATCAGAAGCATTCAGAAATCATTGGAACAGTCAAGCCCTTCCCTGATATATGAAAATCCTATTGTCCAGCTTGCGCTTTCTTAACAGACCCTGCAAGCCCTAATAAGTATAAAGCTGCTGTCTTTGGAGAAGTGTGGCATGAATATTAACGAAGATAATTCCCATTGTATGCTGTTTTCTAGTAAATATCTCATGATAATTTAATCTTTGTTTCTTTTTCAGATCCATGATTATTTTTTAAAGTAAGAGGCATGAGAAAAAACATGATCATTCTAAAACTTTTAAAATATATTAGGAAATATCCTGAAATTTTCAAAAGTTAAAATATAATTGTTTAACGCGATCTTTCACCTTTTTATTGCTCTAAAAAGGCACCACAAAAATTGTATGACATTGAAAAGAGGGAGAAAAGACGACCCCTTGGAAAGCATCAGTAGCTCTTGGGGGCACTAGAGTGGAAAGGTTAAAAAAATAATATAATAGAATAAATTTTCCTAAATATATGAATAAATTAATTCAATATTCTCTTTGAGTAAAGATCAGAGTAAAAACTTTTAGATGACCAATGAAAGTGATTGAATATGAGCATTGGTAGATTATAAAGTTGCTCTAAATGCCTCTTAAATTTATAGCTTATAGAAAAACCTCATGCAAATAACAAAGCAGAAGAATAAGAGGAGAATGAAGTGTGGAATAATCATCCTTGTTTCTTAACCTTTAACGAGACACGTTCCGCCCTCACCATTATGGTGAGCTTTCCTCTTCCATCAAATGCTAAATGAATTTAAAAGAAATACTCGCATTTTGTGTGATATATTTTGGTGTCCTGTCAAACAGTCACCAGCACACACCCTCGTTTTATTTGAAGTATTTTTTTTGCATAGGAACACAAGTACCAAAACCTTTCTGTATTATGCTTGATGTATTTTTATGACATGGTATTACATACAACAAAATTCAACTGTATTATATTTTAACTATTTTTGTGATGCTATCACACACACACCATAGTATTTTAAGTAATGTGTGGAATGGTCTCACCAGAAGAATGACTCATTACGAGTACTTCGTGGTCTGAAATTATACTCAAGAGAGCCCAGTTATATTATACTTACCCTTTGGCTTCGTCAAAAGAAACAATACCAGACCTGAAAATCTACGTGAATCTAGGCAGGAAATCCTTGCCGTTTACTCCAATCGGACTGAAATAGAAACCTACAGGTCCCCTCTAAACTTCATCCATAAGCACCATAGAATCATACAACATCTCTGAGCTGTGACACTCACCACTATTTAAGAAAAATAATAATACTCAGCAAATAAATCTATTGTGTCTACACAATATAGGAATTTCAAACAATATGCATCTGTATTTATTTGCGATTGGACATTTTATCCCGAGCAACGGCGAAATATATCTAGTATATATATCATATAAATATATATATATATATATATATATATATATATATATATATATATATATATATATATATATATATATATATATATATATATATATATATATATATATATATATATATATATATATATATATATATATATATATATATATCCAACAAACCGAAAGAAAAAGAAAACGGGAAAATATTTCTTCGGAAATATTATTTCCTTATTCGGAAAAATTCCCTACAGGGGTGGGATTCGAACCGTGCACACTGAGGCAGCGAGATAGATATATAAATAGATAGTCCGACTCTGAGACTTAGTGTCTTGCAGTAGGTCTCGATCATTTACTGTAATTCTTATGAATTAGGCTAAAATTATATTCTCCTATCAGAAAAGGAATGCAGGTTTACTATATAGGACAGATTAATAATAACTAACTTTTGTTTTCTGTTACAAGCCATGAAAATCTACTTTAGCACATCTTTGACCAGTTGTTATATGATTGGTTTTACATTATTACTCCTTTTATTAGTTGCCTTTTCATTTTTTGAAAATAATTCTTATGCAATCTTTTAACATTTGTCACCCAAGTTAATCAAAAATAAATTGGAGCCATTCCTCTAGGAATATGCGACCTATCTTTCTCTCTCTCTTTCTCTCTCTCTCTCTCTCTCTCTCTCTCTCTCTCTCTCTCTCTCTCTCTCTCTTTTGCGATCTTTATTTGAAATTGGGCTGAATGTTTAGTTCATGTGATGAGGCCCAGAGAAGAAAGCGCTATTAAATTTGCTTCAAATATGAGGATTACTGAAGCTTTTTAATGAAAAACGAACAAGAAATTCAATAAATATTTATCGGTTGGATAAAATGGAATCATAGTTTTTTATCTGCCGATCTAGTGATTGAAACTAAGGGTAGATGTAACTGCAACTAAAGTTTCAGCTTATCGGATGTGAATCATTGTTACAGAGGTAAAGAAGGTGCATCATGTATTTGAGTGAAGATTAGCCTGATAATCTGCTTTGTTATGGTGGTGTCACCTTGAAATTATATTGGGAAAATTGAGTTTAAAAAGGCTGAATTTGGGTATGATCCAATCTCTAGACACTGTAATAATAGAAGTGAGGCTAAGTGAGTAACTTTCCGAAATGATTAGGAAGGAGTGAGATATTGAGTTGGAAATGAGTTATAGCTGATGGTTGGAAAGTTATAGGATAGTTGGCAGGAGGATATCTCTACGAATATGATGTTTTGATTTACCAAATTAAAATATTAAAGGAGAGGGTATGGCGGGTTTCTTAGCTCAGAGAATCTTGATTTTGACGAGAACGATTCTTGTAGCACAAAGAAGTGCGTGAAAATACATGCGTTGGTCAAAGACAAAAGAGAGAACAAGCTGAGATTAGTAGATTAAGCATTATAGATAAGAATTAAAGGGTAATTCTGATCAAAAAGGAGATAATGAATTGATTGAGAAATTTCTTGGACAAGTTGAATAATGTAGGATTTGAAGATGAAGCGAATATTAACTGAATAACTTCCAGAGTCATACCCAGCTGCTTTATTATGGAAGTGAAGCATTACAATTTTTGGACGGCCGCTTAAGCGATTGATATAGTGGTTGAAATGATAAAACGTGGGTCTCACTGTTTATTGGAATTGGTATGATTGTTGCTTTTTTAGACGTTTGAAAGTCGCAAAAGCAAAAGTCCATAGAGTTGGGAGTGTATAATGATAATACCATTAAATGAGAAAACGAAGGAAGTTGAATGCAAAACTAAAGTGAAATGAGTCTCTTTACTGCTGGCAAGGTGTGAAAGAAATTCTGAGTGGGTCTCTAAGGTTATTCAAAGGAATTAAAGGGGATGGACATGATTAGTTTAGACAAATATTTAGTGTGTGAATAAAGTCATTGCATTGAAAAAGCTGCATAAGAAAACAAGTTGCACGAGAAATAAGGCAAAGGCTTTGCTGATGGGGTTGGAGAAAGTTTATGAACTTTGTAGATAGAAAAGCGTTATTACAGGTTTTAAGAATAAACTAAGTGGATAGTTAACTTATGACTGGCATGAATCTTCTTTATGTTGAATATCATCTGGTAAAAATGGCTAGACTGAAGATTTTGACAAATTGGGGAGGCGAAGACTAAGCTATGTAATATGAATAAAGCAAATTTATACATAGTTAAATCCGTTTTCTTAATTTACTGGTCTAAGAGAGGAAGCCCAAATTATAAAAAAGACAACCCAATGCAGCATTTCGCAGTGTAATTAATTTCTGGGCACAGAAACCAATACTAATCTTAAAAAGTAATGCAAATCATAAAAGTAAAATTGAGAGGAAACTTGGAAACACTAACTATACCTCTACCCACTATAGTGTGTTCACTAAAAATTAAGTTGCAGAGGTACTAATTTTGAGAGGGAGTAGGCTATTGTGTTAAAGGAGTGTCCCTTTCTTTGAAACCAGCATGAACCTTACTTCTTCTGTACCACCTTATTTTTAAACAATCTTGAACGAACCAATCCATTATTGCCCCATGTGTCCTAAATTTAATTTTTATATAAGGTAGCCAATGAGATTTTGATCAAGGGAGCTAATGTTCTCCCTCAAAAGAGCAAAACCAGGATGCTAACTTGCCACTAGCGCACTCTTTTAAGCAATGGGTCGGGTGGGAAAGCGAATCAAATGGAGAAAATTCTTCTGATTTCAACAATGAAAATCTTTGACTTACTAACTTCCCCCACCTCCTTCTCTATGAAAATCTTTGACTTACTAACTTCCCCCACCTCCTTCTCTATGAAAATATTCAGCCACATCATCTACTTGCTCATTGTGGTTTTTGAAGAACAGATGATAAATGATTTTGTGTACTCTTCTACCAATTCGTCAGCACTGTCTACCTATAGCCTAATGGACTCGCCCATTGAGATTATTTTCTCTACTGCTCTTTCTATCTTAACTCATTCCTCATATTTGCTTTCAACAGAGTAAGAGCCCAGATAGATCAAAGTGATCTTCATGGTCCTTATGGTAAATTCTCCACTGGTACATACTGATATTTCCGCCCAGAGAGGCATATTGAAATGCTGCAGATTAAAGTCTTTTCTAGTAAGTAAAATTAGCGAGACTAGTCATTTTAAAGTTCTTTAAAAAAAGAATAGGGGAAAATGTGTGTACCAAATTTGGGGGCGTGTACTAGAACATTTTTGGTCGCGTGCCTGTCTAGTTGCGGGCGACTCTATATCTCACGAGGTCGGCTGGTTGATCAGTGGGTCCCCGCTTTGGGTTTTTTTTTTTTTGTAATTATATTGTGATTATTTGGCGAATTCTAACGAAACTTAAAACTATTTTGTTGTTTTAGATTTTCTTTCGAATGATCTCATTGCCGAGATCCTTCTAAAGTTAGCTCGACAATAATTTGGTTTTGGCAATAACATCATAACTATTAGGCCGATTGTAACCAAATTTGAAACACTTATGTTGTTTTATATTTTCTTTCGAATGATATAATTGCCAAACTCCTCCCAAGTTAGCCGCTGAATTATTCGACAATAACATCATAACTATTCGGCCTATTCTAACGAAGTTTGAAACCTCTATATCATTCCATTTGCTTCCAAATGATTTAATTGCAAAGGTCCTCCTAAGGTTAGTCCAGGAATCATTGAAAGTTTTTTAGGTCATAAGGTCATAAATCAGAATAAGTAAGAGCACGCTAATTTTATCGAGCACACCTTGTTTTCATAAATACTTCTACGAAAATCAAATAACCAAATGAACACTAGTACACTGTATTTAGCAATCGAGTATCGTGTAGGTTGCTAACACGTTTGTTGTGACTAAATTTTAAAAGGATTTTAAGTGACAACTTAAACCTTTGCCATGGTGTAATTGAGGATAAGGAGAAACTCAATATCGTAAATATCATAGTAACCTTATTGTTTTTCAGGGTGCTGATTGGATTGGGTTGTTGTATTTAAATCTGTAGTGTGGCCGGCAAGCAACTACAATGATTTTTTTTCCTAGAGAGTATCGTGAATGTCATTTTTACTAATAAGCCAGATTAATACCTCAAAATTTCAAATCGTAGGAAAGATTCGAAGAAGATCAGATCGATAGTAAATAATTCTGGTTTAGTTTGAAATGTGCCAGAAAGCTGCATGTGACTATATTGGGTACCACGGTTTTGCTATGGGAATAAGAACAAGGTAAAAAAGGGGAGTAAATGTTGAAATTTGAGCAGTGCAAATGGTTGATTTAAGAGCAATGCTAGGTGTGAAAAGGGTATATGGGCTAAGAAAAGAAGTTGTAGGTGAGAGTTCTTTGGGATTGTGTAGGTATTTAGGAAGAATCAGTAAAAATAGACTTGTCAATATTCGTTGTTTTATCCCAGGGTGTGCAAAGTTTTGTAAGTCATGACATGTGTAGATTGACGATGTAAATTAGTGTTTTAAGAGAGTTTTGGCTTAACAAAGTAGAATTGGATTATCATACGTAAGCTAGATATGAATAGAGAGTTATAGTTGGAGGCTGTATCCGTCTTTCTGCCTTGACTAACATAAATGCTACAAGACATATTATCCCATACCTATGATAGGCTAATTTGCCGTTATAAAAATAATGATTGCTAGATTTGTGCTTATAACGGGATAAGGAGAGAGGGGAAATAGGCTTTAGACGGAATGATGGATTTTATGGCTTACTGAGTACAGCTTAATCGATGTTTTCGTTTCTTATTTCTGAAGGGGGGCTTCGAAATAAGTCACTCTTTACTAAATGGAAGCTTTTTCATAGTTTACGATTATGAGATACTGTGGGTAGTTCAGTCTTGTATTCTCCCTAAAAACTGTTGAACATCCTAAAGATGATAATGCGAATTATAAACTACCTAGCCAAAATAAAGGTTGTTCAGTGTAATAATTATTTAATAAGCTAATGGACCTTTTCTCGATAGAATTACAGCTCTCATTCTATTTAGCATTGATTCTACAAGCTTTATCATTTTTTGTAGCTTCAATTTCGGCCATAATTCCAGAAGCAGTAGACCCAAATCGTTCAATGATGATTGAAGAGGCGATGAGGTACGCAGGACCCTTTCAAGCTCATCCCATAAATTCTCTATAGGATTTCAATCTGGGAACTGTTGTGGCTACTCAATATGCCAAAATGATCCCTCATGCTGGGTGAACCAATCTATGACGAAGTTAAACCGGCTTCGCCATCTTGTTTGCAGCGTGGATTTTGTTATATCTATAGTCCTCATCCCTTACGTGTTGTATTA
Source organism: Ceratothoa steindachneri (assembly GCA_963969495.1). Taxonomy (NCBI): domain Eukaryota; kingdom Metazoa; phylum Arthropoda; class Malacostraca; order Isopoda; family Cymothoidae; genus Ceratothoa; species Ceratothoa steindachneri. Next base: position 168,861,863 of record OZ018323.1, read on the forward strand.
GAGATGTCACGAGTTGATTTGCCACATTCATGAAAGGCGACGATGCCTCATTTATCAAAGGTGCAATGTCTTTTCAACGCGTCCTCATTCTTTAGGCTCTTATCAAATTTAGGAAAGTTATAATATTTATACCAGGTAGTTTCTACGTCAGAGACACTACTGAATATTGCCATATAGGTTTACTTTAAACTAAAGTATTCTGAAACAAATTTGTGACAAAAAACATACAAACAACCCTTTATTTGGTCCAGGCAGTGATCTTACCTGCTCTGTTGACTGATTCAAATAGAGCTTTGTGGTGGATTGCCTGCCATGTACTTTACAATTATTTTGTATGTTGCTGAACAGAAACTGATTTTTTTGCTTAACATCCCTGATCAAAAGTTATTAGACTACTATATTTGTTCATATAAGAAAACAAATAGAACTAAAGAAAAATTGTTACTTGAGAGGCTGATATATTGAGCGTTGTTAAAGTAATGGGTTTGAATTCAAGGTTGGAGAGAGGATAGTTCCGATTAAGAGTTATTCTGCGAGGGTAATGGATTTCAACAGATTCAGTGCGTGTAGAGCGACCAATAGGGATTAGAAAAGGTGATTCAATTTTACATAAAAGAAGAATAAATTCCAAAACAGGTGTATTTGATTTGCGTTGTCGCTTCAAATGAAACCAATATGTGGCTGGTAATGTTAGTTTAAACATCTGATCTGATTTTAAAACAGAGTATGGATATGTTGGTGTTGGTTGATAGGTGATTTCTTGAGTAACCAGAGACCAGGGTATATTTGGAGCAGGTTCGTAATTGTTTGGGAAATTTTAGCAAATTTTCTTGTAGTGTTAGAGGGGGGCAGTAAAATCTAAAAGCGTTTCTATTAATACTGCAGTGAAGATAAGATTTGATTTCTTTAGCGAGATTACGGATGTGCTCAATAAAGTGCACAAGCTCGTTCTCAATAATTCAGGGCCTAATAGAGTCTACTAAAACATTCGCAAGGTCTTTGATCTATATACAAACTAAATAAGATAATTGCAACAAAATTTAGCTAAAGATTAGAGGAAGTAAGTTTGTATAATCCAAAAAAGGAAGAGAATTTGTATAATTGTTCAGAGAAAAGACATAAGAAATAGCCATACATAAAAAATAGGCAGTAAAGACAAACAACATGACTAAAGTTTAAATGTTGTTATATATAGAATAGTTCATTTCTTAAAAATAATAAACATATAGTAAATATGAATGTAGGAGACAAGGTTTCGCCAAATGAGTTGAATTAAATCCTAAAGAGGCAGAAGATAAAGATATAAAGACAGAGATGAGAAGAATAGACGAATACGTATTAGTTATGTAATGAGGGTAGAAAATATCGTAGTAAGAAAACAATTGAAAGTGTTTTAAAGTGAACGAACGCTTTGAACTGAGAAATCCAATAACATAAATATTAAAACAAAGAAAACTTAACTAAAATTTAAGAAAAGCGAACGAAATTAGTGGGAATAGAACGGGTCATCGTCGCTCAAATGCTGAGTAGAGAAAAAAATGGATTCACGTTTAACGACAAACCTTCACTTTCAGAGTAGAAAAGAGAGAGGAAATGAAAAGGCATGGATGTAAATACAGTATTTAGAATATGATTAGCAGTTTATATGTAAGAAAAATGTAATTCTGATTCTTTAAACAGAGGTAAAATGAATAACTGCTAAATGATATAGGAGTGAGGCAGGTATGTACCATGTCTCCGCAACTTTTTAATCTATTCATTGATGAACTACTAAAAAGATATAAGCGTATTAGAGGAGGAAAGGAGATAGGTGATATATATATAAATATATATATATATATATATATATATATATATAGAAAGAGCAACTTTTTTACCCTGGCGTTGTCTCAGTCTTCTCAAAGAAGGATTGCCTTCATTGTGCCGCCCTCTACTCTCTTTGATTCTGGTGTTCTTCTAATGTCTCTTTCTCTAACCTCTAAAAAACTCCTGTTTCTTGTCTCATTGCTCATTCTCGTCCAATTTCTCTTCTTTTACTATATATATATATATATATATATATTTATATCAGCACTCTAGGATTTGAAGTTAATAAGATAATAACGAACGTAAATAAAAGATGTGTAAGAATATCTTGATGTCACGGGAGATTATCGGAATAAGTCGAATATAATAGTTATTCAGAGCAAGTGCAAGGAATGATGTTTGGTGAAGGTATAAATGAAGGATGGCTCTTATAAAATGAGGTATCAGCATTTGCAACATAATAAATGTTTTTAACAAGCATAACGGAAAGGAATTAGTGGTCCTAAGAAAGATTAGAATGTTATTGTAGGTTATAACGAAACAGGCAAATGAGTAAACAGCTTTAGCCAAAATTATGTGGCAGATATGAAGAAGCGAAGAATATGATTGAAACTCATTTATTTCATACATGATACAATACAAATAAACATTTTTAAGTATATTCTATCAATAATTAATATTTGACTTGTCCTCTTTTTGCTTTTAAATTCGCTTTTATGAGTTTTTGCATACTTGAGACTAAGTGGTACAGGTGGTTGGCTCAATTTTCTGCCACTCCATCAATTTTGGCTGTTAATTCACATTTTGAGGGAAATTTGTGCACCCTCACTCTTGTGCCCAAGTTTGTCCACAAATGTTCAATGAGTTAAGTTCTAGAGATTAATGGGGCCATTCCATCAATGTGACTCTTTTTTTTTCAAACTAACCCTTTGAGAGTATAAATATGTGGAATGAAGCATTGTTTTTTTGCAAGATTACACCATCTTTATGTCATATTTTTACCTAAGGGAGGTTGATAAACCTGGTCATACATTTTTGTGTAAGTGCTGGAATTCATTCTTCCCTCACAAGTGAACAGCAATCCTGGACCTGAAGACGACATGCAGCCCTAAACAATTACACAGCTACCTCCAAATTTGAATTTGTTAACAACACATCATCGGATCATAAACTTACCAAACTCTTCGTCAAACATAAACCACTCCAGGGGTTCCAAAGATTTGAGGATAAATATAAATTTCACTGATCATTTTTGATATCCAATAAAATTTTTTGTATCCAATAAAAATGTGTACAAGCGTAATAAATTGGGAGGGGGGAAGCTAATGTGGAGAACCCACCTCAAAGTTGCTTTCATCAAACCATTAACTTTCACCTAATCATCATCAGTCCAATCTTCATGCTCTTTTCCCCCAAGACAATCGCTTGTAACTGTTCAAGTGAGACAGCCACGGTTTTCATCTAGCCTTTATCCTTTGAGCCCAGCTTCTAATAACTTTTTTCTCACTGTGCGTCTTGATATCTCTGTTTGTTGCTGCCCGAAATTCAACAGCTACATCAGAAAGGTTTCTTTCCTATCAGCCAGAGATTTCCTTTTCAGCAGCCTTTCTTTCCCAGGAGTTGTACACCTTTTGCGACCCTGATCATCACGGTTTTTGAAAGAATTTATCTCATTGTAACCTTTAATGGTTGTTTGGACACCGTTTACGAGCATTTCAATTTTCTTACAATTTTGACTTGGGAGAATTCCTCTCTGTACAATGCAATGATTTGAACTCTTTGACCTTCAGGAATCTGTTTCCTCCGAGACCTTTTTAACAAAAGAAATTACCACTTGTAAGTTAACAATAAGATAATCACTGAAAAACTAGGATTAAACGTTAGTATCCACATTGAATGGCGAGAGGTTGCCCCAACCACTTATGCACAATATGCAAAAATGCATTAAAACCGTTATAAAAACAAAAGGAAAACATAAAATACTAATTATAGATGGGATATACTCGACTGTTTATTATATTGTTTTCAATTATTATGAAAATGACTTTCATTCGTATTCTCTATATTTTCATACCTGCCCCATAATTTTAGCCAAGTCGGTATAAGAGTAAGTGAGCTGTGTACTGGGTGAGAGTTACATTCATTTTCATATGTATATGAGGTACGGAGATGGATCAAAGGCGGAATTGATCAGAAATGGAAAATCCAGAATAAGGTAGCGAGAATGTGTCTGGGTGCACAAGACTTTCTAAGGGTGAAATATTGTAAGGAGAGGTAGGGTGGATCAAATGGCGCGAGAGAATTTTAAAAAATAAAAATGCGCTGCTTAGTATACTTTGGAAACCTGAATGGCGCAAGCAGGCTATAATGGACACAGAATAAACATAAAAAAGGCATGAAAGAGGTAAATTGAAAAAGCGAGATATTTGTATGCCTTTTTTGACATTGTATCTAGGCAACTGGTGTTGTAATAGATCGAAGAATAAACGAAAAGGTGCATAGAGAAATCGTGGGAGGGATTAGGGGAAAATGAATCATAGGTATAAATGTGCCTCTTATAACTAGTATATAAGAATATTTTAAAATAAATACATAAACGGTAAATACTAAAGAACGAACGGACTGGCAAAAAATCTACATTTTCATGAAGACAATTTATTTTGTATGGTTCTACAGTTTTCGTATGTAGAAGAACGACAGGTACCGAAAATATCTTACCAGAGTATCAATGAAAAATGAATGAAATGGATTTAAACCAAATGATGTGAAGGGAAATGATTGTGGTTGCTATCTAAATGTACAGCAAAAGCATGGCCAATTGCGTGGTTTTTGGTTAGTGTAAGAGACTTATAGCTTTATTTCTACAAATTTTAGGAATCTCGGATTTGTTAGTTTTAGCAATAGATTGGGCTAAAAGAACATTACTAGTTATGTTTCCCTTATCAGTGAGGACAGCATGAAGGTCTACCAAAGATTGATTATCTGAATTAGCAATTTTATCGAGAAAACAAGCTTTTTCCATTGATTCTAAAGTTACATTTTCTTTAGAATAAATATAAGGAAGAGATGCCTGCAATTTAGCTAAAACTATGTTGGTTAAGGCAGTGATGGAAAAAACTTGTCTTATAACTTTGCATTCCAGCCTTTTAAACTACCGTACATCATTCTGTCTTGTTCAGAATTATTAAGATTATTGGGCGTCATAGTACTGTGACTAAATTTAAAATTAAGAGAGCTTGCTTGAAAAGGATTATAAGAAGGCAAGTCTCGAACATGTCTCACTTGGATATTTAAGGGATTCAGCTTACAACCCCATCTAACTTAATGTCTGACAGGGCATATTTTACATTCATTATAAAGAAAAAAATCATTACCTAACAGAGTGTCAACTTTAGAATTCGATCCAACGATACAACAATGAGCTGGGAAAATAGTCATTGAAATTCAGAAATAAATCAATTTCTCAATAGGTAGAAATATTGTTGCCTGTAACGCCACTTAATGGTACATTAGGCTGGGTTATAGTATATTTATGAATTAGTTATTCTTTAAGCGTTTTACTGTTTGTTGTATAATTAAAGTTGAATGTGCGCCTGTAGGTAAAATGGCTTGAGATTCTATATCATCCATGTGAACTTTAAAAAAATTAAGTCTAGATTTAAGTGTCTCTCTCCAATTACTCTAATAGGGAGATGTTTTGTTTTTTCATTATTTCCTACATTATTGTAGGAGAATATGGGGCGTGGTTTGAGGATTTACAACGTTCCACTAAAAAGGATTTATAGACCAGTTCTTGTGTTCATTAGATGTTTGGTCATACTCTGTTAGATAAGTCATGTGAGTGTTGTATTCTAATTATTCCTCCTGTGGTGTTGGATAAGTGTCATATGATGTGGGTGAAGAAGCGGGGTCTAGATACCTTATCATCGATCATTTGGTCGAGGTGGATCTTGTGGGCGCTTCTCTTGCGTATAAGGATAGAAATAGCATGGTTGTGATTTCCGGGTTTCCTTAGTGGTTTTGCTCTTAAATTGTGCTTTATATGCAGGATATGCCTTATCTTTACAATGGGGTTTATCATCACATCGGTGGCCATGCTTGCGACACCAAGAACAATAGGGACGATATATGCACTGCGGAATTATATGACCATGCCCGTAATAGGAAAAACAAAGGCGAGGCTTTTGAGTCTGTCTCTGAGTTGGGTTGTTTGAATGGAGTTTGAAAGTTTTCTGGGGTTGGTCGTGAGGATTGTTTAGTTAGAGTGTTCCTAGGAAGGTTATAAAATGATTTCTATTACTTGTACTGGCAAAAGTGTTTGTATTGTGTTGAACCTATTCACCAGAATTTCTCGGACTTTCTGTTGAGTGTTAGGTCATTGTTTTGGGCTTTTATCTTATTCAAAGTCTCACTTAAGCTTTGGTTTGTCTAAAATCTCCCGAAATTTATTCTTACAATAGTTGGGAAATTTTGGAGAACATCGCTAGCCATAAGGAAATTATACTGTTGGGGAGTAAATGTAATGTTAAATTGATCGTGTGCTGCCTGGAGATCTTCTCCTAACATTTTCTGAGAGAACTTTAGAAAGTCATTTAAGTCCTCATCGCTTTTTTTCCATCTAGCTTGGAAAAGAACAGTCATTAAAGTTAGTGGTTGGGCTTGTGCTGTGTCCTTGTATCGTGTTATCAAGTGTGTCTTAAAATTCATCCAGGTACGGGTTTTTGTTAGTTCTGGGGAGTAAAATTCTGCATCTAGCGCACTACCTTCTTTTGGATCAATAAATCTACGTGCTTCATTTATCTTTTTGTTATTATGTACAATGTTTTCTCTAAGAAGTGTTGTTATAATTAATTTAACCATGCCTGCACTCGTGCTTCTGTAGATTTGCTATTGATATTTTGCCTTTAAACAGCAGTACACTATTTGGGAGGGCCATAAAACGGCTGAGATTTATGTATGTGGGTGGTGTTGTTGAGCTTGGTTTGTGGCAGTGGTTGAAACGAATGCTTAGGAAACATTAGGAGTAGGAATAAAATTAGCAATAGTGGAAACTGGAGTTGTCATTGAGGTGTCGTGATTTGTGCTGGCAGGGAGTGAAGGTCCATGTGGAGTGGGGAAAAATGGAAATCCTAAGAAATCGTTAAATTTACTCATAGAGTGGTAATTAACCAAACTGGGAGGATCACTTCGTAACTAAATATTAATTTAAAAATTGAATTAAATATGATGAAGCACAAAATTCAATTTTTTCATAAAAAATGTAAAATATTTTATCTAATTAAAATTTTCACTTTTATATTTAAAGTTGATGGATTAAAAAGTGTCTTTCGTTTCATTATTCACATTTTTAATTAAAAGTTGAACTGAATTTATTTCTTTAATTAAAAGTTTTACTTGTATTTACTTTATATAATTTATATTTGATATATTGCTCGTGTTCTGCTTAGAGAGGTATATTTTCTTACTATAATTTTACTTTTAATGAAAAGTTTGTTTAGTTTTGCTCAAAGAAAATTAATAATACAAAAAAAATTCTTTAACGTTACCGTAATGAACAACTAGAAGATTCTGAAGACGTCACACATGTAGAGTGGTTTGACAACAGTGGAGTTCTTAAACATCAATGTTGAAGAAGTGTGGCTTTCCACTGAATAAAATTAGATCAGACGCTAAAAAATGATTTGTCTCATCCTGATCCCAAAGATTATATTGGGGAACAAATTTAAACTGTTTGTTTATTGACTTAGATTATCCAGTTAATTACATATACGTAACTTGGGTGCATTTAGCAGGAATTTATACTCCGTTTTGCTCTATTAGGTCCTGAACTGGTTCAACAAACTTCTTCTTTCATCAAACTCATAAAAAAGGATATCTTTTCAATACTTGTTAAGACTTTTTCCAGCTGCATATTATAAATATAATTAACTATCAGTACCTGTTTACATAATATTTGTTTTTATATTTTAGATTTTAAAAATAAGGAATTAAAATACCTTTACAAATTAACAAAACAATATGTCCTCAAGCACTAGAAAGTTTCTATGCAAAAAGTTTCCTGATTCAATGTGCTACATATGTGGCAAATTGACAATTCCACATCAACGAGGAAATATAACGGCCTTCGTGAAAATAGCTTACTTAGCTTATTTTGGCATAAAACTAAGGAATCAAGATAAATCATGGGTTCCAGATAAATCCTGCACTGTACGCATTGAAAGACTGCGACATTGGACGAAGGGTTCGGAGTCAAAAATACCTTTTGTATTTCCGATGGTAAGTTTTGATTTAATAAAGCTACGTAACTTAGTCAGTATTGTGCTGAAAATTACCTTAATGTAATTGTAACTTAGGTACATAAACTTCTTTTGATAAAATTCGCTTTTGTGTGGCATACTAACCATAAGACGGACCTGTGCTACATTCAAAAGAAATTTCCATTCCAAAATTGAACAGTCTGCCATCTCAGGAATTAGTCGAGGATGTTTCTGAAAATATTATTATGCACCCTGAGGAGTCAGACACCTATTTCGACCCCAGCTTAGTTGTAAGTGAAAGTAATCAGCAAAGGTTTAACCAGGCCGAGTTCAATGATCTTGTAAGGAATCGAAATTTACCAAAAAAGGCTGCTGAAATTTTAGGTTAAGGACTTAAACAGAAAAAGATGCTTAGTTCAAACACATACATCTCATTTTACAGAAACAGTGAAAAAGAATTTTTTAAATATTTTAGGACAGAGCATAGTTTTGTATATTGCTGCAACATACCAGGTTTGTTAAAGGAAATGGGGGTTCAGTCTTACAATGCAAGTGATTGACGTTTGTTTTTAGACACTTCCAAAAGAAGTCTTAAGTGTGTTTTGCGGCACACTGGAAATCTATACAGCTTGATACCAATTGGGCACTCAACAACATCAAAGAAATGGATGAGCATATAGAAACTGTTTTAAAACTGATCATACTCGTATATAGGGAGCAGGAGTGGACCATGATATGTGTTTACTTAAAAATGGTCAATTTTCTGCTAGGGCAACAAGCACGGTATACGAAACATTCCTGCTTCCTTTGCCTATCAGACAGCAGAGCTAAGGAAGAACATTGTTCCCAACAAATCTGGCCAGCACGAACATGACTTAATGTCGGAGAAAAGAATGTAATTATTCAACCTTTAGTGAGCAGAGATAAATCATATTTCCTCCTCTGCATATCAAACTCGGTCTTATTAAACAATATGTAAAAGATTTAGATACAAAGGGCGAGTGTTTCCAATACATAATTACAAAATTCCCAAGTTTAAGTCATGAAAATATGAAGGCTGAAATTTTCGACGTTCCACAAATAAGAACATTCATTAATGACAGCAGTTTTCCTAATGTGATGAATTAATTTTAAAGAAATGCCTGGTTCTCATTCGTGGACTTGATAAAAGGCTTTTTAGGAAATATTAAGTCAGATAACTACGATGAAGTCGTAAGAAAACCTTTAAGCGACTACAACGACCTAGGTTCCAATATTAGCATAAAAATGCATTTTTTAAAAAGCCATCTTGACCAATTTCCAAATAATTTAGGTACTGTAAGTGACAAACAAGGGGAGAGATTCTACCAATATATTAAAATTATAGAGGAACGTTATCAAGGACGCTGGGATTACTATATGATGGCTGATTATTGCTGTTGGTTGAAAAGAGACCTGCCGTCAACAACCAAATACTCTAGAAAGTCCTATAGAAGAAAATTTTACCAGTCAATGCTTCATATATCTTTGTTTTGTTTTAATTTAAGTCATTTCTCTCGTTATAATGTAATTTTACAATAGTTTAAACTGCATGTGTTTAGAAAAATTGGAAATAAATGTTAACGCATGACTTCATTTTTAGTCCTAATTTTGAAAAAACCTGGAAAAGGGCGCATGGTCGATTTAAAAATATCAGTACCTGATAGAGTCAAACCGAGATGAAATACGTTTTCAGCGCAGTTTAAGCTTCGGAATCTAATGTATATTTGTGCGAAATTCTGAGCTCTTATTTTATTATCATTTACATTAATATTATTATTATCATTATTATATCATTATTATTATCATCATTATTATCATTATAATTATTATCATCATTATTATTATTTTTATTATTATATAGAACAGTTGTAGTTTGATTATAGGTAAAAATGTAATTCTAACATAAAATTTTAAAAGAGTATAGGAAAATGGTGAGTTAAGAGTCAATATAAGGAAATAAACTACATAAAAGATAACCTGGATCAGTGCACAAAAATGATCGATACATGCAGGCCTTCTGCACTTTTTATAGAGAGTTGAGAAAATGATATAGGCATTATTCTTTATCCTCTATAATCTGTTAAAACAGGTGGCGCTGGTGTGTATTCACGCAAAAGGGAGTACCTTTCCCTCTATAACTACTTGTTTGCATCAGCCCCCATGCAAACCCATACATAAAGGTCCCTTCTCTTTTAAATACTCTATCACCTAACTATATTTTTGCGATCTTCCAGCATTCAGCACACCAACGCCCTACTCTTATATAGCTTCAAACTATTTTCCTATCTTTTTCAACAAAATTATATAATCTTAACACCTCATCGATTACAAGCTTTACATCATTGTTAATACCTTTGTCGCAGGATACCTTTTGGTCGTGATATACTTCTTTGTTGAAGTATGCTTTGCTCTAAGATTGCCAATTTTGTTGTTTTTAGGGAAAAGCCGCTTCAACACGTAAGGATATAAAGAAACGCACAGGAATTATCCCAAAATAAACATATATTTTGAATTTAACAATTAACTATGACAAAAAACAGTACACACATTTATATCCTCTTCCTACGCTAACCGAGACTAAGCCGGTGGGCAACTGGGCCTATTACAATATCTTCAATGACAAAAATAAACAAATATGCTACACGTAAACACACCAATTGCCGATTAGTATTTTTATCGCGACCCTTTTAGATTAGCGTTAACCATTAAATTAAAGTACTCTCTTCTACTAGCAAATATGACAGGGGTTCACGCATAATTGTTTCTACTTCAATTAAATCGTGAAACGTACTAAACTCATACTATCGCAATATGAATATAAATGTTCTTTCTAACTTACATGACAGAGGGGATCAGGGATTTTCGGATGTCGTTGGAGTGCTTATCTCGCGCTTCGGAGATTTGGAGTGGCCGTTGCTAGAACTTCGTCGAGATTGGATGGAGGAAGCGAGGTTAGGCTATGTCAACTTCTTATTTCAAATTTGCCTCCGGTTACGTTAAGAAGAGAAAGAGAGTTACGGTGCTCTTCGCTCCAAGAGTCCTCTTCTGAATAATCTTGAAACCTTTTTATGTTTCATTCTTTAACGCCGGGTGCCCAACTAGTTTTAGGGTATACGGTGGGATTTCTACCGTAATTAACGAACGGAACCTCGTTTGGGCTTGGTTCTTTTCCTCTCACTCTTGCGGAGCTTGAGCTGTGAGAGTCACTCGAGTGTGAGCGGGTTTTCTTTTCTCCAGTCAGACATCTTCTAAATCTGTTAAGGATTCTTTGGTATGGCTCCGATACAAAACTTGACGATTTATGTTAATTTGGCAATGGGGGAAAAGGATCGATCTTCACAATCTGATCCTTTATCGTCTCTCCTCGAATAATCTTGACTGGCTGAAGGATCGATCTTCGCGAACTGATCCTAACTCGTTCTCACCGAATAATCTTGACTGGCTGATGGATCGATCTCCACGAACTGATCCTAAGTCGTTCTCACCAGATAATAATAAGCACCAGATAAGGGGCTTATTAATAGGCGCACCACCGCCTCATCTAAGGGGGAAGAGGCGAGACCGCAAGGGGGAGCACAAATGGTGAGTTTGCGTCTGGGAGAGCGAGAAGTGCAGAGGCTGGCACTTAGGTGCCTAAGTGGCTTGTTAATTAGCGAGACCCTCAACCGCCATACTCCTTGCGTGCCTTTTGACTGGCACCGCTTTTAGGTGATATAACCATGGGCCTACGGATCTCGAAGGTAATTGGATCTTTAGAGAGTCGTTTAAGGGCCTTTGGTGGTCGCCTTAACACATATGGTCGCTTCAACTACCTATGCGGTGGGGAGCTCAAACAGGGTAGGCAGTAACTGGTATTCGCCGGTACCGTTCCCACGAGTCTCTTCATGGGCTCGCTTCTCCGGCTTTCTCCACAAGGGGGGTTGGGAGAAGACTTTAAGGTATATGTCCGCCTTGCCATCCGGGAGGCTTTATTTTGCCATTCCTCTACAACCTTTATACCTTATTACTATTCATACCTTAAATTATATACCCCTTTTTTATCCAAGGCACATTTCAAAATTTAATTTTGCATCAATTTTGTGTCAATCTTTCAATCTTTCCTTGTCCTTGCGAAGGATTATTTATTTTCCAGACTTTTGTTTCGAATAGCGTTCATACAGTTACAGAATTTTTTGGCACAATTTGACTACAAAGCTTATCGCTCATTTTTGCTCTGATATCCCTAGGAGATTTCCATCCAAAGACATATTTTCACTTCGCTTGATGACAATAATTGAATTATAATTTTACACGGCTGACATCTTCATTTTACCATCGCTTTTCTTTGAATTTGTCCTCCAAATCAAATGTCATCAAGAGATGGGCAATGAAAATATTTTCGGATAATAACTCCCTCACCTGTATTTATTCAGGACCCGACTGTCTACGATCTTTGTTAAAGTTGTTCTTGGACATATAAAGTAATCGCTCTTCTTCTAGTAATTAATGTTTACGAGTTTCACTATTTCTTACTTTCTTGTCTCTTCCCCTTTTCACAGAGCTTTTTCCTGCTATACATCCATTCTGATCCTTAAACCTGTCGCTCCGTCCCAATATTTTGCCAATGGTTGAAAATGTATGTGAAAATCCTCCTGAATGTTGCACACAAATTTTTTTTCCTTTCTCATTTTGAAAGAAAAGCACAATAAATCATGGATTAAAATTGTGATACAAAACTGCATCTCGGTTGAAATTTATAATATATATTATTTTTATTTATTTAGAAAGATAAAACAAAACAAAAGGGTCTCGTCTCCATCCAGAAGATTTTCAAGGGGAAAGTTGTAGAAGAATTTGTTAAAGGAGAGGGAAAATCTGCGGAAATAATTAAGGTTAAATATGTAGGTACAGGCATCGATTAAGAATATTAGAGAAGGCAAACTTCCTAACCCTTTAACGATGAAAAGTCAAATTGCTCTTAACCTCAAAATATTTGATATTCACAATTTTTACAATTCTAAATATAATTTCAAAGGGTTACTTCAGTTCAACAATTAATTATCTTTAAAAAGCTTTCGCAGCTGGAACGGTTTTCCTTTTTTTCTATATTTTATTTATTAACTTTTATTTTATATTTGAAATGTTTGAGGATGTGGCTTAATAATATCTATTATGTACTTATGTCTACATTTAATAGATGCTGTAATATGTGCAATAACGGTCGTCTTCCGAGTGTTGTATGCAAGAATATGTAAAGCCTTCTCTATCAATGCTTCCCAAAACACATTAAAACTTCCGTTTTTCTAAAGATCAAAGGTTAAACTGAAGATCAAGTGGTTGAAGTTGACGAACCTACTTTTTAAACATCAATTCAGGGCGAAGGTCCTGTAGGCAGCAAAACAAACTGAGTCTGTGCATGAGAGGTGGATATAAAATGGTCGGGTGATTCTGAAAGTTTAGCGAGAAGTATTGGAAAAGACAACGATAAGGAAATCTCCCGGCGAAAAGGAGACGTATGGAATGACGAGGTGCAGGAAAATCAGTAGGCACGGATGCGAGCCCAGATGAGAGTAGAACGCTCTCTAGAAGAATAACAGTTTGACTTTATGCCAAGAAGAGGGACAAATGAGGCAATATTTGCATTGAGGCAGGTTATAGAATGTCATCGAGCAAAACAGAAGGGACTGCATGTTTTGTTCATAGACCTAGAGAAGGAGCATGATCAAATCTCACGATAGGAGATGTAGAGAGGCATGAGAGAGAAGTAAGTAGCAGATAACTATGTAAGAACCGTACAGATTATGTAAACAAGAGCAATAACTCATGTTAGAAGCAGTATAGGATTGAGAGATTGCATTTCAGCTGGAGTAGCTTGTCTCTGATCTTATGATGCATGTATTGGCTCGAGGAAATAAGGATCAGCTTCCTTATTTTATACTTTTTGTGAATGATATCTTTCTTTGCAGGACAAGTAGGGAAAGGTGGAGAGAAGCCTAGAACAACAAAGATTGACTTGACATATAGATGGCTGAAGATCAGTAGGAAGAAAACAACTACCTCAGGTTCAAGGAAGATCAAGATTCGGTAATTAAGACCCAAACAGCTGAACTAAAGATAGTGAACAAGTTAAAATATCTAGGATCGATGGTGTCAAATAAGGGAGATTTGGAAACAGAATTTATTCATAGGGTGTAGTCTGGCTGAAAAAAATGGAAGAAAGAATCAGGGGTGCTATGTCACCGCCAAACGAGCATGAAGGTTAAAAGGAGGGTTGGTTTTGGTAAGTGGAAGGTCTTTGGTAAGCCCAGTGAAATTAACTATGAAGCTGACATATAGGCGATGACCTCAGAAGAAGAAATTGTATGTTTCTCAGATGAGGATCCTGAGAAGGATGTGTGGAGGATAAATTTGGACAATATCAGGAATGACTATATAAATGGAACAACGAAAGTTAGATAATTATCAAAGAAAACACACGAGACAAGACTGCACTGGTATAGAGTTGTGATGAGAAGAAATGGAGAATACATGTGCAAGAAAGTATTGGAAATGAAGGTGCAGATGAGAAGGAAGAAAGGACGGGCAAAGTAAAAAGGGGTGGGCACGATCACTCACGAATGACCGAAGAATGACCAGAGAGGATGCCAAGAACTTAGACTTGTTGCTGAGACGCATCAGGAACCTCGAACCTGAGTAATAAGCGGGACAAGATGCATGGAAAGAAGACTGAATTAATTTATGCAGGCAACGATAAACATATCTAAGGAGAATGTCTTTATGTTTAAATAAGCTAAGTTTTGATGAAGCTTGTGCTATTTTAAAATCGGAAAAATAAATTTAACCCCCTAAATTTTCCTCTCAATATAATATAATCTAATGGGCCTGATCATAATAATTTTACTTGGATTCAAAATTTAAAAGGTATAAAATGGCTTATTTCCTTTAAGAAAATTATTGGTGAGCACGATCTCCAATACTCATGCCTTTGTTAAGAGATATTCCATTAGCCAATAACTAAACTCTATCGATACTTTGATATAGTAAATTTAGTTACATTTAACGAATTTTTACTTAACCCA
Organism: Ceratothoa steindachneri; assembly: GCA_963969495.1. NCBI lineage: Eukaryota > Metazoa > Arthropoda > Malacostraca > Isopoda > Cymothoidae > Ceratothoa > Ceratothoa steindachneri. Next base: position 168,877,005 of record OZ018323.1, read on the forward strand.
ATCAACATATGATTAAATTCTGCGGTACGCCAAGTTCTCTATATGTAGATTGGGTGAGGATAGTGATATTCTCAGAGCATGACCAAATAACTTATAACTTAATGCATTTGATTCTTAATTAATAATTAATCCTTGATTAAATTAATCATAGAATTTGTAAACAAATGCTCCACGCACACTATTAATCTCAATTCGTATAGTAATTTACCTGAACCCTGTGTCTCTGTCACTTATACTTTTTTGTAAGCAATTGCTTTCCCGGGCATTTTCGGGTATTGGTGGTCGTATGAATTAGCTATTGTTGCATTTTGATGAAATTTCGTAAAGTGCTCGCCTATAGGTCTGGAAGGTGTTGATTAGATTTTACGAGGATCCATAACCGAGTGATGATTATGTTTCGTTTTTCACTTTCATTAAAATTGCGAGATAAGTAGTTTTCTAAGTTTTTTGCAAATACTATAATTAATAATTAGTCAAATTTTAAATTTTTCAATACAATGTTTATAAAAATCGTTTGACTTTAATTTTTAAAAGTTCTTTAAATTTGTTTCAACCATTTCTGTTGTTAAAATCCTCATTCTTTTCTCGTGGTTCGCTAAAACCCTAAAATGAATGATCTGAATGGGTTAAGTTGAGTAAGTGTGGAGAATTATTCATTAGTTCCCAATCGAAATTGATAATCTTTTATATAGTATATATGTTAATGAAAGACAACTCCTCTTTTTTTAATTAATCCGGCTTTTTTTAAGTACTGACTATAAAGAGTGCAAGTGAGCAGAATAAACTTCCTCTATGGTATTCTGATTTGGGTTAAGGAATTTATAATTTATTATGCTATTTGTATCCAACCAAGCACAGAAGAGTTTCTTCACGGGATGTGTTCCTCGTTTTTCTTTAAGTTTTTGTTTTCGCCCAGGACTAAACTATTGGCTCGAACGTTTAGTATTATTCGTAATAAATCACTTTAGTCTTCTCTAACAATCTTGCTAAAAAATAATGCATTTTTTAATCAAGAAGTGAGAGATGAACAAATTGCTTCAATTGTAAATCCTTGACTATCCTATTTGAATGATGATGTTGAGTGACTTGAACTTAGTGAAGTCTCACAGTTAATTGTTCAAAAGTTACAATCGGGTTTTCTTATATTGTTATTTTCAAAAGATTTTAATCAAATTATCACTGGTCGTCCTGAATGGGCTTCATCTTTGAGACTAACCTTTCTCTAGCAAAGATACCGAAACTATCTTAAACACTGGTTCACACCAATTGTTCCTTCACCTTATATTTGACATTAACTTAGGAATTTTGCCTTTTCTAAACTCTCAATGAATAAATTTGCGAATTTGCTACTTAGGTACTTCCATAATATTAATCATTTGAAGATACGGCGCATTAAATTAACAATATTTTTACAAAAATACAAAATAGCCAAGAAAATAGCAAGTGAGTTACGTCGAAATGTATTCCTTGGGTAATGCTACGCCATACTGGTACCTTGCGGCTCGAGTTTAGTAAAGCAGGCGAGTATAAAAACAAACCCGCTTTTGATTATTTTCATCCAATAATTAATAATAAATCTAAAAAAATTGCAGCCTTACTTATGGATTCAACAAATATAATAGCTCGCAAAAACTACACAATTATATTCTGAATATAATGGAACTATTAAGTAACGCTACGTTGAAAAATCCTCCCGTTACCCTTTTAGACCCCAAACGAGAACGGTTTTGGCCCCTGCAAGAACCTTCTCCCAATCACAGAGGAAATTTCGGGATGATAAAGGCATAATTTTTACCATTTTAATAAATATTTAAGAAAATAAAACGACCTAGGTATTAATCCATTGGAAAGGGATACGTGAGGCAATGAACCTAGTAGAAATCAGTATTAATAGTGCCAGCAATCGAATCCTAAATGGAATCGCGATTCAATCAGTGTTACTAAAATTTCCTAGTTCGGATAATTGGCTTATCCTCTTGTGATAGAAACCAATTGTTAGAGCAAATTTAAGTCGGTACAAGGATACGAAGACGGTATTTATATATTATATGATTTCAAAAGGGATTAGATCGCTTATAGGCAGAGGGAAGGTATCATCTCGATACGGGACTATGCCAACCTGCTCCTTTGTTTAATCATCCACCCAAAATGAACAATAGCAAATTTTCTGATTCCTAAATTATATTCTACGATAATTTGGTTACATCATTTACATGTTACTTTGGCATCTTCAAGAGCAATCCAAAGTTATATACTTTCATATAGTCTATGATTCTCTCTCAAAAAGAATGAAGGTGAATTATTCGCGTTAGTGCTTCGAGCCTGAAATAAGATTCAGGAGCAATTCTCAAGGGATGGAGAACAACATATGGGTTGATAACAGACAAATGTTGTAATTATTTGCAAGCTAACGAGTCACAAGACGCTCTTTTGAGGGATACATTATATTTATTTAATTATTTTCGAGGCAGTTTCATGACATAGATATTATAAATAGAATTCTAGAATCAAGATAATAAAAGACCCGTAGACGTATTTGGAGAAACTTTAGAGTAGAAAATAAAACACTTTAATCTATGGTTAACTATAGATTCTTTAATATAGATTATTTTGAGAATAATTAAATCAGCTATTTTCAAATAAATTCGTAAACATGCTCATTGCTGTAGTTTGAATAAAATAGCTGGAATAAGGTGACGAGTTGAAAAGATCTTATAAGCGAAAGAGTTCCCTATGCTTTTCATCTGACAACGCTTTAATCTCAAATTATGGCCATTTATTTTTATTCTATCTTAAACGCGTTCAAGTGGTGAAGTGAAGTTTATATTATTCAGACTTCCCGAATTTTCATAACTTCTTCTTATATGGTGAGAAGGCTTTATTCTACAAGAGTGAGCAATTTTGCTTCTTCGCAAAAACTGAATTAGATTTTTCGCCACTCACTGTAGCCTTTCCATGCAGCAAAATCTTGTTGCATATAATGAGACCAGTATTGAGCTATCTATTTTGGTTGAGGATTCCATATTGATTTTAAAAATGGAACTACTATGTTTCTACTGTTTTATTTAAATTTTCAGGTAATAAATCTGATTGGGTATTTGTTTATTTAATTCCTCTGACGCAGTGTTTAAAAACATTGAAATTGTTCGTAATTAATTCAATGGGATTACGTTCTTCGACACGTTTCTTGATCGATGACCATCTAACTCATAACCAAATATCCCTTTGCGATCGGATATGCATTCCTTTTGCTTGTTTATATTGAAATTCACCTGACATTTATCAGATCAATTATAGAGCTCGTTTAAATCTTAACGGATTCTGTTTTGATCTCGGTTGGCTCAGCTTTATGAACCAGTTTAGCCTAGTCGGCGAACTGAGAAATTTAGCTTATTAATCTTGAATTTAATTCGTTCCAAAGAAGACAAATACTCTTGAACCGAATTTAATTTAGCCCAATTAGACGATTCCTCATTTTTCATCCTTCCTGTTACCGGTGTATAACGCAGTTCTCGACAAAACTCAAAAGGCTACCTCTTATTTCCTGTACTCTAAGCTTTTAATTATATTTCTATTGTAAACCAGAACAAATGATGTTTTAAAAATCAATATAAATATTCTCTAGCGCTATATGACTTCTGAAACCGTGTTGGTTATTTTTATTCCATGTATTTCCAAGTTATCCACGATTTTGCCATGCACAGTTGATACTTTTAATTGGTTATGTATCGAATACAATAATTATTTATAAATAATCTTACTATGAGATAGAAAAATAAGCAAATAAAGAAATGTTCCTACAATAAAGGTGATGGGTTATGTTCCGCACACTGTAGCTTCTTTATTCCCTTGTGAGATCATTCGATGAAAATGCAAAGTGCAAAAGATCACCACTTGTTAAAGTTTGCCCTGCATATGGATGGCTATTTTGAAAGATCCTGCTCTAGGTGGCCGGTCTAGTTCCTCCACAGGGTTGTAGACGAGTGCCATTGTAATTAGAATTGTTGTGTTTGGTGTCCCTGCCATTGCATGAACTTGCGTACACGACGTTGGTATTTGGAATTTATACATCGGAGAGAGAGAGAGAGATGTTCTTCATGATTAGAGCTCCGGTTCACTTTATTATGTAATTTTAGTAAAGAATTGACAAAGTAAGAGCTAAAGTCGACCCACAACAAAATTTATGATTAAAAACATCGAGATGACAGTGAAAGAACAAAATGAACTAGAGGTTATTTTACGTGAACATAGGAAAGACATCTTTATCATTGATGAGGGAATAATCAATCAAAAAAAAATGAGCATTTAGATTAGATGAGCGCCTATCACACATCTTCATAAACAATTCTTTGAGAACAAGGAATAAGAATTTGTGACTCACTTGAAAATAAAGCTCTGATAATAAGATCAAAACAAAGGCGCGTGAGTAACAAACAAAAAATCTAATCAGAACACCAGACAATTTTTCGAAATAAATAGGTCAGCTGTTTAATGCCGCGCTTAGCGCACGATATTTCTCTGATAGGTCAAGGTGAGACAAACTAATGTTTCTGCCTAAACCAGGTACACATCTAACAATCTAATCCCAAGAAAAAGTAAGGAGATAGACACGGCGCTTGCTCTTCTATTGGAAACTATACCTAAAGCCAAGTACAAAAACACTATTCTAACCTGGTAGTGTGCGGATTTTATTTAAATACAAAATTAGACATTACAACTTTCAATCGGTAATATCAGGATCATTATTTCTTTCGAGGCTACCATGCCAAAGAATTTGTGATTTTTCAATGGGTCACACAGTGAAACTCCCTCATCCTCACGCTATAGAATATACACACCAGAGATATGCAAAACCCCATTAATGAAACGATTAAGTATATATTCACGCAAATTGATCCCATAACTATGGCAACAATAACAGCGGTGCTCAACCTTCTCCATTGTTGAAAAATTTGTGACTGACGATCTGCGATCAGCTACTGCTTCTTAAATAGACGAGGCAGGAGCGTGTAGCTGCAGGTCCTGACTTGTCATAACTTGTCGTAACACCCCCACAAACAGCCATCCCTCTTCTTCTGTTTTGCCCTAACGATTCAAAAAACTTATTGACAACCCCTCGTATATAGGGTAGACGAATTAGAGTTGTCAAAAGCGAAGTGGGGAAGTCAGAGGGGGATGTCCTTCTCTCTCTCATTCTTCTACACTAATCACTTTAATTTTATTTTTTACTTTGCTTTTTAAATACTTTGCTGATATTATTATGATTATCATCGATTTTTATCACTTTCTTTCCACATAGTTAGGCACTTTGTTAAGCAGTTTAATTCTCGTTATTTAATCACTTTAATTTTTCCACTTTTGTTTGCTTTTGATTCAGTTATTTATCTATTTCGGACGTCTTTTTTCCGTTTTTAATAATTTTAAATACGGACAATTTGACCGTATGGATTTACGAATCAAAGATGTATAAAGTGCCTTCCTCCAGCACTCTTGCGATTTCGTAGTTCTTTTGTAGGTTCATTTGTACTTTTCACTAAGGGTCCCGTGGGATAGTTGTTCCGTATTCCCTTTAGTAGGTCTGCACATGGGTGACTCGAAGACCCTGAGGGCCACGTCTACGCCATTGAAGAAGCGGTAGATATCTCCGACTTTGACGCCAGCCTGTAGGGCAGCAAACCACCGACGTAAATTAATAAGCACTCAGTAGTATACAAGGTTCCCTAGAGCGACTGATGATAGGCTTACTTTGGTGAGACACACAGGGTCCTTTACACCAGAGTGAGGGAGCACAAGAATAATATTCGGGTCGGATGGTTTAGCAACGCTCTTATCGAACACCTGCAAGATGCCGACCACCGCATTAGCTTGGGGGAGGCAGGAGCAGTCGCCTATGCATCCAACAGAAGGAGGAGAAAGGAATTCAAAGCGGCATTCATAACCACGTCAAAAGGCTTGAACCCTAACTTCTGCTTCTTCAACATACGTCGGAACGTGGCCGAGCGACTGGTTTTCCCCTTTCTTTGCCTCCTCTACCGTGAAAAGATGCAGAAAAAGAACACTGGCACGAATTCTTCAGAAAAATGAGAAATAAGCGACGAGCTAGGATTATGGTCAGAGTTAAGTTTAGTCCAATGCGCAGATAAGAAGGAGGTCCCGTTGGATCGTTGTCGCACGAAAGAATTTCGCTTGGTAAAGCACAGAGACAGCAATTTTCTCATTACTTACCCATCTAAGAAGATATTTAAGACTGCTTTCGGAGTATAGTAGAACGAGAATATTTACTCGTTTACAGGCACCTGAAAGAAGAAGATCATTAGCTGCACACCACTTGAATTTCATCCTATTCATCCTCATTTTTCTTTTCATCTATTACCTCCTTCAACTTTCCGTCCTCCACACCCAAATATTATCGCAAAAAGGAAAATAAGACATATTTTTCGCGAATGTACGTTGATTACAAAATTATGTATAAACTCCCAAGGTTCGCAGGGGACTATGGCGATTAACTGCCCCAAAATAAAAGACCTAATCAACAGGAAAGAGCAAGATCAGAAAAAGAAATAAAATGAACCAAACCAACGTGAGCGTAGCGAAAGCTACAGTTAAGGAGATCAAAGAGGCACAAGAGGCAAAAATAAACATTAACATCAATTAAGGCACAGTTCTAGACATGCCTGCATGTATCATGTTCACACATGTGCAGAACATTGCTCAACCGGTGGTTTTGCAGAGCCGCTAAATCTTCTGTTGGAAAAAATGGATTATGAAAGATGAGGTTCCCACCCAACCCCCCTTCAGCTCTAACCTACCTATGGTGTTACGACAGGCAAAAACCCTCCAAGTTAAGGATATGTTTGAGAGTGTGTCCACACTGGAGGACAAAGAAACAGCAAACGAAACAGGTGAAACTTACGAAGAAGGAAAAGAAACTGACGAATCCGACAATGAACAAGGAAGAGCATCAGTAAATCAAGAGGAAATATCCCTCCAATAAACCGCAGCGTTTTGTAATAAAATTATTTATTGCAATGATGGTTTTCCATGGTTTAAATCACTTACAACTGCCTTTAAATGGCTAAATGAGGCTTCTGCCACTAGATAGTGCCACTTAGCCGTAAATCCAGTGGCAGATTTGAAATTTCCAGAGTGAATAATCATATATCTTAGGGTCATATTTGTCATATGACCAAATGGGTTCAATTGAACTTTACTCCTTTTAAAAATTGAACTTTAGTCCTCTTGGCCGGCGTTTCGCCGGCCAAACAAGTCGAAACTGGAAGATGTAAAAAGAGAAATAGAAAAAGGCACGTGCTAAGAAATTACGTGACATAACAAGAGGAAAAGACAATTCCGAAATTGATCGAAGAAAACCGAATTAGATTCTACCCTCACAATATTAAAGTAATTAACAGGGATACCTTTGAAAGGAAATCAAACGGAAATTAGAAGAACCGAAGAAAAAGAGAAAATAGACACGAAATAAATAATAAAATCTGTACTACGATGAAACAAAATAAAAATGCTAGATATTAACACCGATGGATCGAAAAAAAATCAATACAATACGGAAATATATTTACACGAATAGAACCTGACGTTATCACTATCTCCGAGCATGAAATAAAAGACGAAGAAAGAAGGAAAAACCTTTAATTGCTACATAATTAAAAAATATTCACTTGAGAAAGGTACGATGGTATAGCCATCGCAACCATAAGAAATCTTCGGTATACACAAATGCATGAGGTGTAAGAGGCCTATGCTGCTGTGATCCTAGAAATGGAGTACTCTCCACTCATGGTAGCAGCGGTCTACCAGCCACCTTAGCGCACGTACATTCCAGTCCATTCGATAATAGAGTTATTCAACAAGAATAATCCTACCATACTGCTGGGGGACCGGAGTAATAGTATACCAGAATCGAGATACCGAACAAAAAATAACGTGTGACGAAATCTTGAAATATTAATGAAAAGAAATATACTTAAGAGAGTAAGCTCGGATTTCACGACCTACGTAACCGCAAGAACTTCGACCAAACCGGACATAATATAAACAACCAACCGATAATTTTCCATATAATATGTATATGGAACTAATTCGCATACCTTGTAGTCATGACATTGGAATTCGAGTGACCATCAACCAGAATCCAATAGAGGTTCCAATTAGACCCTGAAAATCCTACTGGAGGGCGAATTGAAGACTTATGCATTAATGTTGAAAAGATAAATGTAACCAGATCTTGACGGTAAACACTCCGAAGATTTGGGAGAGATAGCCAAAACAATAATAGAAAACATCAAAAAAGCTGACGAAGTCAGCATATCAAGATCGGTTATAAAACTCTCCCGCACCCAAAATGGACGGAAGAAATGAAAAGAAAAAATTTACAGAAAAAAGAGACCACGGAACAAACAAACAAAAAGCAAAGAATTAAAAAGCCTGAGAAGAGAAATGATCTTCCTTATAGAAGAGTAACAGAAAGAAACATGAAAGAATACACAAAAGAAATAGTAGACGTCAAAATCCCCAGCGAGGCTTGGAAGCTGATCAAAATAATATAAGGACGACCACCAAGTAAAGCGATAAAGATAAACGACCAAAATGAATATCTAAGAAGCAATGTAGAAATATAAGAAAGATTTAGAGAGCAGGGAAACAAAATGTACACCATAGAGAAAAGGGACAATCAAAGATATGATAGAGAAACTAAAGAAACAGTCAACTAAAGCATAGGAATTAACAGGGAAAGGCTAAAACTGGAAAGAAGAGTTGATGTACGCAGGAATAGGAGCAACGGTCACACAAGAGGAGCTAAAAAGTTCTATGAGCTTCTTCAAACAAAAGACTCCCAGGAAAACTGAACTAACAAAGCGTAATTATGAGAAGATACATGAAAATATATTATGAAGCATCACAGATATCTTTAATGCGTATCTGAATAGAGGAGCCTTCTCAGAAATTTTCAATGTGGCAATATGGTTTTTCTGCCCAAACCAGGCAAACTGTCGAACCTGCTCTCCAGTTATAGACCAATATCCCTCCTGAAGATTTTTGGAAAGGTATTTGAAAAAGCTATTAAAGAGAAGACTGGTCGAACACGTAGAATGACCAGTAGGGCTTCAGAAAGGACAGAGATTCGACAAAGTATGGCTTGAATAAGTGGAACACAAACTTCTTCAACTCGATCTCAGCAAACAGGTTGGCATGCATCAGCATCAAGGACCACGAAGTGCTCACCTTCCATCTAGAAACAGAGGTCCCAGAAGGGGAGGTGTATGAATCCTACCTTATACTCCATTTATGCAGCCGACCTTCCACCCCTATTAACACCAGGCTGTATGAACATACAGTGTGCTGATGATATCAGCCAGGTGATCTCCACACGTTCCACAAACCCCATATGGCAAGTCAGGACGACAGAACACGAAATTAAAAACGTAAACGAGTACGGAAGAAAATGGAAAATAAAGACTAACGTAAACAAGGTCTGCTGACCAAAAAGTCGCATGCTCTCATTTATTCTGATTTATGACCTTACGACCTTCAAAACTTCTAATAATTCCCGGAATAACCTTGGGAGGACCTTGGTAATTTTATTATTCGAAAGAGAATGTAAAACAACATAATGAATTCGAATTTCGTTAGAATCGGCGGAATAGTTAGGATGTTATTGCCAAAACAAAATAATTGCCTGGCTTACCTTGGGAGGACTTTTTGCAATTATATTATTCGAAATAAAAGGTAAAACAATATAAGGGTTTCAAATATAGTTAGAATGGGCTGAATAGTTATGATGTTATTGGCCAAAAAAATAATTCCCTGGCTAACCTTGGGAGGACTTTGGTATTTATTTCATTCAAAAGGGAATCTAAAACAACATAAGCTTTTCAAATTTGGTTAGGGTCGGCTGAATAGTTACAATGTTATTACAAAAACAAAAAAAGCAAAATAGGGACCGACCGACCGGCGACATAGTTAGATGTAGAGTCACCCTTGACTAGACTCGAACGTGAAGAATAAATTCAAAATCATCCTTATCATGTGATTTAAAAAGGACCGGAAAACCATCGACGGAATAGAATACGAATATACATCCGAAAAAAAAAGTGCTGAGCCTACATATGTGTTATAGAGGCTACCACGCACATGTAAAAGAAATAATTACCAAAGCCAAAATGGGATTAATGTTATTATTCACTATGTACAAACTCGACAAAACCTACAAAGCATTCGTAGCATCGGTCCCAGACTATCTACCGATTCTTATACACGTAACGACAAAACCTAACAAGAAAAAAAGATTACAAAACAAAAAAGCCTATTTAATCACGAATACCACACCAAGGCAAAGAAAACGAATTAATGAAATAATCGACCCGCCGGTTTAGCCCCTCTAAACAAAATAATAGAAAAACGAGCTAAGGACATATGGCTAAAGATCGAAGAGAAAAGCACATTAACTAGTATACTCCTTATTATAGAGAACGGAAATTATGAACGCTAAGCCTTCCCAAGCAGTAGGCTTTGCCTTTGGCAAGAGGAACACCCAATAATTACACAAAAACAAAAGCTGTGGCATATAAACAGCAAATTAAGGAAAATAATTGTTAACCAAGCATAACCTAATTTAAAGGCATGAATGCCTGAAAAAAATAACCACGGAATCAAAAGAGCGAATCTAAGTAAAGAATTAAGGTAAACAAAAAAACTCGGAATATAAATGTATACATATACATATTTGGAAAAATACACATAAGTGATAAAAAATAGGAAGTAACCTTACCTGAAAAGGTAGCTCAGACATACAAAAACAATCACAACGACAAATTAAAGAGGAAATCGAAGAAAGAATTAGAAGGTACTGATACGAACTAAATTCGAAAGTAATAGAAGAAAAAAGAAGATCACCAAAAGAAAAAGATAAGCCAGTATCCTGACAACTCTACCTTACACTACACATAATCACTTTTCACACAACCCTCATCCAACAAATAAACTTCTCATTCTATCTATCTGTCTACTCCCTCACTTCTCCCACCTCATTAATAACACAGGAAGGGATCGAAGATCGTTAATTTTTGCGTTTTGAGTCTGAGCTTTCATCAAGTCTGGTCGTATCAAAGGATGAAATTTTAAGAGAAAATCTGAAGACGTCCTCGCCAAACCTTTTTTCACTCTGGCTTCAGGAATCAGAAGAAGAAAATTACCAAAAAGAAGAAGAGAGTATTTTGAGGAAGAAGGAGAGTAACTAAAGCGAAGGAAGCCATGGGGCCGCTCCGAGGACAACAAGTGGGCCCCCTTTGTACCATCAGGGGGAGAACGAAACCGAACCGGCAGACAGTCACCGAGACAATTTTTGGCGTGTTCAACATAGCACTCTCAGGCTAATTAAAATGCCCAATAGGTACTTTACGGTATGTTGGACATTGGCGGACGTAGAGAAGCTTCTCTCTGAAGAAGCCAAAGAATAGCTTCAGAAGATAGGGCTTAAGGCATCCATCCAACAGGAAATCCTTTTTCGTCGCACCATCATCTTTAGGAGGCTCGACCCGATCTTCACGGAAAACAGCCCTGAAGGCCAAGCTATCTAAGCAGCAAGTGGGAGAAATTCGTCAAGAATATAGTTAAACCCATCTTCAAGCATCGAGATTGCACAAAGGGATAAAAGGGAGGTACTCCTGGAGTCTTACCTTCAAATAGCTCCGGAGAAGATTGGAGCAGAAGAGTTTATCCACCTTGACTGCTGCTTCAAATGCATTGCCGCCGAGAAGCACCCTACAAGCGAATGTACAGCAGCCGAAGTCACGTGCTTCGTTTCAAAATCTGGCCACATATGGAAGGGGTGTGCATCCAAAAAACCAAGATGTGTAAACTGCGGAGGGGACCACAGGGCATGAACGTAAGGTGTCCCGCCCATAACAAAGCTATCTGAGCAAAACTTGAGAAGATCAATCAAGAAAAGGAGGGAAGGTTAAGGGCCTACGTCGAGGCGGCGGCGGCAACAAAAACCAACGTTAATGGAACCAGGGCCCCAAAGCAGGTGATGCCAAGTGAATCCATGGAAATACTGGCTATGGTCATTATTTCTGACTTGGCAAACCTAGCCAACTCCGCCACTTTTGCAGATAAGATCAATCCACTTCTATAGAAGAACGAGGTATAGAAAAAAATGTGATTCCCGCCTAAATCTGCTTCGCAGGCAAAAAACAGAAACTTGAAGAAAAGTCCAAAGAAAAACGAAAAAGAAAGTGACAGGCTAAAAAGAAGAGAAAAGGAAGATAAGCAAAGTACAGAAGAAGACGATGACTAAATCCTCAAGTATCCTGGAGTAGTCCTTAGAGAGAAAGAGGATATTTTACTACAAGGGTTCTTCTTCTACAGCGAAGACGTAGCCCTCAAAGTCTTCGGTGTTTCCGTTTGTAGGTACTCTTGTAGTGACTACAAGAGGACCTTCGAGGGACCATATTCCCTAAAGGAGGTAGGGGGACTGCTGATGGAGCGCGCAATGTTCGTACCGGACTCGTGATTCCACACCGTCAACATGTCCACCTACAATAAACTAAAAGATGGACCACAAACGTCAGAAATTGATTAAACTGAGAAAGTGTGTAAAACCCAATTAAGTGAAGAAAATAATAAAAATAATGGTGAACTAACAACTAAGTTAAAATTTGAAAGCGTGAAAGAACTTTTTAATAATACAATAACTAAAAGTGAATAAATAACGGAATTAAAATGATTAACATAAGTTCAATTAGAAAAGTGATTAATAATAACCAGATATGATTAAAACAAATAATAAAATAGTAAATAAATGACTGTTAAATTAGGATGCGTTAATAATAAAATCGACTAAAAACGGGATTAAAGTATTTAAAAAAATCAATTAACAAAGTGATAAACTAAAGAAGGAAATTGAGTGATTAAAAAAATTTGTGAGAAACTACTAAAAGTATATTAGTTAAAAGTGTTCGATGGAAAAGTGACTAGCTGAACAAATTTCAAGTAAAGTCAATAATGTGAAGTTATATTAATCAAAAATTATAAAAATTCTAAGTATTGAATAAAGGAAAAATGTAAATAAATAAGTGTAGCTCTATTGTGGATATAATTAAAAAAGTATAATTGTATATATTTAACAATTTGACCTACTGTGTCTCCGGAACCATTTATTTATTGCTTACTAATACTTGTAACATTTTATTCTCTGCTGAATCTTTTTATTTTTAACAACTATTACTATTTATTTTTACATAATTGTATTTATTTTTACAAATAGTTGAAAAACTTATAATGCATCTAAAGCAGGGATGAGGACATATTTTTGAGCCGCGGGTGAAAATATCTAATGAAAGAATTCGTCGGCGATAAATAAAATTTGTCTCTTGTATCTTTGTGAATCTTGTTTAAATTTATTACATGGTGCGATATAATCATGCATTAATATCTATAAATAAATAATAAGAAGTATTTTTATCGACTGCCGCCATGGAAATTGGACATACAAATATTATTTAAATTTTAGTATTGAAAATTTGTACATACAAATAAATCTATCACTCAGAGGGCGATGAAAATTGGGCTCGCAGGCAAAATTTCGCCCGCGAGGCGAGAGTCCCCCCCTTTCCTCTGATCTAAAGGCATGAATGACAATTAAAAACAAACATATTACATAAACAATTGTCGAGGAGAATAGTCGGATCTCCCGATAACTTTATAACAGCGTAATATGCGACTCTGAGAGTGAAAGGGAACGAAAGATTAAGGAATAAATGCAGGATGGTGGTTCAGAATTCACATTAAACTGTAGGTCCCCGTTGCCCATTGTGCATAGGTATTTCTCTTTCATCTTTGACTGCTGAGGTTACTCGATCTGCCTCTGCACTAATCTTTACTTCTTTTAATTTCCTATTTTCCATCTTTTACTATTCAATAAGCAGTTAACTGTTGGTTCACTTGAACCGATAGTCAGAAGTGTAGGAACTTTCTCCAGGAGCATGTCGGCCGCGGGCCTCCTCCTCTTCTGCCCCCCCCCCCTCCTGTGCGTGGGCCGTGAAACGAACGGATACGGACCTGAGCCGTATTTTGACCCCTTAAAAAAATATTATTGCGTTAGTTTCTTGTTACTCTGATGAAGTTATAGAGAAGCGAAACGGCAGTAATAAATAACCTTGTACCAAGGTGGTTTCTCCTGTTCTCCCCATCCATTTGTTTTTCAAAGACACCCATCAATACATTTTACTATACAGAGCAGTACGACTAGGCACCAAATACAAGACAAATCTAAGAAAACTGAAAGGTATTTAGAACAAGGCTTTCTTAAGAGTATAATAACCAATACGAGAAAAAGAGAGAGAAGGCTACAAAGAGCAGTAGCTCCTAAACTGATCAACATAACGCTCCATTGGAGCGATTTCAAACTATGTGAAAGACTAAAAACAATTTTAACAGAAAAAGAACAAAGAAGAATAGATATCCTTCAAAGATAGAGAGAAACTAAAATATAAATTTAAAGAACGAAAAAAATATTAACAAGAAACGACCCTAAACCTATATATACTTGAAAAGAAGTGTCTTTAAAAGATAATGACTAAAGTCACAAGACAAACGCCTGCATAGCTAAGAAACTACACACAAGAAAAACATCACACTTAAATGAGAGCCTTGAAGGCCTACTGACAATAGTCATATTTGTTAGACAATTTTGGCAATGAAAGCCCTATAAGCCGGTATTTACATAATGACGTATATGAAGTGTTTCCAACTAGAGGCACGTTTCCCAAAGAGCGCCTAAGGGCTAAAAATACTGCTCTTATGTGGCGAGCCCTTCTACCTCAGGTTGATTGCCACAAGAAACCAAAGAAGTGTAGAAACAGCGCCCGTCCCCCAGTCAGCTACAGCGAAGACGTAGCCCTCAAATTCTTCGGTGTTTCCGTTTGTAGCTCCTCTTGTAGTGACTACAAGAGGACCTTCGAGGGACCATATTCCCTAAAGGAGGTAGGGGGACTGCTGATGGAGCGCACAATGTTCTGTGGTGCCCCAGAACGAAGCAATTTATAAGAATGAAGAGGGAAAGAAAGACTGAGGAAAGGAAGTGGCAAGTCTCTACTACTTTGGGATCACGACCAAAAACAACGAGCAACCAAAGATCAAGGGCACCCAACAGCCAATGGTCAACACCCAGAGCATTAAGGTGATGAGATGCTGAAGTATGCTCACGTCGCCAACATTGCACACTCAGGAAGCAGGTTTTGCCGCGGAATCCAACAGGCTCCTCAAGAAGAAAGGAACATATAGGTTGTCCGTTCTAAATTTGACGGTTCGCATAACAGAAAATATCTCAGTTAAAAATAAATTTATTTTAGAAATTCTAAAATATCAACTAGATTATGTCTGAGAGATAACAGTTTACTCAAATTAGCCTTCGTCAGCTTTCACTTTGGCCTTAAAACAGCTCTTACACTTGTTGCCTGCGTTTTTCACTGTAATCCTAGAAAGATATCCGAAAACCTCGATTAAAATTCTGTGAATTAGGAGGAGAGAAAGTGGCGGCGGTGATGTGGTAGAAATTCTCCATTCAACATCTGAATATGTGTGGAAGTATGGCTTTCAATTCATTTTTTTATTCTTAAAACATTCTTTTCGATAATTTCGCCGTCCTTAGATTTGTTGCCTTGCAGAAATATCCATTGATGGGGCCATAGAACCTTTTGGCTTTTGGGAGCTGCTTTTCCTCCAGAATTTTTCGATAAGTGGCACAATCCATTTTTCCATCAAAAATGTAGAGTGCTCCTGTGCCATACCCGCTAGAGGAGCCCGTAGACTATGATACAACATCCTTCGTCTTTCATAGTTAGAATAGTGAGATTAGGATAGTAGGAAGTTTCTTCTGCTCTACAAACGTGCGAGCATAATTTTGTCCGTAATGTTCTATTTTAATATCATCTGAGCATATAGCATTGCTCCAACGTTGATTTACCTTTTCAATATGCTATGTGGTAAATTAACATGGTTCGTTACGTAGTTTTTACTAAGAAATGGAATCTAGCCAAACAGAAAGGATGCAGATCATAACGATGCAACTCTCTGCTTATAGTTCTTTCACACACTTTAGTCCTTAATAATTTAGATCGCTTTGTCGATATTTAATAGTAATCATTGGATTATTATTTTACTTTTTGAAGCATGGAAGGTCGAGACCGATCGTTAATCTTACGAAGAACATCGGCTTTTGAAAGGTTAGAGGTGATTCCATACTCGCGATGCTTTTAAATTATTGAACTTACGGTTGCATAAGTCATATCAACTCGCTCAGAAATAGTCTTATATCCATTTGAAGGAAGTCGAATTATTTTTTTTCCCATATATTGAGGAACTTCTTTAACCACGGAATTGTTCAAGGCAAACGGCCTTTTCAATGGATTCTCATCAATGAAAGACGCGGCTAATAAATGGTAGTTTACATCAGTTTGGTTCGGAGAAATATCTCCATCATTTAATCTTGAACATTTCGCCGAATTTATAACATTCCTTTTGTGTAACAACAATATTATTACGTCATTAGAATGGTTTATCACTTTAGTCACGTTAATTTTGTGAAGTATAGATTGTTTTTATTTACCCAGAAAATAATTCTTATATGAATTTCTTCTGTTAAATATGGGTTTACTAAGATTTCTATTAGTTTCAAACCCAAACCCCAAAATTTTCGTTTCAATCAGCTATTTTAATTGATATCTATCTCCTCTTGCGAAGAGAATGGAAAATTTTCTTTATAATCGTACATATTTGCTCGGGCTTATAAATCGAGAATTATTTTCAATTGTGCAATCATAATTATGCTGTTGAAAAGGCAATATTGTTGCTAAATAAGCCCTTCATCAAGCTCTTGGAAGGCGCTTTGCTCACAGTCACGATGGATAACTCATAAGCCAGCCTTTCTAACACAAAGAAAACATTTGCTCAGAAATCAGCTATTTTAATTGTTATCACGGTTGAGAAGAAAATGGAAAATTTAATTTATCCAATCTAGTTCGGTTTTATAAATCAAAGCATTATTTACAATTGCACATTCATAATTATGTGGTTAAAAGGGTAATGTTTTAGCTAACTAAGCTCTTCATCCAGCCCTCGAAAGGAGTTCTTCTCCAGTCACGCCTGCTTTCGTAAAAAATAGAAAATTTATTTTAGCCATTCTAGCTCGTCTTATAAATCGAGAATTATTTAGAATTGCGGAATCATAATTATGGGGTTAAAGGGCAAAGTTGTATAAAGATAACTAAGCTCTTGACCCAGGCCTCGTAAATCAACTATTTTAATTGATATCTCAGGTTTTGAAGAGAATGTAAAATTTACTTTATCCATTGTAGCTCGGCATTCTAGATCGAGAATTATTTACATATGAGCAATCATCAAAAGGTAATGTTGTACCAAACTAAGCTCTTTCTTATGACATTGGAAGGAGCTCTTCTCACAATCACGAAAGCATAACACAAAAGCTACCTTGCCTAACGCAAACCACTAGAATTGTTTATCAATCAGCTATTTTAATTGATATTCCTGCTTTCGAAAAGAATTTAAAGCTTACATAACCCTTATTAGCTCGGCCTTATAAATAGAGAATTATTTGCAATTGCGCAATCCTAATTATGCGGTTAAAAGGGCGATGTTGTAGCTAAATAAGTTCTACATTAAGCTCTAGGTAGGAGCTCTCCTCACACATATGAGAGGATAACTCATAAGCTACCCTTTCTAACACAAACCAAAGGATTTGCTTAGCAATCAGCTATTTTTAATTATTATCGCCCTTTTCGGAGGAAATGGAAAATTAACTTTATCCAATTATGATCGACCTTATAAATCAAGAATTATTTACAATTGCCCAAGTAAAATTCTGAGCTGAGAAAGGTAATGTTTTACCTAAGTAAGCTCTTCATAAAGCATTCGCAAGGAGTTCTCCCATCATGTGAGTTAACGCATAAGCAAGGCTTTATAACACAAACCCCAAAATATGTGTATCAATGAGCTATGTTAATTGATATGCCTCCTTTCGAAGAGAATGGAAAATATATTTTATGCTTCTAGCTCTGCTTATATATAGAGAATAATTTACAATTGCACAATCATAATTATGAGATTCAAGGGAAATGTTGTACCTAGGTAACTAAGCTCTTCATTTAGCTGTCAGAAGGAGTTCTTCTGCCAGTTACGTGAGGATAACTGGCAAAACCCCTAAATTTACGTATCAAACATCTGCTTTAATTAATCTTTTTGCTTTCGAAGAGAATTGAAAATTATCTTTATCCTTTCTAGCTCGGCCTTTTAAATTAAGAAGTATTTACAATTGCACAATCATAATAATGAGGATAATAAGGCAATGTTGTATTGAACTAAGCTCTTCATTATTGCCTTGGATAGAGCTCTTCTCACAATCAAGTAAGCATTACACGTAAGCCAACCTTTCTAACGCAATCACCAAAAATTGCGTATCGATCAGCTATTTTAATGGATATTCCTGCTTTCTAAAAGAATGTAAAAATGGCATGATCCGTATTAGCTCGGTCTTATAAATCGAGAATTATTTGCAATTGCGCAAGCATAATTATGCTCTTCATCAAGTTATCAGAAAGAGCTCTTCTCACACTCACGAAAGGATAACGCCTAAGCCAGCCTTTCGAAACAACAAAAAATTTGATTAGCAATCAACTATTTCCAATTTTTTATCCCTGCTTTCAAAGAGAATGAAAAGCTAACTTTATCCAATCTGGCTTGGCCTTATAAATCAAGCATTATTTACATTATTTAAAAAATTAATGTGGTACTTAACACAGCCCTTAATCTAGCCCTTCAGAAGGAGTTCTTTCCCTAGTTACGTGAGGATAAGACATAGGCACGACTCTGTAACGCAAACACCAATATTTGCGTATCAATCGGTTAATATAATTAATATCCAAACTTTCGAAGAGAATGTAAAATATATTGTCACTCACGTGACAATAACGCCCAAGCAAGCCTCTCTAACGCAAACATCCAAATTTGGGTATCAATCAGCTTTTTTAAGTGATATTCCTGCTGTCGAAGAGAAGGGAAAATTTTCTTTATTTATTGTGGCTTGGCATTATAAATTGAGAATTGTTTACAATTGCGTAATTCTAATTATGAGGCTAAAAAAGTAATATTGTACCTAACAAAGCTCTTCATCTAGCCTCAGAAGGAATTCTTCTCCCAGTCAAGGTAGGATAAGTCATAAGCAAGCCTCGATAACTTAAACCCCACAAAATTGCGTATCAATCAGATATTTGAATTGATATCCCTGCTTTCGAAAAGAATGGAAAATTTACTTTATCCATTCTAGCTCGTCCTTTTAAATCGAGAATTATTTACAGTTGAGCAACCATAATTATCAGGTTACAAAGGTAATGTTGTACCTAACTAAGCTCTTTCTCATTCTCTTGGAAGGTCTTCTTCTCACAGTCACGAGAGGATAAGGTATAACAGCCTTTTTAACGCAAAGCCGCAAATTTGCCTATCTATAAGTTACTTCAATTGATATCCGGGCTTTCGATGATAATTGAAAATTTTATTTAGACATTCTAGCTTGGCCATATTAATCAAGAATTATTTAAAATTGCGCAATTATAATTATGAGCTTTGACAGTAATGTAGGCATTAATTTAAGGTCAGGTGTAAACGTTATCGAGACATTCCCTAGTGAACTCAAAGTTTATTGTATAATATAGTATTCAATAAGTTACCTTTGTGCATTATTGTAAGTGTCGGGCAGGAATAACCCCCCCCCTCCACCGTTAATTTCTCCAGGAGGAAGGTAAATGGAGAGGAACTACAACATAAAGTCTCCCGGAGGGCCAGGCGGACATATACGTTAAAGTCCCCCCGTCCCCTACGAAGAAAGCAATAGAATCAAGCCAGATGAGAAGAGTCTTGGGAACGTTAGCCGGTGGAATAAGAGTCAAACAGCCTACCCTTTTTGATCTCCCCACCGCATAGGTAGTCTGGAGCGAGCCGCTCTGCCAAGATGACCACCAAAGGCCATTACGTAGCGCTCAAAAGGATCCAATTACCTACAAGGTCCCGAAGCCCGTGATTAAATCACCACAAAAAGCGGTGCCAGTCAAAAGGAACACCAAGGATGATGAGGGTTGGTGGTGCCTCTAATTAAGAAGCCGACTTGGGCACCGCGATACCACCCCCTCCTCACCCCTCGCTCTCCCCTCTGCGGCCTAGCCTCTTCCCCCTTAGATGAGGCGGACGCCAGGCTATAAATAAGCCCCATAAGGAAAGAGAAAAGATTATTCGGTGAGAGACAATAGAGGATCAGTTCGAGAAGAACGGGCCTTCGAACTAACTTATAAACGTCACGTTTTGTACCGGTGCCATACCGAAGAATCCTTTACAGACTTAGAAAAAGTCTGACTGTAGAAAAGAAAACCCGCTCACCCTCGAGTGACTCTCACAGTGCAAGCTCCGTAAGAGTGAGAGGAGAAGAACTAATCCGCAACTAGGTTCCATTTGTTAAGTAGGGTAGAAATCACCTCAAATACCCCAAAACCAGTTGGGCACCCGGGGTTAAAGACTAGGATACAAATAGTCTTCAAGAGCATCCAGAAGAGCACTCCTTGAGCTAGAGAATACACCACCTCTCTTGGTTTTTTAAACGTAACAGGAGGCAAAGTTGCAATACGAAGTTGACATCGCCCCCCCCCCCTCCTTTTCTTTCAACCTTATCTCGTGAAAGAAAAAAAACTCCAGAAGAGCACTCCTTGAGCAAGAGAGCACACCACCTCTCTCCGTCTTTTAAACGTAACAGGAGGCAAAGTTTTAATACGAAGTTGACATCGCCCCCCCCCCCTCTCTCCACCTTATCTCGTGAAAGAAAAAAAAACTCCCGATGCTCGCCGTAGAAAAAGAAGCGAGGGAAAAAGCCATCTAGTGACATACGGCAACCGCTGATCCTTTCTTTCATGTAAGTCAAAAATATCATTTATATTTGTATTACTTAGTATGAATTTATTACGATTCTTAAATTAACTGAAGTAGAGACAATTATCAGTGAACCCCATCATCTTTACCGTTAGACGAGTGAAGCTTAAATTGGAGTTAAATGTTAATCTAAAAGGGTCACTATAAAATAACTAATCGGCATTTGGTTTGTTTACTAGGAGCCTATTAAGATTTGGACATGAATAGATTTTGTAATAGGCCCGGTTTTAAGTATGGTTATCCTCGTTAAACTTATTAGGTGATTATAAATATTTTACTTTTTTGTAGTTAATTGATATATTTAAAATATATATTTATTTTGGGGTATTCTGGTGTTTCAATGGATCCTTTACGTGTTTAACGGGCTCTTTCCTTAACCGGATCAAACGCTGTGACACTCTCTCAACAATAAGATAATTAAAAAGTCCACTCAGCCAATATTGAATTATTGTTGTCTTTCATAGTTAATAGGATCAGACTGGCGCTCTAAAGCAACAACAACAATACCACGATAATAATTATGCAGTAAAAAAGCAACGTTGTAGCTAAGGTCTTCATTAATTTCTCGAAAGGAGCTCTTCTCACCGTCATGAGAGGATAACACATAAGCCAGCCTTTGTAACGCAGCATCAATCTACAAGTGCTAAATAAATACCCCTACTTCTATTACTCTGTCCTCCGTTTTAAAACTTTTTTCAAAGGTCAGAGGTTTTCCAACTGATTCGGAATAAGATTTCCATGCTTAATCTAAAAATAAAAGTAGTTAACTTTGGTGAGATCTCGTTTTCATGATATGCTCGAGTAATATTAGATCGTATATTCCAAAATAGCTCTATCATCCAACCGTTTATTACTTCTGTTTTGTCACAACTAGTAATGAGTATCCATACATAACCATTTTAATTCATCTTTTCAGGTCTATATTCGCATTACAATAGATCGTACATGTAAGAATAAAAGGAATTGGTTTTGTTACATCTGCAGACATGTCGCTTTTCCACACCCTCGTGTTAAAATCACGGATTTTGTGAAAAAGGCATATCATGTTTACTTTGGAGTTAAAATAGGGGAGAAGGATAAGCCATTTGCTCCCCATATTTGCTGTAAAACATGTGGGAAAAATTTAAGGCAATTGAGTAATAAGAAAAGAAAGAGTATGCCATTTGGTGGCCCAACGGTTTGAAAGGAAGGCAAAGATCACGTCAACGACTGCTACTTTTGCACGAAAAATTTGAAAGGCATCAATTGAAAGAACAAGCACTATCTTCAATATCCCAATGTTCCTTTCTCTATAAAACTAATCCCACATGGCCCCAATTTTCCTGTTGCTAAGCCTGATTTTACCATGGGTTCTCGCCCTGATTCTTAGACTATTGTCACAACCGATACAGCCTAGTTCGATGCATACAAGCCAGAAAGGGGCGACCAACTGGTGCCACTTTCGCAAACCGAACTAAAATATCTGACACGAGACCTGAATTTTTCTGAAGAATCTACTCAGCTATTGAATTAACGTCTTCAAAATAAATGTATGCTGTCACCAGGGACAGTATTCTATTGGTATCGGGACAGCGAGAAAAACAATTTAGGAAACTTTTCACTTTTGATGAAGCCTCTTTACTGGTCTGTTGTAACAACATAACTGACATCCTCAAATTAAATGGCTTGAAATATGATGCTATGGAATAGAAACCTTTTATTGAATCATCTAACAGAAGTCTCAATGCTTTTCTTTTTAATAACAGCAATAAGTTTTCATCGATCCCTGTTGGACACTCAGCTGCAATGAAAGAAACCTGTAACAGCATGAAACATCTGTTGTCAGCTCTCAACTACAAGGAACACAAATGGCTGATCTATGGAGATCTTTAAGTTTTTGAACTCCTCCTAGGCCTTCAAGGTGGGTACACAAAGTATCCATGCTTTATGTGCTTGTAGGACAGTCGGGCTGACGACCAGCTTTAGGGTTAACAAGACTGGCCATCAAACCAAGGAATAGTGCTTCACACAACGGTCTGTCCCACCCTCTGCTTGAACCGACCCAGATATCGCTTTCATTTCTGCTTATCAAGTTCGGTTTGATAAAGAACTTTGTCAAGGCAATGGGCAGAGAAGGTAAAAGATTTGGTTTCTCACGTCAGATGTTTTCATGAGTTAGCATGAAAAAACTAAAGGCAAGTGTATTTGATAGTCCTCAAATAAGATTGCTTATCAACGAAACCAGTTTTGATAAATCACTGGATCCTACTGAACTCTCTATCTGTTTTTCCCTTATGTAAATCATTGCAAATTCTTAGCAACCACAGAAGTCATCAGTATGAGAAGACGATTGATGAGTTAATGGAGAATTTTCGCAAATTTAGTTAAAATGCACTTTCCTCAGTCTCACCTGGACTATTTTCCCTCAGAATTGTGGAGAGTTCAGTGAAGAACAGGGTGAGCTCTTGTACCAAGATATCCGTTGATGGAGGAAAGATACTTAGGGCGTTGGGATGTAAACTTTCTTGCTGACTACTGCTGGTGCCTGAAAGAGGATTTGGTGTCTGAGAGGGACAATCGAAAGTCCCCGAAGAGACCATTCATCCATGAGTAACTTTTTTGTATATTGTACTCTTATAGGTATCAATTAGAACATTTTATATCTGCTGTGCATAAATCAGTTAAAACTTACTATTGCGTGTGCATTTATAAAAAGCTGAGAATATAGGAATTTCTGGTATGTACTTATATCCCACAAACTTCATCTGATTAGATAAAATGAGCATGATTTTTGGATTCAGTGCGAAAACGGGCCTAAAATCAGTTATTATATCTTAAACCTTGAAAACATCGCAGACGTGATATTAAAGGTGAAAATATCCAAATCATAATTCTTATGGATTCTCAAATACTACTTAAAATGAAATTAACGTTCAAATTAATTTAATAAATGTAATCACCAAATATTTTTTTTATTAAAATGAAGTTAATTTCAAATTATATAATAAACCTAGTGTTCTTTGACTTAGCTCACTATATATGGTTTTGATAAAAATTCGGTGAAAGATGACCACAGCAGTTAAACTTATATCAAATTCAAAGAAATGTTTTAAAAGTTTATAATTTCGTATTATAGTTTGGTAATATATTAAAATTAAAAGTAAATCATAATGATTTAAATTCCAACAAAGTGAGGAGCTGAATAAATAACTAATGGTAAAGTTAATATATATAATTCGTATGAAGGTCTCGAAATATTCTTTTCAATCATGCAACTGACGACTAAAAGGCTACCTCAACACAGTGCCAAAAAAAGGAGTGGCCTAACCACAATGTATAGTAACCATTAGTTCCAAAACTATGCTAAAGAACCCTAACTTTAGATTCCTCGCAATTTTTCTAAAAAATAAAATCAATTCTTGCCCGTTATAAAAAACAGATAAATTCTGTTCAAAATGTTTTCTAAATCTTTGGGTGAGTATTCAGAAAAATTTCACAATGCATTTATTTGTGTCGCATGTTTATTTCTTTTCGATGTCAAACGTGATGGTGAATTGAAAATGATGACCAAAGAGTGATTTTATTCTGATTATTCTCTTGTAATATAGAATTCATTTAAAGTATACAACTCTATTGTTCAATTTATTTATGTTTTCTAATCCTGAGAATTTTTTCCCCTTCTCTAGAGTCAAACATTTAATTAATTAGCGGAAACAGATGTCAGAAATGCAATTTCCAGCAAAGATAATAGACAATATTATGAGAAATAAATGTGTTTTAACCATATATGTACTTTCCTAAGGTATTTCTCATTAGTAGAAGAGACGTTTTTGCAATTTCATTTCTCTATTTTCTCCACTTCCGTTAGGCATTTTAAGTAGACCTTAAAAATTGATCTTCTGGATAACGTCATTAATATTTTTATACCTTCATAATTATCTATAAAATCCTGTTCTGTATAACTCGACCATTAACAATTTCAATTTACCTTTGTCCTCCCAATTCAAAATATTTTTGCTATCATTTTTATTTCTACTCACTTTACCCTTTTTTCGTCTCTTTGCAAAAAAGAGCTGGCAATAATGTCTCTATTCAAGATATCCTAAAGGAATAATTCATTCATTTTGAAATCTTTAATTTACCGCTATATTATCTCCATATTATTTTAGCTAGCACTACGCTTTTATATTTAAACCTTTGGTTACAATAGTGATTCAATCCTAAGCTATTCTTAACTTTATCCTCGAGAGGAAAAATAATACTTCAAAGTTAAACTTAGAATTGCCCTTTAAAACAAAAACATTTTACCTACTTTTAATTATATGTAATTTACTGCCAGCCAAATGTATATTTGTATTATCTTCAAATTTATTTGTAGAGATTAAAAATCTGATGCTGAGTTTAAAGAGATTATCCAACAGTTGAAAAGTAATATCTCTCATCGTCTCTATTTCGTAGAATACTCTAATTCTTTTCCAAATAGAGAATAGGACAATTTTCTTGATCGGATTACGCTCGCTTTCTCTGCCTAACCATCGCATATTCTCATTTCTAATTAGATTATATCTAATACAATAGAATACTTGGATAATTCTTTTAATCGTAACCTGTAAATTTTTAATACTTTCGGTACAATCTCTATTTCATATGATCCTATTACTATTTTTTAATAAACTGCTTGAGGAAAACTTGGCATAATAACATGATAAATATTTTTAGAATTAAATGAATGAGTAGTTGACAAATTGTTTTTTAGCTATTTAGGAGAATGTAACATGAATCTCCATTTGTCTTTATATAAACAAATAAGATTTTATCTTGATTATTTCAGAGAATATTCACATGTCATTTCTATCTAAATGAAATAATTTGGTATTTTTTTCTTGATTTATATTACTTATGCAATTATCATCATCATCATCATCATCATCAATAACTCTATAATTTAGGAAGGTGATTTTTATGAATATATGAGTAATAATTTCATCTTAGTTTGGATATGACTAATGTTTTTTTTCATATCAAAGATATTTCTAATAATTGGTTTATAATATCAACCAAAAAATGGTCAAGTTCCGAAAATTTATTTTTATATTTCTTTTCCTTCTTTTTCTATAACTCTATATTTTAGCAACTGAATATTTTGAAAGAGAGTAAATTTAGTTTAGAGTTGCTTTTTGAAATTATCCATAACCCTATATTTTAAGAACGAGATTTTTTGAAGGTTTGAATAAGATTTTTTTTTTAAGTTTGGTTGACACCTAAGTATATTTAATTTTTTTTATAAAAGTTATTTCTAATAATTCATTTATAATATAAAGCAAATAAAATGGTAAAGTTCAGAAATAAATATAAGTATCGAATTTTGGTGACCTTTTTAAAACTAAAAGAATTATAAGTTGTGAAGTTCAGAAAATTTATTAAAAGTTTGGCATGGAAATTATTATAACAAATTTAGATAGAAAAAAAGAAAAAAGAATAATGATAGGCCGTAGGGCACAGGCCCAAGAACTACAGAACTAGAGAATCTTGGACCAGCAAAGACCCTAAGGTCCGCTCAAGGCTAGTCCTCTACATTAAATCCATAACTAAGATACACACTTATCTACGAGTGTATCTCTAACATGTTTTTTTTTGTTTTTGTTTTTTTTTAAATATATAATCTACTGTACACACTTATCTACATGTGTACATTGTCATGCATATTAACTACTTCAACCTAGGGGGGGGGGGTGATAGAAGGTTTTTCTTCTCAACTGGCACAGCCCTTGACTGCTAGTGGAGAAAATCTAATTTTAGGATAGTAAGACTATTTATAGGATAGGCGGAAAAGAAAATGGATATCTAAACTACACATGCAAGAGAAATCGCTGGCATCATTTTTAGTCATCATTTTTACTCGTTGTTCCTCCGCTCCAAACTCCTTTTGCAAAGACGTTTCTTTTACTGTGCTCAGACTACGTTATATTTATACTATTTAAGTGCGCGTCGAGACGGTTTTTAAACATATCTACCGACCTACTATCTACTACGTGGGTGGGTAGCCTATTCCAAATATGAGTAACTTTAAACGTAAAATAGTTTTGGGTTATACTAGTGTTAAATCGCTTGTTCACGAATTTAAATCCGTGTTAGCGACTGTTTCCCCTATGATCCAACTCAAACAAATTCCTATAATCCACGTTTAAAAATCCTTTCAATATTTTAAATACTTCTATTAGCTGGCCATGTAATCTTCTGCCTTCGAGAGATAGCAAATCTAATGCCCTGAGTCTTTCCTCGTAGGGTCTGTTTCTCAGCTCGGGAATTAATTTCGTAGCCCTACGCTGCACTCTTTCTAATTGCGCGATATCTTTGTTTAAGTATGGAGCACAAAATTCAACCGCATATTCGAGCAGTGATGCACAAGCGATTTATATAACGGTAAAATTATATCTTTGGATTTGAACGTGAAATTACGCGCGATATAACCCAGCACACGATTTGCTTTTTTACATGCATCCGCGCATTGTTTGATGACTTTGAAGTCATCCGAGATTAAAACTCCCAGGTCTTTTTCCAATTTAACCACTTCGAGGACCTGGCATTTCATGGTATACTCTACCCTCAAATCATGGCCACCCAAATGCATCATCTTGCATTTACTTAAATTAAACTGCATTTGCCACTTATCCGCCCATCTGACAATCAAGTTTAGGTTCTTTTGTAATTTTTCTACATCCGATCTTACATAGGCACGGTTGCCCAGCTTCGTGTCGTCAGCAAATTTAGAAATCGTACTAAATACGCAATTATCCAAATCGTTTAAATATATTAGAAACAATAATGGGCCAAGAACCGAGCCTTGTGGCACTTCACTACTGACGTTGACCCAATCAGAACATTCACCATTTATAACTACACGCTGCGAACGATCCTTCAGCCAATTTATAATCCAATTTAATATCTTACCCTTCACACCGATTGCTTTAACTTCCATTAATAATCTCTCGTGCGGAATGGTGTCAAACGCCTTTTTAAAGTCTAGATAGATTACATCTACAGCTTTGCTTTGGTTGTAAACGCAAATAATTTTATGGAAGAATTCCAGCAAATTTGTCAAGCACCATCTCGCCCGCCTAAACCCATGATGGGAATCTGTAATCACATTATTTAGCTCGATGTGGCTCACTATTCTATCTCTAATTACCGATTCTTAAAGATTTCCAACTACCGAAGTCAGACTAATAGGACGAAAATTCGTTGCTTCGTATCTATTCCCATTCTTAAATATTGGCGTGTCGTTTGCATGCTTGAAGTCTAAAGGGACTACACCATCTTCTAATGAGCGATTGAAAATTGCACGCAACGGCTTCGCAAGCTCATTCTTAAGTTCCTTTAAATGAGTTGGGTAAACGCCATCGGGCCCTGGGGATTTCGACTTTTTCATCAGGTTAATATATTTAAGAGTTTCCTCTTCATTAACTGTCATATCGGATATGCAAATATCACTATTATGTACTTTTTCAAATAACGATCCTAATTCCGAAGAATCTTCAACAGTAAAGACGCTTGTGAAATGTTCATTTAAAATTTTAGATATTTGCGCCGGAAATTCCGTCAAACGGCCATCTTTGTCTTTAATCGGCTTTATTGAAGCTTTTAAGGGTTTCCTACTGTTTACATAGCCGGTTCCTTCTTCGAATCCTTCGCGAGTTTTATTTTATATTTCCGCTTCGCATCTCTAACCGCCCGTTTAACTTCTCTTCGAGAATCTATGTAATTTTGCCGAATTATAAATGACTCATTGTTCTTATGTTTTTAAAATTTTCTATTTCGGTCTTTAATTAAGCTTAATATTAGTGGGCTAACCCACGGCGCTCTCATCGACTTCTCGCTCTTACGGCGCACATACTTTACCAAGTCAAAATTTACACTGAGTGTACGCCGAAGCTCAGTTTATATTTCTCCAAGAAGAACTACAGAACTACAGAACTACAGAATCTAGGACCAGCAAAGACCCTAAGGTCCGCTCGAGGCTAGTCCGCTACACTAAATCAAAAACTACGATACGAGTGTATCTCTAACATGCTTTTTTTTCTTCTTTTTTTTAATACTATCTACTGTACACACTTATCTACATGTGTACATTATCGTGCAATTTTAACTAATCAAACTAGGGGTCGGGGGAGATAGAAAGTTTTTCTTCTCATCTTCCGCAGCCACTCGACTGCTAGTGGTGAAAAGCTAATTTAGGGATAGAGACTACTTATAGGATAGGCGGAAAAGAAATGGGACATCTAAGCTACACATGCAGAGAATCGCCGGCATCATTTTTAGTCATCATAATTTCATATCCTTAAACCTCCGCTCCAAACTCTCTCTCTGCAAGGACGTTTAAATTCACAGTGCTCAACTACGTTATATTTAAACTATTCAAATGCACGTCGAGACGATTTTTGAACATATTAACCGAAGTGCTATCTACTACGTGGGTGGGCAGCCGATTCCAATTTTGAGTAACTTTAAATGTAAAATAGTTTTGGGCTATACTAGTGTTGAAACGCTTGTTCACTAATTTTAACCCGTGCTGACGAGTATTTCCCCTATGATCCAGTTCGAACAGATTGCGAAAGTCAACGTTTGAGAAACCCTTTAGTATTTTAAATACTTCTATTAGCTGGCCACGTAATCTTCTGCGTTCTAGCGATGGCAAATCTAAAGCCCTGAGCCTTTCCTCGTATGATCTATTCCTCAGCTCTGGAATTAATTTCGTAGCCCTACGCTGCACTCTTTCTAATTGCGCGATATCTTTCATTAAATATGGAGCCCAAAATTGAACAGCGTATTCGAGAAGTGGCCGCACAAGGGATTTATATAAAGGTAAAATTACATCCTTAGATTTGAAGGTGAAATTACGCGCGATATAACCCAAAACGCGATTTGCTTTTTTACACGCATCCGCGCATTGCTTCGAGAATTTAAAATCGTCTGAGACTAATACTCCCAAGTCTTTTTCTAATTTAACCGCGTCGAGGACTTGGCCTTTCATGGTATATTCTACTCTTAAATTATCGCAACCCAAGTGCATTACCTTGCATTTGCTTAAATTAAATTCCATTTGCCACTTGTCCGCCCAATTGGCAATCAAGTTTAGGTCCCCCTGCAATTTATCGACATCCGATCTTACATAGGCACGATTGCCCAGCTTCGTGTCGTCCGCAAATTTCGAAATCCGACTAAGTATGCCTTTATCTAAATCGTTAATATAAATTAAAAACAATAAAGGGCCTAAAACAGAGCCCTGCGGTACCCCACTACTAACGCTGGCCCAATCTGAACATTCCCCATTTATTACCACCCGCTGCGAGCGATCTTTCAGCCAATTTCTAATCCAGTTTAAAATCTTACCAGTCACCCCAATCGCTTTAACTTTCATTAATAACCTTTGGTGGGGGACGGTGTCGAACGCCTTTTTAAAGTCTAAATATATTACTTCTACAGCTTTGCTTTCATCGTACACGCAAATCATTTTGTGGAAGAATTCGAGCAAGTTAGTCAAGCACGATCTCGCACGCCTAAATCCATGTTGGGTATCGTTAATCAGCTTATTTGCCTCGAGGTGGCTCACTATTCTATCTTTAATTACAGATTCTAAAAGCTTTCCAACTACCGAAGTTAGACTAATAGGCCGAAAATTCGTTGCTTCAAATCTATTCCCCTTCTTAAATATAGGTGTAACGTTTGCTCGCTTGAAATCCAACGGAACTACGCCATCCTCTAATGAGCGATTGAAAATTTCACGCAATGGCTTAACGAGTTCATTTTAAAGCTCCTTTAAATGAATTGGATATACCCCATCGGGGCCCGGAGATTTCGACTTTCTCATTAGCTTAATAAATTTAAGGATTTTCTCGTCATTTATAGTTACATCGGATATGCAATTATCAGCACTACGAACTTCCCCAATTAACGATTCCAATTCGGAAGAATCTTCCACAGTAAACACGCTCGTAAAATGTTCATTTAAAATTTTGGACATTTCTGTCGGAATTTCAGTCAAACGACCATCCTTATCTTTGATCGGCCCTATCGATCCTTTTACGGGTTTCCTATTATTTACGTACCCAGAAAACCGTTTCGGTTCATTCTTTGAATCCTTAGCGAGGTTTATTTCATACTTCCTCTTCGCATCTCTGACCGCACGTTTAACTTCCCTACGAGAATCTATGTAATTTAGCCGACTTATAACTGACCCATTGTTTTTATGAATTTTAAATTTTCTATTTCGGTCCCGGATTAAGCGTAGTATTAACGGACTAAGCCACGGAGCTCTCACCGACTTCCCGCTCTTACGCACATACTTAACCAAATCAGAATTCACACGAAGCAGCGTACATCGAAGTTCTGCGTACATCTCTCCTACCGACCTGTTCTCGAATCGTATTCCCCAGTCTATATCCTTAATCCTTTCGCGAAAAATATCGAAATCACAGCTACCAAAACGAGGGATGAGCTGCGAACTCATTCTAACTTCTACGCAGGTGTTTAGTTCGAATCTAATCGCATTATGGTCGCTGGAAGCTAAATGTTCACCCACACGTACGTTTTCTAACAATGACTCATCGGTTGCCATGATTAAATCAAGAATATTGCTATCACGAGTAGGCTCTTCCACTTTTTGTACGAGAAAATTCTCCAACATAAAGTTTAATAGCCTCTCCCCCGGTTTATCAGAAGTAAGGTTGCTAAAGTTAACATTAGGTAAATTAAAATCGCCGCAGACTAATGTGGTCCCTTTTCTAATCCAAGACGTAAGCGTATCGAAGAGTGCAGCATCTTCTCTTTCCAATTGGCAAGGCGGACGATAAACCACGACTAAGTTAATTTTATTTATAGCATCTAAACTTAGCTGGACTAATAAAGCATCACTTCGCATATCATCCTTAGACGAGTCCATCGTTATGGCGTTTAGATCTTCTTTTATGTACATTAATACGCCCCCTCCTCTACCGGTTTGTCTATTTCTGTAATGAATTTTGTACCCCGCTATATCGAACTCGCAAACACTGATCCCCGTATGAGTGTCTAACCATGTTTCACTTAGGAATACGAGGTCGAAATCACCCTCTAGAATAACGGCTTTTATTTCGGCAATTTTATTTTTTATGCTACGAACATTCGCATATATGCATCTCAGTTTGCGCTTTACGTTAACTCTTCTATAACACTCAGATCCGTTCCGTTTCCCTGCACCCCGTCGATAGTGCCCCCTTCACGCGTGGGCCGGACCGGCGCATCGGCATCACGTGGCCGCGCAACTCTCCTACCTAAAATGCTACGTACGGACTCGTCTAAGATCCTACCCAGCCGACTATTACCCACATCGCTTAGGTGAATTCCATCCTTTTGGAAAAGTGACGGTTGGTCCTGGAATGAATCCCATACGTTAAAAAAGCTAACACCAGTTTCTCGACACAACCGCTTAAGACATTCGTTAGTATAGATCGCTCTAGATTGGAGGCGCAACGTGGATTTAAGTCGGGGGAGAACACCAATAATTCCCACGTTGGTTGCTTTGGATTTCGCCGTATCTATCATGGTTCTGGCACGATAAACTATATCTTCCGGGGTGCTGTCATACCTATGGACGTCGTTGCCCCCTACCATCGTGATGATCGTTCGTTCACCACGCGTATCTTCCAATTTCTCGATCTCGGCGGCCACGTTGTTAATGCGGCCACCGGGATAGCAAAAGCGCTTACGCTTAGAAGGGTTACGCGCAGCAAACTCCTGATCCTGCCTTCTAATTAAGGAGTCCCCCATTAAAACGGTTTCCTCTTCCCCCTCGATAGGAGTAAGCAACGCGAAAGGGTTCGAACAGGGTAAAACGAAGTTCTGATCCCTCGTTGGTCTAGCCCCATTTCTAACACTTCGAAATTGCGAATCCTGAGGCCTAAACGAGTTTAAAATTCGTTGTTGCTCGTCAACAATTACCTGATGATTCGAATTTGCAGGCCGCCTATCTCTATTACTATTTTCCCTCCCGCGCATGTCGTGAATAGCAGAATCTAGTTTGGAATTTAAGTCATCGACTTTACGGTTAGTCGAGATCACATCCCTTGCAACGGTATTTAATTCAAGTTTGATCTCGCTGATCGCACTTGACAACTTGCGTTCAAACGCTTCGTTCAACATACAAAATCGACATATTCTAATTTGCTCAAGGTTCGAGGGAACGTAAATTTCCTTATTAAATGAAGCAGCGCACCTTGAGCATTCGATCTTTATAACGGGCATTGTCGGTTTTTTTTTGTTTTTGTTTTTAATTCACACTAATTTAGAAAACAAGCTGCACAAGCTAATATACTGTATACGGTTATTGAAAGATCGAACTTTATAATACGGCGACGAATATTGAATAGGCGATATATATAAAAGTATTCAGTAGCAGAGGCACGATAAATTCTGAGCAAGAAGAAGAAGAAGAAGATGAAGATGAAGATGAAACTCAAGTAGAAGATGAAGATGAAGATGAATATGAAGATGGAGATAAAGATGAAGATGAAGATGCTGATGATGAAGATTAAAATTAAGATGAAGATGAAAAAAAAGAAGAAAAAGAAGAAGAAGAAGAAAAGGGTCTTCAGGGTGTTAAAATAAAAGTCTATAAAGGGGATTAAAAAAGGCGATTAAGATTAGCAAATAAGGACGTAGGCCACACCCCGCAGGGGTGCCTGTGTAACCAAGCATATCCTGTTAAGGAATACAACAGTGGTTTTTAATTGTAAAAAGGAACTCTAAACTAAATGTCCCCCCTTTCAAAATATTAAGTTGCTAAAATATAATTATAGAAGAATAAGAAGAAGATATATAAAAATAAATTTTCTGAACTTCACGATTTTTTTTATATTGTAAACGAATTATTATTAGAAGAAGAAGAAAAACAAGGATAAGAACTACAGAACTACAGAACTACAGAATCTAGGACCAGCAAAGACCCTAAGGTCCGCTCGAGGCTAGTCCGCTACACTAAATCAAAAACTACGATACACCCTTATCTACGAGTGTATCTCTAACATGCTATTTTTTTTTTTTTAATGCTATCTACTGTACACACTTATCTACATGTGTACATTATCGTGCAATTTTAACTAATCAAACTAGGGGTCGGGGGAGATAGAAAGTTTTTCTTCTCATCTTCCGCAGCCACTCGACTGCTAGTGGTGAAAAGCTAATTTAGGGATAGAGACTACTTATAGGATAGGCGGAAAAGAAATGGGACATCTAAGCTACACATGCAGAGAATCGCCGGCATCATTTTTAGTCATCATAATTCCATATCCTTAAACCTCCGCTCCAAACTCTCTCTCTGCAAGGACGTTTAAATTCACAGTGCTCAACTACGTTATATTTAAACTATTCAAATGCACGTCGAGACGATTTTTGAACATATTAACCGAAGTGCTATCTACTACGTGGGTGGGCAGCCGATTCCAATTTTGAGTAACTTTAAATGTAAAATAGTTTTGGGCTATACTAGTGTTAAAACGCTTGTTCACTAATTTTAACCCGTGCTGACGAGTATTTCCCCTATGATCCAGTTCGAACAGATTGCGAAAGTCCACGTTTGAGAAACCCTTTAGTATTTTAAATACTTCTATTAGCTGGCCACGTAATCTTCTGCTTTCTAGCGATGGCAAATCTAAAGCCCTGAGCCTTTCCTCGTATGATCTATTCCTCAGCTCTGGAATTAATTTCGTAGCCCTACGCTGCACTCTTTCTAATTGCGCAATATCTTTCATTAAATATGGAGCCCAAAATTGAACAGCGTATTCGAGAAGTGGCCGCACAAGGGATTTATATAAAGGTAAAATTACATCCTTAGATTTGAAGTTGAAAGTACGCGCGATATAACCCAAAACGCGATTTGCTTTTTTACACGCATCCGCGCATTGCTTCGAGAATTTAAAATCGTCTGAGACTAATACTCCCAAGTCTTTTTCTAATTTAACCGCGTCGAGGACTTGGCCTTTCATGGTATAATCTACTCTTAAATTATGGCAACCCAAGTGCATTACCTTGCATTTGCTTAAATTAAATTCCATTTGCCACTTGTCCGCCCAATTGGCAATCGAGTTTAGGTCCCCCTGCAATTTATCGACATCCGATCTTACATAGGCACGATTACCCAGCTTCGTGTCGTCCGCAAATTTCGAAATCCGACTAAGTATGCCTTTATCTAAATCGTTAATATAAATTAAAAACAATAAAGGGCCTAAAACAGAGCCCTGAGGTACCCCACTACTAACGCTGGCCCAATCTGAACATTCCCCATTTATTACTACCCGCTGCGAGCGATCTTTCAGCCAATTTCTAATCCAGTTTAAAATCTTACCAGTCACCCCAATCGCTTTAACTTTCATTAATAACCTTTGGCGGGGGACGGTGTCGAACGCCTTTTTAAAGTCTAAATATATTACGTCTACAGCTTTGCTTTCATCGTACACGCAAATCATTTTGTGGAAGAATTCGAGCAAGTTAGTCAAGCACGATCTCGCACGCCTAAATCCATGCTGGGTATCGTTAATCAGCTTATTTGCCTCGAGGTGGCTCACTATTCTATCTTTAATTACAGATTCTAAAAGCTTCCCAACTACCGAAGTTAGACTAATAGGCCGAAAATTCGTTGCTTCAAATCTATTCCCCTTCTTAAATATAGGTGTAACGTTTGCTCGCTTGAAATCCAACGGAACTACGCCATCCTCTAATGAGCGATTGAAAATCTCACGCAATGGCTTAACGAGTTCATTTTGAAGCTCCTTTAAATGAATTGGATATACCCCATCGGGGCCCGGAGATTTCGACTTTTTCATTAGCTTAATAAATTTAAGAATTTCCTCGTCCTTTATACTTACATCGGATATGCATTTATCAGCACTACGAACTTCCCCAATTAACGATTCCAATTCGGAAGAATCTTCCACAGTAAACACGCTCGTAAAATGCTCATTTAAAATTTTAGACATTTCTGTCGGAAGTTCAGTCAAACGACCATCCTTATCTTTGATCGGCCCTATCGATCCTTTTACGGGTTTCCTATTATTTACGTACCCATAAAACCGTTTCGGTTCATTCTTTGAATCCTTAGCGAGGTTTATTTCATACTTCCTCTTCGCATCTCTGACCGCACGTTTAACTTCCCTACGAGAATCTATGTAATTTTGCCGACTTATAACTGACCCATTGTTTTTATGAATTTTAAATTTTCTATTTCGGTCCCGGATTAAGCGTAGTATTAACGGACTAAGCCACGGAGCTCTCACCGACTTCCCGCTCTTACGCACATACTTAACCAAATCAGAATTCACACGAAGCAGCGTACATCGAAGTTCTGCGTACATATCTCCTACCGACCTGTTCTCGAATCGTATTCCCCAGTCTATATCCTTAATCCTTTCGCGAAAAATATCGAAATCACAGCTACCAAAACGAGGGATGAGCTGCGAGCTCATTCTAACTTCTACGCAGGTGTTTAGATCGAATCTAATCGCATTATGGTCGCTGGAAGCTAAATGTTCACCCACACGTACGTTTTCTAACAATGACTCATCGGTTGCCATGATTAAATCAAGAATATTGCTATCACGAGTAGGCTCTTCCACTTTTTGTACGAGAAAATTCTCCAACATAAAGTTTAATAGCCTCTCACCCGGTTTATCAGAAGTAAGGTTGCTAAAGTTAACATTAGGTAAATTAAAATCGCCGCAGACTAATGTGGTCCCTTTTCTAATCCAAGACGTAAGCGTATCGAAGAGTGCAGCATCTTCTCTTTCCAATTGGCAAGGCGGACGATATAGCACGACTAAGTTAATTTTATTTATAGCATCTAAACTTAGCTGGACTAATAAAGCATCACTTCGCATATCATCCTTAGACGAGTCCATCGTTATGGCGTTTAGATCCTCTTTTATATACATTAATACGCCCCCTCCTCTACCGGTTTGTCTATTTCTGTAATGAATTTTGTACCCCGCTATATCGAACTCGCAAACACTGATCCCCGTATGAGTGTCTAACCATGTTTCACTTAGGAATACGAGGTCGAAATTACCCTCTAGAATAACGGCTTTTATTTCGGCAATTTTATTTTTTAAGCTACGAACATTCGCATATATGCATCTCAGTTTGCGCTTTACGTTAACTCTTCTATAACACTCAGATCCGTTCCGTTTCCCTGCACCCCGTCGATAGTGCCCTCTTCACGCGTGGGCCGGCCCGGCGCATCGGCATCACGTGGCCGCGCAACTCTCCTACCTAAAATGCTACGTACGGACTCGTCTAAGATCCTACCCAGCCGACTATTACCCACATCGCTTAGGTGAATTCCGTCCTTTTGGAAAAGTGACGGATGGTCCTGGAATGAATCCCATAAGTTAAAAAAGCTAACGCCAGTTTCTCGACACAACCGCTTAAGACATTCGTTAGTATAGATCGCTCTAGATTGGAGGCGCAACGTGGATTTAAGTCGGGGGAGAACACCAATAATTCCCACGTTGGTTGCTTTGGATTTCGCCGTATCTATCATGGTTCTGGCACGATAAACTATATCTTCCGGGGTGCTGTCATACCTATGGACGTCGTTGCCCCCTACCATCGTGATGATCGTTCGTTCACCACGCGTATCTTCCAATTTCTCGATCCCGGCGGCCACGTTGTTAATGCGGCCACCGGGATAGCAAAAGCGCTTACGCTTAGAAGGGTTACGCGCAGCAAACTCCTGATCCTGCCTTCTAATTAAGGAGTCCCCCATTAAAACGGTTTCCTCTTCCCCCTCGATAGGAGTTAGCAACGCGAAAGGGTTCGAACAGGGTAAAACGAAGTTCTGATCCCTCGTTGGTCTAGCCCCATTTCTAACACGTCGAAATTGCGATTCCTGAGGCCTAAACGAGTTTAAAATTCGTTGTTGCTCGTCAACAATTACCTGATGATTCGAATTTGCAGGCCGCCTATCTCTATTACTATCTTCCCTCCCGCGCGTGTCGTGAATAGCAGAGTCTAGTTTGGAATTTAAGTCATCGACTTTACGGTTAGTCGAGATCACATCCCTCGCAACGGTATTTAATTCCAGTTTGATCTCGCTGATCGCACTTGACAACTTGCGTTCAAACGCTTCGTTCAACATACAAAATCGACATATTCTAATTTGCTCAAGGTTCGAGGGAACGTAAATTTCCTTATTAAATGAAGCAGCGCACCTTGAGCATTCGATCTTTATAACGGGCATTGTCGGTTTTTTGTTTTTTTTAATTCGGAACTAATTTAGAAAACAAGCTGCACAAGCTAATATACTGTAATTGAAAGATCGAACTTTATAATACGGCGACGAATATTGAATAGGCAATATATATAAAAGTATTCAGTAGCAGAGGCACGATAAATTCTGAGCACAGTGAAATTAGCGGGAGCACAGAGCGAGCACGTCTTTTCAGTAGAGAGTCGGTGGGACGTCTATAAAGAAGAAGAAGAAGAAGAAGAAGAAGAAGAAGAAGAAGAAGAAGAAGAAGAAGAAGAAGAAGAAGAAGAAGCGGAAGAAGAAGAACAACAAGGTTTGAATAAGATTTTTACTTTTAATTCGGTTGTCACCTAAGTATATTTAATTTTTATTATCAAAGTGATTTCTAATAATTCCTTTATAATATAAAAAAAAAAAAAATTTCAGAAATAAATATAAGTATCGAATTTTTGTGACTTTTTAAAAACTAAAAGAATTACAAATGGTGAAGTTCAGAAAATTTATTAAAATTTTGGCATGGAAATTATTATAGCAAATTTAGATGGAGAGAAGAAAAAAGAATCATGATAGGCCGTAGGACACAGATCGAAGAAGAAGAAGAAGAAGGAGAAGAAGAAGAAGAAGAAGAAGAAGAAGAAGAAGAAGAAGAAAAAAAGAAAAAGAAGAAGAACAACAACAACAACAACAAAAAAGAAGAAGAAGATGAACATGAACATGAAGATGAAGATTAAGATGAAGATGAAGAGAATGATGAAGATTAAGATTAAGATGAAGAAGAAGAAGAAGAAGAAGAAGAGGAAGAAGAAGAAGAAGAAAAGGGTGTTCAGGGTGTTAAAATAAAGAGTCTATAAAGGGGATTAAAAAAGGCGGTTAAGATTTGTCAATAAGGCCGTAGGCCACAACCCGCAGGGGCGCCTGTATAAAATACACTTTTAACCCAGGTCATAGATAACGAATACTTGATTGTTAGCTTACGTAAATTTCAGAGTCAGCTGCTTCCATAGTCGGGCGACAGTCAGCGCGGGTCTTTGCCGCTATGCCTGCCAGGCGGCGATCCCAGTCATTGTTACGACTTAGTCTGGGAGAGACGCGGCTGCCATCTTGGAAACTTTTGAAATCATAAGTTAATTGTATTTATTTGCCGTTGTAAGTCTGTTAGCTCAAGTACTTCTAGGTAGTGAAGATGTACACTCCTACTATTTAAGTGAATAAGTTATAATGTGTATTAATTAAGGGAAGAAAGCATATGATACCTATCTGTTGCTTGTGAGGCAAAGGTGGAAGCCGGGGTCTTCGTCGCTCTACAAATAAATAAGATCATGGAGTGCAAGGAGTTTCCCGAAAAGCTCATTAGGACGGAAAAAGCAGCGTGGGACAGCTTTATCGCAGTGGTTCTTGGCTTTCTAGGTAATCACAAAGCCAAAAACTATGTATAACTTGTTGAGAACTTGGTTAGAAACTAGGGAAAGATGGGTTAAAGGATGTTCCTGAAAGTCTATATTCTTAACGCTCATTTTGATAAATTTAAGGAGAACATGGGAACCTATTCAGAGCTGCTCCCATTTTGGACACAAAAGCAAAGTTAGAAATAAATATCTAATTGTTTTTTCATGTATTCTAGACACAAGCAAATAGGAAATAATAGTTGCTACCCAAATTTCAAAAATCGTGTTAAACATTGTGATGAATTAATTAATAATTACACCCATAGAGAAAATAACCTAGTGTAAGCTACCTTGAACTGACCGAAACTATTCATTCCGATTTAATACAAAGCACAATGGCAATGAAAATTTTATGACGTAAAATTCTCAATAATAAAAGTGGTCCTAAAAATGCAGTGAGCAACAGTACGTCAGTTCAATAATAGGAAGAGCATGCGCCTAGCTGGTACTGGGAAAATCTCTAGGTGTGTTGCTTTATAACGATTCTGCGTCGTAGGTTTTTCAACAGGCGTTTCCTTGGGTGTTGCTTACTTCTTAATATGAAGATAGAAATCTGACCCCTGGTAAATAAAGTGCGAACAAAATGTGCAAAAAGCGTTGAGAAAAAACAAAAATGGAATCTGCTCTGTGCGTTAAAAGGAAGAGTCAGTATTTAGAATCGGGACGAACGTACAAAGAAATAATCCTTAAATGATACTAAAAGTAGTTAACGACAAGAGACAACAATGGATACTGTCGTAGAATGGACTCTCGACGATATACCATATATAACTATTCGTTGAGGGAACTTTTTAATTATCTTTAGAGTGCGTGGATGTCTAGCTGGCCGATATTATGTATCTTCAATATGCTTAAGAAGTGGAACTGAGCTCAAGGATAATAATATTGCTATCATTAATAAAATATAGTTGTATTAATATTAACTATCAACAACACACAAAACGGAAAATATTGACATAAACAGAGAATTGGAAAGGGTCGTGAGAAATCGAGTTAATCCGAGGATTAAAAGATTTAAAAAGGTAAAACAAATATAAATTTAAAGGAATGGGATGGTTCGCTAAACCATTTAAAGCAAAGGATAGAATTGACAAAAGGGTTAAATACTCAAAGGTAACGTTCGGTTTACGTAATTTATACTTGTTGTGCAGAGAAAGGCGGCGTGAAAGGAATTTTCGGTCCGCTGGCGAGTTCCAGCCGAAGGGGGAGGGGGAATAAAATGATCCTGACGTGGCGTCTTGAAATTGAGAACCGTTTCTCGACTAACAGCTTGAAGAACAATCGCTGTTCTACGTTGTTCTCTTCTGAACACAGAGGGGGTGAGAACCGTCTCTTGTCTAAAGGCTCGAGAACAATGGCTGTTCTAATGTTGTTCTCTTCTGAACAACAAGCGGGAAGGGTGAGAACCGTTTCTTGGCCAACACGCTTAAACAAACAAGGGCTGTTCTACGTTGTTCTCTTCTAAACAACAGGGGGAAAGGAGGGGGTGAGAACCGTTTCTTGTCAACGGGCTCGAACGCACAATGGCTGTTCTAACGTTGTTTTCTTTCTGAACAACAGGGGAATGGTGACAACCGTTTCTTGGCGAACGGGCTCAAACGAAAAATGGCTGTTCTACGCTGTTCTCTTCTGAACAACAGGGGGGGGGTGAGAACCGTATCTTGTCAACGGGCTTAAAAGAACAATGGCTGTTCTAATGTTGTTCTCTTTCTGAACAACAAGAGGGAAGCCTTGTGGACTCGGTGTCACGAAGGCTCGAACCTTGGCACTCAAGGGATATTGTCCTTCTTCTGGACAAGTGATGGTGAATCTCGAGGTCGAGGTCCCTTGGCGCACAAGGTGAGAGAGGGTCGTGGTGATGTTTCGCGACGAAAATCTGGATCTCCAATCTGATCTTAGTGGTAAAGTTTTCATCTAAATTGTCGAGACACTCCCTTGGCGTGGGGGACAATGGAGTGAGAGCTTGGAGGGAATGCACAGCCGAGCCTGAAAACAATGCCTTATTTGCCCATAAGCCTAACTCAACTCGGTGAGGTCGGCGTGTGGGG
This sequence comes from Ceratothoa steindachneri, assembly GCA_963969495.1. Classification (NCBI taxonomy): domain Eukaryota; kingdom Metazoa; phylum Arthropoda; class Malacostraca; order Isopoda; family Cymothoidae; genus Ceratothoa; species Ceratothoa steindachneri. Next base: position 168,918,758 of record OZ018323.1, read on the forward strand.
GCGAACGGGGGAAGATCAACCTCCTTGTTTAAACATTGACTCAAGTGGCTGCGATAAGACGCCAAGCTTCAAAGCGAAGATGCACGTGGGGAGTATCGTGGTTTTAAATAACATGTGATAGTGGTTGAAATTAACGCGGCCTCATCCCGTTCTATCACAGATACTAACCATATTTGCTAACATTAATTTATATAAGCGTTGGTAGACAGAATTTGAAGAAATTTAATCTGGTTAAAATTGTTAGGGAATCGACGCACGACTGTAGTGCGTATTTAACAATATCAGAGTGCGCTAAAGGCTATCTTCCAACCGCTTACATTTACAAAAACTGGGTATGTCCATAAATTTACACCTTAATATAATATTAAATAAAAACACTAATAACTGTTTAGATAAAATGAGCACAAAACCATAAGAAAAGCCTTAAAATGAACAATTTCCGCGATAGGATAAAAGGTGCAATCATGTCGACAAAAGTCGTATTAACAACTCAAGAAGAAAATCATAAGCAAAAGAGTTAAAATACGAGATTTTACTTAATATGCTCTTCAAAAGAGTAAAACAATGATTTTTTCTATCCTTTAAATGCTAAACTCTTTTGTTATGCTCGCTTTCGCAAATCGGGGCTACAAATGTCTGATTTTTTTAATCTTACTATTTGCCTACAATAATCAATCAGGATCATGCAATGAATTTTGAGTCTATAAAAAGGGGCTTACAAGTGATTCGGCAACTGAAGTAGAATCAATGGACCTTTGAATAACTGAATCAGCTAATTAAGTGATCCAATCAACGACGATAATGTGGTACTTATTACTAGCTATTGACGGTTGATGTATGGCTCCAACTATGTTTATAGTGTCTTTATCCAAAGGGGTAGTCGAAATCCTAGATGCAACCATCGGTGCCCTTATTGATACAATGTTCTTGATTGTACCTTTGACATATTTCGTACGACTGGCAATACCATTGCATCTAAGCTATAGGCGTAGGCCAATAAAATTGGTTCAAGACCTTTTTAAGGGTCTTGTTTTGGTAGAAACGACCGTATAAGGGCGAGTCTTGGATAAGATTATGAATAGCTTTGCAAAACATAGCTGATGCGACTAAGCTTTTTAGTCTGACTTCGTAATTTCGTTTAATTTGGCTTCAATTCTTTTATAATCCGCTTAATCGTCAGCAATCTTGTCTCGTACATCACTCAAGTTGAGAAATTACACCTGAAGGTAACGAAATTCCTCCGGCCTATGGTAGAGATGAGTTATCCTGTTGGCAGCGTGCTGGACTCAAATTAATTCCTTTTCTGTAAGGAGATGTACTTTTCTTCTTTGTTTGTTTTAGTTGCATGGTAGAATTGCTATGGTCTTTCGGTTGGACATGTTGTTTTTTCTGATTCTTTAAGGTTGCTTTATGGGCTGTTCGTAATTAAACAGCTAACTTGATCACCTCTGGAAAACCACGTTCATCTTGCTCTTTGAAAAACTTTTTGTGCGACAGATAAGCTAGAGGCTAGGACTTGGTGTTTCACTATACAGTACTGTAGAATAGGTTTATATCTCTAACCTAAACCAAATTTAACCAAAACGTGTTTTAGTTATCTACAGTCACTCGAAGGATCTGAAAATGCTCCCCATATAATTCAGGTGTTTAATTGGTGGACTCTAGTAGCAGTCGTCTATGTGAGTTGTAATCAGATCTAATTTCATCAGACAGGGTTGATTAAACGTCCAAAGCCATTTTGTTTTAAGAAGGGCACCCAACCTGAGGCTATACGTTTCAGAAAGGCGTAAAAATTGTTTGCCAGCAATTCTAAATCGCACTATATAAGCAGTTATATCGTCTTCGAAAAGTGGTATGACGATTTGGGGTAGTTTATAAGTTTGTGGAGCAGACATCTGTGATTGATTTCTTATTTCAGCTTACTGGAGTTCTTGCTCTAAACTAAATTTTTTGTCTGCGTAAATATTAACTTTTTTTTAATGCCAGAAGAAAATCAGAAGCAAAAGAATTAAAGTAAAAGTTTTGCTTTTGATAGTTTGAATTTGATTACTTTTTTTCTAAATGGTGTGCAATTAATTAAATAGTATGTTTCCTGAATATAGAATATAACCTATAATCTTGTTCCATCTAAAATATATAGCGTTTTTGAATTGAATATTTTTCTAAATAAGTAATATGCCTTAAACTAAAGAATAGACAAAAACACTGAGAGCACAAATCTAACTTCAACATAGTCAAGGGTTATCACAAGCAGAAATTGCTAAAAAAAATGTTTCACACATGCTCTTCAGGCCACTGTACAATTATAGCATGTATCAAGGAGGAAAAGAGTCAGAAAATATCTTCCAACAACTAGAGAAGACAGATATTAAATTAGAAAACACTATAGAATAGTAAAAAAACACCAGAACTTGTAGGGAATTTAAAGGATCTTCAAATTATAAACTATCGCCCATAACAGTTAGAAAGAGTCATAAAGAGTAAGGACTAGGGGAGTGCAATGTGGAAAAGAATCCATAGATTTCTGAGGTTAGCAAAAAGAAGAAAATATCTCTGCGTTAATGAACACAATAATTGGAAAAATAACCAAGAGTCTAAAGATATCTGGTGTGATTAAAGTTATTTTCAAGTATATAAGAAGTACTATTATTTTTTACATATAATTCCATATAAATATATTTTGGAATAATATTACTTATAAAAGGTTACCTTTTTAAACAATAGTGGGTCTTTTTTAGTGAGAGTAAGAGTTGGAGAGGCATTTCATGACGGTTGTGTGGTCTTAAGTGTGAATCAAGAAAATGGATCTATTATTGTATTGGACCATTTCTTGATCATGGACGCATGTTTTACAGACATATTTCAAGATATTATATTCCAGAAAACCAAGAATAGAAGTTATATATATATTTAGAGAGAGAGAGATAGAGAGAGAGAATAGTCATTCAATTATAACTTCCTAAATTCAAAGTCAGGTATTGTCTCTTAAAAACCTGATAAATATATTTTAAATTGCATTCATACTAAAATGTCCAAACATTTATCGCGTAATAAATTAAATAATACTTTTTCTCTTTCTATTTCCGTTGTGTGTGTGGTTCGCTTTCTCTCTCTATCTTTCTTTATATATATATATATATATATATATATATACACTAGCAGAAATAATCTTCGTTGACTGGATTAATAAAAAACTGCCATTATTATATTATGAATATTTAAAGCTATTCACTTTGATTGTATTGAACATACGAGTATATAAGAAATCATTATTATCTTTCATGTAAAAGATAGAACTGTTCATCTCTGTCCAATGTGTGAGAAATGAAGATTAATTTTCGTGTAGAAAATAGAGCTGTATCCTTTTGGTCAACATATATTGTAATGACTGTCTAACCTGCGTGTTTTTTAATTCATTTATCGTGTTTCAGATTGGTTAGATGCTGCAGACCTTTGAACATCTATCCCGCGTCTTCTTTCTATTTTCTTTCGAGTTTGAGATTTTCTAGCTGCTGCATTCCGTTGAGTATTTATTTTGCGTCTTGTTTCCATTTTTTTCTTTAGTTTAGGATTGTCTAACTGCTGCAGTCCGTTGAGCATTTAGTATGCGTCTTACTTCCGGTTTTTCTTAACTTTCTAACACTCGTGACGCTGCATACCTTTCTGCATATTCTTTCCTTCCCATTCTTCGCTAATCATTAAGTTGTTTGTCTTTTCTCTTTTCTTTCGCTGTGCATGTTTAGATGGCTCAGATCAAAAAATTTTGGTTTTAGTTAGTCAGCTGGTAGCCTTGGAATATGAGAGGCATAGAACTTTTAATGAATGTTCATTAGAGTTATACATATTTTATTATCTTTTTAATTAAATAGTAAAGTTACATAAGGATGAAATTGCAGTTATATTGTAGATTCACGTGAAGCTTTCTTACTCAAAAAAAAAAGGATCCATCATATATTTCATTCCTGACTTAACTTTAACTCTCATTTTTATCTTTCTTCCTTCTTATTTTTTTTATGCCTTGGACGTTCCTTAGATTAGTGTACCTACCCCATTTTAATGAATTCATTTTGTATTTCTTACCTTTGTTGCTTCGTCTCCTATTTTTCACCTAAATGACCTTATGTCATTTTAAGAACATCTTGTCTGATAATTTATTTGGACTATAATTCGAAAGTATTTTCTATCTTCTTTTCAATTTCTATGCAGAAATTGCTGCTTTTATTGTTTACTTCCTCTCTAATTTGTTAATCTTCCACATATACTGTATTGGATCCCATGTCAATCTTCAACTATTTTGCTCTCTTCATCCATTGCTACCCTCTATTTCTGTCGATAAATAATATTTTAGAAGGTTACCGCCTCTCTTATCTCAACTAATTGCCGAGAAGGGAATTCCATTTACCTTTATTAGGAGTGGTATTTCCAGATTCACAGCATCCTTTTCGGAGAAATTGAACGAATTTTTCTCGATAAACGGAACTCACTTTTATATGGTGAAGAAGCTGCTACCTTAAGGGATTTAACTACTTATAGTCAAACTTTTACCTCCAATATCCCTACAATGTGGTCCAACATGCTTTAAGACTACATCTTCGCCACCTTAGGAGTTATTTAGGAAACTTGCGTAAACTCTTAATCTAGTAAATGTTTAGTAAATCTTATACCCCAGACATTTACAATGTCTGATGTAGTCAAGAGAATACGGCCTTATATAAACATATATCTTAACTTAACATAAATTTAAACTCGGCTAAAATAATGCTAATATAAAGCTGAAACTTTAGCTTGGGTTGGATAAAATCACTGACTAAATATTAAATACGAGGGGCGGTCAATATGTTTTGCAATTTGGATATAAAGAAACGAGATATGAGGAAAAGTGTTTTTATTATTTTTCAATATTACTACCCTCGACTTCAATGCACTTGCGCCACTTGTCCCTCAGGCTTCGAATTCCCGACAACCAGAAATCTCCCCACTGCTGTTCAATCCACTCCTGGACGGCGAGCTGGACATCTTCATCGTCCCTAAACCGGCATCCACGCAGTGCAGCCTTGAGCTGGCAGAATAAAAAGTAGTCTCTAGGGAACAGATCTGGACTGTAGGGGGGATGGTTGAGTTCCTCGAATCCGCATTCGTGCAGGAAAGCTTGTGCAACTCTGGCCTTGTGGACTTTGACCACGTTGAAGTCGATCATGGGGCGTGAGGTTTCTAGAGACTCAACGGGCAGAGACTTTGGTCATAGCCAAATTGTTGTAGATGATGTTGATAACACTTCCATGTGATATTACAAGTTCTCGTTCGATTTATTCGACCTTGACCCGTCGATTTTCGAGGATCCTCCTCTCCACACGGGCCACATTATCCTCGCTGGTTACTTCTGACGGGCACCCTGGACGGGGGTCATCTTCAAGGGACTCACAACCATGGCGGAATTCCCTATTCCAGCGAGCAATGGTTGCATAGGAAGGGGCGGTTTCGGTGTACACTGTTTATGCGTTCATGTATCTTCTTTGCATTCTTACCTTCCTTGGTCAAAATATGATCAGTGCGCGGTGCTCAACCTTCTCCATTGTTGAAAAATTTGTGACTGACGATCTGTGATCAGCTACTGCTTCTTAAATAGAAGAGGCAGGATCGTGCGGCTGCAGGTCCTGACTTGTCATAACTTGACCTAACACCCCTACAAACAGCCATCCCCCTTCCTCTGTTTTGCCATACCGATTCGTTAAACTATTTGAACGCCCCTCGATGCAATCAGAAAATAACTGCTAGCATTTATCGTATAATTAAATATATATTCTTTTATATTTACCCTTTTGTTTCCTACTCCTTTTTATTCCTTTGCCTCTCTTTTTATTTCATATATCATTCGATCTCTCTCTCTATAAATCTATATTATATGTATGTTCGTATGTATTTATATAAATATATCTATTTATATATATACAAGCGTAGCCTAACGAAGGGAATGTTAGAAGGAAATACGAAGCACTAAAACAAAACATGAAATTCAACTTGCAATTGAAAGTAAACATAATCCTATGAACTTTTTCTATTTTGTATTCAATTTAAACCAGATAAAGGAAACAATAAGACCTATCATGAATGACAAGAATAAATTAGTTTTGGATGCAGAAAAGGTGACCAATATATTAAATAACCATTTTGTATCGTTATTTATAAACGAAGATGAATATAATGTACCACAAAGGAACGACGTGATAAACTTTAACGAGCATAACCTTTTAACCGATATCGAATTCTTCAAAGTAGAAATGGATTTTTTATTAATAAGTTCAAATCCAGTAAATCTCCAGGTGCTAATTTAATCTATCCTGCGGATTTAAAACCAATTCGAAACGTGTTAGTGGGACCACTAACGAAATTTTTTTTTAAATGTTTAGAAGGTGTCGTGCCATTAGAATTTAAGCTATCGAATATAGGTAACTCCTATTTTTAGGAAGGGAAAAGAGAACGTCCGAACAATTATCGAACCATAGGTTTACCATCTATCGTAATTACATTAATGTAATCTGTCAGTCGCAATAGGGTGGTCGATCATTTGGAAACGTATAATCTCATAAATGATAGTCAACACGGCTTTAGACAGAAATATTCATGTTTAACTAATCTAATATAATTTTATGTCCACATGATTAAAGTCTATTACGAAAGTAGATCTTTGGACATAGTTTAAGTATAGTTCGTTATAGCCTTTGACACCTTTCCTCATAGGCAATTACTAATTAAACTTTTTGCTCATATAATTAGGGAAACCTCCTATAATGGATAGAGTCGTGGCCAAGTAATCGTAAGCAGAGAGTAGTTTTAAACGGTAAATCTTGGGAGTGGGAAATTTAGTGCCGTGCCTCAAAGGTCTGTGTTGAGACCATTGTTGTTCCTTATTTATATAAACGATATGGACAATCGCCTATTTGGTTGATTATCCAAATTAACGAAAGACCACAAAATTGGGAGTAAGTTTTGAATGAGAACAAGAGCAAATTAATGAAGAGGGAAATAAGTTTAATAATAGTGGAAGCCGGTATATGGAGAACAAAATTAACAAAGTACTCTTCGAGAAAATTTAGGAGATCGGGTATTAACAATTGTAAATTCACCTTTGACGGAAAATATTACCGTCAAATCTTTGGAATGGCTATAGGCATTTGTTTGTCTCCGGTACTGGCCAATCTATATGTGGAGTTTTTTTTATCCAAAATACTTTCCCAGGCCTAAAATAACCCCTATTTTATGGATTCGTTATGTTGATGACATTCTTTGATGGTGAACTAATGATCTTAATATCAATACTTTTCTTCAAAAAATCAACACGTTAGTCCCCTTAATTAAATTTACTTTAGAAAATGAAAAAGATAACACCATCCCATTTTTAGATATTTTGATCCACCGAACAAACCAAGGTTTCAAATATGAAATTTATAGAAAACCTACAGCCATTGATTCATACATTCATTTCTATTCCGTTCACCATATTAGTATACAAAAAAGTGTTTTCTCTTCCATGTTTCTCCGTGCTCTGACAATTGTTTCCTCCGAATATTTGGAAAAAGAAGTTGATAGGATATATAATATAGGTCCAAATTTGTGTTACCGTTTCTACGTACTTAAAAATTGTTATAATTCTGCTAAGCGTTCATTTTATCAACCTAATCGTAACATCCCTAAATTTCATGCCAAAAATGTATTAGTTTTACTTTTTAGCTAAAGTTTCATTAAATTACCTCGTTTACTAAAACCTTTAAACATAAATGTTATTTTTAAATATGAAAACACCAGCCAACGCCTTCTCGTAAAAAATTCACCCCCTAAACCAATTATTGTATATTCCATTGGTTGTAATAATTGTGAAAAACGCTATTATGGAAAGACAGGCAAAGAACTGAATGTTAGAGTTAAAGAGCACCAAACTAATGTTCGTAATCTTTTGTCAACAATCTGCATTATTTTTACATATCTATAGTCAGGATCATACTATTAATTGGAATAGTTATTAAATGTACAGACTACATTTCAAGAAATATTTTGGAGTGTATCTCTATTAATATTTTCCCAAATTTTAATATTAGCCTTGGATTGTTTAGGCTAGATCCAATCATATCTAATTATATTAAATCACAAATTAAAATGTTTAAAGAATTTGTAACCCATAGTTAGGTTTTGATGCAGGTGGCCGTATTAACATCCCCCCTCCTTACTATTTGAAACATTGTCTGTCCTGACCTACGTCATTCCATGGAGAGGTCTTTTAGAACAAAAACGAAAGCAGCGCTCGGAATCGTTTTTCCATTTATATATATATATATATATATATATATATATATATATATATATATATATATATATATATAGAGAGAGAGAGAGAGAGAGAGAGAGTTATAGAGAGATAGAGAGAGAGAGATTAAAAATGAACTCTCTCTGTCTGTGTATGTGTCTGTCGATTTATAGGAATAAAAATTCCCATTCTAACCCTCGCCCCTCTATTCCCCAATCTCTATCCCCCTACTCCGCTCCACTTTCTCCCGTTTTTCCTCTATTCTCTCTCTCCACTCTCCCTTTTCCCTACCCCTCTCTCTCTCACTCTCACCCTATCTCCACCCTTCTCCCTCTCCCTCCCTCTCTCTCCCATACAAAAGGTTATCCAAACCAACATAAATATCCCCCCTCTTCGTTTCCCTTCTTTCCCCGCAGTTCTTCCCTCGCCACTCCCACTCTCTCCCCTCTTCTTCAATCTTTACAACTCTCACTTACCTCGCCATCCATCTCCCTCTCCCCTTCTCTCATCTCTCCTCTCCCTTCTCTCCTCTTCTGCCCCTCTCTACCCTCTACCCTCTATTCTCGCTACAAAATGACAACAAAATCAAGAGAAGACAATTCGATCAATCCCGTTCTTATAATGGAGAGTTAGATAAGAAAATATTTTTGCTCTTAAAATGTTTTTAAATATTTCGCTTCCAGTAAGCTTAAAAAAAGTCCTTTTCAAATATCAAATGACTATAACTCGGGAAATAAACATAATTTAACAAATTTAAGGTAACAGAATTAAAGATCAATGACCCTCGAATACAATGACAAAAATGCGATGTTGCTATGTGAAACTGTTCTAGAGTTATATGTCCTAGAAGATTGATAAACATTTACATCACAACTTGGGCAGATTTCCTGATTTCTTAGATTAGTTGGTTTACAGGGGGAAAAAACATTTCAAAGGACAAAGAATAGAATAAAACTTATGTAAAATCATCCGAGGAATATATGATGAATCCTTTTTTATTTGATTTAGAAAGTTTCACGTGAATCTACAATATATCTGCAATTTCATCCTTATGTAACTTTACTATTTAAGTAAAGAGATAATAAAATATGTATAACTATAATGAACATTCATTAAAAGCTCTATGCCTTTCATATTCCAAGGCTACCAGCTGATTAACTAAAGCCAAAATTTTTTTATATTAGTACGCTATCCCTCAAAAAGGTCCGCTTTGAGCTATCTAAGCATGGCCAGCGAAAGAAAAGAGAAAGAGCTGCAGAAAATGATAATCAGCGGAGCATGGGAGGGAAAGAATGTACAGAAAGGTATGCAGCGTCCCGAGTGTTAGAAATTTGAGAACAACCGGAAGTAAGACGCATACTAAATGCTCAGTGGACCTCAGCAATTAGACAATCCCAAACTAAAGAAAAAAAACGGAAGCAAGCCGCAAAATAAATCCTTAACGGGATGCAGCAGCTAGAGAATCTAAAACTAAAGAAGTAAATGAAATAAGACGCAGGCTAGATGCTCAACGAACTGCTGCGACTAGTCAATCTGAAAATCAAGAAGTAAGGGAAAGCCGACTCAGAGTGGATACTCGACCAACTCAAACAACAGACAAGCTGAAATTTAAGAAGTCAACAATAGAAAAACCAAGTTAACTAGTGTTCGGCAACAGGCCTACACTTCAAATTGGTGGTTCTAAAATATCAATAAACGCATACAAACAGAAGAATTGAAACTTTATCCAAACACAATTCAAATAACCCAACAATTAAATATTGCATATTATCACAGGAGAAGAAATTTTTCCCGTGGTTAATCATGTCATATAATGCCCATTTTCACATTACTAGACTCCTTAATAAAAACTTACCGAAGCTGGTTTACTCAAAACCCCATGTTAATTCAGTCGCAGCCTTTTCGTGCACAGAATGTCACGGTTGAGTGCGGCATAACCAGTTCGAGAATAATAGGTCCTTACTTCTTCGAGGACACTGAAGGAGAATAAGGTATATCTTTTTTAAGGATCCCATATAGCAATTTCCAAATAAAGCAGATGAAACCGTAATCATACAACAGCCTAGTACTAGGCTAAATTAAAAAAAAACAAAAAATAGCAAAGACCAAATACCAAAGATACAACTCCCCTTCCCCCACCCAAAAAATCCATGACTGTAAAGGAGGATAATTAAAGATAAATGGTACAAGATTATTTATTGCCAGAAGTATAAGATTTTAATAAGATATATTGATACCAAAGAGAGAACCACAGAAACACTAAGTGTAGCCTTCACTGCTTAGTGAATTTCATGTGTAGGTGATTTTTCTTGGCCACCATGAACACCTGATATTACCCATCTTTATTTTTTCGGTGAGTGGAAACATTACAAAAAAAATATACATAAATAAACCTAATGTCCTTTAATAATTGAAATAAAACATCATTGATGAACTTGAAAGAAATCACCTGTGATGTTTTAAAAAATGTGATGTAAAATATGAGGAAAAAATTGAAGGAGAAAATTTGTAGAATATTGGATTTAAATAAAAGTAAAACGTCAAGATCTCCCTTTTCATTGTATATATCACCCACTTTTATAAGCTAATTATATTTTGTGATTAATTTTATAATATGTACATTAGAGCGTAGTGTTGCAACCAATTTTAAGGTACATTTCAGGTTTTGTAGAGTAGACTATCCAAAATTTGAAACTGAAGACGGGAAATATCTGACAAAATCGTAAAGCCTTCTTTAGGGGCCTAAATTTTGCTTAAAAATTATCTTTCTGTTGAGTGAGGCTGGTTGTATTCAGTTATTATAGTCCTTGTCTCTGAAGGTAGAAATGGGTAATTTTCACATAGGAACTCCTGAAGTATCTAAGGTTTATGCAATTTTAGATTGAGGATTTCCTTGTTTGTAAACTACTCGGAGAGCTATAAATCAATCGATGTATGAGGAAATTTAGGAGATATTTACAAAGTATCTCATATGGAGGGATATGGCTTCACCTTTTTGAATGTATGTTATAGATTCACTCATCAGATGTATTATTTCTTCTTTATACTAACGGGTCTTTCTATTATTAATTTTCAGGGCTAAGATGAGTAAAAGAACTAGAACATCAACAAGTTACAGTGTCTTTGGGTCCCCACTTCCAGACTTTCTCATTATGAGCTGCCAACAAAACAAAGGTTGGGAGATATATTCAGTATGTAAAAGAGAATATATACCAGAGGAACAAGGATGTTATTCCTGAAGTATCCGAAGCCCTTACTGAGAATTAGAAAAAGTCCAGTATTCCAGTTCAGCCGATTAAGAATGTTAAAACCAAATTGCCCCCGATCGGTGGAAGAAGCGTCTGTGGCATCAAAACAAGGAATGAAGTCAACTAAGAGTTAGAGGTTTATCTCATCTTTGGGTCAACTTTTTTGATAAAGCAAGCTGCCAGTGTACTAATCTCTTGGATTTTATGTGTGATAAGAATATGAAGGTACCACGTTGAGAGCATGAATTTCTTATTAAACAAAGAACTAGGCGTCACGTGAAAATTGGAGGAGTGGATGTAAAAACAAGTCAAATGCTTAAAAAGTGGAAAATCAGAGAAGGAGGTCGAATTCATGAATGAGGAGAAGAAGAAGAACAGTCACAACAAAGGAAGAGGGAAGAGAAAACTACTATTTCAGATGAAGCCTTGGATGAAGAAACCTCATCTTCTGAGATTTCTGATGATGAATGGAAGAAAAGTCTTTTCGAAAACAGAAAACAACATTATACCAACACAATTACAATTATATATATATATATATATATATATATATATATATATATATATATATATATATATATATATTTTATATATATATAATTTATCACAAAAATCGCGGTGGTCTCCCAAATCTCTCGCCTGGAAGAGAAACAACGACGTCCCTAGAATCTTTTGCTCCGACGTGAGCAGACGAGCAATCAAGCTTCCTAACTGATTTAAAAGTACAGTCAAGGATTTCTGATTAAATAACACGTAAATACACACTGTATCTGCACAGAGATAGAAAATAGAACTATCGTACCCTCATCACCTAACACAGTTCTTGTAAAATAAAAATTTAATGTCGTTAATCAGTTGGGAGGTAAACATTTGCCAGTAAGGAGATAAGTCCTAAATGAAGGAATAATCCTAATAAATAATGAAATTGGAATGACGATCGATTATACCATTACACAAGTCTCATTTAATCACTCAATGATTGAAACAAAACGAAAAAATAATGGAGGTTTTAGCAGTAGGGCAAATTTATTAAGATATATTAATGTAGGCTCAATGCTCATCACAGGATATCCGAAATAATATAGATTAGCGATTCCCAACCAGTGTGCCGCGAAGCAACTACAGGTGTGCCGTGGGAGATTTGAGGAAAGTTGATTTCCCTCAAACAAGAAAGAGCAATGAACAAATTTCGGTACTGTATGAAGGTCTGATAAAACTTTCGTATTTGTGACACACTGCAGTGTCCTGCCGTAACAAAGTGTGCTACCGTATAGTGGCAAGATTTTTACTGGTTTTCTAACTTCCAATCTGTAAATATTTTCTTAAGACATATTAATATATATTAGTTTGGTATTTAGATTTGATATATAATTTCTCATTAATTGGGCGAAATTTAAGATTAATTCTTAAAGCGACTGCAACTGTGCTACGGGAGATTTAAGAATCGTATGTTCTTAAGGCTGATGTTTACAATTGATATATAATTGCTTAATAAATGGGAAATTTAAGAAGTTTAGTGGTTAAATTTTTGTGTTTGACAAATGATATTTGTTTTTCATTGTTGTGTCTATTCCTTGTTAATTAAATATTTGCTAGCTTTGTTTAATGGTATTTCGATTAAGAAATTAAGTGCTTCAGTTTTTCTTGTACACTAAATTTTTTTTTCTTAATTTCTTTTGTTGTTTATGTCGTAAAATCTTTACTGTATTTGGATGGGGGGAGGGAAGGCGCTATGAATATTTTCTTTACTTAATTTTATATTTATTTATACTTTTTAAAATTTAGTGTATTTGATCTCCTGCTAGGTAATTTACACTATTATCTTTTATTCTTTTCGAGGAATGTCTGGTTATTGTTAATTTATTTAAAGTATTTTTTTTTCTCATGTTAATGCACTTACTGTTTACCCTGTTTTAGTTCCATTTTTTAAAATATATATTTAGATTTATATCTTCTTGTTTCCAGGTTTTATGAAGTATAGATATATTTTTTACAAAGAAACACAATTTAGAAAATGATGATAGCGAAGTGGCTGGAGCTAGTTCTGGAATTAAAACACTTAAAGCCTGCAGTTTTACTTTCAAATCAATTGTGCGCCAATATAAAGAAGCCAATTTTACCTTTAGATTCGTTTCATCTGGAGAAGAAGAGCCACGTCTTGTTTGTGTTGTTGGTGGTGAGTAACTAGAAAACCAAGCAAAGGTTCCAAGTAAACTGTAAAGACACTTTCAAGCAAAGCACTCTCATTTATGTGAGCAACCAATTGAATATTTTAAAAGGGTTATCACAGACCAAACACGCTAGTCTCAAAAATTGACCAAAATCACCACTAGATCTGAGAAAACACAAGAAGCAGATTATGCTGTCGCAGAAATCGTTGCCAAGTATATGAAATCACATACAATGCAGAGTCAGTAATATTACCAGCATCTAACAAAAAATGGGAACATTATGTTAGGTGAAAAATATGAAAAAAGAGATTTGGAAATCCTCATGTCAAATATCACCACTAGCCCTCCTATTTCTGATATGTTACAATACATCAAGTCACAAATCATAGCCCAAAATAAAAGAAGCCAAGAATTTCGGGATCTAGTTGGATGAATCAACTGAAATCACTGGAAAAGCTCAACTCTTATCATTCATCAGGTTTGCTTGAAATGAAGACATAATTAAACAATTTTTATTTTGCAAACCATTTCCAGAAACAACAAGAGGTCAAGACATTTTTGAGGCTGTCGAAAATTATTTCAGCTCTAACGATTTGTCATGTGTTAGTATCTGCGCTTATGGTGCCCCCTCTATGTCAGGAAGCAAGGAAGGATTCATCGCACTGGCAAACCCCCCAAAAACTAGCATTGTTTTTACACATTGATTCCTGCATAGACAGCCCCTTATTTAAAAATCAGTAGTACCTGAGCTTCAGCAAGTATTAGATGAGGCAATCCAAATAGTTAATTATATCAACAGTAGGTCATTAAAATCGAGGCTGTTTTCAACTATGTGTTTTTCCATGGAATCTGCTCACGTACAACTTATATTACATATACAAGTGAGATTGCTATCTTGAGGGCGAGATCTTTCAAGGTTTATGAACTAAAGGAGGAGATTCTTATATTTTTAATATCAGAAGAGTCCAACTTGGCAGACCTAGTTAGTGATGAATTCTGGTGCAATAAAGTGGCATTCCTAGCTAATATTTTTCAAGCCTTGAATATTTTTAATAACAGTATACAATAAAAGAAGGAAAATATTCTTACTTAAACAGACAAATTTAGCTCCTTTACAGAAAAACTAACATTGTAGGGTTCTAGAATAAAAAAAGAGAACAAAGTTGAAATGTTGGAATTAACAAAAGATTGCAGATTGGACAACGTTTTCTTACTTTATTTCTACAAGGCTTGTCGCTACTGAGTAAGAACATTGCAAAGTATTTCTCATTATTTGAAACATCGTCCTTGGACTGGCTGAAAATCCGTTCGTGAAAGGTGATTGCGAGTTAGCGGAGTTAAATGTTACCAAAAAGGATGAGCTGACGAATATCAGGAACGACAGAGGCCTAAAATGGAGGCATAAATCCATAAATATGACTGGTTTTTGGTTGTCCATTCAAGACGAATATCCCGCAATTACAAAGAAAGAAAATGAGTCTTTTCGTCCTTTCTCAACTTCATATCTGTGTGAGGCTGGATACTCTGCAATAAACACAGTAAAAAATGAAAACATAGCTTTAGATGCTGGAGGAGGACTTGCGGGTATGCCTATCCACCATTTGGCATTAGATAAGGTAAGTTATGAAGTAACGCCAAGGACAAATTTATCATTGATATTTTTAAGTATGTATGTTAAGGCTTTCAACTTTTACTCATGTTCGTACTATAATACGGTTGGCCACTAAATTAATAAATGATTAGCATACTTAACTTATGAAGATTTATTAGCATTTATTATTATATGATTAAATATATTCTTAAATACTGATGGTATGCCTTGATGTGCTGTGAGATAAAAAGGTTGAAAAACTCTGATCTAAATCAATAAATGAAATCTAGATGATTCAACGAACAAAGTTCGATCATCTCAATGTCACCTAAACGTAATCTTCGTGAATGAAAGCAAAAAAGAAGAATGTACCTGTGAATCCGTGAAACTAAACAAGAACTCAAATGAAGCGAGGACTGAACTAAAGCAAATGCTCACGGCTGCCATCTTCCTTAGGTTAGGTTAGGTTACAACTGATATCTTGTCGCTGTAGACTTTAAAGAGAAAATGAGAAAAAATATTTCAACGTTAAGCGGGAACAACACTAAAAGTCAAAATGTAATATGCTTTTGAGCGGTGACTCATGAATATAATGAATAAACGCCTGTCACTCTTTTCAAACAAATTACCTTTACTACTATATATCTCTTTTATATAAAAAAAATACCAAATTTCTAATAAAACTATACTTGAAAACATTTTATATAGGTAAATTCTCTCTAATCTATAACGTCTCATTTCAAAAGTGAGCAAGTTCAGCGTCTTGCCTGTGTACTTTAAGTGTCTCAAGGAAATTATAGTTTTCGTTGCCTTTTCTACGTTGATTCTAAGAAATTGATATCAGGCTTTAAGTGTTCCAAAGAGAACTGAATACAATATCCCAAATATAACTCAGATTTTAATTTTATTATTTAAGCACTACCTACTTTCTCTAATACCTAAAATTACTACTTATTAAACCTGATACTTTATTTGTGGCCCCAAAAATTTGCTTTAAAATTTGGAATGAAATATTACTTATTTCCAAATTTAATCCCTTTCGTCAACTTAATTTTGCTATTTGCTATTGTTGAGCCTAAGGGACTAATATAAGTCTATCAATTTGTGCTATAAATGTACACTAACCATTCTTACAACAACGTTTGTTTTGCGTCAGGAACCAATATTAAATTATGGTCTGAATCTGTTCCCAATATTATTAATATTATACAAGAAGAAATCATGTTTCCCTGCAGGATATTACTTAAGGACTCAACTAGACAACTTAAGACTGAACAGATTTCTTAAATATCTGTTTATTAATTTGTTTTCTATGAGGAATCTTATAAAAAACTAATAACTTCTAGAGAAATTTCATCTATGCTTTATTCTTCTTCCAATTCTTTTGCGACATATCTTAGAAAGATAAACTGATTCATTAAGCATGTTCTATCGTACGTTATCTTAGCCTAATGACCTTTTAAACAGTTTTCTCCACAATTTTATCTAAAACAGAAGTAAAACTCACTGAACTAGAATTATTTGGATTCTCCTTCTGTCTTTTTTGAAAACATGAATATAGATTTGCCATTTTCCAGCCATCTGTTATTTACCAAAGTAGAAGGAACCTAATAATAAAAATTTTAAGCTCAACTGAATCACTTCATATTGCCTCCTCACGCATTTAGCATTAATATTATCTTGTCCAATATTTTTTAATATTTAAAGTTTATTTGTCCTTTGCAGGCTTCTTCATTTATAAAAAGATAGCTTTTTCCATATATACACTCTCTACAAAGTTCCGAGTAGTAAATGCACGCCAGTTCTAACCTTGATAAAAAAATAAGAGAATCAAGAAAATAATGAATATAAATAAAAAATTCATTCTGTATTTAATTTTTATTCATATTCTACATATTCTTATACATATTTGGAAACCCATTTATATGAGGGTTCATTTCATATTTAAAAATTTTTTACGGGTCACTATGGCTAGCAACTTTTCCGAAAGTTGGCAGCTGATTAGCTACTGCCTCCTTGATGGAGTGGGCGTTAACTCTAGGATTTCTTCTTGTATGACGACTCACACAACAATTTTAAACCAACTATAACACTGGTCTTCGTTGTTTTCAAGGTCTAACACATACTACTTGATTTTAGGCCAGTTTTTTACGCTGAACCTGCAAATCATGCTCATTTTATCTACTCAGATCAAGTTTTTTAGACATAAGCACATGCCAGAAATTCCTAAATTCCGATCTATTTGTAGATGAATGTATACACAATAGTAAATTTTAAACTGATTTATACGCAGAAGGCTTACAGAATGTTCTAATTTTACCAAATTGTGTACAGCATAAAAAACTACTTATGGATGAATGATCTCTTCAGAGACTTCCCAATGTGCCTAGCACTTACCAAATCCCTTTTCACCCACCGGCAGTAGTTAACCAGAATGTTGAAATCCTAACGCCTTTGGTAGGTATCCTCTATCACACGGATATCTTGATGAAAGCGCTCACCTTATTCTTCACTGAAGTCTCCACACTTATCAGTAAAATAATGCAGGTGGGACCGAAGGAAGTTCATTTTAACTGACATGCGCGCACCAAGTTTGCGGATATTCTCCATTAACTCATTAACCCCCTTCTCATACTGCAGGCTTCTATGGTTTCCAAGGAAAGTTCCAATGACTTACTTAAGGGAGAACCACGCAGAGAGTTCAGCAGGATTCAGGTTGTTGAGTTTGGCTTGCGTAAATAGCACCAGTTGGTCGCCCTCTTCTGGCTTGTATGTCTTAAATTCAACTGTATCTGTAGTAACACTAACCTAGGAATATGTGCTAGAACCTATGGTAAAATCAAGCTCAGGAACATGGAGATCGAGGACAGGTGGGACTGGTTTTATAGCAGAAGGTACATTAGCGTATTGAACATGGTGTTTGTTCTTACAATTGATGGCTTTCGAATTTGTCATACAGAAGTTGCAGTCAGTGACGTTATCTTTGCCTTCCCTCTACACCATTGGAAAACACGCAGGCATACTCATCCTTTTTCTTATTACTCCCATCCCGTAAATTTTCGCCCATGTTTTACAGCAAATATGGGGAGTAAGTTTTAG
This sequence comes from Ceratothoa steindachneri, assembly GCA_963969495.1. Lineage (NCBI taxonomy): Eukaryota > Metazoa > Arthropoda > Malacostraca > Isopoda > Cymothoidae > Ceratothoa > Ceratothoa steindachneri. Next base: position 168,937,166 of record OZ018323.1, read on the forward strand.
ATGTAACAAATCTTATTACAATGATTCCTACCTACACTTACGTTCCATTTTAATGCAAATCTAGGTCTGATAAAATGAATAAAATATGTTATGTATGGCTAATCCTTACTAGATATGATATAACTGAAGTAATAAACGGTTGGATGATAGTGGTATTTCGGGATATACGTTATAATATAAATCGAGCATATCTTAGAAACCAGACATGACCAAAGAAAACTAATTATATTCTTAAATTCAGCATGCAAAAAGGATTCTAAATCAGTTGGAAAACCATGACCACTGAAAAAAAGTTTTGGAAAGGCAAGTCACTGTATTATACCGGTAGATATCGAAGAATGATAGATTTCTGTCTCTCAAAGCTACTTAGTCATGAAACTTCTCACTCTCATGGCCTGTATCTCTTAACCGATAGCTACGGTTCACGTCACACTTTTTATGCTTATGCTGCTGTTTCGGTGTAGAGGGTACCTCTGCGATCCTCCTCATTTCGCTTCAATCCTAGTTTTCTTCGTAAACTGCTGAGTTTCACGTCATATATAAGACACTCAGTACTTTCTTTCTACTTCAATACAGTGAATTTGTGGTGTTCATGGATTCCAGAAGTGCAATTTCTGCAATATCTCATTACTCTCATCATCGCCTTTTTATTCATGAAATTCGACTCCACTTGAGTGATCTTTCGATCTCGTCCAATATGTTTGTCATCTTATACTTGATGTCCACTCCTATTTGAGTATCTGGTAATAAAGTGGCTGAGCCATTTTTTCGATCAACAACCGTCACATTACAGCCAGTACAATTTCCATTCATTGATCACATTCTACACGTTTTAAAGATAAATAATGCACAGTGGCTATTGTCTACCAAATTCGGTCCCTTAGCAAATTTCACTGTGTTAAATTCTTTCTTGGCAACACGGCCTAATCCTTTCATTTTTCCGCAAATAAAGAAATAGTATTAGCCGCCTTAACCGACTTATCCACAGACACTATACCATCAACGATCTCCCTTCCTCATGTATACATAGTGCTACCAGAATCGCCTTGTACCAACTTCTCTTTTAGTGTCCACCTGAAATCATTCAACTTGCTGCTAATCATTGCTAAAGACCCCTCTTTCTCCATTTTTTCTGCCAGTTTTCTTCATTCATTGATATAATTGCATTTGTGTTTCTTTCCCAAATTCCACCCCATTTTCTTTTTCTTTATTTTTGGATAACAATAATAACTTGGCTGTGTGGGATGCATTTGCGTTAATTGACTGTCAATCATCCTTGTCCTTAATGCTACCAGAAACAAATGGTTGTCATGAAAAAAGAGAATGGTGCATTATCATTGTTTTGAATATAACCATCACTACCCACTCGTTAATACTTCTCCTAAGTCCTTTAAAATATTTAATTTTATTTGTCCTTTGAAATAATTAAAATTTAAAAATCAAAAGATGTAATAAAATATTCATCTCAATAAAATATTTAACACGAGCTTTATTTCTTCTTATAAATTGCTTCAACATAATCTGCTTTCCCAACGCAATTGAACTCCCCATAAAGAGAAAAAATCAAATCAACTATTGATCATTACCTATCTACACTGGTAATAGTTGGAACCACATGAGCTGAAGCTTAGTCATCAAGATCGACGTTATACACTTTGAATTAGACTGATCGGAAAAATCACAAGATCAATTTTTGAGAGAATAATAACATGCGATGAAAAGTAAAATCTGCCAAACAATATTAAGCAGTTCAGTTTTGAAAATGTGTCGATGGAATTGAAATCCCGAAGCAATTTTCGGACCTCCATATTTCTGTCAAAGATCCTATCCAGCAAATGTTGAAAAGCGATTGACACATTTTGCTAAAAGAATAATTACGATTCGCAAATAATGATAGGAATTAGATTATTTTTTAGCAAAGTTTGCTAGATAAAATATTACCTCCCTTCAATTGAAAGTATCATTTGCTTTTTCAAAATAATTTTTTAATCGTCCAGGATAATTTCTTACTATTTAACACCTTGAGTTCATTCCTAACCATTTCTAAAACACTACTATTCACGTAAAACCTGAATACCAAAAATTTTGCAATTGATTTAGATAGCACGCTTCCCTCGCGATTCTAAGAAATTTACAAGCCTGATCTATATCTTCACTCGTCATTTCTCCTAAACCCATTTATGGAAATATTTCCCCCCCAACTTGGCTTACATGAAAACAAATAGCTAAAACTCATTCCTGAAATATTTAATGGATTTGTATGAGCAGCTACCATAACGCTTGCCTTGCGACAAAATCATAAGTTATCTCCTAGTTTATAAATCATGCAAATACTTAATACATTAAGTCCATGCTATTTCTAGCGGTTGTTTCGGTATAAATACTTGAACCACACAACCATTGCTCGTTTTGGTGCTTTATTGTATATCCGTTAGCATTTCATTAATTATTATTTATTCATTCTCAATTAAAAGTTTGACATATGTAATGGGTCTATTTTTAAGTCAATTATTTTAGATTAAAAACAGAATAATGGGAGAAAAATCAAATTTACAAAGAATAAATACGATTAACAGCCGAAAATTTTTAAAAAATAAAAAAAAAATAATAGAAAACAAGAATATGAGGCATGCTCCGATGCCAAAGAGGATGCATACCACTCAAGTTTCCAAAACTTAATTATTTCATTCCCAGGCTCAAGAGCCCAATTAATAGAAGAGGAATAAAAGGTAACGACTTTCATAGTCCCGATAGCGCGCAAAAAGCTCTCTTCACCAAAAAGGGTTATGCGGAGAGGACAAAAATCCTCACAGCAGGGATCAAAGAACATTACATCACTTGGCGCAGTATTCGCCATTTTTTTCAAATTTTGAAGCGTAAAACTACCTCTATTCCATCAAATATCTGAAAGCGGTTACATTATCAAGAATCATATTTACTTTGTCAAAGTCTGGAATGCAGGTATTGTCCAAATACAAATAAAAATGACTCAGTGTTTGTAGGGAATTCGATATCCCAGCTTAAAAACAGAGGCCCTGTTCGATCACCACAACCTCCTGGCAGTTGGCAGCGTAACCCGATGACTTAACCCCTTCGCCTTGCGTACCACCAGAAAAGCCTCCCACAACCACAAGATGCACGAATCATCAGATTTCTGGGCTGGAGAGCATAACATTGGTTAAACCGTCACTATTTACCCTAAGAACTGGGATCTAATTTCATATCAGAAAAGTAATTAGAGGAGCGGCGACCAAAAGCCAGAAGATGCTATTAGGTCTATGTAAGTGGAATATTACCACCAACTTTGGATCGTGCGGACAAAAATTAAACTATAGTAAATTAAGTAGTTCACAATAGAAATACGCAAAATAAGTTAATACATACATAAGAAGGAAAAAATGGAACAAATTCAATAATGCAAAAAAAGCAATTTGCTAACAGTAAATACAGAAGGGAGGAAAAAAACAAAAATAATACGAAAGTTAAACCGAGGCTAAGCTCTAAAGAAAGTGATAAATTTCCCTGACAGTGAACGACCGAGGGGATCATTTGAGTTCGGTTAATTACGAAGATGAATTGCCTACAAAAAAAAAGATTTGGAATAATAATCTCAAACTAACTAAAGAAAGCAATAGCTTCTTCATGAAGGGACTTGAAATTACACATGAAATTACCTTAAAAAGATACAAATGAGGCAAAAAATTATACACAAAAACATTAGACCTTTAAGAAAGGGATTATAAATTAAAATCCCCTTAAAAGGTAAAGGTTATACACAAAACACTTTTAAAGGGGCACAAAAATATAGAAAAGAAAATATGCACAATTCAAAAATTTATAAATATATACAAAGAAAATATAAAAACGGGACACACGCACTGCAATGCAAACGCACCTTTATGTTGATGTCTCCTAAACTAGATTAAAGTTTGGGTTTAAAGTTTGCCTGATCTCGGGTCGTCTAGGTGCCGTGAAGCCAATGGGCTTGCGCGAGTTGATGATTGTTTGTCTGAGAGTGAGACGAGTCGCATTCGGACGATAGTTGAATAAGTTGCGCGATTGTTGAGTTTCGGATGCTTTCCTTTATATTTCCCTCTTTCCTAAGAATGAAACCTGGTCACATGAACGAATAGTTTGAGTAATTAAACTAAGAATAGCCAAATTTATTCTAATTGGCTTGACTGAGGATGTCTGCGCCGACATTTTTACTTTCTTTAAGGTATTCGATCTTGAATTTATACGCCTGTAAACTTAGAAGCACTCTCATCAGTCTTGGACTAGAACCTTTGAACTTCTTCAGATAAAGTAGGGATTGGTGGTCTGTTTGAATCAGGAATTCTCGTCCTAGGAGGTATCCGTTTAGCTTCTGAATAGACCAAACTAAGGCTAAACATTCCATTTCAACGGCGGAATATACCTTCTTTCTGTCCAGGAGCTTTCTGCTGGTGTATGCGACAGGCTTCAGAATACCTTCCTCCAACATTTCAAGAAATACACAGCCCAAACCAGTATCTGACGCATCAGTCCTTACATAAAACGTCCTAATAATGTCTGGTAGACTCAACTGGTGAGTAATAAAGCCGTTTCTTCAGGGTGTTAAAGCTGGACAGCAACACTTCCGACCAATTAAATGGATCACGAATATTCTTATTTAAAAGGTCTGTCAAAGGGGCAGTTAAGGAGAGGTAATTATAGATAAATATTCAAAGAATGGAACCGTACCGAGGAAAGACCGCAGTTGTTTCTTCGTTCTAGGGGTGACATATTTAGTATGGCTCCAACTCTTTCTTCCAGATGCTGAATTTTATCTTGTCCAAGTTAAACCCCTAAGTACCTTATAGTTTGATAACCGATGAAAGATTTAGAAGGGCCGATGGTCAATCCATGTTCCCTCAACCTGCTCAGCACATTCCTCAGAAAGCCTACATGGTCACTCCATGACTCTGAGTAAATATAAATATTATCAAACTAACAAGATACATTCCTGAGCCCATGCAAGACCAACCTCATAAGTCTAATGTAAGAGACACAAGCCGTGGATAGACCGAAAGGCATGCACTTAAACTGCATCAGTCCTCTTTTTAGGGTAGAGAAGGCCGTGTACTTCCGTGATTCTTCGTCCAGGGAAATCTAAAGATAAGCTTAACGAAGATCTAGCTCAGAAATAAATTTGCTCCGTTAAATTTGTAAAGATCTTCATCGATCGTAGGCATCGGCTCTGCGTGAAATTCCGCAACGGCGTTGATAGTTCTAAAGCCGATGCAAACTCTCCACGATTTTTCTAGCTTCTTTACCATTACAACTGGAGGACAGTAGGGGAATGACGATGGTTCAATGATGACTAAATTGTACATCTTCTCAATTTCTTCATTAAAAGAATCTCTGAGGTGTAGTCGAATAGGATACGTTTTTTTCTCCGAGTTGGTTGGGACGTTTTGATTCTAATCTTATGGGTGTATGATTGAGTTCGTCCAGAAACATCGTTAAGGACGTCTGGAAATTCTTCCAAAAGCAATGACAACTCTCTCTTCTCCATCAACCGTGAAATTGTCTGAGAAATTCACCTCCTTGGCTGGTGATTTATCGCTCTGTTCTGTCTTGTAATTAATTCCTTCAGGAGAGCTATGATCTTCCTTTTCTTCTATGGCTGTGCAATTAGCGACCAGTCCAAGAGCATCTCCATGATTCACGAACTTATTATGTACCAAATTGCAATTTTGAAGTTCATTGTCGTCATCTCTGGAGTAGAATTTCTTTAGCATGTTCGCGTGGAATAACTTTAGGTTTCCGTTAACGTTTACAACGTAATTCACGTCTTTTTTATCTTCGAGTACTTCATATGTTCCTTTCATATGGTCTCCAGTTTTAAAGGATCTACTTTGAGACTTCTTATCAAAGTATTCCTTATAAAGAGTCCTGTTTACATACTTCTGCATTCTAAGCTGATATCTTTGCTGTCTATTCCAGTTTCTGACGAAGGTTGAATATATATTGTTAAGTACTTCGGGTCGGCTTATAGGTTTGTTGGTTGGTCCAAAGTTCTTCAAGGATGGAAAAAGGACCTCTTACTCTGTGTTCATAGAGTAGTTCAAGTGGAAAAAATTTTAAAGTATCTGAGGGATTTCTCTCACTGCAAAGAAAGTATCAGTAATATATCAATCCTATTCCTTAGGGGAGTCTTGGCACAATTTCTTAAGGAAGTTCTTGATAACTCCGCTCATCTTCTCGCAGACTCCGTTTACCTATGGGTGATACCTGGAAGTGAAGGGAGGTTTGATGGTTAGTAGCTTGTGAATCTCTCCCATAAGTTCTGATACAAACTGACGACCTCGGTCACTTAGGATCTCTTTAGTTATCCCTACACGCAAAAATACTGATATTAAGGCTACTGCTACGGAGATAGAGTCGATGTTCTTAAGGGGGAGTGGTTGTGAAAACCACGTTGCCAAATTCACGATGGTTAGGATGAAACGATGACCGTCGGAAGATGGTGGTGAAATAGGTCAAACGATATCGATGGCCTCTCTTGAGAAGGAAGTTTAAGAAGAATAAGCTTACTCCTCCTTGAAACTCGCTGACTCACATGACATGCAGAACCAAGTGATGTCCCTGCTTGCTCCGAGCCAAAAGAAGGTTTCGAACACTTTAAAAGCCATTTTCCTGTCCGAAAAATGGCCAGTGAGTGGGGACTCGTGGGCCAGTTGTAAGACGAGTTTCCTACATCTTTGAGGAACAACCAAGGCCTTTTGACCTATTTTATGTCTGTTAGGGATATCGATATACACTCTATATAATAATCCTTGTATCATTTTATAGTTGAATTTAACTTTTTCCTTAAAAGCGCTTTCTATAAAGCCACGGTCATGACGTTCTCTGGCATTATTTAAGGTAGGGGTCTGGTCTTGAAGTGATTTAAATTTATCCGGAATTACCTTAAGTGAATCAAGTGACGTTTTAAAAAAAGTGCTATCCTTCTTCTTTTGTAAAGTAATTGCCCTAGTCTAAACTAGGTTAACAGTCGCTTCACAAGTGGATATTTGCGTACCATAAGCTGCTATGACGTTGTTACCTAAAAGGTCATTGCTGTATTTAAGGAAGGGGGGGGGGCACGAACTGATCGAATCCAACCTTTGAAAAATTTGCTGTCAAGGTGACAATTTACAATGGGAAATTTGTTAACGTTTCCCAAAAAATCAATGACCTCACACATTTCAGCTTTTGTTAAATTGGCATCTGGTAACAGATGGTCAGCAACCATAACACAGGGACAGACTGTGCCCCTCAAAATTGTAACATTTGTCCCATTGATGGAACCACTTAGCGTACGCCTAGGCGGGTGATACAAATATTGTCCTGTTTCCGTGTTGTAAACGATTTTTTCGTTTTTCTTCCTTTTTGGTTCGGACACAAATAGAAGGGTTCTGAGTACAATTCTTCTTTGTTTGTCTAGTGACGCCGCAGAAATAACTACCTTCTTTGGTGATGGTGGAGTTCGTTCTTTTATCTTCATTCCACTTTGTTTCTTTTGTCCACTTTTTCTAACCCTGGTGTAAGAATTATGGGCGGAAGCATAAATATCAGCCAAATTTGCCATTTCTTTAAGAGACTTAGGGTTACCTTCTTTTATAAAGAACTTACTATCCATGGGACCACATGCAAAAACTGGTCCCTAAGCACTAAGTCTTTTAATTCGATGAAATCAGATCCTACCTTTTTACTTTCCAACCAAAATCCAAAAAGTTGAATCAGTTGCTTTGAGAATTGGGTGTAGGTTTCGTCTGTCTCGATTCTCATCGAAAGGAACTTTTTCCTATAAAATTCTGATGTTTTCTTAAATGCTGATAGTAATTCTTCCTTCACTGTAACATAATCTTGTATGATTACTGTGGGGAGCGTCGCAAATATATTCATAGCTTTTGCCTTAAGTAAGGAACCCAGTCAGATTGAGTATATCTCCTTAGGCCATCCTGCTAGTTTGGTAATCTTTTCAAAACGGAGCAAATATGATGTTAAGTCATTTCCATTCTTGTAAGCTGGTAACTTAAATGTTTGGATCATTATGCTTGAGTTCAGATATTCATTACTTTGAGCAGTTTCTAGTCTTGCCTTTCTTGATTCTTTTTGAAATTCTAATTTTCTTCATTCATGCTGTCTTTCCTTTTCTCTTTCCTCGCGTTCTTCCTCCGCTTTTCTTTTTACTCTTTCTTTGGCACGTTCTTCTTGATCCATTTCTTGTTGCTTCTTGATGAAATCTATTAACTTTTTGCCAGCAAGTCCCATACTTTTTCCTAATTCCTTGACATTTTATGTGGACATTTTAAGAAAGAACAGAGCTACAAAAGCTCCAAAAAAATAACCTTTTCTCTGAAGACTAGTTTTATCACCTTCAACTGTGTGTTACAGTACCTTCTCACGAGTCAAGTTACGCAGAAACCAGTGTGAGTATAAACAACTACACACCCGTTTTTTTACTCTCTTGGGATAAATTAAACCAAGTGTGAAACTTAAAATATAGAGTTAGGCACACAAATTTACCACCAATAATTTGGTAATAATCTGTGAATAATGAGAGATAACCAAATATGCAATAGTAAAAAGAAAACAGTACGGATGTACCAACAAAATCAATCAGAAGCTATATTTACCGTCAAAGGATTTAAAAGAAATTTAAATTCCCGAATGTCTTATTCGGCAAAAAAACAACCATAAAGGCGAGGAAATCTAGACTGTAACCCTATAAGGACGAAAAATGCTTTGTTATTACGTCAACTGTACTCTGAAAAGGTCAAGCCGGAGAAGAAACCTTGTGGGGAAAACAAAGTTTTGATTATCGTTAGAGACTATATCTCACGATCCTTAAAATACACAATCCTAATCGGATCCTGTTCGCAGCACCACATGTCAGTGGACAATTACAACCCACTTTGGATCGTGAGGACAAAAATTAAACTATAGTAAATTAGGTATTTTCCAATAGAAAAAAGCAAAATAAGTTAATACATACATTAGAACAAAAATGGGAAAAATTCAATAAAGTAATTAAAGCAATTTGCTAACAGTAAATACACAAAAGAGGAAAAGAACAAAAAATAATGCTAAAAGTACACCGAGGCTAATCTTTGAAGAAAGTAACAAATTTCCCTCACGGTGAACGACCTAGAGGATAATTTGGCGCAGTTCTACGCCTGGCTCAGATTATATTTTTCGACTGCTGTTTGAGCCGAATTTTTTTAGTTAGTGTTCGGTTAATCACGAAGATGAATTGCCTACAAAAAAAATTAAGCATAATAATGTCAAACTAACTAAAGAAAGCAATAGCCCCTTCAGGAAGGGACTTAAAAATACACATGAAATTACATTAAAAAGGTATAAAGGAAGCAAAAGATAATAAAGAAAAACCTTAGTCCTTTAAGAAAGGGATAATAAATGAACAATCACCAAAATAAATTCCCTTAAAAGGTTAAGGTTATACACAAAACACTTTTAGAAGGACACAAAAATACAGAAAAGAAAATATAAACAAGTCAAACTTTTTAAATATATACAAAGGAACTTTAGGAAAACGGGACACACAAAATGGAATGCATACGCACCTTTATGTTGATGTTCTGAAACTAGAGTAAAGGTTTGGGTTTAAAGTTTGCCCGATCTTGGGTCGTCTTAGGGGCCGTGCGGCCAATTGGCTTGATCGAGGTGGTGGTTGGTTGTCTGAGAGTGAGACGAGTCGCATTCGGACCACAGGCTAAGTAAATATGCTCGGAGAAGCGCCGTTAGAGGAGAGTGGCTTAATTCCTAAGATCTCATCCCCTCCCTTCTTCCCCTGACTCCAGTGGGTAGTGAAGTATATAGGCGAATAATTGTAGAAAAATGAGGAAGATTAAGTTAGTGATCGATAAGAAGAAGTCTGGCGTAGTGCCTGGCAATCAAAAGAGGGAACAGAGAAAAAGCTAAGGCTGAGCCAGTTCCTGTTGATCACACGGAAAATTAGCTGTATTTGCATTGAGGTTTACTCTCGTACATCTTTAGGCAGAGAAACCTCCTATCCCGGTTTGCCACAAAAACCAGAGATAGTCCTCGCCATTGAGGAATACGCCAAAGTTAAGGCCCTCAAACACTACCCATTCGTCAAAGGATTCAGCTGTTTACTGATCGTTCGTCAGTGCAAACCATTCCAAGATTAACTAAACGATTGGAAAACGCTTACCTTTACAGTTCCGTTGTTTAAATCATCTGACTAAGTCAACGAGCTTAACGTCATCCATCGCCCGCAGCAAAATCACCTATTGCTTCTAGCCTGTCTCCGCGCCAGCCAAACAGCTGGGGTGTCTGTGAACACGCCCACACGTCTGACCGCAAAAACATTCTTTCGTCTACATAAAAATTCAAGGGCAAGGTCAGTGTCCTGCAGGAGTCACGTGTGGTTGTTTTAAAGGTAAAAACTTTCGTTCTTTTTGAGTATCAATTAGCTTCTAATGTTAAAGTGAGTTCTTGGTCAACCATTACTTTATATTCATTTGGTTTAAATGAGTAAGTCTTAAATCAACCCGTTTAATTCATAGCTGTATACTTTGTTTTTAAAGATTTCACTTTTTTCCATGTTGTAGTTAAAGATATGTTTTTCTGAGAATTATTTAATTCAATTTTCTGAACGTTAAGCATGGTACTAGAAATCCTCATAGATTAAAATAACTTAATATAATAATACAACACTCTTAGAGAAAACGTAATCAAGGAATTTATTCAAGTGTGTAACAAACCTACGTAAGTATATACCACCACTCGGCTCTTGCAATACCACGACATAAATATTTGCTGTCAGGTTTTATGGGAATTGAAAGAACTCAGTATAGTTGTTTGTCTTGCTTTTCTTCAGGAATAGTAAATGTGTGCCTAGTGTTTGAGGAAAAGTTAAACATAAAAAGATCTGTCTATAAATTTGTGGTTAATTGTCGGTGATTAGCCCGTTAATGTTATTAAATAATTTTTTGGTGAGTCGTATTCCAATTAGCAGAAAGTGTTTGGATAAAGGTGAGTTAGGTAGCGGGCTACTTGTTCTAGGTTGCATAAGTACCTTTAGCATATCGCCTAGCTTTTGGACTAAGAGTCAAGGAACTAGTTGCTTACTTCCATGAACAAGAAGAAAACGAATGCAAGCATAAAGGTAAGCAGAAGAAAGAAAATTTACAGAGGCAAGCAGAAAGAGAAAAGACGCAAGAAGAAAGGGAAGCTAAATAAAGAAAATTACAAAAGGAAGCAGAATAGAGAGAACGAGTACGCGCTTATGTAAGGAAAATGAGCAAGGATCAGGTGGAAGTCAATTCCATAGGATCCCGAGCTGGAGCTACACATATAGCTCCGATGAAACTTCCATCTTTTAAAGAAAACAAAGACCCGTGTGCAAACTTGACACACTTCGAGAAGATATTCAAGTTGAATCACTAGTACATAGAGAGAGAGGGGATCGCCAGATTAGTGCCTCTGCTTAATACCAGGCTCGGTGATATATTCATATCATTACCCTCCAAGGTTTTCGTGTATTCCAACACTTGAAAACACGAGCTACTGGCCGCCGTCACTCTAAACCCCGAGGAGTATCGGATGAAGTTTAGACAGGCCACAATTCAGCTAGGTTAAGCATACAGGCAATTTGTATTTATCCTCAAAGGCATCTCCAATTCTGGCTCGAGTCAGAACAAGTGGGAAATGAGTTTGACTCGCTCGCCGACTTCATGCTGACTCACCAATTGCTATGTACCCTCCCTGCAGAGATACGCGCCTTCGTCAAAGATAGACGAGCCGCAACATTCAAGGACTGCGTGGGGCAAGCAGATCTACATGCTTCCAACCATAGATTATACCCTCGAGAGGTCAGGAATAACCAGCCCTTGAATCCCCAAAAAGGTGGGTATCCCCAGAAACCCTTTTCTCCAAAGAAGGGAGGGTATCCCTAGAAACCCCCATAAAATAACCCCCCTAAGTTCGGCAAGAACTCCGGAAACCCCAGAAACACCATAACTTGTTTAAATTGTGGCACCCCAAGTCACATTGGCTATAATTGCCCCCAAATTCGATGCTTAGGTCGCCTTCGAGTAAGCAGGTACATAACCTCATTGCAACGTTTAACTAAGAACAACCTCCTAATCCCGCGCCTTCTTTGACCACATCGAATTCCGCTGACCAACAGGTTAACTTTGAGTTAAAAAAAGGTTCCCACGAAGGACTAAAGTTTGAGACTGGGGCCGTAAATAGTCGCGGAGTCTCAAGCTGGTTACGCGATATGGAGTGCACCTGTATCGTCGTATCACATAAATTGCTCCACCCTGTCAGCCCCCTGCACCTGAAATTCGTAGTCATCCAAGATTTCCTGGGTAGACCAAACAAGATCCCCGTCGTCAGATGCCACATTCAGTCGCAGTATTTTACTGGCTGAACTGAGGTAGTGGCAGCGCCAACTAGATTCTGCTCAATCTTAATAGGCCAGCACGCGCAGCTCTCCCCAAATCCGGTGGCTCAGCTCGTAGTTACCCAGATGCCCGGAAATAAGAGGTCCACGGCCCCGACCCCTTAATCTCCTCGTGTGAATCAAGTAGACGAAGAGCTTAGTTTTCAAACCTTCGATACTGCCCCAAAAGTAGGTCCAACCCTCCCACCCAGGGATGGGAAGGCAGCGAAAAGGAAAAAGAAATTGAAGAAAGGAGAATATTGATAGACTGAAAAATAGAGAAAGAAGAGTACAGAGGGAGAGTAACAACAAAGAGTAACAACAAGGAAAGAAGGTACCCTAGGAGACCTTACGGTCCATACAAAGAGGGTACCTTTGGACTAACAATCGAGCGGGCACAAGGCTGCTCAATTGTTTTGCGTCCCTAAACGGCCACTTTTCAAGACCTTGTCTAGTCTTGACTTGAACTGGTCAACAGATTCACTGTTGACAACTTTCACTGGAAGTGCGTTCCACATACCGCAGATACTGTAAGTGAAAAAATTTCCACACAGATTGCGGTTGTAACGCTTCAGTTCAAGTTTGAAGCCGTGATTGCGCGTTCTGTTCTCACTCAGTGTGAAAATATCCCGGTAGTCAACATTGTCGAACCCTCGAAGTATTTTGAAAACTTCGATGAGCTGACCACGCAGTCTACGGGTTTCCAACGAGAACAGATCTAATTCCCTTAGTCTATCCTCATAACTTTTATGTCGGATAGAGGGAATCAGCTTGGTTGCCCTGGCTTGTACGCGTTCCAATCTCGCGATGTCCTTTCGCAATGAAGGACTCCAAAATTGTAAGGCATACTCCAGGTGCGGTCGGACAAGTGAGTTGTACAGGCACAGTACAATCTCCTGGTTCCGATAACTAAACTGGCGCTTAATATAGCCTAGCATCCTTTGGGCCTTTTTCTACGCCTCAATGCACTGTTTCAAGAACTTGAGGTCACTAGTGATTGTTACACCCAAGTCCTTCTCAGTGTCACTCGATTCAAGAGCAGTGCCCTTAAGGATATACTGAGATTGGGGGTTTCTGTGGCCGATATGCATCACTTTGCATTTCCCCACGTTAGAAGGCATTTGCCACGTGTCCGACCACTCCCCAATCTTCCCAAGATCTTCCTGCAGGCGGGCAGTATTTCCATCCTTTGCAACGTTCATACCAAGCTTGGTATCGTCTGCAAATTTGGAAATCTTGGCAACCATGTCACCGTCCATGTCGTTGACGTAGATGATGAATAGTAGTGGTCCCAGGACAGAACCTTGAGGCAACCCGCTAGTAACGGGCACGCACTCAGAAGACTGTTCATTTACCACCACCCGTTGCCGTCTGCCACTTAGCCAGTTCTCGATCCAGCCGGCTACCTTTCCGTCTATGCCAAGCGCTCGCACTTTCCGGAGAAGGCGGCGGTGTGGTACCTTATCAAAGGCTTTCTGAAAGTCTAGGTAGACTTTCAGATCTTCCTGCAGGCGGGCAGTATTTCCATCCTTTGCAACGTTCATACCAAGCTTGGTATCGTCGGCAAATTTGGAAATCTTGGCAACCATGTCACCGTCCATGTCGTTGACGTAGATGATGAATAGTAGTGGTCCCAGGACAGAACCTTGAGGCACCCCGCTAGTAACGGGCACGCACTCAGAAGACTGTCCATTTACCACCACCCGTTGCCGTCTGCCACTTAGCCAGTTCTCGATCCAGCCGGCTACCTTTCCGTCTATGCCAAGCGCTCGCACTTTCCGGAGAAGGCGGCGGTGTGGTACCTTATCAAAGGCTTTCTGAAAGTCTAGGTAGACCACATCCACCGCCTTGTCCCGATCGTGCTCACTGAAAACGAAGTGGGAGAATTCCACAAGGTTCGTCAGGCATGACCGTTGCCTTCGGAAGCCGTGCTGGGAACTCCTCAGTAGCAGGTTTGACTCTAAATACGACGTCACTTTGTCCACCATGATGCTTTCCATGAGTTTACCGACTATCGAAGTCAGACTGATAGGTCGGTAGTTCGACGGTTGGTTACGGTCTCCTTTCTTGAAGATAGGAGTCACCTCCGCCTCACGCCAGTCTCTAGGAACGCATTTGGTCCGGATTGACATGTTAAAGATAGCGCACAGATGTCGTAATACTTCATAGCACACTTCCTTTAACACTTTAGGTAGAAACCCGTCCGGTCCAGGGGACTTATTCGTCTTTAGGTCAGCGATCTTTTTCTTTATTTCTCCTTCGGTGAAGTCCATTGCCTCCAGCTTTTCCCCCGAGTAGGATTCCGTCGGCTGGGGAATGGGACCACACTCTTCAGTAAAAACTGAAGAGAAGTAGTCGTTGAGGAGGTTAGCATTTTCTGCATCTGAATGCTTTAATGTCCCCTCCTCGTTCCTCAAAGGGCCAATCGTTCGACGGATTGGTTTACGGCTGTTCACATATCTAAAAAACTCCTTGGGATTCTCTTTACAGAGTCTCGCCACTTGGAGTTCCTCAAACCGCTTAGCCGCCCTTATGCTGGACTTCACTCTCCTGGCTAGCCTCCGGTATTCGTCAAAGTCACCCGAGATCTTCGATTGCCGGTACACATTTCTCTTCTCCCTAAGCAGTTGGCCGATTTCTCGATTAAACCACATAGGTTGAACAGAAGACAGACTGGGGCATTTCAGAGGGATGAAACGCGATTGAAGACTCATGAATGTGGTTTTGAAACTATTCCACGAGTCTTCAACGGCATCGCACACTTCTAGCCTCACGTCAGTCAGTCCAGTTCGAAGGCTTGCAAAGTCTGCTCTTCTCAAGTCAAGTTTCTTTGATTGACTGGCAACAGACCTTACCTTCGGGATCTTGACGCTAAATCTAACTAGCTGGTGATCACTGCCACCGAGCTCTTCGCCTACAGAGATATCCTCAACGATATCATCCTCAGAGGTGAAGACCAAGTCGAGGATATTGTCTCCTCTCGTCGGTTCTCTGACATATTGAGTGAGGAACTCGTTGTTGGCGAACTCCAGAAGTAGCGCGCTCTCGCCACAGGCTGCTCTGGTTTCCCAGTCAACTTGGCTGTTGACATCGCCCATAACGATGCTCCTTCTGCCTTGAACCAGCTCACCCAGCAGCTGGTACAGTTCCCTGTCCTTCTCAACGGGTTGGGAAGGGGGTCTGTAAAGCAGCAGGGTCCTGTATCTGACAGGACCGATCTCTAGGTCAACGCCTAGGAGCTCGTGGTCGGATATAACGTTGGAGTTCGTAGATTTGATTGTATCCTTGACATACAACATTACACCGCCACCCTCTCTGTCTGGCCTATCTTTGTGGAAGAGTTGGTAGCCATGAACCGTGAATTCGCCTTCAAAGTCTCGGTTTGAGGTTTTTATCCACGATTCTGTTATGGCTACCATTTCGGGTTCTTCCGTCGCTACGAGGCCACGGAGCTCAGGAAACTTGTTCCTGATTGACCTCGCATTGAACAGAAGAACTTTCAGGGAGTCCCCTAATGTAGGACTCCCTATACTCTTCCGTTTCCCGGCTTCTTGTTTGTCGCGGTGGCACCATTTTTGACAACCTCCGAGAAGGTTGTTTGGGGAGTGACTCGTCTGTACTGGCGTACGTCCGCCTTCCCAATGGGCCGGACTAAGAAAGAAGAATACAGACGAGATTAGAAGCGGTAGAAAGAAGATTACAGATGGAAAGAGAACTAGCACAAGCGGAAAGAGAAGAGAGAGAAGAAAAAGAATGAATTCTCACATATGAGAGTGCATCTAGGAAAGAACCAGGTGGAAGTCACGGTCCGTTTATTCCTGCCTGGACCTAGGAAAGTACTTACGATGAGAAACCAACCAAATGGGATGACTATTGATGGAGAAGGAAGTATGAAAGCGGTATACCCATGTAAACCGAGTCAGATGGTAGAGTCGGATAACAAGTATCCCCTACCCTCAGTAGCCTTCCTCCAAAACGAAACGTCCACAGAGGCACAGTTAAAGCCCCAATTTGCCATGGAAACCGTCCCCCATTAACGATCTGTTAAATGAACTGAACCCTGACCCCATTAGAGGGAATTCAAACACTATCTCCCAGGTTAGCTTTTTAAATGATTACGATGGGAATTCTTTTCCCCTCACTTATGCAACCATGAAACAGGCCGCCCTAGCCATGAGTGGAAGATTAAAGTTAGTCAAGTGCCATAAAAAAGGTAGTACCAGTACGTTGGAATTCCATTACCAGTTTTTGACATACATTGGTAGACACAAAAAACAGAGGGCCGACTCACGCGCTATAAGGTATTGGTCATCGAGCACCACTTTAATATTAATTATATCACGGGGGCCAATAAGATAAAACCTCTGTATAACCTAGGCCGAAACCCCATCGAGGGTTATTTCATCGCCCGTTAATCTTAAAACTATTTTTCTTTTGTTTTTTATGTTTTGTGAATATACATATTTAATGTCTTAAGGTTTAAAAGAGTAAGGAAGTAGACTGCTAGATACAACTTAGGAGCCAGACTCCTTTTTTTTGTGTGTAATCGATGATTTGGGGGTTTTTTTGTTTGTCTGTAAAATTGTGTGTTGTGAGACGTACCTAGTAGGCTCGTGAGGCCTATATCGATGACCTGCCTTTGTACGCGCGCGAGTGTTCGCCCAAGAGCAAATAAACTTAAGTTAATAGGATGGTTGACCCAGTTAGCGGTAAGAATGAATATTATGTTCTAAGACATGTAAGTTTGCTTTTGTCGATGATGTTTGTCTGTTTGTTTTTTCACTGGAGTTCCCCCTCCCCAATTATCTTCTTTAAAGGGAGGAATGTAGGGAAATCGATATCTAAGCCTAAAATCAGAGGCCCTTTTCGGTCACCACAACGTCCTGGCAGTTGGCAGCGTAACCCGATGACTTAACCCCCTCGCCTCGCGGAACACTAGAAAGGCCTCCCACAACCACGAGATGCACGAATCATCAGATTTCTGGGCTGACGAAAGTAACATTGGTTAAACCGGCACTATTTGCACTACGAGCTGGGATCTAATTTCACGTCATAGACGTAATTAGAGGAGTGGCGACCAAAAGCCAGAAGATGCCTTAGGGCTAAGTGAAGACGCTTGGAGAAGAGCCGTTAGAGGAGAAAGGGCTTAAAATCCTAAGACCTGCCCCCCTGCCTCCTCCTTCCCCTACCCCGAGTGGAATGGTGAAGTATATATGCGGCTAACTGTAGAAGAACGAGAAAGATCGAGTTAGTGATTGACACGACGAAGTCCGGCATAGTGCCCGGCAATTAAAGGAAAGAACACAGAAGAAGCTCAGGCTGAGCCAGTTCCTGGTGGTCACACCCAAAATTAACTTTGTTTGAATTGAGGTTTACTCTCGTACATCTCTTGGCAGAGAAACCTCCAATCCCGGTTTGCCACAAAAATCAGAGATAGTCCTCGCCATTGAGGAATACCTCAAAGTGAAGTCCTTAAAATACTCACCATTCGTCAAAGGATTCATTGTTTGCTCATCGCTCGTCAGTGCAAACCATTTCAAGATTAACCAGAAGATTTGAAGAAGCATACCTTCACGGTCCGTTTGTTCAAATCGTCTGACTAAGACAACGTGCTTAAGGTCATCCGTCGTCCACACCGAAATCACCTGTTGCTTCAAGCCTGTCTCCGCGCCAGCCAAACAGCAGGGGTGTCTGTTAACACGTCCACACGTCTGGCCACATAAACATTCTCTTATCTACATAAAGATTCAAGGCCAAGGTAAGTCTCCAGCAGGTGTCGCGTGTGGTTGTTTAAAATGTAAAAAACTTCCGTTCTTTTTGAGTGTCAATTAGCGTCCAATGTTAAAGTAAGTTTGGGGTCAACCATTACCTTATATTCATTTGGTTTAAATAATTATGTCTCACATTAACTCGTTTAATTCATAGCTGTATAGTTTGTTTTTTAGATTTCCCCTTTTCATGTTTCAGTTAAAGATATGTTTTCTTAGAATTATTTAATTCAATTCTCTAAACGCTGAGCATGGTACTAAAAATCCTCTTAGATTAAAATAATTCAATATAATAATACAGCACTCTTAAAGAAAAGGTAATCAGAGAGTTTATTCAAGTACGTAACAAACCTAAGTACGTATAAACCACCACTCAGCCCTTGGAATACCACGACACTGTGTTTTTCAGATATGTGTGAGCTTCAGTAACATGCTTTAAAATATCGTTTTAAGCATCTTTTGTGGAGGATGAGCATGGGTGTGTGCATCTGCACCTGGCGGTTTAAAAAGCATAAAACGCTCGATTACATATGATCGAACCCGATCTATTATTCCAAATACTTCACTTGGTAAACTATTTTATATATTGTTTTAGTCCGTTTGCTATCTCTGTCTTTCTGCTTTCTTAATCCAATTTTAATATGTTTTTGTTCTAAAAAAAACCACATTCCTTGTGTATAATTCTTCATTATTGCCTAATGGTTAATGATCATCTACTATGTCACGTGTTATTGTAATTTCCTTTTTATTTACGAAGCAAGTGTGTGTGTCTCTCCTACTAAACGATTGCGTCTTCAACATCTAGGTATTTACTTACAATGTTTTGTTTATAAGCTCAGTTGAAGCATCCTTTTTTGGAGATGTTGATGGTGTCCGAGTTTTAGAGTGGTGCCGGAAAAGCCAAGAGCACTTGGTCGCATTGGTTCAACCCGCACATATTATTTAACTTCTTTTAATGTGTAAAATAGTTAATATAAGCATCTAGTGTGTAACGTGTTATTGTGATTTCCTTTTGATATATATATATATATATATATATATATATATATATATATATATATATATATATATATATATATATATATATATATATATATATATATGTAGTACGGAAGGAAACTGAATAAAAAGCTTGATGGAAGTTAGTACTTTCGTCTATTCAACCTTTTCACTTCACAATGGTAAGAAAAAATAAGACCTAGTATTTATACTAAACACGTTTTCCTATGAGGTCAACATTTTGATGCTATCAGATAAGTTGGATCTAGCGAAAACAGCCCTGGGCTAATGCTGAGATTACTCTCCTTTGTGTGGGAGATTAAAAATGATTCCAGGATATTTCTCTTTATTAAATCATTACTATGGATTATGGTATCAGTGTCCTATCTTGAAATTGTGAAAAGCTAAGTCATTATTAAGATATCCCTTAATTACTGCATTTTTGTGTTGTTGGGTCCTTATGGAAACATTTTTGGAAGATTGGTCTACATAGAATAAATTACAATCTAAACATAGAATTCGGTAAATTACATTATTATCATTATTGGGGCTATGCTTTATTAAGGGATTTTTTAATATATGATTGTATTTAAAGGCTACCTTAATATTAAGTTGTTTTAGAATGGGCACTACAGACATAAAATTATCATGATAGGGTAAAATTAATAGGTTTTTACGAGGTTCTATTGTCTCTAATTTACCATTATAAAATGTTTTTGGGGCTATATTTATAAATTTTCCTAGAAAGTACTTTTGGTAGCATAAACCGTAAGCATTATCTTCAATTTTTGTGTATTATTTATTTATATAGTCGGAACTACATATTCGAAGAGCCCAAAAATACATGGAGGAAAAAACAGCAGATTTTATATTTTTGGCATGAGTTGAATAAAAATGGACATAAGATAAATTATTTGTCGGTTTTCTAACAACAGTAAATTTAAATCTATGTGGTTTTCTAATTATTACGCCCTCTAAAAATAAAAGGCTCTTATTTACTTCCTTTTCTAATGTTAATTTAATTGACGGAACCAATGAGTTGATAATTAAAAGAAAACTATCGATGTCAAAACTGTTGTTTAAAATTAGCAGGATGTCATTGGTACCGTCAATTAAATTCACCGTAGAAAAGGAAGTAAATAAGATATTTCGTGATATTTCCCATATATATATATATTTATATATATATATATATATATATATATATATATATATATATATATATATATATATATATATATATATATATATATATATATTTATATATATATATATATATATATATATATATATATATATATATATATATATATATATATATTCATATTAAAATAAAGCATCATTATTAACTATATACAAAGTGCAAATCATTTAAATAAGTGGGAGTAAAGCTTATGTGACACGCAATAGGCGATTGAACTAAAAGACTTCCAGATAAGGTAATGAAACACGATAGAACATTTAGAAAGAATTCCAATATACTTAACTATTAAGCTTATTAAAAATCAATAACCCCCAAATGCAGAACATACCTAAAATCCAATTGTAGTGAAAAGCACATGCAAAAATATTAAAAATGGTAAAAATAATTTATACACCTTTAAAAGTTCTTATACAGCAAATCGTTAACCTAGGAATATTGAAGGATACAAAGTTAAAACTAACAAAATATCATTAAAAGAATTGAAAAAAATCATGATATATCGATTACTAGTTGAGTCTAGAAGCACAATGCAACTAGTTAATATAAGAAATTGAAGTATGGCGAATATTTTCGCCATCTAAACCACATTCTAAATGGTAAAGCACTCGTAAAGGGTCACTTAATAACTCACAAATTAAAAATTGGCGATTAATTTTTTCGTCACCTTATTGGTAATCTGTTTACAAAGTATTTAATATGAAACAAGATAACAACACCAAATTTCCACGCTTCTCTTGCCCTAAAATTATCAAATATAATAGGTAATGCCCTACAGATCAATCAATCTTTTTTATGTATAACAGAAGATACTTACAAAGTCAGAAATAAGAAGCTAGCACCAAACACGTTGTCATTAATCATTAAGAATCCGCCAAATTCAGAATTAATTAGAGAATATAAGATAGCTGCAAGCTGTTCAATAATTCATTAGTATACAGCCTAAATGCTTCGCAAACCATTAAAGTCAATCTTGGTGTCCTTTAAAGTAATGTATACCATTTTTAGTACAAATAGTTCTGTTCATTTAGATCAACGTTCTTTTCAAAACAAGGCAGATACTTTATGCTATATTTGTAATATAGTACCTACGGCATAACATAAGCGCAATATTACGCCTATCTCTAAGAAAACCTATTACCTAGTTTTCGGATGTGTATTTTGCCATCAGAAGAATAGTTGGGCTCCTTATATATGCTGAAATAATTGCACAATGAATCTTTACTAAATGTTGAACGGGAGTAGGATATAGATGCTTTTTATTGCCAATAACTTCGAAATAACCACAGATCATATAAGTGAGGTAAGGGAAATGAGGAAGAATAGATTAAATGGTAGTAAAACCAAAGAAGTAATTAGGCTAGGGGAGAACAGGCATTTATCGATGAGAGAGGACGGGAGACTAATTCCTAAGGTGAAAATGAGGCGACAAAATGACGGGCGAGTTACTTGGTGGCAAAGTATAGACTTAAATTTAGGCCTTTTGTTGATATGAAGTGTATTGTCTGAGAGGTACTTAGATAATTTAACAGGGTAAATACGGGGAAGAGATTAGGTTTTCACAGTGTCAGAAAAGTAGAGGTGTGTAGTGTAGAAGTGAGTAGCATGGAAATATGCTACAGGGGAGATGTTATTTTTATTTTTATTAACAACGTTCACTTGACGACATCAATCAAGAGAATATGTCGCTGCAATTATAGTTCATTTTTTATGTTACATGAATCTGTTGACAAATTCTTTCAATACATTGCCAAAATCATTTTTGCATACTAGCAATATTAGATAAAAAAAAGGATTAAAATAAAAAAGAGGAAAAGCTGGGAATGAGGGCAAGTACTCTATCGAAATTTTAAGATAGCATTTGAAACCAAACACTAGAATGAAATTCCTAAATAATAAAGGAAAAAAGTTTTACTATTAGTTAACCTCAAAACATTGCAAGTATCGTATATATATAATTATAATATGGATTTATGTATGGTGCTTGTTAAAGTCATACGCCCTTTTATCCACTATGGTAAAGTCTTAGATCAGTGGTTATTATTCCGGTCAACTTGAAGTCACCAAGGAGTTAAAATGATTCTAATGCATACGAAATTCATCCAGATTATCGGCAAAACTATAGTTAACAACAAGCAGCGATGCATCAAAGACGAATAAGCAGATCAATAAGTAAGGAAACGTATTATAATTAAAACTTAGAGTGGTCCAAAAAACAAACCAAAGCACACTACCGCAGGATTATACATATCATTATTTATATGAATAGATTGAGTATTATTGAAAAATATAAGTGTAACAAGTCAAAATTTAGTTACGGTCAGATATTCACCGAAGTGGTAAAGAAGAACAATATGGTCAATAATATCAAGGGCTGACAAACGGTTAATAAGTAGCAGAATAGAAATAAAATCAGCGATGCTTGCACCCCGAGGCTGTCCCATACAAATACAAGAACTTATTCAGTTCGGTTTGCCACTTTGAACTAGTCAAAAAGATCTCAGCGGCTTTGGAAGAGGACAGATTAAGCATAATCCGGGTTGTCACTAGCATTTCAAGGACCATTGAGAGTAAAGATATATGAGAGTTTGGGTGGTGACTGACTAAGTTGTTTGGGTTGAGGTTCGATTTCTTTGAATAAAGTGAACATCAGCGAGTTTGAATTTTTGTTGGTACTAGTTCAGAAAAAAAGAAGTGTTAAAAATATTAGTGAGTGTCGAAGAATAGGGTCGAGTTTGACCCTTCCTGCGTTTCTCAGCCAAGAGAGATGACGGCTGTATGGGTGGAAGATTTATAATACAGACAGAGTGCAAATTAACCGAATATTATGTGGGCTAGTAGTCATCAATCTTGTAGGTTCCAGAATCAGGACAATAGTAAAACGGGTTCAAAAATAACTACTAATATGAAAATTAATCTTCTTTTTACAAAGGATAAAACGGAGGTTTTGAAACAAGTAATATAACACATTAGTAGTACACGAGTCTCAGCGTCTTAAAGGGGTGGGGACTTGGTAAGCACGATCGCCGTACACAAAAAAAGAACAATACTGCCCTAAGGGTCGCTTGAATGTCCTTGAGCGTACACGAAGCCGATGACGGAGGTTTACACTAGGGGGTGGGGAAAGAGAGAAGAGAGAACACTTAGACAGGAGGGTTGTGCGTTGCTGTTACCTTAAAGATTTGTTCGGAGAGAGTTAATCTTTGCTTTAGCGCTAAGTTCAAACAAATAATAGTCTCTTGACAATGACTACTAATGAGATGAACTTAGATCTTGCCTTCGAGGTAAGAAAACGAATCGAAAGCAGGTACGAACGGGGAAGTGCAGACGCTAGGTACTGACGGAGGCGGGAAGAAAGCAGATACTGATGGGGTGAGCAGGCGACGGATACAACCTTCAAACTCTGACGCCGGAGGATATATAGTGTAGTCAAAAAGGGTTTCCCCCTCCGCCCGAAGGAGTGCGTTCCAAGGTTCGACGCATCGGCAGAGGAAGGTAGTCTCGCCCTATTAGCACGATCGCGGGAAAGTTCTAATCTAGTGAGGCAAAACTTTATCCAACTTCCAGTGGGACGTTCAAGTTTCTCACAGCTTTACATGATGACGGGCTTTCATGCCACCACGGCGTCTTGTGATTTCAACCTTCATTAGCTCACACAAAAAGGGTCGACAGGTGTCTGCTCTCTCTCTCTCTCTCTCTCTCTTATCTCTTACGCTGTCCCATCCCCAGCTGATGGACCTTCACCAGAAGAAGTGACATGAGAAAATGATTAATGAGGGATTGTAAACTTAAAGCCGCATGGCAATAACGGATACTGTTGAGAATACCTCGGGCAAATTTTTAAAAAAGAGTCAAATACAAAAGATTGGAGCTAGTGGGTGGCAGATGGGGGGTTTGCAACATACATATACACAATGATATATAATGTTACGACATGGTTCCCGAAGGATATTTTTTTCCATGATACCATTAAATGGGGCTCACTGGCCCGAGGCTAAGTTTATCCAACGATTATACAAAACTAAAAAAATAAAGGATATAAAAGGAATTCATTGTACACAGATAAACAAAAAAATAAAAAGGATACAGGTTTGCTTAATATATGGTTGAATATACAAATTTACTTTAGGAAAAAGATTAATACACGTATTCCCCACAAAAAAAAATTGCTCGGAATTAGTTTGGAAAAGGATCCAGCGGGTTTCTACTTAAACTATATGCCATACGGTTTTTGGTGGCTTTAAAAAACAAAATGTGCAATTGAAATTCCTGCAGGTGAATAGGCAGGGGATAAGGTTTATAACGGATAGGTTCCAGGGTTAGTTGGATATTGCGCTCAAAGTGGGTAGTACAACTGGGGATCTCAGTGATGACGTCATTAAAACGACTCAGGAACACTTGCAGTTGATCCTTTTGAAGAGATGATAGCTGGTCGCATATCTTAATTTCCGCAGGTGGGGAATTATTAAAGTTGGGCAAGAGATGCAACCGGTATTCCTTGTCTTGCTCCAGGCAGCGACTTGAATTACGCAAAAGAGTAGTCAGATTCCATGGGGGATTCTTCGTCGATTGCAACTATCTGGTTAATGCTCGCGCGCCAGTGGTACCACTAGGACATGTTAACATGAAAAAGCTTTCTTTCTTGAGGTGGTTTCAATAAGTTAATCAACGTAGCCGCGTTTCTAGACTATGTTGTAGGGGACATTCTTTGCTGTTGTCCTTGGGGACGAGAAGCAAAACTTCTTCTCCAGAGTTAAATTTCCTTTCTTTGGACATGCAATCAAAATGTGTCTTATACTTGATAAAATAGATGTCGGCGTTATAAGACGCAATTTCGGCGCACTTTTCCAGCCTTCTTCTTAAATCCAGTAGATACGAATAAGAAGTCTAGATGTTTTGATCCAATTTCTGATTGGAATAAAGTTCCCTTCGGATATTCAGTGGGCCTCTGACGTTTGTACATATAAAAGTTCAAAGAGGCGAATCCTAATCTACGATGGGGAAAATTCACGGTACACAAAGAGGGCTACCGGAAGGAAACGGTGCCATTTATTGGGCTTATATACACACAACTTCCTGAAAATGGCTTTTAGGCTTCCATTTAGCCTCTGGCACATTCCATTCACACTCGGGTGAAAAGTAGTGGTAAACAGGCGCTTGATATTCAATAATTAACCGACTACTCCATTATTTCGGAGGTGAATTGAAGACCACGAGCTGAGAGGATTTCTTTAGGGAGGCCCAAATGGAAATAGATGGAAATAAGGGCTTCGGCGCAGGATATGCTGTCGATTTTCTTGAGGGGCACAGCTTTGGGGAATGAAGGGAGCAAATTCGACCAGCGTTATAATGTAACTATGAACTTCGCTCGATGGAGGGTGGCAGGGGGGAGGGGGATCAGTCCAATCAGGTCGATATTTACTCGGAAGAAGGGTTCAGAGGTTAGCGGTCCCTTCTTCAAAGGCGCAGGTTTGACTCTTCCTTTTATTTCCGTCCTTTGGCAAGTGTCGCACGAATGAGAATATCGCAGGATTTCGTCGGTCGCACCAGGCGAATAAAAATATTTGAATATCCTTTGAGCGGTTTTCGTGTGGCACAGCTTTGGCGAATGAGGGGAGCAAAATCGACCAGCGTTAAAATGTAACTATGAACTTCGCTCGATGGAGGGTGGCAGGGGGGAGGGGGATAAGTCCAATCAGGTCGATATTTACTCGAAAGAAGGGTTCAGAGGTTAGCGGTCCCTTCTTCAAAGGCGCAGGTTTGACTTTTCCTTTTATTTCCGTCCTTTGGCAAGTGTCGCACGAATGAGAATATCGCAGGATTTCGTCGGTCGCTCCAGGCGAATAAAAATATTTGAATATCCTTTGAGCGGTTTTCGTGTGGCTAAAGTGACCAGTAAATAGGCTATCGTGAGCCATTTGCAGGTTTGGAGGAACATGAGAGCGGGGTATACATAGTGTGTGGGACTCGGTGTCGTTTTCCTCGGTGCACACGCGATAGAGGAGATAGTCCTTAATGCGGAAGTAAATGTCCTAATTCCCTCTGACGGTATCGCGCGTTTTGTTCTTGGCTTTTGACCACACAGGACGTAAAGAATCACATTATATCTGGCTTTTGGAAGAGTCCTGGCTCATCCCACTCTGGAATTGGGGGGCACACGTGGGTTCCAGAGGTGTAGAAGCTTGCAGTTGCTTCTTCGGGCGGAAACGTGTAGTAACGGTTTGAGACACGGATGTCTAAGAAACCCGGGGTTAATGACCAATTAAGATAGCGCAAACTTGATGGGGGCTGCAACGCCTTCAGCCCAATCAGTAAAATATGCGCACTCGATGTAACAGTAATCATGCACTATGGCAAACTGAACGTGGTCCGGAACCATAGGGGGGGAGTAGTTTATCGGATACAACAATGCACTTGCTCCTTGTATCAGAGACGAGGTTGAAGATCCATCACCCATTCACTGCTCCAGTTTCGAATTGGAGATCCCCAGGGTTACTTTTATGGAACAAAGGGTTTAACTAGTGGCCAGCAGTATTCGGTGGGTTTGAAGAAAAGGTGGCTTCATCTTGCGACGGTGGTGGCAACGAAGTGGCACTGACCTGGTGTACCTTGTGAAAAGGAGAGCTGTTTCTAAACACCAAGTTTTGAGGGCAATTGCTTTTCACGTGACCCTGAATCCTACAGGAATAGCACACGATGGTCCTCCTGAGAAACGAGGAAGCAGGGGAGCTGAGACCAAAGGGCTTAACATCACGGTGGCTCGACGAGAAGAGAGGTTCGAGTTTGCTAGGCCCAGTCACCTTAAGGAACTTATTTCCATTATTAGGACCAAATTTGTTCTTGCTGATTTTGGATTTAGGAGATGGGGGTTCTGTTTTCTTTCCATCTTTCGGATAGCAGTTGTGGCCAGCAGCGAAGAAGTCTGCTTTATCGATGCATTCCTTGAGAGTACGGCACCTTCCGTCCTTTACGAAGGATCTTATTTTCGAAGGAACGGACGCAAAAAATTTGTCCTTAAGGACGAAATCGACCAGGACTTCGTATTCATGAGGCCTCTTGGATGCTCTAATCCAAAAATTAAAGTGACGAGGTACGGAGTAACCGAACTGTTGGAAGGTCTGGTTAGTATAATGTGAGAGTGCCTAAATTTAGCTCGGTGTAAGTCTGCGGTAAGATTATAAGTGGCGAGCAACTCGGCTTTTAACGATGAGTAATCAATTATTGCCTCTGATTTGGGGAGGAAAATAATTTTTTTCCTGAGTTGAGAGCTCATTAGTGGCATTAATTGTTCTACGCCATCCTTCTCGATGTCCAAATGATTTCCCTCGAAGATCTTTTCTAACTTGGATGAGATAAGATCCCAACTCCTCGCATTCTTCAAAGACGCGTAGTTTTATAGTCGCAAACTGTGCTGCGTCTAGCCAAGAACTTATGGAGTTTATGGAGAGCGTCATTTTCCTAGTTCTGCTCATTTCAAGTTCGTGAGCGCGATTTCTCTCTCTTTCTTCTCGTTGCTTTTCTCTTTCTTCTCTGTCTCTTGTTTCTGCTCTTTCTCTTCTCTCTTCTTCCTGGATATAGGCTATCAGATCTTTACCATTGAGACCGATTGATTTACCTTGGGTCTTGAAAATTTTAAACGACAACATCATGCTAGTTTTATGCGAAAGGCACAACAACAAGAATTAAATTAACGCACGACAATGAATATGGCGGAATTTTTTATTTCTTCTACGCAGGAACGGAAGTGCGAATGGTTTTGCTAAACAAAACGAAAATACGAAAAATAAAGAGGGGTGGGAAAGCACTCGCTAGAGAGCTTTTGGGGTCAATATTTTACCTATATCCCTCACAGTGATTAAGATGTGAGATACAGCACTCCTATCATAGAAATAAGAAGAATAATACTCTTTTTACTATAGCAATAAGCTTTAGGCACGAGATGAGCCTTTGAAGGACAACAATTCAATTCCGTGGGGGAATAAAAATAATTGAAAAAATGGGAATGGAAACAAATACAGCTCGCAAGTAGGTAAGAAATGGTTATTTCTCACCTTTTAAACTCCAGAACCGGAACCAAGATTAGCAAACAATTCACAATTTAACCAAGGTTAACCAATCTATTGGTGAATTTTAATCAATTGATTGACCAAGATCAACCACAATAAACCTTACTTCAGTTTAATATATAATAGATATTACTATATATGTCGTAGAATAAGGTCGATATTAACCCTTTCTACGTTTCTCAACCAAGGGAGATCACGTATGTGTGCGTAGGAGATTTATAGTACAGATAGAGTGCAAATTAACCGAAAATTATGTTAGCCAATAGTCAGCTATCTTGAGGTTCCATGAAAATAGAAAAACAGGAAAAAACTAACTTTCCTAAAATGCAAAGTATTATACTTTATACAAAGGTTAAAAAGGGGTTTTGAAACAAGCTATATAACACACTAGACGTGGATGAGTCTCAGTGTCTTAAATGGGGGGAGGGCACTTGGCGGGGACGATCGCCGTACACACAAATGAACAATACTGACTGAAGGGTAGCTTGAATGACCTTTAGCATACAAGAAGTCGACGAAGGAGGCTTACACTAGGGGGGGGGGGAGCAATTGTACAGGAGAGTTGCGCGTTGATGCTACCTCAAAGCTTTGTTTCGAGGGAAAAATACTTGCCTTGGTGTAAAGTTTAAATAATAGTCACTTGACAATGACGACAAGCGAGATGAACTTAGGTCTTGCTTTTGAGTTTAGAAAACGAATCCAGACTGGGCGCGTTGCATTCGCGGGTGGGTAACAACGAGTACGGGGTAGGCTCAAGCGAGCGAATTAGACGAGGATACACCGAGCTTGAGGGGTTCTGCGAGGAAATGTGCAGGGTCTAATTGGACGCGAATAGCGTGTAAGAACTTTGAAGTGCAGACGGCAGGTACTGACGGGGGCGGGTAGGTAGCGCATACTGAAGAGGTGGGTAGGCGGCGCATACTACCTTGCAACTTCGCGCCGGATGATATATAGTGGGGTCGAATGTGCTTTTCCCCCTCCGTCCGAAGGGAAGGGTTCTCTACTCCGACGCATCGGCAGGCGAGGGTAGTCTCGCCATATTAGCACGATCGCGGGAAAGTTCTTGAGCCTGCGAGGGGAAACTTTGTCCGACTCCTAGTTGGACTTTTAATTTTCTCACAGCTTTCAGCGATGACGAGCTTTCAGGCCACCACGGCGTCTCTTGATTTCGCTCCTTCATTAGCGCAGAGAAAAGGTTCGACAAGTTGTCTGCTCCTTTTCTCTCTCTCTCTCATTGAAAGGCGTGGCGGCGCGCATCTTCCACTCTCTGTCTCTGATCTCTGACGCTGAGTTAATTAGGCTTTAACTCAGGTAAAGCCTAAGAGCTTTTTAGACTAAGGGTGTAAAAGTCTCTATCGATGAAATAAGAAGGGAGCTTAATTACTCTGTAGACAAAAGGGCCAGACAAAGAAATTTGGGATTTAGGAAATGAAATATGGAGTTATTTGTTGGTGAGGTATAGACTTAAATTATATCCCTAAGAGCATATGTAGCGTATTGTTAGAGAAGTACTTAGAATATCCACCTGTGATTCGGGCAGTAGACTGGTTTCATAGTGGTGAAGAAAGTAGTAGGGTAGCATGAACAATTATTTTGCTTGTTATTTCCCTGCATTGGTACGGCAGATATGACCATATGTAGAATATGAGTGAATAGCCTGGAACCATACCAACTTAGGTAGGGGGAAGTTTCTCTCTCTACAGCAAGACTAGTCTGAATCTATCTATTGCAAGCACGTCTCTTTTCTACATTCAAAGCAGTAGCTGAAAACCATGGAAGAATGTTTTGGCAAATCGAGATTGGAAGAATGGATGCTCTAAGTGTTGAAATTCTAAATGCAGATAAAAGCCTTAGATTCAGTTAGGATCGATTCATTAAGAACAGGAAAGTTATAGGCCACGTAAGATTTTATTGTATTAAATTTATTTTACCGAGTAGAATAATACAAACTAAAAAGTTGTCATATAAATAGAACTTTATTCCCACAAAATGCTACAAGTACTTAAGGAGAATTTCTGAACTCTGGTTGAGGGAAAAGGACTCCAGATTTTTAAGCTGCCTTAGCTTTTCTCTTGATATCTAGTATTTTGCTGAGGTCAAGAACAATCAAATTCAGCGATAACTTAGTTATCATTAAACCGTTTGACAATTATACTTAAACTTTAAGAATTAGAAAATAATGATCACTACTTTTGTACAAAATTAAAGAAATGGATATAATGATTTAACTTTTCCAGTTGAGAAAGTAGAGGCTTCTTTAAAAAGCTTGTCATTTAGTGTAGTTGAGAAAATAAAATCACCAGAAGAGCAAGTTAACGTTGAAGATTATAGAAAATCTTTTTTTTTCTCAGAAACAAACAGCCTCCGTTCATAAAACGTGAACTAATTAATAAATGCATCTTACTATTTCTAACATACAAAAGTGTAACTTGAAATTCAAGCAAAATATAAACTCGGAAACTGAAGTTAACTTACAGTATACGAATATTAAAACATACATATTTGATTACATTGCAGGGAAGAGAAAGGAACCATTTTTATAATATGACAAACCCTGATTTTGGAGATATTATAAAGAATAAATTTTATGAAGTTTAAATGGGCAGGATATATTGCAATAAGAAAGGAAGAAAAAGGAAAAATATAATATTAAATAGTTTTTCTCAGAAACATTTAATATTATATTTTCCCTTTTTCTTCCTTTCTTATTGCAATATATCCTGCCCATTTAAACTTCATAAAATTTATTCTTTATAATATCTCCAAAATCAGGGTTTGTCATATTATAAAAATGGTTCCTTTCTCTTCCCTGCAATGTAATTCAAATATGTATGTTTTAATATGTCAATCTAAGCCCTGCCAATGGCCGATGCCTTTCATAGCGGAAAATAAGTGGAGACTCTTATATTACATTTGTTTCGAAGTCCTAGGAGAATTTAACAGTAGATAACTTAATATCAGTGTCCACAAGAAAGAACTATTTCATTTGCAAAGTTATCAACTTAAATATATAAGCTAATCACCTAACAACAAAGTATAACAGGCTTAAACGACGTATAGTAAATAGTTTTAAAATATGGATTGCAAGGAAATTCTATTAAAAATTATTTTAACAAAAAATCTCCAAGATATTAGACGATAAAGATATAATCTAAGCCAGCTTATGTTTTAAAATGTTTCAAACCGTTAATAAAACTGCAAACATGATTATAACCCTTACTAGGGAGCTCATACTGTGATAGAACGGGTTGAGGCTGCGTTGATTTCAACCACTATCACATGTTATTTAAAACCACGATGCTACCCACGTGCATCTTGGCATTGAAGCTGGGCGCCTTATCGCAGCCACCTGAGTCAATGTTTAAACAAGGAGGTTTATCTTCCCCCGTCGCCCCACTCACCGACTCGCCAGATTGAGTTAGGCTTATGGGCAGATAAGGCCATTGTTCTCAGGCTCGGCTGTGCATTCCCTCGAAGCTCCCACTCCATTGTCCCCCACGCCAAGGAGATGTCCAGGCTATTTATATGGAAACTTTACCACTAAGATCAGATTGGAGATCAAGATTTTCGTGAAGAAACATAACTAGGATCCACTCTCACCTTGTGCGCCAAGGGACCTCGACCTCTAGATTCACGATCACTTGTCCAGAAGGAGGACAATATCCCTTGAGTGCCAAGGTTCGAGCCTTTCATGACGCCAAGTCCACAAGGCTTCCCCTGTTGTTCAGAAAGAGAACAACATTAGAACAGCCATTGTTCTTGTGAGCCCGTTGAAAAGAAATGGTTCTCACCCCCCTCCTGTTGTTCAGAAGAGAACAACGTAGAACAGCCATTGTTCGTTTGAGCCCGTTCGCCAAGAAACGGTTCTCACCCTTCCCCTTTTGTTCAGAACGAAAACAACGTTAGAACAGCCATTGTTCGTTCGACCCGTTGACAAGAAACGGTTCTCCCACCCCCCCTGTTGTTCAGAAGAGAACAACGTAGAACAGCCATTGTTCTTTTGATTCCGTTCGCCAACAAAACGGTTCTCACCCTTCCCCCTTGTTGTTCAGAAGAGAACAACATTAGAACAGCCATTGTTCTCGAGCCCGTAGACAAGAGACGGTTCTCACTTCCACTGTTGTTCAGAAGAGAACAACATTAGAACAGCTATTGTTCTTCAAGCCGTTCGTCAAGAAACGGTTCTCATTCCAAGACGCCACGTCAGGCTTATTTAATTCCCCCCCCCCTTCGGCTGGAACTCGCCAGCGGACCGAAAATTCCTTCACGTCACTTTCCTCTGCGCAGCAAGTATAATTACGTAGGCCTAACGTTACCTTTGAGTATTTAACTCTTTTGTCAACTCTATCATGTGCTTTAAATGGTTTAGCGAACCATCATCTCCCTTTAACTTTATATTTGTTTTACCTTTTTAAATCTTTTAATCCTCAGATGAGCTCGAGTACCTAAGACCCTTTCCATTCTCTGTTTATGTCAATATTTTTCGTTTTGTGTGTTGTTGATAGTTATTATTAATAAAACTCTATTTTATTAATGATAGCAATATTATTATCCTTAAGCTCAGTTCCACTTTTTAAGCATATCGAAGATACATAATATCGGCCAGCCAGACATCCACGCACTCTAAAGATAATTAAAGAAGTTCCCTCAACGAATAGTTATATATGGTATATCGTCGAGAGTCCTTTCTACGACACATACAAATAAATGGAAGAATATGCTACATTAATAAAAAAAACCCGGAGAAAAATATGATCAAGGGATCTTTCTGTATTGAAAATACTATGGCCTGATCAATATATTCCGCTCACTTAAAATAAATTGTACAACAACCGGATATCCACACGTGACTGATTATAGGATTAGAGACAAGGTTAAAGATAACTTTTCACACAAAAATCTTCCTTATCTTATTTTCCTTCGCCTCGAGGAAAATAAAAGAAGTATCTCTCCAAGCGAAAGGAAAAATGAGTTATATAATTATAACTTTACGTACTTTGTTCCAGTTATGTGATATCAATAATTCACTAATTTCGAAGCGATTTCTGAGGTCTATTTCTTACCCACTCATATCTTGTGTTGCTCATATTGCTCTCAAGGGATCAATTGAGATTTTCTCTGTTGATATCCTATTATAAATTTTACTCATTTTTTCGATGCTTTTTGAAAAAGAATACACCTCGTTTATCATTCTGGGATCGGTACGTGGAAAAGAATGGCACATTATGGCAAAGCCTTTGTTAAATTGTTGGAGTAAACGAATATAAAGCAAGATCTGCTAACCAAAAGTAGCATGTTCTCAATTATTATTATTTATGACATTATTAACTTAAAAACGTTCAATAATTCCCGGACTAATATTGAGAGGACCTTGGCAATTATATCATTTAAAAGAATGTAAAACAGCATAAGAGTTTCAAATTTCGTTAGAATCGGCCGAAAGGTTATGATGTACTTGCCGAATAATTCCTGGTTAACCTTGGAAGGACTTTGGCAATTATATGATTCGATAGAAAATATAAAACAACAAAAGATTTTTATATTTCGTTAGAATCGGACGAATAACTGTGATGTTATTGGTCAAAAAAATAAATTCCTGGCTAACCTTGGGAGGACATTGGCAATTATATCATTCGAAAAAGAATCTATAACAACATAACTTTTTAAAATTTCGGTACAATCGGCTGAGCAGTTATGATTTTTTTGCTAAAACAAAATAATTCCAGGGGTAATCTTGGGACGCCCTTAGCAATTATATCATTCTAAAGAGAATGTAAAAAAAAATAAGGGAGATAAATTCCGTTAAAATCGCCCGAATAGTTATGATGTTATTGCCCACTAATTCCCTGGCTAACTTTTAGAGAAATATGGAAATAATATCAATCGAAAGAGAATGCAAAACAACATAGGTGTTTCAAATTTCGTTAGAATCGGCAGAATAGATATGAGGTTATTCCCAAAGATTAAAATAATCAACGTGCTAACCTTGACAGGACCTGACAATTAATTCATTGAAAATAAAATGTAAAATAACATAAGGGTTTCAAATTTCCTTAGAATTAGCCAAATAGTTATGATGTTATTGCCAAAACAAAATAATTCCTGAGTTAACCTCGGGAGGACCTTCACCGTTATATCTTTTGAAGGGGAATGTAAAACAACATAAGGGTTTCAGATTTCGTTCAAATCGGAATAATAGTTACAAAGTTATTATAAAAATAACAAAAAGCAAAGCGGGGACCCACCGACCGACCTCATATTGAGTTTTAGGGTCGCCCGCGACTAAATATAACGAATTAAAATCTGTCATAATAAATATAAACAAATATCACACTTGCTAGGGATAGAGAGAAAGTGACGAAACCAGGAATGATCGTCAGATGAGGGGGACTCCATAAAGTGGCGATGAAAAAACAAGGTCTGCTGACCAAAATGTCGCGTGCTCTCACTTAGTCTGATTTATGAACTTACGACCTTCAAAG
Source organism: Ceratothoa steindachneri (assembly GCA_963969495.1). Classification (NCBI taxonomy): domain Eukaryota; kingdom Metazoa; phylum Arthropoda; class Malacostraca; order Isopoda; family Cymothoidae; genus Ceratothoa; species Ceratothoa steindachneri. The sequence continues at coordinate 168,972,124 of OZ018323.1, forward strand.
CTTTCAATAGTTCCTGGACTAACCTTGAGAGGACCTTAATAATTGTATCATTCAGAAAGAATGTAAAACAGCATAGAGGTTTCAAATTTTGTTATAATCGGCCGATTAGTTAAGATGTTATTGACAAAACAAAGTAATTCCCTCGCTAACCTTGCGAGGACTTTGACAATTATATTATATATCCTTCAGATAATGTAATACAATATACGGAATTCAAATTTCGTTAGAATCAGCCGTATAGTTATTATGTTATTGCCAAAAGAACATAATTCCAGTGATAACCTTGGAAGGACTTTGTCAATTATATCACTCGACAGAGAATCTAAAACAACAAAAGGATTTCAAATTTCGGGCGAATTGGCCGAATAGTTATGATTTTATCAACCCCCACAAAATTACCGGGCTAACCTTAGGAGGACCTGGGCATTTGTACCATTTGAAAAAGAATGTAAAACGACATAAGGGTTTCAAATATCGTTAGAATCGTCGAATAATTATGATTTTATTGCCCCCCAAAAGAATTCAGAGGCTAACCTTGGAAGGATGTTGGCAATTATATAATTCGAACGAGAATGTAAAATAAGATAAAGGTTTCAAATTTTGTTAGAATCAGCCCAAGAGTTATGGTGTTATGGCCAAAACAAATTAATTCCCTGGTTAACTTTGGGAGGACTTTGGCAATCATATCATTCGAAAGAAAATCTAAAAGAACATAAGGTTTTAAAACTTTGTTAGACTCGGTCTAATAGTTACAATGTTATTATAAAACAAAAAAAAAAGCAAAACAGGGACCGACTGACCAACCGACATACTGAGATGTAGAGTCGCTCATGACTAGACTTTCACACGACTAAAATATCTTGCACGTATTCTGCGGGCTGAGAATGAACTGATTATATTGAGTCCGCTGTTGAAAGAATCTGATAAATAGATTACTTGATTATATCATTTGATAGTCAATCCTCTTTCCTTATTTTTTTTATTTTCATTTGACATTTTACACATCTGGTTTCGTTGTTTGTAGTATGGGACAAAGTATGGCATTTATGGAAACCTCAACAAAGACGAAATGAGGCCTTTTAAATGGGAATAAACGCTGTCTCCGTGGTATAAATGAAACTAAGGTTAGTATACCGTGCAAATTTTGTAAATTGGGGCATAAGTAATCATGTTGGAAAATGCGATTGGAAACAGCACATTATTTATTCCTCTAGACTTTAGCTCATAAGCACAGGAAAAGAAAGAAAGCTGACGCACTAAAACATATTACCCTAGACAAAATCTACATTGCCAAAACAGCTTCCGATATTGTTTTGAGGTCTCCGGATTAGATAACCCAACCCCCATTGGTTGGAACGTTGCATGTAAACTTGCTTAATTTACTGTTTGCTGCCGCAAACTATTCTTCATTTGGTTAAATGTCTTTATTTTCTTAGCTGTGCTCTTAATTCTTTTTACAGTACAGTAGCAATGTGCTCAAAATAGGTAAAATCTAAGAATTTGTGTAAGATATTTAAATTTACCTTGAGGCCAATATGTACTTTTAAATTGCTACTATGGTAAAGACCTCGCTCACGGAGTTAGTCATGTGTGATGAACTTTTCAATTTGTTCTTCTTATTCGGTTTTATTTTTTCTACTATATAATGCTTACTCATGTTTTTATACAGGTAAATGTTATTTTAGGGACTTAATGTTGATTTTTGCGGTAACAAGGCCTCGTTAGTTTCTATATAATGAGATTTTAAAAATAAAATTTCAGCTTTATACAGGCTATCGATCATGCTTATTGGAATTATAAATTTAGTCAGCACCTAAGTGGTCTTTTAGCTCTGACTTAATATAAAAGTCATTGTTTTTATATGAGGCCGCCAAAGATCTTGGCTTATCAGGAAGTAGTTATTTCACGATGAATTCCAATCTCATGGATTGACCATCATAAGGCTTTAAAGCGTGTAATGCAATGTCCCAACCACTATGTTGAAATAAAAAAGTAGGACAGCTCGAAAAATAAATTTAACCATGTGAAAGAGAACAATATCCTAAATTCTGGAGAAACATGAAATTAAATTTGAGGGAGCGATTTGCAATCACAGAATGACTTTAATATATGAAGAATGAAACTATTGCTAACTTGACCTATAATTGGACAGTGCCTTTTCAAAAAATACTGAAAAAATATTTTGTTATAGCATATTGTCTCTAAAATAGCGGAATTTTCTATATCTTTTAAGATAACGAAAAATCTTTTTAACTTCATAACATCTTACTCATCCTATTTCCTTATTCTTTTGCTAGACCAAAGATCTAGTATCTTCTCGGGGGAAAGAGCACTGAACCTTCCTTTTTTAGTTGACTTGAAAGAACAGCAAATAATTTTGTTGCATATTTAAAACAATGGAAAAAGATTGCGATGCAATTCATATGAGCACTTTTCGCTCTATGAAAATGATCGAGGCAAATCCGTTTATAGTTGACATTAGGAATGCTCGTAAGATAGCTTAGGTTTCCAATCATTTTCTTTTTAGACATGAATTAGGCGGTGAAAAAAAGAAAATGAACTATCTATTCTTAGTAGATACTATGGAAATAGAGGAGAAAAAAAAAGTTGATTTTACTTCAATTACTAATTACTTCCATTCTGATTAGGATTAGGTTACCCTTTTATTTTGCTTTGAGATTTGAGATTACCTAAAAATTCTCTATACAAAAGATTACCGTGAGATCAACTTTATCAGGTATCCAAAAAGGATCAGAAGCCTCATATTGCTGTATACATTTTTAAATTATTATTTTCACTATGTTTCTTTCGGTATATCGTGTGCGAATAGGAGTACTACCACCTTAATATCTACAAATGCGCGACCCTGTGTGAATTTACTTTGTATCTCCTCTGTATGGTATGCCTATAAATTCTTTATATCGCTTCTGCAAGCCCGGCAGTTGCCAGTGACCCAATGGTATTCCTTTAGATGAAGCAAAGAATGAGAAGCAAGGTACGTTTATGGCATGTTTCATAAGAATAAATCCGGACAGTTTCCAGTAATTAGAGTGTGAAAGGAATATAGATTTTCTGCAGTGACGTGGAGGGTAGAAGAGAAGCTATTTGTGGGAAAAGGACTACATATAATGTGGTCTTATATTTTTAAATAGGAATGTAGATATGTTACCATAATGAAGATGAGTATTTGAGTTTGTTTCTAAAATATGCCTTCCTGTTTTTCTCTTTTTTATTTCCCACATCCTTCAAATATTTGACTAATTACTCTCTACGCGTTTTGACCGCTTCACATATAAACATGTAGGTATAAAATGTGTGATCAATAATCATAAGATTTGACTCCAATTAACCATCTAAATATTTAAATACTTCTAACTTTCATTTTTTCTGTAAACAAATAGGTGAGGCTTCATTTAACAAATTTATACATTATATATATACATAGATATCTATGTATATTCTATCCAGCGGGCGTCATTAACGTTAGTGATAACCTTTTCTTTGATCCAATCATCCACATGACCCCCATTTTATTGTGTGTACCATGGCCTTAGCGGAACGGCCAACATATGAAATCGATTTGAACTAAGTTAATCTAAACTCAGGGACAGCTTATTGTATTAATCCTCCTGATGAGTGATCAGTGGTTTAAATCCCATTACTGCTCCGATATTCTTTTTTTCCTTGCCGGCCGTTTTACTACCTACAACATTCAGGTTTATACTTCTTGATAATATCGGATGTCTTTGACACCGTTGCCAAAAGTATCTTGCAGCATTTCTTACGCACATATTAAAGGTGTTTTTTTTGATATTCCAATCACAGGTTCTGTTTCTGCCTTGCTTTTTCAAATCAATTATTCTTTATAGCGCACTTTTAATAGGTTATGGCTCTTTAAACTGCCAGTCAGACACTGATTATTCACCAACTTATCACGTCTACATGAATCTTCAATTACTGCCTGCTCGTTTAAGCCCTACTTGCGCCCATTTTACTTGTAAACCAATGATTAAGTCGTTTATATTTTTTCTCTTTCCTTAGCAACGTTTTCTATGCGTACGCGACCAATACAATTGATATTCGGTGAAATTCCTTAGGTTTAAAGAAAAAAACTTTAATTGGTGCTCTCACAAAGGTTGATTGAACAATAGCATGGCGTGCTATAGTTTTTAGAACGTAGTTCATTCCAAATTCGTCATCATGGTTAGTTTGCTATTTGCCAGTCTTCTTTGAAAAATAACTTTCCTTCGGGGTTTACACTCTCCCTTCACTAGGAGGAGCTTCCAGAGTGTTGTTACACCTGTCACTTTAACTCTTACAAAGGGAACTGAAATCCATTTTTATCCCATAATTGCCTCTAACCTCAGTCCGTAGTGTATTCAGCTGTCACATTATGGCATCAGCCACAATGGTATATCTGAAATCCAGAGGATTACTGCCTTCCAGATTCCTATACACGAGGATAGATAAAGAGGTGAATCTGATAACTACAGGAGAACAATTATGTTCTATGCTGTAGGCAAGGAGTATGAAAAAGTGGTTCGGTCGACTAATGAGAGTTTTGAGAGTCATGGCGGCCGAATATTGATAATGCTCATCAAATAATTAGTTAAAATAAACAATCACAACAATCTACATCATACAAAAAATTAAAAGTCAAGAAGAATGCTAATGTGCCACAATGAAGACTGATTCTTTCAGGAACTCGAGCGTACAAGCAATAATTAAAAAGATCAATAATATATTAAATGCCCACTTATTAAATGAACTATTTTACCTCCGTTACTGGTGTTCAAAAAACAGCTAGAAGCATCAGAGACAGATGCTGGTGAACCGCGTCCTCCCGTTACCGAACGGTCATGAAGTCTGGGGGCCAAACAATTCTTACCTTAGTGTCAAGAGGAGCGCTACATCTGATGAGCCTTAGTCACCCCAGGTGGGTCCGATTCCGTACCTAAAAATAGTGATTTGGTACCGTAGAGATATGATAGGTTCTCGTTAGGGAATGGGACGATTCATCGCCTGACCCATTGCCAGCTAACTTATCGTCAAATTTCTATTTCTTATTATAGAACGTTTGCTTAAAAAATAGAGAATCTAAAGGAAAATAAAATGAAAAAATATGATTTATTTATTAAAAACGCATAAAATATACATGAAAAATTAAAATTAAGTTATTTTTGGCGGGCGAAGGAAGAGGGCGAAGATAAAGAAGGGTAAAAAAAGAAGAAGACCTAACCGACTAGCTATTTTTGGCTAGAAAAGGAAGAGGATAAAAATAAATGAAAAAATAAAATGAATTACACAACGAGGGCATTTTTGGCTGATAAAAAATGCAGGTGAAGGAGAAAAATATGGGTGAACAAAGAACATAAACTAATCCTCAGATAACTCATCGCTAGAGAGTTATATTTTATATTATAAAAAGGTTCTAAAAGACAATTATTTTATTAAATGAAATATTTTAATATTTCGGCAATTCATATGATGCTGTAAAAATATTTAGTTTTTCCACAAGCCTTTGGCCTTCCATTGGGAACAAATCTTAATCTCTGAAGACACCTCCTTTTTATTTACGTCTTCACATACAAACATCCCCTCCTTGGATCCCTATCAAGGCGTCAAAACTCTACATATACAGAGTGGAGTGGTGATCATATATCACATTTCGCTAAACCCTTCAGCACAAAGGGCAAAATCCTTAGTCACAAAAACGTTTGCCCACAATCGGTATTTTTAAATATTTGATAAAGTTAGTAAACAGGATGGTGATTTAAAGTTTGGAGTTCTAACGAACTTGGCACATGTAAAGGAAAGATCCAAACAAAAAATGGAGATGTAATAATCAAATAATTAAATTTTCATCAACATTAAACTTCAGGGGGTAATGATGAAGTAACCGAAATAACTAAGAGCTAAAAATTCATGCTGAAGAAATAAGCTGAAGAAATAAAGAACAAAGTTTAGTTTGAAGGAAGTTTTAACGTATCTATCTTAAACTTCGCACGCAGCAACTCCAAATGCTTCAGGTATAAAGAAATTAATATTCGGGAAAGGGGAGAGTTAAAGGCTTCACTCCACACCATATATATCTTCACGAGTCAGAATTATCACATGAATATTTCAAAATACGGGCCTCATATCAGTGACTAAAAACTTTTTGCTAGCCGATAGTGTTCAGGGATTAGATTGAACTTTAATTTGGGGAGAAAGAGCTGGTTGCAACATTTAGTGACTTCAAATGCATGTTAAGCTGATGGTATATCTAGAATAGCTCCAAGTTTATTTTCGCAAGTCCACATTGTCATCTAAAAAAATTATGTTGTAATGCATCCAATCTTTTATTTCTTTTAACTAACACAAGGAAGGGAATTTATTTGCGAACGTTTGAGAAGGCGAGGAAGAAAATTTAAACAAATCTGAATGTGAAAGAATATAGGCAATGATTTATTTGTATTTCAGCTCAGCGCAGCCTTTGAAGACTCAATCCGTTTTTGCTCACTCACCTGCCTCAAGCTCATTAGCCTGTCCTTTTTTGCTAGACTATGGAGTACCCCATAGTCTTGGATATGCGCATTTCATTTCATTTGTGTAAATATTTCCACTTTTTTTGTTGTGTTATTAAATATTATTTTTATAATACTCTTTTAAATAACCCAGAACAGCATTCACCCATAACTAAGTAATTAACGGCCAATCTGCACTCGCTTTTTGTTATTTGTCCGCGTACTCAGGGGAACGGTTTCCTTCCCCCTTCCCTCATTAGCTTAACCTCATCATCTGATAACGGAGCGAGGAGAGGGTAACTGAGCGTCCTTTCGCCATATTTCACACGACTCAGATAAATGGAAGTTTGTGCCTTCCATTTAGCCGAAAATATGCAAAAGCATTTAGCTGCGATAGAAGCTTCTTATTTATAGGGTTTTCCAACAAGGACGCTCTGGCTTTGTCAGGCGATAGTGGCCATGTTATTAAAGCAACACTTGTCAACCTCACTGTGAGCTGTTTAGTAGTACTTGGCAAATTATGATGGCGTTGAACAGCAGGTGTAAATCATCAAATGTTACTATCAAAATCAGTGCTGCGTTCGACAAACGTTCCACGCATTACGTGATTTCTATCCTCGCCACAATCGCCTTGCTGAGTGTACTGTTCGACACTTAGTTTCCAAATCTGAGGCGAAAGAGTCAAACAACAATCAGTTAACACCCCTACGTCGCTGAAATGCAAGGTTTGCTGAAAACATTGCTGCTGTAAATGAGAGTGTACGTGAAAATCCGAGGCAGTCAATTTCTCGTCGTTCACAAGAACTTAGCATTTACGCGAGTTCAGTTTGGCGAATTATGCGTAGGGATTTGGGTCTGCACCCGTACAAAATCCAAGTTACCCAAGAACTTGAGGGAAACGACTATAGACAATGCCGTGTGTTCGCTGATTGGGCTCTAGAGCAGTTGGAAGTTGGCCCAAATTTTCCTCAAAAAATAATTTTCAGTGACGAGACCCATTTTTGGATGAATTGATTTGTGAACAAGCAAAATTATCAGACTACTTTCTTTGGGGCTAACTTAAATAGCAGATCTATTCGAATAATCCGCAAACAGTTGATGTACTCAAAACCAACATAACGAACACCATCCAGCAAATTCAGCCTCCCGAATATGTTCCACCAAGCAAAGCCGCGGCGGACATTTCAACGACCTCATATTCCACACTTAATGCCATAAAATGTTCAAATATCTCATATCGAGCAATATATCACTGCTCTAGCAACTGAAGTTGATCTGAAATTAGAATTAGAACAAATACTTTATTGGTAGACATCATCCAGCATTTCCTCCAGAAATATATAACTTGTATTCCAACACTTTAAATGGAGAAGACAGGATTAATTGTCATGCAGAGGCCGCCAACAAAAGACTCCAAACAGAACATGGAATGGATCATCCTGCTAGTTTGGAATTTATTAATGGATTTAGGATGTTTGGTATGGGGATGTTTTAGTCTGAACGAATTGATTCCTTAGGGCGAATAATTCAAACAGTAAATGCTAATGTATACCTAAGCCTCGTACAACAAATTTTAAACTTTTACTCCAAGCACCTCTGAACCAGCAGGCAGTATTTTTGCGGGACAACGCGACATGCCATACTGGAAAGCTATTAAAATTATATTTTGAACTAAAATAATTCAAAGTAATGAAGTGGCCTGCTTAGAGCCTGCACCGATACCAAATTAAGAACCTTTGAATAATCAATGGGGACAAATTTCGACACCAGCAGCCTTCGACTATGACGTATTTATAAAAAGAAATTAAGCAAGAATGGAACAAAATAACACAATAATTTTGCCAAAAAGACTGGTCAGGTCTTATGGTCGTCGTTGTGCCAAAGTAATAGAAAAAAAAGGCTCGGACATCACATATTAATTGTTTCAAGTTTCCTCTTTGTAAAATGTTGTTTTGTTTGTAGTGTATTTGCTTGCTAAGTAATTCTTTGAATGATTGTTCTCTTATTTTGCGCGTGTCAATATTTTATTTTGTTAGTTTATTTATGTAGTATAATTTCTTCAATATACGATTTTATCATATTAAATCTTCATAAAATATATTAAATGCATACCCATATGTAGCATGGAAATTTCATTTACCTACTCATCATTTAATAAAGATAAATGGTTCTCTTATTTTGCTCGGTAGTGTACAATAAACATTTCAGCGTTTGTCACACTTTACTGAGTTTCGATCTTTCTATCTCTTTTCAAAATGCTTTGGTGCCTCTCTCGTACTTCTTTAAAATTATATTAACTACTAGATATTACGAAATAATATATATATAATGAAGTGGCAAATGTTCGATCCTACAAATTGGAGGGAACAGTGGACAGCTATTGTGAGGCAGGGCTCAACGGAGTTCATCCATCCACTTTTGTAATCGACACTACGTCGAGTTGTTTCACTATTGTAATGCTGAAGGAGATTCTGCATGAAACTAGGCACCCATACCAAGATTGCTGGGAAAATAAGTGTAAAACTACTAATTCTCATTTGCTTTTCCCTTAATATTAATTCAATAATGTGCAAATTTAGACATATCTAAAGTTTTAATCAGGAAGAATAATCTCTAAAAAAAATGCGTGAAACATTTACAGACTAACAGTTATTTCAAAAAAATTACTAAATTTGATATGCCAAGGCTCTCGCACGATGCGTCCTTAGTTCCGTATTAAAAAAAAAAACTAGAAAAATTGACCGTCCTTCCTTTCTCCAGTTTGGAAAGCTTAGCTTGTATCACCTTTTTTTCAAAAAGAGTAGTATTGAAATTGGAGAGGTATTATTAATGTTGGTTTATGTAGACATCAATAAAATTTTTGTCCGTAAATACGAAAATAACAGCATTTGTAAAAATATTCGCATGTTTTCAAAGAAATATCTCAGATAATTAAATATTTTTAACTTGAAAACATTTAGAACTTTGCTCTACCCAATTGCATTTAAGAGGAGCATCCAAAGGGGAACCAAAATGTAACTTGGTGCAAGATGGAAAAAGACAATAGCAAATAATCAAAACACATTTATTCCAGAATTGTTATAGTTAAAGTTTACTCGAAAGAAATAAGGTAAATATTATTATTGCCTGTTGAAGTTTGGTGAAATAAGAAAGCGAGTTATTGATGCAAGCAAAACGATATCAGTGAGGAGCGAACTGAACAAAGAAACGAGGAATAATAATGAAAGCGTAAGCGCTTAAATAAAAAAAAAAGTTAAATGTAAAAAATTCCTAGGGGAAAAATGACGTTATTTAGCTTTTAATAATGTTCAACTACTCTATCTTCTAAACAAGGAATATATTCGCCATTAGAGGATAATGGCGAATATTACAGACCTCTGTGGATTTCTTTGATTGATACACGCCTAAAAATGTATTTCGATAATAACATTGTGGTGAAAATAAAAAAAACGCTGGTGTATAAACTTTAATAATAAAATTCGAATCAGTAAAAAATAAAGTATTTACCTTTTTATTGTAATATTTTAAAGATAAATTTATCGCATTTAGATGTGCCTTAAATGTGTGTGACAGGAATGCTATTCAATAAATGCGCAGTAATGTAACAAAACACTTCGCTGGTACTTTAATCTCACTGAAAATTGATTAAATTAAAACTCATTTGCATAATTGATTGTGTCTCGATAGCGGAAATATAAACTTTTGGTAAGAAATACTTTTTAAAGATCATTGATATGTTAATTGGCAAAGTTAAAATCTCCTTATGCACAAATGCACAAACACAATCTAAAGCGAAAACAGGTTGTCATTAGCGCTTAAGCTGAAGTAAAAAAAAAGGTCTGAGACAATTATTTTGAACTTTTCAAGTTTCTCTGATATTATACAGTACATCAAACTAATTTGATTTACTCCTGTTATTTCATCAATATTGTAACAGAATTCTGTATAAATATAACTAAGTATATAAATAAAAAAAATAAGAGACACATTCCTTTGTGGAAGAAATTATTATAACGAAATGGATGGGTGAAAATATGAATATCATATTGAACAAATGATACCCATTAATTTCATTAATAATTAAACGAAAAATCCACATTGCGTATACAAACCTCACCCGGGAAAAAACATTCATGTTTACTACCAATAATCAGATTATCGTCTTAATAAAATTATATTTTCGCTAGCCATGACTTATAGTTAGAATGAAATTAATTACATTATTTATTGTCTTCTGTGTTATGGTTTTGGGAAATAATTGAAAATATAAATACGGAAATTAAGTATGAACCCACAATATTTGAATCTTCCCTTGAGATCCTTTAAGAAGAGAAGCCATGTTGTGAAACATTTAGAAATTTACCCTCAACAATCACAACAAAAGTTTCGTCATCAATGTTTAATTAACTGAAGAAAACAAGGAAACTACAAAAGAGAGTATTATTTTTAACCAGAAAAAATAATGTATTGGAAGAGAGATAAATGATAAAAAAGAATAGTAAGAGGAAAAACATAAGTATTTGCATTTGCATATCATCTCGTCTACTCACTTATAAATACAAGATATTGCAAGAAGAAATTAGATATACGACCTGTATATTCATTGAATTGAAATATCCCCCCCCTACCTCAGTAAAGCGAATTTATCTGCTACAAAGTTTTAAAAAAAATGGATCAAAATTTTCTAGCTCTTCCATTCTTGCCTTTACTTAAATGGTTAAGCAGAGTTCTTTCACCAAACACACCTACATTTAAATACTATTCTACCAACTTGAATTCTTTCTCTTTAACGCGAATTTATCTAAGGCCACGTGAATATTTTATTCATCCAAATTTTTAAAAAATGAGTTTAATAAGAATTGTCAATTCTATGCATTCTCGCCTTAGATTAAATAATTAAGTAGTCTACTCTCTCTAAACAGACATGCCTTTATACTATTCTACCATCTTGATTTCTTTCCTTTCTGAAAAGCCAATGGAGCAGGCAGATATATAATTTATTTTCAAAATCTAATAATTGGTCCTCCTACTATGTATTAAGGTTGGGAAGATCTTGGACGGGTCTCTCAGGATAATAAAGGGGTACAGCCGTTCTTGTGTTCTAGTGGTAAAGGATTCAATGACCTTTTTATTTTAGGTGGCGAAACGTGGCAGACTTCGGAGTAGAGAGGAATTCAGTTGACCGAGGCTTGAAAACCGTAGGCTGGGTTTAAAGGATCGATATGGATTACCTGTAGCAAGGAAATCACAAACCGAGGTATCTCGGACTTTTTATTAGGGCGTAGAACTCGGGTTGCCTTAGCTTAAGAAGAATTCTAGACGGGCCTGTAGTATGTTCGAGCGGACCTATTACTCCATGACGTCTCTCTGACTTCCTGGCTCTTCCTTAACTCTGATTGAATGTATTCTTACTCTTTTTTCAATTCTTCTGTCCCTTTTCTCTGACCCTAGGTGTGTAAGCGTAGCGGTATGTAATTGTGTCGGAAACAGTGTGCGTGCCTGTTATTATCCAATGATGTTATGGGGCTTAAGTCTATTCCACTCCCTCTTAATTCATGTCCATGGAGATAGACATTTGTTTAGCCCAAAATACCAAAGATGTGACTTTGCGTTTTGCAGTTTACGGTTAGTAAATAATGTCCGCTACGATCGTGTTTTCTGTTCTGCACTTGCTACCAAGCTTGTTTAGACAGCTGACCTTCTATCACGGCTATGAGAAACAATTTTGCCCCACTTTACTGCGTACGCATGTGTATATGTGCATATGTTTGCTGCCATGTGAACCCCCAAAATGCATTCTTCTCGCCTCGAGGAAAATACATATATTATTATTTACACTCATGTTCACTTGTACTAGAATTGGTTACTCTATTCTGCATGGGTTAATTACTACCACATGGCATGTTATTTCAGCGGTTAATATGTGTGCCCAATTTCAAGATATCATAGGTCCAACAGGCTGCTCATTTGTGAGGTCCCTTGCTCAAAACTTATTAACCTTGCAATTCTGGCGTCGCTATAAAGCTCCCTTTCAAGTCACCGAGTGCTATAAATCAAGAACTAATATAGATAGACTCGGCGTACACAGTTTTTCTCATCTTTAATGTTACACATTTTCTTTAATATTTCGCGTTCTTTCTAGCTCTTCAATTAGTCTCTCTGATAATACTATATGTAACAATTACAATAAATGGTGTATACAATAGCTTCACAAACTACATAGGTGCTATGTAAAAAATTATTTGGTGCACGGAAAATCTGCCTCTTTCTCCTTCATTACAATAGAACGGGACAAGGAAATGATCGTAACCAGCATTAAAATAAAAAAATTACGGATCTTGGCGAATGAAACACTTCTTCCCAAGCGTGTAAAAATGACCGGCTTATAGTTGTTTTCTGGCGCCGTTAAAAGCCTTTTTAGAATTCACATGGAACTCATTTGTAAGGCTTCGATGATGATCCTGTTCCGCCTTGAATTGCACTTTTGTCTTATGATTTACATGGACGAAAGCTATACATTAATATTTTACAAATAGTTTATATATATATATATATATATATATATATATATATATATATATATATGAATATATACCAAGGAAGGAAACTGAATAAAAGGCGGATTGGAGTTAGTACTTTCGTATATTTAACATTTTTAAACTCAAATAGACGAAAGTACTAACTCCAATTCCCCTTTTATTTATAGTTATCACGCGCTAACTTTCGTGATATTTCCCATATATATATATATATATATATATATATATATATATTATTCACACTATGAGTTATTCTTTTAATGGTTCACATGATACTCATATGTGAGGCTTCATTCTGAACCTATTCCGCCTTGCAAAGGGTATTACAAAACTTGGGTGTGCGTACCACACTATCTTACTTTCAACTGCACTGTACCAAAGCATACTAAAATAACATTTAAATTAATATATACACGGACAATGTACACTAAACACGAGTTAACTTTACAATACTAACTTACTGACTTTGTACTTTTTAATTTGTTAAGAATGCTATTACTTCTCACATCACAAGACATCTACTGTTTACCTCTTTAAAAAGTACTAAATTTGGGCAGTTAAATTGTTTAGCACTGAAACACAATACTATCTACGCTTGCTATTAGTAAATTTAAAAATAAAACTACTAGACGGTATAGCGTGAGTTCTTCTGTCTTCATTTTGTTCTAGTGTTGCTTGAAGTGTCCGGTATCTAGAAATGCGTTCGGCTACCATTCTAGCTGCAGCAGTTTCTTCGAAAAAGAAGGCCGATGATGATGGAGTTTGCCAGGTCGTTTTCTTCTTACGCTGACAGTAGGCTCGATGGTGTTTTTGCAGGCAACACCTGCCTCCTTAAGTTCTGATCGTTGTTCGTTCTGTGAGTCCTCTTTTTGATCGTTCTTCTCATTCAAGCAAAGGGGTGAACAGTTCTGTGCCTTAAGGGTTTATAAGTGTTCATTCGTTTATAAGGGGTGTTACCAGTTTATATGGGATTATTATTCTTGGTTCAAGGTAACCCATAAAGGAAGGGTCAGACAAAAGATTCAGAGGTCTCCCTGTTGAGTTTGCTCTGAATCCCAACGTTCTTAAAGCAAATCCGTGTATATGCTGAATTTACTAGGTAACTTAGTTATCGCTGGGTTAAAAGAAAAATTTGAAAGGAAAACTGAGTTTTGTAGGCATTATTCTTGGCTTAAGTCTCCCTTGATTAGGGCAAGCAAGATAGTTGTGTCCCAAGTGGCTTTATTGTAAACCTTTCCTAACGTTATACTGTTGAAATTTGCACGGCAGGACCATTGGACGAGGGATGGACGCGTAACGCAAATCAGAGCGAGGTTTATGACAAACGAAGATCTTGAGTCTCCCTTTGTGTGTTAGTGAGTCTAGAATGTTTCAACACGTCCATTTTATATCCCTCACCCACGTTAAGGGGCCGTGACCACATTTTTCCTAATCTGGAAGCTGGGCGGAGCTAACAGTGTGAAAAATATGTTGGTGCGGGCTTTGTTAAGACCTCTGAGCGGATTTAAAAGGGTGTATACGTGTTAATTACGGTCATGTGTATATTGTATTCAATCACCGGATCGTGGTTTTATTAAACTGGCATCCATTGCCAGTGATATAACTGGTAATTTGGTGGTTTCGCAGATCCACGTCAATTTTATCTATTTAAACAGGACTCTGTCCCGGCTGCCTCGTTATCTGGAATCGAGACCATTCCACCTTGCAGCTGTTTCGTCGCATGTGAAAATACCTGTCTAAGTGTGGGAACCGCCAAACGCCTCGCTTACCTTTCTCATGTTTTCTTACTACATGTACACTTGTAGTATAAGTGTTTCGCTTTATTGTACATGAGTTCATTGCTACTACATGGCAGGTTATTTCAGCAGCTGATATGTGTGCCAAATTTCAAGATATCATAGGTCCGATAAGGTGCTCATTTGTGAGGTTCCCCGCTGAGCCTAATTCACATTGTAATTTTGGCGTCGCTACAGATCTTTAGAACTAAGGTTATATGGTCACAAAAGTGATGTCAGATGAGCATGTACTGCCTCGTGTATTTTCAATCATCTAAAATATTTTAACCAATGTGATGGATTCCACTCTGTCCCAGATAATTTTCACTTGCAATGATCTTATTAACAGAAAAATTGTTGAAAATAATTTAATTAGATAAATACCTCAAATTTAACTTTTAGAACTCGCAATTAAAATGTATCCCCTATGTAAAAGAACTAATTATAAATGATATTAATGTCTTTAAAATCACTTTCTTTGATTAAAATATTGTCCTGTTTGAAATATTTATATATTTATGTCTGTCATCTGTAAGTATATGACAGAAGATGCTATGGTAAGCTTTATACCGTCAGTTTTACTCTTATTAACAAAGCTAAATTTAATCAGATATTCACTTCTTCAAATCTAAATTCTAGTTCTCTCTTATCCAATGGATCTCGAATCACAAATACCCTTCAATCAAACGTTATCCATTCTTACCGTAAACTTATCATTTAATTATCTTATTTCCCTTTTCTCTTATAAACTTATTCGACACTTATATTTTTTCTCTTTACAGGTCCCATCCGATCATTTCTTCTTAATTTCACTTACCATCCCATACCCTTCTTTGCTAAAACCTCTTTTACATATTTCCTCATCACATGCATATATACCCCATACCTAATAGTTCATATTTCTCTTTACACTTATCACACTCAAAATGTACTTGAATTATTGTTCTTCACTGCTTATTAGTTCCATGCTTAGTTCTTATCTCCCACAGGATTACCAATACATTTGCAAGCATACGCTCATGTAGCTTTTTTTTACATTCAACTCACGAAATCTTGGCGAACTGTGTATTCCCTAAACTTTTTATGGAGGTCTACTCCATTCAAACCATAGTCATTTAGCATATATAATCTCTTAGATATATATTTCACTTCTTCGGACATTATTTTCAATATCTTTCTAAAGAGGAAAATGTTATAGACAAGTAGATTTGTGTCAATTATATTCAAATGGCGTAGAGATTATTTTATCTCCATAGCAAGGCATCCGAAACAATTCCGTCGGTGTAAATTGATATTTCCAATGATATTATTTAAATTTAAATAAACCAATCACCTAGAAACCCATCTATCTCTTGTTAGACATCAGGAATCGAAGCCTTTGGAATCGTAGTAGGAGAAGTTGAATTATTAGTTATTTTTATTATATAGACCATGCAAAGAGCAACAGTGAAGGTTTTGCAAATTTTAACACCAAGAGGTGTCAGTGCATGGCAAGGCACAGCAAGAAATAAAGGAAAAAGAATTAAAAAGCTCACGGTTACGGAATAAAAAAACCTTAGCCAATCTTTTAAACTTATCAAACCCAGAAGCAGTCATAATATTTGTGAGCAAGTTACTCCACAATCTACATATGGGCGGTAAAAGGCACTTAAAAAACTGAGATGTAGAATGACGACTAATTTCTAATGCCATTGATTTTATAGTCTCAGAATACCTAGTATCTTTGGCTGGTTGATAAAACCTCGGCAAAAATTTATGCAGAGAATGATTTACATCATGCATTACTTTAAATAAAATACAAAGAGATCCGACATCTCTACGTAAAAGTTTTACAGAATTAAATGCACAATCAAGCAATCTCAAACGAGAGTCTGCATAAGAACTCCATCCAGCAGTGCAATATTCAAAATGAGGTAGAATAGAAGAAAAGAAACACTTGCGAAGAACAACATCATCTTCATAAATTTTCTTAGATTTACGAAGATTGCTCAATTTCTGCGAGATATCCCGAGACATGTGTCTTAGATGCGTTTCAAAGGTGAGTTTCGAATCTAGATTACTCGCAAGAGCATGATCTGGTCAACCTCGCTAATCAAAGCTTCATTTATTACCAAATTGGAATTTTCAGATAAGAGAGATCTAAAACGACTCACAATCATTTCCTTAGACTTACTAGGGTTCAATTTCATACCTCACTGAAGACACCTGCAATGAATTTTATTCAAATCCTCAATGAGGCTGTATGTAACACTCAGTCTCATTGCATGAGATGGAACATAAGCATAGAGAGAAGTGTCATCAGTATTTGCTAGAATTTTATTAGCGATAATAAAGCACATGTCACTAGTATATAATATAAAAAGCAAAAGCCAAAGAATGATACCCTGAGGAACTCCAGAATATACTCTAGAATAAGGACTAAAACACTCATCGACAAAAACACGTTGTTGTCTATTAGTTAAAATACTTAAGACTCTACCACCAATGCCAAAAGACTTTAATTTAAAAATCAAACCATTATGGTTGACAGTGTCAAAGGCGGAACTAAAGTCAAAAGAGACAAGCCTAGACTCACAATTATTGTCTAAAGCACACTTCATTTCATGTACTAGCAATAATAGGGCATCAGCAGTGCCTAGTCCCTTTATAAGGCCAACCTGAGTCACTGGAAGAAACTGTCTCAAATATATAGTAAGGCCTTTGGACAGCAGACTTTTAAAGACTTAGATAAAATCTGTGTGATGGAAATGTGCCTATATTCACTGTAAGATAGATATGATGATGATCCTTTGTGAATTTGGATAATGTTGCCTGAACGTAGCTCTAGAATTGCAGTTCTGACGGGCAATAGCAGTTCTAGTTTTCGACCAATCCCAGACTGTCTGCGACTCAACCCCTTTTGAGAAAAGGCTCCTCGGACCTCTTTAAATTCTTTATTTCCTCACAACTGATTTATGTCATCGTCTCGTAATTTGAACACTTACTCTTTTTACTAATCAATTCTCCTCCATTTTTGCATTCTATAGATTCCTACCTACATATTTATGCATATTGATTCATCTCAAGTGCTGCTGTTACCTTACTCAACTGCACACTGATGCATCTACATTTGCTGCTAGAGATTCTTTACTTCACATTTCACATCTTCCAGATTGCCTTCATGATTAAACCCCATGAAAACGTATAAGAAAGACATTGTGTCAAGAAAAATCTATAAAGAAAGAAGAGAAATTAGAATAAGTGAAAATGTTTGGAGACCTATAAACGCAGATCCTCCTTCAGAAATTGTGGCTGTGATGTCACACTCAGGGTGTTGGGACCTCGAACGCGCATTAGCTTAAAAAATTGGCGCAGCATCCAACTCATCCTACAATTTAGGGCCTTCTTTATTAACAGCAGGACCATTTAGAGCTGGTCCTGACTGCAATCCATTGTAAGGAGCTTTTATCTTCGTCAATAATCTGTGTTGAGCATTTAATTGTTTAACCAAGTTGAAAAATTCTCCTTATTAACAAGGCAATTGTATCTGTTGCATTTACCCTTTAACCAGTGCTATCACTTTTCCTTGATTAAAAGATATTGATTTCTAATGCTTCTGGCGAAAAAATTAACATTCCTACCCACATATTAGCATTGTAGAAATTCATAGGGAATTGGACTTTTTTACCTTCAAATTTATTTTTTTAAAGTGTTATTTCCCCCGACTGTCATACTAGATAGTGCGACATCATTATTATCGTTCCATATGGTCACTTCTAAATTATTGTCATATTTATAAACATATGAATGTCTTTCTATTTTTTCCATATTTCTACAGTTTTCAACGGGTAATTTATTGTGTGATTTTCGCGAAGTCTACGTGTCGCTCTGTAAAGCAATTCTCGTAGACAATCAATCAAATTAAATGATGTGAAAATAATTATTAAAATAAAGATAATAGTTTACTCTATCACAAAAAAGATAACCTTTCTAAATACTAAGAGGTCTCAAACTCTTCAATGTGTTAAAACTTGAATTGTCTTGGTAGAGAAAAACTTTATATGACAATCCACTTAAGATGACAGTCATTCACAATTTATACTTAAAGCTAACTAGTTTATCCTGTAATTAACTGAAGAATGTTCATTCGCCTTCTTTCATTTACTTTATCTTACAAAGGACTAAAAAAGGTGGAACTTAGTTATACTCAAGTATTTAGATAATGCTATTTACTCTAGGCGAAAAGAGTTTTGTCTAGAAATATATACTACAAGAAATACCAAACTAATAAAATTTCCAATTTCCTTTTCTGTGAAATGAAAACTATGCGCATTTTTATCTAGTTATCCGTTTATATTAGTCTCTTATACAGAGGTTTATAGCACTGGCTTTTAAACCATCTCAAACATCCGCCATTATGAGGACCCTAATAATTCTGTCACCAGCTTATCAACATTTTATAGCACGTTTTTCTTTAGCACTTCCTTATCGATTTCCTACACCATATTTTTAATATGTGAATTTTTCCTATTACGATTACATAATATTCTTTTAATCCATACATTCATAATTATTTTTAAAATTCTCCTCATTGTAGACGTCTTAAAAGAAAATGGCTTCATGTTTCCATGTAACTTTGGCGATTACTCATTCCTCTTCAAGTGCACAATAATCACTATTTAGCATCATATCTTCTCCCGTAGCTGATCTTGGGGTTATTATAATAGTTCTTCCATCACTTTCATAGTTGATCTTTCACTTTCAAAATTTGAGTCAACTGATGGCTTAGGAAAACTTCATAACATTAAAGTTGTCAATTGACTATGCTATTCCAGTAATGAATAAGCCAAATATATTATAATATCTATTGCGATTAAACTATAATCTCGATTTCAATTACACATCATCATATGTCTACACTTCCCACAGAAAATCACTTGCAATATACAATACTCTTCAAGGACAAATGTATTCATGTGAATAGCAACTCACCTGGGGGTTAAACGATCATGTTAACATGTTAAAGTATGTAATGTTAGTATTCTTTCACTTTCTGAAAAAATATTGAGGATTACCACGTACCTTCATTTCCACGGCTCGCAAGACAATATGTTTTTCGACAAATTGACGTATTTTCACAGCTGTAGATAAAAAGTTAACTGTATAAATTACCATAATTAATTTCTTCTAAATTATAAATAAATAAATTTCTTTATGTTAAAAGTATAAAGAAAATATTCCGTTACATATACATATATGTTCAATCCCATAGCTTTTTTTAAAATGCAGGAAAAAATATCGTCATTAGAACATGTTGGAATTATTAATTGAAGAAAAGATGCTTTCCACGCACGTTTCTTTCAGCTCAAGAAGCTAATTTTCTACTTTTTATTTTAATCAAGAGAAGAAAAATTCAAATTTTCTCTTTCTCATCTTCATTTATTCATCGATTTATATCTGTTGAGGCGATCAACTACCCATTTTCAATTCTACCCTATATTTTTTGTTCAAAGTAATTCTAGATAATCTTTTTTTCATCTTCACTTCTAGGTCTGCTGGGAGGAGCTGAACTCTAAACCATATATAGTTTCATTTTGAAAATAGAAATTTAATTAATGAGGCCATAAAGCAGGGGCTATTTAAGTATTAGTGATTTATAAATATTTAAGGGTTTACTTTAGGTTTTTCTGTTTGTTTCAATAATTTTGGGACAAATTCCACATTTTAAGTCTTAACTTTGTACCATATAAAACTAAAGATGAACTTTCATTTGCATTACCTTGTAAATCCGAAGAATGTTCTGTATTTGCTCCAGTATCAACATCTTTAATCTAAAGTCCATATGTCACAAAACTAAAGTATTTGATAAAGTAATAAAATTAAGGTATCTAAACTTTTTGCGAGTGCAACTTTTAAAGAAAATATATTCTTTCCGTGTCAAATTCTTATATCACAAAATTTCCTAAGAATGTAAGTCAGAGACGAAGGACAATGCTAAGGATAAGAGGATATGGAACAGAATTAGAATAACAACAGATAATTTTGTTAAAGTAAGATTAATTTATTATATTCTAAAAAGATATTTACTCAAGTAAGTAAATTATTCAAGGATTCTTTACTTTGTAGCAAAGTAAATTTTATGCACTTGCAATGCTAATTTTTTGGTTTGCTAGCAAGATAACGGTGTTTTAGGTGCTACTTAGCTATCTAGCACAAATATTAAGCAATGAGTAATATTATAGGATCCGTTTAGTATTTTAAATATTTGGATAATTTGGCCTCGTAGACGGAGATGGCCAGTGCAAGTAAATTTAGGGGCCGCGATTCTGTCCTTATAGGATTGATTTATAAATTTTATTTTAACTTCGTCGCGCGACATTGGGTGATATTCAATATTTCAAAATCCTTTCACTATGTTATTTGGATTACATAATTACAATGAACATTCACAATAAGGCTTTATAAATATTTATGAAGGGAATGAAAAATATCTGCTGAGTCAAACGATATAACTTTTGTTTATAGGAGCCAATCTGGCGATTGCATACTTGGGCATAAGTTGCCGTAATCACTGCAGCCTACGACTAGGCTATATTAAAAAGCAAATAACAAGTAAATAACAAATAACAAGGATAAAAAGATCATAGTCCTAAAAATACAAAAACAATGCAAATAGGTAACAAAAAGAAAGCGCACGCTATTGTCTGGGTTATGCCCCCCCCGGCGCAGGAGCATGCGACTTACAACAAGGTAAAATAGAGTGGAGGAGACCTGCTTACTCCAAAAACTCGTATATTCCACAAGTCAGTGTGGACGAACCCGTCCCGAGTACAAGGGACAAGCGGTAGTGACCCTGCTCATCCCAGTACCGGGAGAGGTAACGTGCGCGAAGATCACCAAGACTGGGACATTTAACAATAATGTGCCAAACAGTCTGTTAGACAACGCAGGCGAGCACTCCATCATATGGCGGTAATTCCCTTGAGTGTGTCCAATGCCGTCCATGCATTGGGAGGTATGTCCATGGGAACCATCGCGGCGCAATGCCATGTAACGTTCCCCTCGACAAACTCCCATCTTTAACAAGTCGCCTGGAGGGCAGCCCGTATTCCTGCCATGTACTCGGTATGAGAAAGAGCGAAACGCTAGTCTGGTTACCCAGTCCTCGTGGGCTTTTTGGCTCCCTCATATGTGTGCTCATTCTCGGCAATATTTTTAGAAACCCAGCAGAAGATAATCTCGATAACAGCCCTGGTCGCCAAAACCATGGCGTTACGGATATAGTGAACCAGAGGATGCGCTTTGTGAGTCGCTATAAATTACAATCCGGTCTCCGAACTGGGCACATCGCGTTATCTGCCGTAAAGTGCGGTGTATTGTATTCAGCTCAGCCATGAAGACAGACGAAGCGCCTGGCAGAGCCCCGCAGACTTCAAACAGAGGGAATACCTCGTGGAAACCGACCCTCTCCTGTGACTTGGAGCCATCCGTATACACTAGCACGGTTCCAGCGTGACACCTTGGGAGCAGAGGTGTGACGAAAAATATACAGGGTGGCATCCTGGACAGACCAGGGGTGCCACCGGCCTTAGATATTTATCTAGCTCTTGAAGGAGCTTCTTAGCCCTAAACCCAAAGGACTTAGGGTACGACTGGCGTCTCTCGGCGACAAAGGCACCGTCAAGATCAGCTACGGATGCAGTGAGAGCTGTGGGCGAAATCGAGTAGTATATCCCAGCCTCGATAAGTGGGCTTTCAATGGGGAAAGTGCGAAAGGTACGGGTCGCCAAGCGATGTCCGGTGTGTTGGATCGAGTTCACCTTTCACAATACACCTCCACTGCAGACGCATAAAACCCGAATCCGTTGTCAAGATTCAAAAGAACAGAGGATCGATAAAAAAGTAAGGCAGTAGTCCTATCAGTGCCAGGCGCTGAACGTCATGGAACGAAGAATATATACGGCGCCGGTACAACACACCCTAAGGCGTCAGTCAAATACAAGACCAAGGAAACGATGCGAGTCCACCACTTACAGGCGCACCACATTGAGAAACAAGTCAGGGTCAAGTTCAAGCCATGGATGGCCGAAGAAATGCACCACTTTACGATTGGCCAAAGACAACCAAAGCCTGTGCAATTCGGCATATCGAAAGACCCGGTTCAATGCCTATTGAAGTCAATACTCCAGAGTTGGCATCTGTGCCGTGCCAAAAGAGATCAAAAGGTCGTCCACGTAGAGCGTGGCAAGAACATCTTCCAGCAGCACAGACGTGGTTTCGTTGATGTTCAGGGCAGAGAATATGACACTGAGGACACCTCTATGCGGGACATTCTATTCCTGTTTAATTTAGCCGGAGAGGGCTCCCCCACCCATGCGTGTAATCGACGATCTCGCCCCTTGACCCCTCGCCCTCATCAAGTGGAGAGTCTCCATAATACCTTATCGCCATGCGGTATCATAGGCTTTCTCCAGATGGAACAACACCGTGGCGCAGTGCTGTCTACGAAGGATGGCCTCACAGATGGCATTTACCAGTCAGAGCAGAGCATCTGACGTGGAGTGGAACTTACGGAAACCGAACTGTCCAGAAGAGAGATGGCCTCCGTTTTACAAAACGAACGATAATCTAACATATATCAATTTCTCCATCAACTTGCACAGGCAGGAGGTTAGATAGATTGGGTAGAAGCCGGCCAGGGTAGAGTGATCTCTTTACGGTTTGCAAAAAGTGAGCACAATAGCGATTCGCCAGGAATCTGGGAGGATACTTCTACCCAGTTTCTGTTGAACAAATCTAACAGAAAGCCCATGCATCAATTCCCCAGATGTCAAAGCATGGCGTATGTGACATTGTATGAACTGGGGGCGGTGTCCGCGCACGAAGCGAGAGCGGAACGCAACTCACTTAATGTAAACCTATCGTTAAAGGGTTCTCCGCCTCTGGAGGTAAAGCCCAGTCGGCGGCTTTCCTTAACATTACAAAGCGCATTGTATGCTAGCGGAGCAGTATCCCAGCTAGAAAAGGTGGAGAATGCTGTCGCGAAGAACTCCGCCATGGGCGCAGGGTCAGAGATTACGGTTCAATTCTCCTGAAGAACAGGAAATAGGTTCCGTTAACAATGGTTAAGTGAAGACAGGTATGCCCGCCAAAAAGACCAGCGGGTGTGTTTCGAATATATCGGAACCCAGCTCTAGCTCGAGGAAATTCACCGACAGAGAAATCGTTTGGGTGGCGCTTATAGCGCAGTTAGGCATAACACTTCTGTTTGAAGGCTGTCTTACACTCAGCTGACCACCACGGAAGCGGTTGGCGTGCATAATGGCCAGGCGTTCTATGAATAGTATTTAGGCTCACGTCGATGATGTTACAGAGAAGAATACAACAGCTTCATCTATTGACCTAAACTCCTCGACTGAGTCAGATAAATTAGTCATTTCCTGAAATACGGACACTCACGCCAGTACCAAGCACTACCGTTGACAGCGCTCCAGAAAATGATATTTGAATGGGAGAGTGATTGATCACTACTAAGTCATCTACTACCCCCACCGAAATTCAGACTGTGCACCCAGAGAGCACAAAGATAGATCGATACAGTAAAATGAAGCAGTTATCGGGCAATGATGCGTGAACTCATCCATATTTAGGACACAAAGCTCCAGCTCTTTGATCAGGACACCAAAGACTTGACTCCTTGGTTAATCAAGAATTCTCCTAGCAAGAAAAGGATCTCTGCAGCCGTGCTAAGACGTGCCAAGTCGGCTAACAGGGAAAAGTAGGCATAAATAACAGTATACATCATATCCAGGTGCAACTGCACAGCTACGGCTAGCCGGGAGGTATCTACAGTAAAGAGAATAACGGATACATCATGCCGGATGTAAATCGCGCATCCTCCCGCCCAGCCTTTATCCCGTGGTGATGGGGTATAAAAACACTTATATCTCGGCACAGTGGGCAGTGGTCACGCGCTCAGCATGCTCTTCTGAAAAAAGCTAGCTAACGCGGAACAAGAGGAGACGAGCCTCCGCAGCTCCTCTCAGTTAGCAACTTCATTAAAGGAATATACCTACCAGGCTTAGTTCGGAGGAGATGCGGGGCAATCTTCGAAAAGAAGACCCATACGGGAATGGCCGTACGCTTTACTGAGGAATTATCGGTGGAGGTTGGGCCTGCCATGCGAATCTTTTTTCCCTTCCGCCTTGAAACCTTAGGCGAGCGAGGCGGCTTCGGAGGCGAGGATCCCTCTTTGGCAAGATCCACTCTCTCCGAGCCACCCAGCCTACCACTGGTAATGGGCGGAGCCAAAACTCCTTTGGTGCTTAGTGCTGTCCACCTTTCGGACGGGCCAAGAGAAGAGGGTGTCTTTCTTAACATTGAGGTATAGGAGTTCCCAGGCAGCGCCGAGTACGGCGGGACCAAGTCCTTATCCTCACAAAATGAGAGAAGATCCTAGGCTTGAACGCCCAGGATATCCTTCTCAAGGAGATACTAAACACATTGCATAGAAGAAGCCGGGTGTGGCTCTCCGCAATTTACGCACTTGGCCACACACGATTGGGACTAATTGTTTGAGGCCTTGGAGCAACTTAGACATAATTCGGGTAACCCCCAATTCTCGGGTCTACAAGAACGATTACTATCGCAGAAGCGGTGAGAGTAGTAGCACCTCGGGGCGGTGTAATGAATGCTCTCATGTGGTAGCGATAAAAACGGGCGCGAACCGACTCAGGGCGTCTGTCTCAGTCGAGCGTGACGAAGAGTTTAGGGGGGAGTCTCAAGGCCCCTTCCTGTTTTCTCATCACACGTTCGATCTGGACCGCCCTTGGTCGGCCAGCTCTAAGGTGATGTCATCTATGGAATATTCCATAAGTTCCCTCGCATAAACTACTCTTTTCACAAAATTTATGGTAGAGTGTGGCGTCACACTCACAGGCGTGCCATCTGGTTTCCGAAGGGCGCTAATCATGGCCGCCCTGGAGAGATTCGATTTATTCCCCAAAAGGCTCCCATCCGAGAAAGGAGTCACCTTGGGTCATCTAAAAATCACTATAGCTAGAGCTCTCTTATGATGGATCATGCCCATAGCCAACATGCTGCCCTCAGTGAAGTGACTGACAAGGAAGCGTTTGAAGCCAGCGAGCTAGAAAACGCAATGTAGCCTCTGAATGAGGAGCCTCAAAGTAATTGAGGTTCCGGTCTGCTCATTTTAGTCTTAATCTGGGGCTCTTTACCTAGAAAAGCAACGAGGCTGGACGTGCCGATCTTGGCTTGGTTGCTTACCAAAACGGCATCAGAGCCGTCCGTCTCCGTGGCTCCCTCGGAAAGATAGAGGAGCCAGAGTCTTTTTAGTCTTCTTTTTGTTTCTTTTCTTTTTAGGGAAGGAGGACGGGGAATATACTCGATTTTCTCCTCCGCAGGCCAGAGCCCATAGGCAAAATGGACGGGCTTAAGCAAGATGCATCTACGAAATGGAGAATGTCTTGGCTGTCACAAGGGTACGAGCCGGGGAAGGAGATTCCTACTCGTCTTGAAAGGTTTCGGGGGCCCGAGCAGTAGGAGGAGTAACCTGCAAATGGGAGGACTCGGGTTCAGTGCTTAGCACCGAGCCGTGTTCGACCCCGTACAAGATCCTACCATCTTGGGCTGTGTCATCTAAGGAATCCTGTCTATCTCCGGCGGTGGGCCTCCATATGACCTTCCTCCACCCGAGATATCACCGATTCCATTCGAGTTTCCTTTTTCACCTAATGCTTGCGAACTGGTACCGGTCGAGGAAGAGAGGGGGGGCATGTATATATACTCCCTGTAAGCTTGTGAGGCACGAGTGCAGGATGCTAAAGGGCAACGGGCGCTGCGATCCTTTGGTCGCTTAAGATGGTTGGCCCTACCAAACCGCTTCCATCGGGAGCCCTCAATTATGTGTCGCTTGCCTACTTTCTTGGTAGTCCACTTAGAAAGTGAAGGGGGGACTGCCGCTGGAGAAAGGGAGTCAGTCGCCATTGGGTGACTCCAGAGAAGAGGGCGAGGGAGAGTCCCCTATAACCTTAGGGCTAAGAGAGGAGTAAGCTTCCTAACCAGTCAAAGAGTTTGGGATGGTCCCCTGCGAAGGCACAGGTAGGAGGAACTTCCATTTTTTCGGTGGAGCTGCCCCAAGGTGGCTCCTCAATGGTACTGGGGGGAGTTAAGAGAGGTTCTTTTTAGGTTTTTATCATCGATCATGTTGCCCCTTTACTTGTCACGGAACGCAAACGCAAAGCACCACATGCAGCAGCTCGCTTTGCGAGGGGTGAATATGGGGCCGGCAAAACAAGCAGCGGCCATTCAAGGCCACTCTTCCCGCCTAGTCACTTGGCAGCCCATCAACATTGTGGCTCCACCTTGAGTACGGCGTAAGTTTGAGAGACATAGAAAGGAGGAAGAAAGGTTATGTGTATGAGGTTTGGGTGGAGATGAAGCAAGTTGTTAGAAACCCCACCACCCCAGGCCGTAGCTCAAGGGTGAGGGAACATTGTCCCCTTCCCCCTCATCCCCGATCCAGGATAGTTGGGTAAGAGGAAGCTGGTCGGCGTCTACTCTGTGAAATTTGAGCGCGGCCAGAGAAAGATGTGGGAGAGGTTGTAGGGAAAGTGTGGAGGTAGACTGAAAACAGAGACTGTCACAAAGAAGTAGAAGAAGCTAAGCTGGGGCCGGATGGGGCACTGAGTCTCGTCAGCACGGCGGCTAGGAAGGCAAATCACCTCGCTCCTTAAGGAGGATTTATGTATATGGCTTTTATTAAGCTACAATGTATTGATAAGAAAATTTTATATAATTCGTGATTAAGGAACATAAATCCTTATCTATGATTATTATCTATAAATTTGACTATTCATATTGTAATTTAATCGGGGATTATCATTACCTATCTGCATCACCTCATATTTTCAGCGTTAAATTTAATGTGCTTAGATTTATATGATTTTACAAGATTAGTGAACTTTTTAGAGTGACTTTATTCCACTCTTCATCCACCAATATGTCCATTTTAAGAATGTTGTGAGGGTCTCTCTTTTGCCCACGGTTCTTCATCTCCCATCACAGATTTTCCATGTATTTCAAAGCTGGGCTTTTAAAACTCTAATGGAGTACATTAGTGTATTTTCTTATGTATTTCTGAGTAGATTTGCTCGAAATTTTGGGATTGTTCTTTGATGAAAGGTGAAATCCATTCCAAGTCCAAATTCTACTGCTAATTACTTCAAGTTTAGTTTAGGTATGGGCTGATAGATTAAGGACACAAGATCAAATCTAAAGCATATGATGCCTTAGTGCCAGAACCATCAAAACATCCGCATAACATAATAGAATCTCTTTACCTAACGCATAAACAAAGCCCTTAGCAGCCCTCTTCCAAAGAGGCTTCCTTCTAGGGACACGTCCATTAAATCCTTCCTAAAGTAAATAACATTTCAGCACGCAAGCAAGCAAATATTGCATGGTACAACATTTGTTTCTAATTATCTTCATCAGAGATCTATTATCTATATCGATGTTTCTTTAGAGGCCATCACACGGGCGATTAACTTAAAGCAATTGGATTTATACTTAAAAATAATATTCCTTAAGTAAGAAATTTGGAAAATTTACAAAGCTGAGTATTTTTCCATAACAACAAATGGCCTTTTGCAGGTTTGTAATACGGCCTTATGCAGATTATGAATGATCAGCGGTCTTCAAAGTTGCGCTCTTCGAAATGTTTTATCAGCAAATTCGAGATAACAATTGACAAATCTAGCGAGTAAATAATATCGTCTAACCTATTCTTATCGAACTTTCTACTCCACTCGAGAATGGTTTGTAAAACATATTACAAACTTCCTAAGACTCAGTTAATATGAGAAAATACGTAAGGAATCATTAAAACACCAAATCTATCCATTTTGCCTATTCAATTGCAATCGCATAATATTGACTTATATAGGAAAGCACCATTATTTACTATAACCTTTAGTATTAAATAATGTAAATATACGACAAAGGGAATAGAATGTTCTTGCTATTAATTAAGCACAAAAAAGAATGCAATCTAAAAGAATATATGAATATAAACCGAAATTGACTATATATCTAAGGTTGCTAATATTATGCATGGATCATATATATATATATATATATATATATATATATATATATATATATATGTAAGTATATATATATATGTAAGTATATATATATATATATATATATATATATATATATATATATATATATATATATATAAATATATATATGGCAGGTTTTATTAAAATCGACTGCTCTTCTCGTGTAAATGCTTTTCTTTACAATCTTCTCGATTTGTCTTGTGTTCGTCTTTTCTTAGTGGTTCAACCTGTTAGTTCGTCTACACGTGTCTACCTTCCGTTCGTCTGTTTGTTAACACATTTTTTATAACATATAAACTAGAATACATTTATTTATTTCCCATTTTAACTCTGAACATGATATTTGTCGTATCGAATTCGTCAGTATAATAAAAGAAAGGGCTACAGTGCATAAATTTCCTTTCACCTTTTTGCAATTAATAAATATCAGTCTCTAATGAACCCTGGTAGGCCTATTCACGGGTTAAACCACGAAGAAAATGCGAACACAAAATAAATAGAGAAGATTGAAAAGAAAAACATTAACACGAGACTAGCGGTGGCTTTCAATAAAAACTGCCATAATGAAAATATATATCGCAAGGAGTCATAAGGAATAGTAATACATGAAAGGACATTGATGACCATACCTGAGAGATACTATTTTGAGAAAGTCCTAACATGCAGTATGTATAAGAAAAAGCATAGCACAGATGAATGCTCTTCCCTCCCACCCCTCCAATCAGCTTTGGCTGGCACAGAAAGCAAAAAAGATACCTGATTTTTCTGTGAAAAAGGACACAATAAGGAATTTTAATAGAGAAGAAGAAACTTATCTAACTTTCCTCTATTTTCAACGCAATAATACGTTCTGTACAAATTCATGAATTACATCACTTAGTTTAGATTGAACAGTTCTATAGACAAACTATCAAAACCTCGGCCGGAATTCGATTCCACGTCCCCCAGATCTTAAACGAAAATTATTTCCCGTAAATACTATTCAGGAATGGTGGAAAATCCAGCACCTAACCATGGTTACGAGTAGTATTTTTGTTTACCGTGAACATCTTGCTGTCATTTACGTTTTCAACAGTCCTAACAATCTTCACAGTCACTATTAGCTAACCTCGTAATAGTCAAGTCTCCCCGCAAAAGAGTACCAATATTGAACCCGGTGCTGTAAACCTTTGTACATACGGAGTGTAGGAAATCGGAGTTTAAACTTGTACTCCAGATGAGGTATGTTGAGTAAATTATACTAGATGATGATAATCACCTTGTTTCGGAAAAAGAATTGCCTCTTTAAGTATTCATTAGTGTTGGTACCTTTTTTGCTAAATCGGGACACTGCCTCGAAAATTTTAGGTCGCTGCTGGGTTCCACACCTAGTCCTTTTCCAGGTCAGTCACCTCCAGAACTATATCTAATAAGTAGTAGCATTCTCGAGTATTGGCATAAACAATGTGCATCACCTTGCACCGAATAGATTATTCAAAGGCCCAATTTATATATAATTGCAAAGATTTCCGTAAAAAGAAATGGTAGAATCAATACTAATAGGAGAAATTCGCAATTTTGATCTTTCGGATGGTCAATTTAAATGTAGCTCCTATTCCCAGAAACTGATTGTAAAGAGTTTAGTTCATGATCTTAGAACCACACTCTCTGATTAACAACCATAATATTTCACTATCATATACCATAACTCGCTATTGAGTTCTTTCACTTATTAATATATACATAAGCTTTAAATTGGATTCCATGAGTAGAAATAAGGGCACATTCATGATTCTTAAACTTTTCTGATAACGTTCAGTCTCAGTGCCCCTCTTTTGGTCTGACAAAAAATGAATTATATTTTAGAACAAGGAGAAATATAGAATAAGATATTAAATAGTCAAAATGCCAATGAATAAAGGTCGAGACAAGTTGTTCTTTATTCAATTGAATCATAATTAAAAGCATGAAAACAAGATCAATGCGAATAGTACCACCGGTAGCTTACCGCTTTAAGTAACGGGCGAAAGACAACTCGATAAACTAAATATGAATTGATGAGAATATTAGTAATTTGGGGATGGGAAAGAAGTATATTAGGAGGAGGGTAGTGCCAAATAAATAGGTACCACGGTCACAACGATGACAATAAAAACAATAAAGTCAGCTTCTTATGTGCCATGGGAGTGCGTCTTTAATATGAAAACATAGCCTATTGGTAGGTTATTAACAAAAAAGAGTAGTTCCATTTTGTAATTAAATCATGCGACCGCACCTATAATATTCACTTCGGTTCTAGTCTTTTAATCTTCCAAAAATTATTGACACATTGAAGGGAATACAGGAAAAGCGACAAAGCTGACTCTGGAGCTGCAAAACAAATAATATAAAGACCCGATTTAAGAAGTGAAGTTCCTCTCGCTTGAAGATAGGCGCATTCGCAGCCAATTTCTAGAAGTCTTAAAATTTCTGACTATTTGCGATAATATAAACTTTGACTTTTCTTGAACGCATGAAAACCGTAATCAGAAGATATAATAGGGACTTTTTAAACAAAATTTTCAAGAAATCCGGGTTAACCCGGAACTTTCTTCCAGCTAATACAATTCCAAGTTCTCCAATCAAGAATTATTTTAAATTGGATTTGGGTGTTATTGATAGAGAATATTAACAGTCTTCACGGAACGGGCGGCTTTGAGAGTCTAAATATGGTAGTGCTAGAAAGAGTAGCTCTTATTTCTAGGCGTGTTGATGGGCAACTACGCTTTATAGAGTTTGTTTGCTCAGGAATTTATTAAACAAGCATTCATAAATATTTGGGGGAAAAACCTTAATGCCTCCTATTGCATGCAGTTTCTAGCCTTATCAAGCTTATTTTTTATGAAAGAGAGTCAAAAACGTTTTTGAAGTAGAAAATACCTATATGTATAGATTTATCTTCGTTAACCATTGTTATAATTTCTTCAAAGAAATTGACCAAATTGGCTAAACATGAGCACAGCCTCGAAAGCATTGCTCTGAGTACTTTATTAAGTTATTTACCTCTATAATTTCCATAATCCGATCTCAAACATTGTACTCCAAATGTTTAACAACGAGAAAAGTAAGAGAATTTTGCTCAAATTATGTAAATTGGGGTCATATTTGCTTATTTCAATTTCTTACGGTACTATTGCCTCCTAAACGGTGTTTCGAATATTATAGAAATTTCTCTTTTCAAGTAATTTGCAAAGTAATTAAGTGCACTGTATTGATGTTATATAGGTAATTATTTGATAAAGGTCGAAAATCTAGCTTAAAAATAAAAAATATATATTTTAAAAATCCGTCATTACTTTTATGTGATATTTTAAGCAAAATATCAAATATTTTTCATTGCAATACATTTTGCTACTTTGTTTACCTAGCTATCACTTATTTATTTTGATGGGCAAAATGTTCTGTCCTATGATTGGTATTGATATATGTGCTGAACGTTCTAGTACAGGCAAAATGAATTCTTTTTAGTTACTCATTCAGTAAACATAAATGCCCGAACACCAAACCGATATATATTTAGATTTTTTAAACCTACTTTGATTTCTTTCGACAATAATACCATTTCCACGAATCTTGGTGTTTCTAAGCAAACATTCACAAATTTCTGAACACGTGAACAAATCGACTTCGAGTCTAAGCACTACTTGTGAACCGATATCAAATTGCGTTGAGGCAGATAATAATATAATTATATTATTTTAGGCAAAAAATCACCTGGTTACGAATGATGATGACCTCAATTATTGATTATTATTAAGCCTTTATTTTTTCTTCAATTGATTGTTATTTGAATATTGAATTATATTTACGATATAAATCTGAAATTTGATATCAGATTTAAAGAAAGCGCAAAGAGTCGTTCGGATGAGTATGATTGTAATTGTAGTTTTTCTTGTGACTTTATCAAACAAGAACCGATATATATATATATATATATATATATCTTAGAATTGCTCATAGTCTGGTCCAATAATTATTCTAGTCCTTGATCTGGACACACCGCTTTTGTTTAAGTCGATGGTATTGACCGTATGACTCAATATATATATATATATATATATATGTATATATATATATATATATATATATATATATATATATATATATATATATATATATATATATATATATATATAGGTAGGCTTTAATTCCTACTAGACGTGCTAAAGCTGGTTAGAGGCAGTTTTTGCCGTAGCCAGGATTCTTACTATAAAAGTCCAACTTGTTACTGGGGGAGGTTTGTGATTGTTGAATTCTAAGAGTAAATAATACAAGTTGAATGAATTAGCCGAAGGAATTATTAATTAAAGTCTTGCCAAGCGTACGTCAAAAGGGAGGATCCACAAATAAACACCCGTACAAAAGATAAACTTTACTTTACACAAATAAAATAATTAGCAATGGTTAAACGAGCAAAATTAAGGATTAAATATTAAACACTGACGTTAAGCATCTAGATTTATAATGACTCAATGGAAGTATCAATCACTGTTAATTAAATAGGTAATTTAAGAATAGAGAGACACTGGATTTACAGATTACCATTAATTGTGATGGATTGGAGAGACGACTACTCAGGTCCAGACGGGGTGGTTTGGGTGGCGTTAACACGAATTCTCGGGGAGAGGGGGGATAAGACGACGGGTTCAGGGCTGCTGGCTGCAGTTCTGGTTAGTTCACTCCTAACTGGATTTGACACTAACAAATAGTAACTTCCAGTAACTATTTGGATGTTCCTTTTCTTTTTAAAGTTACGTTGGCAACAGAGCGTATTCTTCTAGTCACAGACTCTGCGGGGCTGGATTTACTTCAGGAACACTTTGAGACAGCGACCAAGTTGTCGCGGCGGCGCGTTGGTAGTCGATACGTTACGGCAACGACTCTCGTTTAACGTGAGAGTTACGTGTTACGCGAGTTGGTTTGGGACACTGCTCTTGAGGGATGAACGGCGTTATTATTTATACCGAGGATTGTGGAAAATCAATAGAGAGATTCCATTCACGAAAATTCGCTTATCGCAGCGCCTTCTGGACAATCTCCATGGTATCATAGAGAAGGCAAATAGATTTTAGGCGTTAATGTGAGATAGGCCTTTTTTCGTCAGACTTCCTGTCGCCAGTTGGGGGAAGGGTGGGGGGAGAGAGAGGAGACGAAGGTCAACTCAAACGACAAATTTATTTCGTTCTTACGATTGTCTGGCGGCATGTGAGTATGTACGTTCCATACCCTCACAATATATATTACAAAGTAGCGCGTGAGTAGAGCAAGAAATGCAAAAATTCCCACAGGAAAATGTAATGCGGATTACATGTACTTTCGAACTTGTTCAGTTCATTCTCAAGGAATAACGCATAATTTTATAAAGTTGGTATATATATATATATATGAGAAACAACAAAGTGATACCCAGCCCATGTACAACGAAAAGACACAGAATAGAATAATATTATAAAACACGAGTTCAGATACCGGATATGAAGGATAAAACTAAATAGATAAGGTGTACTTTCGGAAATTTCAACTGTGAGCAAAGAGTGTAGACATTCAAGTCGCAAAACTAAATACATACACATGCATATACGAATGCATAAAAATAAACAAAAGAAACAACTAATTTAATAAATCAAAACGCTAAGATTTAAAATGGACAATTTCGTTATAAATAAGCCTTTGAATTCAGGGTCCAGTTTAAAGAGGCCGGGGAATATATTAAAATTAGTCGAGGAATTAATGAATAAGCATTCGAGAATATTTCTTTTAACAAAGTCATCAGATTTGTAAATAAATTTAGCCGAATCCCAATTGATAGGGTCACTGTTTTTATTTAAATGGATAAAGAGAGCATTATTACTTTATGCCCTTCTAATATTGTATTTAAGTTGTATCAAGAGTACACTTAATGATTTACCGGTTTGCCAAAGTATTGCTTAGGGAAGACCGAACGATCGACAGAATAAACGCCCCTATACTATTGTTATGAATATGAATCAACATTTTGTACATGGTAGACTGATACTTGAACATGACAGAAATATTTAACTTATTTAAGAGGCGGGGAAGCAAGTAAAAGGATTCAGAAAACGGTAAAACAAGGGAGTTCTTAAAATTGTAAGCAGGAGGGATTTTAATTCTGTAAAACGATTCTAGTACCAAATCTAGGCATCCTGCCACAAATATATAGGGTAGCAAACATTGTTACCTATTTCAAAGATCTTAGATATTTCAAGATCCAAGAATTCCCGGCTGGAGATTCGCAACCCCCGGAGAAACATTCAAATAAATACAGACCGTCTGACTTTATCATTATGATCTGAGTAAAGGTGAATATAAGAACCGGCGCTGGTAGGCTTACGATAGACCTAAAATTAAAATCCAGATGCAGTCCTTTGAATAAGTTCATCTAAAAACGAGAGAACACCATTTTGTTCGAGTTCAAGGGTAAATTTAATACAGGGAACCAGAGAGTTAAGTTCAGTAAGATAACCATTAACATCCTTAGAAGAAGGCAACAAACAAATAATATCGTCTATATATTGGAACCAAACAAGGGTAAAATCGATAATGGTTGGCAGTAAGGTAGTTTAAAAAAATTCCACATATATATATATATATATATATATATATATATATATATATATATATATATATATATATATATATATATATATATATATATATATATATATATATATATATATATAGAAAGAACAAGAGATAAGCAAATATGTACATATTTTGAGAAAAAGGATAAATGAAACAAGTGGTAGGAGGTTTCACACTTGCTTTTCTTATTCTGCCTCAGCATTTGTTGCAGAAGACACTCATCAATACACACATATTTACATAACCTATCGAAATTAGGGTGTAGGAAAAGATGAATCAATAGCTTCTTGGGATTATTCATTTAATTACGAAAATATACCATGGGAAAATAAAGATTCGTATTAACTATTAGCAATACTGCATTTATTAATTTTTTTATAAATCTATCTCCAAGAAATTAAAGGGTAGAAAGTGTTTCTAGGAAAATCGCATCAAACAGAATACATCGTATTATTAATTAAAATAAGCAACAGATTTATTTTGTATTCTTGCTTTAATCTACTTAAAAAGAATATAGGAATTCTCTGGATAACCCTAAAGTCTTACCCCTCTAAGCAAACGAAAGAGAAAGGAATCAATTTTGATTTCTGGAATCCTTCATGGTTATCTAAGAAGGGGATTTTGGGAAAATATGGATTACACTGATATATTCAAAGAATTTCCTCTATGCTTGGGCGTAATAGTTTCAGAACTTGGAAACTTCTCGTTAGAGTTACACAATAGGTAGAAGGATTGTGTTTTCCGAAGAGTAGAGGGGAATTCATTTAGTCGGATACTCTAGAGTGTAGTACAATAGTCCTGTTACACTCGTTACAGCGCTCTAAAAAAAACACAATGGTAGTTTTGATGCCAGTAGACACGTTTCTATTGCCTCTGCATATAAATATTTGTTTGAACTTTAATACTAATCAATGTAGCCACCCTCAGCGGCGAGCATGCATCAAGACGTGACCAGAAACCGCGCACACGTTGCAGGCGAAGTCGTTTTATATATCTTAGCCAGCAACACGTGGTTGATGGATAACAACAGATCGTAAAGGGTGCTGAAGCCGACGTTGTTCAGATATCTCACAAGACATGCGCACACAAGTTGTTGTCGAGGCATGCGCTCGGGCGAATCCGGTGGCGAAAAGTCCTTCGAACAGAAGTACATGTTCAACCCTAACCACTCTTGCACATTTAGGGCCGCTTGGACCGGAGCACTGTTATGCTTAAATATTTAGTCCGCCTTCTTCACGATCTTTCTTGCCCAGAGGAGGACTTTCGTGACCAAGATGTCCCTGTAATCAGCCGCGGTGTGCCAGTTACAGGGCGTAAACCAAACCGGTGGCATATTCTCGTCATTCAAAGCCACGACGCCGAGCATCATCAAAAAGGCCGGGCACTTGTTCGTGGACACGTAGCGAAACTCGGAGCTTACCGGTAACACGATAGTTCTGCTTGTTAATGAGTGGATCGACTGTGAAAGTTTTTTTCATGAGTAAAACTAAATATTCGACTTCCATGACTTGTGGCCGGCGTACAAGAGGACGGCTATATCGATTTTTTTTCAAATATCATCTTTTCACAT
Source organism: Ceratothoa steindachneri (assembly GCA_963969495.1). Taxonomy (NCBI): domain Eukaryota; kingdom Metazoa; phylum Arthropoda; class Malacostraca; order Isopoda; family Cymothoidae; genus Ceratothoa; species Ceratothoa steindachneri. The sequence goes on from OZ018323.1 coordinate 169,009,261, forward strand.
TTGCAGACAATGAAAACGACGTTTTAATGAGGCATGTTGGTAAAGTAGAAGTTTAAGTTTGTTTGACTGAGCTTTTGCCTCTCGATAGCTAAAAGAAACGAGTTTAAATAAACTTTTGCAAAACCCGGTAAATTTTATGATTGGCAACTGTCTGAATTTCGAGTAAACGGTATTTCTCTTCAGAATCCATTTTTTGTCTTAGAACATGCGGTTGGCATTCAGCTACGACATAGAGTGGATAGATTACAAGCTAGAATTTGGAAGTGGTAAAAATAAGTTCGCTTTTTAGCAATTAATTGGATTGGGTCCAAAGTTTATTTCATATAGATTTACTGAGATTACTTCTATGACAGGTGACTAACATAAAAAAGTAGTAGTATTTTTCCATTTTTAGTTAACCAATCTATAATCGTAATAGGGAAAATGAAGTTTGCGCAAATTATGGATGACTCAAAGTTCACTTTGCAAACTCTACTGTGGTTGGAACTGATGTATCTATGTTCGGTTCTGTAACTATGGTCAGTGGCACCGAAATGACCTCTCACGGGAACAAATCTGGGCAAGTATATAAGAACTCTGTGTTGCTTGGTCTTCATGATGCCTAAATTTGCCTAGTCCAGTAGTCTGGATGAACGCTCCTGGCAGGAAGCTCTCATAGGCAACTGCTTGTCTTACAGACCCTTATTCTCACGTAATAATACTAGAATTTCTAAGTAATTGACAATGCTCTTAACGTAAGAACCTTTATACTGACTATCAAGGTTTTCGCCTCCATTAGACTAGTAGCTCGTTTTGACGAATACAACCAGAATATAAGTAGCTTGAATATTTGGATTAGAGTTTCTAATCTACTTGTCAAAGGATAGGCAACCACGTTATAGTTTAAGATGGATAAAATATGCTACCATTTGTTTAAAAAATAAGTTCAAAATAAAAAAGAGGTGAAGGATTGGAAGAAGGGTTATGGAATATATATGCTAAATAAACCATTAATGTGTATATTTAATTAGAAAAAAAGAGTGAAAAAGCGAGGAAGGAATGATAATTTGAATTTTATCATTGATTTAAAGTTTGATTTTAAGGAAGTAACATTAGATTTATTATCATATAACACGAAATAGTCTAATAAACAATAGAGATACATTGGGTGGTATTTTAGATTTAGGGATTCTTCTCGGGCACAAATCCAGTACCTTAATATATGAAGAAACGATCACCTAAAGAAATTCCTTCGTCATTATCTTCACAATACTAGTTTATGAACAAAGTGTGGTCGACTCGCATCAACACCATATAAGTAACTGTCCGGTCCCCACCATTTCCGCCCTATTAAGCACAAGCCACAGAGAGGTATTTGCTGTTTCACTTTGTATTATCATGGTTACGCCCATTGAAGAAAGCCCTTTACGAACCACCTCAATAAACACCTTTCTTACAAAATCTTAGCCATTGTCCTCAGATATCTTCGCATTCTCTTATCAATGTTTGCCATAATCCAATTTTTTTTCATATCATCTCACTCACTCTTCTTTTTTCCTTAAAATATCTCATCTCTTCCTTTGTTTGTACACGTCTGTGTTGTCAGAGGAAAACCAGCAGCCGATTGAGACCCAGATCGCTTGGAATTGAGTTTTCTGATGTCGAGAAGAAGCTAAAATAAAAACAGCAAATGAGTGGATTTGATCTTCTAAGGACTGCGGTTTTATAAAACTGGATAGAAAAAGATCGAACGTCTCCTGTGACACAGTTAAACATGATACAAACCTTTTATTTTACAATATACTTCTATCATATCAGTCTTCTTTGACCCGCTTAGCCACACGCTCTCAATTTCTTCTCGTCTTTTGTGTCATTGCCGTATAGACCATAAACATATTCTCAAATTATATTACCCGCATCCAATTATATATATACATATATACACTGCTTAAATTAATGACATCCGTAAGGCGTACAACATTATTGGTTACAATCTCATTCTCATATTTTCTCAGGTCACATATATGTACGTGTGATTTTCAAAACGTTTGGTGCAAGCCTTAAATTTAAAAGATTATTGGAAAATTTAAAGTTAAAACACGTTTGATCAGATCTTTGCTTTGTGCTGATACCTGCAATGCCGTCATTTATTTCCTTGACGGATTTTAGGTAGTGAGGGACTGCTTAAAAGAAATTTGTTATTTTTTATCCATGGAAAAATATATTTTTGAGATCAGAGCTTTTATTAAATTTAAAAAAACTTAATTGGAAATCCCAAGCTATTGTCGATTCTTTGCAGCATGTTTATGGCGGGTCTACCCCACATAGCAACACTGATTTAAGCCAGATAAAACGTTTTAAAGAAGGATGAGAAGACTTTAATACAACACTATGACGATGAAACCTTTTATTAGCACATCTGATATTATAACTTTTATTCCAACTGCCTACGAATTTTTTCAACTATCATTAAGTTAAGACATCTTGTATGATTATCCGTTTTAAGCCATGATTGAGAACTGAGTTGGCACTCCTAAAGAAAATTAGATCTACTTTTGCTTACCTTCTTTTTACAGCTCCTAATGATTCTTTTAATAATTATCTATGCTTATCTTCGCATTCACACAAACTTCACGTAACATTTACCTTCATTTCGAATACTACGCCTTATTTGCTACTTTCACGCACTGATTAATTACTTGTTTACTGCTCCACCGGCGTCTTCATATGCTTCTTGAAAACTTTAGCTGGCAGTATCAGTGCTGATGGAAAGTTTATCGGTGTTTTCTGGCCAAATATTTTGACTACAGGATTAAACATCTACAAAATTCAGCATTTTCCTTTCCATCTTCTCTCCTAGTTTATGTAAGGGCATACAGCCTCCTCATTACTCAATTTCACTTTCTGAAACTTGTCCAACATTTGCTCTTTCACAAACACTCACACTAACGACGATTGTTTGCCAATAACAAATTCAATTTCAACGCTATTGTTTTTCCGTCGCGACCAATTCACAATCATATGTATTCTCCCTTTCCATTCCCATTAATCTTGATGCATTACTATTCTATTTCATCTTTCCCTTCTATCTTGTGACGGACGAGTTACATACATATGATGTAGTTTTTATCTACTACCCTTTATGTTTTTTACAACATGGATTTTGTGCAGTCACTTTACCTAAATTAAATCATCTATGTAATGGAAGCTGCCTTTTCTTGACCTCTTTTCTTGCTACGCCATTATTGTACCCGAGTGTTTGAAGGATGAGTCGGCGAATCAATCAAGTTAACCCGATTGTGACGGATCGATGACTGGAGAAAAGTAGAAAAGATAAAAAAAAAACGTCTGAGTAATCAACCCTAATTTAATAGCACGCCACCCTAAATTTTATATGTGTATTTTATAAAAAAACACTGATAGGCCTATTATAGTAGAACATTTCAGTACTGCATAAAGGTGAGATGAATTTTATAGCAAACAAATATATATTAACCAGATAATCTGAGTATATACTAACGGTATGAGAATGTTTGCGTAATTTTTTATAATAAAATTTTCAATGCTCATGTATAGACAACATCGTTTTCACCTCGCAATTGCTTTAATGTTTACCGGTTTTAGCCGTGTGTCATAACCAATATATTAATCAATTAAAATGTAAACAATAAAAAGAGAACAACCCATAATTATGCAAAATGTTTGCATGAATATCCGCATAACAGAGAATGCTGCATTTGTACACTTTTGCGTATAAATATACAATAAAGAAGGTCTTCTGATTAAAAAGTTGCCTGCCCTCACTTATTCTGATTTCTGACCTTACGACCTTCAAAACTCTCAACATTCCCGGAGTAACCTTGGGAGGGCCTTGTTAATTCTATCATTCGGAAGAGAATGTAAACACCATAAAATTTTCAAGTTTCGTTAGAATCGGCCGAATAGTTATGATATTATTGCCCCCCTCCCCGCCCAATAATTCCCAGATTGCTTTTTAATGGAATTTGAAGATGTGTTTGGTATTTTTAATGTCATTTCATAAATTCTATCCTTTCCATCTTGAGCATCAGGTATTTGTTCTTCATTTTCTTCAGGAGAGAAAATTATTTCACATGTTGGCATTGAAACATTGGCCTACCTATTGTAAGCAACTATTCTTCCTTCACCTTCTTGTTGCTTTTACTTATTTGACTTGTCTATTTTACTCAAGGTAATTTCGAAAGCAAACCTGATGTGGTTCAAGAGAAGTAGTCATTTCTTCTTGACATTTAATGAAAGCTTTTTCCTTGACAGAGATCGTCACCTCCATAGAGGATTATAATTAATTTGAGTTTCCTTTTTTCAACCAGGGCAGCCAAATTCACAAGAGGAAAACCAATTTTACACTTGCACCTATGGATATCAACAGGTTGTCTAGTTTTGTTATTAAAGTGTCTTAGGCCTGTTGCTCTCCTCTCCCAAGGGATATGTTTTTGGCCTGTTCCAAGTTCGTTTGGATATGTTTAATATTGTGACTCTTGAATTTACAATGGGGGTTAGAAGAAGAACTGTTCCCACTTTTTAAGTACTTTTGGGTAAATATCCTTTGCAAGATTGGCTGCTGAGTAGTTTCTCGTATCTACACTTCAGAATGTCAACGAGAGTTTGGAATTGAGATGGCAACAACTCTGCTATTTTCAATTTAGGTGTTCAAATGTGTGAATGTCGCCAGCCTTGTCCTAATTTTAAACCCAATTGTAGATCAAATCCCATTGGTAGAATGGTAGTACTGAAGGCCGCGTAATCCTCAGCACACTGATGAATATGTTTCAAACGGTGAAATAAGAAAAAAAGTGAAATAGATATAATATTATTAATATAATAAGGGTCATTTAATCTCCTAAGATGACAAAAATAAGTCAAAACTTTTAGGTAGCTAACCAAGTAAAACTAAAATTATATTGAAATTAAAAAAAAACAAATTTAGAATTCATAAATAGGCCTGCAGATTTTGAGGGGGCCTCTTATGTATGTAATTAGAACGTTGTAAAGATTGAGACACACACTAATTGCACAGTATTCCTTAGTATAACATAATATACCACAGTATATTATAGAATATTATTTATATTATAGTACAACATAGCAGAGCATTGTATAACATAGCATACCATAGTATATTATAGCATAGTATAGCATAGTTTAGCACAGAATAGTATAGCATAGCATAGTCTAGCCTAGCCTAAAAAAGGATAATATAGTACATACATTAGCATAGCATAATAGAGAATAGCCTATCTTAGCATAGCGTAGTATTGTCTAGAATAGCATAGCCAAGTATAGCCTAGTATTGTCTTCCAGAGCCTAACCTAGCGTCGCCTAGAGTAGCCTAGCCTAGTATAGCCAAGATAAAATCGGCTACTATATCCTAGCCAATATTTCCTTGTATATGATAGCCTACTCTAGCATACTATAGGCTAGATTGGTTTAGCATATCATAGCATAACCACAGCTAACGTAATATAGCCAAGCGTATCATATTATAGCCTAGCTTAGTATATCCTAGACTAGCATAACATACAATACAATAGACTAGACTAACCTTGCATAGCTTATCCTATTATAGCCTTGGTTAGCGAGCCTAGCCTAACCTAACATAGTCTTACCTAGCATAGCCTAACATAGCCGAGCATAGCGCTTCATAGCCTATTATACTTTAGCCTAACCGAGGATAGCATAGTTTAGCCCTTTCTAGCCTAGTATAGCCTAGCATAGCTTAGCCTAGCCTAGCATAGTATAACCTAGCCTCGCATTAGCTATCTTAGACAAGTATAGCCAATACCATCCTATTATACCCTAGTTAAACATAGTTTAGTATTGTCTAGCCTAACATACTATATGCTATCCTAGCATAGAATTTTATAGCCTAAATTAACATAGTATATCTTACCCTTGTACATTATATCTTAGCATATTATAGCCTATTCTAGGCTTGCTTAGCAGAGTATAGCATATTATAGCCTAGGCTAGTCTAGCAGAGTATCAACCGAATAGTTATGAGGTTTTTCCAAGACAATATAATATCCGGGTAAACCTTGGGAGGACTTTGGCAATTATATCATTCGAAGGAGAATTTAAAAGAACATACGGTTTCAAATTTCGTTAGAATAGGCCGAATAGTTATGATGTTATTGCCAAAAACATTAATTCCTAGGCTAAACTTTGGAGGTCTTTGGCAATTATATCATTTGAAAGACAATGTAAAACAACACACTGGTTTCAAATGTCGTTAGAATCGCCTGAATAGTTATGATGTTATTGCCAAAACAAAATAATTCCCGAGCTAACCTTGGAAGGACTTTGGCTATTATAACATTCGAAAGAGAATGTAATACAACATGAGCTTTTCAAATTTTGTTAGAATCGGTTGAATAGTTATGATGTTATTATAAAAACAAAACGGCGACCTACCGTTCGACTGACATAGTGAGATGCAGAGTTGCTCGCGACTAAAACTTAATAATATCCATGTAACGTTATGCAAGCTGACTTAACGTCACTCTGCACAGAGCTATGTAAATTTAGTCTGGCAAAATTTGGTCTCTGAGCATTCGGTCTTGAAATTTAAAGAGTTAATATCATAAATACTTGAAAATAAATAAACTTATACATGGAAGTACATTAAAAACATGCTAATTGTTAAAGAATAACTCAAAACTAAATGAGTACGAACAATTAAGACACAATTAACTCCTAAGCTTTTATTAAAAGAAGTACTTGAAAAAATAACAAAATTTGGTCTCGAAAAATCAGATCTTATACAGATTCGAAAAAATAAACTTGTTATTTAAGTTTATAAAAAAATTACTTTTAAAAATATCAATTTGTTATCTTTATCGTAAGATTGTACAAGTTTTAATAACTTTTCATCTATTTTCTTATGCTTACTTTTATTTTTGTGGATTATCTCCTCTTTGAATGGGAATAATTTTCCTTTGCGTCAGTTTTTCCTCATTATGAAGAGCATCAAGGAGCTTCCAAATATTAGGATGCTTGCAGGTAAACGATGGTCTCAAAGCAGAGTGGAACCTTCTAAAGCATTTTTTGTTCTGGGCAATTCATGGATCACTCGATGGCAGATATTTCAAAAATAAATTGGATTCTTGGCTCTTCTGGCATACCACGTCTTCCTCTTTTGGGGCCAATTTATGTCAGTTCAAAATAGCTTAGAAATTCTCTTGATACTATTTCATCTTCGCATAAATCTTCATAGGTACTAATAACATCTTCAGATGGTAAGCAATTTGAATAAAATGGAATCGAAAAACCAGGCTGTTGGCACTAGTAAAGTGACGAATGTAATATTTCAAACTGCTTTTTCAAAATCAATCATTGCATCTTGTGGGTTCTTATTTGGCACCAATTTTTTACTTCATTAACAAAATTGTCATACCTTGCTTTAGTCTTGACAGGCAAAAAAGCAAAGGCACGGGTGAATAATTTACCGTTTAAATTAACGTGAATAGTGAAGAACTGATACCATATAGATGAAGCTGATTTAAAAGTGCCATCTCTTCCTAAATGTGAGGCATTCTTCAAATCATCAAGGCTATCATTTGAGGCAAAAATTAAGATTCTCTTTTCGTCATTAGAACCAGTGGCACATTGCAAGAACGAGGCATTGCTCTGAAAGCTAGTGAAAGTATCTGGTATTTCAAATCGTGTACAAGAAAGAGGCAAAGGAGGTGCACCAAAAGTCTTATTACACCAATTAGTTATATTTCTTTGAAACCGTTTGCAAATTTGGCAATTTATACTTTGCATATTCTCCAACACCACTTACTGTTTCTGAAATGAGAGCTCTAGTACTTGATGCAGCGCCCTTATTCACTTTGGTTTTTCTCTGTACGCACGCAAGCATGAGACTTATTACACATCTTAGTGCGCCCAAAGTTTCTCTTCCTCATCAACACTAAAATACTTAGCAGCCATAATATGGGTAATGTGCAATTTTAAAAAATATAGAACGTTGAACTCGCACCAGACTGCTCTTTAAGGAATAGCTTGATAATGAATTAAGGATCGTATCTTGGACACACTAAGTAACTTTCTTATCTGTTCAGAAGGATTAACACAATTTAAAAATATATCCGTGAGAATGGGATTGACCTGGACTTACCGACCCAGGAGATTACAACGCTCAAATAAAATGAATGAGGAACGGAACTTGGAAATTAGATACATTTCTCGGTATCAAATTGTGTTAAGCTGAATGAATAACAAGCATTCTATTATTAAAAGCAAATGTAGGCTGTCGTGGCATAGGTTGGACTGAGTGATGGAAGGAGTTAGTACTTACGGATTGTTTAAGTACTACTCCGTGATTAACGTTATATCTCTTTAAGAGTGCTATATATGTTTGATTATTATTATCTTGATTTTTGACTTCTTTAAACTTTAAAGGTTCCTCGTGCCAACTTAGCGATTCGAAGATAGAATATAAAAAATTGTTAACACAAAATAAAACTAATTAAAACATAAAAACAAATTAACATGAACCACAGAAATATTACGACTTAAATACACAGTAGGGTCTTCAATAATTTTTAAGTAAGGCTTTCTGACTTGACCTACTTGACATTATATTGATGGTTAACACACCACTCACTTCAATATAAAAATATGCTAACTGTCTCTACTGGAGTTTAAATACCTTTGTCCCTCCTGCGACGGGTTTGAGTCTGACCTTGAACTCAATGAGCCCAGACACCTCAGGAATCCTGCGGTTTCTTTGACGCGAGCCTCAGCCAGATGGTTGATGCGGACGAATAACTTGAAAGCCACAAGACACTTTGGCGAGTGTGGCAGAAAGGAAGCCACACGGGACTCGGGGATCTTCTTCAAGGGCTAGGACTATCCCTGTGCTTTAGGATGCACCAGGATAAGAGGGGTCTCTTTTACGAGAGTAAGTTGAACTTGGTTCTTAAACCAAGTTAACTTGACGTTCGGTGTGATCCCTGGGAAATGTGCTCGAGGGAGAGCTTTTTCTTCTTTGTTTCGGAATTCCTCAAGGCCCAGGATTTTCTTGGTGTTTTGTGCTACACCAGGATAGGGGGGGGGAGTTTCTCTGTCGAGACTAAGTTGAACTTGCACAAGGTGACTTAAAGTTCAGTTTGGTAACCAGGAACTAGCTCTAGGATGAGATTCTTCTTAGTTCCAGTCTTCCTCAAGGACGAGGACTACCTCAGTGCTTTGTGCTAGACCAGGATAGAGGAAGGGGGGCTTCTCTGACGAGAATAAGTTGAACTTAAACATGTTAACTTAAAGTTCGGTTTGATAACCAGAAATTAGCTTGAGGATAACCTGCTTCTTAGTCCCTTCTCTTGGTACCCGGCCTCTCTTGCCGGGGACTTCTTAACATGGCTGACTCCCGTATTCTTCCTCGTTTTTTCCCAAGTTTTAGGTATATATACCGTCACCCTACTGGGTTAGGGATAGGAGGGAGGGTGGCTTGTGGACGGGCCGCAGGAGGGTTCTTACTCCAACGGTTTTACTCAGGAAGTCTTACCTCTGGTCCTGCTGGGCCTTCGGGCTTGAGGAAAACGTTTCTCCAATTTCGTACTTAAGGTGTAATTGAATACACACTCGTAGGGATGATCTTGCACTTTTAACCGTTCTGCTTTTCATAGGGACGATGGGCGAGGGGCTGTGGCTACGAGATTGACGCAAGGTGCCTACATGTCTTGGCTGTTTTACGGTCAATGTCCCGTGTCTCAACTGACAGAGGAATAAGACGTTCGATTTCCCTACAAACCTCCCTTTGATCGAGTTAATGGGAAGGGGACTCCAGTGAACTACAAAACAACCAACTCAACCTCATTGACAAAAGCAAAGTTGCATGTCTTTGAACCTTCGCTTGATTATCACGACTAATTGGGGTCAACTCAACTTTTACCTTACGCTTCTTTAAACCTGCACGCACACGCATGCGCGTACAACGGCATGGGTAAAAAGAGGCCTCATAAGCCTACTGGAGTATGTTAGCAAGCGTAATTTAAGATACTCGTAACACAATTGAACTTTTAAACAAAACTAAAACATGATTCATCGATTACACGCAACATCTACAAAAATAAAAGCTACTTCTTTTCATTTCTAAATTTTTAAGAACTTAAATCCTAACCCTAACTTCAAGGGGCGGTCAATAGGTATTGTAATTCGGATATATGGAAAAGTGTTGCGCTTGCGCCACTTGTCCCTGAGGCTTCGAATTCCCGACAACCAGAAATCTCCCCACTGCTGTTGAATCCCCTCCTGGACGGCGAGCTGGACATCTTCATCGTCCCCAAACCGGCGTCCACGCAGTGCAGTCTTGAGCTGGCGGAATAAAAAGTAGTCGCTAGGGGCCAGATCTGGACTGTAGGGGGGGATGGTTGAGCTTCTCGAAACAGCACTTGCGCAGGGCAGCTTGTGCATCTCTGGCCTTGTGGACTTTGACGACGTTGAAGTCGATCATGCGGCATGAGGTTTCTAGTGATCCAACGGACAGAGACCTTGGTCATGGCCAAATTGTCGTGGATGATGTTGATAAGACTTCTATGTGATACTCCAAGTTCTCGCTTAATTTCTTCGAGCTTCACCCGTAGATTTTCGAGGATCATCCTCTCCACACTGGCCACATTGTCCTCGTTAGCCACGTCTGACGGGCGTCCTGGATGGAGGTCATCTTCAAGGGACTCACGACCATAGAGGTACTCCCTATTACAGCGAGCAATGGTTGCATAGGAAGGGGCGGTGTCGCTGTACAGTGCAACCATGCGTTCATGGATCTCTTTTGCATTGTTGCCTTCCTTGGTCCAAAATTTGATCGACCTTCTCCATTGTTGAAGAATTTGTGACTGACGATCTGCGATCAGCTACTGCTCCTTAAATAGACGAGGCAGAAGCGTGCGGCTGCAGGTTCTGACTTGTAATAACTTGTTCTAACACCTTCACAAACAGCCATCCCCCTTCCTCTGTTTTGCCCTACCGATTCGCAAAACTTATTGATCACCCCTCGTATAAACTCACAAAACAACAATTCTTTTAAGCTGTACGGGCGTTTTATTTAACCATCGTTGGGGTTTCGGCTCTGTTTGTCAGCAATACAATTATCTGATCCTTTGATATACCTTATTGTGAACTGATATTCCATTAATAATAGACTCCATTGTATGAGCCTACCGTTTTGACTTTTAATGTTACGCGAATAAGACAGTGACCGGTGATCGGATTCCATGATGAACCCTCCCCCCTATTAAGTAACATTTGAATTTGATTATACCTGAGAGTATGGCTAGTTCTTCCTGTTCTGTCGTTGCATACGCCCTTTCTCGCATCGATAGTTTTTTAACTTGCGTACACTATGGGGAACGGTGTCCTATCGTCATCGTATTGCACCAATACACACTCCATACCTTTACCACAAGCGTCAGTGCGGATCCCAAACTTCTTTTGTGGATTGGGTATTCGAAGGATGGGAGAGGAAATTAATTTTTCTTTTAGCAAGTTAAACCGTGAGATTGCGTTTGGATTTCATCTAACGGGGTCGGGGGAAAGTTTTTTTAAGAGGTCGTCAAAATAAAACGTCACGTCGCTCAACCAAGCCACAATACGACGCATCATCTGATTATAGTTGCTGCCGGCCGTGATCAAACCGAATGGCAATCGGGTGAACTGCATTAAGCCTTTATCAGGTGCAAACGGTGTTAGCTTGTTAGACGCCTCGGCCATGGGAATTCGGTGATAGGCCTTGCACAAATCCATTTCGGATATGTATTTTGCGTCTTCGAACAGGTGTAAACTTTGATCAATCAGAAGAATAGTCCCAGCGTCGAAAACGGTAACCGAGTTAAGTTTCTGAAATCCACACACATACAGAAAGTATGATCGGATTTCCGGACCCTCACTATCGGCGAGCAATAATCGGAGGACGACGGCTTGATAATATCCAGCCGTAGCAAATTCTTTAATTCTTCGTTGAAAACGGAACGGAGATGAATAGGGAGGGGATAAGGTTTGGACCTAATAGTTTCTTGAGTCTTCAACTTGATCTTATGTACGAACTGTTTGGAGTAACCGGGTTTCTTAGAGATTACATTTGGGAATTCCTTTAATAGGGCGGACAATTGGGAGGTCATGAGAGGACCAAGGTGGGGGTTCAAATCTTACTAGGTTGAGGTTTCATCCTGGGGGAGAATAAGGTGGGGAGAGGATATTCATCGTCTGCTTTTACACACATGGTGTTAACCACTTGAAGAGTTTCACATAAATATACAGCATCCATAGTGCCTTCTTCGTCCAGTGTCACAATGTTATTAATACACACACGACGGTGATATTTAGCATGTTAATATGGTACAGTTTATGGATCGATGGAGTTTCTATCACGTAATCAACGGGGCCACGAGCTTTTATGACCGGAAAGAGCTTTTTCTATTGGGCGAGTAATTTATTCGCTTCAGTCGGAAGCAGTAATAATATTTCATCCACCGGCGTTAACTTTCGAGATTTGGAATTTGAGTCGAAATAATTTCGGTACTTTTCGAGGTTGCACTGCGTGTTAAGGCGGGCCAACTCTGCGCATTTCTTCAAGCGCTCCCGTAACTCGATCACGTAGGTGTAGGATGATTTAACTTCTTTATCTAATTAGGGATTGGTGAAGAGTTCTTTAAGGATACTCATAAGACCTCGGACGTTACGTCCGTACAATCATTCAAAGGGGGAAAATCCCAGCGTGCGGTGCGGGATTTATTGGACAAGCGAAGAGGGCAATAGAAAGGTGCTAGTGCCACTTTCGGGGCTAAGCCTGACAGAGCTTTCTCAATACTGCCGTTAGGGTTCCGTTTAATTTCTCGCACATTCCGTTGGCTGAGGGGTGAAACGGGGTCGTGAATAGGGGTTTGACAAGGAGTAACTTGCCCCCGTATTCCATCAGTTTTGACGTAAACTGACGGCGTCGGTCGGAGAGAATTTCCTTCGGTATACCTACCCGGAACAAAATGGATATGATGGCTTCCACACAGGGAATACTGTCTATTTTTCTGAGGGGAACAGCGTCGGAAAAACGAGCGGCGCAGTCTATTAACGTCAGTATATACGAGTGCCCTTCACAAGACGAGGGATGGAGTGGCCCTACCAAGTCTATAGCCACCCTGAAAAAGGGTTCGGTAATGACGGGTGTTTTCTGTAATGGGGCCCGGGGTACCGTGCCTTTAGAGGAGGCTTTCTGGCACCGCTCCTATGACTGGCAGTATATAGCGATCTCTTTAGCGGCGCCGAGCCAAAAGAAGTATTTAAAAATACGTAATGATTTTTTTGTTGTAACTGAAATGTCCAGCCAATAATCCGTCATGGGCGATTTTTAATACACATACGGTGTACCCCTGGGGGATGCAAAAGACTTTATCCGACGAAAGTGGGTTTGCTTCAGCCGTCGTTCGGTAGAGTAGCGACTTCTCCACAACGTACCTTATTCGTTTGTTCCCCCAAACCAACTCTACATCATTCTTAGCGGCCTTCTTCCACAGGGGCTGAAGAGTGGGCCAGTCCTTCTGGGCAGTCGCGAAGGCTTAGAAATTCAACCCGTCGTAAGAAGTGTTTTTAAAAGGAGATAAAGGAGTCAGGGGGATGGTCCTCTTAGTAGCTTGAATCCGAGTGATTACCGGCTGAGCCACCGAATTTGGGGAGAGCTACGTGCTCTGGCCTATTAATACGGAACAGAATTTAATAGGCGCGGCCACTACCTCAGTCCAGCCGGTGAAATATTGGCACTGGATGTGGCATCTGATGACGGGGAAAAAGTTAGATCGGCCCAGGAAATCCTGTACGATCGCGGACCTCTGGTGGTGGGGGCTGACTGGGGGAAGCAATTTATCGGATACGACGATACAGGTGCAGCCCGTATCGCGTACTAGTTTTGAGATTCGGCACACATTTACCGATCCCATTTCAAATTTCAGTCCTCTGGGGGAGCTCTTATTAAATAAAAAAAATCACCTGTTGATCAGTGGAATTGGAGGGGGAGTTAGTGGCCGTTGAATTGGGAAGTAATTCTTGAGGGAGAGTTGCCGTGAGGTTTACCACCTGTTGGCTCGAGGATAACTTAAGCCTCGAACTTTGGGGGCAATTATACTTAATGTGACCTGGAGTGCCACAACTAAAGCAAGTAAATGAGTTCGTGGTGAATGACGACAACGGGAGGTTTTCATGCATTAGGGGCTTAATTTCCATCTGATGCTTGGAAGAAAAGAATTTGGGTTTGGGTGGTCCAGATGTCTGGAAAACTTTAGGGAGTTTTTTTAGCTGGGGTTTCTGAGGATAACCCTCTTTCTTGGGAGACACTGGCTGAGTCCATTTAAACTCTCTCGGATACAGACTATGGTTGGCAGCATGCAGGTCTGCTTCCTCCACGCAGTCTTTGGGGGTAGTGGCTCACCTGTCCTTGACAAACGCTCGTATCTCTGGGGGTAGGCTACACAACAATTAGTCTTTCAGTATGATGTCGACGAGAGAGTCGAACTCCTTCTCCACTTGGATTGAATCCAGCCAGAATTGGAGAGGTCTTTTGAAGATAAATCAAAATTGGCTGTATGTTTGGCCTCGTTGAATTCTGGCCTGCCTCAACTTGATCCGATACTCTTCGGGGTTTAGGTTGATGGCGGCCAGTAGCTCCTACTTACACGTGCTGTAGTCCGCGGAAGCCGCGGCAGGTAACGATATGAATACGTCCCGAAGCCGTGTACTGAGCAGAGGTACTAATCTGGCGATCCCCTCTGTCACTATGTCCCAGTGATTCAATTCGAAGATCTTTTCTAAGTGTGTCAGGTACGAACGCAAGTCTTCGTTTTCTTTGTAAGCTAGGAGTTTCATGCGACTATCTGTGAAGCCCGTGCTCGCGATCCTATGGAATGGGCTTCCGCCTGATCCTTGCTCCTTTCTCTTTCAGAAGCGCGTATTCGTTCTCTCTCTTCTGCTTACCTTTCTAATTTTCTTTCTTCAATGACCTAGGCAACTATTTCATGGCATTTTAGTCCAAACGCTAGGGCTTGTTGGTGGAATCTGTCGAACGATTCCATTTTATCTCTGTCTATTCGTCCAAACCCTCACCGATATGCTAAAGGTACTCATGCAACAACTCGCCAAGTAGTGCGATGCTTAACTTCCCCTCAATCCTAATACTAGGCTGATTGGAATACCATTCCACCAACAAATTAACTACTACCGTAGAGGGGCTAATCACTACAAATTTATACCGACCTTGTTATGTTTAATCTTTCCTCGAATGCTTGGGACACCTTTACTCTTCCTGAAGGGAATACAAAACACAACTTCTACTGAGCTCTTCCAAGACCCATAAAACCTGACATCAAATATTTATGTCGTCGTATAGGTAGGGCCGAGTGATGGAAGGAGTTGGTACTCACGGGTTGTTTAAGTACTACTCCGTGAATAACGTTATATCTCTCTAAGAGTGCTATATATGTTTAATTATTATTATCTTGATTCTTGACTTCTTTAAAGTTTAAAGGTTCCTCGTGCCAACGTAGGGATTCGAGGATAGAAAAAAAAAATTTCAATACAAAATAAAACTGTAATTAAAACACAAAAACAAAATAAACATGAACCACAGAAATATTACGACTTAAATATAAGCTAGGTTCTTCAATGATTGACATTATATTGATGGTTAACACACCACTCACTTCAATATAAAAATATGCAAACTATCTATACTGGAGTTTAAATACCTCTGTTCCTCCTGCGATGTGTTTACGTCTGACATTAAACTCAATGAGTCCAGATACCTCAGGAATCCTGTGGGTTCTTTGACACGAGCCTCGGCCAGATATGTGATGCGGGCTAATAACTAGAAAGCCACAAAGGACTTTGGCGTGTGTGGCAGAAAGGGAGCCACAAGGGACTCGGTGGGGGGGTCTTCTTCAAGGGCTAGGACTATCCCTGTGCTTTAGGATGCACCAGGATAAGAGGGGTCTCTCTGATGAAGAGTAAGTTGAACTTGGTTCTTAAACCAAGTTAACTTGTCGTTCAGTGTGACCACCGGGGAACGGGCTCGAGGAGGAGCTTTATATTCTTCGTTTCGGTATTCCTCAAGGGTGAGGACTATCTCGGTGCTTTGTGCCACACCAGGATATGGACGAGGGGGGGAGGGGGTTCTCTGACGAAAATAAGTTGAACTTGAACAAGTTAACTTAAAGTTCGGTTTGATAACCAGGAGCTAGCTCTAGGATGAGCTGCTTCTTAGTCCCTTCTCTTGGTAGCCCGGCCTCTCTTGCCGGGACCTCCGTAGCTTGGCTGACTTCCGTATTCTCCCTCGTTTTTTCCAGGTTTTCGATATATATACCCTCATCCCACTAGAGCAGGAGTAGGAGTGGGAAGGAGGTAGCTTGTGGATGGGCCGCAGGAGGGTTCTTACTCCAACGGTTTTTCTCAGTAAGTCTTACCTCTGGTCTCGCTGGGCCTTCCAGCTTGAAACAAACACGTCCCTAATTTCGTACTTGAGGTGAAATTGAATACACACTGGTAGGGGGATCTTAAAGTTTTAATCGTTGTGCTTTTCATAGGGATGATGGTTGAGGGGCCGTGGTTACGATATTGACCCAAGGTGGCTTCCATCACATATTTGTACTCATGCTTCTCTCGTGTATCCCGCGAAAAGAGAGAAGCATGGTGTTCTCTTCGCTTCGAACATTTCAGGAGTCTTATCTTACCTAGGAACTCTCTACCTCGAGAACCCCCTTATTGTCCAGAAGAGGACAATATCTTTAAGTGCCAAGGTTCGTGCCCCTCGAGATGCCAAGTCAACAGGCCCCCCCTGTTGTTCAATTGTTCATAAGAGAACAACCTTAGAACAGTTATTGTTCTAAGAGCCCGTTAGACAAGAAACGGTTCTCGCTCACCTGATATCACGTCAGTGTTAATTTAATTCACGCTTTGAACGTTCTTCAAGAGAACGTTTGGTTACGCCAATAATCTCAATTGTTTAATCAGAACATCTCCGGTTTCCTCTCTCAAGGATCGCTTGTACTTCCGAGCCCCACTTTGCTCCCACTATTTGAAGCCTGTCCTTCCCCCCTCGTTAAGGACAAACCCCCTAAAAACCCCTACTCCTCGAAAGAAAATCGCCAGTCGAACTGAATCCATTCCTTCAAATCGCCTTCACCTGACCGCCGATCTTATAAATACGTAAGCTACGAATTGCATTTAATTATTTCACTTTGTTGCCAACGTAACTCCGTGCTTTAACACGGATTTAGTCGACCTTTTTCCTTCTTGTTTGTTTTGTCATTTAAATCCCTCCAAAACTTAATCCACCGATTGGTCAAATTTATCCTATGACCTTTTCATTTCATGTGCATTCGCCATTTTAATAGCCGGTCATGTAAATATTTTCCATGTGCTATTTTTGTTAGTTTAATCAATAAAACTCTATTTTGTTAATGCAAGCAATATTATTTATCCTTGTGCTCCGTTCCACTTCTTAAGCATATTGAAGATAAATAAGCCCTCTCCAGGCCTATTTATTAAACGTAGAATAATACTTGGCTATCTGATTAAATCTTGGCACTCGAATATAAAATAATCCCCACAAAGAATAGATATATAATATATCTTCGGAAGTCTTTTCTACCATATATATATATTTATATATATTTATATATATATATATATATATATATATATATATATATATATATATATATTCTATCTAAAATTTGGTGTCAAGTGTGTAAGGTGCAACGCTCTATCTTTACAAACAGTGGTCTCATTCGAGTGAAGTATAGTGTTATATGTACGTTATAAGAATAGAGTATATTAATTCCTTTTTTTAACGATTGCTATCCCATTTTGCAAAATTAAGAACCTAGAGTAGCTCAAGGAAGTGGTATAATAATTTGTTCTTGTGTTTTTTTTTAGTCATTGGTTATCTAGGTCAAGAAACCAATAACGAATAGATCAGTGCTCATATTTAGGTAGGCCAAATCTCTAGAAGGAATACCTTTACCGCAAAGGAAATTATTTGGGTAACTCTTGCCTGCCAAGAGCAAATATGACTCAGTTTGAAATCTTCAAAGCGCAAGGAGAATCCTGGGACTTTGCAGAAGAGAATTGATTGAGTATATCCAAGAGGAACAACGAGCAGAAGGAGAAAATTTAAGAGTAATGCACCGAGAAGAAAGAGAAAGAGAGGAACGAAGATGGCAAGCCGAGCTTCACCATGAGCTTGAAAGGGCACGCGTACAAGCTGAAACACAATCTTTGAGTGCACGTTCAAAAGCCCCTTCCAATCCCCCACTTAAGCTCCCCAATTTCAGGGATGGAGAAGATTTCGGAGCATTTTTATCGCACTTCGAAAGGATCCTTGAAATCAACAACCTGGACTTGGAGGCCCAAGGCGTAGTGAGGTTACTGGCCCTCCTAAATCTAAATTGCCCGACATTTATATTTCCCTACCATCTGAGTTTACAATTGACTACAATACATTTAAAGCTGAATTATTGGCCGCTCATAATATGACTCCCGATTTATACAGACAGGAATTTCGAGAAGGTCAGATTAAACCCGGACAGACGTTCCGTCAGTTCGGATACATTCTCCCGAGGAATTTTAAATTCTGGTTAGAATCCTCAAATGTTGATCCTAACTACGAGTCCTTAACAGACTTCGTGTTGCGGGATCAATTTTTGGAGTCTCTCCCAACGGAGATCCGCGCGTTCGTCAAGGATCGTCGGTGCCAGTTTTTTAAAGAATGTACCGAAGACGCGGATGTCTATGCCGCAAGCCATAATTTGTACCCCAAGGAGAATCGAAATTCTAACCAATCCCTCTAGCAGGAAAGAAGAAAGGATTTGCGTCTCTTCACAGGAAAGCCAACGAAGTTTTCGGGCCCCGTAAAACCCCAAATCTACTTCTCCTCATACCAACAAAGAGACATCGAACCTCCCATTAAGATTTCTCCACCATCACTCTTCCCGAAGAGACCAATCATATGCTTCACCTGCGGTGTAGAAAACCACATGAGCTCGAATTGCCCCCAAAATTCTAGGCTTAAAAACGGACCAGCCCATCAAGTACACCAAAGTAAGGCCACACCGGCTCCCCCAGGGTGCAGACCCAAGGATCAACTTCTCCCCCTCCATCAGGGCACCAGGTAAATTTTATTTTTGATAAAAGTTCCCCGGGAACTTTAAAATTTGAGGAGGGCAGCGTGAACTGCTGCCCAGTATCTACCCTCGTCAGGGATACAGGGTGCACTTGTTTCATCCTGTCTGACTAACTTCTCCCCCCAGTGCCCCCCAACTACGAAAAATTTGCGGTAGTATATGACTACCTTGGGCGGGCGAACCGATTCCCCGTTGTTAAATGTTACCTGCAGTGTCAGTATTTTGATGGCTGAGCTGAAGTCATTTCGGCACCTATAAAGTTTGGTTCAGTACTTATTGGGCAGAGCCCACAAGTAAGCTCAGACCATGTGTCCCAGGCCGCCCTTACTCAAGCCCGAGTAAAGAAGGAAGCACAGGAGCCCGTCCCCCTCAGAACCCCGATACCGTCCGATTTCTCGGAGATCCTTAACCACGATTTTAGTTCCACACAAAAGGAGTATGAGACACTAACACCATTATGGGATAAGGCTTAAAACAATGACAAGGAGACTGTTCGTGGACCCCAAATAATAAAGTATCTTAAGCAAGGTGGTTTACTCTACCGATTCGCCGAGGACAGTAATAACGTCGTTACAACCGCCTTATGCCTTCCACGATCACATGTACCCATAGAGCTAAAAATAGCTCATGACAGCATCTTTTCCGGTCACTTTAGCTATACCAAAACGGCCCAGCGTATCTTTAAATATTTTTACCGGCCGGGTGCTGCAGCTGACATCTAAAAGCATTGTCAATCATGCGATGTGTGTCAAAAGACTTCCGCTAAGGTGCGGGTCAAACCTGCTCCCTTACAAAGGGAACCAGTCATCACTTAACCCTTCTCCCCAGTGGCCATCGACCTGGTTGGCCCTATCTACCCCCTTTCGAGCGAAGGGCACAGCTACATTTTTACTTTAGTTGATTTTGCTGCCCGTTTCCCCGAGGTAGTCCCCCTTCGCTGAATCGATAGTATTTCTTACGTCGAGGCCCTTATTTCCATCTTTTCAAGGGTAGGCGTCCCCAAGGAAATACTGTCAGACAGAGGACGGCAATTCACCTCCGAGTTGATGGAGTACGTAGGGAATCTGGTAATGGAAAAACTTCTTTTTAACACCAACCTTCCGGCCACATACAAACGGAATGTGTGAAAAATTAAACGCAAATCTAAAATCAATTATTAAGAAGATTTGTGACGGGCAGCCCCGCGAATGGCACCGATACCTCCCGGTTACCCTATTCGCCTATCGAGAAATTCTTCATTGCACATTAGGCTTCGCACCGTTCGAGCTCCTTTATGGACGTAATGTACGCGGACCGCTCAGTATTTTAAAGGAGTTGCTAACCAAGCCCCAACTGGACCAAGAATACAGTCAACATACGCCTACGTCTTAGATCTACGCCAGAGGCTCGAGAAATGCGCGAACATCGCCTATGAAAAGGACGACGTCAACTTGGACAAATATAAACCCAATTTTGATGTCAGGTCGAAAGATAAGAAATTAAAGCCCGGTGATGAGGTACTCCTGCTCCTCCCCATTGCGAATAATAAATTACTGAGCCGATGAAAAGGTCCGTATTCGGTCCGCGAAGTACGAGGACCGGTAGATTACCTCATTTGTACCCCAGCAGGCGATAAACTCTACTACATTTATTTATTAAAGAAATACCACCGAAGCGGCGATGGAGATACGTTGTAGCACTGGACGAAAAATCGACGCTTGGAAAGGATTACTCCGCGGAGTCCCTTAATGTCATTCAGACACTGTGCATTAAACCTGATGCTGATTACCCTCTTCCTTCCCTGCCAGGCGAGTCTTTTGAACCCTCTGACATGGATATCAACCTGCGGCTAACACCACATCAAAAGAGTCAGCTACAACAATTACTATTTCAGTTCGACGACGTTATTTCGGAAAAGTTCGGATGCGCTACTAGATTCGAGCATGACACTAAATTGACGACCTTGGAACCCGTCAGTTCAAAACCCTATCTAATGCCAATTCATTTACGCCAAGCTTTTAAAGCCGAAGTAGATAATTTGATTAGTTTAGGCATAATAGAACCTTCCACCTCTAGTTATTGCTTCCCAATCGTCATGGTCAAGAAACCTGATAGCTCTTATCGGATGTGCATCGACTTCCGAGCCCATCCCGTTGGTAGATCAAAACCTCTGCCTTTTTGAGACGCTAATTTCATCTCAGAACTTGATTTATGCAAGGCATATTACAAAATTCCCTTCCGGCCCGATGTGAAAGCATATACTGCCTTTGCTACTGAGAAGGGCTTAATGCAATTTCAAGCGCCTTCCTTTTGGCCTCGTGACCACTTGCAGTAACTATAACCGTCTCATGAGAAGGTTGTTAGATGGACTTCCGAATCTCTGCTTTTACTTTGCTAACGTCTACGTTGATACTTGTGAATGGAGTCAACATCTAACTATCCTACTATCTCTCTTCGAGCTATTGCGTGAAAATGGCCTCACCATTGGCCACAGCAAATGCCCTTTTGCCCACGAAACCATGAAATACTTTGGTTTTAATATACGACAAAACCAGTTAGGTCCACAAGAGGACAAGCTCAAGGCAATCTCCGACATGTCCCTCCCGAATACTAAGAAAAATTAAGATCATTCCTAGGATCAGCTTCTTACTATCGGCGATTTGTCCCAAATTTTGCCGCAATCTTGGTGCCTCTTAACACCCTCTTAAAAAAGAAATCCCCCGATCGACTACGATAGAATGATGTCGATATTTCGCATTTTAACCAGCTCAAGAGTAAGCTCATTCCTTCCTCCATTTTGAAATTGCCAAACCCGGAAAAATCCTTTAGGAAAAGAACCGACGCGAGCAACAAGGGCATCGGGGGTGTACTCCTCCAATATGAGGATCACGGAACGAGTTATAACGGTTGCATATGCTAATTGCCAGCTATTACCCCGCGAAAAGAGATATGCCACTATAGAGAAGGAAGCCTTAGCTATCATTTGGGCTTTTCAAAAATTTAATATGTATTTAAAAGGAAAATAATTTCGGATAGGAACTGACCATCGCCCGCTGACCTATATTCGGAATGTACGACACTCCAACAGCCGAATTATGGCTGGAGTCTACTCTTTCAAGAGTAGCAATTTAAAATAAATTATATAAAAGGTTCCGATAATCAGGTCGCTGACGCACTGAGGGGGAATGCTTTACAGAATAGTGTAGATTAATTTATAATTCGTATGATTAAGATTTCCATGTATGTATGTATATACCGACTTGTACGACTTAATTGGATTCTCATGAAATATAATTAGTTTAATTGAATGTAAATGTCAGAATTTCGTGGCCCAATGTTTTTTTTTCTTTCTTATGTTCGAACATTTGTAATCATTAATCTACGCATGAATTCTTTTGTCCCATATGTATTTTTTTTTTTTTTTTGGTATTAAGCTTTTTGTAAACGCTCGAAATTAGCAATTTTCGGAATTTTTATTTCATGTCATTATTACGGCATGGATGAATTTTATCTTATTCGATTGTTCCTCCATGTCTCTTTTATGGCTAAAATTGTATTAAGGGCTGGTTGCCTTACAAGCAAATGATCGACATAAACAAAGGTATTGATGTAAATGGTAGCTTAAGTTGCATGAAAGGTCGGTCGATGCAAGAATGTGAGTTTCCCAAAACGGAACTCTATGGTTGTCCCTTCTCTCTCCTTTCGAAGTGAAAACTTCACCTAGAAAGGGAGAAGTGTGATAGAATTGCCCTAGGCTGCCGCGCCTCGCTTCCATCACATATTTTTACTCATGCTTCCTACATGTATCCCACGAGAAGAGAGGAGCATGGCGTTTTCATCGCCTCGAACCTTTCCTGAGTCTTATATTCCCCCACCCCAAGTTTAATCAAGGAAGTTCAATCCCCCGTTTGCCTGCAGGCGTTGATCTAGCCAGATAGAGTTCGGCTTATGGGAAGATTAGAGTGTTCGATTCGCTAGCGGGACATTCCATGGAAGTCCCCCATTGCTCCATACCCCGAGGGGCTGGTTCAGGCTATTTATGCGATTAAATTTCGCATTTAAATCATATCCCGATTATCTTCGTCAGTCATCACGCCAATCCGGTCTCCTTTGTACCCCTAGGAACTCTCTACCTTGAGAACCCCCTTATTGTCCAGAAGAGGACAATATCCTTGAGTGCCAAGTTTCGTGCCCCTCGAGACGCCAAGTCAACAGGGCCCCGCTGTTGTTCAATTGTTCAAAAGAGAATAACTTCAGAAGTCATTGTTCTTTGAGCCCGTTCGTCAAGAAACTGTTCTCGCTCACCTGATATCACGTCAGTGGTAATTTAATTCACCCTTTCAACGTTCTTCAAGAGAACGCTTGGTTACCGCAATAACCTCAATTGTTCATCCAGAACATCTCTGGTATCCTGTATCAAGGATCGCTTGTACTTCCGAACCCCACTTTGCTCCGACTCCTCGAAGCCTGTCCTTCCCTCCTCGTTAAGCACAACCCCCCTAAACCCTCTCCTCCTGGGAAGGAAATAGCCAGTCGGACCGAATGCATTCCTTCAAATCTCCTTCACTTGCACGCTGACCTTATAAATAAGTAAGCTACGAATTGCATTTAATTATTTAACTTTGTTGCCAACGTAACTCCATGCTTTAACACGGATTTAGTCGACCCTTTCCCTTCTTGTTTGTTTTGTCATTTAAATCGCTCCAAATCTTAATCCACCTCTTAGTCAAATTTATCCTATTACCTTTTCATTTCATGTGCATCTCCCATTTTAATCCTCGGTCATGTAAATATTTTCCATGTGTTATTTTTGTAGGTTAATTAATAAAATTCTATTTTGTTATTGCTAGCAATATTATTCATCCTTGGGCTCCGTTCCACTTCTTAAGTATTTTGAAGATAAATAAGCCCTCTACAGGCCTATTTATTAACGTAGAATAATACTCGGCCATTTGATTAAATCTCGGCACTCGAATATAGAATAATCCCCACAAAGATTAGATATATAGTATATCGACAGGAGCTTTTTCTACGACACCCTACATAGGCATTATAAGAGAATACAGAATTTTCTGAAACTGATATTTTGAGACAGAATTTTTCAAACCCAATTTTCCAAGACAATATTTTCTTAGACAGGATTTTCTGGTCCCCACACTGCACATATGTGTACTCTAATGAAAGAACTCATGTTCTCTATGGCTTCCAAATTAAGATTATAAACTCTCTTTTTTCTTAAAGGAATTGACAGTTCGACGTGTCTCAAATTCTCTAATTTGTAATACTAATTATTATGAATATTATGTACGTAAAAGGAATAAATGGGAGTTCTTAAATAATAAGAAAGAGATTACATATGAATTAGTTGTTTGTTCCCTAAAGCAATCCAACTACGAAAATTACAGCTAAGTAAAATTAGAAAATAGACAAAAGTTTTAATAACTATAAGAATTGCATGACACTAGAATGCTCTTATTTTTCACAGTAGCATATTTCATAACCCATGCATCTGTAGAGATGATATTTTAACATAGTTAACTTAAAGCAGAAATCATTTAGTCATGTAAAAAAGTATGTCACCTATATTTAATTATTTATTTCAATTAAATGATCGATTTTTCTACCTTGTTGTTAATATATTAAGCGTAACCTCTTTTCTGTACAGGAATGCCTTGTTTATATCTCACTTTGTCCTTTAGTTTATATTTAGTAAATCTTTCACGCAACTCAAAATAAACTGTTTTTGGGCGAAACGCAACAGAAATGAGCCATTTAAATTGCATTCTATATCCAGTAAATGATTTTTATTTAATAAATTTGGAGTCCATAATCACCTCTTTCAAGGCATTACTCAATAATAATATTCCTAAATTCATTACCCAGAATGTAAATCACAGAGATTATTTGATTTCGTAGAGGTTGAAGAAATAAACTTTATCGTTTAACCGAGAAATATTTAGTGAACGTGAACTATCTGAGAAGATATTGCAACCACGGCACGAAATTGACATTAATGAGGTGCAACGAACCATATCTATGTGGAAAGAGAAACTTTAATTAGTTTATTGACATCAATCATTTAATTGGCCAAACTAAATAAATATATCAATCATAATTTCTGAACACGAATTATGATTATGTAAATTGTGGGAAAACTTTAAAAAATTTAAAAAATTAACTTCCGTGTGAGAGTACTTTGCTGTAAATTTTGTTTAAACGATATTTCTATATGGCTACAGGTTTTTAACCACCTAATATATGGCACCAAATTAAAAAAAAATTCATGCTAATTCACCTTTTGTCGTCATTCTCGTATGAAATATTTTATTATGTATTTATTTATTTATTCAATCCATTATTTATCATCTATTTTTACGATAAAAATAGAAACAGAATCTTTCACGAAGCATTTACTGAAATATGTTCTGTAGAGTGTTTTAATGAAAATTATAATGTGATGTAAAAATATAAGAGAACCTAATATGTTTTATCTATAAATAGTTAAGATAATAGAGAACCTAATGTTTTTTATCTATAAATAAGTTGACATCATTTTCCTTGTCAGCACTTTTTGATTACCTAAAATTCCGTTGAGTAGACAGCGAAATGAACATAATATTCTTCAACCGATTCTATTTATCATTCTTTTACATTTTTCTAAGTTAATTATTTCATCTGGCTTAGTGTACAGAATGTTCAGCTTATTATAATTTTATAAAGGCGTGTTAGGTATCCTCAGGTATCTTCAGATCTCTTTTGAAAAATCTAATCGTTTAACCTATTGTTTTATCAACACTTTTTATTTTGGCATAAAAGATACACCCATTCTCAAGCTTACGCTTAATACTTAAATTTTCAGAAAGAAACTGTACTAAATTTTTAATGTTTGACCTGAAACTTTTTTCAAAATAATTTTGTAAGAGTGAAAGTTGAATTTTAAGATATAAAATAAGTTTTCTGTTATTAAAAAATTCTCTTAGAAAAATGGTATTGTTCTGTCTAGTTTATGTGTTTTTCCATTGGTTTGTACTATGTGATGGGTAATCCCTTCGTATCTTTGTACCATATATAATGTTGTTTTCTTCATTTTCATGCTATTCCTTAAAAATGAACATCCAAATATAGTTCGAAATTGCTTGGATTCATCTTTTCATTTTCCTGTGGGTTAATTTTCATGTTATTGCTTTCCTCACGTACCACTTTGTTAGTTTTTTTTTCATTATATATATATATATATATATATATATATATATATATATATAAATATATATATATTTATAAATATAAATATATATATATATATATATATATATATATATATATATATATATATATATATATATATATATATATATAGAGAGAGAGAGAGAGAGAGAGAGAGAGAGAGAGAGAGAGAGAAATGATACAAGAAAAATAGATATATTGATAAAGGTATACTACAAAACCTTTAATGATATTAATATAACTATGAATCAGAATAAATATGAATACAGTTGTATTATGGCTGATAACGGAGAAAAACTAATGCTAATTAGTAGAAATTACCAAATGTTCCTTAGAGAAGGGGAAAAAGTCAAGGTTATTATACGAGTATATTTCAATAGTAGAGCCTAGCAGAAATAATGTTGATTCCCACAAAAAAATTATATTAATATCTATGAGCCTACTTCTAGGAAAAAGAAACAAAGGTAAATTGAGGAGGCTAAAATTAACTTTCCTTTTCATTTCAGGCAGAATCTTAAATCCCTTAACTTTATTTCTCTCTGCAATATTAAGATCAATTTGTGCCGTTAATTTTAGGGTAGGTTATAAAATGGAAATAGAAAGAGAAAAAAGGCTAACTTTCTCTAATAGAGGACTATATTTTTTCCGAAGTTTGGCCAACTAAAGGAAATAAATGGAAGAATTTTATGTCTATTGGACACAATTAAATATGGCTACAAATTCTGAAAACTCCAAATGTATTATATATATATATATATATATATATATATATATATATATATATATATATATATATATATAAATATATATATATGTGTGTGTGTGTGTGTGTAAAAAATTACGATTCCAATTGAATGATCCAATTCTTCCCATATCTTTTTTAATATAAACAGGGATGATTTAAAAATTAGAGCCGTATCATTCTCTTATAGGCGACAGATATATTACTAAAAATAAGTCAACCGCCTGACCAACACAAACACACGAGTGGAACCATCCCGTCAAACCGGTAGGTTTCTGGAATAACGAATTTTGGGATAGTTAAGTTTCGGGAAAAAACATATTACTTAGGACTATTCACAACCTGTTCAAAATTGATTGCAGAGAAAAAATGAATACAAATACCTCTGTTTATGGGATTTGTAGAATAAGAAAATGCCTCTAAGTCATTAGATAACAAATCTGATCAAATAGTAGTACAAACTCAGAGAATGACAAAACCTACTTTGACACAACCTTTTGCATATAAAGTCCTACAGCAACGGCTTTATTGTACACTAATTTAATAATATAATATTATTAAAATAAGCAAGCTAAGCCGTGAAAGAGAGGACTTTGAGGATTTAGGATAGGTAAAAAAGGAATCAAAATGAATTCGATTTCCAGAACAAAGAATTATTTTCCCAAAGATTTTGATGAATTATACTTAATGACAACAGAGTCCATCATCCTTAACTAGTGTCAGAATAGGACTGAAAGTAAACTCTTTAAAAACGATAATAATTATCAAGAGTTACCTGGAGATAAAGCAATTTGAGAGAAAGATGAAATTTTAAATCAGGTTTACTTATGAGAGATATAATTATGGCAACCTGGGTCACATGACAGACTGAGTCAAAAAGAAAAACATATATAATCTATATAAGGGTTCGTTAAATATTCAAAAGCGAAATGTCTCTTAACTTAAATCGCAAATTACTTATTTGAATTATGGAATTTAAATTCGAACATTGAACACTAAAAACGTAGAAGCCGAGGAAAACGAAAAAGAATCATAGGACGATTGAAATAAGATAGAGGGCCGTAAATGATTTGGGGAAAATATTTTTGACAAATCTTCCCTGGTCAAGTTTCTTGATCTTTCGTATCCTTTGTTCTTTTATTTATTGTTATTTCTTTATATTTTTTAACTGAAAGGGTCATGTTTGGAAATTAATTTTATGAATGCTTGATGCCTTTTTCACATTTGGTTGGGGTTATATTGTCGTGGAAATTATAGTTAGAGATTTAAAAAGGTGCGAAGGAGAACCTAATACAGAGAACCAGTTTCTCATTTTCCACTGAGGGCTGGACGAACTTACGCTTCTCATATTGTCATATTCTGAGGGCCGGAATTGTGATGACTGATATAAAGATTGATCCTTTTTCATTTACTTCAGCTCTCTTCGCCATTATTCGGCATAAAAACTTTCAGGTTTATTGTAACTAGATCCTTATATTCCTTTAATAAAAAAGCCTTACACATAATATATCTATGTCAGACATTTTTTTTAAAAAAATTATATAAGGCGAGAGGTTTTGAATTATAAAATGTATGACATGTGCTATACAGTATCGTAAAGAAAAAGGTCCTTGATGCTTTAGGTACTAGGAGGAAGCCAACACTCTCCTGTGCCTGTCTCCATCCAGCAATAAAGACGTGTTCCATTACCAAAATCGCCTTCTTAAGATATCAAACGACGAATGAATCCAGACCAAACTGTCTTTTGTCTCTAAATGTTGATTCCCATTGTATTTGCCCCTTTACCTTCGATTAGATTACTTTAATAAATATTTTAAATAACATTTTTACCCTATAATTATGAGTTTGTTCACCACCTCTAGAAATTAGTTTTCCCCAAAAAGTTAAGGGGAGTGAAAATATATGAAATAACAGGAGAGTTTGCAACTCTCCTCAATTTATATCGAAAAGATGTTATTTTTAGTACCAGAAAATTGGATCTCGAGGATACTTGCTTAGTAATTTTCAAATTTAGAATATATTGAGGCTACGTCAAGAGAGAGTAGAATGGTCGTTGTTTCTTCTTTAAAATCCAATATACGAGTATTGTACAATACCTTCTTGCGTTGCTCATGTTTCGTTTCGATTTTATGGGCTCATACATTTTAACAAATAATTAAAAATTTTCGTTTAATTAACCAATTCCTAAATAAGTTCCTAAAGTAGGACCTTTTTCTAATTTAGAATTGGAAAATGTAGTTCCTTAATTCACTGACACAGTTTTACCTACAAAATTGGTGCGGGAGAGAGAAAAGTTAAAATCAACGTTATTTTGCAATCATTGCAGCTAATACAATTAAAACCTGGTTTAGACATTACCATTACACATAGTACTAAGATATTTTGGTAACTGAGGAGAAATCAAGCATCTTCTTTGGTCACTGCAGCTTTAAAATATTTAGGGTGTTATGTACACATAAACAAAAAGTGATTGGTGTATACCTACTCTAGTGTTTTTATTAAACTGTCTTAATTGAAACGATATTTAATTGGGAGCGGGAGACTAGTTTAATTTTAAATGCTACCAGTTTTTTTCCACTTTGAACGACATGCTCTAAAACTTTTGTGGGTCAATTCCATTATTTTTTCTTTATTTTCTTTACCTAAAGTAATTTTTTGTCTAATTGAACATCGCAGTTCAATTCAACCGTGTTGATTATTTGCTTCAAAGGTCTTCACATGAGAACATAAGAAGAATAACGAGAGTTGCAAGCTCCCTACGTCTCAAATTTCAATTTCCCTAATTTAACCATTTTCAGTTTGAATGTATTTAGAAAATTTTCTTCCAGAGATCTCTTGATTGCTTTTGGAATACTACTTAAAAGGATAACAAGAAAAAGATTTAAGTGATTTATTTAGGTTTTTAGTGTGATACCGAGGTTTGTAGAACATATAAGTGGATATCGCCGAAATGATGACTAAATACAGTATCGTCATTGCTTCTTAAGCTTTAATGAATGGATAGCTAACGATATTGCTAGTTCCATGCTAGAAAAATCACAGGATCTGAAAATAGTCACCCTATTAATTGGAATTCGTCTAAATCTATTTACAAATCAGAGAACTTTGTAAAAAGAAATATTGTTAGATGCTCGTTCATTAATTCCTCGCCTAATTTCAATATATCCCCCGGTTTCTTTAAACTGGACTTTTTCATTAAAAAGCTTATGTTAAACGAAATTGTCTATTTTAAATCTTAGCCCTTTAATTTATTAAATTTGTTATAATTCTTTTGTTCAATGAACAATGTATTTATAATTACATATGTGTGTATTCATAGTTATGTGATTATATTTCTACATTTCACACACACTCTCTCACACGTGGATATTTTGGAAGAGATCTTATCTATATGTCTTTACTTTTCTGTCTTTGTATTTAATCTCACTTTTCTGATAGTTCTTAGCTATTTTTTACGCCTACTCTGTTTTGTGTCCTTTCGCTGTACGTGGGCAAAGCGTGGCTTAGTTTTCTCTTATATATACCATTCTTGTAAAGTAATTCGTTATGTATTCCTTGAGAATAATGAACTGAACAAAGTTCGAAATTACTAGCAACTTGCTTTTCATTTTTCCTGTGGGATTCTGTGCAAATATATATATATATATATATATATATATATGAATCCATTAGACAACATTGAAAGAAAACAGAATAATTTTTCCTTGCAGTGGTATTTTTATTGCCTTTTTCGAAAAAAATAGTGCACGGAAGCGATTCGAACAATGCATAGTGCACTAAAGGCCTACTTTTGACTATGGTCAAAGCGGTGCTCGTTGCCTCAGTAACGAGCATTTTCATCATTCTCTCGCGCTACTTTGAGATATATATATATATATATATATATATATATATATATATATATATATATATATATATATGAGTGAAATTTCCCACAGGAAAAATGAAAAGGTGCTTCCAAGTACTTTCGAACTTTATTCATTTCATTGTCAACGATAACTACAAGGGAAAATAATATAGAAAGTGTAAGTATATATAAGCTAATAAAATTAAAGGACCGCCTCTAAGACAAGAAATCACCAATGAGGACGTAGGAGAGGGACGGGTGAATTCACATTAAGATTTAGCTATAACAGGTGGCAAGGTCAAACCGAGAGGCAGAAAGAGTCAAGAACAGATCCAAAAGGGTTTAAATGATTAACGGATAAAGCGATAGTCTAAAGAGGGAGAATAGGAGAGACACGAGAAGTAAATTAAAACGAAGGAGAGAGGAAGAGAAATAAACTTTCTCTTCCTCTCTCCTTGTCCCTCTCCCCTTCGTACCATATATATATATATATATATATATATATATATATATATATATATATATATATATATATATATATATATATATATATATATATATATATATATATATATATATATATATATATATATATATATACATATATATATATATATATATATAATATATATATATATATATATATATATATATATATATATATATATATATATATATATATATATATATATCGATGAGGAATACTAAAAAATATTAGAGATTTAATGTTTTGTAGAAACTCCAAAGGGAGGAAAATAGCTGGCGTCATCCTTTATATTAAAGGACAACATTTTAACCCGTTTTGCGTTGGCAATGTTTGTGGTTTCTACAGTAAGTTTCGCTAATTTTATTTGTTGCCCCCTTTATAATTTATTTAAATATCTTTATATAATTTTTAGATTCATATATTAAAGCGCCTCTATCTTAATAGATTTTAAAAGAATGCAGTACCTATCAAAGTTCTAGTTATATGTTTCATAACCATTAGGCTCTCGGAACATTAAATAATTTGGGGCTTTATTTGTATTATAGTGCTAAGATAATAACCGTATTGTGAGCTAAATGTCGCCGGTAAATAAAAAAGACGATAAATATTATATATATACAATGCGTTTTAGGTAAATTGATACAAAGTTAAAAAGTGCATCTACAGGATAATGACCTCACTGTGGGTTACTTGATATTGGTTGGACACACTCAGTAAGAGTTTAGCTTTTATGCAGTTAACAGCAGATACTCAATACTCGCAGCCCTTCGCGCAGGATAAAAATGTAAACCCGATTGTAAATTTAACTACCCTAGAAACCTCGTTAACAATGTTAAACGGCAGTATTACAAAACAAAATAATAATGCGGGCTAAGTGCCTACCTCTTTGATTGTTCTGGGCAACCTTAGCAGCGAAGGCTATGTTATGCTCTCACTCACCTATTCGTTTAGCTCATTAAGGTAATACGAACGTTAATAATGGTATGATGAAGACTCTAGTCAAGCTTTGGATGGTCCAGGTAGCCCCTGGAAGGTGTTTTATAACAGGACTCCGCTCTCCCACACGATGCAAGAGATAAACAGGTGTAGTTGTTTAACTTTGTCCTTCACTACTAGTCACCATAGTTGTGGCCACCCCGTTCAGCTACTGTAACACCCTAGTTTATTTCGTATGTGGCATTTTTAGAGAATGATGTCAACAAGGCTTCGTCTAGATGAGATTAAGTATTGCTTGTATACTTTTCATTTCAGGTATATGGACATTATGCATTTGAAGACGATGATAGCCTTTCCCAATGCTCTCCAGCTTGGAGTCAATTTGCGTTGGATCTCCTGATCTTTTCTCAGAGACATTGTAATCTTTTGACCCAGATACATATTTTTTGCAATCTCTCAATTAACTCGTTGTCAATTGTGATCTCTATCATGTGGACCTCTGGTTAGTTTGCCATAACTTTTGTTTTGTCAAGAATTATTTCTCGGCCGATTTTTTTAGCTTTCGTAGTTAGGTTTTGAAGCATACTTTGAATCTCTTCAAAGTTATCAGCTATGATTAAAATAACATCAGAGAATCTCAGGTTATTGAGGTAAACTATGTACATCGAACTTACTTCTTTTGTTTTTCCAGTTTATCCCCCTGAATGTTTTTTATAGTCAGGGGGGGAATAATGTCAGAAATATTGTATCTTCTTGTCTTACATTTTTTTGTAATTGAAAGATGACTGAATTTAATGAAAGATCTGAAATTTTGGTATATGTATTCTATAATATTTACGTAGGCCGTACACATACCTGGATTCTTCAACTCTGTTATAACCGCTGGGATTGCTATTGAATCAAATGCTTTTTCTTTGCCTAAAATTACAAAGTTAGAGGTATATTATACTCTGAAGTATTTAAAATGAGCTGGTTGAGAGTATTTATGTGGTCAATCGTTGAGAATCATTTTCTAAAGAGAGCTTGTTCTCCTAGTTTTGTGTCATTGAGCTGGTTTTGCAGTGTGTTAGAAAACCTCTTGTGAAGAATGTATAAACCCACAATAGAAAGCTGATTGGTCTGTAGTTTGTAATGTCTGTTTGTTCACCTTTTGTGTGTTTCATTACTACATTGTTCAAGTCCTTCGGAATAATGTCTTGTTTTAGAAATTTCGTGGAAAAGCAAGTTACTTTGTGCATGAGGTCATCTTCAGAATCTTTCATATACCGTACAATAATGTTTTCCTAACTTGGTGCTTTATTGCTTTTCATTTAATTGATTGCAATTAAATTTGTAATATGAAAACGGTCAGTGTAAGGTGAACCAGAACCTTTCTACCACATTGAGAACTTTCTCGTGCATGACTCATGAACTTACCCGACTGTTGCATTAAACTCTCTTATGACGATGTTAAAGTGGACTTTCATTTTGTTTATCCTGTCATGATGTCATTATAGAATCTATCTAATGCTTCCTGCCTACTAGCAGATATTGGTGCGTATACAGCGGATATTTTGTGGTTGTTATTCATAGACACCCTAAATTTTATTTAAACTACTGTTTCTAATATTCCGTGCAACTCTGTATCGAGCCCCAAACCTACACTCTGGCCCCAATCTATCCAACCCGCTTGTATATACAGTCCTTTACTTACCAAAATAGGGATATATATATATATATATATATACAAAGAAGAACAACAATCATCAACATTCACAATTAAATTAGCTACCAAACAAATATTTACACAAAAAACAAAACAAAGAAAGGCCTTTATCTTACGTGGTACCACGCTTCTAGGGGTTTACGGCTCCCCTGGGAGAAAGTATTGCCACTCGTGTGGACAAAATTGTTGCGCACGTCTTAAAGGCCTGATGCCTCCGAACCCAATAATAATAAGCGATCCGGTTGCGGTCTCTAGGCTGTTAAAGCCATCGGTCCAAACGAATTACTAATTTTGAACTCGTAGATTCAATTAAATAATTACCAAAATTATATTATACCAGCCACTCTTTACAAAAGGGAAGGAATATCTTTCAAAATTTAACAGAATGGCTTCTGGAAAGAGAATTTTTTTAAAAAGTAGAACACAAAATCCTTTATATATATATATATATATATATATATGTGAACCTCCCCATTCACACACACATTCTTACAAATGTAGGGAGAGGTCCGCTAGAAAGGAGATGGGAGAATTCCCCTACAAACACTCTCACATTCGCTTCGCTCCACCACACCCATCCTTCCTTAGGACACTCGATTACAGTCAATCGCAATACACTCTTAATTCTTACTCACCGTACCATTTATACTCAATCGCGCCCTTCTGCAACATTTACAATCGTCTACAGATTGCTACGCGTAGCAATCTGTCGGGGTCGTTTGTCAATCTCCTCTTCACTATCGATCATATCCTCCATCATACTCTTAGCCTTGATCACTAGCACTCCCATCTCTCGAAGGGACTTTTTTATACTCTTCCGGTCAGAACCTTCACTCTTCATACCCCCACTTATCTACTCCTCACTCACAGCTCTCATCTAACTTAAGGTACACTCTTGCAAAACAGACAAATCACTCACGTCCCCTCTATTCTCAGCGGCTACACAGGACACTCCTTCAACTAGTTCCCACCAGAAGCCAGCAACATCAGTAACCTCATCATTCCCCACATCAAACTCGCCTCTACTCTGACCATTCTTAAAACCAGAAAAATCAGCCACACTAGGTTCATTTAACCCAAACACACTATCATTCATAGGGTTTACAAAACCAGAAAAATCAGCCACAGGAAGCTCACTCACTCGCCTACTCATATCATTCAAATCATGGTCCTGCTTATGCAGACAATTAATCTCTCTCTCAAGCTCCCCCATATAAGAGATACTCTGCTTAGACTTACTACTTTTATTCGTACTTGCATCTTTCCCTTCACACTTCTTTGTGCACGCTTTCTACGCTTCGAAACCAAAACAAGCTCCTTCCGAGACAAACCCATACTATAACACTTCACCTCATCTTTCACCTTATCCGTATCTCTGTACAGTTCATACACCCGATGACTCACCAGATAGTCAGGAGCTTCTCTGCACCTCACACCATACACTCTGCTCACTTTCACTCAAACGAAACCTATCTTTCACTCGCCTTTCAAAATTCGTCTTAAACTGACAAAGACATCCAAGTCGCACTATGCATCGTTGAATTATACCCCATAACACTCTACCCAACCATTCATCCCAGTCATTCGAAGTTTCACTCATTATTCTCAACATCTGACACAAAGACCTAATGGTACGTTCAGCCAACCCATTCGAAGACAATATATACAGAGTTGTTCTTACATGCTCCACACTATTCTCACTCAACATTCTTTCAAATACTTCACCCACAAACTCGAGCCCATTATCACTCAGCAATCTCCTAGGCTTCCATACACAAATAGGAAGAAACACCTGCTCAACTACACGCTCAACAGTCACAGTCCTTTTATCTCTCACAGGCGCTGCGTACACAAACTTACTTTCATGATCAACCGTACCAATATTGCTAGCACTCATACGTGGTAGATACCCACAATCGAGCACTACCAACTCAAATGGTTCTTTTGCATCAACTTTCAACATCGGCGGTTTCACTTGCACACCTTGCACCTTTCGCTTCTGACACCTTTCACACGTATTCGCAACATCATTCACAACAGTCCTCAGAAACGGATGGAACGCACGCTTCTTCATACATTTCCACAACTTAAACTTACCCATATGCCAATAATTATCATGCACAACTTTCACCAGACCAATGATACCAACCAAGGACATCACAGGTACATACATATCATCACCACCCTTCATATGCCTCAAAAAATATATAACATCCATACAAACAACATAATCATCAGCATACCTTTTAAAATCACTTAAACATTCAAGCTATTCATTCAAAATAACACGCATCATCACATACCTCTTCAACTTACTAAGAAAAGGACATATTTCTTGCATTTCAAGAACATCATCATCACTTAAATCCTCATTCTCATTATCCATGACCAGCTCAATCATCCCATAAAACTTGACCACATTCTTCGCACACTTATTCAGCCTCATCACCTCACATTAACCTTTCATGACACAATCCTTATCAGCATCCAAAGATAAATCTTTCATTCTCATAAAGTCCACACCAAGCAAGAAACAACACGGCATTTGCTCCTCTTTCAGGATCACAAAGTCATGCATCACATTCACATCACTGCTCTAACTCGCTCTCAGACTAATTTGTTTTTACGCCACTATCAGTTCATTCCCGAATCCACTTATCCATAACTTCACAGGCTTACGCTCGCAACATCTAAACTCATCATACTTACTCAGAATTCTCTCGTTCACTAACGATACTTGCGCTCCAGTGTCAATCAAACCACAGAAAAATCTTTCACCAACTTTCACTCTCGCTTCCATCATACCAGGTCCACCATGTTCACAATACACAAAAGGACCAACCACACCAATATCAGCACTGACATCCATACCATCATACACACACACACACACATCATCACTAACCACACACTCATCTTTCTTCAGACAATCATTCTTGTCTCTCCTATACGAACACTTCTCAATCACTCAATTATAATGCACACCACTTAAACACTGCAGATGCACCACACTCTCATTCGAGCATTTCACTTTCGCATCCTTGTACACAATTAGCCTCTCACCACCAAAGTGCACATAGAAAATCGCTCCATACAAACCACTCACAACAATCAACACTCCCTGAAACGACGGGACCCCTGGCACACATATTGTTCTCATTTCTTTCATAAAATTTTGCACTCTTGCCATACCAATACTCTCAGGCTTCTTACATACTTCCCTCATTACCTCCTTCTTTAAGTCATCCACACTATCGGGCACTCTCACATCTACTCCATCACTCTTCAAATCTTGCAAACCATTCCATACACTCTCAAACAAAGAACTACCACCACCCTTACTCTCCTTTCCATTCATAATCCCTTTTCGCAAGTACTTCGGATCACTCAATTCACACACACTTTCATCATTCAAACCAGGGTACCACGACATCAAATCAGCCAATCCATTCCGTTCACCAGGCACATATTCAATCACATAATCAAAATCCCTCAGATCTTCCAAAGTCGTCGCAATCCTACTATCATCCTATTTCATACGTTGCAAATACACTAGAGGTTGGATATCCGTTTTGTTCACAAACCTCACACCATACAAAAACGGACGCAGCACCTTCAAACAAACCCTTATAGCAGCCAGCTCTCGCTCCACAGTCGAATACTTTCGCTCGTCCGCATTCATAGCCTTTGATACATACCCAATCACCCGCCTTACATTCTCTCCATTTAAACGCTGTTCTTGCATTAGAAATCCTCCCATAAATCCCACCACACACACAGCATCGTCTTTCGTGGATGACGTCATTGCTTTAATCGCGGAAGTGTTTTTTCATTGGGGCTAAGCCATTGTTTTCGATGGTTCATGTTGACATAAACACACCACTTTTCGGCGTCAGTGATGATGCGGTGAACAAATCTGTCCTTATATCCATGAGTAGCCTTGTAACGAGTAAGCAAACCTGCGGCAATCGTAGAGCGTTGAAGATTGTTGCTTTCGCTCAAAGCGTGCAGAACCCATGCTCCGAGTTTTTGAACTTTTCCCATCGAATGAAGGTGAGACACTACAGTTTTCTGATCAAAGGCCAATTTTCTAGTCGATTGACGAGGATTTTCATGAAGAAGGTTGTTCAATCGATCTTCATCCAACTTAATGGGGCGACCAGAACGTTCTTCGTCATTAAGATTGAAATAACCGTTTTTGAAACGTGTAAACCACCATTGAGCTGTCCTTTCTGATAAAGCATTTTCTCCGTACACAACGCAAGTATCGCGACGAGCTTTGGTTGCGTTTGCATTGTTCCCGTCTCGATTGAAAATGAATAACAACAAGTGACGAAAATGCACCTTTCTTTCAAATTTACATTCCATTTTGAGCGTACAGAAAAAAAATTAAATTAACACATTTAAATAAACTGCAATGACTTATTATTCAACTTCAAGACGTAGCCTAAGCAATAGCCTAATAGTCTAACCTTTGCAAATTTTGATCTCATTATTTATTATTGTTTCTTAATATGTGCACAAATCACATCAACAAAACTTAAATCGACACAAAATTGAAAAAACGCAAGAACTTATTCCTTAACCTAATATATATACAAAGAAAAACAACAATCCTCATCTTTCACAATTAAATTAGCTACCAAATACAAATCCGTATACAATTCAAGCATCTTAGCATTCACACTATAGTCCGGGTATGCCAACTCAACATCTTCAGCCTCTGCCTCTTTCAGTCTCTCATATGCTTCATTCATCTTATCACTCCACCTGACAATCGTATTACCTTTCTTGTCAATCTTCATAGGTTCACTTTCATAAAATCATACCCCAAAATCAAACCATACTCACTACTCATCTTATCAACCACAGAGAATTCACATTCATTCCTTAACATACCATGCATTCGAACAGCTACTCTTATTATACCAATCACAGGTACTCTCATACTACCAATCACTACCAAACTACCTTTACACTCATGCAGGAGGGATTTTTCACTCAATTTGTCATACAAATCCTTATATACCAAACTCTTCTTGCACCCAAAATCTATCAATCTCAAACACTTAACCCTGTTCAATTCAATTTTCACACTCAGTCACTCATACTTCCTACCGGACAGAACGTTCGCACTAGACAGACTTACCAACACATCATTCACATTCACGCACCAAGAGGATACTTCACCAGGTAACTTCTCACAATTCAGTTTCACGACTCAGAATTTCCATTCACACCTTGCGCTCTCAGTCTAATCCAACACCTTTTACTCGAACGCCCTTTCACCGCACAATAGCTACATACATTCCTCCGGTCGCGACACATCCTCGCATAGTGACTGGTCTTTCTAAAGTTACCACATGCGTATCATCCACCTCCCTTAGCATTCGCTCGAACATTCAACTTCGGAAAATTTCTTTTCAAACGGCCTCTTTCCTTACATTCGAAACACTCTTTTATACCCTCCTGGAAATCCTTTAACATATGCCCCTTCTTACCACACCCAAAATACGCGCCAGACGTCCACCTACATTCCGCCAACATATGTCCCTTCTTTCCACACCTACAACATTCCACTATCTTTTTCATATCAATTGACCGTTCACTATCTGGAACATATCTCCCTTGCTCTCTCATACCCCCATTGGGTCGTGTACCAGCCATCTGTCCCCTACCACTTGTCCATGCCCCATTCATCCATTCACCCGGCCGGCCCAGAAAGCTCGACATCACCCCTAGCTACGGTAGTCTTCAGGGTATCCCGATAACTACTAAACTGCGGAGGTGTAAGAAAGCTCTTGAGTTTCCTACCACCAAAATTTACACTATACCATCCATCCTCATCCAAATCACTTTCTTCATCAAATCGCTCATCTCCCAGAAGCTTCAACACATCCTCCCATATCAACCATTTCCCTGTCAGCCTCATTCTCTTCTTTCTCTTCACATTCAGCCATTCACTTATCTTTCGCGGGACAGTATCAAGGAACTTTCTCATCAATTGCTTACATTCATTCACACCATCATCACTATACCTCTTTCTCGCCATACTCTCAGGCTTATGCGCATACATATTTCCACTTTCACTCTTTCCCATGCGAGCGTTCTCAAATTCATTCACCCTTTTATACTTTACACTCTATTTCATTCGTTTCACCTGCCCAAACAGTCTCTCCTTCACCACTTCATACTTTGGTTTACCCACACTCATTATCAGTCGGAAGAATTCTAACACTTTTCCTACTAAACACTCCCCTAAATCATTTACCCAGTTTCCCTCATTCTCCAGGTACTTCAGCTTACAATAGCGTTCAAACTCCCCGAAGAACTCTCCCATACTCTTACTACCATTAAATTTATACCTATCAACTTTCGAGACTTCTCTAATCCAAATACCTTTACCCACATTCACTTTACTCTCACTCATGCCAATCATACTTTCACTTTCTTTTTCAACCGAATAGAGAGAATCCACACTCTTACCTCTTAACTTCCTATCCTTACCATCAAAAACATTCTTCCTTCCCTCCTTCCCTTCCAATCTTTACCATTCACCTTCTTTCCTATCACTCACAATCATGCTGTCCTGTCTAGACTTGCACAAACTCCCATTTATGCCATTAGTCATATCCCATTTGGTCGGAGCAGGGATCAGGGTCAAGGATCCGGGGGCTGGTCTTGACCCATTCATTATGTCATAGGGGTCCTGCGTTCTTCTCTCAATCTCCTTTGCTTCTCATTCATCTTTACTTTCATTCGATCAGTCTTCTCATTCATACCCACTATATCACCTTTCAGTCCCTCAATAACTGCCCTCCACATAGCACGCTCTTCCTCTTTCTTTCTCAATTCTAGCCTCAGTCGCACAATCTCATCATAGAGATCTTGCTCCGCAAAAACCATCTTCCCAGGTTAGTAGAAAGAAGAGAAGAAGAGAAAAACAATCAAATACTTGTGCAACCTGTCCCCCCTTTACTAAGTCATTCACAATGACGGACTGCAATCTAATCCCATGACGCTCTCAGTTTCGAGATCTCGCGTCCTTATTCGGGCGCAAAATGTAGTGGGCTCCAAACCTACACTCTAGGCCCAACCTATATAACCCGCTTCCCAAACTAAGTCGGGCGTGAGAAATCGAGAGAGAAATGAAACGGATTGTATATACAGTCCTTTATTTACCAAAATCGGCAAAAGTATATATATATATATTGGGTTGAGGAATAAGTTATTGCGGTTTTATCAAATTTAGTCATTACCATTAAAATTTTTAGAAAAACTTCATTTGTAATTGATACGACTTCCTCCCAACGTTCAACTAGTTTTCCGATGCCTCTGCAATAAAAATATCTGGATTTTGACTCGAAGAATTTGTCTAATCAGGTTCTCAATTCCACATTAGTATTGAACGAAACGCCGAGCAAATTGT
This sequence comes from Ceratothoa steindachneri, assembly GCA_963969495.1. NCBI lineage: Eukaryota > Metazoa > Arthropoda > Malacostraca > Isopoda > Cymothoidae > Ceratothoa > Ceratothoa steindachneri. The sequence goes on from OZ018323.1 coordinate 169,050,791, forward strand.
TGGATAGCGATCGGAACAGATGGAAATACGATGGAGCCAAGTCTAGGGAATATGGAGGATGCGGCAGGATTTCCCAATTAAGCGTTTGGATTGCGTCTGTTGTTATATTGGCAATGTGAGGACGAGCAGTGTCGTGTTGCAGAAGGACTCCATAACGTCGATGAGGTCGCTTTTCACGATTAGCTTCGGCGAGTCGATACACTTGTTCAACGTAAAGTTCTGCATGGACAATCTCGCTGTTCGCAAGGAGCTCATAAAGAATGATGCCTTCACAATCCCACCACACACACAGCATCGTCTTTCGTGGATGACGTCATTGCTTTAATCGCGGAAGTGTTTTTTCATTGGGGCTAAGCCATTGTTTTCGATGGTTCATGTTGACATAAACACACCACTTTTCGGCGTCAGTGATGATGCGGTGAACAAATCTGTCCTTATATCCATGAGTAGCCTTGTAACGAGTAAGCAAACCTGCGGCAATCGTAGAGCGTTGAAGATTGTTGCTTTCGCTCAAAGCGTGCAGAACCCATGCTCCGAGTTTTTGAACTTTTCCCATCGAATGAAGGTGAGACACTACAGTTTTCTGATCAAAGGCCAATTTTCTAGTCGATTGACGAGGATTTTCATGAAGAAGGTTGTTCAATCGATCTTCATCCAACTTAATGGGGCGACCAGAACGTTCTTCGTCATTAAGATTGAAATGACCGTTTTGAAACGTGATAACCACCATTGAGCTGTCCTCTCTGATAAAGCATTTTCTCCGTACACAGCGCAAGTATCGCGACGAGCTTTGGCTGCGTTTGCATTGTTCCCGTCTCGATTGAAAATGAATAACAACAAGTGACGAAAATGCACCTTTCTTTCAAATTGACATTCCATTTTGAGCGTACAGAAAAAAAATTAAATTAAAACAACATTTAAATAAACTGCAATGACTTATTATTCAACTTCAAGACGTAGCCTAAGCAATAGCCTAATAGCCTAACCTTTGCAAATTTTGATCTCATTATTTATTATTGTTTCTTAATATGTGCACAAATCACGTCAACAAAACTTAAATCGACACAAAATTGAAAAAACGCAAGAACTTATTCCTCAACTTAATATATATACAGAGAAAAACAACAATCTTCATCTTTCACAATTGAATTAGCTACCAACGAATATTTAGAAAAAAAACAAAAAAACAAAGAAAGGTCTTTATCTTACGTGGTACAAAGCTTTCTAGTGGTTTTGGGTCACCCGGGGGAAGGTCTTGCTGGCTGCCACTCGTGTGCGCAAAATTGTTACGCACATCTTAAAGGCCTGATTCTTCTGAGCTCAATAATAATAAGCGATCCGTTCGCGGTCTCTAGGCTGTTAAAGCCCTCCGTCCAAACAGCCACTCTTTACAAAAGGAAAGAGAAAATTTTTTAAAAATAGAACACAAAATCCTTCTGTAAGAATGTGTGTGTGAATGGGGAGGTTTATATATATATATATATATATATATATATATATATATATATATATATATATATATATATATATATAAACCTCCCCATTCACACACACATTCTTACAGAGGGAAGGAGAGGTCGGCTAGAAAGAGGTTTAGAGAATTGCCCTACAAACACTCTCACATTCGCTTCACCACGACTATATCATCATTTCTTTGAGCTCTCTATTGATTATTGATCAGCATTCCAGCTACATGCTTCTTTTGATTCTTACTTGTTTCAGTGATAGCTTCCCTGTATCGTCGGGTTTACACAAAACAATTATATTCCAATAAATATCATGGATTACAGTGAAAAGTTCTGTGAGCTGTACTGACTCAAACAGTTTTCTGCAGTTGTATGTTGTAATGAACAAGTCTTTATTTAAATTTTTTGTTTTTAGCTTGGGATTGAAATTGCTGTAGGCAGTCGCGCTTTGACTCCGAGGCTGAATTCTTGTTTGTCGTGTGTAACTTATTTATAATTTTTAGCATATTTTTTAAAATTTTGTATCCAACTTTTTTTTGGTCTTCCTTTCGGTCATTTGTTATCAAGTGGAGTACACTATGTTATTTTTGAGTCTAACTATCTTCTTGGAATTTTGTCACATGGCTTTCCCATGTGGCCTAATGCATCATTTCCTGTAGACGTCTTAATCTTTCATTTAGAAATTGTTTGAGACTTTTACTATGCAGCTGACAAAAGATCAAGCTTTACATCGTCAAGTGTTACTTAGAAATCAAACGTTTAATGCAAATGCAGAACTATTTCGAACAGGAATTTGTCCAGATAGCTTCCCAAACCAAATGTACTATTGAGAAAACTGTTGAGCTGTTTAAAAAGAATATTCTCAATTTACTGTAAATAAAGGTCGTTCAGAAAGAGTAATAACTGTAATGAACGAAGACAGCCTTGAGCGTATTCGTCAGTTATTAGAAGAAAACTTCAAAGAATTCTCCAGAAGAAATCGTACAGGACTTTCACAAGGGTCATTTTTGTAAATTGTTCGCAAAAACTTGCAATTCTATCGATTTAAACCAGTTATTAAACACCAAATCCTTGAAATTATTTTCCAAGGCTTCTCTGACTTTTTAAGGGTTTCTCGGATTACGCTGTATTCCAGGTAAACAGACAAAATTCCCTTAATCATAAATTGATCCAATTTTTTGAATGGGAATTTAAATGGAGAAAATAAACTATAATTCTTAATCAATATATCATTCTACAAATACATGCTGCTAATGGAGCCAGATTTATCGCGACTTATTCCAAAAGCGAATAATTTCAGTGGACTATAATACGAAATAGCCTCCCATGAGCCATATTTGACCCTATGAGATATCTTTTTATAGGATCATTTGAAGAGTGTAGTTTATTCAACCCCGTCTCTCAATTTAAAGGACTTGAGGAATCGCATCACAAATTAAATAATCATCTTAAAGTAAAGACAAAATTTTATCTGAGTGACGAGGGCGATAAGAGATAGAGCCCACGTCTCCTTTAATAGAAATGGCCGTCATGCTAAGTAAAGATATAGGTTTGCAATTAACAATAAAGAAAATGTTAACTGTTATAAGGATTTATTATGTTGAAATTATGATTTTTTATTATTAAATCAATATCAGAGAAAATTTTACATCATTGAAAGAATTGTGCACAAATTATCTTTTGTATACCTATTAATTCAAATACGTGCTGCTTATATAGTATGACGCTTACCTGTAAGCCCATTTACGGTGTAAAGTGTGGTTTACTATATATATATATATATATATATTCAGAACGAGGGACCTGGAATCGTTGCATCCCCAGCTTTGAGAGTCCATGTCAAAGGTTGGTATTTCTCTCAAAATAGCATTCATCAGTGATCCTTAATGTATTCTGAGCAACCTTCTAGACATCGTTCTCAACAAATTAAAACAATAAATAAACTAGCTATTTTGTGTTACTTCTACTGGGTTTCGCAAGTCCTGTTACACTCGTTACGACGATCTTAATGAAGAACACATTGATAGTTTAAATGAAGTAAGAAAAGCTTTTATTGATTTAACATATAAATATGTTTTTAAATTGTAATATAAATAAATATGGCCGCCCTCGGTGCCGAGCACGCATTCCAGTCGAGATGTGAATCCTGCTAAGACGTTGCGGAAGAAGTCCTTCCCCAACCATCCCAGACGTTGTTGAAGGACGAATTAAGCTCGTCGACGTTGTTGTGGCGTACCTTGCAAGCTTTGCCCTTGACATGCCTCCACAAGCTGTAGTTGAGGGAATTGAGGTCGGGCGATTGTGGCAGACAAAATTCGTTCGACCAAAAGTTCATTTTCGATCCAAGCCACTCTTGCATTAACTTGGCTGTATGGGTCGGGGTACCGTCCTGCTCAAATACGTAGCCCACTAGCCTGGTGATCTTTCTTACCCAAAGCTGCAGTGATTCTGTAACCGGCAACAAAGCACATCAGTGTCAACCTCTTCGCATTAAAAGCCACGACGCCAATCATCATCAGGAGGCCGGGTGCTTGGTCTTGAACAAGCAGATGTCCTCGTAGATATCCTGGCCGAAGTTAACCATGTGGCTTTCTATTTGTTGATGACCTGTTGAGTCCTCAAGATTTTTCATCAGAAACAATGAGAATTTGTTTGCCATGACTCCTCAAGTCGTTGAGAAGGCAACAACAGCATTCTCGACATTGTTCTCGCATACGGTCAGTGAGTAGATACCTTTTTACGCATCTCACGCTTAAGGTCACTCTACTCCTTGACACAACTGGACACTGTTGACACCGAAATTTTCTTCTTCTTTGCGAGCGCAGTCGTTTTGGGCTACGGAGCAATTTCGAAGGCCTCTCTTACAGCCCAACGGTTGAAAACTTGAGATCTGACTGCACAAGGTCGATCATTGAGGTCATCTTCGTTTTTTAGCCTCTCTATGTCTCTGTGAACCTACATCAGACTGGCTCTGATCCACTTTGGTGATGTCTGAATTGCTGTGCCCCAGTCACATGAGAGCAGAGATCTCAATTCCTTTTACTTCCCTCTCAACGCAATGGGACACCAAGCAAAAGACTTTTTATTGACACGTGCTGGAAAAGTAGGATTATAATTTTCTTTAACGAAACTTTTTCGCTTTTTCACTTAAACCACGCGAAAGATAAAAACCCCCCGAGTATTACAGAACTTTTGCAAAACACGGCATTTACTATGATTTGGGAACGTAATTTCTACCAGTAAAATATCTATATGATTAAAAAAAGATTTGCTCACATAATGTTCTAATTCTTGTATTTTTGGCTGTTCAAACAAAATCAGAACATTTTGGAATATCTGAAGCAGGGGCGGTCGACCTTTTAGGAGTAAGGGCCAGATGAGACTTTTGGGAGCAGGCCGCGGGCCGGAGTGACGAACGAAATCCAAAAAGTGACCATATATATATATATATATATATATATATATATATATATACTAGAGAAAATACCTTGTACAAGAATTTTATTGAAAAACATACAAATCACTGAGACGGCTGGTGCTGATTGCCACGAAGAAGTGTTTCAATGTCCAGCTCGATTGATGAGGTAGACAACAGAGAAATGTCATTGGGGTGGCGGTCCGAGAGTTGGGAGCGAAGGAGAGACTTCGTGTACTTCATTATGGAGAAGAGCTGTTCGCAACAGTAGACTCTTAGAGTTTACGAATCTACTGATACAGTTGCTGTTAGGCAGAATTTATTTACTTTAAAGTAGAGCTGAGGTTTAGTGGGCCTACGTGCAATATTAATGCCGAGCAATGTGGCGGGCCAGCCGCTTGGCCTTCGTGGGCCGGAAGTAGCCCGCCCCTGATCTAAAGGATTCTTAACGCATCCTGAAGTAATCACTTTTCCAACGCTAGAATTTCTATTTCTACATTTTTGGGGGTTTTCATAAATTAATGGTGCACATTTCACAGATCACAAATTACAATAAAAATTAAAGGTTTTATTATATTTAATTAATGCATTTTATAAGTAATTAAAAACCTATGGTAACATTTAGCAAAGTCATTTATGTCTCTTCGATAAAATTCAACATTTCTAGTCCAAATGGAGATTGAGGTCTCTGCGATTGAGTACGAAGTGTCTTTTCGGCTAGTCCTCTCAGTATTACCCATATCGAAGTCTTTCCCGTAAATTCAGATATCTGTAGTGGATGATTCTTTGAGTAATCGACATTTTTGATTGAAAGTTGTTTTCGCTAATATTTTTTCTACACGCTTTGTTCATACTCTCAGGCAGTTTTTTAGTATTTGGGGGAAAATATCTACTTTTATCACGTGTAATAATCCGTTAAAGGAATGCCTTAGTTTGGTTTAATTTCAACAGATGCAAACAAATCTCGTAACGCCGATTTCAACAATAGCACATATGGAATCCATTTATCATTTTTTTTTTACTTGTAGGTAAATGGGTAGAAATGTTTTATTTGTTTGTTCATATAATTCATTTAAGCTTATGGAACGATTATCGAGTATCCTCCTCGATTGGTATCTCTAATTGTATCACCATTTACTGATTCGTCCTGGTGAATATTTTGAAACCTTTACGACGCATCATGTCACCGACAGAGGGATTACTCTTTGGCCATATACTTGGTTGATGAGTGGTGCAGTTTCAGATGCTTTCTTCACAAATAGTTATTCTGTAAGCATAGCATGCAATAGTACTCATTTTGACTGCGAGTATTAGGACTTATAGATAAAAGATTTGGGTACTAATTTGTGAAAAATGAGATAGAAAAGATTTTCGATGTAAATATATTATAACTATTTCGATCAGAGAAAATACTTTTTCTTTCGCGTGTTAAGGGAAAAAAATTAACAATATTACTTCCTGAGCAACTCAATATCTAAGTCTTTGCTTCCTAAGTTGTGTAATTTCGATTAAAATGAGAAAATTGCTAATGAAGTTTATTGTAAATTTTTTCCTGCAAATGGAAGCTAGAAAAAAAGACTAGTCTATTATAATCAATGGGACATATTTCCTTCCTGGATTTAAAAGGAAATAGCTCCTTTATAGCAATGAATACTACATGGTAAACATCAAGTCTTCTATTGCCATGGCCTTAAGATCTCTTCTTCTGATACTCTTCACGTAATATTTTGGTGAAAAATTAAGGTAACTTATTCAATGAAGTAATATCATGCCCCTAAATTCTAACCAGGTCATAAAACAATCATGCACCATTAAAATAATAACATAATTCTATGATTAAGGCTAGTTTTATTATCATTTACTAAAAGGTGCAATGACTTATAGGCTAGCAATTGCCTGCTTAATGTGAAACCATAAAGTCTTAAATTCAACTACTTCTTCATGCAGTTTGTTAAATGAAGTAATGATCGGCAAAAGCTTTGTTAAATCCTTGTTCGGTAGGAAAACTAAAGGGGTTCTAGGGATTAAATGATATGTTAATTTTTCTTAGGGAGAATAATACTTCGCTTATCATATTAAATTACGGATTAGGACAGTTTTTCGTCGTGGGCGACTTTATATCTCATTATCTCGATCTCTGTTTTGCTTTTTTTTTGTTTTAATAATAACATTGTAACTATTTAGCCGATTCTAATGAGATATAAAACCCTTATGTTGTTTTACATTCTCTTTCGAATGATATAATTGCCAAGGTCGTCTCAAGGTTAGCGCGGGAAGTATTGAGAGTTGTAAAGGTCGTAAGGTCATAAATCAGAATAAGTGAGTGCACGTGACTTTGGTCAGCAGACCTTGTTTCAGTTGATGATGGTTATTGAGACTATTTTACAGATATTATTTATACAAATTTTACCGATGCTGCAAAGGGGATTATCTTGTTAGATTTCCAGTTAACTTTTAACTTATCGACCCCACCTTAAAAGGTCACTTCATTTCCTCTCTGGATATGACGGTGTTGTCTGCTTAATTTCTTAGTATAAATTGTCGAAGATTTTTATCTATAGGCTCATAAGCATCACAGAATGAAATAGAAAGAGTTAAGGCAATATATGTATATATAAATAATGACCATTTATATATAAATAAATAAAATTATAATCCCTTTAAAAATTAATACATTCATTCAAAGACATCCAAAATCTTTTCAGATATAGATACACTCTTGTTTCAAGTTTATTTTCTTGGTTGGTTTAATAATTTGGTAAAAATGTTTATGGACAAAGTTGCAAGCTATAAATTAATTTTAAATAAAATCTTGTTACGCAGTCTTGTTTGAACGCTATTTTTTTAATATTTCTGGTGTTACGATGCCTTCTTAGTAATGAGGTAATGAATAAAACGTTAATAGACCTAATGAAACTCAAAATGAAAACTAATCGCATATATATCTATATTTTCCAAAGTTCATTCTCTCTTGGACAGGAACTCAGTCCGTGGTGTCTGGCTCTAGGTGAAAATAATGCTGTTGGTCAAGAAAAAGTGCTGGGTAGAATACGTAAGCAGTTGCTAAAACCTCATTTTCGATAAATTTGCTGGGTTAGCGTATTTCCGCGATGTCTTCATTTCGGTATTTTTAGGAGAGAAAGATATTTTCAACCAGATGTTTTCCTCCTGTTATATATTTCCTCTCATTTATTTTCTCTTTTTAATGAGAAAACTATGTTGATGAATCGAATGTTAAACTGGTATGCGTCAATCTTTCTGTCAAGGGTTTGGTAGGTGATTTTTATAATTGTTTTTCTACTGCTATAAAACTACAATCTTTCTATCTCAATTAGTTTAGTTTATCCGGATATGGTGTCATAAGCAATAGTCTTAGATATTTCGAATTACATGTATCAGAAAACTTTATTTTGAAATTAATTCCCTTGTTTCAAATGTATTATAAAATATGTTTTCACTTCTCAGGCATACATATACATTTATTTATAATGAAGAGAATGTGTAAAAATGATTACATCAATTTTGTTATATTTGTTTGATAGTGTCCATAAAAAATAACTAATCCCAAATAGCCTATTGTGGGAAGTTAATATAAAGAGCATACTTTAGAATCAATTTATGTAGCAAGGCTAAAAGTTTTGCCATTCTTATCTTAGTAAAAATTTCGAGAGGATGGGGTAAAGATCGAAGAACAGCCTTACCATTTGGAATTCTTAGGATATAGAGAGAAGTAACGGATAGTGTGACAGATAAATATTTCTGCATTAAAAACATCAAAGGGGAGCTTATGAATTTAATTCCCTTAGATAATTGAAATAATGGTGTAAAACTTAATATAATGTTCAGCATATCTTCCGAAATAATAATTTCAAGTTTATTATTACATTAGTAAGTATCTATTATAATAAAAGGCTCAAAAATTGCTATCACTATAAATCATATAATTCATTTGAACCCTTGGCGGCTCGTGTGAGAAAGTTGCTGTCTGAAATTTATGAAATGGGTCGAATCAGACTATATTTTCTTTCTTTTTTATTAATTTTCCATCAGTTTCACATTCAATTTTTATAGTTATCTTTCTCTTTTCATAATTTAACAAGAAGATCAAACACATTGTTTTATCTCATAAAATTTCTTCTGAGATGAGACCCATACCCCACGGTCCCGGAATTTCAATACCCATCCTAGCTCAAACTCTGAAGAATGATGATTCTGCTGACAAATCAAAGACTAATAATACCCTAGGCCAGTTCTATTCGTATAGGTTTCCAATATTGCTTCAAAGGAACCGAAGCTCTCAACCAGATCAAACTTAACAATCATATCAGGCATATAGGAATTTCTAAATTATCTACTCAGATCTTGAGATTACAAATTCCAGAGGACATCTTGGTGGTTTAAAAACAAGGTCTGCTGACCAGAGTCGCGTGCCCTCACTTATTCTGCTATATCACCTTACGGCATTAAAAACTTTCAATTATCCCTGGACAAACTATGTTAGGACCTTGGCAATTATATCCCTCGAAAGAGAATATAAAACAACATAAGGCTTTCAAATTTCCTCAGAATTGGCCGAATAGTTATAATGTTATTCCCAAATAATTCCCTAGCTAAGTGGGAGGACTTTGGCAATTATATCATTCGAAAGTAAATGTAAAACAATATAAGTGTTTCAAATTATATTAGAATCTACCGAAGAGTTATGGTCTTTTTGCCAAATAATTCCCAGGCTAACCTTGGGAGGCCCTTGGCAATTACTATCCCATTGGAAAGAGAATGTAAAACAAGATAAGGGTTTTAAATTTCGTTAGAATCAGCCGAAAATTTACAATGTTATAACCGAAACAAAATAATTTCCGGGCTAACCCGGGAGGACCTTGGCAATTATATCATTCGAAAGAAAATTTAAGAAACATAGGGGTTTCAAATTTCGTTAGGATAGGCTGAATAGTTACAATGTGATTACCAAACAAATAAAAAGAAAAAGGGAACCGATGGCCCAACGGACCGACCGATTGACTGGCGGACCATCCAACCGAGCGACATAGTGAGATATAGAGTGGCACACGACTAAAACGTCCGGGTATATGAAACGAGATAAAATATTTCACAGGTTTTTGCAAAGTACGAAAATACCTCTTCTTATGATAATTCATGTAATGTTGGGGAGCTAATTGAAAACATACCCCGGCCATATAACACATCATAATATAGGGTATTTATAGACTCGTCAAAATAAAGTTTGAAACCATTTGAGGAATAAAAAATAAGGTTGTATCAGTCCCTGTAACTCATTCCATGAAAATCTTGCTGCTGGTCTCGTATATGACTTAACCAACATAAATGTAGAATCTGTGGAGATTTGAGGGTAATATCATTCCCCTTCTCTAAACTATTTTGCCTAATAAATAAATATAATAATTTTTATTATCTAAAGTTACTCTTATAGCAGTAGATATTGTATTGACAAATGCTGTTTATTAAAAAGTTATTTCACAGCAAATAAAAACACTTAGATTCCTCATAGGCTTGATAGAACATATTCTCTGTATTTTTTTAAATATTTTAATTTCTTTTCATAATGTGGTGATGGTATTGAGAATGCGAGGTGGACACACAAAATATAAATGTTTCCCCTACAAATCGAATAGACGAGTAGATGGGAAGTACCATGCAAAACGTGAGTGGCCCTCTAAAGAGAACTTTGAACATAATTTTGTTCCAGTTCCTGTTAAATACAAAATAATTTAGCTTCCACCGCTTCATATTAAGTTGGGCAGGAGGAAAAATTTCCTCAAATCTATGAATGAAGTTTGTTCTGCATTTTTATATGTAGAGAGCGAATTTCTTCATATATCTGCTGCAAACTAAAGGCTGTGTTCTTCTGTGCTTCTCAAATTCAAATTTTGATGAAGAGTACTCAGTTCAAAAACACAATAACGCCAACCGAGAAGAATGTCTAGCAGGCCTTCAGATCTGTTTTCACTAAATTTCTTGCGAACCATTAAGGTCCAGAATACTACTCAATTGTCAAAAAGTTGGTAAAAGAATTAAAAGTTCATGGGTAGCGGATGTCCATAAAAATTCATTTTTCTGGTACTAGTTTGAATATTTGGTAAAGAAATTGGTGATTTTAGCGATGAGTAGGAGAAATAATTTAACTAAGATATCGAAACAATGCAAAAGAAATATCAGAGAAATTGGACCATCTATGATTATTGTTGGTGTTTGAAGAGATAAGCGCACAACAGCCATAAAAACTTCATCTATTCCTCACCCCTCCAAAAAATACATATTCATTGTATTACTCGTATATAAATTGTTTAAGCTAAAACAAAAATTGGGAGTAAATTGAATTCAAAATAAGTGGCGAATATAAAAAATACTTGACCTGATTGAATAATAAAATAAAAATTATCCTTACTTAACAATAAAAATTGAAACATACGAAATGTACACTTTGTCAGGGTGGAGTTGTATTGTTCCATAAGAGCAATAGCCCGTTTCGCAGTATCAGTCACGACGCGTAACTTAGCAGCCCGTGACGCCAGCGCGATGAAGGTCTCCTTCTCCGTTTAAAGGCAGGGTTCTTGGAGGAGGAACTCCTCCCGCACCATCTTCTTTCCGTCCTCTATCAGAAGGTCAAAGATGGTGGCAGATCGACGCATGATGAACTGATCGACAGCAACGGAGCTATATTCGAAAGGGGGCACTCGTCGATGAAGCACACCTATATTTGGTTTCTCGAGCCGGGTTACCATTCTCCGCCTTACTTTGAGGAACACACACTGGTCGAAGAAAGCCAGTCCAGCCAAGTTCTCCGACGGGAACCAAAGGTTTCGCTCGAAGGCAGCAGTGACCGGCTGGGCAAAGGCCTTGTCCGGGTAGCTATTGAAGCCTTTGAGTCAGAGCAGATCATTGAGAGGAGCCTTGACAGCTTGAGAGACCTCATTCCAAGCTCGCGCGTAAAGCAGCGACGAGAAGAGCGACAGCGAGAGAAAGGCCTTGGCATCCCTGGCTGTCATGTGGACATGGGATTAGAAAAGGAAATGCTTGAGGAAGTAAAAGGTCATGGGCATCCACCTGGCGTGATGAGCAGTGCCGAGATGTTTTCTTCGCCGAGGAAAATGTAGTTGAGAAGCAGTAACTCCTTGTAGTTAGCTCTTGGCTGCTGATCCTGCAGGGCCTGTTGCAGGTAGTCATCAGTAAACTTCCGCAGCTACTGGAGCCCTCGTGGCTCCAACACATTTTCTGCGTGGAGAACAAAGGCTGCCTGGTTCACTTTGCTGCAGGCCTTCTGAAAGTGCTTGAATAGTCCATTCTCCGGTTCGGCGGTGAGACCGAAGACGGAGCTGAGATCACCGAAAGGAAGAGTTCAAGGACGTGGTGCCAGCGGGGAATACAAAGCAGCACCGCCCCAATGCATCATCGATGAGGGTGCACTCTCCGCTGTGAAGGCCCACGTTGGAGGCTGTTGTGTCAAACACAAGGTCACGGATCTGCGATCGAAGAGCCAACTGGTCGATGGTAGTGAAACAAGCAGCTGTTTGGGCTTCACCCGTCCCTCTCTCGATTTGGAAAACACCGAGCAGCTTCTTAAAGTCCTCGCGACTAAAGAAGAGCACTGCAAATTAATCACCTGTGTACCGATCCCCTTCGCCCGTGGCAACGGGCAAAAGCTTGCCGTCCGAGTAGAGATAAAGAGGGCCGTTAACTGTAAAGTCTTCGTCCTCATGGGCTGCGGCAACAGTCCACGCGAGGCGACGAGACCGCCACACGGAGCTTCGTGACAGCGTCAGGAACGGGAAGTCATGCCTTACGGTGGATGTGATGGCTCCACCAACGAAGACACCTTTCCGGTCAGTGAGGTTCACGCAATCCAGAGCGCCTTTGACAAGTTGGCATTAATTAAAATCAAAGGTTTTGCTAGCTGCCTAAGTATGCTTTTTTCGATCGCAATCTATCACACTTTTTCGCAAATATATATATATATATATATATATATATATATATATATATATATATATATATATATATATATATATATATATATATATATATATATTGATATATTAACAATATCGTTCTAGTCAATGCGGTTTAGTAAGGGAATTAATAGGAATTCCTTAATCCGCTAGAGAAGTCTATTGGATATAAGGCTTCCCCTCTGCTCCTCCAAAGCGCTATGCAGGGCTTCGGAAGAGCGAGGAGGTTACCAGGAGATAGAGAGAAAGGTTGAAATAGCAAATGTTGAAGTAGTGGAGTAGACTCGAAAGTTGGCTAAGTTAGTCGGTAGACCTACAACTTTACGTGGGTTCCGAACCACGATGTGTATTAGATCCTTTTCCTAATCATTCTTAATATTGTACCCATGTCCCACGTATGGATTGTTTAGCTCTTTAGATGTGAAGGATAAAAGACAAGTGTAGGGAGTAGTGGAAAAGAAGTTGTTGGTTTGCAATTGAATGTTAGGGTGCATGGAGGTCAGGCTAATCTCTTTCCTTTTAATAGTATGTCTTAACTTTAAAATTCTATAGTTTTAGTTAGTAGTTCCCTTAGTCTCAGGCTACCCTTCTTTCTTGTTTAATGTTATGTTATATTTGTTTTTGTTGTTAATATTATAAGGCGTTCAATCCGTATTTGTTTTTGTTGTTTTCTACTGGTAAAGTTTTGTCATAACTCTTTTGTTGTTTCTTTCTCTATGCAAATCACCTTGTCTTCTTTCTTTTGCTGTTTTTGTTTGTGATTACTTATACTGCCTTGTTTTGAATACTCTGCAGTTTAAAAATTTTGCTATTTTAGATGGTGTACATAAGAATCACTGGATATACCATTACTGACTGTATGATAAGTTGATATATTTTCCGCTTGTTTCTCCGGTTAATGTATTTAAGCCTGTATAGTAGTCACAATCCCCTTCATCCTTTGTAAATGTTTTGCTACTTACTCTTTTAAAATTTTCTAAACTATCGCGACAAAATTTCTTACTTTTCCCGGGCGATCTTCTTTGTGTATGTGAAGAAGTGGCGATGTTCTACGCCATTCTCTTTCTGAGATATCAATTCCGTGATTTCCTCTCCTAACTCCTGTTGCGTTTTCTCACTTAGTTTCTCAGCTCTTTCCTTCATTATCTTGTTTAGCGGCTTCATCACTACCTCTCTATGCAAATCACCTTGTCTTCTTCCTTTTCCTTTTCATGTTTGTGATTACTTTTACTGCCTTGTTTTGAATACTCTGCAGTTTAAAAATTCAGCTATTTCAGATGGTGTACATAAGAATCACTGGATATACTATTACTGACTGGATGATAGGTTGATATATTTTCTGCTTGTTTCTCTGTTTAATGGATTTGAGCCTGTATATTAGGTACAATCCCCTTTATACTTTGTCTACTCGTTATCTTGCGTGCTTGCTGTACCCTTGAAAATATATGTCCCCAATTTTCTTCTTGTAAATCAGACCAATTTTATACTTAATCGTATTTCTGTTAGTACTTATTTTCCATTATCTTTCGTATTCATTGATCCTTATTATTTACTTGGAGGGTGATCTTGCCTGCATATCGCCGTTCATTTATGGACAAACGCGATTTGCGCAACGTCGTCTTCAAACTGGAATTTGAGGCACTCTTCCGTAGAGTGAACTGGAATTCTTAGACACCCTCCATGCGAAAGGCCTGCCTCGAGCTTGAATTGTGCTCCGTGGGGGTTTCCGATTTAGATGTATGCATATCGTTCCATCACGTAGTCGCCGAATAGTCTTTATAATTTGTTATTCATTCGTAATTACAGTATTTGTATTGCAATCTCCCTATCCAACCTCAGTCGAATGTTTTTGAATCGTCCCTGCAGACGATATTAACGGTAGGCTTTTCCTTTTTATGTCTGGCTATTTTTTTCCTAGTGACCGTCAGGGCCATTTTTGTGCTTTTTCTCTTCCTTAATCCTAATTACTATTTGTTTAGGATATTATTTGTCTCTAAATGCTCAGATAGCAGATGGTTTATTATTTTCTCGAACACCTTCACGATGAAGTCAAGTAGAGAGATTTGTCTATAGCTCTCCATTCTAGTTGGTGGTTTTCCCACTTTGTGGATAAAGATAGTTTTTGCAACCTTTACTTTATCTGGGAAGCAGCCGGTGCTAATGCTTGCATGTAGAACATATGTTATTTCTTTTAAATTATTTTTGGGCGCTTCTTCATAATACTTCTTGTTGATTAATGATCTTTCCGGTGACTTCTACCCTAATAGCGAAATTGTGCTTCTCACTTCCTGTACCGTGATCTTAGGGGGTATTCCGTGGTAGGTGTCTCTCTCTGCATCCACCGATGTGTAAGGGTGTGTTTTATCGATTTCATCGGGAGTGCGTCTATAATGTTGTGCTCAAAATCAGTAACAAATTCTTCCTTGTCCTCTTCGATTATATCGAATATCCTTTTCCATAGGTCCCTAAATATCTGTCCTATCATGTTCCCTTCTTCTATGTTGGTCCCTTGATTGTATTTTATTATTATTTACCTTGATCCAGCTTTACCTTTCATTTGATTTAATTTCCTCCAAAATTCCTTTAAGGGTGCATCATGATTTCTCCT
The DNA here is from genome assembly GCA_963969495.1 of Ceratothoa steindachneri. Lineage (NCBI taxonomy): Eukaryota > Metazoa > Arthropoda > Malacostraca > Isopoda > Cymothoidae > Ceratothoa > Ceratothoa steindachneri. Next base: position 169,066,265 of record OZ018323.1, read on the forward strand.
TGGCATTGTTTCTTGTATTGTTCCCTTCGTTTTTCTATTATCTCCGTAGTCGGTTCTCGTTTTGTCCATCTCATTTTGGTGTATACATCGCTTGCACGTTGTCCCGTTTCTTCTTATTTCCTCCGAGATTTCCATTATTTTCCGGTTCTTCAATACCATTTCGGGCGTCGATGTGAATGTCTTAATTGTATATTAGCCGTTTTATTTAATTGCTATTGCGTCATCTGCTTGCATCTTGTTCATCTTTTTATCTAAATCAGCATTTATCTGTTCTAATATTGCACTTTCCACTGATATTTGTATGGGTCGCATATTAATAGGGAGGGTAGTTGCTGTGGGGTCTGTAGAAGGTATATCTTTCGGCCTCATATAATAGTTATTAGGGAGATAATTATTGCCTAAAAATGTCGAGTTTTGTGGCTGGCACATAAGTTGGGGACTCGGGACCTAATCGTGGCAGATGCGTCTTGCGAACAGCGTTTCTAGGTGTCTTCCTTCTCCGTTGTAGGTTTAATAACCAGTCGGCTGACAGTGGTTGTTAAGGTCGCCCATGAATATATGCAGGTTTCTGCCTTTGAAGATGCTAATGAAGTTGTTAATATGCAAATTATCTCTACTTGGCGGTTGATATCCTGTAGCGATTGTGATTTTCGTCATTTTTTTAATTTTTCCATACGTTGAAATTTTGTAGTATATTTAGGTCCATCTTCTCCATCGTGGTTGGATGATTCCTTAAGACTTTCCGGTCCATCTGATTTTTCAATACATCGAGAGAAATATGTAGTTTTGATTTCCGTTCACTTGATTGTTTTGTGTTGCTTTTGCTTTTGTCCTGCTTGTTCTTCCTTCCAATTTGGGAAGCGCGGCTAGGAGACATCTTCCTCGTGGTCTGGCTTGTGCTCCTCTCCAACTTGGGTTTTTTTTCTTTGGGTTGTCTCGTAAGCCTTTTTCGTTCCTCCTCTGTAGATTTATAGCCTTCTTCATCAGTGTCGCTTTCCTCGGTTTCTGTTGCACTCTCTCAACGGTCAACGACGTTCTGAGATAGAAAATGCGTATGGAATAGATAAAAGATAAAGAAATAGATATGGAAAAGTGTTTCTAGGAAGATGTAAAAATTTAGCAGTTTGTCTGGTAACCTCAGTTGTTTGCCTCTTTTTTCCTCTTGTTTCTTTGATCATTTAAATATATCAGCCTAGCTTTCGAGCATTTGCTTTCGTAGAAAAACCTCTTTTGAAAGTTAGAAGAGCTTGTTGCTGCGTTATTCCTTTTGTTATTCATTTCATTTTTCACTCTTGTTAAGTTTTGTCATCTGTGGATTAGTTTTCGATTGTTCATTTTAACTTTTAATGTCATCATTTTGCCCAATATGGATCTTTTTTTTCTTTCTTGATTTTTACTTTTAGGTTGAGTATCATTATAATTTATAAATGAGGTAAATAACCTGCCACGTCTGCAGCTGGATAGTTACGAAGGCTTGTTTAAAGTGTAAATTCAGTAGGTCTTTTTCTCCGAGATTAATTGGTTGGGAAACTCCTAGAGAGTATTGGTCTATCTTTTGTCATATATATTTTTTGCGTTATCTATTCCGGAGCCTTCTCTTTAGTGTTATTTTCAATCATCTGCATGTTCAAGATTACTTACAAATTTACCTCATGGGAAATGATTATCGGTTCCAGTCCGTTTACTTTTAGTAGTCTGCTTAGGGTCTTCTCATACATTCCAGGCTGGAGGGTGTTCTGCACATTTGAGTGGATTACGCATTCAAGTATTTTTCTTACATTCTACCATGATGTAAGGTAGTGCTGGTGCTGCTTTTGCTTACGAGTCTATCTTAGCTGCAGCTGCATGTAAGGTGTGTTTCCTCTAATGAGCTTCTTAGAAACTTCTTCCATATCCTTCCTTTTAATGCCTTCTTTTCTTTTGGTGAATTGCATCGCCATTATTCGTTTGCTTTCTCCGCCATTGATGCACTTCTTCGTTGTATTAGTGCACTTTCTAAAATTGTGTCGCTTGAAGCATTCAGACACATTATTTCTCCTTTCTTCGGGCAGTTGGTCGACGTGTGTTCTTCGACATCTTAACAAGTCATACACATTAGTATGTTTAAATGTTTGCGAGGGAAATCAACCTACTAGGGGCTAAAAGGCCTTTTTTCCTGCAGTTGGCTGTCATCTTCATTGATTCTTACATTACTTTGAAGACATGGGTGTGATCTTTAAATTTGTTCCCTTCATGTATCCTGAACAACATCTGCATTTCAATTAATTTCCTACCTGATTTTCTCGCATGAGTGGGCCCCGACACATGCTTCCACTTTCCTGCACAAGAAACTCTCTTTGTTGTGATCTATGGCGGAGTCTTGGCTTTGAGGACCAATTTCTTCGGCGTAATGCTCTCTGACATCAACAGCAGATGTTCTAGGGCCTTTTAGTTTGGGCATATTACTGAAACCCGGTTGGAGTTTCTATATACGTTAGTAATAGCATTGATAGGGCAAAAAAGATCGTCTAAACTAATTGATGCGGTGGCCGTTTCTTCCCATTTGGCAAAAGTTGCAGGGCTAATTGTTTCAATTCCTCGGGGAGGTCCAGTTTCCTGAATCCAGCACTAGTATGCCCTACTAGTGTGGCGCTCCAAGTATTTGAGTCTGGAAACGAACGGTTATAAAGCTTCACGGGTGGGAGAGCCCTAATATTTCTATATATATATATATATATATATATGTATATAAATATATATTATATTTTAAAACTGTCTCGCCTGCCTTCCAGATTTCCTACTCTCTTTGCTCAGCTTATCTAATTAAACCGTATCAGCAGTCCGCAGATGGGTTTGGGTTCGTGGCCGAGAGTCGGCATCCCTTTTCCGGGCCCCTAACGGGGCCTGCTGTAGGAGTTTTTTATACCCCCGTACTAACTACTTCTTAGACTTTGCCGCTGACCAAGTTATGTAGTGCTAGACAGAAATGAGTAGTATTTAAAAGTTGCTTTAAAAAGTTTAAATATTAAGAGAAAAAGTAGCCCATACAGGTGAACTGCCTCGCTCACAAGGAACAGGAGGAATCTTCAATTTACCCTGTGATCGCCTATATTTCTTATCGTTTTTATAAAAAACAACTTCTTCTGTAATTGTAGAGAGGATTCTTACAAAAAACTTATGAAAATGAATTTCCGTGAAAAAATTTCAGGGTTGGCAACTCTCACTTTTACTTGCTTCTTTTATCAAAAAAAAACTTTACCAGTGCGTAAGCGCGTAAAATAGTGAGATAGAATGAGCTATCAATCTCTTCCAGCGACCTTGTGTAGACCCTTTGGGTGAATATCTAATTCTATGTACGCACATAGATACGTATTTCACCCTCCTTTGAGTGAGCGCCATCACAAGTAATCTAATTTTGGGTTGTGTGGGTAGATCGTGATTGCTATTATGAATCAAATTGCCTCCCCTGGTTTGCCCTGCACACCCATCATCGAAAATATGAAGTTTCTGGTAAAGGAGTATGGAAATTTGTAGATGAAATTAGCCCTCCATTAAGTTTTCCTTATCGTCTTCTAATTTTAGCATTGAACACTAAGGAACCGACTAAATAGAGTGTCTAAAGAAATAAGAAAATATATCTCAATATTTGGTACTTTATTTCAATATTATTATTAGTGTTCCATTTCCATTGTATTGGTTTTGTATTAAGGCAATTTAGATGATTCACAATATTCAATGTAAAGCTAAAATATGAGTCGTGAAGTTTCGAAGCTAGTTCTTTACTTAGACTGGAAATTTATACACTTATTACATTACAATTGACAAAAAATAGATAAAAACTCGTAACTATGCTAAAATGGGTACAGAAAATTGATTAATTTGGAAAGACCTGACATATTTTGATGAGATATTTCTTCATTTTGTAACAGTATATTATTTTGCATACTATCTCAACTCTATTTTGCAGAATTATTTTTTCACAGCTCATTTTAGGCGCTCCGAGTTTATGTAAGAACTAAGAAAAAATGAAAAGAAGTGAAAATGGGTTGTTAATTATCTAGTATTTTAAAACTTTCTACTTTAGTTCAGCGTTGCAGGAGAAAAAAAATGATTCACAGTGATTTCGCTTTGATTTAACACACCTCTTCGGGATTGAAAATTATATGGTATGGTATATCTCATATAATAGACAAAAATGCAATAGATATAGACTTAGTTCAAGAAGATTTAACCATATCAAAATTTGTTAAGTTTTATAATAAAAGATCACGAGGAATTATATACAGATGTATTAAATAATTTATATAATTCCTAGCAGCTAAAATGATACGCATTTATGGAGAAAAATTAGGGAGGCTGGAAAGATATAAAATTCGAATAATAGACCTTTCCGATGTCAGCATGCATATTTGGACAACTAACTTCCATTTGAATACTTCATTGTTTATGTACGTGTTGTAAGTAAAATTTGAATGATGTGCGAAGTGAAACGTACTACTATAAATATGTGCATTGGCATTTGCTTTAAAACCCATTGATTTTAATTTCTGACACTCTTATAAGTTCATTTTATTTTACACTTTATTTGAAACACTACCCTTCATCGAGTGCGTTTATTGATGCATTTTTTTTCAATTTAACGTTCCGACTCTGTTCAAATTTTCAGGCAAATGGACTATAAAAAAAAAACTATGTTCAACATGTAGATCGGTGTTGCTTTAACACTGAGACCATTACGGAGATTTAATCTGCTACTCAAAGTTAAAATTTCTTTTGCTCTTCCTTTTAACTGGAGAGCAAGATAAATTTATTTTGCAAATAGGATACTTTTTTTTAACAATAAGAGTATTTAAGTCTTTCGATTGGGCCATGATAAGGTCATAATTGTTTGAACTTGAAGTGAATGAAACAGGAATATGTTGCCTATGTTACACTTTTAATTTGTCTGATTTTATTGATATACCGATAAAAAATTTTCCATTGCATTTCTTTAGATATTATGAAGAACGGTGTAATACATTCACAGATTCATAAATTGAAAATAAGGCTGAGGGATAGGAAGGAGCAATAGGAAAAGATCTAAGTAGAAAATGGGGAGGAGGAGTAAAATCAACTGCTTTCGTTTGATATAGCAAACTTCATTAACTCTTATTATGATATAATTTTGAGCATTTTGCTATTTACTACAGAGGCACGAGTTTAAATGAAAATTTAGAATTTTTTTAATTCAAGTTTCGCAATAACTTAGAATTTTTCCTAACTAAGATATTAAATTTAATCTGTAGTTTAAGGTCATTAAATCACAATGTCCACCAAAATAATGACCTGAAGGTGGTCCCTTTCTGACAAATAGTCATATTTATTGAGGCAATGTCACGCATAGCCATCCCAATTTTTTGCATCTATACAAGAGTAACTCTTATATATTTCTATAGTTCTATCAAAATAGTTTAAACAGGTGCATCTTTCCACTAAATAACTCAAGAAAGTGCAATTAATTATATATATATGAATAAAGTAGATGGATTAAGACATTTTTCTAAATTCTCGGATAAATTTCATGAAGTTCTAATATTCCTTAATTAAATTCTAATGGCTGCAAATTAAATTCCTGTGTCCCATTGAATTCTTGTAGACAGGTCTCATTATTTATCTAAATATTGTATTAATACTAAAGACTTTTGTAGCGCTCTGTAACTCAAAGGTAGGTATTTATAAAAAAAAATTTATTATAACAAATAAAATGGCCTTCACAAATATATCAACTATAAAACGCAGGAGGCTAGAGGAGGCTCATAAAAACTTGCTTAAAAACAGTAAGGGAGGAAGGGCATATCCCAGTGGGCAGATCATTCAACATACTCGAAGCAAACATAGAGAAATCACAATTCCGTATTCAGCAGAGACGAGTATAAGGAGCAATATTTTGGGTAGTAGAGTGATATTGTAGCTGACATTGAAACAGTGAGAAAGATAGGAGGGAGCTGCGGCATTTACGGCCTTATATCTAAGAAAGATCTTAGAGGTGATTCTGTATTGATTGGCCATTCATTGACCTTCCCGAAACAGGGAAGTAGCTTGAGCGAAAATCCGTAGTGGAAGTCGAAGTATGGAACCCTCTGCTTCAGCGAGAAGGGAAGTGCAGTATTTGATACGGATTGTGATGAAGGCATGAATGGTCTTCTCAAAGATGCTGTTGTTAGAGGGGTTGAAACTGACATTATTGCAAGATTACGATAAATATTTGACTCGGTAAACAGCGATTTAATTCGAAGAGCCCTACACAAACTGGGAATAGGGAAACCTTTATTAACAGACTCTCCTCCTATATAGCCATGCAATATCATTTGAGTTGGATTCTGGCAGTAGTAACAAAAATGTATAACGTATTAATGCACGGGCGTCTCTTCTCCCTCAATATTATTAAGAGGACTGATAGAAGGCTTTTATAAAACTCGGTTAAAACCAAAATTTGTGGAAATAGATCAGGGGTATTTAAGTCACAGTATGATATAGTATGATTTTAATTGATTAAAAAAGATAAGTAAATGAAAACAAAATTACCACACTTTACTCTCATAGTTGAAATGAGAATGATTTTTTTCAATGACGAAAAGAATGATCAATTGTTTCACACAATAAAAAACACTTTAGAATTGATGGTCTAATTTAGAGAAGGTGAAAGAATAGATATGCTTAAGCCTGCCTTGGAATAATGATCGAAAGATGAAGAGCAAATCAATAAACAAAGTTAGATCGACGTATGTGAGGAAAGCTTAGCTACATCTTTATAAGCAATATGCCTCTATATATAAAACGTAAAATATTCAATCAATTCATAAACTAGTTTTAACCTATAGAATTGTATCTTAAATAGTGAATAGATAAAGCACGCAGTAACTGGAAAATATAGAAAGTTACATGTAATTTATTACCCTCAATGACAGTTACTTTAATACATCGATAAGAACACAAACTTATTCATACAAATACGCTTACAAAAGGTATCCCAGAATTTTTATACTATTATAAATCGAGTACTGAATTAAAGAAACTATTCTACTAAACCATTTCGGGTAACACTTCAGATTCGGGGCGCACGGTAGATGGCGCTGTTAGTCGGCTACAATTTTGGGCTACAGCATATCTCTTATGACGTCAGACGGTAGCGTCAGATGTGAACAATATCGACGTAATATTTTTTTTATATGAGTATATACTGGGGGGCTGCGCCCTCCAGACCTCCCCAATTGGTTGAAACTCAGGATCATCGCAGGGTGGTCCTCCTGCAGTGATATCTCCCCCACGAGCAGTCCCTTGGAATTTCACTGGGGGGGGGGTTCTCCCCAACAGCTTTTTACTGGCCAAAAAACCTAACCTAATAACAAACAATTCTTACTTTTATAGGTTTCTTGATTAGTTTATGCGCCTCTAGATAATCTAAAAGTTTTTCGCGATATACAAAGTAAAGCCGAATTTGAATAACAAAGAAGCACATGGAGAGCACGATAACACAATGACGAAAGAAAAACATTTGCAAAACGGGTCCTATTTATAAGCTACGATGTTGCTAGTAAGAAGCTGTTATCGTTCGCAGTAAACAAAAAATACGAAAAAAAAACGAAAAACAATAGAAGGGATCAAGAAACCTTACCTAACTTAGAAAAATCTATAAACGAGCAGAGCGCAGATATTGAGTAAATAAAAGACTAAAAGTTACAAATCCCCAAAAGAACAAAAAAATATAACGCAGTGATTGTCACATCTGACGCTACCGTCTGACGTCATAAGAGATATGCTGTAGCCCAAAATTGTATCCCGCTAACAGAGCCATCTACCGTGCGCCTCGAATCTGAAGTATTACCCCATTTTGTTTTTTTTTATTCAGCTTTAGTTTCTAAAATCGCATAAAAATGATTATCCGTCATTTTACTTTCACTTTATTGAGTTCCTGTGATTCACCATCTGGAAGTAACGAGCAAGAAGCATACCTGATATATCTTTAAGAACTAAACAGGCGATTCACCCTCCGAAGGCACCTTAGAAGAGATCAAAGGTTGTCTTAGAAATTGCTCCGACGAACTTCCAAAGAACGATTCGAAATTTGAAAGGAAAGTTCCTGGTTGTGACTCTGACTTCCCTTTGGAGGGGCGGAAAGCTATTTAAGTGGAATGTGGCAGGGGTACTTTCGAGTAGTTTCTGTTATGGTAGAACAATTCGCGAGAATTTCTCCGCCACTAACTGTCCTTTCCCGCCTTTTCATCGGAACACAAAAAAACTAACTTATAATGAGCCTCATTAATGGAAGCAAAATATGAGGATTTAGAGTTAAATCCGCCTTTGATCTTTTTTTTAACAAGGAATTCAAGATTTCGGTAATGGTAAAAGTAATGAGAACTAAATTTATTTGCATAATATTATCGGAAATTAATAAAATATTAACTAAAGAATTAAATAAATCCTAACAAAACCTTTTTATAATATAAAATCACATCGTGCAAATGGAATGAAATTATATTTAAAAATATATAACAGATGCAATGAAATTGGTTAAAATTATTTTTTGAGAAATGGTACATAAGAAACTCTCTTCATGCAATATTATTTGACTGAAAGAAGCTTACATGCGACTAGAATCAATTATTATATCAAAGGTTCCTCCAGAAACTTTAAATCGGTGGAAAATAGGAAAGGTTAAATTCGAAGACTTAAAGAGTATTAAAATTTACCTAGAAAGACAGCCATTCCGAAATTTGACTGCTTTTCACTCGCCAATCTGATCTTTTTTGAATATCAAACAAGTATCATAGCTTGTTCCTGCATTTTGAGCATTAAAGTTACTCGTAATCAATAAACAATGAAGAATTAAAATGGAATTTGGGGGTCAAAATATATATGCTAACATCGGAAAAATCTATTATTCGAATTTGATATCTTTACAGCCTCCCTCATTATTCTCCATAAATCCTCATCATTTTAGTTGCTAGGAATTATAAAAATTATTTAATACATCTGTATATAATTCCTCCCGATCATTTATTATAAAACTTAGTCAGTTTCGATATGGTAAAATCTTCTTGAACTCAATCTATATCCATCGCATTTTTGTCTATTGTCTATTATATTAGCTATACTATTTGTTTTTCAATCCCCGAAGAGGTGTTTTAAATCAAGGCGAAATCACTGTGAATCATCTTTTTCTACTGCAACGCTGCAATAAGGTAGGAAGTTTTAGAATACTAGATAATTAACTACCAAACTTCCACTCTCTTCATTTTATATAAGTTCTTAGATTAAGTCTGAGGGCATAAAATATGCTGTGAAATAATAATTCTCCAAAATAGAGTTGAGATAGTATGCAAAATAATAAACTGTTACAAAATGAAGAAATATCTCATCTCAATATGTCAGGTCTTTACAATTTAATAAATTTTCTTTATCCATTCTAGCATAGTTACCAGTTTTTATCTATTTTTTGTCAATTGTAATGTAATTAGTGTATAAATTACTAGTCTAAATAAAGAACTAGTTTCGAAACATCTCGCCTCATGTTTTTAGCTTTACATTGAATATTGTGAATCTTCTAAATTGCTTTTATACCAAACCAATACAACAGGAATATAACACTAATAATAATATTAAAATAAAGTACCAAATATTGAGATATATTTTCTTATTTTTTTAGAACACTCTATTTAGTCGGTTCCTTAGTGTTCAATGCTAAAATTAGCAGACTATAAGGAAAGCTTAATGGAGGGCTAATTTCATCTACAAATTTTCATACTCCTTCACCAAAAAACACAGATTGTCGATGATGAGTGTGCAGGGCAAACCAGGGAAGGCAATTTGATTCATAATAGCAATCATAATCTACCCACACAACCCAGAATTAGATTACTATTGGTGGTGCTCACTCAAAGAGGGGGTAATATACGTAGATAGAATTAGATTTTTACTAAAAGAGTCTACACATGGTCGCTGGGAGAGATTGACAGTTCATTCCATCTGACTATTTTACGCGCTTACGCACTGGTAAAGTTTTTTTTTGATAAAAAAAAGCAAGTAAAAGTGAGAGTTGCCAAACATGAATTTTTACACGGAAATTCATTTGCATAACGTTTTGTAAGAATCCTCTCTACAATCACAGAATAAGTTGTTTTTTATAAAAACGATAAGAAATATAGGCAATCACAGGGTAAATTGAAGATTTCCCTGTCCCTTGTAAGCGAGGTAGCCCACCTGAGGGGGCTGCTTTTCCTCTTACTATTTAACCTTTTTAAGCAACTTTTAACTAATACCTCTTTCTGCCTAGCACTACATAACTTGGTCAGTGGCAAAGTGTTAGAAGTAGTTGGTACGATGGTATAGGAAACTCCTGCAGCAGACCCCGTTAGGGGGCTAGAAGTGGGATGCCGACTCTCAGTCACGAGCCCAAACCCAACTGCTGATAGGGCTAGGTTTAATTAGATAGGGTGAGCAAAGGGAGTACGAAACTCGGAAGGTAGGCGAGACAGAATTATAATATAATATATATATATATATATATATATATATATATATATATATATATATACACCCTTACCACATTTACAGTAATAGGCCCAAAAGCAAAGGACATAGAACAACTGCTTCGACGTTGGAGAGCATTACGACGAAAAAACTGGATTTCAAGGCCAAGACTCCGCCATAGATCACAGCAAAGAGGAGCTTCGTGTACAAGAAAGTCGAAGCATGTGTAGGGGCCCACTCATGAGAGAAACCAGGAAGGAAATTAATGGAAAGGTAGAGGTTTCTTAGGATACAGGAAGTGATTAAATTTAAAGATCACACCCACGTCTTAAAAGTGATGTGAGAATCAATGAAGATGACAGCCAACTACAGGAAAAAGGTCTTTTAGCGCCTAGTATGTTGTTTCCCAGCGCAAACATTTAAACGAACTCGTTTGTAAACCTACCACTGAGTATTACTCGTTAAGAGGTCGAATACCATACCTCGACCAACTGCCCAAAGAAAGGAGAAATAATGTGTTCTGAATGCGCAACAGGACACAATTTAGAAACTGCACTAATACAACAAAGAAGTGCATCAACGGTGGAGAAAGCCAACGAACAATGGCGAATCAATTTACTAAAAGAGAAAAGAAGGCATTAAAAGAAAGGATAGGGAAGAAGTGTAAAAGAAGCTCATTAGAGGAAACACACCTTATATGTAGCAGCAGCTAAGATAGACACACAAGCTAAAACAGCCCCAGTAATACCTAACATCATGGTAGGCATGTAAGAAAAATTCTTACAAGCGTAATCCACTCACCTATACAGAACGCCTTGCAGCCCAAAATGTATGAGAAGACCCTAAGCGCCCTACTAAAAGCAAACGGACTGGAATCGATAATCATTCTACATGAGGTAAATTTGTCAGCAATCTTAAACATGCAGACACTTGATCCTGACACTAAAGAGAAGGCTCAGGAAGAGATAACGCAAAAAATTTATATTTCAAGAGATAGACCGATACGTACCAGAGGTTTCCCAACAAATAAATCTCGAAGAAGAAGACCTACCGAATTTATACTTTAAACAAGCCTTCCGAAGCTACCAGCTGCATTTATAAATGAAAATGCTACTGAACTAAAAGAAAGTAAAGATCTTGAGTGTAAAAAATACCATAGTGGGCAAAATGATGACATTAAAAGTTAAAATTGAAAAATATTCAACAGATGACAAAATTTAACAACAGGGAAAAATTAAATGAATAACAAAATCAATAATGCAGCGACAAGCTCTCCTAATTTACACAAGAGGTTTCTCTACGAAAGCACTTTTTGCTATCTATCTCTTTTATCTATCCCATACACATTTTCCTTCTTAGAACGCCGTTGATCTTTGAGAGAGTGCAACAGAAACCAAGGAAAGTGACACTGACGAAGAATGCTCTGAATCTGCAGAGGAGGAACGAAAAAGGCTTACGAGAAAAACCCAAAGAAAAAAAGAATTCAAGTCAGGGAGGAGCCCAAGCCAGACCACGAGGAAGATGTCTCCTAGCCGCGCTCCCCAAATTGGGAGCAAGAACAACCGCAACAAAAGCAAAAGCAACACAAAACAATCAAGTAAAGGGAAATAAGAACTACATATTTCTCCCATTGGATTGAAAAATCAGATGGACTGGCAACGTTTTATAAATCACCCAATTACGATGGACAAAATGGACCTAAATATACTAGTAAAACTTTAACACAAAGAAAAATTAAAAAAACCCAGATATATTGTAATAATTTTAGAAGTTTAGAGCCGAACATTATGGGGTCAATTTAGAAAATGACAGGATAAAAATATGGAACTATTAAGACATAGCCGTAAACCCCACTTGGGAATTATATGAAAGAGCTGCTATAGCAATCACGAAATGCATCAAAACAGAACTCGTGAAGATCTAGACGAATCTTACCTAGCTGTATAAATAAGAATGGAACTGACGAAAATCATAATCGCTATAGGATATCAACGGCCAAGGAGATATCCTTTGCCTATTTACAACTTCATTAACATCTTCCTCGGCAGAAACTCAGTAATATCTATGGGCGAAATCAATGCCCACGGTCAGCCGAGTGGATATAGAACCAACAACGGGGCAGAAAGACAACTGGAAGCGCTGTTTGCAAGAGGCATCTGCCAAAAATTATGTCTAGAGTACCCAACTTATGTTCTAGGGACCACAGCTACAATACCGGACATTTGATTAGGCAATAATTATCTCCCGTATAACTAGTAATGACGGCGAAAGATATACCATGTACAGACCACACAGCAACTATAATTTTCATTAATAAGAGAACAATACGAATCCCAGGGAAATTAAGAAAAGCTTTCAAAAAAGCAGAGTGAGAAAGATACGAGTACCATAAACAACTGAATTTATACAAACGATACCACTGGAGGGAGCAATATTAGAACAGATAGATGCTGAATTAACTAAAAAAGAGGAGCTAGATGCAAGCAGATGACGTAATAGCAATTAAATAAAACAGCTATTATACAATTAAGACACTCACATCGACACCCGAAAGAATAATAATAGAAATTTCGAATGAAATAAGAAGAAACGGAACAACGTGCAAGATATGTATACACCAAAATGAGATAAACAAAACTAGAACTGACTACGGAGATAATAGAAAAACAAAGGGAACACTGGAAAGAAACATTTCAATGGAGAGATCATGAATGCCCCCTTAAAAGAATTTTCGAGGAAAGTAATTCCAATGAAAGACAAAGCTGGAGCAAGGAAAATAATAATAAAATACAATACATAACCAACATAGAAAAAGAGGACATGATAGAACACACATTCCGTGACCTGTAGAAAAGGATATTCGATATTAGCGAAGAGGACAAGGAAGAATTTAATACCGATTTTGAGCACATTATAGACGCACACAACGAGGAAATCGATAAAACACACCCTAACCCATCGGTGGATGCAGAGAGAGACACCTACGACGGAATCCCCCCTAAGATCACGGTACATGAAGTGAGAAACACAACTTCGCTAATAGGGCAGAAGGCACCGGGAATATCATGATTCAACAAGATGTATTATGAAGAAGCACACGAAAATAATTGAGAGGGAATAAGATCTGTTGTAAATGCAAGCATTAACACCGGCTGGATCCCAGATAGAGTAAAGGTTTAAAAAATTATTTTTATCCCTAAAGTAGGAAAACCACCAAGACAAGTGGAGAGCTATAAACAAATAATCTCTTTACTTGACTTCATCGTGAAGGTGTTTGAGAGAATAATAAACCATCTGCCAAATTTGCGCTTGGAGTCAAATAATCTCATAAACAAATAATAATTCGGATTAAGGAATAGAAGGACCATGTAGGGAAATTGTAGGGAAATCGTTATCCCAGCCAAAAACAGAGGTCCTGTTCGGTCTTCACAATTTCCTGGCATTTGGCAGCGTAACCCGATTACTTACCCCCACCTCCCTCTCCCCTTACCTCGCAGACCACCAGAAAGGCCTCCCACAACCACCAGATGCACGAATCATCAGATTTCGGGTCCGGCGAGTATAACATTGGTTATACCGGCAAGATTTCCCCTTAAATTTGTGATCCAATTTGGCGTCATATACGAAATTAGAGGAGCGGCGACCAAAAGCCAGAAGATGTCTTTAGGACTAAGCGAATAACGCTCGGAGAAGAGCCGTTAGAGGCTAGAGGCTTAATTCCTAAGACCTCATCCCCACCTTCTTCCCCTAGCCCCAGTCGGATAGTTAAATATATAGGCAGATAATTGTAGAAGAAAAATAGGATCGAGTTAGAGATGGACACGAAGAAGTCCAGCGAGATGGCCCGGCAATCAACGAAAGGAACACAGAAGAAACTCATGCTGAGCCAGTTCCTGGTGAGCACCTAAATTTAGTTTAGCTTGTAATGAGAAACAAACTAAATCATCTCTCATCAGAGAAACTCCCTATCCCGGTTTACAACAAAAACCAGAGATAGTCCTCGCCATTTAGGAATACCACAAAGAGAACTTCCTCACCCCCCTCTCATTCGTCTAAGGATTCACTCGTTTGCTCATCGCTCATCATTGCGAACCATTCCAAGATTAACCAGAAGATTGCAAAGATCATCCCTTCACGGTCCCGTTGTTTAAAGCATCTGACTAAGACAACATGATTCACTCTATCCGTCGTCCGCACCAAAATCACCTGTTGCTGCAAGACTGTCTTCGCGCCAGCCAAACAGCTGGGGTGTCTGTGAACACGTCCACACCTTTGACCTCAAAAAGATTCTTTTTCCTATATAAAGATTCAAGGCCAAGGTCAGTCTTCAGCGGGAGTTACGCGTGGTCGTTTTAAAGGTAAAGAAATACCCTTCTTTTGAAGGTCAATTAACGTCCAAATATAAAGTGAGCTGTGGGTTAACCATTACTTTATATTCTTTTGTTTAAATTAGTAAGTCTTACTGAAATTTGTTTAATTCATAGCTGTATAGTTTGTTTTGTTAGATTGCACTTTTCTTTCATGTTGTAATTAAATATATATTTTTCTAAGAAGTATTTAATTCCATCCTCGAAACGCTGAACATAGCACTAGAAATCCTTAAAGATTAAAATATTGTAATAATAAAATATAGCACTCTTAGAGAAAACGTAATCAAGGAGTTATTCAAGTAAGTAACAAACCTATACGTACGTACACCACCAGTCGGCCCTTGCAATACCAGGACATAAATATTTGGTGTCAGTTGTGAGGTTTTGGAAGAACTCAGACGAGTTGTTTGTCCTGCTTTTCCTTCAATAATAGTAAATGTGTGCCTAGCTTTCGAGGAAAAGTTAAACATAAAAAGTTCTGTCTAATAATTGTAGTATTAGTACGTTAATTTTATTAATTAATTTTTTTAGAGTGGTATTTCAATTAACAAAAAGTATTAACATAAGGATGATGTAGTTAGCGTGCTACTTGTTTGAGGTTGCAAAAGTACCTTTAGCATATCGCTGAGTTTTTGAACGAACAGACAGAGGTAAAATGGAATCGTTCGACAGATTCCACCAAAAAGCCCAAGCTTTGGGATTAAGAGGGAAAGGACTAGTTTTCTTAGTCTAGGAACGAGGAGATAAATGAGAGTAAGCAGAAAGGGAAGCAGAAGAAAGAAAATTACAAAGGAAAGCAGAAGAAAGAAAATTACAACTGGAAGCAGAAAAGAGAGAACGAGTACGCGCTAATGAAAGGAAAGATAGGAGAATACTGATGGACATAAAAATAGAAGAAGGAAGAATACAGAGTGAAAAAGAAGTAGAAGAAAGAAGAATACAGATAAAAAGAATAGTAGACGAAACAAGTATACAGTGGACAATAGAAGCAGAAGAAAGAAGAATATCGAGGAGAAGTAAAAAAAAGAAAGAAAAATGCAGTTGAAAAGAAAATCAGAAGAAATAAGAATTATGATAGAAATATAAGCCGAAGAAAGAAAAATCCAGATAAAAAGAGAAGACGAAGAAAGAAGACTATATATTAAAGAGAAAACGAAGAAGAAGAATACAGATGAAGAGAGAAGCGGAAGAAGGAAGAATGCAGATGGAAAGAGACTAGCACAAGCGGAAAGATAAGAGAGAGAAAAAAATAAAGAATGCTCGCACATGAAAGGGCATCGAGCAAGGATCAGGTGGAAGTCACTTTCAGTGTATCCTGGCTTGGACCGAGGAAAGTACTTTCGTTGAAAAACCAGCCATTCGGATGACGATGGAAGAAGGAGGAAGTAGGAACGCGGTATACACCTGTAAACCGAGTCAGAGGGTAAAAGCGGATAGCGAGTATCCAAGACCCTCAGTAGCCTTCACCCAGAATGAAATGACCACGGAATTATATTTAAAACTCGAATTTGCCGTGAGAGCCACACCCATTAACGATCTGTTAAAGGAGCTGTCCCCCGACTCCATTTGAGGGAATCCAAACATTATCTTACAGGTTAGCTTGATAAAGGATTACGATAGGACTCCTTTTCCCCTCACTTCCCCTCATTTGCCCTAGCAATAAGGTTGAGATTAAAGTTAGTCATTTGCCATAAAAAAGGTGGTACGTTGGAATTCCATTACAGTTTGTGACATAATTGAGGAGACATAATAAACAGAACGGCCGACTCATGCGCTGTAAAGTATTGATAATCGATCACCATTTTAATATTAATTATATCAAAGGTGCCGATAATGTAAAGCCTCTGTATAACCTGAGCCGAAACCCCATCGAGGGTTATTTCATCGCCCGTTAATCTTAAAACCATTTTTCTTTTGTAGTTCATGTTTTGTGTATATATTTAAGGTCTCAAGGTTTAGAAGTGTGAGGAAGTAGCCTGCTAGATAGCACTTAAGAGCCAGGCTCTTTTTTTTCTTTGTGTAATCGATGATTTGTTTTCTTTTTTGTTTTTCTGTTAAATTGGGTTTGTGAGAAGTACCCATTAGGCTCCCAAGGCCTAGGTCGATCACCTGCCTTTGTACGCGCGCGCGTGAGCACCCGCAGTCAAAGAAACTTAAGTTAATAGGATGGTTGACCCAGCTAGCGGTAACAATCAGTATTATGGTCAAAGAGATGTAGGTTTGCTTTTGTAAATGATGTTTGTTCGTTTGTGTTTTTCTCACTGGAGTTCAGCTCCCACCCCCCATTAACCTCTTCGAAGGGAGGAATGTAGGGAAATTGTAGGGAAATCGATATCTCACCTTAAAAACAGAGGTCCTGTTCAGTCACCACAACCTCCTGGCATTTGGTAGCGTAACCCGATAATTTAACCCACCTCTTCTCTCTCCCCTTCCTCGCCTCGCGGACCACCAGAGAGGCCCCCTCACAACCACGAGATGCACGATTCTTCAGATTTCGGGTCCGTCGAGCATAAAATTTGTTACCCCGGCAAGATTACCCCTTCGAGTTGTGATCCAATTTCGCGTCATATACGAAATTATAGGAGCGGCGACCAAAAGCCAGAAGATGCCTTTAGGTCTTAGTGAAAGAAGCTCGGAGAAGAGCCGTTGAGGAGGTAGGCTTAATTCCTAAGACCTCATCTTCCACCCCTCCTTCATCTACCCCCAGTGAGATAATGAAGTATATAGGCGTATAACTGTAGAAGAAAAAATATGATCAAGTTAGAGATCGACACGACGAAGTCCGGCGAGAGGGCCCGGCAATCATCGGAAGTAACACAGAAGAAACTCATTCTGAGCCAGTTCCTGGTGGTCACACCAAAATTTAGTTTAGCTTGTATTGAGAAACGAGCTCAATCATCTCTTATCAAAGAAACCCCCTATCCCGGTTGACAACAAAAACCAGAGATAGTCCTCGCCATTGTGGAATAACCCCTCCCCCCCATTCGTCTAAAGATTTACTTATTTGCTCAACACCTGTCAGTGCGAACCATTCCAAGATTAGCCAGAAGATTGGAAACATAATATCTTCACGGTCCCGTTGTTTAAAGCATCTAACTAAGACAACGTGCTTAATGCTATCCGTCGTCCGCACTGATATCATCTGTTGCTTCCAGACTGTCTCCCAGCCAGCCTAACAGTGTTTGTCTATTCTGAAAACTTGATGAGAGGCATAAAGAGAAAGGACTTAAGGACATCATCGCTGATATGAAAAACAGAATTACTGTAGTAGCATTACAAAGATGCAAATGTGAATCCGATACCACACGAGCGTCACATTAAAGAAAATACCTAAAATGATTGGTAATTCAAGCTTGTACAACAAAGCTTTCTTGTAATTACTCAGGTGTGACAAATTATGTATTTTGGGGGAAAACTATAAAGAATTGGTGAGAAAGCTAAAACTGGAACTCTTAATTTTAGGAAATTAGATAAATGCGGGTCATAAAGGTTTTATTTGCATAGAAATATGAATATGAGTGAAATGAAGACAAATAAATACCCTTAAGTTTGATATGCTTCAAACAATCAACAGGAATTAACTAATTAGAATTTTTTGCATAGCATTTAACATTAGCAATATATAACAAATAATCAGATGATGCTCTATGAAAATTGAGGCAAAGACAAACTGATACAAGAATCTCAGTAACGGGTCGACAGCAATTTCGAAGCAATAATGAGAGCCTTGAACGGCTCGCACGCAACCCACTCTGTAGTTGTTTTGTGTAAGGCGTTGGTTTGTCTGTTAAAACTACATATGTAAGAGCAAAAGAAAATGGATTGTGGACATACTATGGTAGATATACGTTAGTAAATTACAAGATAGCTGTAGCTTAAAATATAATCATTAACTATTTCACTTTAGAAACCATATTAATCCTTTGCACATAATTAAATATTTTTTGTAGCATCCCTATAATATATGTGCCTGCCATCCGGCTTACAGGAAGAGGATTGAGGCCAGGCATTGCAATAATGACGAGCAATTATTAATTGTCATGTTTGCTCGAATTTCTTACATCAGTTCCAAAAATTGCACTTTCTCTCTGTTCCTATGGCAGCGCGTATCTATTCCTTTCATTAATAATCCATTTATTTCACTGCTATATTTAGTGATATTGTTCACCAAAATAGTATTCTTGTCAACTCCTTGTTTAATCTCCTGACAAACAGGTCTATTATAATAAAAGATCCAAGAAATTTTATAGTTCCACAAAGTTAAAAGTTTGTAAATTTATCTTTCCTATTTAATGTTTACCAGAATTTGATTAATATATATTAAAAAGCAAAATCTTTTTATCTTTTACAATAAATAAATATTAAAAAGAAAAATATGAATCCTTTCCTTTTTTGTATAATAAATAATAAAAAGCAAACTAAACTTCTTTTTCCATTGCAATGAAAAAATATATTTCCTTTTCATTACTTAATAGCGAAAAGTAAAATATTTTTCATAAAAGTATATTAAAAAGCAATTTTTTATTTTCGATTATTTAATATTAAAACCTAAATATTATTCTTTTTCATTTTCGAATAATAAATATTAAAGAGTAAAATATTACTTTTTCCTTTAGATTAACAAGTTTTAAAAAGCACAATTTACCTTTTCTTTTTCGATTAAGCAATAATAAGATATTCTTTTACTTTTCTTTTAGATAGAGAAATATTTAAAAGCAAAATATCTCGCTTTTTCCTTCCTATTGATAAATACTTAAAATCAGAATAATCTTTTCGCTAACAAATTTTTATTCTCTTTTCTTTGCGATTAATAAATAATAAACATTAAAATATTCTTCTTTTTTCATTTTTATTATAAAAAATTAAAGGATAAAATATTCTTTGTTTTCCTTTTTAATCAAAAAATATTAAAACCTAAATATTATTCTTTTTCATTTTCGAATAATAAATATTAAAGAGTAAAATATTACTTTTTCCTTTAGATTAACAAGTTTTAAAAAGCACAATTTACTTTTTCTTTTTCGATTAAGCAATAATAAGATATTCTTTTACTTTTCTTTTAGATAGAGAAATATTTAAAAGCAAAATATCTCGCTTTTTCCTTCCTATTGATAAATACTTAAAATCAGAATAATCTTTTCGCTAACAAATTTTTATTCTCTTTTCTTTGCGATTAATAAATAATAAACATTAAAATATTCTTCTTTTTTCATTTTTATTATAAAAAATTAAAGGATAAAATATTCTTCGTTTTCCTTTTTAATCAAAAAATATTAAAAAGGAAATGAAGTTTTCCTTTTGTATTAATAAATAATAAAAAAGTTGTTTTTTTTATTTTTTACCTGTTTGATTAATAATGCTGGCCCGCCTTTCTTTCTCTTTTCAGGTCTAGTTGTGCAGTACGATTCATCGGAAGTGTAAGAACCATCCTTAAAAATTTTGTTTCATCTGCGGACACGTGGTTCTTCGTGACCGTCATCCGAAATCACAAATTTTGTGAAGAATGCTTATTACGCTTATTTTGGAGTCAAACTAGGGGACCAGGATAAGGCATTTGCTCCCAATATCTGCTGCAAAATATGTGTGGCGATCTTATGGGATTGGAGGAATAGGAAAAGAAAGAGTATTCTATTTGGTGTCCCAATGGTATGGAGGGAAGAGAAAGATCACGTTACCGACTGCTACTTCTGCATGACAAATTTAAAAGGCATCAATCGCAAGAACAAGCAGCATGTTCAATACCCTTATGTTCCTTCTGCCATAAAACCAATCCCATATGGACCAAATGTTCCTGTTCCTAAGCCGGATATCATCATGAAATCTAGTTCTGATTCCAAATCTACTGACATGACTGATACAGGTAAGTGTAGTGCATACGAGCCAGAAGAGGACGCTCGGTCGGTGCCATTGACCCAAGCCGAAATCAACGACTTGACGCGAGAGCTGAACCTATCTAAGGAGTTTGCCTACCTGCTAGGTTCTCGTCTTCGAGAGAAGCATCTATTTGCCCCAGGAAAAACGTTTTATTAGTGAATTCCGAAAATTCTTTATGTTCGATGAAGCGTCTTCACTGATCTACTGTAACAATTTTGCTGAACTGGTGAAATTAATGGGTATGATGTATGTTCCTATGAAAGTCTCAAGGCAGTTCTGAATAACGGAAATAAGGTTTCATCAATCCCTGTTGGACACTTGGCTAAAATAAAAGAATCCCACAACAACATGGAACGTCTGTTGTCTGCTTTCAATTACTAGGAACATAAATGGTTGATTTGTGGAGATCTAAAAGTTGTTGGACTCATCCTAGACTTCGAGGTGGGTACACAAAGTATCCATGATTTTTGTGCTTGTGGGAAAGTCGGGCTGACGAAAAGCATTATGTCAGACAAGAGTGGCCATCAAGACAAGGATTAGAACCCGGGTCACACAATGTTCTGTCCCACCCTCTAATTGAAACGAGCAAGGTGTTACTTCCACCCCTACACATCAAACTCGGCCTAATGAAGAACCTTGTAAAAGTACTAAACAGGGAAGGTGGAGGATTTGCCTTCCTCCACCACAAGTTCAAACGAATTAGCATGGAGAAGCGTAAGGCCGGTATATTTGATAGGCCTCAGAAATGAGAACTCATAGAAGACTCTAGTTTTGGTGATTCATTAAATCCTACTGAACTCTCTGCCTGGCTGTCCCTTAAGTTAGTTATTGCAAACTTTTTGGGTAACCACAGAAGTCCTCAGTACCAGGAGATGGTTGATGACTTAATGGAGATTATCGCAAGCTTGGTCCGCGTATGTCAGTGAAAATGCACTTTCTTCGGTCCCATCTGAACTATTTTCCAGAAAATTGCGGAGACTTCAGTGAAGAACATGGTGAGAGCTTTCACCAAGACAACTGTGTCATGGAGGAACGCTATCAAGGCCAATAGGATGTGAACTTTCTGGCTGACTACTGTTGGTGCCTTAAGAGGGATGTGGTGTCTGCTCGGCACAATCGGCGGTCACTGAAGAGACCATTCATCCATGAGTAGCTTATTTTGTGCATTGTACTATTCATGCTATCCAGAAACAAATATTCTGTAAACCTTCTGTGAGTAAATCGGTCCAATATTTGCTATTATGTGATTCATTCACAACAAATATTTGGAAATATAGGAGTTTTTGGTATGTGCTCATATTTCAAAAACCTGACCTGATTGGATAAAATGAGCATGATTTTCAGATTTGGTGCAAAAAAGTTAACAAAAATCAGGTATTATATATTTGACCTTGAAACAACGCAGACCAGTGTAATTAATAAAAAGAAGAGTAATTTTTTTTTCCTTTTAGATTAATAAATATAAAGAAGAAAATATTTTTCTATTCAAAGAAAATTAAAATAATTTTCTCTCTACTTTTCCTTTAATACTAGTTAAACGTTCTTCTTTTAATTAAGGAGGAAAAAAATTCTTATTTTTCCTTTACGAATAATAAATAAAAAGCAAAATATTATTTCTTTCCTTTTCGATCAATAAATATTAAAAAGCAAAATTTTCTTCTTTATCCTTTTCGATTTATGAGTATTAAAACGGTATATTTTTATTTTTGTTTTAATTAAATAAATAGTTATAAGCAAAATATATTCATTTCATTTTTGATTAATAAATATTAAAAAGGAGATTATTTTTCTTTTTCCTTTTGAATTAATAAATATTAGAAGGCAAAATATTCCTCTTATTCCTTTTCGACTATTAAATATTAAGAAGCAAAATATCCTTTCTTTTCCATTTTCGACTAATAAATATTAAAAGTTTTAATAATCTTCTTTTTACTTCACGATGAATATATAATATATGGTAGAATATTTTTCATTTTCCTGTTCTTTAATAAAAAATAAATATTTTTCTTTTCCTCTTCGATGAATAAATACTAAAAAGTAAAATATGCCTTTTTTTTCTTATTCGATGAATAAATATTAAGATGTTAAATTTCCTTCTCTTATCTTTTCGAAGAATAAATTATTAACAATATATTCCTTTTCATGTTCCATGAATAAGTATTAAAAAGTAAATATTCGGATGAGTGTTGCTCTACTAACACCAAACCCAAAGAATACTTTCTTTTGTTTCAAGCCATAATATTCTCTTAAGGAATTGGACTCTAGTAAATGTTTGCCCATTTCTTATGTTTAAAAATTTAATTATCTTTTAGTTTCTATCTCTTTTCACCTATAGTAGGGTCAGGTCTTATTTTACTCCACTTATTTTAGTATAATCTTATTACTTTTAAACTCAAGAGTTAATAAAACCTTATCAAACTTCAAGGATCTTCTTGCGTTGTTTTTTCTTCATTTGGTATAATCCTACAACGACTAAAGTGGGAGTAATCGACTTTTCTCTAACTTTGTAGAATCTAGGTATCTTGCTCTTGCTGTACGATAAATTGCAGCTTTATTCAGGATTTATATTTTTATGATCAAAAGAATCAATATCGAGTGATCCATCCCAATTAAAGGTGAAATCTTTGCGTCATATAAGATGATGTTTTTATCAAAACTGATTCAAAAAGTCTTGCAAATAATAACCCTTTATAGAGGGAAATTAAAAGATTTTTGTGTCAAATATAGTTCACAACACATACATATATGTGCGAATGTAATGATGGCTTATTCGTAATTTAGGCCAAATTAAAGTGATAGGGGACTGTGACTAAGTCATTTGGATCCTGGTAGTCAGTTCACACACGAGATATGGGTGTCTAAAATTGGTCGTTGAGAAAGCATAAAGAGGGGAATTGATAGGAATCCAGTGATGCAGAAGTAATAACCAACAATAGATATGTGATTGTGAGGAAAATATTGGATCTAAACGAAGAATTTATGGATGGTAATGGCTAGAGAGTTTGGGTTGGTCTACACATTGTTTTGGAACGAAGATTTCGGAAGAGAATTCAAGACAGTTCATACATCAAATATTTTATTTCAGGTCATTTAATCTTTGTCCCTATTCACAAACCACTATTTTTTTATATGATAATTTTCTGAATAATATTGGTTTAAATTTCTCACAATCGTTTTATTAAAATTTATAATTTTAAAGTATAATTTTTAAGAAATTAAAATTTTAAGGTATTTAAAAACTTTTACACCTTATAAGAAATTCAATCAAGTTTCAGAACTTAATGAGTGGTGAACAGAATAAAAGAGTAAAAGAGAGTAAAGGAATTTAATTTTTTATTGGTTTGGTCAGCAAAATGTGATTGGTACATAGAAAATATGATTTTCCTCGTTGCCAAACATAAAAACTAAAAAGTAAAAGAAAATAATTTATGATTTATTTTACTTCCTTTTCTTATAAAAGAAAAACTTTCTAATATCTTAAATGATGTCACAAGATAAGGCACTGGATATAGACCTGCTGATGGGAAACATACATTAAGCATATTCTTTATATGTATCATCCGATATTACTTTAATTTTTCTTGAGTTTTTTTGTCTAATTCTTATTTCTTTTCTAAATTAATCTTTCCATGTTGCTAACAGGAAACGCAAACTGTAACAAGAAAAATAAATCTTACTGTTATATCTTATTATCTTAGGACAAGCGAGATTGTCTTTCGCTGTTATTAAGTTTTCTTGATTTTGGTGTTTAATTTTTATTTCTGGTATAAATTATTTTTTTCTTCTTGCTAACAGGAAGTGAAAACTTTACTAAGAAAAAAAAATCTTAATGTTAAATCTTATTATCTTAGGACAAGCCAGATTGTCTTTCGCAGTTATTAAGTTTTCTTGATTTTGGTGTTTAATTTTTATTTCTGGTATAAATTAATTTTTCCTTCTTGCTAACAGGAAATGGAAACTGTACTAAGAAAAAGAAATCTTACTGTTATATCCTTTTACCTTAGGACAAGCCAGATTGTCTTTCGCTGTTATTAAGTTTTCTTCATTTTCTTCTATAATTTTTATTTCTTTTCTAAATTAATTTTTCCATCCTGCTAACCGGAAATTCAAACTGTACTAAGAAAAAGAAATATTACTGTTAAATCTTATTATCTTAGGACAAGCAAGATTGTCTTTCGCTGTTATTAAGTTTCCTTCATTTTTGTGTTTAATTTTTATTTCTTTTCTAAATTAACTTTTCCTTCTTGCTAACAGGAAATGGAAACTGTACTAAGAAAAAGAAATCTTACTGTTATATTCTATTATCTTAAGACAAGCAAGATTCTGCTTCGCTGTTATTGGTGCAATAATAGCAGAATTAAGTACTTCTTGCAATTCATATAACAATATAATATTGTAGACAAAATGTCTAGGTCGTAAACTCTTCGAGGAAAATTATTTTATTTACAACAAAATATGGCATTACATTAAACAATACACGACTATTACTATTCTAATGAAGATACTGTCGGAAGATATACTAGGTATATAATAAAATCTAGTAGATTGACCAACATTTGAAACCTAAACAATCATAAGTAAAGAAAACCATAAATATGTTTTCGGTTAGTAATGAAGCAGCGTAAAAATCTTTCCAACACAATAAATCGGGCCTGGATTATAACATGAGTAAAATATTTATAAATAATTTTTGCTTTGTTTATTAATTTAGACGTTTTTTATTGCATCTGTTTTGTTTTTTTAAAAGGAGAAGCGAATTAGGTATTATTTGTAAACAAAATTTACAAATAATACTTAATACTAAAGCGAAACTAACGTGGCATCTCGCAGAAATTTTGTGAGTTGAGCTCTGTAAAAATGGGGAGAAAATAGAAGTAAACATTTCTCGAAGATATATAACCTATGTATTCCCACAGGCATTGGCGCCGGTAAAGAATGCCATTTGCATGCGTTGCGGCGGGAAGCGCTCGCAATCCACCAGATGTCACCTGCAGTAGCGTTTCTACTTCTCACCTGAAACCTACTAGCGGGATAGCGGAAAAATAATATAAACGCATCAAAAGAATTTTTTCATCATCGGAATCAATTCTGATAAACTTGGAGCAGAAAAAATACCCACACTCTCCTTGTCTTGTCCCGGAAAAGGCTATTAAGAGCATATGGGTCCCTGGCAAGGGTTACCGCTCAACTGAAACTATTTTTATGTAGCTTCCTTACCTAATTGCAGTAATAGGTGGGACTGTCTGGTAATCCGTTCATAATTGACGATAATATCATTGATACCTGTCAAGCCTGCTATGTCGGAATCAAGTTGATGATCATAATTTCATTAGGAAGAATATTTTCGCCTTAAAGATTTCATTATCTATTTTTAAAAATAATTTCACAATAATGTATTTGAAATAGGGAGAAATAAATAAATTACAGTGCCAATATTTTCCCTAAAATTTATTCCTAATAACCGACGAAAATATGAAGAGAATAGGAAATAACAATTTATCTACTCCATGCAACTCTATGAATTCACTTTGACAATTCAAACCACCAATTGGTAAACTGAGTAATATGACTAATAAATTCTGATGTTGTATCCAACTCAAATCCTAAAAATTTAATCGCTGCTTCATTATTTTTGAATGAATATTTCTGTACAAGTCTCAAAATATTGGGGATTCTATTTGGCAGAGCCTGACTAATTTTTCTGCTCCCTAGCAACCCGAACAAATCTATGCTTAAATGCTGCAATTATTCACTCATACTCATCGATGGCCTTCCTAACCTTAAATTTAATCTCCAAATTTTCTGTAAAAGTATAACTTCTATTTAACCTAATTTCGGGGTTAAATACACCTGTGAATATGACTGTTTTTAAATTATTTTAGTTTCCTTTACGATAAAATTTCTGTATAATGGATGAAAATCAATAAGGTATTCTTAACTATATTACCTCCAAAATAGATCAGAATTCCTGTAACTCTTTCACAAAATTTTTATTAATTTTTCCATAAAAATTCAATGGTTTCCAAAATTGGTGTGCGATAACCTATAGGTATTAACTAGGTAAAGGTTGAGTTTATGTAAAACTAACGGTATCAGCAGCTATACAATTTACCACAAAAATTTGTGGTGTTTAAAATGATGCCATCGCTTAGTTTTATCTAGTGAAAGAGTCATTGTTTGGATAGCATCTTACTTCAGCTCAATTTCGCGTACGATATGTTATTCTCTTGCCAAATGTCGTACAGTTATCTTGCCTATGAAATCTGACACGCCTGTCTGTGTGCGTGAGTTGATCGTGAAGTTGATTCATTTCTGATCACATGCTGCTCTGTGTCCTACTTCCTGGCTAACCCTCCCTCACTCCCCCGCCTTGCGTCGGCAAACCCACCCCCACATCCACGCCTCGCCCGGTCGAACCCTCCCCACTTTCTAAGAGTCAAGTTAGGGTTAAGTTTTCCCGTCTTCTGCGCTGTTCATAATTCTCGCCTTTGCTCCCTCCTTTCTCACCCACTATGTATGATAGGGAATAAATCCTCTCACTTAACTCTTTAAATTATCGTGTTTCTCCAGCCACATACGCGAAGATAAAGGCGGCTGGTATCCTTCGAACTCGCCCAACTAGGAGGGGGCGGAGACTTTCGGTATCCCTTATAAACCTCTTTCGCTCTCCATTCTTTCTTTACCCAACACCTCCAAATCAGCCCCCTTCCTCGAGGCTCTGCTCATCAGCAGGCGTTGTCAGCGTCTCTTCTGAACATGAGGAGCCTGACCAATAAGTCAAAGTATATCCATGAACTCGTTATTCGCACTGGATTTTCTTTCCTTGGCCTTACAAAAACTTGGCTCAAGTCTGACTCTGGTTCATGCACTGCACTTGCAACCTCTCCGGGTAATTTTTTCCTGCATGTTCCTCGGAACCACCTTGGAGGGAGAGTTGCACTGATTTCCAACTCATCCTTCTCCCTGAATCTCCTCTCCTCCCCCCCTCTAGCCTCATTTGAGGCTGTCATTGCTGTTCCCGTTCTGATTACATATTGTAGTCCTTTACCGCCCTCCCAGCTTGTCTTCGGCCTTATTTCTAGAGGAGTTCAGTAACCTACTCTCCGACTTATCCTCTACTGGTTCTCTCCTTATTCTCGATGACTTCATTCTTCCTAGCCATAAAGAGACTTTTCGCGGATTAATCAAAATCATCGACCTCTTCTCTCTTACACAACATGTTTCATCCCCAACACATATACATGGTAACATCCTTGACTTAGTCATCTCGAACCTCCATAAATCTAATCTAACAGTAACTGAGCTTTCTAATTCGATTTCCGACAACTTCTTGGTCAATTTTATATTTTATATTCTCTACCACCTACCTACTCGCTCGTATGGAGATCCTACTCCTGTACAGCGATTATCGTCAATTGATACTACTTCTCTCTTTAACGATGCTGTTTCTGCCCTACCTCCTATTGATACTACTTCTTCACCTGACTAAACCTTAAAATCACTGCACCAATCATTACTCGCCTGTTTTGACATGCACGCCCCACTTATCACTCCTTCAACCGCCATAACCGCTCTCCTTGGTTCACCATGGAACTCCTTCGTGCAAGGGGGTCCTTACGTGCCAATGAACGTGCCCATCGTAAAGCACGCTCCCGTGGGTAGGACACGACCTCCCTCTCACTTCCCTATTGCCTTGCTACTTCGACTTATTATTCTAAATTAAAATCAACGCGTGAGGCTCATTCACGCAAACTTTTGTCTGAGAGCAAGAATGAGCCCCGGACTATCTTCGTCTCTTCTGGCATCTTTCCTCACCTAGCTCCATTTCCCCCACCTCTTCTTGCATCAACTCCTCTAATCTTTCCAAATCTCTCTCTGATAAAGTTATTAACCATCACGCCGTACTACCCAAGTCGTTTGAACAAGCTCATGCTGTTCTCCCAAACCATATCCCATTGACGCTTAACGTGCTCACTCGGGCGTCCTCTGAGGATGTAACTGCCCTGATCTCACGCTCTAATAAATCTGGATCTCCTAAGAACGTCTTTCCACCCAAACTCCTCCACCAAATTCTCCCTGCTGTCCTCCCACTGATTCTTCATCTCTTTAACAATTCTCTTGCAACAAGGGTGGTTCCTTCTTCGTTCAAACATGACTCAATTCGACCTATCATTAAAAAAACACACCTTCGCCCTTCGAAACCATCTAGCTATCGCCCTATCTCATAGCTTTCATTCCTCTCTAAGTTCATCGAGAGAGTGGTTTTCTCTTGCCTTAATTAACATGTTTTTAACTGCAATATCGATGAAAAGTACCAAACGGGGTTGAAAGCGAAACACTCTGCTGAAACGGCTCTTCTTACTGTTTCAGACATTTTAAGTACAGCTGCCGATAGGGGTTGTACAACCATTCTAGTTCTCCTAGACCTCTCCTTGGCTTTCGAATTTATCGACCTCACTGCCCTCCTTGATCGTCTTCAAACTTTCATTGGTCTCTCAGGCACTGCACTTGCTTGGACCCGCTCATACCTCTCCTCCCGCACTTAGTGGGTCGCGCTCGATAACATCCATGCCGAGCACGCGCCCATTCATTTTGAGGTGCCTCAAGGCTCAACCCTTGGACTTCACCTCTTTTGCATCTACTTACTTCCTCTTGGCTCCCTTCTTCGGGATTTGGGCCTGTCCTTCCACCTCTATGCTGATGACACTCAGATATACCTTTCCT
Source organism: Ceratothoa steindachneri (assembly GCA_963969495.1). Lineage (NCBI taxonomy): Eukaryota > Metazoa > Arthropoda > Malacostraca > Isopoda > Cymothoidae > Ceratothoa > Ceratothoa steindachneri. Next base: position 169,095,721 of record OZ018323.1, read on the forward strand.
CATCCTATGTGTCCTTCTTTCAATCAATTACCAAGCTCCTTTCAGCCTATACCTCAATAACCGAATGGCTGTCTGCCAACTTTCTCAAACTTAACCACGATAAAACTGATGTTCTCCGTCAGTAATCTTGGTGTTATTTTCGACATACATCTCTCTTTTAAACCGCGCATCCATCTTATCTGTAAGTCTTCCCTCGGTTTCGTCCGCAACTTTTCACGTGTTTGATCCCATTTTGATCGACGAAGCCTTGAGACTGCTATCAGTGCCTTCATCAACTCACACTTAGAATATTTCAGTTCTCTTCTAGTGAACCTCCCTTCTTCCTCACTTCGCCCCCAACAACTAGTTCAAAACTATACTGCCCAGCTCCTCTTTCACCGCCACCGGTTCTTTCCTTTGATGCCTCTGTTACAGGAGCTACACTGGTTACCTATTTGCGTCCGTACCCAATATAAAATTCTTCTCATCACCTACAATGCCCTAAACCTCGAGGCTTTATTATCTCTCGTTTGCCCTCTCCCGTCGTCAAACTGCTTAGGTACTCCGGTCTAATCTCGCTCCCATCCTGAACACTCCTCGTTTTGTCCTCTGATCGATGGGTGCCCCGTTCCTTCTCAGTTTGTCCTCCTAGAATCTAGAATGCTCTTTCTGCCGAAGTCCGATCCTCTCCCTCCCTTTCTACTTTTAAACATCTCCTCAAGACTTATCTCTTCAGAATTGCCTTCTCTCCCCTGTTAACTTTCTCTACCCTCGCTACACATCCTGCGCTCTAGGAGGGCTAACAGCTCTCAAGGGCGCATTATAAATACTAATTATTATTATTATTATTCTGTTAAAATATGTAAAAAGCGGTTTTTGTAAGGCTGGTAAAGCAATGGGTAGACTAACGAAGACCTCAGAATGGGATGAAACAGCTTTTTCCAAAGACGGTTGCAGAAATAGCCTTTTTTAAAAAATCATTTTTATCATATTTTCCTTGTTTTCTGCACATTTTCCCTTGATTTTTTGACCCGAAAATGCCAAAAGTCATCAATATTTTGGCAGAGGAGGTTAGAAAGTAATGCTTTAGTGATCTTCAAATTTTCTGCCTTGAAATCGGCTCAAAATTCTAATTTTCGAGATCTCTTATATCATATCTTGAACTGTAACGTTTGATTTATACAAGATAGAGAAACAAAGAGTATATTTAAAGATCATAAAATTAGTAAATAAATATAATAAATAAATAATTAATAATAATGAATAAATAAGCAATAATTGTACCTAAATAAAAATACTAATGTTTTAACTTCCCAATGGGATTAAGCAAGGTTCGTGTATTACGTGGTCCTCCTGTTTAAATCTTAAAACCTTCACGTGCAGTCTACATGCAGGTGTTAGCTGGGCTATCTACCAGATCTTTCACTAAAACTTCCATGTTTGGATACTATAGGGGAATCTATACCCCCCATTCATAATTGAGCTACTGGACTTCAACCACAACGTCCTGGCATTGGAGGCACTGTAGCCCGATCACTTAACCTCACTCCTCTCTCTCCTCGTCTCGAAGAGAAGCTGAAAGGCCGCCCAAGACCACATAATGCACTAATCAGCACATATCGGACATGTGAGACTAACATGGGTTAAAGCAGCAAGATTTTCCCTAAGAGTTGATATTCAATTTCACGGCATATGCGAAATTAGAGGACCTTCGTCCTAAAGCCAGAAGCTCTCCTTTAGGGTTAGCTGAATGACGCTCTAAGAAAAACCGTTGGAAGATGAGACTTAATGCAGCCTGTCCATGCATCTTCCCCCCCCCCCTTGTCTTACCACCAGTGGAGTGGCGAAGTATAAAATCAAATAACTTTGGAAAAATGCGGGAGATTACGTTAGTTATCAGGACGACTAAGAGCGGCAAGAGGCCTGGCTACCAATAAAAGTGACTTAGAAGAAGCTCATCCGGAGCCGGTTGCTCTTGGTCAAACGGAATTTAAGAAGCCTATCAAAGGTAGATCGTTATAGAGATCTATGCAGCAAAGACTAGCCTAAGTGCCCGGTAAACCAACTAGAAGAACTTAGAAGAAGCTCACCCTCGAGCCAGTTCATGGTGGTTACACCTAACTTTAAGTCAACTTGATTTAAGAAGCAAGTTTAGCGAGCTCTTCTCAGAGAAACCCTTTATCCTGGGGTATCCCAAAATACAGAGATATTCCTTGCCATTGAGGAATACCCCAAAGTGAACTCCTTCACTTACTCACCTGAGTCAGAGGATTCACGCATTGGCTCATCGCTCGCCAGTGCGAATTATTCCCAGAGTAACTCGAAGAGTAGAAGAATCATTCTTTCCTTGTCCCGTGGTGAGATTATTTCCTCCTAGAAGGCGTGCGTCTCTCCATCTGTAATACGCTCCGAAGTCCTCTGTGGCTCTAAAGCATTTCCCCCTTCCAAACACATCTATAACTGCCGATCCACGCGTCGGGCTGGAAACAACATTCTTGAGGTGATATAACAATTGAGTTCAAGGTCAGACTCAAACCAGATTCTAGTAGGGAACCTAGAAAGGTATTTAAACCCCGGTAGCTGTTTCGTTCAGGGTTAGTTTGCATTTAATATTAAAGTGAGCTAGGGGGCAACCATTACTGTAAATTCTATTGTGTAATTTATTAAGCCTCACTTACATTTTTTTTAATTCATTTCTGTGCAGTTTGTGGTTAAATTGCTTTCTTGGTTTATGTTTTTAATAAAGGTCTAATTTTCTTAGGAACAGTATTTTATTAAATCCTCAAAACGCTGAGCAAGGCACTAGGATCCCTCAAAGATTATCGTAATAATAATAATCATAATCACATAATAAATTTTGCACTCTTGAAGAGAAAACTTACTCACAGAGTTTTGAAGTACATAACCAACCCATATGTACGAACTCCATCAGTCGGTCCTTCCTATACCACGACAGATACTATTCAGCTTTCCTCAGTGGTTCCCAGATTACCACCACAACCAGGCATTCCATCATTTCATTGATTATGCGAATTTACCGAAAAATATCGAGAGGCCCTAGATTTAGGACTCCATATGAAACAATTGAATCTGAAATCCCATTCTCGCATATGGCTAGGATCATGGCAATGACCTAGCCAGCGCAAGGAAGATCTTCTTTAAGCCGCATAAGTAACATCATGCTTTAGTGGCAAGTAATCATATAGAAAAAAGAGAAGCATTTATGCTGGAATTGACAGCCAGTTCGATATTTGAGTGGCCACTAGATTGATAGGAATGGACATACTCGTATATGGTTATGACAATATTTTAAAACAAGAATCCTGCAGCAAGAAGTGAGGAATGAAAGAGGTCAGCATTGGAAAGAAGAATGTTAAACTAATTAGTTTGAAAGCTACAACGAGGATACAGATTTAGTCTATTGAGATACTTAGCATGTAGTTAACAATTAACATCTCAAACTATTTCACTAATTGAGAGCTGCGCCAGAACAAGAAGAAGTTATTTATGTAGATGACATTATATGGAGTGAATTAACTGCCACGGCCTTAACTCAGAGAACATGGTTTATTCTTCATTGCTAGATGTTCTCACCATCAAGAAACATGACTAGTGGTACTTTGACCTTTTCAAGGAAGGTCATGGAATGTGGTGTCATCTGCAATACAGCTGATCGTATTGGTTTATCAGACAATTAAGTTATTGCCATAGCTTTTGCCACGTAAATAGCTAGGGGGTTAGATATGAACAACTTGATTCAAACTCAATAACACGTCACAACCTAATGTTGACCAAGTATAATATCAGCCAAAGTCACATGTCTAACTTTTGTGACCTCCTCCCTACCTCTTTCTCAACCTTACAGTGAGATATAACTTTGCTTAAACATTTCGTGAACATGAATCAGTAAGTATCTCAGAGTTGTTAGCTGTGCTAGGGCCTGATCCAACTTCATATACTGAAAGAAAGTTCTCGGGTTTAGTTGTCATTGACAATTCTTTTAGAACAGCACAGCTGAGGCTTCAATGGATTTTTCGGAGATATGAAGATTTTCGGATAATGTTACTGCCATTGTTTTTAACACAACACCCAGTAACAGTTGAGTACACATAGGATCTATCAAACTGCTAACGAATATGCTGAACTAAATGATGTTTATCTGGCCTGTTGATACCGCATCGTGGAAATCCCCTACTAAGAGTTTAGAAGAAGCTGTTTGGGTAGGTTAAAGGACCAGATAATCCTTGATGGTGCATCTGAAAGACGTACATATCCAAGGAAAACACAAAGATGCTGGCTATCAACAGCATATGGCCGAATGAAAAGAATAAAACTTAAAAAAATATTCCAAGACAGTCGAACAGCAGGAAGGCTTCCAGCACCGACAACATGGAAATGGCTGAACTGAAAGTCAATGATCTTAAAGGAATGTTTCTACGAGGCATTTATTGGAGGAGACTAAGCACTATTCATCAAACCATTCTTCATGTTAATGTTTGCTGCAGATGCTCTTGTGAATGATCTAAGTCTAATTCAGGACATGATGAAGTACAAGAAAACTTACCTAGAGCTTGCTGATACAGTACTTAATAAAATTGAAAACTGCAAAAAAGGTACAGCACCCAGGAAATCATGTCATTTTCCATGTTTAACAGTAGATTAAGTGAGTGATACATTGATGCACGACATAGCTACCCAGTTACGAGCCAGCGAATAGATGAACAGTAAAAGCTCTCGTTCAGCTTATTGGCCCAGAATTACATTTCCTGGTAGACGCACTGAACAGTGGAGCCGAGTGTCCTCTTGAACTTATCAGATCTTCAACACAGAATGAGTAACTTTGGAAATGTAATTACAACAGATGTCGAGCAAAAGGACGATCTGTTTTAAGCTGTGAAGAAAAACAGATGCCGCTTTGAGAGCTTCAACAAACAAATTTCCTAAAACTAACTGTGTAAATTTTAGTATGAAATTAAGCATCATGGAATGCCTTGGATTCTTGATGGAGTAAACTTGTGTGCGAAATCTTAATTTCATATTGGTTTTATGAATAAAGCGTTTTGTCTGGCTTAGGAGTGAGAAATCGAATTACACTATAATTCTATAAGCTTTGTATGTACCAATGTTCCTTTTATTGTTTCAAGATTATGGTAATTTTATAAGTTAGAAATGGGATTAAAAAGACTAAATCGGTTTAAATTTTTATGCTCTATCTTGTTATATAAAAAAATATAGTGTAGATCCTGATTCAAGTAAACCCCAAACTAGTGCTTTCGACAAACAAGGCTTATCAACAGAATAGTTCAAAATAGTTGTAATTTCCGGCTTTCAAAGGTCAAATAGAATGGGATAACTTGCAAAAACTGATTAAAATATTCAAGAGATTACTGAAATTTTTCTATCAATAGATCTAGAGAGACTGTGCTCCGTCGGTTAGGAGTTATCACTCTTTAATCTTGACAAATGCAGTCAAGCCATATATCAGTTCGAAGAGAAATAAGCCAGTCTCGCAATAGCGCCTAACCACGTTACATAGACGGATGACCATTGGAGCCTAATCAACTTCAGTGGCGATTCCAAGTACAAATTTTTCGAATCCAATCGCAGGAGGCTTGTTTGTTTTAAAGTAGACAAATAATTATCTATCAATTGCACAACAAAGTGTATGAAGTTTGTGGGAGGAAGTGTCATGATCTAAAAGTGATTTCGGTAGGATGAACTAAGCCAATGTGTGCTAACGGGGCACAGTGAATGAGCAACAACTATAGAGAAAACTACACGTCCAATTTGGTAAAGACCTTTTGGACGACGAGCACATCGCTGTTAGGAAATATTTGGAAGACATTCATAGTAAAGTCTAATAGGAAGAATCCGAAAACTTTTAAAGAACTCTAGGGAATTCTTCAAATTGAACAAATGAAAATTACTGTGCATAAAGGTGAACAGTTAGGCGTTCTTTTGGCAGGAGATACAAATGCATTATCGAGAATAAAAGGCTTCATCTTAATCATTTTTTACTTATAATTTGTAAACAAAAATTTCAAAGATAATTTAATTGATATATTCCAATAATATTGTGTTTTTGTTGGCGTTCGGATCAATTTGAATAAGAATGAATAACTTTTACCCAAACAGAGTTTGTACCTCTATGTTATCGTATACTAGTTTTGTAAACCTTTGATTTTTTCTGGTATAAATTATGGAAGATTTTGTGATAGAATTACATGCATTGTGATCTATTGGAATGGTACTTATATAAAGAAAGGAACCTACATCATAATCCCTTAGCCTTAAGTAAAATAATATATTTAAAAATTTGGGTTAGTTTATATAATTATTTGTTCACTATAAGCGACCCGTTTCAGTACATATTGAAGTAAAATTTGGCACGTGTTACATTTCTGCAAAGTAATTCCTCGAGGCTATGTTAATGCTCCCTCTCTCCCTCCTCACCTCTTCCAGTACAGGGTGGAAAGTATTCACATTGTTCTGGCTATAAGAAATCTTAGGATCCACCCTCCTACATATATTTCTCTCTGTCACGGGGCTGAAATTATATCCTGTGCCTAAATCTTCCTAGAAGTTAAGACAATTCAACGAAGTGCAAAGTTTTAGAGCACTCCAAAAAATATAGCAAAGATAATGTTAAATATGACCTTCAAGTTCAACTGAGTCCACTTTAGCCGAGCTGAATACCGATCGTAGCGAGATAATCAGCGAAAATGAATCTATACATTTCAAATCTAAATTTTACCCGTGTAATGGCGCGTATAAACTAGCGTATGACCAGATTTCAAAGAGTGGAGGTACAGCGCCGGGTAAGTCAGTGAGTGCATATATAAAATTCAATGATCGTATGTGCATGTTTCTGTTTGTTTCTCTATCTGACTGCTTTCTGCCGCCTGTAGAGTGCGGACAGTATTTGTTGGCAATTTTTAAATGCTAAATTTTACGCATATTTTGTTTACCTTCATTATGGGTCTTTCTCTTCTCAAAAAACCATAACTAGTTTTGCTTTATTTTTGTAATATAATTGACTTTTAAAAATTTTTAATACCCAAATTTGTGTCAATGGCATCGATTCCTCCTAAAATTCCTGGCAGTAAAGAAAAAAAGATTCAGACTCAGTCAACGTCAGCGGAATGATGGTGGAAATGGTCGCAAAGGATTGAGAAGATTTAGCATTTAATTACGAGGTGAGAGCTCAAAGCAAAACCTAAGGTCAACGATCTGACTCCAGCAGAACACAGGAATCTTTCGCAAAATTCAGAGATCATCAATGATGATCTGAGAAAGTCAATGTGTGCTATTGCAAGGCCAAGGTTTGGAGGAAAAGCTCATCGGTTGGTTGGGACAATTTCTGGAGCAAATGCGAATAAAAACAAAAAGAAGCTGTCCAACAAATTAAAATATAGAGGGAGCTGTGGTTATTTTTCTACGAAATAATTTCTAGTAACATCAAAAGTTCAACTCCCAAAATAACAGGTGGTTCTCTGTCTAACCCAAGGACGTGATCAATGTCCTGCAGATAGATTTTCCAGTGAGAATCATAGTTTTGGGTGTCATGAGCATTGAAGGTGACGTCATGATACACCGCTTTATTCCTGAAGACTTCAGACTGAGCAACAACGTCTAAATTCGTGTTCTGAGAGAGGGGGAGAAGCTCTAGATCGATGGAGTTGCTGCTGGGCGGACAAGGAGAGAAGAAAGCCAGACCTGGGTGGCGAAAAATTTCTTCGATGCGCATCACTTGAAATTTGGACTTACAACTCGCCTAACTCCAACGCGAAACACGAGTTTAAGGCCAGAATTACCAAAGCATTCAGGGGGCATAAAACAGCAGGTAATTTTTCCTGAGACAATCATCATGCAAATGAATATCGTCAGCACCATATATATATATATATATATATATATAAATATATTCATGTATATATATATATATATATATATATATATATATATATATATATATAATATATATCAATCCATCAAGTTATTCATTTGTTTCATGCAAAATTTTCACCAACGTAGGGAAGTAAACTATTTTTCCATTTTCCCCGCTATGGACTGGTAAACTATATCACTGGAGATATAGAAAAGCATACATGGTAAGCACGTTTTCCAGCTGAAGTTAAATTTCCAGGTTAGAAAGGGATCGTGAAAGAAATACTCCGTGATGGTTCTGGGTTTCTCTGCGTACACTGTGTCTTTAAGGTAGCCACAGAGAAAGAAATCTGGGGTGCAAAGGTCTAGGCTGTGAGGTGCCCACTCAAAATCAGTCTTGAGACTGATCACACGGCCACCAAAGTTCTCTTTCAGCCAATCTCAGGACAGGTTTGAGGTGTGAGAGCTTGCTTCGTCTTGCCGGAACCAGAACTTTTCCATAAGCGACGGAAACAGGGTCTGCAGCTACCTCTTCAAGGATTGAAGATTTCAACAAACCGCTCCCTGGTGATTGTCACTGTCGCACCAGGTTCCTCGAAAAAGAATTGTCCGATGATGCCTCTTGCTAAGATTGCAATCCATACCGTGCAGTTAGAGGAGTGTAGGGGCTTGGTGGCTACCTCATTTGGTCTGTAAGGATCTGCTTCCTCTGTATTCTGTATAGGTAGGCCTGTACATCCATTACTAGCGCTCTCCTGCAAGTCTCTTGGGATAGACTGAGGGACTGACTTAGCTTCCACACAGAGCGTTTTAAGCTCTGCTGAACTGACTCTCTCGCGCTCTAGACCAGCTAAGCTGTAAGCTTCCTAGTTTTTCTTTAATAGCTTGGACGGTTGTCACTGGCTGCATTGAGGTTCTTTACTGTCCCATAGTTCTAAAAGTGGTCCACTCAGTCCTTAATTCTGCTCTTGGACGGTGCTTTTTCTCATTGGAATTGATGCACGAAAGTGTCCTACATTTTCTTAAATGAGCCTGCCTTGTAGTAACGTTTAATGCTGTATATTAATTGCTGGAGCTCCTATTGAGATCCCATTGTGTTCACGGGCGTTGCTTCTGACATGTCTTGAAAAGTAAGGATGGTGATTAGGGAATGAAGGAATGAAGGATATATCACAAAAAGTGTGTGCAGGCCCGTTTTTCGGGGTGATCCCATATTAGATCCTGATGATAAAAAAATAAGATTATGATAACCGATTTAGATAACATAATACAGTATAATGACTTAATAGATAGAAACCGAACCAAGTTATACTGATTATTACCAAATTGAAGAAAAATGACTTTAAAAAAGGAACACGCTAACAAAATATGTAATTAAAGGACAACAAAACTAAATCAATCATATTAGAAACAGGAGAGGAACAAGATTAAAATAAATATATACAAAGTAAACGAAAAATAAAATAGGCTTATCAGTAACAAACATACAAACTTAACAATGGTTAAAGGCCTAACACTAAACTCATGTGCCGTTTTTTATATAAACGGCACAACCGAAAATTCAGGTACTTACACTGAATTAAATTCCAACATACAATTATATTACTACGAACAAAGATTAGGTTTACCTCCGAACAAACGTGAAACTCTCTATCTTCATTTTCTCCCTAAAAAATTACACATTTCACTCACAAACGGGCTCTATGTATATATAAACATTGGAGAGGTTATACACATCATGGAATTAGCTCTTTATTTATATTTAGGGCCAAGACTACCTAAGTCAACTATCTAATCCTATCCTAGTTTTTCAATATTGTATCGCTTTTCCTCTCCCTATCGTCTCCCTTCTCTTAAACCTCTCTCCCTGCATCCCTAGACACAGAGCGTGGGCGCTAGGCAATTCAGCTAGTCCTGGCTCCCTCTCGTTTCTTGCATTAGTCCTTTTAGAGCAAAAGAATAAGGGTAGTCGTTTCGCACATGGTGCCTCGGACCCTAACCTTTCACTTTCTCGCACCATTTCTTCTATTCTCTAAGTCAAAAGACTCACATTTCAAACACTAAAGTTAAATGATTTTTACAACACTGCGCTCAGAAATTATCTGCAGTATGGAATAGTGAACCCTGGATGAATCCTCTGTAGAGTGCATGAAGAAGTGAAGTCTTTAGGACACAAGATCGTGAACCACTAGATGCACAATAATTTGGAGAGAATTCTTGGCGCCTATCTAACATAGAGAAAAGCATACGTGGTAGGCAATAAATACAAAGGACCCGACTTCAAAATGAAAACTACTCTCCAGCATGGGGTTTCTCTTGACCTCAAGCTATATTCGATTTATAGGGAAGACCTGCCAACACCATTAGTTCCCTACTTCCTTGAAATCTACTTTACAGACGACATCAGTCAAATGGTAGTGGTACAATACAGGAATGTGAGAGCTCAAGTACGGACAACAGATATAGGGATTAAAAACTTCCAACAATTCGAGAAGGACTAAAAAGTAATAACAAACGGAAAAAAATCACCGCATCCCTCTCTTGAGACAAAAGATAGGAGATATCGAACTACAAGGAGAGCTATACCCATATCATCAGGAAGGCAAATTATAGTAGTGCTTAACTTAAACTCAGAGGCTACATCAAATAGATAGCCAACATCAGTCAAATGGCGGTGGTACAATACAGGAATGCGAAAGCTCAAGCACGGACAAGAGATATAGAGATTGAAAACTTCCACCAATTCGAGAAGGACTGAAAAGTAAAAACAAACGGAAAAAAATTCACCGTATCCCTCTCTTGAGACGAAAGATAGGAGATATCGAACTACAAGGAGAGCAATACCCATATCATCAGGAAGGCAAATTATAGTAGTGCTTAACTTAAACTCAGAGGCTACATCAAATAGATAGCCGAAAGAATAGATAGAACAACCCCTGTGCTAGGAATTCTCTGTCGATTAAGAATCTTAAGCACCAGTAAAAAATAGAAAAATCTATTTAGCTCTAGGAAGGGAGGCGCTAATCTAACCTCATAGCCTAATAAACTCTCAATCAAAAGCAAGAAAAGGGATCTCCAGAAAGTTGAAACAAAGCACTTAATCTATTCACCATAAACAGACTAAACGATGCAATGACCCAGAGAGCCCTATATAGAGAAGCTAATATTGAACAGAATAGTAAAAATCTCGAGGAAAATTGACAACCTTTCTCCTATTTCCTTAGAAATCATCATTATCAGAGTAAACACTCCTTCCAACCCTAGATTTCCTAGTGGAATAATTCAAGAGAGGATATTGGAAATAAGATTATACAAATAATCTTATTTCACCAGATCAAGAAAACTAGCTCTTATGAAGCTCAATCGAACTATATACAGCCTAACTGAACATGACGAAAAAATATCAAGCAAGACTCCCAAGATAAGTGACTTCAAAACTGACTGACGAAATATAACACCCAAAGTGAATAGAAGATCATTAAAGTGAACCATACCAATTTAAGTGAAGAATAAAATTAACTTTGATTATCTATAGTGAATTGAGGCAAAGTGTTCAACTATAATGAAATGAATAAAAAAGTGCTCAAATAAACTAAAAAATTGCTCAACTGGAAGGCTTGAGAAACCTTAAATACATACATATATACAACTAAGTAGCAACAACACAATACACACACATAAAGGCATATTTCTACAAAACACAAGACTGAAAGAATGAATAAACGGATACAGAGATTAGTCTGTTCACCCGATAACTGTACATATGTTGCAATTAGATACGACTAGGGCAAAATGTAAAGAAGGTAATAGCAAAGGATTAAAAGAGGTCGTCATTTGGACTCCACTTCAATTCGTACGTACAAACAAAATGAAATTATTCCATTCTACCCTTCTATTCCCACCTAAAAGAAGTTGTTCACCTGAGATCAACTTTTGCATTCTTACTCTACTTTCTTTTTCGCCCTCTTTCATCTCATTTTCCCCCTAACTCTCCTCCGTTGGCTTCGCCGTACCTTCTCCATTTTGCCCACTAAACATGGTGGGCCCGGTGAAAGAATTTCCTCCACCAGGTGGCGCAAGACAGGGGAGAGATTACGGCCGATACAACGATCATCTTCAACACTATTGCTTAAGGCCACTTTTGCACTAAGTAATTTGTATTAGTTTCACTAAGATTAATGCAAATGTGAGGACAAGATTGAAATTTTAGTATTAATAGTAAGGTTTTCATCAAATAAATTCCTGTTTGCACAATCAAAACATTACGAATATTTTTCAATTATAATAACTTAAATTTGACTTCGCATTTCGTGGGACACCCATTATTATGCACAGTTAGCGTCTAATAATTCGCTTCTCCTTTCTAAAGGGATGTGGTGTCAATGTAATAATTATTATGGTGTCTTTCGTAGCTTTTAATGTAAGACTAGATTGCTCTCATCTTTTTGTGTGCATCGGTTGTGCTCTCAATGTGTTAACATCGCTTTCCCTTGGGTAATATTTTTGGTGGGGTATTATTTTTTGTTACTTTATTTTAAATTTATTATTTCATCAAAATTTTTCTTTTTATATTCATTAGATTTTATTTTTTTACAATTTTCGTTTCATCTTGATTTATTTTATTAATTTAGGACTAGTCGCCTATACATTTCACTTCCTGTTTTCCCCATGGCTTTTTTTTCACCAAGAGAAATATATTTCTATCTATTCTAATTTAGCTTTTGTCACCTTTCCCAATGTTACTCATTTTCCCCACAATACACTGAAAATAAAAGTCCCCACAAAAAAAAACCTGAACACACACAAACACATTTATATAAGTCAAATAATGTTCTTTAATCGTGTTATCTCTATCTGTTTTAATTTCCTTTTGTAAAGCTCGATGTGGAAACATGTACCCACACAGAATTCTTTGTCCCAATTATTAAGGTCTTAATTATTTCATTTCACCACTATTAATTATTTTTCAGTCAATCTCATTTTTACATTTTACTGTTATGTTTAGTATGAATGCAAACATATACTGTTATGTTAAAAATCTCAGGTTGGACAGTGAACGATTTAATCATTCGGAGGTTTTCATTCAGCCTTTCTCAGTCATCAAACTTTTACCTATCTATCCAAGATTGAGGTTCAAATCTCTGCACTACAAATCATGCATCGACTCTTGTTATTAAGTTCATCTACACAATCTTTAAACTCTTCAAACTCTTACTCATAATCATGCATCGATCTTGTTATTAATTGTATGTTACATGCAAACAAATGTCTCTCTGACTCCTGTTTAAATAAGTGGGATTTACATATATGAAGGTATTCACATGCCATCCTAATTTGCGGTCTATTTTTGAATCGCAATATTGTTTTGACGTTTGCTAAATGAAAAATTACTAATTAATATTTTTGAAAAGGAGTTAAAAAATGAATATAATTAAGAATCATCTCTTTATTTATCTGAAGTAGACAAAATCCTTTAGTGTTATTTTTAGGAAAAAAGACGATTAAGAAATGTTTTCTAACATATTTTAGATCTCCTCTTAATCAAATCTAATAATACACAAGCGTCTAATCAAATGTCCTTGGACTAAAATATGTCAATGTTCCATTTTTGTCGAGAAAATGACTGGGTTCTCTTAGATCCCTTATCTGACACAGAAGAAACCTGTAGAGAATCACTTGCACCACCGTGACAAGATGCACAATCGATACACCAATCTGGTTCTAAAATTGGCTTAGGGAGTTCGTAACTTAATAACACGTAAATGAAGAGTATCTCCAGATATAGATCAAAAAAGGAAATGATCGCACCCATGTCACCCAAAATAGATTGGGTAAAAACAATGATTTAAGTACATCACTCATTCGGAAAATAAAAATAAGGTATCTTAAGGTTCAATGCCCTTTAGATGTTACCCATAATAGTTCCTCTAGTTTACCAATTAAAAATCGTTAGATTCACTGAACCTAGTGTGGTTGTCTTAACGTACAAGCCACTACTTGTCTTAATTACGTTCTCAATTACTAACAGAATCGCAATAATCGTGAACGAAATTGTCGTTGTTTAGGAGCAAGTACTTACGTACGTTTGCTCCGTACATTGGTAACTCCGTTCCACTTTTCTCTAGGAGTGATTTAATTTGATTCTTTAACCAGGGAGGATTCGTGTTAGGATACAACTATTGCTATTTGCAGCGTTCGAGGATCTAACTAAAGAGCTCGGAAAAAATATACTTTTAATTACATAAAAGAATCAAATATTAAATCTTTAAATACACTTCCGCACGGAATGGGAAATACCAAAAGATGAATAAGTTTGAGATTCATTTATCCTTAACTAAGAGGAAGTCGATAGTTTGCTGACCTTGAAAGTGAGTCTTCTCGCTTTGGTGATTTTAGGCAAGTTGGACTGGGGGCTTCATCGCTGCCGTAAGGAGAGTTAGGAAAACAGCTGATATTTCTCACTGGGTAGGTGAAGGGAAAGAGCGAGTCTTCTTGGGGATTTTGTATGAACACAAGTTATTCCAATCCCTGTGTTACAAATTCGGGCTTCTCGATGATGAGACAACCAAGAGGTGAATCTTTTCTCGAATGGGAATTCACGTTGGTATTCCTCAATGGTGAGGCGTATCTCTGTTTTTATTCAGAAAACTGAGATAAGGGATTTTCTGTGGACGAAAATGGTATGAGAGTTGGTCTCGATACCAGTGGTCTGCTGTTTTAAGCGACCAAAGGAACGGCCTCGGGATGGGAAGTCCCGCTCGGTTCCACTTATCTTCTTGATTCCTTGTTTAGCTCAGGGACTCATCTACTTCTCTCGATTACTACGCGGATTCTCCTCTTTATTTCTCAAGATTGAACTATATATACTTCGATTATTCTCTAGTGGGATGGGAAACGGGGGAGTTTAGAAGAGGCGAACCCTCACTAGCCCACAGTTAAGCCTTTCTCTTAGGACAAAAATTTACAACGTTGTGGCACTTAATCCCTTCAGGTTTACGCACGAAGAAGGTGAGATTTCGTTTATTTGGCGAAAATACACATAAACAATCGGAGGGGACAGTGAGTCTGTTCATAGATTTTCTGCCAACGAAGAATTAAGCAGCAAGATTTTTATTCTAAAGTTTCTCACTCACTCCTATGTTTATATTAACGGACTACGAAATCTGCTGACTGAGATACTCCTTTGCGAGCTACTTCACATCTTGGGTAGCGGGGAAAGGGGGGGTGGGGTAAAGTCTTGGCCCATGTGGATGGTAAGGGTTGACACTGTATAAACAACCCAGCATCTCCTTGTCCTCGTGAAATTCATTTCCCCACAGAAATAAAAAAGGAGATCTACCTCTGAACCACAAAGCGATCATTGCAAATAAATTTTCCATCAGGGGAAGGTAAATTTAGAAAATTTAATAACGCTGGTGTTCATGCTAGCTAACTTCCTTACCAAAAACGTCTCAGTGACGTCTTGTCAGTATAGAATCTGAACAACACGCAAAGTAGAAACATGAGACTTCTTAAGTCAAAGTCCACGAATACAGTTACGAAAAGTCGTTTCTTTCCCAATCTAAGCAAAACAAGAAAATGAAACTTCTGCTCGGAAATTAGTAATTAAGATTATGATTGTTACTAAAAAGGCCAAGGACATGCAAAAAGTATAATCATTAAAAAACGGCTAAGAAGTAGCATGCTCAAAACAGGACAGAAACAAGAGTCTTAAAAAGAAACGGAACCAACACAAAGTTTCCTACAAAGGCGAAGGAAAAGAAACAAGCATCCTAAAAGGCCAAGGACAAACACCAAGTATCGTCCTTAAAAAATCCAATTTCAAATAACGAGCCCCCTCCTTAATAAAAAAAGGTCGAAACACGACATCAAATATCATCCCTCAAAAAGGCCAAGGATAAACAACAATGTTATCCTAAAAAGCCTAAAGACAAATAAGTAGTATCCTAAAGAAATGCCAAAGAAAAAAAGTGTCCTAAATCTGTCAAAGACTAGAAAAATTTACTTTAAAAAAAGAGTCAAGGGCAAAAAATAGCATGCCGAAATAAGCCCAAGGACAAACAATAATTGTTATCCTAAAAAAAAGGCTAAGGAAAACAACGAGTCTCATCCTAAAACAATAGCCAAGGGCAAACAACAAATTTCCGCAAAATCCATGGCAACTAAAAGTATCCTTAAGAAAACAAGGACAAGCAACAAGTGTCTTCAGAAATGGTAGAGAAAAAGGACAAGTTCCCTCTTTATTGAAACGTCAAAGACAAACAAAAAGTTTCATCCGAAAAAGACCAAGGAGAAACAAGTAGTATCCTGAAAAAAGCCTCAATTATCGTATAAAGGCAAGGACAGTAACACGTTTCCTTAAAAATGCCAAGGAATATCAAAAAGTATCTTATAAAAATATAAGTAAAAACAAGTGCCCTAAAAAGTCCCAGGAAAAGCAACAAGTATACTCAAACACGCCTAGGACCAACCTTAAGTAGGATTGACAAAAGTATACCAAGGACAATACAAGAAATAACATAAAACATGTCCAAGGTCAACGGAAACATGTCATCTTAAAAATGGCCAATGACAAGCAACAAGTGATATCATTAAAAAAGGTTGAGAAAAAACAACCATTAAACAAATACAATACTAAGGATAAGCAACAAGTAAACAGGCTAAAGGCCAAAGACAAACAACACGAAAACAGGCGCTATGCCAAAAATACCTAACGGGTACAATAACAAAACCACAACAGTACGATGATATATACTACAGTAAAATAGCCGCGATTCTAAACAGGCCGATGTCACTACAACAAATAAACATGCTCAACCGAGTCGAATATTTAACGAAAACCATTTATCGAATTCACGGTTGCCAAGCCATTTTCTTGGTAAAGCTAAAAAATAAGCAACAACGAAGACAGTTGATCCCACTATTGCTTCCTAATATAAAATGAAACACACGCACACACATTCATCATAATATTAATTAAATGAAAATAAATTTACAACATGACATCATTTTGTATCCGCACACATATAATTGGAAAGACAATTATATTCTTACCTGCATCCACTAATTCATTAACATATAAGAGATTTTTTCCTTTATCACTGTTATAATTCTATTACATCAACTGTAAAACGATTTGATATCAGGCCTTCATTCTCAATTCTTCATTTCATTCGGCGTTAAAATTAAAAAAAATAATCAAACGGATCTATCCTTTTATCAACAACACCTGATTTTATTGAAATTAATGTTACAAAAATGTGATTCTCTCGACCTGTGTGTAAAAAGGAAAGTTCGATCAATTAAAAGCAGACAAGCTGCAAATCACTTGGGCCAAAGTAAACGAATAAGGAGGAATTTCTGCCACAAACAGCAATCAACGAAAGTTTTTCTCCCTTCAACAACATATATTCGTATATTTAAGGTATATATATTAACCATTGTGATTCTTATTTAACTCCAAATGTTTTAAAAAATATGGATTTCGAAATATTACCTATTTCCATTACTTTTCAAACCCTTTTAGGTTAATTTCTTATTTTTCATTGAGTCAGATGTAGAAATCGAATTATTAATGGGGGAAAATAGTGCTTTGTGTTTAGATAATAAACTATTAATATTAAAATAAAGATCAGAAGACTTGAAGAATAAATCCATTATGAGAAAATTGGCCAAGAAGATACAGACCTAACCTCGAATCAAGCTTATTCATGTTAGAAGGTTTGTTGTTTGCCAGCATCTATAATTTATTTTATTCTAGGGCTGGGAGTAGTGTTAGTTGGAGCTGAGGTTGATAAGAGTTTCAGATTTGCATTAAATTTAGAGCAAGTTACAAGGCAAGGAAAAATACAATTTAGTTATCAGGACTTAAAAAAAAGAAGTTAAGATTAAAGGGCTATTTTAGATTATTCTTAATGATAGCAGAGCATGGTAAATCACATTAAAATGAGCAGTACGCAGCAGTGCATGCAAACGGAAAAGAAAATCTTTATGTTCTACCGTTTTCCTTGAATAAAAGAAGTTTACAAAGGCAGGATAGGAAAGCTAGAGGAATGAAATACTTAGCACTGAAAATTAAAATGAATATCACTGGAAATCCATGGTAGATTGCAAAAGGTATTGATCAAAATAAATCACTAAATTCGAATGAAGCAAGAATATTGTTGCATAAATTTAAATATAAGGTGAAAGAAACATTAATAGATTTAATAAAAAATTTATAAAAGAATTTGAAGATAATAAAAGAAACGTGAGAACTGATGAAAGATTTTCTGATAGAAGCGAAAAAGTAGTCAATGAATGTGCAAGTGCTATTTGAAAGAAAATATTTGACGGTGAAGTAAAAGGTTTTCGTGTCTTAGTAACGGTGGTATGCTAAGAAAAATGTGAAATGCACTTTTATTCAGACTTAGTGTAGCTTCACAATTATTTATAAATTTATTATATGCAAAAGGCTAAAATGTAAAACATATTAAAAAAAAAGAAGTTTTTTGCTCAAATGTGCATTTCACATTTGTTTTAGCATACGGCCGTTAGAACAAGATAATTTATCAGAAGGACAAAAACAATTGCTATTATGTATCTTCTTGGAGAACTGCTAAATAAGTTTATTAGACTATGGGTAGCAATTCCGCGAAGAAGTTTTGAGGGAAAAGAAGATTATTCATAATGTGTAGCATAGCTGGAAAACGAGACATGTTATGGGTATAAAGGAAAATGGAGAGAAAGAGAGAGAGTAAGGGCAATAAGTATGGAAAGAAAGTACTCAGTATATTAGGAAGGAAAAATAATCACTTTTGTAATTTATATTTCAAATTGCATTGAACAGGTGATTGTATTTAACAGCACCAAAATATCGAGAGATAAAAGATTGAACCAAAAAATAATGCGAAAAACACAAGGAAAGGAAAAAGAAAAGGAAACCTGAATAAAGGTGAAAATGTAATAGATGAAAAAAGACGAGAGATATAGAAGAAATCCGAGATACAGTATGTAACTCAGAAAGCGTACAAAAAGAGATTTAAAGGGAAAATGCTTTAACTGATTTAAAAATAAGGTTTAATTTGGGGATTATGTCCGCCCTCGAATTTTGAGGGCGCTTTGTTATAAATGCCTCATTTAAAAAAAACCCACAAATGCTACATAGTGTATACCTTACATATAGCGTAGATATACTCTATATAGCCCTTTAACTAATTAATGTGGGCAAATTTTTAATTATGTTGTTATGACCGAAAATGGAGTGATCGTCATCTCGAGAGGCTTATATGTCTGAAGTCAAGCAACGCGGTAGAAAAACTAGATGCCTAACAACATTTAGCAATCGCCTTTTGAATTCGAATCTAATGTTAGGTTTTCGAATTGGAGATATTACGAGTTTATTTGAAAATTGCGGTGTTTGTAGGGGGTGCAACCCCCCCGGAGGTCGAAGCCCTACATCTCGACATTACCTTAAAAATGATATATAATGCAATATGATGCGATTGTAATTGATTAAAAAAGAAAGCAATTTTTTGCAATTTGGCCAAGAAAAAGCATTGTCTATGATAAGAGGGAAATCCCTCCAATGATCTGCGGCATTTTGTGATAACATGATAAATGGCTATTTCATTGATGGTTTTCCATGGTTCAAAATCCCTTACAAGGGCCTTTGAATGGCTAAATGTGGCTTCTGCACTAGATGACGCCACCCAGAGCAATATGCCTGTAATATAGTGGGAACTAATATTAATATATAAAAATTGTAGGATAATTTTCTACAAAAACTTCTGACAGTAATATATAGATGAGGCCTACACACGAAGCTAGAAGTTTGTATGTAACTTGCGCTCCTACGTGTTACCATACTGGTGTATTACAAAGTCTAAAAACGATCTAATTAACGTAATAAGAGGTATCGTGAGTACTTAAACTCGCCTTAAATATCATTAACTATCTATCTACAACTATCCTTTCTCCTTAACTGTTTTTTTCTTATTTTCTTTATATTTACCTTTTCACGTACCTACCGATATTTATATATTTGCACGCAGTGCTGTAACGAATGTTAGTATATTGTGTATTCTATTTCTATATTGGTATGTCTGTTTGTTAGGGTATTTATATTTATTAAAATGGAATTTATTCCTTTTAAACACATTCTTTTTAACGTAATTACAACGTTATAGCATTTCCCATGGTAATATGTGGCATTTCATGGCTCTGAATAGGTACAATTAAACTTTACTCCTTTTGAAAAAATAGGGACACCTTGACCTGGCGCATCGCCACATGTAAAAACCATTGTGTTTATATATATATATATATATATATATATATATATATATATATATATATATATATATATATATATATATATATATATATATGAATTATCCGAAAATTCGAGTGCGCGCATAATCCAATAATTAACTATAAGAAACAACAAATGGACATGCAAATTTTTAAGAAAGAAAAACAATTAGGAAATGATAAATTATATATGAAGGATACACCTACGGCTTGGACAACCGGTGAAAAATATATACAAATTGATCGAAAAGGCAAATTGAGATGGATGTATGAGGAAATATGAAAAATTGAATCCAAACGATCAATCATTGGAGAACGTGCCTGAAAGAAAGATATTTAAATTCAGTAGGATCCATAAAGATCAGTATACTTGTATTTCTATCACATCATCCATAAATTTTGGCAGAGAAAATTCAAAGTTTAGAAAATTGGTGTACGATAACCTACAGGTAATAGGCAGGCTATACAAATTTGCATGAATAAAGCAAGTTTTCAGCACATAAGTAATTTGCTCGAAAAATGAATCAAATTTCTTTTGGAATATAACGATTAAATTATCCCTTGAAAAGATTTGTAGAAGTTATAAGTAATAACTATTTAGTGTGGATGCCATTATTTTCGATTGCGTTTTGATATTTGACGCAAGAAGGAACTAACTGTTCAAAACCTTGCGCAGTAATCTTGTCCTATTCATGTTGGCGAATTTCCAAGCGTTCTTGAACAGTTTTCGATTTCTTCGCTTTAAAACCTCTCTCTGAGTGTCTTCCAAACATTTTAAATGGGATAGATTTCCGAGCTCTGTATTCTCCATTTCATAACAGAGAGGTGCTCTTGGTCGAGGAAGTCTTCACCGAATTGCCCTGTTGCAGGGGCGGTTTTCCTATATGAAATTCGCATGTTGGGAGACGGAAGTTCCAGGATGAGTGACCACATGGTTTTGAGGCAATTTCTTGGACAGCTGCGCATTCATTGTGTTCCGTAAGCGCACAAGTGTCTCAGTGCCTTCTACTAAAATTTCAACCCAGCCCCAGGCACTTCCTCCGCAAATATTCACACTTTTTGGTGCAATAGCTACACAATTTTCTTTATATCTCTGGAACCAATGAAACTCCTGCGATTGGATCCAAACAAATTAAATTCAGATTCGTCACAGAAGTGGACTTGACTCCATTGTTCATCCATCCATGTATCCTGCTTGGTTTCGAATGCAAGGCGAGACTTCTTGTTCTTCAAACTGATCAATAGCTTCACAGCGATCGTACGAGCGAGAAGATTGACTCACTCAAGCTGACATGACAAGGTTTGTATTGAGACATTGGCCACCAAAATCTCACTAGTCTTCCGAGAAAAGGCCACAGTGGAAGAGATTGAAGGTAAAAATATAAAAAAAAAACAAGGGAAAGCTTAACTAAAGCTTGATTGGAATATATATGTTGAGAATATTACAGAGCTAGACATAAGAAGTTTTACTGGAACGAAAGCAATTACAAAGAAGCTAACATTATAGAGATCTGTTGTCAGGTATTTGAATTGCATTTAACAACATTTTTCATGTATTTATGCGTTGATCTGTGAACGGCCACTAAGGGGATTACCACCGATATTGTATTTCTTAACATATATTTTTAGTCACGTACGACTCTATATCTCACTATGTCGGTCTATTCTCGTATTGTGGGGGGAGGGGCGTCATAACATTGTAACTTTTTGGCCGATTCTAACGATATTTGATACCTTTATGTTGTTTTACATTTTCTTTCGAATGATATAATTGCCTAAGATCTCCTAAGGTTAGCCTGGTAATGATTTGGCAATAAGATCATAACTATCCGGCCGATTCTAACGAAACCTGAAACTCTTATGTTGTTTTACATTCTCTTTCAAATAATATAATTGCCAAGGTCCTCTCAAGGTTAGTACGGAAATTGTTTAAAGTTTTGACGGTCGTATGGTCATAAATCAGAATAAGTGAGAGCATGCGACTTTGGTAAGCAGACCTTGTTTTCTCTAATGGCCGTATTTGGACTTACTTTGTATGTTTTATACACTAGTTCTGCATTAAACACTCAAAATATAGGTTTTACGGTAAAAAAATGTTGTTTATTTTAATTGGTGATACTTATAAATGACTTCTTATGGCCCTAATTTTTCGGAAGTCAAGGTTATTTTTGAAAAAAAATATCTTTTTAGAAAATGCAAGAGTAAATTTTAGTGAGTCAGAATTATGTGATAATTGTTTATAAATCTTAAAACCTTTTGACAGTTCTTTAATATAAGTCAAAGAAGAAATAGTAAATATTTCCAGAGCTCCAAAGAAAAATGTTTTCTTTTCCTCCCAAAATGCTCTAATAAGAACAATTATTTTTTACCCTACTCTCTATTCTTGAAAAGTTAAGGCGGAGTTAAAAGAGATAACTCTCCCATGGCCGATTCCAAGCTGGGGCGAGAAAGGAGGAGGGTTGAATAAGGGGTCGAGAGACAAAACTTACATTAGGCTTGCTTAAAATAAATAACGATGAAGGTTAAAAAGGCAAAAAAAGCAACAACAAAAAATATATACAAGGCATTTTGAGGTGTTCTAGGAGAGATTGTGCAGCTATCAAAATAAAATAATTAAGAACTATGGTGGTATTCCGATTCTCGTGGTAAAGGAAGTGTTCCGTTCACAAAGCTCACCTAGACAAGAACATTTCAATAATTAAGTTTTATCGTCCATGGGACCGATTAATTTTGGAGGAAAGATTAAGATGAGCGCTCCTTCTGATAACGTTGCGTCTTGCGAGTGTGATAGATTATCATGCAAGAAAAAATGACTTGGGAACATCGAGTTAATGGGGATAAGGTCAGGGTTTAGTCGCAACCTCTGCTAAGCAATTATTCTTCAATGGTATTGTTAGTCGTGTGCGAGTCTAGTCGCGGGCGACTCGACATCTCATAATGTCGGTCGGTTGATTGGTCCCCGTTTTGCTTTTTATGCTTTCTGTAATAGCATTTTAACTATTCGGCCGACTGTAAAGAAATTTTAAACCCTTATGTTGTTTTACATTCTCTGTCGAATGATCTAATTAGTAAAGTCCCCCCAAGTTAGCCTGAGAATTTCACTAAATCACGTATCAAGTCATTCAAATCCTCTTAATTGAAACAGTGAGGAACTAATGACTGTTGAGCATCTGATGATGAATCTGCAGACTCTGAATCTATTCCGTGGACATCCTCGGAGGAGGCATATCCACTGAAAATCGGAACGGGTAAAGACTCAGAATGAGGTATTGGCCGGATCGCCGAAGGAATGTTGGGGTAGTCGATCTTGTGTCGATTTTTCTTGCCAATCCCTTTACTATTTGCCAGACAGAAATAATATTCCGATACGTGATCCTTTAGCTCTCGCCACACAATGAGGATTCCAAAAGGAAGACCATTTCTCTTTCCTTTTGTTGACTCACGAAGATGTTCCACACAACTATGGTAAAAAGCATGTGGGGCCGACTTCTTATCTTGATCGCCAAGAAGAAAATCAACATATGCCTTATAAGGGCAAATCACAAAGTTTGATATATTGCGCCTTCGACAACCTAGCATGTAACTAGCACATATGTAGCATAAGATGTCTGGATCATTAACGCAATTTCATCTTGACGAAGCCATAACTCTAATATGAGACCTGAAAAAAGAAACAATAATATCAATATTTTGCACAATAAATCTTATTACTATCTTACTACTATGTACTGTGAAAGATTTGCTTTCTAAAAACCTACCTCACTGTTCGTTCAGAGGGCAGTTTTCGGGGAAAGGAGAAAATAGAAATTATAGAATAACTATAGCATGTAGGTAAAAATGAATTATATATTTGAAATCAGGATGGAAGAACGAATTAAAATCGGCAGATAAATCTAAGTCACCATAAAATTTGATTAAAATTGTTCCCCTATGTTATCATTCTCTTTTGAATAATATAACTTCGAAGGATCTCATACCTGAACGACGATAACATCACTGTTATGCCAGATCACGTTACATTTTGTTTGAGCAGAGCCTGTTTAGATTCTTCTTTCTCCTGAAGATCGCAGACCTGTTTGGTCTTTCTCATTTCTTTGAATTGGGAAGAGCAAAACATAAGTTTGGCTGCTCAGTATGCACCGACACACTGAATCGCTAATTAATGTGCCTATTTGCATCAATCCATACATGTCTAGATAATCTTGACATTGCCCCGAGAGGCGCTAGCTCTAAGGTGACAGAGATAAGGAACAAGGAGGGTGGCAAATTATTTCATTTGGTAGCTGTATGCTCTCACCCTAATGGAGGTGGGTCTACATTGAGCAGCTGAACGTGCTTGGTAGTTAATTAATGTTATTGCTTTTTTGCTCTTTTTAAGCGAGGTTTTTATTAATTTTAAGCTATGCGATTCAATATGAAATACAGCACAAGATTCAGACCTCACATGATGCGCAATTTCCCGTGGCCTGGAAGTTATTTTGTAACCAAACTTACCCGTAAGCCATCGTCACGCACAGAAGGTACCCGCCGTCTTCATAAGGGTGGAGTAGGAGGATACGGCGTAGAGTCCTTCTCCATTCTCAGACGTTGAGACATCTCTCCATAAAGGCACGTCAAGAGTATGTTAGGTTGTATGTTTCAAGAAATATGGCCGCAGCATTCAGGTGCACTATAAGCTTTATAGGGGAGAGGAAGGGATTCATTTTGAAAATAACTAGAATTTTAAGGCGTATCTCTATAATATATTCACTCTCGAGATCTACCAAGGACAAAATGAAATCCGTTAGCGACCTCGAAAAAGCTTAACTCTGGCGTATTTTTGCATCCTGTACTATACAGGCCTAAAACGAGTAACATCACCGCGGTGGTGACAAAGAAGCTTTCTATAGGAGACTTGTTCGAATGCAGGAAATTAGAACTCAAATCTAAACTCAAGCTTAAGGCAAACAAAGAAAAGATAAAATTTTACCATGAGGAGTCCTATCATCACCCTAGTTCCTAGACATTGCATAAAGTAGAATGTTACGGGCACGGTAACAAAAGATGCTATGTCTTTGATTGAATATGCACCTCCCAGGTGAGTTATCGGTCGAAGTCAAGACTGAGAAATCAAAGAATCATGGAGCGAGAGAGAACTAAGCATATCTACCTGCACATGATTTTACCCTACAAGCTCGGTAAGTGTCCACAAAACCATTTCGAGTAAGTGTTGATCTTGAAGATACTTAGAAAGAAAATATTTAAATATTCTTTCACCCCATAGTATGTTAATTTATAAATTTTACTGTATCGAAATGTGGTATTGTAGCCTTTAATCTAAAATGAAGAATACTATGCAGAAAGCACTTTTCAGCTGGAGCAGATTATCATTTATAGAGGGGACCGTACAGAAGCTTCATTGTTCACTAAACAAATAAACTCTGTTTTTACTAATAAAGCTAACCTAATATTTACCGATACTGCCTTCAAATTGTAAACGAAAGACGTCAGAAAAATTGATAAGAAACTACGAAGGATGGACTCATCACTCACTGGCTTGACAACACCAAGTTCGGTTGATAGTTATAGAATATGGGAATATACTCAGTAGTATTGTAGGAGAAGGGTCGAGTGCATACAAACTTGGCTTCTATGAGCGTATCAAGATATGTACACACGCACATGGACTCGCACTCGAATCTCCTTATCCCCTCCCCCCATATCCAAAACACTCCTAGCATTGGTCACTACCAGCCTTGGTGACATGCAGGTGTCCCCTCCCCCCAAATACTTTGGTCAGTGACCTTTTTTCGAAGGATTCAAAGTCTGCACACACACACACACACTCACACACTGGAGCTTTCTAAGGCATGGACTCGCACTCAAATCTCCTTACCCACATCTCTTACGTATCCAGATACCTACACACGCAACACACACAATTTTACTTTTAAATTCAGATAAACAGATTTCAATTAATTTTATTGAGTGTACAGAAGGAATTCTTTTCGACATTGACTGCACGTCCCTTCACAATCTTTTAGATGTTATCACATACATATTCTTTCGCTCTAAAATGCCTTCCCCTATTCCTTTTCGATATTGTTTACTTGTATGTTTATATATCCTCTGTTTCGATTTTCAGGGCACAGGATTGAATGAATCAAAGAGATAGTTATCTTTGATTAGACCTTCACTCTAAAACGCTTTCCACGATTCCTTTCGATATTGTTTACTTAGATGTTTATCTATACTCTGTTTTGATTTTCAGGAAACAGGATTTAATGAATCAAAGAGATAGTTATCTTTGATTGGCCCTTCGCTCTAAAACGCTTTTCACGATTCCTTTTGATATTGTTTACTTGGATGTTTAACTATACTCTGTTTTGATTTTCAGGGCACAGGATTTAATGAACGAAAGAGATAGTTATCTTTGATTGGCCCTTCACTCTAAAATGCTTTCCACGATTTGTTTCGATATTGTTTTTTTTGGTTTTTATCCCTCCTCTGTTTTTTGATTTTCAGGGCACGAAATTTAATGAACGATAGAGATAGTTATCTTTGATTGGTCCAAATGTTTCCCAATTGATAAATAAGGATATAAATATTGCTTCTTTTTCTCTAAGAGGTCCAAATCAAGTAAAGAGATAGCTATCTCTTGTTTACCCTGGAACGTCTATCAAACCTTATTTTCCATCCTTGACCCCGCTCCCTCATTCAACTTGAATAAACATATTTGTTTTTTTTTCTTAAAGAACTCATAATGAAGTAAATAGATAGCTATCTTTTTCAAACTGGATCATCTACCAATCTCACTTTTCCAACTCTTACCCTCCTCCCCTTCCCCCTTCCCCTATTTCTAAAAATATAAAAAGGGCATTCTAAACCTTCCTTATTTAGTTATTATAGATCACAGCTTGTTGGGAAGAAGATTTACCCTCGTACGGTATTTTACTTTTTGTAACTAAGTGTAAAAAAATTAAAGACCTGACAGAAGATGAGAGGAAATCTTGTAGGGAAATTTGTGATTTTCTTGAACACTTCAGCATTTGTCAGTTGACAGCTTTCACAGAGTAAGTGATTTGCTTCTCTTTTTAATTTTTTTTTTTTTAAATCTAGCTTGATATAATGATTTACTTTACTTTTTCAACTTATATATACAGATTTCAATTAATTTTATTTGGTGTACAGGATCGTTTTTTTTCTTTACATTTTATTAAAAGTATTATTTACAACGATTTCTTCGTTTCTTTGATCATTATATAAATCGAATTTTCCAATAAAAGATAGATATGATTTATGGTTTGGCATTTGTTGAAGGAAATAGACACATTAAGAGCCATATAAGTTTGAAAAGTAACTTTGAACTCTGAATGGATTAGCGATAATAATTTTATTCATTTTTACTAAGTTTTTACGAATATAAACTTCCTTCCCGGAAACCTAGACATAGGCTGTCGAAATAATACAAACTTTTTTTTAACAAACAAAGCGATCCAATGCAAACCAGGTCTATGGCTGCTGTCCAGATTAATTATATAAGCTGCTGGCAGTTTCAAAGGTAAACATAGAGCAGTGTCTCTCGCAAGACATCTATGAAAAACTCGTTTTTTAGTTTTATCTCGATACAATAGTTCTTCTATTTCTACTGCATTAATTTTATTAAGAATAAACTAATACGTTCCTAGACTTATCTACATCAATAAGAGACAAAAACTCTGCATATATA
Source organism: Ceratothoa steindachneri (assembly GCA_963969495.1). Lineage (NCBI taxonomy): Eukaryota > Metazoa > Arthropoda > Malacostraca > Isopoda > Cymothoidae > Ceratothoa > Ceratothoa steindachneri. The sequence continues at coordinate 169,123,586 of OZ018323.1, forward strand.
ACAAGGGAGACCAGTTCTATTAATGGAGATTTAAACTGTAACTCTACTGATAATGTTCCCTGTTGTATAGGATTGGAGCATTCTCCAAGACAAGTAGTACTCTTGTCCTGATTTAGGTTAATACAATAAATATTTTTACTTTTTATCATTTTTTTTATACGTAAGTCCAATACTCCTCCCACCCTATACCGTTCACGACTAGAACGATAAAGAGTGGCATGAAGGGCTTTGTTGGAAACTTACCAACAACATGCGGCTGCCTATAGGTACCAAGAGGCTCCTTTCGCACTAACTTATAGATAGGAAATGCAACATACATATAATAAGACAATATCAAAACCATTTAAATCATGCACTCGCGTAACCCAAGGCAGCCTGCTGCCAGTCTCACTCTGTATAATCTACACTAAAGGTACCACACGATCACAAGAAAACTGTAGAAACACACAGTGGCCTTTGCGGATGACGAGAGCATCCTCATCTTCTGTCCGCACCATGAAACTTTCGCGCAGCGTGCACAATACATACGCAACAGGCAGACACGATGCGAGTATATGTTGCTCATAACCGCCAATCCGCAGAGCAGAGTAGTAGCACTATATGGTGCGTCTGATAACAACATGCCCAACATACAAATATTCGTACACACCCCTAACCCGCAATACCCCGCCCTAGCAAACTCACCACCAAACCAGAAAATTAGGGTTAAATATTCAGAGCACCATTCTATAAATACTCGTACTTACACTTTTACATATACAAAAACAACGTATAGTCTAAAGTCAAGTAAACAAACAACATACTTAGGAAATTCCACCCGAGCAATAAGAAAATGCAGTTACACTTATACAAGACAAGCATCAGACCACTAACCTCAAACGCGTCAATCACACTAGCGGCTGCAAGCCTCACATGGCAGAGGAGCGCACAACGCATTTACAACTCTACTCAAAAGCGCGTCTCTCGCTCTCCCCTATATAGAGAGAATATCTACACTACACGACTCAACCAAACTCACGCCAAATAAACACATATAACTTCACACGCCTAGCATGCCAACCAGGAAAACTTGAAGGAGACCCGATATACAGACAAATCTACAATTTCCAACGAACTTCTTTGGCACGCAAATAGTCAACAACTCTTAACTATCCTATAGCCACACTTATATAAACCTATCCAGTAGCATCACGTAACGATTCCTTAATTCATTCCCGCACGCCCTCTGCGTCTCAGCGTAGCAGCAAATATGCCAATTGGCTGGATACCTTCCTGACTTGACTAACTTTCGGCCTCGCCATTCCAACATTCCAATATAGACACTTTCCAAGCACACACCGCACCGGTGAATAGCCACCGGCCTATCTCTCTCCACATATTTTTGTAAATTTCCACTCCAACTGCTTTTTGCTGTAACTTATGTGATTATTTATGTTGGCTTCGTTTGAAATCCTGTTTATGCTTTCCTTTAATTATAGGTTAGATTGTTATTAGTCAATCTTTTACAAAATTTATATTCGTTGCGATTGAGAATGCTAAATATCTGCTCGCTAAATAAACTTTCATAGAAAATAACTTTGTATAAATTAGGATAATTACATATATTTCAATAGAAATTTGTAAAGGTTAAGTAATTTTAATTTCTTTTACTTTTAAGGCAAAATGTCACTATTTTAGAGATAGCTCAGTTCTATTTATCACATCCTCTAATTCAAATTCTTCTGGAATTGCAGGAAAAGAATTAATGATAATTCTAAGTGATTTTTTCAAGCTCTCTATAATAAGTATATCCACTAGCAAATAAACGCTAAAATTGTTCAACTTTCTTCGCTTATATCTGCTTGGTAGTCAGTTTCATATTTCTTTATTATTATAAATTTTCTCTATAATCAGAGGCTAGCAGATTCTTCCTTTGCCTATGCATATTACCACTTTGATCTACATATTTAAGACAAAGGAGTACTTTTTTTCTATAGCTCTTGAAAGTTATTCTTCTAATCGCATTTATTTTTAGTTTTATATTCATTTCGGGGGAAAACAGGAATTGAAACCAAAATTTGTTGGAAAATTAGCGAAAGAAAAAGAATGAAATGTTAAATTGGCATTCAACAAATTAAACCTATTTGTAAGTTTGACCATTAACAGGACGAAATTTTATTCTTTTCTCATTTGTGATACTTTGTGTAAAGTTCCGTTGAAAATAATCCAACTGTTCTGAAGAAGAGGATGGCGCACTAAGCTTGTTATATTAGACCTTTAACGAACAAATCAGCCACAGATGTAACAGAATTCATGAGGATCATTTGTGCATTGATCTCTACCTGAAGAAGCCATCATTAGATCTGAAACAAAACATAAAAAGGGTTTATTTCAGAAAAATCATAAATTTCAAATAGTATAAAGACTAGAGCATAGAGATTAAAACAGACTTTAGATTTGAAATCAGCGTTAAACCCTGAATAGAATATGTTGAATAATCCTATCTTACAGAAGATGAAAAAAAAGATGGCTAGTGTTATGATTTTAAAAGAAATCAAATACCATTTCTTTGCCATAAAACCACCTCAAAATCTGCTAAAAGATTAAAATATAAAAGTTACCCAAATTATAGCTGACCAATAAAGTGAAAAAAGAAAAACACTAACACAAGAAATAAATAAAAAATATAACAATAGATCATTTCCGTGTTTGTTTCCTTATTCATCCCATAATTTTAGAAATGGGATAAATGTTCCACCTCATGGAATGTAGAATCTGAATGTTTTTATGAAAAAGAGATGATTTCTTATCCCCCAACATCCCCTTGCCAAAGAAGAAGAAATGCTCTACTTGAGCAAACGGATTGGCCGTCTTAAAACTGAGGAACAAGTTCCCAAATCCTTTCTCTCCAAGAAATTTAGCATTTCTCAGCCTTTCTTTGCATTTGATCTCAAGCCAGGTGTTGACGAATTTCTGTAGCTTAGTCTTCATTAACCCCTGTCTCCTACTGTTCTATTATTTCAAGATCGTACAGATCCTAAGCTTCTAGGCAATCTGGCAGTGTTTCAGCATCCACTCAACCCTAAATACAGCCCATAACAAAGGTTCTGCCATTGTCTGTTGTTGCCTTGAAAGAGAATGAAATTCTAAGTTGTTTAGAAATTAAGTATTACAATTAGAAAAATTTATATTTTAGCATATTTAAATTTGACCCTAATACGAGTTTTTATCACACTGATTCAGTAATAAAATAATAAAACAACCAGGCAATGGCTTCGCCACTGCCCCCTACGGGAAAGAGGTTGCGTTTTGCTCCTAGGATTAAAATTTAAAATCTAAAAAAAGCAGCCATGGTTTTATTTTTATAAATTTTCTGAACTTCGCCAATTATAATAATTTTAAAAAGAAACTTTTAACTAAATTTCACCCCTCTCTAAATAACACGTGGGTAAAATATAGTTATAGAATAGAAGATATATAATTTTTTTTTTTCGGAACTTCACCATTTGTAATTCTTTGGGTTTGCTATGGTCGTGAGTCCCTTGAAGATGATCCCCGTCCAGGACGCCCGTCAGACGTGAAACAACCTGGACAGTGTGGCCCGTGGGTAGAGAATGATCTTCGAAAATCGATGGGTGAAGGTCGAAGAAATCGAGCGAGAACTTGGAATATCACCTTGAAGTGTTATCAACAACATCCACGACAATCTGGCCATAAACAAGGTTTTTTGCCCATTGGGTCCCTAGAAACCTCACCAACATGATCGAATATAACGTCGTCAAAGTCCACAAGGCCAGAGTTGCACAAGCTGCCCTGCGCGAGTGCGGATTCGAGGAGCTCCACCATGCCTCATACAGTCTAGATCTGGCCCCTAGTGACTACTTTTTATTCCGCCAGCTCAAGGCTGCACTGCGTGGACGCCGGTTTGAGGACGATGAAGATGTCCAGCTCACCTTCCAGGGGTGGATTGAACAGCAGTCGGGAGATTTCTGGTTGTCGGGAATTTAAAGCCTCAGGGACAAGTGGCGCAAGTGCATTGAAGTCGAGGGTAGTTATATTGAACAATAATAAAACACTTTTCCTCATATCTCGTTTCCTTATATCCGAATTGCAAAACTTATTGATCGCCCCTCGTATGTAAATATATATATATATATATATATATATATATATATATATTACCTGAAAATAAAACTATACTCAATCAAATATTTTTTTATATTTATAGCACCAAAGATTTTCAAGTTTTGTAACCATTCCCTTTTTAATGTTTTGAGAGGTGATGTAGTCAGGGGACTCTCCAGCGTCTGAGTTTAATTTTCTGAATTTAGGCGCTTTGTTAGAGAAAATCTAGGTTTCGCTCTTAACTATTTTGCTTTATTTAACTAATTAACCTTTGGGAATGAATCTCTATAACTACTGTTCACAATTGAATTCACTGTTCATTTATTACATTGTGTAGATATTGTTCATATGAAAATTCAGTGCCCATTCATTGTTTGTGTAAATGTTTGTTATTTGCAACTACTTTGAAACTTTGCTTATTATCTGTAACTATTGTCAATTAGGAGTGATTACGTGAATATACTTTATACATATAAATTGTTATTCCCTTGTTTTTACTGTTTTGAGTGTGATACAAGTTATTTGCTTTCAGAGCAATTTTTCTTTGCTTTCTTTTTACGTGTATATATATGTATATAGATATAAAATATATATATATACATATATATATATATATATATATATATATATATATATATATATATATATACAGCAGTGGCCATAATATAAGGCTTAGTAAGAACAAATGTATTTAAATATTGGACAAAAGAACAGTGTGCTGCAGATTCATTTTAGCAATGAATGGAAGTTTAATCTGATTGATTCCGATGGCGGGATGTACGTCTGACGAAGTTTTGGCAAAAAGTTATCTCGTGCAGCGTGAAGACGACTGTGAAATATGGAGGAATCAGTGTAATTGTATGGAGAGTGATTTTTACTGCTGGTCTTGCTCTACTTATTCGCCTACAAGGGTCTGTCAGTGGTTGAAATCTACAAGCAGATTTATAGACAGCATGCCCTTCCGCATCTCGATCCTAGTCAGTTCACCCTCCTGTCTTCATACAGGCCAACGCCTTCTGCCACACTATGATGGAGAGTCAAAGATTTATTAAGTGATAAAGGGGTTGATCTCATAGACTGGACCACTCAAAGTCCGATTTAATCCTCTAGATTATTGGATATGAGGCGCGAAGGAGAATTCCAAGGAACCAAGATGAACTCTGGGAATTATTAAAAAACGATTGAAACAATATTACCCAATCATCTTGCAAAAAATTAATCCAGTCCAATGGTCACTGATGTTGTTAGGTCAATGCTCTTAAGGGGATGTTCACAAAATATTAATAGTAAGGGTTTCCTTTTTGTTCTTGTTGCATTTTACATTGTTTTTCTTAGTGATCCTTAACTTTTAGCCGCTGCAATTTAGAAAATAGTTTGTTTATTTCATCATAACTTAAGGAAATATTTAAGCCCTTCACTTAAAATTGTCACGAAAGTTAAGATAGATATTAGATATATCTAAATATTTGCATAATATATAGTCTCAACGTTTTGTTAAATTTATCTAATAAATATTTAAATACAATTGTTCCTACTGACCCTTATATTATGACCGATACTGTATATATATATATATATATATATATATATATATATATATATATATATATATATATATATATATATATATATATATATATATATATATATATATGTACACTTGATAAATGAACAATAAAGGTCTAGTCAATGCGGTTAGATGAGGGTGATAATAAAAATTCCTTAATCCGCTAGATAACTCTCCTGGAGTTCTTCAACCATCTTGAGGAGGGTTACATATAAGAGAAAGGAACCTTTCCTTTCTTTATAAAAGAAATCGCAAGCAGCTTCTAGCGTAAGCTAACATTTATCTTCGACAGGAAACAGAGAATATGTGAATTTTGTCCGTTATTGTTCATTTAAGAACAAAATAGAAAGGGCGACGATCCACGGGCAAAATGAACATTTCCTCCGTTTTCTCTTAAGGTTAAACGTCAGCTTATACAAAAGCTTCTTGAAATTTCTCTTTTAGAGAAATGGATGGTTGCCTTGTCGTATATGCGGTTAGATGAGGGTGATAATAAAAATTCCTTAATCCGCTAGATAACTCTCCTGGAGTTCTTCAACCATCTTGAGGAGGGTTACATATAAGAGAAAGGAACCTTTCCTTTCTTTATAAAAGAAATCGCAAGCAGCTTCTTGCGTAAGCTAACATTTATCTTCGACAGGAAACAGAGAATATGTGAATTTTGTCCGTTATTGTTCATTTAAGAACAAAATAGAAAGGGCGACGATCCACGGGCAAAATGAACATTTCCTCCGTTTTCTCTTAAGGTTAAACGTCAGCTTATACAAAAGCTTCTTGAAATTTCTCTTTTAGAGAAATGGATGGTTGCCTTGTCGTATATGTAACGATACTGAAGAGGGTTGAGGAATTCCAGGAGATTTCTTTAGCAGATTAAGGAATTTTAATTATTATCCTTACCTAACCGCATATATATATATATATATATATATATATATATATATATATATATATATATATATATATATGCGGTTAGGTAAGAGTATATATATATATATATATATATATATATATATATATATATATATATATATATATATGAGTATATTTTCAGAGGCGAGATATAGTGTAGGCCTATTTATTAATGATTTATGGAAGTGATATTCAGGTTAGAAAGCAATTAATATCCCGTCTGACGAGAACGAAGATCACGACTACGAAGCGGACCAGGAAGACGTGGTAATGAGCATTGCTGAATTTATATTCATATCTTCATCGTTAACACGATAGTGGAAAAGACGCTCAAGCAATTTGGAGGCCATACTTCATTGCTTTATATGTATTCAAAAGCAGTCCTGTTTTGTTTCAACTAATTCTCACCCTGTCTGGCTGTCTTGGTATAGTCGAATGTAAGAGAAGAAAGGCTATTAATCACGGTCAAAGGATTGGAAATTATACTCCATCCCTAAAGCGTTTTGAGCATTTGAGTTATTATTTAAATTGCAACTCAAATTGGTTACGATGATTAAATTGAAATTCAGCAAAGAATATATTTTTTAGCAATTTCAATGTTAAACCTTTCAAAGCTAAGTTTTCAGCAAGTTTTCTATTTTTATTTATTTTAAATGTTTCGATAATGATATACATTATTCAATGGAAGCCAAAGTCTGTACACGATATATTGCATCAAGTACAAAGGGATTAGTGGATGAGGGTGCAAAAACCCTGCACCGTATAAAGACTGGATATACGCAAGGACAAACGATAACAAAAACAACCCTTCCCTGTAAAGTATGTTTTATGCACAAAAAGTTCTTTTAAGCTACAAGATAGTTCACTAGCATTTCCTAATGGATTTGATCTTCTATTAAATTTTAAAGATTTTTATTTCTTACAAATATTTCTTCATTAAAATGAAGACTTAGAAATTAAATCTGAGTTCATATAAAATTTTCCTTCGTCAGAAACTTCTATAAATATTCGAATGGTTTGTGCCTTGTGAATATTTCCTAACCTTTTCCTCCTTCAAAGTTAGAAAAACTATCATATGGTTAAAGAGAAGGATCCGTGGTCTTGTCTACAGTTATTTACTACACTGAACCTAGCAGGAGGACAGTCAAAGTGGGTGTTTTCCTGGTTAATTTATTTTCGGAGTGGATTTGTTCGTACGAGTACTACCTTCCTTAACCACTTCCATTTTACTCAAATTTTTTAGGAAAATATGAAGTAATGAACTACCAAACACTTGTATTTATATCACTGTGTATACAAATAAATTATTATATATTGTTGTTATCATTTTGAAACAAGACTAGGTAATGTTTTTAATAGCAATTGTGTGGCAAGAAACCAAATTTAAAACATTTGTAGAGTGGTCTCTATGTGGATGATCTGAGTTTCCAGGTGACCTAATAAGAAAATTTTTAAAAATTATCTAATTTCCAGAAATTTTAATTTTTTGAATAGTAACAAAACTCCTTTGAAAATCTGCTTCGTAAATTAACTTTTACGCCAAATATTCCTTCAAAACTATTATATATGTATTATATCCTTCCTAATTTTTTAATTGTGATGTAATTTTTAACTTTAGTGTGCGTATAGTTAATTTCATTCACAAAAAAATATTTAAAGTGATCAATGAGGTTAAAAGGATAAAGGTTCTTGAACCTTGAGTTATAAAATAAAGCATTAATCATTTAATTGTTTTAAGCTAGGAAATGATTTAATATCTCTTCTTCCAATTAATAACAATGGTTAGTCATTATGACTAAGATTCCCGCAAAATTGGCTCCATACATACCATTTATTCCTATCAGGGAACTCTCCTAAAATGGTTTCTTCCTGGATCGGAGCCGGTCTACAATTAAGAGTAAGTGATGGTGTATACACTAGTTGAAAGGAGTCTGCCAGTGGCCACTCAGATTTCTTAAGAAGGACTTATGGTGGGAGACTAGAGTGTGGCTGGCCCCATTCCTTTAATCACATATTAGCTGATTTATTGAAGCGCCTGAGCCTGGTATATGTTCTATTGCCAACAGAGTAACCGATCTTCCAAATTGACGCCGGCACCACCGCAAGCTTGAATTTTCGGCCAGTTTGGTAAACGCCCCGATTTGGCAGTGGCACTCAATACCCTTTAAATTTGTGCCAGTTTCCCGGACCCAACAATTTGGCTTGTTACCTCGATAGCTTCAATTTGATTCCTGCACCTTTCGTCAATAGGGTGCATGCTAAAGCACCTTCCTAGATAGATAGGGTTACAGGCGACATTATCGACCCTGCTTTCCAGCTGATTTTAGTGGATCCCTAATAATGGAGATATAGTACTCTCGCCTCAGACGATGGGGTCTTTCACGGAGGGAGATAGTGAAACAGACCCAGAAGACAGAAAACAATCGTGCTGTTTAAATAAAATAAATCAATGAAAAAGGATCCAAATAAATATTTTAAAATAAGCAAGAATTTTTTCCTTTATTTCCGTTAATCAGCTCTTTTTATATGCGTCCCAAAGGTTTGAGCAGAGATCTTGTAGTAGCTGCGAAATCCTTTTGTACTTTATAAAACACACCATCATTAAACATTTTAAAGGGTTGAGGAATCAATTGCTTACTATAAAATATTTATCGAGTTGAATTAAAATTGTTAATTGTTACATATACTCAAAAGCTGTAGCGCTATTATATACATCTAATATATCAACTAAAGTGAGCTTTATCTCTAAACAGGAATTAGGAACAGTAAACGAAAAATATGTTTGTATGCTGTAGCAAGCCATAGCCTTAGTTATAAACTAAAGAAATCAAATGCGTTGTTTACTACAACTAGTACATAAATTTTTTCACTTACATTCTACATATTTCCAATTGCTGTTTGAAAAGTGTTTTGAGTATAAAGGAAAAGTTCATGTCTTTGGGAGAAATGAAACACTAATTCTAATATATTTAATGCTCTATCCAATGCGCCCAGATCTTTTATTGCGTGGAGAATGGGAGAAAGTGTACCCCATGAAATCCTTTGTTGCATTCAATAAATAAGAGAAAGTGGATGTTATGGTCTGAACAAAATTAAAAAAATGGTCAATTGATTGATGAAAAAGTTCGCTCTTAAAACTTGAGATATCAGACTCAAGACAAAGAGTGTTTGTAAGGAGAAGAACTGGTGAAAGGGTGGATTCTGGGTGCGGCATACCAAATAAAAGACATGGGTGTAGAAACACAAAGTTTGGGGAGATTTTTCGCTAATCTCGCGAATTCTGTTAATAGATTGATATCACTACATTATACAGTGTCACACATTTCCTTATCGAAGACATCTGATTAGGCAAACTTTCATCATTCACAAATATAATGATCCTGAACTTAGTTAGTTCCATATTGTGTAATAAATATTTGTTTGATAAAAAGGCAAGAAAATCAACTCACATTAATGGACTGGCTACTTCAGTGCCAAAACTACAATCTATGTAATAGAGCTCCAGTATACAGAATCGGATCAATAGGTAAACTCCAGGCAGTCAGCCTGCGTAAAAACGCCTGGGATATTCTTGAAAGAGAAATAGAAATAATGGCAATAATTCTCAGCCGGTTACTTGGATCATTTGGTGGAAAGAGTGCCAAGAATAGGTTCTTCTATAAATAAAACTAATGGTCGATAATTCAGAAATTAAAAAGAATTAGGATATTTTCGTTTTTCTTGTAATTATTTAATGTTAATTATAGTTAATTTATATTAATTTATCCATAATTACGTACTCTCTGTAAAAATATTATAAATGTGAATATTAATCATTTTTCTCTGTTTCATTCACTTTTCCTCCTTGTCCTAAAAACTTTTGAACGGGAGTTTACGCATTAATCTTTTCATTTAAAATCCTTAGTATCATTATTGTATAAGCTTGTAATCCTTTTTTGTGTAAGTTGTTAATATTCATACATACTATCACTTATTAACACATGATGTAATTAGATTCCTTTTTAAGAGGTCCGTCCAAAGTCTATGAGGGATATTTCCTATTCTGGCTGTAATATTCGGAAAGGAAGAAATCTTTTAATGTTGAGCAATTACTTATAGTCACCTTTGTTTTCCTTAGTATATAATTCTTTCGCCTAACTTGTAGAAAAAATGACACTAATGTATCCGTACACCATCATGAGATAGTCCTAAAATATTGAAGACTCAATATCACAACACTTTTTGCATCGATGCGATTTATTCTTCAAAGGATTTTTCCAAAATTATATTCATTAACGAGCCTGGAAGATTATAAGGTTATGGACGTACTTTCCTATGCATAATAAATCATATGCAAAGTTAAATAGTTATGGGCATACACACTATTTGTATATAGGAACATATTTTTGCTCAAGCATCAATGGTTTCTTTTCCAATGGTAATTTACAAATATATATATATATATATATATATATATATATATATATATATATATATATATATATATATATATATATTATATATATATATATATATATATATATATTATATATATATATATATATATATATATATATATATATATATATATATATATACATACATAAGATGAGATCATTTTTGTGTATTAGCGAACTGTACTCCTGATAATTATTGAGAAATAAAAGCTTTGAGAGAGAACTCCTTTATTTGTTCACCAGTAGAGTGCTAGTTTTAGAGCATCACGTTCTATTCTTCAGCTATGCAAAGGCTAAAAAATATAACCTCAACAAATTCCTATATAAAAAATAATAGTGAGAATAGAAAATAACTTCAAACAAGATAGAGAAAAAGGATTTATGAACCCAAATATTCTCTGTGAACGGGCAACAAATCCAATGCAATATTTAAACATATGTGTGTAACCAACCAGAGGATCGATTGGGACAAAACTGAATTAATATTAATATAGAATGACTGGGTTAAGCGATAGGTAATGGAAACCTCCCCTAATCGATTATCCCCCAGCTTGAATCAGTAGAAAGGCAATTTCTCATTTAATCTTGTGCTTAGTTCATTTATTGCATTCCAAATATGGATCACCTGAACCTTAAAAGGAACCAGCCACTCCTTATAAATATTTCCCTTTAAGTTTAGTATGCGGATCGTTGTCTTTATCTCTTTCTCTCACACACAAACACAATTTGAAGTTTTTTATCTACTTTCTCTCTCTCTCACTTTGTATATAGCGAATGTGTAAAGGTAATATTTTGTTTGTATTTGTACTGCTAATGCATGAATTGTGATTCTCCCTCTACTTGTGGACTAATAAAGTCGTTCTTTCTTAAAACTTTTGTTTCTCAATAATTATCAGTCTGTACAATAGGTTAATCCCCCTTTATGAGAAGCATTAGAGAACGCTCGCTTTTTAATCAATTCTTCTTCCTGTAAATTAAGAAGATACGTCCTTACAGAGCTTTCGGAAATACAACCCTAGAGAGCACACTCAAACTTTATATGGAGTTGCCCTACTTGATAAAGTAATCTTCAAGACAGTGCTTCTAAACCCCTAAGAAAGAAAGACATTCGTTTCATCGCGTTGACGAAGTCATTCTGCACGACTTATATGCATCACAACGACAGGAAGTTGGACTCCTCTACAAGGATAACCATAAAGCCTAAAAGCTTTTAAGTCCTAAATGCAATAACTATTGTGCAATAATGTCCTTAGTGGTAAAACCTGTTGCATATCGTGTTCCTTTAGTAATAGGTAAATTTTTCCTAAAAAGTGATATAATATTTACCAAAATCTTTTGGGCTAAGTGCCCATATCATGACCGAAATATGCCTAACCTATCCAATTAAACTCCTATTTTCAATTTTTAAAGTACATTAGGCTATGATATGTCATTTAAGATCGACTCTTGTATAGTTTCTATTAATAATACTTCAAGTATTAGCAAAACCTTAATAAATGAGGGCGAAAATACTGCGTTTGTAACAGGAAACCGCTATTTATATTTTACCAGACAGGTTGTTACTGGCCCTAATAACTTCGAAAAAATAAGAAAATTATTTTAATAAGACATCATACAAAAGAAGGCAAATTATTATAATAGATAAGATGAACTATGTAAGAAACATAAAATATCAACCAACTTCCCCCTCACGTCCAAATAAAAAAATTAAAAAGGATGTAGCAAACATCTTAAATGATTACCCTGAATTAAAAAAACTTTCTATTTATGAAATACAATCTTCTTTATATGTATCATATCCAAAAACCCCATAAGGTCCAATATGCATTGCGCATAAATTAGCCCAATAGGTACTGGAAAATATTTAGATCAAAAGGCAGTTGCCAAAGACGGATAAGTTGTAGGCCATAGACCAAAGGTCTGCATGCGAAGCACAAGCTACTCCTGTAAGGAGGATGGTGAAGTACTTCTCTTCTCTTTTATTACTCTGAAGGTTTAGCGGTTTTGTGAATGAGAATACTGTAGGTTTATGCATAAGGCGTGAATTGAGAGTATAATAGAATTATGGGTTATTTTACACTATTTATTTATTTGTTATGGGAAGTACGAAATATATCTATCTCAATATCTATATATATATATATATATATATATATATAGTAACATACGAGGAACTTCTTGAAACGACCTATTTAAACATGTTCAAAACAGAACATGTTCCTAAAATCTCTTTTTTGGGGACCACTTGACCTGAAACTTAACAAAGATATCAGATCGCTTCACTCCAGACATTTTCCCCAATCCAATTTTATCATTATTAATGACAATTCTTCCAAATTGTCACCCTTCTCCAATTACAAGGATCCCATCCCAAAACCTATGGGATCTTCGATTGTTTGCTTATTTACGTGCGTGACCTGCAATAGTCGCTACATTGGCTTAAGCACTTGGGGATTTCATATAGAATTGGTCGACCTATTTCCAAACTTGGGCACTCTCATATACGTTCATATATCACCTATAGTGGTCATTTCAGTGATACAGAGAATTTTCTGTAATTCATAATGCATCAAGCTCCATAGATTTAAAAAAAAAATTAATTCCTTTATATAAAAAAGTTGAACCCCGAATTAATTGATTACACTTTATCAATCAAATTAATGATCCGGAGAATATATTCCAACCAACCAATTCTCTTATAGCTCACTGAATACAACACACTCCGTCATCGTTCTTTTCCATACAATTAGCTGTCTTCTACAGCTTCGGGATTCGGGATTAGTAATTGCAATGTGTCTTGTTATTCAGATAATCCTCATTTATATAAATTGTAGTGAATGTAAATATTTTTATTTCATTTTATGTGCGTACTCATTTAGTATATATTTTTACTATGCTAGTTGAATATTTCCAGTTTTCAATTCGTTAGTCAAAATATTTTCTATTTCCACCTATTTTCTATATTTGTCTAGTTTTAATATCTTATCATTGTCTGTGTCCTTTGGCTCAAGGTTATTCTTATTAGTTCACTTTCTGTCATAATTTTACTTTAATTATTTGCTATTTCCATTTGACCTCTTCTTCTGGCTGATAGGTTGTTGAATGTTATATAACACACTTGTTATAACATTTTATTTAATAAATGATGTTTTGGTATACGAAAACTTCTTCTCTAACATCAAGTAGTTCTTTATTTTCCAGCTAAATATATATACACACAAGAAACAGGAGAAAGAGATTTTAAAGGATATGACCCCAGGAAAAGCAGGGGACCCTCCAAATTTTTCTGCTCGGAGAGATGGTTTACTCCTCTGCTATATATACGGGTGAAGGGGACTTTCCTTCACCCCCTTCTCTGGAGTAGCCCGTGGGCATCTTACTTTTTCCAGCGGCATCCCCCCTTTGATTTCCAGGGGGACTGCCAAGAAAGCAGGCAGTTGGCCCATAATTGACTGCTCCCGTGCGTGCGGCTGGATATTAATAATAATAATAAATTTCTTATAATGCGCTCTTCAAGGCTGGAGGCCTTTACAGAGCGCACATTCAGCTGTGGGCTAAGATCAGGTGAGTGACTAGGCAATCCTGGAACAGATGCGTTTTCAGGAGTCGCTTGAAAATGGTAAGTGAGGCAGCAGATCTAATTACGGCTGGAAAAGCATTCCAAAGCTTGGGGGCACATACTGAGAAGACGCGGTGGCCCATTGAGCAGAGGGAAGAGAGAGGAGTATTTAGGAGAGGATCATGAGATGACTGAAGGGCCCGATGGGCCCGGCGTTCCTGAAACAGGGGCCTAGAAGGGGAGAAGCGAGAGCGACGGAAGAGGAGTCGATCAGCTTAGTTCTGACTAGCTGAAGGGAGCGTAGAGGGGATAATGGTAGATTTACAAGAAGAGAGTTACAGTAATGAAGGCAGGAGGTGATGAAGGCGTGGACAGCAGTCTCAAATCTTTGGCGATCCAAGTAAGAGCAAATGCGGGAGAAGTTACGGAGGAAACAAAGGGAAGATTTACTAATATTATGTGTGTGGGGCTTAAAGGAGAGAAGCTCATTGAACACAGCGCCAAGATTTCTAACAGAGTCAGAGAAAGCGAAAGAGTTTTCACCCAGAAGGAGGGAGGGAAAGAAGGATTAAACTTTGTATACTAGAGCGGGGGTACCAACCAGAACCACCTCAGTTTTGGAATGGTTAAGTTAGAGGGTTTCTAGCCGATAGCCAGCCCGAGATGGAAGAATAGACAGATAAGAGGCCACAGATTGAGTGGGCAATAGTCAAGGGGAAAGAGGAAATAAAGATTTAGTGTCATCGGCATAGAAGTGGAAGGACAGACCGAGATTACGTAGGGAGGAGGTAAGAGGGAATAAGTAGATACGAAATAGGAGAGGGCCAAAGACAGAGCTTTGAGGGACACCAGAGCGAATGGGAGTGGGGTCAGAGGAGACATCGTCAATCGCTACAGATTGGGTGCGAGACGAAATGTAAGAGCGGAACCAATCAAGAGCAATGCCAGAAATTCCAAGAAAAGAGTGGAGACGATCAAGCAAGACGAAATGGTCAAGAGTATTGAAGGCAGATGAGAGGTCAAGTAGAATGAGGATGGAGGCACAACCCTAGTCAACAGCTCTACGTAAGCATTCAGTAACATTGAGAAGAGCAGTTTCGGTAGAGTGTCCAGGTTTAAAACCTGATTGGTAGGTCTTATCAACATTACAGGCAACGATGTGGGAATTTATGCACGAAATAACTATTCTCTCAAGTACCTTGGAGAGGAAAGGAAGTTGCGAGAGCGAGAGATAGCTAGCTGGGTCGGAACGGTTAAGCTTCAGCTTTTTAAGAATCGGACGGATTTGGGCACATTTGAAGGAAGAAGGGAAAACACCATTGACAAGGGAGGTATTGAACAGGTGGAGGAGTATGGGAGTATGACGGGCAATATTTTGATTAATAGCTTGGGGGGGAACGAGTCACGAGAGGAGCAAGATTTCTTTGAGCGCGAGAGTAAGGCAGACAGCTCAGAGGCGGTCACGGCAGGAAATACGTTGAGCGGCCGGGGAGAGGGGAGATCAAAAAGAATGTGAGAGGACTGGTCAGGCAATCGCGGGAGGGAGGCACGAAGGTTGATGACCTTGTCAGCGAAGAAATTCGAGAGGATGGTGGGACTGATGTGAGTGTGGACTTGGCGTGAGGAGGTAAGAGAAGAGAGCAGGCGGAAAGCGACACGAGGGTCAGTCATTCTTTTTGTTGGCTAGCAATTTACGTGAATGGGCTTCACGAGCAGATTACAGTTTGGCCAAGTAGAGATATGTTGCAAGACGGTAAGTGAGTGAAAGAGAAGTGGTATCTTGCCCACGGGAGCGAGCTTTACGAAGAGCTCTTTCATGGGCACGTAAAGACTGTCTCGGACGTAGGAGTTACAGCAAGTACCATGGGGCACGGTGACGGCGAGAGGAAGAAGGAGTAATAATTGGGGAGTAAGCATTAAGGCAAGCTAGCAGGGATTTCCCCAAGGAGGGGGTAAATTAGAAGCAACACCATTAAGGAGCGATGGGATGTCAATGGAGGCTAGCCGTCGATAAGGTTTTTGGATAACAGGAGACCGAGAGAGCAAAGAAGTGGGGGTTGAGACGTTGAAGTTAATTAGGTAATGGTCAGAAATAGCATTAGACAGGATAGTAGTGGTCAAGTTGGAAATTTGACAGTCGGAAATTACAAGGTCTAAAATGTTACCATTGCAGTGTGTTGGAAAGAAACGTGTTGAGTAAGGGAGAAGAGGTTAAAGATCTCAAGGAAAGTAGGTAGATTAGAGTTAGTGACTGGGAGGTTGAAGTCCCCCATGATGAGAAGATGACCCAAAGGGGAGAGAATAGCGAGAAGGTTACTAAATTCGTCAAGAAAAAGATCAAGGGAGGAGCTGGTGGGGGGGGGAGGTAGTAGAGCACAATAGTTGTTGGAAAGGGATCAGAATTAGAGACAGAGATAAGGGCCTCAAAAGAAAGAAGAGGGGGGATGCAAGGGTATTCAGAAACAGAGAGGCACTATGAAGGAGAGCAACCCCTCTGCCACATTTGTTCCGGGGGCTAAGGAAGTATACGTAGCCATCAGGGGTCGCTAGTGACAAGCCACCACTAATAGGCCACACCTATTAGGGGAACAAGGAATGACAGGGCCCATTAGGAAGTCGGCCCGTGCCCCGTGCCCCGTGCCCCGTAATATCCTGCAGTTGTGCGCGACTAGTTTGCAGGGGATCAGTGTACCTACCCCTCCATCTCTTCCTTGACAGATGCCGGTTCACTGGCGTTGGAAGGTAAACAGAGATATTCGAAATGGATATGTGATCTCTTTGGGGGGAAGGCCACATGGAGGCCCCTCATAGAGATGGAATTGGTCCCTGAGGTCACCCAGACCTAGAAGATAGGACCTTCCATGTGTCCTAACCTGGGCTCGGTCACTGAAACAGAGTCTCCGAGGTGTTACAAAGAGAGGAGGGATCTCTGTCCCTGACTGGTGGCCCTGGGACAGCTAACCCTTCTCTATTTCATAGAAGGATCTTGCTGAGGCCTGTCCATTTGGCCTAGGGGCTCCACTCCCTCTACAGGAGCTACGAGGCCTTGTGGGGCGGCTGCCTCTTCGGTATACGACAAAGCCAAGATCATCACGTCCGGCTCCGGTTCTCCTCCGGGGGGAGAGTCCCAGACCTAGACTAAAGTGCGCAGAGCGGAGCCTGAATTACGTCGGAGTCATTCATTCAGAGGCTACCTGGTGTTTTTGAGCCCATTGGCTACACCCAGTTCCTCGTTATTCGCTCCACTGATGGCATCATGTTTGCCAAGAGTAACATGATCCATCAGAGGAGAGCTCTAGCTAGCGTGTTTGGTAGAGAGTCGAATGTGACCCGCTTCTCAGATGGGAGCCTTCTGGTGAATGGCCGGTTCTCTCCGAGGTGGCCATAATTAGTGCCACTCAGACACGTGAAGGCACCGCAGTAAGTGTGACACCTAAATTTACCATGAACTTCGTGAAAGGAGTAGCTTTTGCGAGGGAACTCATGGACTACAACATAAATGGCAAACAGGGAGGGGCTTCGAAACCCACCCCTACGCTATTCGTCACGTTCGACTAAGACAAGCTCCCTGAGTCGCAGCGTGCCGGTTGTTTTCGCTACTGCGTGAAGGCATTCGTGCCATTGGCGCGGAGGTGAAACTACTACCATCGCTTCGGCCATACGAATCGCTCCTGTAGACCTGCGAAGTCAGGATTGGCCGGGGCCTGTGTTAGTTGCTCCAAGGCCGAACACGATAAGTGCAAAACGTGTGTGGCTAAGTGTATCAAGTGCAGAGAGCCGCACCCCTCTTCCTCGAAGCAATGTGGTGCGTATCTCCTTGAGAAGGAAATCCTGCCCGTTCATGCCGAGGATCGTTTTTCATTTCGCGATGCTAAATCTTGGTCCTGGCGCGCCCGGCTTTGCCAGTGACGTCTTATGCCTCAATTAAAAGAAAGACACCCTATGCTCCTGGCCCCTCCAGGCCTACGAGCACGGTCGTTTTCGCGCCCATTCGGAACCAGTATGCAAGTTCTACCCACCCCGCTCCCCTGGTAGAGCTAGCGGCATAAAGGGTTCATACCCAGCAGTAGATAAATCCAGGGCACCCCTCTTTCAGCCTGCTTGATGGTTTTTAGTATATCCATGGAGAAATGCGAGCTGGCAAAGGAGGAGATTGGTTTATTAGAGCATCCCCTTTTGGTGGAAGGAATTTGCCCACCGGCCAAAAAAATCAAGTAAATTGCAGACATGCCATTAGCAAAGGAGTACAAGTAACTACGACGATATATGGGCATGTTGGGATACTACTGGAAAAAAATTCCTAATTTTGCCGCAATTGTAACCCCGTTGGCCAAGCTTGCACGCTTGCAACCTAATGCTCATGAGCTAGAATGGAACGATGAGGCACGATTAGCATTTAAGAATACTAAATCGGCTTAAATCAACTCCGTTAAACTTTGTTATCTGGTGCCGAATGATTCACAATAACAGCTGGTGACGGATTGCTCCCAATACGTGGCAGGTGCTGCCCTGCACCAAATGATAAACGGATTGCCACGATCGATGACATTTTTTTCGAGCAAGCATACTACACCTACGACAGAGAGCTCTCAGCGGTGTATCCTGCTGTTATCCCCTTTAGCCACATGGTTAAAGGTCGTCATATTGCCTTGTGCACGGACCACAGGCCATTAGTATCAGTTTTTGTGTTGCCAGTAAATGCAAAAAACGGACAGACAGCAACGTCATTGGACGGCTATTTTGGAGTATATCAGCGACATCTCCTACGTGCGTGGTCAGGACAACATAGTAGCTGACTGCTTATCGAGGAAGGTCATTTCGGTCTAAATTGACTTTTTTGACCTCCAAGCTGTGGCACCAGCACACCATGATGACGAAGAGATAAAAGAGTTCTGCTGACGATTAAATTCCTTCCCTTTTCCCAGTAAAACTCAAGTAGGGTATAAAGTAACATCAAGATACCAACAGCCGTTCGTCCCAATAACGTGCAGGAGGACCATTTTTAGTCAATTGCATAATTTTTCACACCTTGGAGTCAAGGCATCCGTTCGTCTAATCAAATCTCGATAGTTCTGGCCTAATATGAGCATGGATATTCCCTCCTGGACAACGAAGTGCCTCTCATCTCAATCTTCCGCGATCAGTCGCTACACGAAATCCCTGACCATGCCCATTGATATTCCATCTTCAAGATTCATAACTTTGAATATAGGTAGTGCGCAGCTTCGTCCAAAGGCTGGGGTGCCACAGTACCAACCGAAGATTGGATACAGTTCATTTACAGCAGCAAGCGATCTCTGAAATATGTTCTGGTGCAAAACGGCATTCAGGTTGCCTCCATACCCCTCGCTCACTTGACTACAATGAAGGAGAAGTATATAGCAGTGAAGTACGTGCTAGAGAAAATTTGTTATGCTTAGCATGAGTGGTCGATTTGTGTCGACCTGAAGATGGTGAACGTTTTGTTGGGTTGACCGTCCGGGTGTACCAAGTACCCGTGTTTGTTGTGCAGTATGGATAATAGGAAATGAGCTCAGCATTACACGAAGAAGCAATGACTTGTACGGGGGGAATTGTTGTCATGAAAAGCAAGAAACCTCATAAACAAGCCACTGGTGGTCCGAGATGGGTAACTCCCTGCACAAGGATGGTAGCTATTTTAATTACTTGTGCCACACTTTACCAGTATTAGCCATGAACAAGTTGAAAGCTGGCATCTTTAAAAGTCCTCAACTCTGTCAGCTCCCTCAGCATTTTAATGTTTTAACCAATTTCTATTGTGATCAGTCTTTGTTATAGAAAACCTATGTAGATTTGTGCTCTCCTTGCTTCTGTAAGTTAGTGAAATTACTTATTTTGAATGATATTAAATACACAATAGTTATAAATTATAGCTAAATTTAAGAATTATTAGTTAAATTCATGATATTAGAAAACACCATTTTATTACTTGCACATCATTTAGTAAAATATTATGTAATTTAATTATTTTAACAAAGTATTCAAACATATCACCAGAATACACCTAATTATCATCCATATCTATGAATAATATGAGAAATTCTAAAAAGTTCGATTAAATATGTTTAATATACAAATCTAAGAAGAGTATGTTAACTTATTATAGTTAAACAGTTTACAGCCGTAGATCCAAACTGCATTGCGAGAAAAAGTTTTGAAACAATCACACGAAATGATTTCAAGGAGGTTGGCTTTGTGGAAACTTAAAAGTTCTTTTGTTTCGTCTATTTTCAGAGCATGATACATAGACCATACCACTTTAAACCTATAAGATCTTTCTTATTTTGCTGTATAAAGAGTCATGAAAAATGTTAGAAGAGACCTAATTTAATATACCTCTCAATTTAAAATTTTACAAGGTTTAATCCTCCTTACCAGTTACTTCGTTACATTGTTACTTAGTTCTAGCAAGGAAAGTTGGCTGGTACCAGGTAGGGATTTATTTAAAATTTTGAAATACATATTCGATAAACAATAAACATTTCATATACTTTCTTTTTTCGTAGGAATTTTAGATTATCAGGCATTTAGACAGTCGGTTAGTACAAAAAAAGGTGAAAAATTTTATAAATTAGTTTTCGCTTTGCAAAAAACGATGAAAAAGGTGAAAATGCAATTAGAATATATTAATTAAAAAAATAAATGGTATAGTATATTAGAAGCTTTAATTGGATACTGGATTCGGAAGTGCTAAGTTTTCCGAAAATAGGATCCGAATAAAACTTCCAATGAACAACGGTGTCTAATTATATTCATCCCTTCTGTGAATAAAAGTTAGCAAGTGTCCATGGCAATTTATTTATAGTTATAAGGAAGCTCAGTGTTTGTGTCCTTGTTGATGACAATTTTAAATTTAAGTGCGATTATTTGCGCAATTTGTGTTCTCAAATATGTTAGTTTAACTAACTCTTACTGAACGCCTTAACTTAGCAAAATTTCCGTTCTGATGGGTGCCGAAAGCATTGCAGTCGTACCAGTTGTCTCAAAAAGCTTTACTTGGTCGCACTCCACTCTCCATACAGAGAGGTTTATTATTTAATGCTGCGAATTTTTAATAATGTTAACTGGTGTTCCGTTAACTTTTTGTCACATCTATTTAATTCCGCCAAAATTCATCCACTGCATAAAACTTACAAGTATATGCCATATTAAAGTCTATGATTTATTTGCAATTATTGTGGTTGAACTTTGCCACTCACTCTGCTTGCTTGCATTTTAGGGACGCACAGAAACTATCGTTGATAGTTTGTTGCCATTTTTTCTCATTCAAGAAACAACGCCCTTCACCGGTCTTTGTAGCAATTGTGAATTGTTGGCATCCATCCTGTTTCTTGCCATTTCAATAACTCGCAGGCCATTAAACTTCATTGAAACGGAACTCTATATCGATTCTCATAAGCACAGGTTTAGCAATAGCAGTCCTTCCATAATGTTGGGTTTTGTAATGAAATAAACAAACATTCTTGGTCAAAACAAGACTTTGGAGTAGTGATTAATGAAGTTAGTCACTTTGAAAGGTTTTGTCCGAGGATTCTCTTTCATAATGCGCGTTCTTTCTTGCGGAACATCTTGAAGCTAGACTTGTTTTTCTTTGAATCCTATACACTGTCATAATTCTATGAAACGTTTTGTGAGGGGATGGAACGTACATACTCGCATGCCACCAGACAATCGTGGGAACGGAAGAAATTTGTCGTTTGAGTTGACCTTCGTGTCCTCTCTCTCAGCCCCCAACCTTCCCACAACTGGCGACAGGAAGTCTGACGAAAGAAGGCCTATCTTACAGAGAAGCCTAAATTATATTTGTCTTCTTTATGATACCATGGAGATTATCCAGAAGGCGCTGCGATAAGCAAATTGTCGTGAAGGGAATCTCTCTCTCGATTTCCCACAATCCGGGGTATAAATAATATCGCCGTTCATCCCTCTAGAGCAGTGTCCCAAACCTACTCGCGTAACGCGTAACCCTCACGTTGAACGAGAGTCGTGGCCGTAACGTATCGACTGCCAACGCTCCTCCGAGTCAACTTGGTCGCTGTCTCAAAGTGTTCCTGAGGCAAATCCCGCCCCGCATAGTCTGTGACTAGAAGAATACGCTCTGTTGCTCAACGTAACTTGAGAAAGAAAAGGAACATCCAAATAGTTACTGGAAGTTACTATTTGTTAGTGTCACATCCAGTTAGGAGTGAACTAACCGGAACTGCAGTCAGCAGCCCCCAACCCGTCGTCTTATTCCCCCTCTCCCCGAGAACTCGTGTTAACGCCACCCAACCACTCCGTCTGGACCTGAGTAGTCGTCTCTACAATCCATCACAATTAATGGTAATCTGTAACCCCAGTGTCCCTCTATTCTTAAATCACCTATTTAATTAACAGTGATTGATACTCCCATTGAGTCATTATAAATCTAGACGGGTAACGTCGGTGTTACTATTTAATCCTTAATTTTGCCCGTTTAACTATTTCTAATTATTATATTTGTGTAAAGTAAAGTTTATTTTTTGTACATATGTTAATTTGTGGCTCCTCCTTTTTGACGTACCTTTGGCAAGACTTTAATTAAGAATCCCTTCGGCTAATTTATTCAACCTGTATTATTCACTCTTAGAATTCAGCAATCACAAACCTCCCCCCCAGTAACAAGTGGGACTTTTCTAGTGAGAATCCTGGCTACGGCACAACCCGCTTCTAACCAGCTTTCGCACGTTCAGTATGAATTAAAGCCTACCTATATATATATATATATATATATATATATATATATATATATATATATATGATCGTAGATTGAGTCATAGGGTCAAAACCATCGACTTAAACAAAAGCGGTGTGTCCAGATCAAGGACCAGAATAATTATTGGACCAGAATATGAGCAATTCTACGACATATATTAAAGTGGTGTCAGCTTTAAGGGGTTAAATATTTGAGAAAGTGAACTCCTCTAGCCTTTAAACTGGCAAACGTTTAAGGAAACCAAATAAACTAACGTAAATTTTAATAATTAGAGTCTATTTCTCAAAGGAATATAAATAATAACCATTAATAACCTTTTCCAGATAGCAAAAACAGAGCTAGGAAAATATTCGTTATTTTGGGGATTAGTTATTAGATGGTATCGGTTAGGAACAATCACAGCTTCTAATTCTCTAAACCAGGTTCGTAAGTTCTTTCGTAAAGCACCAGTTGCGTCAGCAAGAGCAGCAATGGCTTCACAATCGTTCGAAGTTTTCGTCAAGCAAGGACAAGCTCTCAGTCTCACAGGACAGGAACTAAAGGAATTCGTCCAAAGCGAACAGCGAGAGGAGAGAGCACGTGAAATGGAAGTAAGAAAAGAAGAAATGGAAGAAGAGTTAGAATTTGAAGAAAGAGAAAGGATTCGAAATCATGAAAGGGAATTAAGCAGAGACCAAGTTGAAGTCAGTTCTGTTGGATCCCGTGATCATCAACTCCAGGCCCCTGCTATAAAACTTCCGTAATAAAAAGACGAAGAAGGTTTGTGCTTATACTTAACACATTTTGAAAAGATCTTCGAAGTAGACGGATTGACCATAGAATCCGAAGGAGTCAGTAGATTGCTCCCATTGCTCAGTCCGCGATTAAAAGAAATTTTCATCTCGTTACCACATTAAGCTACCATAGATAACAGCACCTTGAAGGCCGAATTGCTATTCGCCTTCAACTTAAACCCTCAGTTCTACTGCACTAAGTTTAGATCGGCTAAAATCCACCCCGGTCAAACCTACCGACATTTTGGATATATCCTGAAGCGAAACCTCTAGTTCTGGCTAGAATCCTCCAAAGTCGAATCGTAGTATGAGACCCTGATTGACTTTATGTTATTAGACTAACTATTGTCCACCCTAGCCCAGGAGATCCGAGCATCCGTGCAAGACTGCCGAGCGTCTACCTTTCAAGAATGCCTCGACGAAGCTGATCTTCATGTGACAAATCATCGCCTATACCCACAGGATACCCGGAAGAATAGTCCTCCGTCCCTGAAGAATAAATTTAGTCAATGGAAGTCCCAACAAAGGAAACTCCCTTCATTGATAAAGACCACAGCCCCATTCAGGCAGAGAAATAAGCCTTTTGTAGCCCACGAAGACAGAAAACCCCCAGTCTCCAATATTCCCTACAATAACCAGCACCAGAATAAGCAGGTTATATGCTACTCCTGCGGTTTCCCCGGCCATTATAAGTCCCAATGTGTACAGAATTCCAACCTACGTCCCACCCAGAGCCAACAGGTTTATACAAGTAACGCCTACCCTTTCCCTGGAACAACCAGCCGTGCTTACGTCATCCCCCTCGTCTCCATCCCCACAAGAATTTCAAGTGAACTTACTTTTCAACAAGAGTTCTCCCGGAGGACTAAAATTTAAAACCGGCTCGATCAATGGCTGTAAAGTGTCCACCCTCGTCAGAGACACAGGGTGTACATGCATTGTGGTGTCAGACAAATTGCTTCCTCCTGTCGACCCCCAACATAAGAAGTACGCAATTATACATGACTTCTTGGGTCGAGAAAATAGATTCCCGGTAATCCACTGCCATGTACAGTGAAAATATTTCACTGGTTGGGCCGATGTAGTGGCAGCCCCCATCAAATTTTGCTCGGTACTCATTGGCCAGAGCGCACTACTCTCCCCGAGGGTAAGTGACTCAAGCTGTTGTCACTCGAGCGCAAGCTAGCCGCGAGACCTCTCCCCCAACGCGCCTTTCCACCCCAGAGGCTCCTTTAGAGGTCCCAACGAGTAATACACAATTCCTTAGAGCTCAGGAGAGCTGCCCTTTACTTCAATCCCTTTGGAAAAAGGCCTAAAAGAACGAAGAGGTGATCGTTCGAGGGAACCGTCCCATAAGATACATCATTAACGACTCCCTTCTGTTTCGCACCTCGCAAGATGATTCGGACCCACCTTCCAAGGTCATGTGTATTCTGCGCACACATGTAGACCAAATCCTGCGAGAGCACATGAAAGTCTCATGACCGGTCACTTCGGTCATAACAAGACTTCTCAGCGAGTATTTAAATACTTTTTTTGGCCCGGTGCAGCCAAAGATATTGCAGAATTCTGCAAAACGTGCGATTTGTGCCAGAAAACCACGGCAAAAGGTCAAATAGCCCCCAGCTCCCCTGCAAAGAACTCCAGTCATTTCAGAGCCATTCTCGAGAGTCGCCTTCGACGAAGAAACGGTAATTGACGCCGTCCACCCAAACAAACCCCTAAATATCGTTAATTCGAATTGCGTAGAGTCAAGCGAAGATTTTTTCCTCCCCGTCCCCCCGTCCAAGCTGCCCCCCGTAAAAGAACCTTTCCTCGAGTTGGATGTGAACTCCGACCTCACCCCTGCCCAAAGGAACCAAATGATGGCGCTTTTGGAAGAATTTAGTGACGTCATTTCCGAGTCACCAGGATGTTCGACTCAGTTCGAACATGATATCACCCTCACTACGCTCGAACCTGTGCGATGTAAGCCCTATCCCGTACCGGTGCACCTAATAGACGCTTTCAATGAGGAAGTCGACAATCTTTTGCAATTAGGGATTATCGAGCCATCTACGTCCGATTACTGTTTCCCAATAGTCATGGTCCGCAAGCCAGACCAGTCCTTTAGGATGTGCGTAGATTTTCGGAAGTTAAACACCGTCACCGTGTTCGACGCCGAGCCTCTCCCCATAATTGACCAAAATTTACATCTCTTCGAAGAAGCCGCCTACATCACTGAGATAGACCTATGTAAGGCCTATTATCAGATCCCCCTAAAGGCATCAGCGAGGAAACTAACAGCCTTTCCTACAGACGAAGGTTTAATGGAATTCACTCGTCTTCATTTGGGCCTAGTCACTGTCTGCAGTAGCTACAACCACATAATGCGCCGTGTAATAGACGGTTTAAAAAACGTTTCTTTTTATTTTGATAACGTGTATGTGGCTACACGTTCATGGAACGACCATATCTTGTCCCTCCGCCCGATTTTAGAATGCTTAAAGCATCATGGCTTAACGATTAAACCCTCAAAATGCCATTTCTCTTATAAATCCATAGAATACCTTGGTTTTAAAATAGGCGAAAGTTATCTGGCCCCACAGAAAGAGAAGGTAAAGGCTATTGTAAATATGCCCCTACCGCGCACCAAGAAGCAATTACGGTCTTTCCTCGGTGCCGCTTCGTTTTACCGCCGCTTCGTACCCCAATCCGCTTCTGTAGCAGCTTCGCTAAACGATCTGCTAAAAAAGAAACTCCCAGACCCCCTCCAGTGGAACCCCGGCGCCGAAGCGCACTTTGAAGAACTAAAAGAGAAGCTAGTCTCCGCCCCAATCTTAAAACTGCGGAACCCTCAAAAGACATTTTGCGTAAAGACAGATGCCTCCCAACTGGGTATTGGCTGCGTATTACTCCAATCCGACGAGGACCAAGAACCCGCTCCTATAAGCTATGTGAGTCGCCGACTGACGGCTCGCGAAAGGGCATACGCTACGGTAGAACTGGAAGCTCTAGCGATTGTTTTGGGGATTACAAAATTTAGAATCTATCTGGTAGGTCGTCCATTCCTCATAGAGACTGATCATAGACCGTTAGCCTAGTTAAAAACTTGTAAAAACCGTAACGGCAGGTTAATGCGCTGGTCATTATTGCTAGCGGAGTACCGTTATGAAATCAGATATCTAAAAGGGTCTGACAATGTACTCGCAGATAGCCTTTCGAGAAACCCGATTTCAGATAGCGATTAATAGTCAATTATTTTTTTTTGTGGATATCTCTTTGTATAAATAATTATTTCTTGCCTGTACTCTGTATGTGTTTTGTTTTGTTTTGTAAATGTAAATTAGAGAAACTGACGTAGCAGTAGTATTTTGTAGCCATTAGATACAAAGGTAAATTCCTAACGGTTTTGATAAAATTACCGACTCAATTGTTCGAGTTGAGGAAGATAATTACAAATTCCCCGAAGGAAGTTAAGTTTCACATTATTCTTTATTTCATGGCGGAATAATGTTCCTAGAAATAGGTAAGCGTGTGAGTTTATGGAACGTACATACTCACATGCCACCAGACAATCGAGAGAACGAAAGAAATTTGTCGTTTGATTGATCTTCGTCTCCTCTCTCTCCCCTCCCCCCACCCTTCCCCCAACTGGCGACAGGAAGTCTGACGAAAAAAGGCCTATCTCACAGGAAAGCCTAAATTCTATTTGCTTTCTTTATAATGCCATGGAGAATATCCAGAAGGCGCTTCGATAAGCAAATTGTCGTGAAGGGAATCTCTCTCTCGATTTCCCACAATCTGCAGTATAAATAACATCGCTGTTCATCCCTCTAGAGCAGTGTC
The DNA here is from genome assembly GCA_963969495.1 of Ceratothoa steindachneri. NCBI lineage: Eukaryota > Metazoa > Arthropoda > Malacostraca > Isopoda > Cymothoidae > Ceratothoa > Ceratothoa steindachneri. The sequence continues at coordinate 169,151,517 of OZ018323.1, forward strand.
CCAAACATACTCGCGTAACGCGTAACCCTCACGTTGAACGAGAGTCGTTGCCATAACGTATCGACTGCCAACACACCACCGAGTTAACTTGGTCGCTGTCTCAAAGTGTTCCTGAGGCAAATCCCGCCTGCAGAGTCTGGGACTAAAAGAATACGCTCTGTTGCTCAACGTAACTTGAGAAAGAAAAGAAACATCTAAATAGTTACTTAAGGTTACTATTTGTTAGTGTCACATCCAGTTAGGAGTCAACTAACTGGACTGCAGTCAGCAGCCCTAAACCCGTCGTCTTATCCTCCCTCTCCCCGATAACTCGTGTTAACACCACCCGAACCACCCCGTCTGGACCTGAGTAGTCGTCTCTTCAACTCATCACAATTAATGGTAATCTGCAACCCCAGTGTCCCTCTATTCTTAAATTACCTATTTAATTAACAGTGATTGATACTCCCATTGAGTCATTATGAATCTAGGCGCTCAACGTCAGTGTTTAATATTTAATCCTTAATTTTGCCCGTTTAACTATTGCTAGTTATTATATTTGTGTAAGTAAGGTTTATTTTTTGTGCGTGTGTTTATTTGTGGCTCCTCCTTTTTGACGTACCCTTGGCAAGACTTCAATTAAGAATCCCTTCGGCTAATTTTTCAACCTGTATTATGTACTCTTAGAATTCAACAATCACAAACCTCCCCCCAGTAACAAGTGGGACTTTTCTAGTGAAAATCCTGGCTACGGCACAACCCGCTTCTACCCAGCTTTCCTACGTTCAGTAGGAATTAAAGCCTACCTATATATATATATATATATATATATATATATATATATATATATATATATATATATATATATATATATATATATAATTATATATATATATATATAAATATATATATATATATATATATATATATATATATATATATATATATATATATATATATATATATATATATATATATATATATATATATATATATATATATATAATCGTAGATCGAGTCATAGGGTCAATACCATCGACTTAAACAAAAGCGGTGTGTCCAGATCAAGGACTAGAATAATTATTGGACCAGACTATGAGCAATTCTACGACAAGTTTCTCTGGAAACATTAATTATCCGAGCGGATTTGTTACCGATGCCTTAGCCACTCCTGCGTCTAAAAGTCTGATAGGAATTCCTTATTATCAGTCATTCAAATTTTTTTCTTACAGTAAATCAAGTGTAATTAGCATGTTCTTATTGATTTGTTAAACCACTATATTTTCACATATTTCCTTTTTTTTATAAACATAGACTAATGTATCTGACGCAAATATTTTTATATTCGGAAAAAGAAAATGTACAAATTTTAGGTACTTCAAAATAATCAATGAACAATTGACATTATTTTCTATCATGTTCATGTCCATGGAGTTAATCAAACATAAACATGATTACAGTATAGAAATTCCTTTAATTGTGAAATAAAATAATGTAAAGCTTTTTTAGCATGTACGTAGAAGTAAATATTACTGTCTTGCTTGAGAGGCTTCGAGCCTTTTAAAGTGTAGCTATAGGCTCCGTCTCTGGTTACCCAGTTCTAAATCTCGTACCAAGTCATTAAGTTACGACTAATTTAATAAATAATGCACCAGTGAATTAATTTGTTTAAAGACTACCACATTAATCGTCTTCGTCATGTCAGTTTACTTCCATTTGAGTTTTACAATTATAAATTATCATTACTTAATATTAAATTTATTAATGTTTGAAACAGGCACAGTCATAATGGTAAACTTAGCTGTTTCGCTTAAATACAATATTTTTTGCTTAAATTCACCAATATTATGAGAAGCCACACACATGGCAAACGACAAATATAATGGAGAAAACTCTCATCTTGTTCAGTAAATTTCTAACTAAAATTAAGTTCCTAAGACTACCACTCATCAGATTGATACATTGGATGTCATAAATTATGTGCTCTTTCAAAGTTTGACAGAACTTTCTAAATATTAAAATGTTTCAGGAAATTTGTAAAAAACTGACACGAACCCCAAAGCATAAAGTTATTTATAATACTATGTAATATATTAGGTCATCTAATAAGTAATGGGGCACAATTCAGGTTTATCTTAGCTTTTGGGATAGAAATAATTGGCGAAAAGTTAACTATTTTTTAGTAAGATTGTGAGAGGAACCTGAGACACAGTCTCATCCAGAAAAGATTCGCATATACCTTTAGTGTAAGATGAAAGACATAATCAATTTTAGAGTTCTTAACCAAACTCAAAGCAAAGAAACAGATTTAGCGTGATCAGTTGCGCCGTTTACATACACTACTTGAAGGGAATAGATCATTATTAATCAAAAGAAGAATAGTGTTCTTGTAGCAAAAAACCCGCACAACTCATATCTTATGAGATACTGTATGGCTCGTTTTATATAATAGGTATGCCTCTATCACTAAATTACAAGTATTTAATAGGCCCATAAAGGAACTCCACAAATCAACGCTGGGCGGATTTATCATATCATAAAAACTGGCATGTTTTTAAATTAAGGAAAAATAGGCCAAGCCTAATGAAGAAAGAACAGGAGAGAATATGGAAATGAAACTATATGTGTGTAAAAGAAAGAACAACTTCTGATTCCCACCCCAATTCATTGGAGACCACGTACGAGTGTATCTCGCCATGAGGAACGTCACTTCCTGTTCGAACATTCACAAATTTTCTACTCCTGAGTGCAATGGGGAAATATTCCCCAATCCTGCGAACTCGTCCCAAGCCTTCTTCCCTCCGGTGAGAGGCGAGAAAGAAACGCTGTTTCTCGCACCTCGCTGCTAAATGACGAATCGAGTCGACTCCGCCTCCGGATTAAGATATCTGGAGCTTGTGTCTTCTTTCTCCAATCTCCTCCTTTCCCCTCGGAATCAAGCGTACAAATACTCGGGTTTACTATAGTTCGAGGAGTGCAGTCCGCACCTCATGACCGTCCTCATCGTCTCATCCCGTGAGCGTTTATTATACAGCAGACTTTCTCTGCCGTGATTCTACCCTAGTCAATTGGCAACTTCTGTGAACGGCAAGCCTTTGAATTTGCTCAACAGTCTCCTTCCGTATAATCAAACCAAAGAAAATCTCCATTGATTACCTTTGAAGAAAAGAAGTTTCCTCTTTCAATGGAATTACGAGTAATCCCACATTTCCCGTCGAATGTCATCTTTGAAGAATGGCTATTTTCATCGGAAGGTTGATTTGGATCGTGCCCTACCTGCCTCATTCGAACCGTGCTTCACTTGCCTCATCGGATCCTACTCCACCTTGCCTGATCGGATCGTTCCCCACTCGCCTTATCTCAAGAAGGACCTTCCTCGAATTCACTGAGCTGTAAGACTGAAACCAACTCCATTATTACTATTATCAAGCTCCTCCTTTTGATCTGAGCCTAGCAACATTAATCAATTAATTCAATTTGAGAATTCCTCCTTCTAATAAATATTAATAGACTATTTCAACTTAAATAATTCCCGTTTGCCTATTATTATTCTTATTTTGATCTTTGTAAATATTTTTTTTTGGTTTCATCTTTAACTAACCTTGACATACTCTCGGACTATTCAAGTAATCTCGCCACCAATTATTAAGGATTTGAAACCCAACGCCTCAAGTTTGACCTCCTCATCGGTCGTTAATCTCTGCGAACAGTCCTTCAACGGTTCGCGTTGCAGTAGGTCATTAAGTCACACTTACATAATATAGGGGTAGTGTATGGTATAGAGCGATGATCCACGACAATGTGTTAAACCTTACAAATAGATCGGGGGCAAGCGTTCAATAAGAGTCGTGCGGAAAGCAAAGATACTCAAGAGACCAGCTGGTCAAATACGATCATCACACACGAACAAACATTCGCGCATTGGGAACATTTATTTGCACCTGAACAAATATAGGTTCTGATCAGAGAAATTTCACGGAGACCTGCAACCAGCAATTTAGCCAAATCTATGGAAAGTATGTAGGCACATCAGATACACAGAGCCATTGGAAACTCTGCACAAGAGGTGGAAATTCTGAACAAACTAGACCACTGGTCCTCCCCACGGACAAGGTCACGTCCCTTGTAAATGAAACATATATATAGAGATGACTCTCATGGGTCAGGCAATATTAAGATCATTATTAGTTAGAGAATCCTTATTCCTTAAACTCCGTTGATTCCCTTCGTTGCGTCACGGAATCCCGTATGGTCTCCTAAGTCCTGCCGCCTTTAGACTCGACACTTCACGTAAAACTGAAAGGTACCCTCTGCCTAAAGTCTTCGTCACCCGTAAGGCGCAATAGCAACGATGACTCTTCAATTCAACCCCTATAATTGCCGGTCACTCCCTCGTAAACCGGTAACCTCATTGAGTAACGGCATCGGTAATTTATACATCTCCATAACCATGTATCATCCTTTTCTCATAAACTGGTATCTTCACCCCCCATAATACCATACAAAAACATAATTTTGATTGGGAACTAATGAATCTTCAACTTTACTCACATAAATTAGCCCTATCAGATTATTATGGTTTTTAGTAGTTCAAAATTCACCGAAAGAAGTTGAAGATATCAACATCAGAAGAGGTCGTAACAATCTTAAAGAACAATTTCAAAAGTACAAAAGCAATTATCCCCCAAATAGTGAGAATATTGTGTAATTATGGTAGATATAGTTATCTGGTACCTGTTTGATAACCATTGCAAAACCAAATGTATACAAAATGGTTGTTGAAATGGCATTCTCAGACTATTAAAATTGTTATTTCGTGAAAACCTTTTCAATTATAAGAAAACAAGATAATGAGGATCTAAGAAAATCTAAATTAGCGCTGCGTAGGCGTGCGCGATACAGTTTAAAGTCTATTTATTGATATTTACAACCTTCTTACCACATAACCGGAGATGATTATGCAACCTTTGTTATGGTCAAAATATCCTATTACATTCCGCTATTTCAGGAATACAGTCAAGTTAAATAGAACTTTCATCAACTATTTTCCTTACTTCATAGTCTTAATTCAACAGAATTATTATCTATAATGTTCATCACGTTTAGAAGTATAATCAAGGAGAAAAGAAGAATCAAGTTTTATTTTATTTAAGTTCAAAGTATATTATTTAAAACAATCATTTCGTATACCTATTTTCTTTAGTTAAGAAGTATATTGACAAAAAACGAATTGTTACCTATTATTTCTTTCAAGTATAGAAGTAATGTCAAAAAAAAAGACTATCACGTATTATTTTCGTAAAGTGCATTAGTACTGTTAATTACAGGAGACTAATTAATATAGTTTTTCACTGTCAGAAAGAAACTATGTTCATTAACTTTCAGTATAATGAATATTTATGTATGTCAAAATGACTTATTAGCAAAACTTAATCTTTGAGAAGTTAAGGAATACATTTTTTAAGGAGAAATTTCTACTCAGAGTGAAAGCATGCATTTAAAAGGAGTAATGCACAACGAAATTAGACAGAAAATGGTAGGAATGACTACGTAGATCCCCCCCCACCCCACCAAAAAAAGAAAAATGAGAGACAGAGGAAACTTAAATGAGGAAAATGCACATAATCCTATCACTTGCGAAGTGGTGAAGCATTATATATTGCTACAAAAAGTTTTCCTATTGAGCAAAGTACGAGTCTTTCAGTTTCCTTTTCGTTTTACCGTTCTAATTCTCCCAAACATCATATAAATTAGAAAACATCAAACCTACAATTCTTGAAACGCTTTTGAGTCGATGTGCAAAGAGAGATTTATTTATATTAACGAGGGGAGCAAGAGATGAGGTCAATATTTACTAAAAATTGTTTTATATTATTATTAGGGACCAACCTTTACTATTTGGTAAGGCAAAGATAAACTGCTTGTTGATCTAAGTTTCCCTAGATATGTGATTCATGTTTTTTTCAGTTTCCATCAAGATTCATACGAACGACGTCTTATTTGAAAGAAAAAAAAATAGCGTTTCCTTTAGTCATTTGAGGAAAGCCCGTATCCATCTCTTCTCACACTACTTACACACGATTATGTGGCATTCCCCTGAAACACTGGGCAAGTTCTGACCGAAGGTGCAGTGCCCATTTGGTAATGGGGCGAGTGGAGCGTCTAATGCAAAATAAATCGCTCATATCTCTCTTTCCATTTTTCCAGAAGCAACCATTCTCGGAACGGAAATTTTCCCCAGGTAAAGTTTAACGCCAGACTCCCCCATTTATTCAAGGAATATAACTCGATGTTATATTGAAATGAGACAAGATAGATTTCATGCCAAGTTCATGAAGAGATTCAAGGAGACACCGAGCTCAATCAAAGACATTTCCATCTCTGGCTGGTATCCATGATAACGGTCGTTGGTAACCGAACTAGTATACCCACGCTGCATTTTAAGATCAAATGTTGCCTGGATTTGAAGTTTACGCCCTCCATTTCTTGGAAAATTTGCGAACTCAAAATAAATTTAATTCTCTCTGCACGATTTAATATGAATTTAAGGCATAAATATCCAGTTATATATATTTAGTCATTTTACAATGCCTAAAGTGAAGAGAATAATTTCAGTGTCAATTCTCATTGATGGGAATAAATAATTTTGTTTCAATATTAATTCTAATATTTAATTAATAATAACTTTAAATCAATTATTTTTATTGAAAAAATTACAAAATCCAACTCTTTCCTTGCCACCAGCCAGAGTAAAGATTACCCATTGAACGTCCGCAAAATTGATTCCGAGGCGTCAATAACCTCTTTGGCTTCGAATGTGAATCAAAGCAAGATTAGATATTTCTACTAGTAAAGCTTTTAGTGCCGGTACTGACCTCAAAAGTGGGTATCAATTTGTATCAGACGTATCAGTGCTTTGGTTGAAGGTTTTTTTAAAATTTTACTTTTTTCTTTGGACGTTGCATGGACAAAGGTTAAATTTATTGCCACGCTAAACTCACTGAATTTCCTGAGAAACAACAATAATTATCACGTGTGATGGAACCTATTGTGGATCCCTCTCCTTTTCCAATTGATTTATTACGCATATCTGTGCGCATATATCAGGGCTGCGTCCCAGAGTTGTGGAGAAATCAGTACGGTGCCAGCCTTGAAATAAATAGAGCTCCGATTGATAAGGTAAAATACCTGAACTCATTCTTTTCCCCTCTAACCCAGTGGTCTCCAAATTATGGCTCGCGAGGTCAGTTCATCCGGCACGCCGCTACACTGTGCCAAAAATGTGATAAAATATAATTATGTGCATATAACTTGTGCATTGCAACTAGTAACTTTGCATAAAATTATCATTATTTTTCTAAAAACTTTTGGGTAGAATATTCAATGTGAAAAATTCTAAACACTTATAGGTATTATTGCTTCCCTCCTCCTATTTCCCCACCTCCTACCTTCACTCTTTCCACTTCTTTATCACTCCGCCTTTTCCCCCACCTCCCACCTCCACCCCTCTGGCTGGTAGAAAAATTGAGAATACTGCTTTTATTACGGGAGTAATTAGCATTTTTATTTACCCATTTGATCGTTTCTACAGTGTTATTAAACTAAGATTGTGATTAATTTTTTTGAAAAAATTATTAATTCAGTTTTGAAATTTAATTAACTTTATGTCCCTCAAGGTGAGTTTGATTTTATATATTGTACACTTATAGGTATATTGGACCCTGGTTCTTTTTCTCTTAAGGTGTGTAGGTACTCTTAACTGCATACTTTTCGGTTTGTTTTCTTTTATTATTAATTATAATTTAATTTTTATTTTTTTTTAAAGGGTTGTTTTTATATTAGATGCTTATTTTCTTAAAAGGGTAATTGGGTTGTATAGAAGGTTTAATTTTAAAATATAAACTTGTTTACACATGCTTACAAATTTCTTTTAAAAGGCAGTAATTCTCAAACTTTTTTATACCAAGTAGAATTTAATGCTCACACTAACTGTTTTAAACATAAAACATACATTTAAAATATTTTCATCAATATAATACTTAATTTTTATTTGTCAACTTTATCGGGTGGCGTAAAAAAGGTTTTAAAATTTGAACTTCAATAACTCAGCTAACTTGAATGATTATCATTTTATATTCTGTATGTATTATCATTTATTCTTAATAAGTTCACAAAATTTCATAAATTTTTACCAAATATTTTGGCTACAAGTAATGGTTAAATTTGATTGCCCCTTCAATCCTTCTAGTTAAGAGCAGACATAAGTACGCCATGTAAATACAAATATTTTATATGAAATTTCTAAACAACTCTATCATTTTCAGATCTTGTTTTCTTTGCCCATCGTTTTGGCAACTAGAAAAAGAAAGTCGATGCTGAATGTCGCCTTTTCAATGGAGAATGGGGAGAAAAGTACTTCAAAGTGATACTGTTTTAAAGGAATACAATCTTTGGCGTCACTATGAAACAAAACATCTGTCAACATATTTGAAGTTTTTTGGAAAGGTGCGTCCTGAGAAATTTGAGTTCATGAAACTTAATTTGGAATCTCAAAAGTTGGTCTTCAAAAGAGTGTTTGCTGAAAATGAATCTGTCACTCGGACAAGTTACAAAATAGTGCATAAGATGGCAGAGCGAGGAAAACCTTTCACCCACGACAACTCAAAGAGTGTATAATGGAAGCAGCAAAAGACTTGTGTCCTAAGAAAGCCAATACGTTTGCAAGTATCAACCTTTCAGCAAATTCTGTTATTCAGAGAACAGAAGGACTTGGAGAGATCATAGTGTGCTGACAGATACGCGGGAAAGCTAGGAACCTTTTGCGGTATTCTGTGGCGCTGGATGAGTCTACTTATCTTTCGAGTACGTCACAACTTCTCGTGTTTATTCGTGGTATCAATTTGGACTTTCAGGTCACTGAAGAGTTGGTATCTGTTTGCAGCAAGCAGGAAACAAAAACTGGAAAAGACATTTTCATGGGAGGGGATTAAACTTTGCAAGATTATAACCATCAGTGAAATCAGCTTCGATGTGTTACTGTTGATGGAGGAATATACATGGCTGATGTGAGGAAGGGTCTGGTAGGGCAGAGTATGACTAAGTTGGAAGATTTACAACTCCCAGTTGCCCTGTTTATACGCTGCATTATACATCAGCAAGCACTCTGTGGGAAAGACATAGATATTTCTTTCGTACTGAAACCTGTCGTTTCTACAGTGAACTTCATTCGGGCTCATGCACTTCATCACTGACAGTTCCAAGCTTTTCTTTCAGAAATTGATTCTGAATTCTGTGACTTGCCTTATCCCACAGCAGTGAGGTGGCTCAGATGTAGTAAAGTCCTGCTTCGTTTTTATAAGCTCCGAAAGGAAATATATATTTTTCTCACCAAAAAAGATAGAGCTGATCCACTTCAGTCAGATCCTAGCTGGCTTTCAAAGTTGTCATTTTTGCTTGACATCACATCCCACATGAATGAATTTAACTTGAAACTTCAGCGAAAAGATAACCTTATAGGTGATCACTACAAAATTATCAAAGGATTTCGGAGAGAGCTATGATTGTTTGAAGCACAACTTGAAGGCAGAAACTTTTCTTATTTCCATTGTTTCAAAAAGTTTTGCATTGGAATCGCAGATGTCAACCTCAAGTATCCAAAGAAGATTATTCATGATTTAAATATGTATTTTTTGGAGAGGTTTTCAGATTTCGACTAAATTGAGAGCCATATTCTTCTTTCCAGAATCCGTTTGATTGCAACATTGATGACGTGTCAGTCGAACTGCAGCTGGATCTATCGATTTGCAAGCAAATGACTTGTTAAAAGAGAAACCCAGAGAAGGAAAACTTGTTGAATTTTATCGCTGCTTACCTGATGATTAGTTTTCAAAGTTGAAGAAATTTTCCTCTAGTATGGCATCTATGTTTGCGACAACTTATGTGTGTGAGCAAACCTTTTAAAAAATGAAGTATATGAAGTCAGCACACATCGAACGAGGCTGACTGAGGACATTTGAAAGCAATTCTCCTGATTGTATGCAGCAAATGCAAAGCAACCAGTGATGATATCTTAAAAGCTAAACGCCAGTTTTACAAATCTCACTAAGCTTTTTTGCTGTTTAGTTTGTGAGACTCGGATATGTGCGCACTGGCTGTGATAATACTATCTTATTGGTAACGACGCCTTCTTTGATAACTTTTTAGTAAATAAATATGTTTGTTGTCTTTATTTTTTCGGGGGGGGGTTATTTTGTGTATTGGTAAAAAAGTATTTTGGTTCTCTTTATTTTCTGTGTATTCACTATATTGTATTGAACAAACTGGTTATGCGGCCCGTGCTCGTCATTCTTTCAGTTATCTGGCCCACTGTGAAAAATATTTTGAAGCAATCCATTGGTGAGGTAGAAAAAATGGCCTGTACAAGTTTCCTAGCTAAATTAAACCCTTCCTTTCGGCGTAGAATTCATAAATTCTTGGCATCTAATCTACGTCCGAGTCAGCTAGTTAGTAGGTAGATGTAAAAGAGCCTTAATTTACTCATTAATATTTGAAAATGAAAGGATAAAAGTTTGATAAAAGTAATGAATTTCAAAGCAATCAGCAAGTTTCCCCATAAAGGTTTCCTGCAACGTAAAACTTTTGTCGATAAATAATACACCACGCCCAAAACTTAACCTAAGCCATCAGTTGATTTCCATAATGATTAAAAATTAACTTGCTTTTAATAAAAAAAAACGTTACCATTATTATCGTATATAATTAATGGACTGAAAGTCTGTTAGAAAGGAAAGGTGAGAATGCAAACGAAAATGAAGAATATTTTGAGGGAGATGCTAATCTTTATCTCTCCGTGTAACATATAAGAGAGTATGTGTAATCATAAAAATCTTTTCCCTCTTTGATTTTGCAAAGTGTGTAACGTCTAAAGGAAAGCACATACACACACTTCGACCAGAGTGGAAGGGGTGAGGTAAGATCTCGTGAAAACTACCACCACCGATTCCATGGTTCAAAGTGTTCATTCACGCCCTCACCTACCCTTAAATGCCAAGTGGGGGTGAGGAATCGTAAATGAGTTTTAAAAACGCTCCCACTGGCATGTGGAAGAGAATAACCTAAGCGGCGCAGCCTGGAGGGCGTAGAATAGGATTGTCTTCAAAAACGAAATCAGGAGCCACTTACACTTGCTCTTGATCACCTTTCCTTAGCTGTTAATTCCTCGTACGCACAGCACTTCGTCGATTTTCCCCAACAAGGAGAAGAGCCTATGCAGCCCGGCATCCTTGCTTATTTCTGCCGGTGAATATTGCCTCAAGATAAACTTGCAGTGGCAAAAAATGAGTTAGGGGAAATGACGCTCAAGGCATTATCTGGCCTAGCATATCGTTACCAAATTTTCGTGTAATTGGAGACATTTTGGATTATAAAGCGCAAGAAGAAAAAAATAATTGCTATCCTATGCCAAATGTAATTCATGTTTCTATCAATCACAGCGGAAATTAAATATTCTTCAATCTCTACCTGTTTAAGTCATAGCAGCGAATACCCGTTGATCCGGATTCGATCCACAAGGCTGTCATTATATTGCTATTTGAGCTTTTCGTGTCGGTTATTACAATGCATGTGTAAAAGACGGGCAGAGAGCTGTTAAGTATTTCATCAACTTAGTAATACGAAGTCTGGAGTTAGTATTGTTAAGTCTGGATACTAATTTGGTGTGATGTTCGAATAGATAGGAGCATATATAGTACCTAAAAACACTCTTTGATCATCTGCATGAGGTCGGACTCTCAATTAACATGGAAAATCCAGCTTTGGATCATTTGAGAGTATCTGGCTTGGTCAGATGAAAAAAAAATTAGACAATGAAGAAGTTAGCAGAGCCATGTACTTTCATCCAATCATAATGGTCAACTTCTACCATTGAATTCTCCGATGCTGTGAGAAAATTTACAATTCCTTTAATTCTCTGATCAAATGGCAAACTAGAAAAAAACATCTTCCCTTTTAAACAAGTCAGGGCTTTCACTGATTTCAAAAGTGACTTATTTGCACACACGCGTGTAAGCAAGTTGAAATATTCAAACAAAATTTCCATCACAACTGACGCATGGACAACGACGTGGCAAGCGTACTGCAGCAAAGAAAATGACAGTGAGACCCATAGATTTACTACAGGATGTAACTGCCCGGTGAGAGACCTTAAAATACTTCTTGACTTAACTTTACGGGTGTATAGGGAAACATTTTTGCCATCAAGAGAAAGAACAAAGTACCCACAGTTATTTAGATCATCAAGAACCATTATTCTTAAGTCAGTCCTGTTCGGATTGCTATTCTACACTTGAATGTCACCTACGGAATTATATCTTGCAACTCATCACCCATATTTGCCATGTTATAGAAAATAAAACGACGTAGCAGTTGTTCTCTTTTACCTAACCATTATATAAATGGAGCCTCTTTCCGAAGACATCAATTATCGTGCAATTGCGAGCGCGTAGAACGATCAAACCGACTTCACCGCCCTACTTTTGTGCGCCATTTTACTCAAATCTCAAAAAGTTACATTCGTCTCGGGGAAGTTCTGCAACTACCCTGAGTGTTTTTGCTGTTCAATGCCATCATTTTAATCCAGTAAATAAAGCCTCGCTTAGAGCATATTTCATTTGGCCGTGGTTAAGCAAGAAGTTTCGTTACGGTGCTCGCACCTGCGTACAATAAAAATCCTCAAAGCAATATAAACAAAACCAAACCTATCTCCATCTTTGTTATCGAGCCCCCGAAGATTCCAGAAGATCGAACAGAACATTGTAAGCTCACCTCTGCGCCCCCAGGTAAAGGCCACGTAGATAGCAATGGGCTATAGTTTTACACGATGAGTGGAAGCCATTTCAGTTAATAAAGTCGAATTGCTTAATTGGCAGAGTTCAAGTGAAACTCTAAATAAGAGTTTGATTTGTGTACGAAGAAAATATAAGCCCATCTTAATAGAGGTCATGAGTAATTTAGGTTATTTTGGTTATTAAAAGATCCTTGATTATATAGTTGTATATGCTAGAAGCATACCAAATTGAGTACTGCCCCATCATTCTCTGGTAATGAAGACGTATTTTACCTTTCGTCAACGGAAAGGAATTTGTAGGGGATCGAGTATTAAATAGTATTGGTAGCAAATCTATAATTAGTAACATTTCAAAATGAAATATTTCAATTTACTTTGTACTCGAGTACTGTGTTCCAGGAAACCTCACCTACCGCGTTATAAACGGTAGGAGAATGAGAAATCTTAGATTCTTTTTAAAAGGCAGCTAAATTTGTTTTCATCGTCGGTTTTTTCTCGTTCTTAGCTTTGAATTTCCCTTTTCGTGATTATTCGAACTTATCAGCATAATAATGAGCTATTATAACAGTTTTAAAAGTTTCTACACTGTAGTGTCTCTCTATTAATCTCTAATACTGCCAAAATACAAAAATTGAGAGATATAATCTTACAATCACAATTTTTATCCCTTCATTATAACCCTCTCATTCTTGTTCTTAGAATGACTGTAAGATTATTACCTAAGAAAATCTTCAGAATTTTTGGGGGAAAACAATAGAATTTTATTATTGCCATTCTAGTTCGAAGTGTGGAATTCGAGAATTATTTATCGTTGAACTCAAAACGGGATTGTTTTGACATGCCAATATGAAACATGGCTAAACAAACTTGAGACACATAATACATTATTGCAGTGTTAAATTTTCAATAGCGTACTGATATATAGGTTGTGAAGTAGTAAAATAAAGAAAAAGAAATTACATGATATGCTTCTCTTACTTAGTTTCCTTTCAAGGGACAACTGGATGTCTTTGAGTTTTTATAGCATCTACTACAAAGAAATAACGTTCAATAACGTAGTTATATTTGTTTTATAATTCATAATTGCATTTATTCCATCTTAAAATACTTATATTAGCTATCAAATGAAATATTCTATGCTTTAGTTCTAGAGACAACGTTTTCAGCATGGAATCTCTAAACTAGAAATCCCACGAAAGGCTGAGCTCGCTTCCAAGTTTATTTGAGCAAGTTTAAATTATTCCACACCCTTTTCGCATCAAAGGCTGATGGCTTTGGCTGTTTCAGGGTTTTGAATCGCAAAATCACATTTTATACCCTTGAACGTGCATTTAGTTCTTTTAGGACAGTGAGCTTCCAAATTTAATTGTGTACAAGTATTCGGTGTATTTTAAATAAGGTAGGTTTTAGAATATTTTAGGGTATTTGATCATTATGGAGGTGGCAAGCTTGGCCTTACTTTCGAATACAAAAGTTACTCATCAAGGAATAGATAAATCAGATTTTTTTTAACAAATCTTAATCAATATACGAGGGAAACTTTTATTTATCCTAATATTCCGAAAATATGGAGCATAAATAAAAAAATATCATCTACAACCATCATACTTTAAAATATGTCTGTTAGATTGCAGCTTTTAAACCAATGGTTTACGTTAAAATATCAGATAAAGCCTAGCTTTGGAAGGCACTCTTCTTCCCCTAGCAGAGAGGATGAAAAAAGATAGTTAGTTCTGTGACTGAAATTAGGTCAGTGGTTACACTAATTCCTTTTCTTGATTGGTAATTCTAGCAAGTCGAAAAGAAGATGGATCCAGTTAGAAGTACGAGGGGCGGTCAATAAATTTTGGAATTCGGATATAAAGAAACGAGATATAAGGAAAAGCGTTTTATTATTTTTTAATATGACTACCCTCGACTTCAATGCACTTGCAGCACTTGTCCCTGAGGCTTCGAATTCCCGACAACCAAAAATCTCCCGACTTATGTTCAATCCACTCCTGGACGGCGAGCTGGAAATCTTCATCGTCCCCAAACTGGCGTCTACGAGGTGAAGCCTTGAGCTGGCAGAATGAAATGTAGTCGCTAGGGGCCAGATCTGAACTGTAGGGGGGATCGTTGAGCTCCTCGAATCCACACTAGCGCAGGGCAGCTTGTGCAACTCTAGCCGTGTACTTTGACGACGTTGAAGTCGATCATGGAGCATGAAGTTTCTAGGAACCCAACAGGCAGACACCTTGGTCATGGCTAAAGTGTCGTGGATGATGTTGATAACACTTCCATGTGATATTCTAAGTTCTCACTCGATTTCTTCGACCTTCACCCGTCGATTTTCGAGGATCCTCCTCTCCACACAGGCCACATTTTCCTCGTTGGTCACGTCTGACGGGCGTCCTGGACGGGGGTCATCTTCAAGGAACTCACGCCCATGGCGGACCTTCCTATTCCAGCGAGCAATGGTTGCATAGGAAGGGGCGGTGTCGGTGTACACTGCAACCATGCGTTTATGGATCTCCTTTGCATTCTTGCCTTCCTTGGCCAAAGATTTGATCACTGCACAGTGCTCAACCTTCTCCATTGTTGAAAAATTTGTGACTAAATATCTGCGATCAGCTAATGCTTCTTAAATAGAGGAGGCAGGTGCGTGAGGTTGCAGGTCTTGACTTGTCATAACTTGTCCTAACACCCCCACAAACAGCTATTCCCCTTCCTCTGTTTTGCCCTACCGATTCGCAAAACTTATTTAGAGATCTAGCATAGTCCCAGGTGGTCTCTGCTTCAAGGAGTGGGGGGGGGGTGCACTCCAGATGGACCTTATGGTTCGTTTTCAAACACGTACATATAGCTTGAGGAGCAAAAGCCCCATCAAAGAAGGTTCATGAATAATTGTTAAGGTTGATATTTGGAAGAAAATATACGGAATTAGTTATACTTATTGCAATCACATCTTAACTATTTATATCGAAAAATTGTCAAGAAAGAGTAGATATTTTTGTTTTATTTTAAATGATATTATAAATGTCTACATACGCGAATTAACTTTTTCTTCTTAAAAAACAAAATATCTTCAATAAATAATTTTGGAGCTTCTTTTCATTTTTAACCACAATAGAAAATTAAGGGTAGATCGCCTTCTATAATAGAATATAATAGTACAGTATAAAATTGAAGGAAGATTGCGTCCTATAATAGCACCAAATTTTAATATTAAAAATTGATGTACATATATTAAAGCCAATTTAATTAACAAAAATATAATTCCATACTTAAAATTGTCCAACAATCAATGAATACTTTTATAAGCAAAGAACTTTTATAATCCAAGAGTGTATGACCACTCGAATATTACAGAAACATCAAACAAACTTATTAAAGAAAAGCATTTATTTAAAATCTTTTCAGAAAATTACTACTGTTGGAAGCTTGCATCCTAACAAAAAATATCTTTTAAAAATCAAATATTAGGTAATAATTGCTTTCTTCACCTCGTTTTGCAGTAGGATTTGCTTTAAAAAGCATATTCATTTGGCATATTGGATTAAATTTGAGGACGAGGGTAAAACTTGCAAAAAAATATGTAGGAAGATTAGACTTAAAAGGGATATTTACACCTTAACTAACCTTACTTTAATATATATCTTTCTTACTAAGCCAACAAAATCTATTATTATATATTTATTAAATATTAAGCCATTTAATATTTTAGTGATAGTAAACAGCATTTTGGCGTCATAATAAACACTAAAGAGAATATTGCAGGCAAAACTTTTACAATGTTTGAAAACGACTAAACCTAACTACTTTTTGAGCTCAGCATAAACCTTAATTACATTTTGAATATATCAGGAAAATAACATCTGAATGAGTATTTTTGTATGCTTCTCTCTTTCTAGGTCATCTTCACTGAAATAAAATGCTGAGCGTTTCGTTTTCCTTAACAAAGGTGAAACCTGCTTTGAATTCATCATTTAGGCGTTGGCCTTCCGTTAAAACGGGAAAAATATTTTTGGATTTGCGTATTTTTTTCTGCTTTTTATTCGACACAGTTTTGATTTTAAAATGAAAAGTGCGCTAACATTTTGCATTCATACCAATGCTCTTTTCCAGCAAGAGAAACTTAATTATATTGACTATTTTTAAATATTTTAGTTTGGTACACGAAACAAATGTATAATGCATGTGTATTGTATGACGTATCCTAATTCTTAACTACAGGATACCTGTAATTTGCAAAAATAGTGTATCAAGGATCAAAGACTGGCATTGACAAGAGTTCACTCACCTTTTTGGAGTCGTGAATTACTATTAAATATTTGGCGTCGTTCCTTTCTTGGTCGCTACGTCGAAACTATGATTGGTCAATTTTACTTAAAGTCCTGAATGGATTTTAAAAATCAGTTAGGCAGTTTAAGCAACTTTGAGTTTTGTTATGAAACACAAAGTAATTGGGATAGCGCTGATTTGGTCCACCATTTCAATACGGAAATAATGTCTAGTATTTTTGAGATAATTTTTAACATACAAAAATGGCCTTTTGGGACTACACGAACTCTCTGAAGGAAATATTTTAACTTAGGAATATTATTCATCTCTAAACTAACTTAAATTATCAACGATTGCAACTTTATATAAAGCTCTTGTAAACAGATAGGTTTTCCTCCGCCTTCGTAATAATACATGCCCAGCGCCACCAAATTTGGCACATGAAAAATGATTGCATTCTGTTGGGAAGTTCTTCCACATCTCTCATCCTCACCGGAGCTTGACCATCTGAATCCCGACAATTTAAACGAGAAAAATTCTCATAAATAACAAAGTTTACTCTAAAATAGAGAAGTATAAAAGAATATCAAATCATATCTTTCATAATCATATCTTCAAGAAATTTTCCATGACTTAGATAAACGATGGGAGACCATTGACAAATGAAAATGAAAACTAATTTATAAATTAAAAATAATTTACTTTGCATTAAATAAATAAGACATTTATCACACCTTCAGAATCCACAGGGTGAAGATTCATTGTTTTAAGATTATTAAATTACTGATAAAATCACTTAAGTTCCAGTTGTTTTTCCTTACCTATTCTTATAAGACATTTTATACGAAGACGAGAAATATATCACGGTTCTGGTTTTGACAGTATCACTGTTTTTTACAAATTTATACCATTGCTTACGCTTATCCTTGTATTTTCTTCTTTTTATCCGGAAAGATATTAAAGATTAATTATGACCTCTAAGTTTATAACGAACGATGTCATTCTTTATAATAAGAGTGACTGATGAAATGCTGTGTACATTTAAAGTGCGTTACCAGTTTTCTAATTTCCCTCTCAACGGATCCATTTTAAGCGAACACAGAAGACTAAAATTACCAAATTTTTAGTCTGAAGTTATTAGGTTGGAAACAAAACTTTCGCGCACCTTTTATTGTCAAGAATTTCGAACGAAACGAGGTGGTAAAACAAACATATCAATGCACAATGTAATCAACGTTATTTTCGAACGACGGCTCCGAATGACGGGATAGATCGTGGATGCCTTTTGTTGTAAAATTCAAAGAAGTTTTCAACTGCAGTTTTCAGTTCTTCATCATTTTCGAATGTTTTGCTATTTGAGAACCTCTTCAGTGTTCAGAATAGATCTAAATCTATTGGCGCTAGATTTGATAAGTACGGTGGATGAGGGAGAACTTCCCACCTAAGCTACTGAAGTTTTTCAAGGGTATGGTTAGCAATGTGTGATCTAAGGTTATCATGAAGAAACATAACATTACACATTTTGGGTTGTTTCTGTGCAATTGAATCTGCCACCTATTGCAGTTTTTGACTGGATAATGAAGCGTTGATAGACTGATTGCGTTTCAACATTTACCAGTAAATCACGCCATTCACTTCCTACCAGACACAAACCATGAACTTCGTTTGATGTCTGTCGCTTGAAAGGGCATAATAACCTAGTCTACCTAGGTTCTGGGTCACTGTGCACTTTTAAGCAAGGCCTAGGAAAGAGTAGGCCACCACACATTAACTAGTCGTACAGCCTCTATAAATCTATATATAAATACACTTTTAAATTAATCTATAAATATAAATCTAGCAATAAATAACTTTTAAAATTGCTGTGTGGGATCTTTGTTTCTAACCTAATTGAGAACTTTCCTTGATTATTTGAGAAATATTTATAATTAATCGAATTATTTGCTATTTACTATTGACCAATCATTTACCACTATGTACTTTAACCACTGAATTTTTTATCCCTTTCAAAGTCACATCTAAAACTTTATGATCCTACTTTGTTTTATTAACTCTTTGAAGAAAAAAGTATCATTTATAGTCTATGAAATATTTTCTTGTACTCTCTGGGACTTTGGTATAAAAATTCACATTCAGTAAATTAAAGTTGCCACAAAGAAACCTTTTATTGTTTATTCTTCGCTAGTTTGTTAATTAAGATAATATCTATTCTCATGTTAATTTGACGCAAGATAGACACTAAGCTAAACACAAACACAGAACGATGGTGTGGTTAGTGTTAAGCAATTAATGACACCAACTTCTGCTTAAAGCACCATGCGGACATCCTAGTCGCAACCAAGGAAGTTCATGTTTCAGCCAACTGTATTTAGCGGGTCTATAGGTAAAGATTTAAGGGAGGCAGAAAAAGAAATTGCTTGAGTTCCAGACCTAGAGAAATGTCGGAAGAGATGGACGACGTACCTGTCGAAAATGCAAGATACGAGGGTTGGTCAATAAATTTTTCAATTCGGATATAGGGAAACGAGATATGAGGAAAAGTGGTTAATATTATTTTTCAATATAACTACCCTCGACTTTAATGCACTTGCGTCACTTTTCCCTGAGGTTTCGAATTCCCGACAACCAGAAATCTCCCGACTTCTGTTCAATCCATTCCTGGACGGCGAGCTGGACATCTTCATCGTCACCAAACCGGCGTCCACGCAGTGCAGCCTTGAGCTGGCGTAATAAAAGGTAGTCGCTAGGGGCCAGATCTGGACTGTAAGGGGGATGGTTAAGCTCCTCGAATCCGCACTCGCGCAGGGCAGTTTGTGCAACTCTGGCCTTGTGGACTTTGACGACGTTGAAGTCAATCATGGGGCGTGAGGTTTTAGGGATCCAACAGGCAGAGACCTTGGTCATGGCCAAATTGTCTCGGATGATGTTTATAACACTTCCATGTGATATTCCAAGTTGTCGCTTGATTTCTTCGACCTTAACCTGTCGATTTTCGAGGATCATCCTCTCCACACGGGCCACACTGTCCTCGTTGGTCACGTCTGACGGGCGTCCTGGACGGGGGTCATCTTCAAGGGACTCACGAACATGGCGGAACTCCCTATTCCAGCGAGCAATGGTTGCATAGGAAGGGGCGGTGTCGGTGTACACTGCAACCATGCCTTCATGGATCTCTTTTGCATTCTTGCCTTCCTTGGTCAAAGATTTGTTCACTGCGGGGTGCTCAACCTTTTCACTTGTTGAAAAATTTGTGACTGAATATCTGCGATCAGCTAATGCTTCTTAAATAGAAGAGGCAGGAGCGTGAGGCTGCAGGTCTTGACTTGTCATAACTTGTCCTAACACCCCCACAAACAGCTATTCCCCTTCCTTTGTTTTGCCCTACCGATTCGCAAAACTTATTGACCGGCCCTCGTAGTTTGATGAATATATCTACGTAATTCTCAAATATTTTAACGTCACCTTTCTTTACCACATCTTGACGATCAGTTGTTTTTGACTTAGATAAAAGAATTCCTCGAAACAATGCATATTAAAATTTGCAGAAGCATTTCTGTTTTCACCTTATTTTACGTATTTATAGAAGAGTGCAGGTGTGAATAGGTCGATTTACTATAAAACTACACTATGTATATGTAGAAGAAATCAATGGCGAGTTATGCTATATGATAGGAGCCATAAGTTTAATTTACGAGACTAGTTTCGGTATGTAGTCTATAAATAGCGTACAGATCAGAAAACAAAGAAGAAAATAACACAAAGAAACAAAATGGGAAAAAAAGTTAATTAAACAGGGGATGTGAGTCTAAGATCGTTGACTAAGCTGTTTACGATGAGGTTACGGAAATGGAGGCTGAATTTCAATTGCCCATCTGACAAATTAAAATTCGAAATATCTCTATTAATATAGACTCTATTTTTCTTTTAACGGAAATCTTTACAATTATATATGATTTGTGGCTTTGAATTGTCAATTTAGTGGATAAATTGCTAATATGATTAAAAATACTGGATGTGGCACTGCCTCGTCTGACATCCCCCTAATGTTCATAAATTCGTTTTGTTAAGTTTCTTCCGCTCCCTCTTATGTAGAATGAAGGACAGTTTGTAGAGCCAGACGAGATTAAATATACACTTCCTTCATTTGTCTGATCCACAGGCTTGGTCGAAGGAAAAGATTTAAGGATAGAAAAAGGGTATTTAATCGTTGTTAGGCCTGGAAAAATAACTTTATTCACTCCTTTGAGGAAGGGAGAAAAAGGGAGGGATAGACACCGTATTAATATATTTGTTTTTATCCTTGGGACGGTAATGATTAGATTTTGTTTAGATAAACTTTCATTGATCACGTGGATGGGATAATTTAATTCAATGAAACTGCAGGTTATATATGTAATCTCGTCTTCTAGAAATTAAGGGTCACATATCCTAAGTGCTCTCAAAAACATATCTGATGCAATGGCTCGCTTAATGTTAATATTATAATGAGAAAAGAAATGGATATAAGAGTTAGAATTGGTTGGTTTTCGGTACACAGTGAAGCTAATTTGTCAAAAACTCTAATAACATTTTTACATCAAGAAAGGATATACAATTATACAATTATCTTTTAAAATTGATAGTGGGATGGAGGTCGTTATGATTTTTAAGGAAATTGTCAAATAAGTTTAAACAATTTATAGGCCAAATCGATATGACATCATTTACATACCTATACCATAAAAATTATGATGGGGAATCATAGAAGGGAGTATTGATACTTCGAAATACTACATAAAAAGTTTACACAATATGGGCGATAAAGGATTAACCATGCTGAGACCATATTTTTGACGGAAAAAACCCATATCGCTGATAAATACATTGTCACTAACGTAAAGTTTAAAAAAAATTATAATTTGATTTTGGCCTAGAGCGAGGTTTAATTTTTTATTATCTAATACCTTAGATATAACATTAAGAGCTTCGTTGACTGAGACATTAGTGAAGAGGCTGTCTACATCAAAGCCTACTAAAGCGCTTCCTTTTATGTTGATTTTCCCAAATTTTTCAATGAAATCAGAGGAATGGATTATGTGTGAAGAGGTGCACGTTCTTCAAGTCTCTTTACGCACATGCAAAATTACGACCATAGAATTGATTTCAACCTAGCAAAAATTATTTATAAATTAAACAATTATATTAAGAGGAGAATTGAAGAATCTATCTTCATTAACAAAGTTGATAATTTCAATGTATCTAAAGGGCAATACAAATTCAACAAATATATTTAGAATAAAGTCGCCAATCTTATTTATAAACCCCCGGAAGCAATTGTTCTCGGAGATTAGTAACTTCCCCTGAATCGCCTCAAATACTTATGTTTTTCCAGCTTGTTTTCTGCGTTTTCATTTTGTTTAGTATTTTGTTCGCCTTATACATACTAAGCTCCTTGCTTGGCTTTTTTCATTACTTAGTTGAAAACTAGTTCTGTGGTTATAAATAAATTTTGATACAAATATTGTGGTTTACTAATTGTCTTCTCACTGATATATATATATATATATATATATATATATATATATATATATATATATATATATATAAATATCAGAAAAATTGTTGAATCCAATGTCAGATTCCAATTATGTTAATAAAATCACTGTGGAGGAGCGTAGTATTTATTATCTCGAGACCATTTTCGGCATTTAATTTTTCATGGCAGCCTCAGTCCAACACTAAGAATACATGCAGTCCCACCAACCATACAATATACATATATTTAGTTTACAGAGATCCATTTGGAGTTCCTAATCAGGGGGTGTGAATTTAAGTATCTTTACCTCTAACCGAACCACTTTTAAATACCCTTAGACCATTAAAAGAATAATTCCCTACCGCGAAACATATAGAAGGAACCTTCGAAGCAGGAGTTTATTTAATCCCCTCTAAATAAATTAACTGCCCTATATTTTACATAGGCGAAACAGGAAGATATCTGGATAAGAGAATGTACGAACACAGAGGAGACGTAAGACGATGAAACACAACCTCTAGTCTTTTCACACAGACCAATAACTTTAACCACCCGATAGACTTCTCGCAGGCCAAACTGTTCTAGCCGTGCAAGGACTTCCGCAAAAGAAAGGTCATTGAATTCACCCTTATAGATGAAATCCCCAACTTTAACCTATCGGATGGGAAATTCAAATGCAGCCCCTACGTAAAAGATCTAATCTTAAAAGATATCCTTAATGAACTTAAATTCACACCCCCTGATTAGGAACTCCAATTGAATCTCTGTAAACTATATATACTTTACGCTAGGTGGGACTGCATGTATTCTTAGTGTTCGACTGAGGCTGGCATGACAAACTTCATGCCAAAACTGGTCTCGAGGTAATAAATACTACGTTCCTCCACAGTGGTTTTATTAATATATATATATATATATATATATATATGTATATATATATATAGATATATATTGTATATATATATATATACATAATGCATATGGAATGAAAGAGCAGCGGATTGCTTTTGGGGTGAAGCAGAGTGGCCCCAGTATTTGCCAGGCTCCTATCACTAACAAAATAAATTTCTCAGCTGTAGTTTAAGGGCCTCTTATTAGTATTTAGAAGAACCACAGATTTGATAGAATATTCGAATTCGATACCAATCACTTTGAAATCCTCATTTCTATATAGTCATCAAAATTGATTCTTTAACTAAAGACTAATTTGCAATATTTCAAGAATAGCAAAATTTTAAGTAGCGCGCTCTTTATTCAAATTTCAAGTTGTTCTTCCTTATATTAGGTTAATGGAGTTAAGATTATACAAACTTGTTTAAGCACCAGTTCTTATGATTTATATATTTCAATGTTCACCAACATCTGCGAATACGTATCTTTGGAGCGTACAATATTGATTTTTTGGGATCAATTTAAGATTAGGCACCTAAAATCACTCAATTCAAGAAAAATAACCAGCATTTCATTCAATTCAAAAGAAGGCACATGACGCTCTGTTAAGGACTCACAAGGCGACTTGTAGGAAAAAAGAAAAATATTGTAAATTATGTACTAATGAAAGTTTTATTAAATATAAAGATATTTAGAGGATCTTTTAAATATCATATTGTTCAGTTATTTGATTACATAAGCTTTGAAATGCGTTTGACAAAAAACTGTCCTGCCACATAACATAAATTAAAACAATATGTATGTAGAAAATCTCGTTTGCAGCCTCTCATTGTTTGAAATTTTTCTGCTTATTCCAATAAGACGATGTTTTATGTGTGAACACCAGTATTTTTATTAACAAAATTTAGTGACTTACAATACACGAAAAGAACTTCCAAAGTAACGTTCACTAAATTTAAGGTAAGTTACGATCTACTAGGACAACTTCCAAATATTTACAATTTAAGAATAGGCACGTGCATTTAGTTCAATTAAAGATAAATCACCTGCGTTTCGATCAACTTAAGATTAGGCACCTGAGGTGCCTAAGTTTAAATTGCTCAATCTTTTATCTTTCCTTTTCTTCACAATGATAGAATAAGAGATCTCATGGCATTTTACTTCCGCCAATGAGAGTAAACAATCTATTCTAATGTAAATTAGTGCTAGTTTATCTGATACATACTCTAAGTATTCTTATTCTTGAAGCATTATTTGGTATATGATATCAGAACCATTGCCCAACCAATCATTTTTACTACTTTTACTCATTCAGATATTCGTCACTCAACAAAATCTTAATATACTTGAAAAAACGAAATGGATGTATTTAGGGGAGACCATGCTCAGTTTGCGCAAAAAGGCTTAAGTTAAAAGGAGCGCTATTAGTTTAAAGGCAAACAAAGAATGGTAGAGAGTTCTGAAAGATAATTTACGATAAATAAATGCATAAGTTCCTCTCATAAACGATAATGCTCAACGTTTTGGTACAATCGAGTGATTTAATATAACAAAGAAAACAGGTTTGAAAAAGCACAGGTTATTAACCACCTATTTCCGCGCCCATAAAGAACTGCCGTCAATCTGGAGCTGTTTCCAGAGAGCTCCGCCACGTACGTCACAGCAAAGATAGCCAATCACGATACAGCTGTCTCTTTCATCCATTCATTGTTTTTTTTTTCAATATATCACTTTTTTGTTTCGGAAAAGTTTAATGGGTTTGACATACACACATTCCACTGGCCCTGAACGCCTCAGTCTACTTTGAAAATTAAGTTTTCTTATGGTAGCTGGTTAGCAAAAAAAATACACAATACTACTCCTTATCTACCTTCTTCTTCAAAAGAAGAATGCCCCGAGGAAGGGAATTAACTAAGTACTCCAAAACAGGTAAATTTATTGAGATAAAAGAGCCACCAATTTTATTCGTTCCCCTTTTTCTCTTGAACCTGTGTATTGCACTGTTAATTGCCGTGAACTTGTCATTAAATATGTTCCCATAAATATTAATATTTGTGATAGCCGTCAGAAGTTATTTTTTATCTAGTTAGTTATTATCTACCCATCTTTATTGTAAAGTGGCAAAGGTTTCTCAGACATTTTTAAAATTGAAGGTGAAGCAGTTCCCCGCTAAATGAAAACTCTTCTCTTCTAGAACTGAATATTATCATACAAGGGTGTCCCAGACCTCGTTACGATGGTCATTAAACAGGAAAAAAGGGAGGAAGACTAAGAAATGACACAAACGCCTTTCGGATACAGAATCCATAGAAAAATCAATAGAACGAATATGGTATAATTTTTTTTTATAATTTAAACTCCTGCATTATCCGCTGAATTAGAAATGTTACCGTTAAACTTCAAGCAAATATCTAATCTAGTTAGCTGGCTAGATTATTTGCATCAACTGTGCCCTTTTAATGAAATGGTGATGAATAACATATCCAAACTTGCAACTTCGTCAGAGTTGGAAAGTTGTCAGACCTTTTAGGTATAGAGGACAACTAGCTAATCACTTACCATGCTTTTAACATTAAAATTTACACTAAGGAATTTTCTAATCGAAAGCAACACTCTAATTACCTTTTCTCTCTAGTTCTTGGCTTCATGGTTAATCTCTTAAATTTGAGCATCCAAAGACAGATTTCCCTTTTTTAATTCTGTGAGTTGCAAGGTTTTCTACAAGTAATAATAGACGCAGCTCCTAATTCACTTTATTGGACTTCTACTCTAAGTGCCTTGTTTCAAAGATCTCTGCATACTGCTATTTTCTCCGAAACTACATCCAGTAAAGATACAAAACACAATAACTTCTGCAGCATTCATTTAAAGGGTAAATAAAATTCTTATTTTCGCATCGTCATAACCTCTTTTTCTATTTAGTTTCCAATAACGACTGATCAATCTCCCTCATTCCCATTACCAAAGAAGAAAGTGTATTAACGTTTTCTTTCCTTTAAACTCACATTACTTTGTTCAATTAGATAATTACTCTACTTCATAATTAAACCAGCCTTTTCTTTAAAATTTTGTGCATAATACCGCTACTGAAATCCTTTCGTGAATGTACAAACCTATTGTGTTTACCAAAAATGGGTCCAAAGTTTTCACTTATTTATGAAACATCCTATGACCTGATTTTCTTTCCTATTCAGTGCTATGCGCCTTTATTTAGATTGGAATTACAGCATTGTGGGTCTAGAAAGCTGACTTTTGAAGAGAGGAAACGATAAAGCATAAATCTGAATATTGTATGATCTATACACACCTCAGAGAACTTCAAATGCGTGAATATATAGAACAAAAATATATGTGTTGTTCTTAGGTCAATTTCTAACGCTGATTAAGAAAACGGCATCCATTATCCTATATTCGTTTAAATATTTTAAATAAAACACTTTGGAAACGTTCAATATTTGTTTATTTGTAGTGAGTAATTTACTTAATAGCATAATTCAAACGATACATACAGAATTTAAAGTTCTTAGATATTTCAATAAGGTAGCAGACACTATACTCGGCAAATTAATGATAAAAATCTTCTTTGGAAACATCCGATGTGAAAGGCAGATAACACATATCTTTTTAGGCACCGGCAGTAGTTGGTCTGAAAGTTTTCGTCCCATTGACTTAAATAGCCTCCCTTCATCCTTATTATGAAAACATTACCCCTGTCGTGGTATAGGAAGCACACCACACCTTGACACCAAAAATTTCTGTCGTGGTATAGGAAGGACCGAGTGATGGAAGGATGTTCGTACGTATGGGTTGTTTACGCACTACTCCGTGATTAATGTCATATCTTTCTAAGAGTGCTATATATGATTCATTATTATTATATTGATTATTGACTTCTTTAAATTTTAAAGGTTCCCTGTGCCAACGTAGCAATTCTAGGAAGAATAAAAAAATTGTTAAAACAAACTAAAACTTTTATTAAAACACAAAAACAAAATAAACATGAACCACAGAAATATTACGAATTTAAATACCCAATAAGGACTTTAAGAAGTTTTTAAGTAAGGCTTTTTAACTTGAGCTACTTGACATTATAGTGATGATTAACCCACCACTCACTTTAATATAAAAATATACTAACTGTCTCTACTGGAGTTTAAATATCTTGGTCCCTCCTACGGCGACAAGTTTGAGTCTGAGCTTGAACTCAATGAGCCCAGACACCTCAGGAATCCGGTGGGTTCTTTGATGCGTGCCTTGGCCAGATGGTTGACGGCGGACGGAATAACTTGACAGTCATAAGGGACTTTGGCGAGTGTGGCAGATGGGGGGGGGGGCACACGGTACTCTGGGAGGAAGGGTCTTATTCAAGGGCAAGGACGATCACGGTGCTTTAGGATGCACCAGGATAGGCGGGGTCTCTCTGAGGAGAGTAAGTTGAACTTGGTTCTTAAACCAAGTTAACTTAGAGTTCAGTGTGACCACCGTATAACGGGCTCGAGGAGGAGCTTTTTCTTCTTGGTTTCATAATTCGTCAAGGGCGAGGAGTGTACTCATGAGGGAAGTCTTCTTCGAGGGCAAGGACTGTACTTGGGGGGGTTTCTTCAAGGGCGAAGATGGGGGGAGGCTCTGATGAGAATAAGTTGAACTTGAACAAGTTAACTTAAAGTTTGGTTTGATAACCAGGGACTAGCTCGAGGATGAGCTGTTTCTTAGTCCCTTCTCTTGGTTGCCCGGTTTCTCTTGCAGGAGACTTCGTAGCCTGGTTGACTCACAGATTCTACCCCGTTTTTCCCCAGTGTTTGGTATTTATACCTCGTCACCCTACTTTGTGGTAGGGGTAGGGGGCGGGGCTTGTGGACGGGCCGCAGGATGGTTCTTACTCAATGGTTTTTCTCAGGAAGTCTTACCTCTGGTCCAGCTGGCCCTTCGAGCTTGAGAGAAACGCGTCTCTAATTTCGTACTTGAGGTGAAATTGAATACCCACTCATAGGGAAGCTCTTGCACTTTAAACCGTTCTGCTTTTCATAGGGACGAGGGGAGAGGGGCTGTGGTTACGAGATTGAACCAAGGTGCCTGACACGGATGTTTTGCGGTCAACGTCCCGTGTCTCAACTGGGAGAGAAGGGAGAGGGTCAACTTACCTACACCCCCTATGTTGGGAATTTAAGTCTCCACAATTTTCAGAAAAATAGACCGAATTAGTTCTGAGGAAGTGCACTTTCATTGAAATTTGGTTACCTAGTCGGCTGAAAATCTCCACAGGTGATGGAAGGTTTGTGGGAGCTTGGACTACACTGTTTTCAGTGTATATTAATAATCATATTTTTAATTATTAGTTCAAGTTTTCCTTTACATTAAGTCTTCTCTTCCCTTTATCAAATTTAAGTATGCTTATTTTTAATTTAGTCTTCAATTTAGTGTTTTAGCTTCATTTAGTTGAATTAAAGTAATGTTTGTCTTCCCTTATCAAATTTAAGGTTACAAATTTTTAATTTAGTCTCCCATTTAGTGTGTTTAGCTTTATTAAGGGCATGTTTGTTTTCTCTTTATTAAATTTAAAGATGCTTATTTTTCATTTAGTCTCCAATTTAGTGTTTTAGCTTTATTCAGTTAAATTAACTTTATTTTGTTAAGTTAAGGGGGTGTTTTCCTTCCCCTTTTCAAATATAAGGATGCTTATTTTAATTTATACCCCAATTGTTGTGTGTTTAGCTTTATTTAGTTAAATTAAGTGAATGTTTTCTTCCCTTTATTCAATTTAAGGATGCTTATTTTTAATTTAGCCTCCAATTTAGTGTGTTTAGCTTTATTTAATTTATTTAGTGTGTTTAACTTTATTTGTTAAAGGGTGGCGCTATGGTTTTTGCCATGATGGGTGATATTGGGGTGGTGCCAGAACATTTGCCTCAAGGCCTTCCAGTTCCGTTTTTTTCGTCCATTCCTGCTGTTATTGTGCTCTACAGCATTCTTTACTTCTCTTTTCTGTTATGTCTTACAATCTCCTATTTTTGTCAAGGTGGTTTTAGCTGGCTGATGAAGAAGCACTTGACTATCTGGTGGATTAACCTGGAGTTTGTCTAAAAACCTTCAGTTATTTGAGAACCTTTAGTTGTCTGAGAACCTTCTTGGTGAGTGGATAAATGCGCTTATCTGTTGCTCTTTCTACAGTTCAAGTTATCTTTTGTGCTGTGTTTTAATTTTGTTTTTTTGCAGTGTTATTGCCTGTGCTTTCACCCTTTGCTGTGTTGCTTTTTTTTGCTTTTTTCAAGCCGCCTCGTTGTTACCTTCGCTCTGTCTTCCCGCACCCACGTGTTTTTTTTTTTGCTGCCTCGTTGTTACCTTTGCTCTGTCTTCCCGCCCACGCCCCGCCCCCTCACCGAGCGATAATTCTGATTCATCACTATTTTTTCCCCCTCGTTTCTTGTTTCTATCGTAATTATATTTGTTCACACCATTCGATTACTCTTTATTTTATCTCGATTGTTTTTTCTCCCGTTATTGTGTCGCTTAAGCCACTCTACTTATATAGTTAATTTGTTTTTCTCCCATTATTCTGTCGCTTAGCCACTATGATTGATAGGTTAACGATTCTTGCCCTCAATGGAACTGCTACCAGTGTTTCTCAAAACACACTTACTCACATTAATGCATTGGGAATTTCTCGTTCCCACCGCCACACTAAACGTGGTTTCCGTTTAGGTCCTGCCTTAGAAAACTTTTTTACTCGAATCACCCCCCCCCCCACTTACCCCTGATTCTTCTGAACCTGCCCCTTCACCCGTTCTCTCAGCGTCTCTCCTCAATGTCAAAAGCCTCTCGAAGAAGGCTGACTACATTCATGACCTGCTCGTTAACACTCGAGTCACTCTCCTTGGACTCACGGAAACTTGGCTTGCCCCTTCTGCTTGCTGTTTAAATCTTGCTACCCCTGATGGTTACGTCCACTCCCTTACCTCCCGTAACTCTCGCGGTGGTGGAGTTGCTCTCATTCACAGTACCTCCTTCCCTCTGAATAATCTGCCCTCTCTCCCTCTTCTTTCTTTTGAGGCGCTCATCAACTTCTCTGATTTCCCCCCCTCTCAACTATCTTAGTCGTCTACCTCCCCCAGCTCCTCCCTTGAGCTTTTTCTTGATGAATTTATTAACACACTCGCTGGCCTCTCCCCCACTAGTTCTCTCCTAATCCTCGGTGATTTCAACCTTCCTGGCCACAATCCTAATTTCAAAGCTTTTGCTGAAATCCTTGAACTCCCTTCCCTCACCCAGCACGTTTCTTCCCCTACCCACTCTCACGGCAACATTTTAGACCTTGTAATCTCTGACTGTCTTATTTCCAACCTGACGACTACAAATTTGTCGAATGCTATATCCGATCACTTCCTTATCAACTTCAACTTCTCTATCCCATGATGTGGCCTCCAAACTTCCTCCCATTGATGCTTCTGCCTCTCCTGATTAGATTTTCTCTTCTTTGGAGCAACCCCTTCTCACTTGTCTTGATGCCCACTCTCCCCTTGTCACGCCTTCGAACTCCCGTTGTCACCGTGCCCGTTGGTACTCTATGGAACTCCTCCGTGTTAGGCAGTCCATGCGTGCCCATGAAAGAGTCCTTAGAAAGGCCTGCACTCGTGGGCAAGACACAACCCCTCTCTTGCTGGCGTTCCAACAGCTTCCTACGTCGCGAAATTAAAATCGGCTCGTGAAGTTACTCTCGTAATCTGCTTACTGATAATAGGAATGATCTCCGTACCGTCTTCCGCCTGCTCTCCCGTCTTACTTCCCCAGCCTAGGTCTCCCCACCCATTAGCCCTTCTACTCTCTCGAATTTCTTCGCATATAAGGTCACTAACCTCCGTGCCTACCTCCCTCGGCCTTCTGTCCCGGCTCCTGCCATTCTCCCTGACTTCCCGCCTCAGCCGCTTATCGTTTTTCCCACTCTGACCACGTTGGAGCTTACAGCCCGGCTCTCGCGTTCTAAGAAATCGGGCTCCCCAAAGGACATTTTTCCGCCTAAACTGTTATGTAAAATTCTGCCTGCTATCCTCCGAACGCTTCTTCACCTGTTCAACACTTCACTTACAACTGCTCTTGTTCCCTCTTCCTTTAAACGTGCCCACATCCGTCCGATTCTTAAAAAGCCTGAACTGGACCTCACTAACCCTTCCAATTATTGCCCGATTTCGCAACTTCCTTTCCTCTCTAAGGTTCTGGAGAGAGTGGTTGCTTCACGCATCAACAGTCACATGGTGGCCTGTAACATTGATGAAACCTATCAATCTAGTTTCAAGTCAGGTCACTCCACTCCGATTGCTTACGAAGAGCCGCGGAGAGGGGTTGTGCCTCCATCCTTGTTCTACTCTACCTCTCTTCTGCCTTAGATACTATTGACAATACCGTCCTACTTGATCGTCTCCACTCTTTCCTCTTCATATCAGGCACTGTGCTTGACTGGTTCCGCTTTCACCTCTCGTCTCGTACCCAATCCGTTGTGATTGACGAGGTTTCATCCAACTCTACTCCCATTTGCCTTGGAGTGCCACAAGGCTCTGTCATTGGTCCTCTAATATTTTGTATCTACCTTCTCCCTATTAGTTCCCTTCTCTGTAATCTTGGTCTATCCTTCCACCTATATGCTAATGACACTCAAATTTTCTTTTCCCCATCCCCCACGTCTCTTGCTTACTCTATCACTGAACTCCTGGCTGCCTACTCCTCCATTTCTGACTGGCTCTCTACCAACTTCCTCAGGCTTAATCACTCCAAAACTGAGGTTCTCCTCGTTGGCACCCCTGCTCTTGTTAAAAAATCTAAATTTCTCTTTCCCTAGCTTACTCTGGGCGGTAATACTATCATTTTCTCTGACTCCGTTAGGAATCTGGGTGTTGTTTTCGATGAGCATCTCTTTTTTAAGCCTCATATACTCAATGCCAGCAAATCCTCTCTATGTTTCCCTCGTAACTTCTCTCGCATTCGCTCTCACTTTGATCGTTAAAGTCTTGAGACTGCTGCTCATGCCTTCATCACCTCACGCCTTGACTACTGTAACTCTCTGCTTGTGAATCTGCCATCCTCCTCTCTCCACCCCCTTCAACTTGTACAGAACTATGCCGCCCGGCTTCTCCACCGTCGATCTTGCTTCTAGCCCTCGAAACCCTTGTTGAATGAACTGCACTGGCTTCCTGCACGATCACGTATTCACTTCAAGATACTTGTCTTCACATTTAAAGCCCTAAACAACAAGGCCCCGTCTTACCTCTCTTCTGCCCTCTCGCCACGCCATGTCCCTCAAGCCCTTCGGTCATCACATGCACCTCTTTTGCATATTCCTCGTTCATCCCTCTGCTCAATGGGGGACTGCTCTTTCTCAATCTGCGCCCTTAAGTTGTAGAATGCTCTTCAGGCTAAAATCAGGTCTTTCCCCTCTCTTACCACATGTAATCGTCTCCTGAAAACGCATCATCCAGTATTGCCTTCTCCCCTCTCTTGAATTTCCATTGAATTTCCATTCTCATCTCAGCACATGGTGTGCTCTGGGAAGATCTCAGGCCTTGAAGAGCGCATTACAAAACACTTATTATTATTATTATTTGTTGACAATCCACTGCAACTCTTCTTTTTGGATATGGCGTTCTTAGGGGGTACTTGTTTGCCTTGTTCAGATTTGATGGCTCTATCTGAGTCGACCTTTTATTTTCATCCCATTTACCTTCTTTATGGAATTTAATTTTTTCATCAAACCTTAATTTTACTTTTTCTCCTCCTATTGGGTGGTGATGTTTAGTTGAATCCTGGTCCACGGAGGCATCTTGCTAAAAGTTGCCGTATCCTATATTCTAATATCCGTGGACTTCATAAGAATTTCCAAAATCTTTTTATGGCTGCTACCAATTATGATATAATTTTATGTTCTGAAACTCTGGTTTCTAACCATAGAAACACTTTAGAGCTGCTTATACCAAATTTTAATAAGCCTGCACTAATACGAACGGACTCTTTTTTTTCGAGCATGTTGTATGTGTGTTTACATTAGATCTGGTTATAGTGCACAACATAACTAGATTTTGCTGTCACTGTCATGAGATGCAACTTATAAAAGTCTCCAGTAAATGTCATAACCATTACATTTTTAGACTTTATAGAAACACTGATGCCAATAACTACTTCTATGACTGCCTGCCTAGTGCCATTGCGTCAATACAGTCTGTTGATGTAAAGGCATCCTTCATTTTTGCTGGAGACTTAAACTCTCATCTTAAAAAATGGTTGGGTTCTGTATCACCAACCAATCGAAATGGTCTTGCAGCTCTGGATTTCTCTAACTTGTCTGATTGTGAACAGCTGATTCAGGGTCCTACACACAATTCTGGGAACTGTCTGGACAATGTCCTGACTGACATGGAGTTGTCAAGGGTTCTGTTCTTGATCCCTTAGGTACTTCTGATCATAATACTATCCATTGAAAAACTTGTCTTCAATTCACTCTTCGTTACATAACCATTTCCCGTCAGGTATATCTCAAATCTAGAATCAAATGGGACAATGTATGCATGGAAGTTGACCGTATTCAGTCGAATATTTTTTTAATTCTAATGACTCAGTATTAATTCTGAATCCTTGTCTTCTTAATATTCTACATAGAAGTGTTCCATCTAAAATAATTAAATCATGTGTCAAATATAAAGCTTGGTTTGACGATGATTGTAAGCGCGCCTTTGATGACAAACAGGCTGCTTTCCAATTGTGGAGACGCAATCGAAGCCAGTTGCCTTTGAATAATTATGTGGATCTTAAAGCTGAGGCTCAGAGAATTTATAATGCTGCTGAAGCTGCATATAATTCTCATTTACAGGATGTTCTTGCTGGAGCTACTCAGCCACACAAATGATGGGGCTCCGTTAAGTCTTCATTGTTTGGTGTGGACTCGAGTATGCCTCCACTATGTGATCGTAATGGTTACATGTCTTCTGAGCTCTTAAATAAAGCTAATTTGCTCTCTAAAAAACCTGTATAAACAAACAGAGAGATCAGGCGTTGTCGCTTCCCTTGACTTGTTTCCCCTTTCCTGTTAAAATCAGTTGCCTTTAAATCAACTGAGCTTAAAAAGTATCTTCTTGATCCAGGTACTTATGGTGGGACGGAGCCGGTTGGCTTTCCCCCCTCTTCTTTAAGAAGAGCGCCCCCATTTTGGCACCTAAATTGGCTGTTGTTTTAAGGTTGCTTCTGAAGATCGGTTCTTTTCCTTCTTGTTGGCTTAAAGCCAACATTACTTCCATTCTAAAGGGAATATCTGCTTTAACCTTATCATCTGAATACGGTACCATCTCAATCACACCTAACTTATCTAAGATCTTTGAGAGGCTCCTTACTAAACGATTGGCCCTGTATTGTGAAAAAGTCGGTGTGATACCTGATTCAAAATCTGGGTTCCGCAAGAGTTTGAAAAGTTGCGATGCACTCCTAACCCTGATCCATGACCTTCTTAATATAATATTTTTAAGAATTTTTTGACAAAGAGCGTGTTTCTGTTGATGAGACCTATTCTGCTCCTGTGCCTATTGTCTCAGGCGTTCCACAAGGGATACTTCTTGGTTCTTTATTTTTTTATAATTTTTCCCTCTAACTGGGGCATTAAACTTGAAAAATAAATTGATATCGTATGCCTCATCTCTAAATAGGGATTTATCCAAGAATACCTATTGATGTCAACATTAGGGCATGAAACTTAATGATAATAAAACGCATTCTATTAGCATTGGTAGAATCAGTTCATCCCAGTTTGTACATATCAGGTGAACTTATTGTGGAAGTGAATGATTTAAGTCTTCATGGAGTAGTTCTTGACTGGAAGCTAACTTTTGAGAAGCACATTCGTTTTTTGTCCTCCTCAATTTCACAGAAGACTGGATTACTTTGTAAGTGTTACAGAACTTTTTCTTGTGACTCTACAGTTATTAAGTCTTTTTATGCCTCCATTCTGCCTCATTTTGAGTATTGTGCTCCTGTTTGGATGTCTGCTGCTTATTGCCATCTCAATTTGTTGGACAGAGCGTTGAATTACAATTAGATTTATATTCCCAGGTCTGTCCCTTGATTTGGATCATCAGCGTCAGGTTGGTGCCCTTAGCATTTTTTTCAAGGTATTTAATATTATTCAGCATCCGTAGCACGCAGCTCAGCCTGATTCTCTTAATCCAGTTCGCGTGACAAGGCTTGCTCTTAATCTTAATGACTTGTTATGAAATTTATAAATGTTAGTACGACACAGTTTTCACGGTGTTTTATACTATCTTTAATTAAAACGTGGAATGCTTTACCCAACGAGATAGTACACTCAAGGGCTGTTTCTTCATTTAAGTCCCGTGTTAATGAATTTTTGAAACAGAAGCTTTTTCTCATCTTCTAATATTTCTTATTCATCTGGGTTTACTATTAGCTCTTCACTTTCTTCATAGCTGCCTTTGCCTCTTTTCAGTAGCATTTTGGTATTTTGTGTGGAATCAAGTTAGGAGTTGCTTTTGCACCCTGGAGGGAGACCTTGGTAGCTCTAAGAATACTAATACTAATAATAAATAGCTCATAGTGATTGATTTCAGAGATAGTCGAATGAAAATTTCTGTGAGATTTAATGTTTCATCGAAGCAAATGGCCTATGTACTCGTAAGTAACATCAAATATCTCCATTTTAGTTTCTCCCTACTTACTCTTAAGAAATTCCTTAGTTGAAAATTAAATCCTCCACCCTCCTTATCCAACGCATCTACGAGTTTCTTCATGAGACCTAGTTTGTTCGGCAATTTTGAGAATCTAATTTTTTTGTGCGGTTCGAGAGGAGAGTAGAAAAAAAACAACAACAAGGTCTAATGACCAAAATGTCGCGTGCTCTCACTTATTCTTATTCATGACGTCCAACCTTTAAAACTTTTACTAATTTCCGGAATAGCCTTGGGAGGACCTTGTCAATTGTTCCATTCGAAAGAGAATGTAAACACCTCAAAGGTTTCAAATTTCGTTAGAATTAGCCGAATAGTTATGGTATTATTTTCAAAAAAAATAATTCCTGGGGCAACCTCGGGAGGACTTTGGCAATTATGTTATTTGAAAGAGAATGTAAAACAATATAAGATTTTTAAATTTCGTTAGAATCAGCTGAATGGTTATTATGTTATTGCCCGAAAAAAATAATTCCCGGGTTGCTTTTTAATGGAATTTGAAGATGTGGTTGATATTTTTAATGTTACTTCATATTTTCAATCCATTTCATCTTGAGCATCAGCTATTTGTTCTTCCTTTTCTTGAGTAGATAGAATTATTTCACTTGATGGCATTAAAACATTAGCCTACTTATAGTAATCAACTCTTCTTCTTTCACCTTCTTGTTGCTTTCACTTATTTACTTGTCTATTTAACTTTTTAATCTCGAAAGCAAACCTGATGTGGTCCACATGAAGTAATGAGAGCAAGTTCCTTCACAGAGATCTTCATCTCCATAGGGGATTAAAATTAATTTGAATTTCGTTTTTGCAACCAGAAAGCCCAATTCACATCAAAAAAACAATTTTACACTTGCGCCTGAAGATATCAACAGGTTGTTTAAGTTTGTACTGAAATTGTCTTAGGCCAGTAGCTCTCTTCTTCCAAGAGATATGATTTTGGCCTGCTCCCAGTTCTTTTGGATTAGTTGAAGATTGTGACTCTTGAACTGTTGCCTCATTCACACTTTTCAAGCAATTTATGGTAAATATCCTTTGTCACATTGGCTGCTGGGTGTTACTCACATCCACATTTCAGAATGTCAACCAAAGTTTGGAATTGAGATGGCAATAACTCTGCCTTTTTCAACTTAAGTGTTCAAATGTGTAAATGTCACCAGTCTTTTTCTAATTTTACAAGCAATTGTAGGTTAAATTCCACTGGTACAATGGTAGTACTGAAGGCCAAGCAATCTTCAGAATACTGATGAACAAGTTTCAAACGGTGAAATAAGAAAAAAAAGTGAAATAGATATAATTATTAATATAATAATAGTCATTTAATTCCGCAAGATGACAAAAAATAAGTCAAAACTTTTAAGTAGCTAACCAAGTAGAACTAAAATTATATTAAAAAAACAAAAAAAACTTTAGAATTCAAAAGTAGGGCTGCAAATTTTGAGCACCCCTCATCTATGTAATTAGAACGTTGAAAAGATTAACACACATGAATAGCAAAGTATTCCATAGTAAAGCATAATATACCATAGCAGACTAGAGCATAGTATATTATAGAATATTATGCATATCATAGTATAGCATAGCACAGCATTGCATAATATAGCACAGCATAGTATAATATAACATAGTATAGTATATTATAGCATAGTATAGCCTAGTATAGCCGCATACTTTAGCATATCATAGTAGAGAATAGCCTACCCTAGCATAGCATATCCTAGTATAGCCTAGAATAGCCTTGCCTAAACTTTCCTAGTATAGCATAGCATATCATAGTAAAACCAACGCTGTTTTAGCATAGTATAGCCAAGCCTAGCCTAGCTGCGACGATCTTAACCTAGCCTAGCTTAGTATAATCTAGCATAGTATAGCCTAGTTTATCCTACCGTAGCTTAGTATAGCCTAACCTAGCATAGTATAGTCTAGTTTATCCTACCTTAGCTTAGTATAGCCTAGCCTAGCCTACTAAACCCCATTCTAACCTAGCACTTTATAGTATAGCCTAATATAGCTTTGCCTAGCGTAACGTTGCCTAGTGTAGCATAGCTTACTATAGGAAAGCTAGGTATAGCCTATCCTAGTATAACCACACCAAACATAATATATCCTAGTATATCTTAGATTAGAATAGCATAACATACACTAGACTAGAATAAACTTGAATAGCTTAGCATATTATAGCCTTGGTTAGCTAGCGTATCGTAGCCTAACATTGTATTACCTAGCATAGTATAACATAGCTTAGCATAGCAGAATATATCCCTCCCTAGCCTGTTATACTTTAGCCTAACCTAGCATATCATAGTATAACCTCGTCTAGCCTAGTATAGCTTAGCATAGCTTAGCCTAGTCTAGCCTTGCATAGTATAACCTAGTTTTGCATTAACTATCCTAGAGAAGTATAGCCTATACTATCTTATTATACCCTAGTCAAGCTTAGCTCAGTATTATCTAGCCTAAAACACTATATGCTATCCTAGCCTAGCATTTAATAGCCTAAATTAGCATAGTATATCTTGCCTTTGTACAGTATGTCTTAGCATAGCTTTACATACTATAGCCTAGCATAGCATAGTATAACCTATTCTAAGCTTGCCTAGAATAGCATATTAGATTAGATTACCTCCTTCTCTACTAAGTAGTCAGATTAGAGTAGAGTAAACCCTCCACTACTAGTAAGAGATATTTAATTGTGGACGTTCTCTGCTACGAGGAAATGATATTAAATTAGAGTACGACCTCCACTAACTGAGATTAAATTAGATTACGTCCTTCACTAGAAAGGGAGTTTTAATTATAGTACTTCCTCCACTACTAGAAAGTGAGATTTAATTGGATTACTTCCTCCACCCCTAAGAAGTAAGATAAAATTAGAATACGTACTAGAAGATAAAAATCATTGGAAAACTAAAATTAAAAAAATATTCACCTTTTCAATCAAAACGTATAAAATGCCTTCCAAGTCGCATAGGCAATCCAAGTTATTATTCGAATTGTAGAAACCTCATTAGGAAATGGCAACAAAAGTATATCCGAAATGATTTAATGTTTTGAAAAATTAGTTAATGAGCAAAGTTAAGAAGGACATATCAGATCAAGCAATTACTATACTGATCAAAATATCTCTATTTAATATCAAATAATTGTGATAAAATTGGCTGATCGTCTAATAAACGAATGAGTCATAATAGAAGAGCTCTTCGCGCAAGCAGCAACGTCGTCATGACAGTCCTTTAATGAAATTTACAAACGAAACACACTAATGGATAAGAGTGATAAAAAAAAGAAATAATGATTAATAAAAGTAACATAACATTATTAATAAAAAATTATTTCTGTCCCAGAAATCAGAACCAGCTCTATAATGAAAAAATGATTCTTAGAAAGAATTTTATGACGCAAAGATATCAAATAACAGATAGTGACGTGACGAAAATTAAGGCGATTGTTGACATAAAAAATTAGTAAAAAATTAATTCCTTGCGGAAGTTGTTCTTGGCAGTTTTATTTATTCACGAATGTTTCGAGTCTCATAAGCGTTCTTTTAAACATTTATTTTAATAATTCTTATATTTTTCTCTTTTTATGCTTGAAGAAATTTTGAAGAAATTTAATGTAGAAAAAATCTAAACCCCCAAATTTAATTCGCCATTCTGTTTGAACTTCTTTTCAATTGCTGCTGTTAGAAGTTGCTTAGCTGTCCCAATTTATCATAAAAACTTAGAAAGACTACTTACAACAACCATTTTTGCCACATTTAATAGATATTTTAATGAACTAAGAATTCTAAGTCAGTTGGAAGAAGCTAATGTTTCTCCAAGTTTTGTGAATGCGATATCAACTCATTATTACATATCGGTACTCTTAACGATTATTTACATTTTGACTGTTCCTTGATCAGCCAGCTCTTCGGTGATAACTTAAAGGAGTAGTCCACGAGTTTCCTCGGATAAACCACGCCTTTCACAAAGTTCATGGTAGAGTGCGGCGTGATACTCACCAGCGGTGAGCCATCCGATATACACTAATAATAGCCGCCCCTGAAGGGTCCGCTGTATTTGCCAGAAGGCAAATACGGCAGATTCCTTCACCTAACTTTGGGCAGTTAAGCATCTCCCTCTGGCGAGGAGAATAGAAGAGTTAGCATTGAACAAAAAGTAGCCTTCACAACACTTTGTTAGTTTCTGGGGATAAAGAACGCTTGCTTGGGAATGAGGTATTCAGTCTATATACTTCGTAAACAAAGTTTTATAATTCTAACACAGATATACAAAATAGATGTGTATTTAAAGTTATTATTATTTCTATGATTACTCATTAAATAATGTATAATTATAACCCAATTGTTAAGAAGGTAGCACCATGTCCCTTATTGTTTAAGGGAAAAAATAGAGTCCATTAGAATGATAATATAGAAGATTCTAAGTAATCACCGCCGTCATTATAACTATTATGTCTTCATATAGTAAAGTTGGTGTACAAAAACACCGTAAAATTACCCTTCCCTATCAAGCCTTGTAAAATCTGTTAGGGAAAGCACTGGCTATCTCTTATCCCCAACCCTTTGACCTTCGAAAAGATGAGATGCTATTTCAGTGGCATACGATTGAGACATATCATCATGTAGCACAATTCTCCAACCAAATGCCATTATTATCCTCTTCATACACAATTATCACACAAAATATCATGCACTTTTTCTCCATCAGATCCCTTTCTGTTAAACATAGTCTCTCTTCACAATCGGTCTTTCCTGCCTTTTTCGAGTCATGGAAATAACTTTACACTCAATCATAGATAACGAATACTTGATTGGTAGCTTCAGCAAATTCCGGATTCACTGATTCCATAGTTGGGCGACAGTCAGCGCGGGTGTTTACCGCTATGCCCGCCAGCGGCGATCTCATTACGACCTTACTCTGGATAAGACGCTGCCGCCATCTTGGAAAATTTTTAAATCATAAGTTAATTGTATTTATTTGGCGTTTTGGGCCTGTTAGCTCTAGTACTTGTAGGTAGTGAAGATTTGAATAAGTTATAATGTGTGTTAAATAAGGGAAGCCAGCATATGATACCTATCTGTTGCTTGGGGAGGGACGCTGCCGCCCACGGTAATTGCACTTAAATACTTCCCGTTTTAGGCCTGTTAGCGTGAGTACTTGTACCAAAACGTTGTGTTTAAGTATCCAGGAGTGGGTTAAAGTTAAAATACCCTGTGAAATATTAATGAACAATCCTAATATATGGTGTGACACAAGCCTATAAATTACGGGATGTATTTTCACTATACGCTATCCTTGAACACATTTTTTTTATACGGCAATAGATCCTCCATTCGGCAAAAATATTCTCAAATATATATTTTTTTATTTTGATTTCGTTAACCTTGTATCGGCGCCGATATATCGGTTATCGGCTAATTTGCATACCGGTGCAACCCTAATCTATGGTATTGTTTATCCATAGATAACTGTTTATCAAAACTGTGATATTAGAAGTCGTGACTACGACACGCATCCTAAACTACACCTTCCACGATGCTTTGGGTTGGTCAAATCATCTCTGGCTAGTTATTACGGTAAAATTATATTTTATTGTCGTTTATAAATTTATTAAATACGGGTTCAGAGACAGCAATAAAATCTAATTAATAATACTGTACTGTTTTTCATATGATTACAAATGGTGTATTACATTTCATTTGTTTCAGAGTTTGGACGTAATTAAAGCGTGTACACATTGGTATCACAAAGACTACATATTGTTTACAATCAGTTCAATCTTCATCACTCTACCATCAGTAGTTATGTCATTTGTGTGTCTATGGTGGTGAGTATTGGTATTATAATTATATTATTGGTCTTATATTTCTATTATTGGTGTTTTATTTTTACTATATTGATATTTTATTTTTTATTGGTGTCTTATTTTATTGGTCTTTTACCTATCATAACCTTTAGAGTGCCAGATGTCTTTCGTTTGGTTAATAAAATACAATAATCGATATATTCCTGTGTACAAGATGGAACTATAATTCAAGTTATAGCTATACGATAGTGTGAGACAAGTTGTGTGATTGGTCATCTTGAAGTAAACATTGTATTTTCTTGTCAATCTAATTGTAAAATATTATTGCAGATGCCAAGGCCATGTTGTGTTCCTGGATGCAAGTATGAGAGTACAGTACTGTATTGAAGATTGCAAAGGAATACAAAGGATCTACAAACAGCAACAGACCTAGTGGCTGTTACGAGGCTCCTTGTTCTAACTACATACCCATGCCGGACATGTGCATCGTGTTCAGCGGGCGGAATGGATACAGGCAGACGGCTGCAGAAAAGGCCGAAGGTAAGCTGCCACCCAAGCTGGCCTTCCACATTTTCCCCACCAAGCACCCTGAGCTGTTTGCTAAGTGGAAAGCTGCTCTGTCCTTCATGTATCTCTCTTCCACCACCAACTGGGAGAAGACTGGAGGATGCTAGCGACACTTCAGTGATGATGACTACATGACTGCAAAATTCAGCAACAAGGGATAGCCCAGGAAGAGGATATGGCTGAAGCCTGGGGCTGTGCCTAGAGTCTTTAACACCACCAGCTTCCCTGCGGGCTGCCTGCCAAGGGTTTCCGAGTTCAGGGAGACAAAGATGCCACCCCTTCCGCCCACAGAGGGCACAAAATGTCCGCGCCGAGGCACTTCAGAAGAAAATACCATGATTCTCCAGGTTACAGCCCACCAAGATCTATCTGCAAAGTTGCAGGAGTACAAGCTCCCCGGAAGCTACCAGCAAGTCATGTACAAAAAGAACGAGGATGACATTATGTGCTTTCAGCACGTTGACCTTGTGGGAGGTCAACCTCAGGTGAGAAAAAGCCTTGTCGTGCGACCTGATTTTACCTTTAAGGCTTACAAAGAAGGCAAGCCTGTCAACAACAAAAACTTCACCAACATG
This sequence comes from Ceratothoa steindachneri, assembly GCA_963969495.1. Classification (NCBI taxonomy): domain Eukaryota; kingdom Metazoa; phylum Arthropoda; class Malacostraca; order Isopoda; family Cymothoidae; genus Ceratothoa; species Ceratothoa steindachneri. The sequence goes on from OZ018323.1 coordinate 169,194,669, forward strand.
GTCATCAGGTTGATAACCTACCACCTGCTGCTCATCACCAAGGTTATCGAGGTCCTCAACATCCTCGCCATCCTCGCGGAGGTGGAACACAACGAGCAGACAAAGCTTGATACCATTGCTGCTGACCTCGAATCTCTCAACAAGGACAATCTCAACGAGACGCAGCAACAAGTTGTCGACTTGTTCCGTGAACAGCTCAAGCTTGCCAAAGCCGAACTGTTTGGGCTTAGGTACACCACCAAATTTCTTGTTTAATGCGGGCAGTGGTCTATGTTAGCTCATAAACTCTACAAAATGCTTGTCAAAAGTTCTCGACTTGTTTTGCCCTCCTTTCAGAGGCTCAGAAGATTCACCACCTTCACCAAGTTTTGAGGCGGCATAGACCTAGTCACCATCGAGTACTTCGAGACGAAATCACCCAGAGGCGCCTCGAGTTCTTGCGGGATACGGCAGAACTCATAAAGACTTGTACATCCTGTGGCTACCCTAGCAACATGATATTCACCACTGACACCAGGAAGACAGTGTACCTGACGTCAACCAACGCGTGCGCCGCTATTACGGACGTCCTGGACAGGTACAAGGATCAGGGCATCGTCAACATCTGCCCTGGCAAGAGGACATCGGACAAGGAGGAGCAGGCCTTTTGCCGCCGCGGCAACATGTCTGGCACCAACTACTGGACCGCCTAAAGTGTGCTTCTTGCCAGAAGGCTCTGGTAGAAGACAACACCTTTATGCCCTCACTGCAGATGGCTGACCCCGACAAGCTACCAGAGGCCTTCAGAGAGATGATTGAATACCAGAACCTCGGCGGTCTCCTCTACCCCTCAAACGAGTTTATCCACATGGCCATGCTGTCCGTGGAAGTCTTTAAGGCGATGACAACACCTTGCGAAAGAAGAGCCAAGTTCCTGACGGGCTACTCTTCGGAAAAAGTGTTCGTGAGTGTCTAGAAGGAAATAATGAGCAATGACTTAGGCATGTCCCTGCTAGACTGTGAAAAGGGTTGCAGCCTGGTCAACACCGTTATTCCTACAATCGCCAGGTCTTTCGTCCAGGTCATGGGCCAAAAATATGGTGTAAAAAGCTAACAGTGATGCCCAAGCAAAAGTCAAAAGAAGAGGCAGGAGCAAAAGTGACTACAAGAAGAAGAAACTTTCTAGTGAGAAAAAATCCTAAGTCAATTTAAATGGGCGTAGCCACTGACATTTGTTATGTATCTTTATTTGGTAGGGTAGATATTAGAATCCAGGTTACCCATGAAATAGGTTACTAGTACAGAGTGTCCACACCTTAGGTTTTTACTAGCTATTACTTTATTATACCTATTTCAGAATAATATAGTCGGTACTATGAAAAAGTTTTATAAAGTTAAAAAAAAATGAAATCAAATGCGGGGGTCTAGCTAAAGGATACCTAATGGAAATATAATTGTTTGCTAGATTGGTCAGGTGTGGGCCGTGGACGGATTTCTTCTTTTTTTTTTGATTGATGCTACTTACTTTATTTCATTTATTAGAATATACCTTGAAATATGTTTGTAGTAAAATGTAATATACCCATTTTTCATTACAGTTTTAATTAGAAATTTTGCAATTTATATTTTTTTAAGTACCTGGAAAAGACCCGGATAATCTATGGAATTTTGAAATTTGGTATTAGTAGACACCCCATAGTATCTAAGAATCCCATTTTACACAGCCTTATTAAATAAAATTTAATTGAATATAACCAACATCGTTATAATTATAAGGTTTTTATTTTTTAATTTTTCATTAAATAAGTCACAATTTCGTTCGTCACGCCAAATCTGTTCGTCGAATAAAAGTTTGCCTCACAGCCCGAAGTACATTGGTCCCAGGGTGCTTCATGCCAAATTTTGAGTAAATATCTTTGAAAATAAAGAAATGATAACTATTTTTGTTTTTTCCTGGCTAGCCCGACTATAGAATAGCCCGATTTTGAGCTACCAATCAAGTATTCGTTACCTATGACTCAATATATTTTATTTAAAACTTATTCCCTTTATTCATCCCCTTACACCTTTATTCATTGGTCACTTCTTCACAGTTGATGTGAGGTTATTAAGCAATATTTGCCGATGGAGTTCTAGCTAAAAATTTCGCTTTCTCATTGATTCCCAATCCTATTTAAAAGCTAAAACATTGGTATAAATTTATTTCAATATTCATAGATTTTTACTATGCAATATTAAATAAGTTATTGAGTCTTGCCACATAGAGTAAAATCTGGTTGCCTGCATGTTGTCATGTTGGTAGAGTTTGTTTCAATCTAAGTCAATGACGTTACAAACGGTGACTCTATATTGCCAAAGGAAATGTTTACCTTTAATGATTAGTTACTCTCTATCGTATTATTATTACCATATATATAACCAAACGGTTTGTCTAAGAAACAAATTTTGAACGACATAATTATAAATATAGGTATACATTTGGTTGGGCTTATTCACGTGGTGTCAGTAGATTTGTATTAACTACATATATAATGCTGTATGAGTCGAATCGTTCTCTTCGGTGTAAAATTTGAAGTTATATTAGAAACACAATTCCTAATACTTTTACCTGACGTTAACAACATCGGCCAACCAGCTAATTAGCTATTAAATTTCTAGCCGAGAGAAAAGTACAATTGAAACCGCAATAAATCAGCGCGCCAACTATTGCAAATAATGCAGAGGAAATAAAACGTAAAATTTGGTATCGCTTTTTTTTTCTTTTTTAACATTGTCAACCCAAAGGAAACTCGTGGAATTATTGATTTTAAGTAGCTTCTCATCTATAGAAAATGCTGCTAGGACTAAAATGTGTATAAAAACAGTTGAAAAGATTCTTAATCAGTCCAAGAGACTGATCAAAGTGTACGAGAGAATGGCTGCAGGACCCCCAACGTTGCCACGTTAGAGTAAACGCCGCTTTTTCGTAGCAGAGTACTCCGCAAAGGGCGCGGCGATCTGCCTTCCTGGCCGCAGTGCTGACTGAACTCAGCACCTCATCTGGCTCCAGCTTAGCCTCTTTTCCTTCTTTCTGACACTCTGCTTCCTCACTTTCCCTACAATCTCTACCACAACTTTTCTAACCGGCTTCTAATTTCACAGGGTAGATGCCGACCAGCTTTCTCTCACTCAACCATCCCGGATCGGGGATTAGGGGTGATGGGACGTTGTCCCCTCACCATTGAGATCCGGTTTAGGGAGGTGAACTTTAACTACCTGCTTCTTCCCCCACCTTCATCTTCCTTGCATCCCTTTTTCTTCATTTCTCTAACCTATTTTAATTTTACGCTGAGATAAAGGTGGAGCCGCCATGTTGATAGGCTGCCTGGCCACTTGGCGGGAAGTGTGGCCTCGAATGTTGGCAGCCGGCTTAGCCGGCCTTTTATTCACCCCTAGAAGAGCGGGGTAATCCAGTGGGTGATTAGCGTTCGAGTCCCACATTCACAACAGGGTCCCCATGCCCACCAATGAAAATCTTAAGAAACCTGATCTCTCTGGTACGGGGATTGAGTCTTTGACTAACCTGGACAGTTCAGATAAGCTAGTTGCTCCTCGCACATCTGTTCTTGCTGCTGACAAAGCCAACAAGTTCACACTACACAGTTCTATGCAGAATATCGCAGCAGAACCTACTGAAATAAGCACTGAAACTGACTGCACTACCGTTGTTTCCACAGACGAGAACAATACAGACAACCATGCTGAAACTATAAATGAATATGAAAATAAAGGCTTTAGGGAGGTTTCCAAACGACAATCTAATGCTGAGGCACTGGCTCGGCCCACTACTACCCAAGATACTAGAGACTCAAATGTTGTAACACTGCAACCTTACATACCACGTTCCACTCATAGTCCAGATAGGGCCACAGCTGAGAATCCTTGGATTCCAGTAGTAAGACATAGAAAGGGACGACAGAGACAGCATCAACTGCAAGCTACTTTTGATTCTGGTTATGCAGTCACAGCTCCAACACCCTACTGTGAGAAATACTTCCTCATCCATTTTCCTGGATTAGAGTTAGCTACAGATAAAAATAACATTAAACTGGATCAAGACATCCAGTCTAATGTTGGCCAGACATAAAAAAATGTCCAGACTACAAAAATTTCTCTACTGCTGGAGGTCCAATCTAGTGTGCAGAACACCAATATTACACTGTTAAGGGTGTAATTCGCACCCCTACACTATGGCAGTCATCAGAGGAGGAAATTTATGAACATCTGAAGGACCAAGGTGTCACATATGTTCGTAGAGTACAACTGAGACGAGATGGACAATTAGTACCAACCACTACTTATATCCTCACTTTTAACCCCCACTCCTGTCCGACAGTGCTTCGTGTCACTCGCTGGGTATTGGTAGAGGTGGACCAGTACCACTTCCACCCACAGCAGTGTTACAAATGTCAGTGCTATGCCCATGTAGCAAAACATTGCCATAGAGAGGGCAACACATGTGCCCGATGTAGTGGTGGTCATCGCAAGGATGCTCGCACAAGTAAGGTGTCTTGATCCCATTGTAAGGGACCTCACTACAGTAATGATAGACAATGTCCAAAATACAGATATGAGAAAGATGTCTTGGACCTACAGATGAGAGAGGGAATTCCTTGTATTGTAGCTCTCCAAAGAATCTTATACTAACACCCTATGTATGCGCCTTTATACTCTGCTCCTGCCCAAGAGGCCAATGTAGCAATTAACAGTACAGTTGCCTCAGCAAAAACCACACCTAATCTTCCTACAACGTAAACCACTACACATACTCCTTTAACTTTCACGCCACAGAGATGGCATTAACGCTCTGATGCTATCATGGATGTGGATGTGGGGCGTGAAACAGGACCTACTCCTCTTGTCAAAACTAGAAGATATCCAAAAGTACAGTCTGCAGATAAATTAGATGCATCTACTATTTTTAAGAAAGCAGAACAAACAGAAAAGTCTTAAAAGACTATCTGCGTCAGTCTAACGACCCCCATACTCAAACGCGATCGCCTGCCCGATCGCAAAAGACTACCTCTATTTCACCTAAAGAACAACAACAACCTAAGAAAGTTTCAGACCCAAGCTCGCCTAGAACACAAGAGCAAGCAACTTCAAGACTGGAAACACCAAAATAAACTTAGTCTAGTGAGACTTCTGAGACTGCTTTACAACTATAGACTCATACTACTCATAGGACAAAAAGAAATTGTCTTTACTTCGCCTACCCAAAACCACCACAACCCCCAAAAATATCATGTTACACGTCGTCTACGAGAGAGTAATGTACAAATGATCCCAGTTATTGGCACTCAGGAGACTTAACTTCCGTCCCGCTCCCAGAAATGTAGGTTCTCCTACCTACCAAAATAATGCTTTCAGGCTTCTTTCCATCTACCATTCTGCAATGGAACTTGGGATAATTTCGTACAAGGTTTCATGACTTAAAACTGCTCAAAACAAGAAACTCGACCGGCCAGTATTTGTCTAGAGGAAACGCTTATTACACATGCGCGAATTCATTCGCCATATAGTTACAAGTGGCTTGCTTCGGCTCCGGTAAGTAATGATGGTCATGAACATAGTGCAGAAATATTGGTGCATAACAGAATGTCATTCGCTCTACTAGTGCTGAATACTACTCTTCAAACAGTAGCAGTACAATTTCATCTAAATAAGAACTATACTGAATGTTCACTCTACTTACCACATGTCAACGTTGCTACAACTGATATTGAACACCGAATAAGCCAATTACCAGCACCTTTTCTCCTTCTTAGAGATATGAATGCAAAAAGCCCTTTATGGGGTGAAATGACTTATAATGATCGTGAACGATCATTTGAACAATTACTGATTACACTCCTAATTGCACTCTTAAATGATAATACTCCCACTTAAATCCACACCCAAATCAATAATTCTTCAAAGATAGAACTGGCTATCGGTTCAGTAGATAGTATTCTCGATTTTGAATACTCAGTTTTCTCCTCGTCGCACTGTAGCAATCATTACATGATTAAATTGAACCTCACAGACCCTGTAAACATAGCTGACAGCCCTGATCGCTCTAATATTGAAAAAGCTGGTGGAATGAATTTTTTGATGCAACACATACAGTCCTGAAAGTAGAGAATATTCTAGATATAAATTTTCTCATGAATACCATAGTTACGGATGAATGGAAACAAGCAAATCGTGCTTGCCTAAGAGCAGAAAGGGCTATGAAAAGGAACCACACAGTGCAACCTAAAATTAACTATACTAGTGCCAAAGCACATTGGTTTTAAGTTTTCGAGGAAGCTCAATTACGCTCTGATTTTCATTGGATCAAGTATGGAAACGTATTAGCAAAATTTTGGTAACTTTACACCAAATCCGACTCCAGTACTACGTTCTCCTGATGGAGACCTCATACGTCATCCTGCCGCTGTGGCAAATTACTTTGCAGAGCATTTTAGCAATATATCTGGTGATCATAATTACTCTAACGCCTTTAAACGAAATAATGAAACTGTTGAGTCCACTTAACTTTCCTTCCACTCATGAACTTGTGCTCAAAAATATTACAATCTACTTTTCACTTATTGTGAATTCGCCTCTGCTTTGTCAATGACGCATGGCAGTAGTCCTGGCCTTGATGGTGTTACATATACCTTTATTATACATATTCACCAATCCCTAGAGAAATTGCTCTTGGGAGCATATAACAGAATATATAAAGAGTCAATTTACCCACGAAGCTGGGGTGTGGGATTTGTATTGCCCATTCCCAAGCCGGAGAAGGATTTCCATATTCGAGGGAATTATCGAACCATCACACTGACCAACTGCACGTATAAGGTGATGGAGAAAATGGTTAACAGTTAATGTATGACGGTACTTGAACGTGAAGGCCATTTGACCCCACCGCAATCAGGTTCCCGTCATGGAGGCAAGACCACAGACCACCTGATTCAATTTCAGACATATATCATAGCAGCCTTCAACTCTCGTTTGCATACCATAGTAATATTCTTTGATTTACAGAAAGCCTACGATACCGAATGGAGGAGAGGTAATCTTCAGACAATATATGATTTTGGGTTTAGAGGAAATCTGCCCATCTTCATTCAAAACTTCTTAAATAATAAAAGTATCCAAGTACGAATTAGCCGCGCTACATCCAACCCTAAGTTGTTAAACCAGGGAGTCCCTCAAGGCAGTGTTTTTTCTTGTACCTGTTTCATTTTGGAAATTAATGGAATCACTAGGTCTCTCTCAACAGTATTACATCAACTTTGTATGTTGATAACTTAGCAATATATGCATCCGGTACAATTCCTCATCTACTTGAACGTCCTCTTCAGGTTGCTCTACTTAACCTTGAGGAGTGGAGTAATAAGACTGGTTTTACTTTTTCTAACGTGAAAACTGCATCTTTGCACATCTGCAGGAAGCGAGGAGGCCCTAGGATGGCAGCAAACTTATCCCTATGTAGTACACCAGTCACTAATGTGCTGGTCTAAAAATTTCTTGGGATTTACATTGATGATAAATTAACTTTAAAACCACATATTACCCATCTGAATGTTAAATTCATACAAACCCTAATTCTCTTCAAACATATGTCACATACAAGCTGGGGAGCAGATCGGACATCGCTGCTGCGGCTGTACATCATGCTTCTGAAGCCTCAATTAGACTATGGTTGTAAAGCATACTCATCGGATTCTCATACAGAATTAAACAGAATAACACCAATACATAATGCAACCATCCGGACTGCAACTGGGGCTTTTCGATCATCCCTATTAAATAGTCTTTATGATGAATCAGGGATTAAACCAGTGGAAACATATGGAAATATAAAGCAGCTCAATATGTATCTACGAATCAAGTGCAACCTGCCCCACCCTCTCCATGAACGCAGATCACTGATGGATGATCAAGATGAGTATAGCCAAGAGGATGTGCACATCTCCAATCCTAGTCATACTTGTTTCTTTCAACTGACGAAAGCATTGAAGAGTCTGTGTGGAATCTCATTTGCACACATTATGACAGTATCACCTCCCATGTATCCCTTGTGGTCCTTAACAAACTTGGAGACTTTTAAAGTCTTAAACAATATCCCAAAGACTGCAGTTGCCCTCCACGTACTTCGCACATTTTTCACTAGACATAGTGTTGCACATAAGGAGTCTCTTATAATATACACAGATAGAGACAAAGTTGAAACGGAGTGGCACTTGCATATTAACATTTGAATTTCACATATACAGGACGCATTTAGTCTCATGCTACCGTATTTACGGCAGAACTTTACGCCATTTATTATAGCCTTACTTACGCTGCATCACTTCATAATGACCAACCTGTCACTATTCATACCGACTCAAGAAGTACCATAATGTCTATCCAGGAATATCCTACTAGGAATCCGCTTGTGAAGTTAATACAATGCCGAATATATACTCTACAACGTCTAGTTTGCCTATGTTTGGTCCCTGCAAATGTGGGTGAGCGAGGTAATGAAGCACTGGACACATTGGCTCGCCTTTTTGCGACAACTGGACAACTTTCCGCAATCGATCTGCCCCAGAGTGACTTTAAATGTTACATCAAGGTAGCTGAGATGCTCCGATGGAAGCAGACTTGGCAAAACGTCGGCCTTGATAATAAATATCGACGAGTTAGGAGTTCTATTTTGCCACTGGCTTTCGCACTTTCATCAAATAGGTCCTGAGGGATCACTCTTTGTAGATTGCGCATTGGCCACACAAAACTCACACACAGCTACTATATGGAACGACACCATCGACCCTTATGTGATGACTGTTTATTCAATTTGACTATATATCATATCGTGATCGAGTGCCCATCATATCTCGCATATCGTCAACGATAATTTGGTACAGGTCCTTATTGACTGGACTTATTATTGGGTAACAAGTCCAGTAATCTCAACGGCCCCCTGTATCCATATTTAACAGACATACTCGTAGGTCTCTTTCGAGACCTATAATGTGTTGCTTTTATCCAAATTACTATTATAATATTATTTATTTAGATATTTATTTTCATGCCTCTTTACTATTGTTATTTAGTTAGATATATATGCTTTTATTAGAAATTTATGATCTAGAAATATTATTTAAATTTTATTTTTATGCCTTTTTACTGAAAGCTCCTGATCTAACCATGATAGCTATATCTTATTTTCGTAAGAGGGTTTTTTCTGTAATAGGACTAATTTATTGAGATAATTTTGATATTTCCCATACCAACTCTCTATGCCATATGTCAAGTAAGGTTGCACCATTGTCATATATAAAGAGTGGAGAATAGATTTAGAAAGAAACTTATTTAATTTATATAATATTCCAATCGATTTTAATAGTTTTGTTGAGATATGCGTAATATGTTGTTTAATACTCAGATTTTTGTCAATAAAGATGCCTATGAATTTTATATGAGTAGTTTCATAAATTATGCCGTCCACCATTTTAATATGGGGCAATTCAATAGATTTTTTGTAAGAGAAAAGAATATATTTAGTTTTATCTACATTTATTGATAGTTTATTAACATTAAGCCAAATGAAGACATTTTCTAGTTCTTTATTTATTGTAGATGCAATGTTGCTCGGTTTGTCATATGGCAAGGGAGTTGATAAGTTACTATCGTCCGCGAATAATATAAATTTATACACAGAAGGGGATTTAACAATATCATTAATATAGATTAAAAATAAAAGTGGCCCTAGCACGGAGGCTTGTGGGACCCCAGTTGTAATATTAAGGTGGGATGAGTCTTGACCATTGACGGAGACAAATTTCTTTCTTTCAGTTAAATATGATTTGAACCAATTTTGACAGTTGCCTCTAATTCCGTACATAGCTAATTTTGACAGTAGAATATTATGGTTGACACAATCGAAAGCTCTTTTAAAATCGAGAAAAATTGACAATACAATGTGGCCCTTTTCAATGTTATCATATAATATTGAAGGTGGTTAATTATCGCGTGAATCGTTGATTTCTGACGTCTAAAACCATATTGGTGTTTATAACAAAAGTGAATTAGATTCCAGAAAATTATAAAATTTATTGAATGCTATTTTTTCAAATATTTTACTGAACATTGAAAGACATGAAATAGGGCGGTAATTGCTGACGTTTGCGAGGTCTCCGGCCTTTGGTAACGGTGTTACCCGAGAAGCTTTTATTACACTTGGGAAGATACCTTGCGTAAACGATTTATTAATTATTGATGCTAAAATTGGAGCAACTATATCAGAGATGTATTTTAAAATTTTTGTGGAGAATGAATTAGCACCTGATTTTTTATTTTTTAGTGAACTAATGAATTTTTTTATATCGGCTACGCTTACAGGAGAAAAAAAAGAAGGAATTTGGTACACTAATCTCATTAAAAATCCGAAAGAAAAGATTTATCGACTATTTTGCAGGAGTCTGAGATTTCTTTACCTACGTTGAAAAAAATGTATTGAATTCATTTGCTTTTTCCTTATTGTCATCAACTGGTGTGCCGTTAATGATAATTTGTTTAAATTGGTTTTTTCCTTTAGTATTTTATGGTTTTATCACAGAATTGATTAATTTCAAAGTTTGTTTTATATTGATTTTCGTTTGAATAAATCGTTCATGGTAATAATTTTTCTTGGCTATTTTAATTTTGTTAGTAACTTGATTCCGAAAATTTTTATATGTGTGTTTGGGAATTTGACTAAGCTTATAAAGAGAAAAGTATTTTTCACGTTTTTTGATGTTATTGATTATTGCGTTTGTTATCCAAGGTTTTGTTTTGTGTTTATATGATATGGTTTTAGATTTTAGAGGACAATTAAGTTTAAAAGCGTCGTCTAGCCTTGAAATTAACTCTTCGGTAGCAGAATCGATGTCATTCATATAGCAAATTTCATATAGATTCTGATTAAGAACATAGTTATAGAGGTTTGCTAAGGTATTTTCGTTAATTATGCGATAAGTTATTGTACGGTTTTGATGAATATTATTCGAGTTGGAAAAGGACTTTTGAATCATGAATATAGGAAGATGGTCCGATATGTCACAAAGGAAAATACCGGAAGAGTAATTTTCGGGGTGAACTTTGAAAATATTGTCAATTAAAGTTGCTGAGTTTTAGGTTATTCTTGTCGGTTTTGTTATAATTGGAAGTAAGGAATAAGAATAAAAAGTATTGAGGAAGGACTGAGTTGATGCGTGGTTTTCAAAGTTTAATAGGTCGAAATTAAAATCTCCTGTAATTATTATGTCGTAATAGTTTGTAACATTGAATTAATTGATTAATTCAGCAATGTTATCTATAAACACCTCAGTGTCACCAGAAGGAGGTCTATATACGGTTCCATTAATCATTGTTTTATCATTTGATTTTACTTCGATAAATAAAGTTTTAATATAGTTATAGGGAATACTAATTTCGTCAACTTTTTTAGTATTGAGTCTGTCAGATATATACACGCTTATACCTCCCCCTATCTTGTTTACGTCGCGTAGTGAATGAAAAGAGTTATAGTTTGGGGAACTGATAAAGTGCTTGTTATTATTTGTTAGCCAGCTCTCGGTGAATGCTAAAACGGAAAATTTATATTAAGTGTTGACAAAAATACTGAAAATTCATCAATGTTTGCGTGCAATGATTGAATATTAAGATTTAAAATGGAAGGGTCTGTTTTTTCAAATGAAAATGTAGTGTTAAATTTATCCCAATAATAGTTTTGGTTTCTTACGTTATTTTCTTTAAAATTTAGATATAATTTATCAAAATGGTTTATATTTAGATTAATATTATTGAAGTGATCAAGTTTTTCAGACATAAAGGCAGTTCAATTGGAATTTAAAAATTAAAGGTTACAAATTGCAATTACGCATAAATATATCTATAAACAGTTTAAATTCTATTTTTATGATAACTTTAATAAGAGAAAATGGAATAAAGTATGTAATACAATTGAAATAAAATTAAGTGAATGTTAGGGTCAAAACATGGTTTGTTGTTTGTTTTTCGTTTTTTTCTCATCTAAAGCAGTAATATCGCCAAAGGTATTATTATTTATCGTTCACGAGATTCTCACCATTAAAGTCTGCAAGCGTCGAATTGAGGTATTCCGACAGAAACTTTTGGAGGTCAGCTCGGGTATTGACGACTATACGTAGGTCACGACGACCGGAGGGTGATGGCAGGAAAATGTTGATGGAGCCATCTCTGATAGTGCAGCCGGAGATCTTTGTGGCGAATTTATTTTTAGCTTGGCGGAGGACAAAAAAGATTTTGTTGCTATTTGGAGTCAGTTATTCATTTACATAGAATGAAGGTTTGAATTCTTTGCATGCTGAGAAGATGTCACGCTTCAGCTCACTTCTGCGCAACTTCACAATTATGTTTCTTTCATCGGGACCTTGTACTTTAGGCTTGGGACCTAGACGATGAGCAACAGAGATGTCGGATTCTTGCATTTGTATGTGACAGATATCTTTAATAAGTTTGCGGATGATATTGCTGCAGTTTTCATTATTGGTGGCTTCAGGTGTATTGCCGGATAATATTATCGTATTTCGTCTTTCATAAGCGTCGGAAGAATCAACCTTTTCTTCGAATTTTGCGATTTTTGATCTCATTTCTTCGTTAGATTTTCGGAAAGAGATAATTTTTTGTTCTTGTTTGGAAAAGGATGATTCTAAAAACTTAAAAAGAACGTTCATAATGTCTTCGGCATCACCTGATAGCCTAGATGAGGAAATATGGGTCTGTAGTTCATTAAAATTAACTGGTTCGTTTTATTCGGTTTTCCCTCTTGTAATTAGAGTAGTTTTCTTTGTCTGCCTTTCTCAGAGTAGGAGGAGCCATTCTTTCTAAGGTTGAATGGAGAAATGTGACAACACTGCTTATGTACTATGTAAGTCTATTAACCTGGACTAGGCTAGCCTATTAATTAAGGTTAGAATTTTTTAATAGATAAATACAAGCCTAACTAAGCTAACATATTCCTTATTTTGGAGGGGAGCGTTGTGAAGTTATGATAATTCTTATTGTTTTCAAGAATTTCGTTTCTTTCTTTTTTTTCAAATCAATAAATGGTAAGGTTGTAGAAGAAAATTAACTATAATTGATTAAATTTGACCACAAACATTTTTATTTTATTTGAAAAAAAAATCGGCAAGAACATTTCGGATGACGAAACAATTAGAAAACCCTTTAATTTTTCATATATGATACATTGTAGAGTTAGCATTAGCGAAGGACCCTTTTCCAGTTAGAAACTTATCATGTTGCCTCTAAAATATACATAACATCAAAATGTCAATTAAAGTTCAATTTAGCTACAGATGATATGCGGTTATATTAGTTTATTAATTAATGTCGTAGAATGACCAGTATGTATACATATATATATATATATATATATATATATATATATATATATATATATATATATATATATAATATATATATTATATATATAATAAATATTATATATATATATATATATATATATATATTATATTTAGACAGGGTGGGCGGTCAAGGTCAGTTAACTGACCTTCAATCGTTCCCAGCAGCGGCAGACTTGAGGGAGATAAGGGAACGGGATTCACAATCGAGTACGTAGAAAAATTTATCTGCAGAATCAAGTGCAATTGGCCGTTAGTATAATGGAGAAGGCTGCAGTACTCTGTGGCTATTGAAAGGATGGTACCAAAATAATGACAATAGGTAGAGGATATATAAAAATAGAAAAAATTGCAAACCTATACTTAATTTTTACATGGAGCGAAATAGAGAGGCTCAAATGTGAACCCATAAGCTGCTGCTGTTGAGCCAATATACGAACATACACTTTACGGGTTGACTGGTACAGAAACCACAATAGAGTCGCTGGAGCCTAGCTTGTGGGTTGAGGCTTTACGAGACAAACTGGATGATGGGTGATTGAACGAGTAAATCGTAATCGATGGAGTGTAACCTCGAGGAGTGAATTCGAAAGACTACTTGCCCCAGATGAGGTTAAAACTGAATCAAAGGATAGGCAATTGAATGGGACTAAGATTCCTTTGGTCAGAATTTTTGCCTTGGAGCTCGAGCAGGGGGAACAGATTTGAATCAAGAAAACGACGCGTCTCGTGCAGAAAGGCGGGCCTATACTGCTTTTCCCAGGCTACGACTAGCATTATGTATGGGCCAGCCGGAAGCTAAAATGCGCCAAGCCAAGAAAGGACATCTCCTTAACCAAATACTCCACCGGGGTATAGGAAAAAACTTCAGCGGGGTTTTGTGATAACACCCGGAGAGGCAGGCAGCGTCTTATTGCGCCCGCGCGCTTGGAATTCTTGCTCCTGCCTTATCAACGGAAGCGGCTCGATTCTCTCACCGGTACCAATGAATTTGCTCTGCGTTGCTCGACCTCGTGCTTGGCCTCATGGCGGTACTAACCTCTATTCCCGACCTCCCCTCCATTCCTAAGATGGAACTTTTGGGTGAACAGTGACATCTGACAATCACTGGATGAGGGTTAAGTCTCCCAATTTTCCCTACCTAGGTTGGTGAACAAACAACGGGAGATATTTAAATACAATGAGTATACCGGGTCACAAAGAAGGAATAAATGAATTGATACAAGACAAAGAGAATATTGAATACAAGGACTAAAGTTAGTTTCAAACGCAGGCTCGGTCACTTCAGGTCAATTAAAACCTAGAGCTATACAAGCAAAAACACACCGACCCCCCAAAAACAAGATTAGTAATACAGGAACAAATTCAAGAACGAAATATATATTACAACGAAATCAATTGAGCCGGACAATATATATATATATATATATATATATATATATATATATATATATATATATATATATAAAAACATACAAAAAGAAAAGAAAAATCAATCCTAAAATTTAGAAATCATAAAGTTTCCTTTAGTTTATCTTGGGGTAGATTCTAGGGTTTTTCTACTCAGGCTATCTGCTACTCAATTCTCTGAGCCTTTGATATATATATAATATTTAATTGAATTTCCTAGAGGAATACCATATTTTCGCAAATATGAGATGGTCTTGTTATCGGTTTCAATAAGGAAGTCTTTACCTAAGAGGTACATCCTATATTTTTACACCGCCCATATGATGGCAAGGGCCTCTCTCTCTCGATAACGGCATATTTTTTTCTCGAGGAAGTAGATTACTAGTCGCGTACGCAACGTGAAAGCTTTCACCATTATCACCATATTGCAGTAGGGCGCCTCCTATCCATTCCTTACTCGCGTCAGTCCTAATACCGAAAGGCTTGTTAGGGTTGGAGAGCCGGGGAATAGTGGCGGACGTTAATTTTCCTTTAAGCTGTTCGAATTGGGCGATGGTTAACGGGATCCAGAAAAGATGTTCAGGAAACTTTTTCTTTGGCAAGTTGCACGGGGGGCGGGGGGCAGAGAGCGAGGCAAAATTGTGTACAAAGCGGCGTTAGAATGAAGTAGATCTCATGAACGATCTCAACTGCTTCATATTTGTTGGAAGTGACATATCCACGATGGTGCGGACTTTGACCTCCTGGTGGGCCAATTGCTCGATTGCCTCTCGGGCGAAGGTTTCAGAATTGCTGGGTCCCTTAGGCAGCGGAACGGATCTGAGACGTCCATTTGCGGCTGTCTTCTGACAAATATTCCACGATCGGCAATAACTCGAAATGTCATCTGCTGCAACGGGCCAATAAAAATATTTATAAATTTTCTGAGCGACTTAGTTTGGATAAAGTGTCCAGAGAATAAACTGTCATGAGCAGTCTTTAAGATGAGGGGGACAGGGGAGTGGGGAATGCATAATACATGTCCTTTTTGATTTTTCGCGAATTACTCATTTATAAAGCTGTTAAACTCTGAATCGCAGGGGTATTCAAAGGGGACTACCTCGTCCCAGCCGGTAAAGTACGCACACGTAATGAAACATTTCACGTTGGGTAACCGGTTTGCACGCCCGAGGTAATCATGTACTACCGCAAATTTGTCATCGTTCGGAGCTACCGGGAAAAGTAGCTTGTCCGACACCACTATACAGCCACACCCTGCATCTCCGACAAGGGTGGAGACTCGGCAGCCGTTTACTGCTCCGATCTCAAACTAGAAGAGTCCAAAGGGGCTTTTTTCAAACAAGAAATTAACATGGTGGCCAGCGGCAGTAGAGGCAGATGGAGAGGAAGACAGTTCAGTTTTCGACGGTGGTGGGGCTGGGGTAGAACTAATTTGGTGTACTTGGTTGCGAGAACTGCTGTGAATTGAGAGTTCTAAGAGCAGTTGGTGCTCACATGACCTTTAATACCGCAAGAGAAACCCAAGCCTTTAGCCTTATAACCACTTAAAAAAAGGAAAGAAAACCTTTAAAAGCCCATTTAAAAGGCCCTTTAAAGACCTCACACCTGATACCAGTTTTTATAATATGTATATATATATATATATATATATATATATTATATTTAGACGGAATGAGCGGTGAAGGTCAATTGAGTGAACTTTATTCGTCTCCCAGCAGCTGCAGATGAGGGGAGAGATAAAGGAACGTGGTTCCAAATAAAGTACGTGGAAGAATTTATCTACAGAATTGAGTGCAATTGGCCGTTAGTATAATAAAGAAGACTGTGGGACTCTGTTGCTATGGAAAGCCTGGTACCAAAATAATTACAATAGGTACACGATATATAAAAATGGAAAAGATTGCAAACCTATACTTAATGTTTACAGGGAGTGAATAGATAGGCTTAAACGTAAGGCCATAAGTGGCTGCTCTGGGGTTAATGTATGAAAATAAACTTTACTGGTTTACTCGTCATGAAATCACAATGGAGTCGCTGTAGTCTAGCTTGGGGGTTGAGGCTCTATGAGACGACGCAATGGGATGGGTGATTGAACGAGTAAATCGTAATCGATGGAGTGAATTAGAAGGAGTACATTCGCCAGGCGATGTTAGAACCGAATCCGAGCATAACTAATTGACTGGGGTTAAATTGCTTCGGTGAGAATTCTTGTATTCGAGCTTGAGAAGGAGGAACGGAGCTGAATCAAGAAAACGACGTGTCTCGTGCAGAAAGGCGGTCCTATACTGCATTTCCCCTGCTGTGTCTAGCATTATATATAGGCCGGCCGGAAGCGAAAATGCCTCAGGCCAAAGAGGGACATCTTCTTAACCAAATACTTCACCAGGGGATAGGGATGAACTCCAGCGGGGTTTCTTGTACAAGCCTGGAGTTGCGGGCAGCGTCTTCTTGTGCCCACGCGCTTCGAATTTTTGCTCCTGCCTTATCGACGGAAGCGGCTCGATTCTCTCACCGGTACCAACGAATTTGCTCTGCGTTGCTCGACCTCGTGCTTGGCCTCATGGCGGTACTAACCTCTATTCCCGACCTCCCCTCCATTCCTAAGATGGAACTTTTGGGTGAACAGTGACATCTGACAATCACTGGATGAGGGTTAAGTCTCCCAATTTTCCCTACCTAGGTTGGTGAACAAACAACGGGAGATATTTAAATACAATGAGTATACCGGGTCACAAAGAAGGAATAAATGAATTGATACAAGACAAAGAGAATATTGAATACAAGGACTAAAGTTAGTTTCAAACGCAGGCTCGGTCACTTCAGGTCGATTGCAACCTAGAGCTATACAAGCAAAAACACACCGACCCCCCAAAAACAAGATTAGTAATACAGGAATAAATTCAAGAACGAAATATATATTACAACGAAATCAATTGAGCCGGACAATATATATATATATATATATATATATATATATATATATATATATATATATATATATATATATATATATATATATATAAAACATACAAAAAGAAAAGAAAAATCAATCCTAAAATTTAGAAATCATAAAGTTTCCTTTAGTTTATCTTGGGGTAGATTCTAGGGTTTTTCTACTCAGGCTATCTGCTACTCAATTCTCTGAGCCTTTGATATATATATAATATTTATTTGAATTTCCTAGAGGAATACCATATTTTCGCAAATATGAGATGGTCTTGTTATCGGTTTCAATAAGGAAGTCTTTACCTAAGAGGTACATCCTATATTTTTACACCGCCCATATGATGGCAAGGGCCTCTCTCTCTCGATAACGGCATATTTTTTTCTCGAGGAAGTAGATTACTAGTCGCGTACGCAACGTGAAAGCTTTCACCATTATCACCATATTGCAGTAGGGCGCCTCCTATCCATTCCTTACTCGCGTCAGTCCTAATACCGAAAGGCTTGTTAGGGTTGGAGAGCCGGGGAATAGTGGCGGACGTTAATTTTCCTTTAAGCTGTTCGAATTGGGCGATGGTTAACGGGATCCAGAAAAGATGTTCAGGAAACTTTTTCTTTGGCAAGTTGCACGGGGGGCGGGGGGCAGAGAGCGAGGCAAAATTGTGTACAAAGCGGCGTTAGAATGAAGTAGATCTCATGAACGATCTCAACTGCTTCATATTTGTTGGAAGTGACATATCCACGATGGTGCGGACTTTGACCTCCTGGTGGGCCAATTGCTCGATTGCCTCTCGGGCGAAGGTTTCAGAATTGCTGGGTCCCTTAGGCAGCGGAACGGATCTGAGACGTCCATTTGCGGCTGTCTTCTGACAAATATTCCACGATCGGCAATAACTCGAAATGTCATCTGCTGCAACGGGCCAATAAAAATATTTATAAATTTTCTGAGCGACTTAGTTTGGATAAAGTGTCCAGAGAATAAACTGTCATGAGCAGTCTTTAAGATGAGGGGGACAGGGGAGTGGGGAATGCATAATACATGTCCTTTTTGATTTTTCGCGAATTACTCATTTATAAAGCTGTTAAACTCTGAATCGCAGGGGTATTCAAAGGGGACTACCTCGGCCCAGCCGGTAAAGTACGCACACGTAATGAAACATTTCACGTTGGGTAACCGGTTTGCACGCCCGAGGTAATCATGTACTACCGCAAATTTGTCATCGTTCGGAGCTACCGGGAAAAGTAGCTTGTCCGACACCACTATACAGCCACACCCTGCATCTCCGACAAGGGTGGAGACTCGGCAGCCGTTTACTGCTCCGATCTCAAACTAGAAGAGTCCAAAGGGGCTTTTTTCAAACAAGAAATTAACATGGTGGCCAGCGGCAGTAGAGGCAGATGGAGAGGAAGACAGTTCAGTTTTCGACGGTGGTGGGGCTGGGGTAGAACTAATTTGGTGTACTTGGTTGCGAGAACTGCTGTGAATTGAGAGTTCTAAGAGCAGTTGGTGCTCACATGACCTTTAATACCGCAAGAGAAACCCAAGCCTTTAGCCTTATAACCACTTAAAAAAAGGAAAGAAAACCTTTAAAAGCCCATTTAAAAGGCCCTTTAAAGACCTCACACCTGATACCAGTTTTTATAATATGTATATATATATATATATATATATATATTATATTTAGACGGAATGAGCGGTGAAGGTCAATTGAGTGAACTTTATTCGTCTCCCAGCAGCTGCAGATGAGGGGAGAGATAAAGGAACGTGGTTCCAAATAAAGTACGTGGAAGAATTTATCTACAGAATTGAGTGCAATTGGCCGTTAGTATAATAAAGAAGACTGTGGGACTCTGTTGCTATGGAAAGCCTGGTACCAAAATAATTACAATAGGTACACGATATATAAAAATGGAAAAGATTGCAAACCTATACTTAATGTTTACAGGGAGTGAATAGATAGGCTTAAACGTAAGGCCATAAGTGGCTGCTCTGGGGTTAATGTATGAAAATAAACTTTACTGGTTTACTCGTCATGAAATCACAATGGAGTCACTGTAGTCTAGCTTGGGGGTTGAGGCTCTATGAGACGACGCAATGGGATGGGTGATTGAACGAGTAAATCGTAATCGATGGAGTGAATTAGAAGGAGTACATTCGCCAGGCGATGTTAGAACCGAATCCGAGCATAACTAATTGACTGGGGTTAAATTGCTTCGGTGAGAATTCTTGTATTCGAGCTTGAGAAGGAGGAACGGAGCTGAATCAAGAAAACGACGTGTCTCGTGCAGAAAGGCGGGCCTATACTGCATTTCCCCTGCTGTGTCTAGCATTATATATAGGCCGGCCGGAAGCGAAAATGCCTCAGGCCAAAGAGGGACATCTTCTTAACCAAATACTTCACCAGGAGATAGGGATGAACTCCAGCGGGGTTTCTTGTACAAGCCTGGAGTTGCGGGCAGCGTCTTCTTGTGCCCACGCGCTTTGAATTTTTGCTCCTGCCTTATCAGCGGAAGCGGCTCGATTCTCTCACGGTTCTCCCGACTTTGTTCTGCATTGCTCGACCTCGGGATTGGCCTCATGGAGTTATTACTCTCTATTCCTGACAGTTACAGTCACTTTTTTAGGGTTGAATTGTAGCCATGGCTGAAATGCCAAATGAAGTATAAAGGTGGGTACTAATTGACCACCAGCTTATCGTCATACCTTAACTGTGTCATACCTGTTTCAACTTTAATCCTCACTCCCGTTTCTAAGAAAGAACAGACTATTTTAAAATTCTCTAAAGAATTATATATGAATATGATAAATTCTTAAACTCTGGTGTTGTTTACTATAAATAGATCATCCCCAAAACATCTTGCCAATGAATTTTGAATAAGAAAAAATTGTTTTTCAAATTGAGACTTGAATTATATTTTCTTGAACTAAACGGGAGACGTTATATTTTAGAGACGATTCGCCATCAGACAGATAAATCTCAAGAAGAACATAGCGTTAAATTGATTATATACGAAACCAACGAAGGGAGGCTATATATTTATATTGCAAGGCTCGGCAATGTCTGATGTTTAGTTTATTTATTTAAGAAAAAAAACACGATCTGTTGTTAGTTTAAAAAATACTTAAAATTAAAGAATTTATATGTAGAGAAATATGAACTATATAATATGATAAGTATAGATTTTAAATCATGGCTCATGAGTGTAAAGGGGCTATAAAAATTATACAGACCATTTATTTTTTTTAACTTCTTCCGTATTCAATGTTGGAGGAGCAAGGAGCAAGATGAGAACCCTGGTAGTTATTTGACCAGTAGGAGGATTCACTCCATTTCATTGGCCAACCTTAAGTAGAAAATTATTAGATTCAAGAAAGTTTTTAAGACCTCTTCTTCTATTTTGGTTCCAGCTAACCACACAATTTTTTGCAAATGCCGAATATTTGTATAAATGGTGAGCTCAAAATATAGTTGCATTTTTAGCCGGAATAGCCCCAAATTGGTTTTAGGCATAAGCTTGGGGCATAAGAAAGAAAGGGGATGATTTAGCCATCCCTCCAAAAGGAGAAGTGGTTTAATTGCTAAAACTCAATGTAGGGCAAGTTCACGAAGCTAGTTTAGTAAATATTGAGAGGGGAGGGGATGAAGATACAAAGCAAACCTTGGCAATTTTTCGTTGTTAAAAAACAGTGTAATATTATAGTCAACCGCTGAAATCATACTCTAGTCTGTTATTTTCCTCTGCTCGTGACGGACTCACTCCCATCAATTCTCTCGTAAGAAGCAAAATATGCTTTTAAACTAAGAAGCTGAGTGCAGCATTTGTGCTGAAAATCTTAATTGGTTCGAATATGCAAAAAAGCTAAGTTAGGTTAGGTTAGCTTCTTTCATAACCTGAGAGATGATGTTTATTTGCAAAATTTTGTAGGGTGGTTTTAATAGAGCAAAATTAGAGGGTGGGGAAAATTGATCAAAGAAAAGATACTTTTCTAAGCCATCTTAGTTATTATGAGACTGACCAGTCTCCAAATCCTATCCACGTTCATATATGAGAGCAATTTTTCCCTCCTCTCATCTGAAGCATAAATATGGTTACATTTACATAATAGTCAACAACGCTGTCGTTATATACTTATTTTCTGAACAAAGGAAAGGTTGTATTAATAAATTAAATCATAAATATGTTTATTATTGTCAGTATAATTTCTAGAGGCAAAACTCAACCTTTGTGATATAAAATGAGCTGCAAATATGAAGCGGATTTAAAACAAACCTTGGGCTCTAAAGACTTAATGAATTTGGTGACAAATTTTTTTTCAACATACAGTAAAAGTGCAGTTATGTATTATTATCATTATTACTAATGTAATCTGTGTCATAGTTTATGATTGTCTAGGCCATTACACTTCATCATATGAGAGGTTTGTCAACCAATAATTGGAAATGTTTCACCCGTTGTGGTAAATCTCGTGAATGTTGTAGCTTCCGAAGTCCATCTCCATTTGCCAGGGTGTCAATAATCTTCGTGGGTGACATGCATCTTAGAAATAAATTAATAAATAACCCTTTAGGAAGGCGTGACGTAAATAGCCTTATAATTATTCTCCTTTGTATTGTCCGGTAGAGAATTGTATATATGTAAGTGAAAATGTACATAATCCAAGTAATAAATTTAATCTAATATGTTAATATCATATTATTATGTCTGCATATCCCTTGATTTTAAGTTTAAATTTTGGATATTTTCTAACCCAACTTTCACCGAGATTAGTGACTATAGAGCGATGAATTGTAAATGAGCTAAGGGTAATTACTCTCTTTAACCAAGGAGGCTGGTCTCAATTTGGCACCTGCCTTGGAAATTAGCTTAATTTCTTTAATTTTAGGGGGCAAACACTTTTTGATTATTTTGAATAGTTAATCATTATCAAATGGGCTAATGGACTAGTTGTCAAATGGACTAATTTTTATGACTTCTACAATAATTATTAATAACCTTGACATTGCTAATGCCAAAATCTTGCTTACATTATGAGCCAAACTAAACGTCTCGTGCTTAAACTTTTGGGCACTTTTACACTCTTATGTTAGTCGAGGTTTACTGGTGAGTAAAAGCTAATTAGGGACTCAAACATGTACTCTAGTAATCCTAGGTGCATGCAGTTTTCGAGCTAGGTGAGCTCCATAATAATTCTTAGAATATGAATGCCATTTAGGTAGCCTAAAATCCATTGACGTTGACCTGAACAGTGTGTGTTTTTTCATTAGTATATTGCTTATGAGAAAACTCCCTTCTAAATTAAGAACTAGATAAATAAGTCAATAAAAGAAAAGTGTTTATTGCAATATTGACCATTTCCGTGACGCTTTAGCTTTAAATACATGTTATATCAAACTTGTGTAGACAACCTCCCAAGAAACGTAGATTGACCAAGAGCAAAGGCGCACGTTTCTGTTTTTCTAATATATCGAGAAGTGCTTGCTTATGTTAATGAACGAAAACTGATGAAAAAATATCCAAGTGTGAAACCTACATGTAATTATTTCGTGTCCCTAATGCTCGATATGCGATGAATCTCTTACGGTTTAAGGTTGTTCAAGTTATCCAGGACTTGATCAGAATTTCAATGGTGCCAACTCTAAGTTTTTGTAGTAATCGTTAAAATTCTCACCACAAAAAGAGATTACCTTACAAACTATATTTGTTCCTCCTCTAATAGTAAGCATTAATCTATCTTATGTTTCTATTCTGTCAACAAACGAAAGGAAAGGAGAGGAAAATGAATAAAGGTTTCGACATTCAATTTTAATTCTAGTGTTGTTTAGCTGTTTCGCAGGAGGAAATAATTGGTTCAGATTTTGTAAGACGAAAATAGTATTATTTGGACAATAATATTAGAGAATATTCATAAAAGGATTTAGTAAAAAATATAATGAGTTGAAAATTTGTGCAGGTGTGTTTGGTAGGAAAGGGCAGTTAAACAGCAAGAGGAAATATAATTTATTATCATCAAAAAGTGGGGGAGGCGTGTTTGTTAGGAAATGGCAGTTAAACAGTAAGAGGAAATATAATTTATTATCATCAATGGCCATAAACCTAATACTCTTAAGGTGCCCGTGATAGAAAGTTTACCAAGTAGTATCCATATGCTGGTTTAAAGAAAGACAAAATTAAACTTATGAAACTAAACATGAACCTCGCAGATCCTTCTGGAGTCGATGTATTTAATGGTATTTCTATTTTTGTAGTTATTGATTAGGTTGGATCGATTTTACATTTTTTTAGACTGCCATGTCCTAATAGAGACAAAAACTTGCACATGCATGAGAAAATAGCCTCTGCTGAAAAATCTGCTCCCGGCAGAGCAATGAAAGTCATAATTAGTATTCAAAAACGTATTTTTCTTGTAATTTTCAAAATATTTCAATATGCATCAAAATTGTTCCTAATAACTATAAAATCGATAAAAAGCACCTCACCGGCTCATTTTTCCATGCGCGTTTGGGTACCTTAATATCTTTGTCATCCGGTATGGCAATAATGTAACGTGTAGTGCTCACTGCGAAGTTTCCTCACTTGCCTTTTTACAGCATTTAAGGCAGGTGTGTACTGTGTGTGTATTCTGCAACTGGGTCCTCGAGTCAACAGTGTGTGTGTGTGTGGCTCCTCAGTGTGTTAAATCTCTGCTCATATCTTTGTTTGTTTTTCTGATAACTTTATTTTCGGTTATATTGTTTAACAGCTAAATACATTAGTATTTAATCTCTACAGGATGGCTACCACTAAAACTAGAAGGTCGGTTACGTGTCAGATATTTGGTGCTAGGCAAGATTTAAATTTACGATGTTTTCCCGCATCTGAAGATGTGATGCAATACTACCATCAAGTGAAAACTGAGTTTGGATCATCAACGAAGGAGCCTACATTTAAAGACATTGACGCTGTGGTGACGAAAAAACTGGAATACTTGTGGAAATTAGCTTCTATTTCAACAGTTTCGACAGCACAAATAAGTAAAATGTTGAGAAGCTATTGTGATAAAATGTCTAACATCATCAAATCACTGAACTCTAAAAAGAAGAACAAATCGTTACAGATAAACCTTGAGGCCTTCAAGAAATCAAGTAAGAACATCTTATTTGACATATCGGCTTGTAAATGCCCTGATTTGAAAAAATGCAGCTGCCCTCCTGAAGGACAAGTACCATTGACAGAGCAACAGTTTTTTCTCGACCAAAGAAGTCAACGCAAAATAGCAATAGGATCTTTAGATGCTGAAACAACAAATATAAACAAGCAGACTCTTTCAAGAAGATTGGCGATATTAAAACAAGAAAGAATAGCAGAACATCAAGAAACGTCGACTAGTAAACAACAAGAAACTTCTCAAGAACAACCTTCTTCAATACTGACAGCCTCTAGTGAAACTGAGGATGCATCTACAGAATCATCGTCATCGTTAGAACTAACACCGATACATAGATATCAAATGAATAAAAACAATAATTAAACTCCAGGCACTTGCTGAAGTTTGTGATCATACGGGTGTCTCAGACAGAGCTACTTCATTTATTGCTTCTTCGATGTTAGAAGATGTTGGCTTAAAACGAAAAGATGATGTCCGTTCAATGATTGATAGAAATTAGATAAGAAGAGCCAGAAAAAAGAGTTCGTTCTGAGCATCAGCAGGAAGACAAGATCACCCTACCGTTACACGGCATTTTCTTTGACGGACGAAAAGATCAAACAACAACACAAGAAGAAATAGACCATGTGAAGCATATAAGAACTGTGGTAGAAGAGCATATAGTTTTAGTTCAAGAACCAGAATCCCAGTACATGGGACATTTCACTCCTGCATTAGGTTCTGCCACTGCAATATCTCAGGTATCATTAACTTTCTAGAGACTGACAAAATTAACACGGGCGACATTGTGGCTATAGGTTGTGATGGTACTGGAGTAAATACGGGATGAAAGGGTAGTGGAGCCATTCGTATAATTGAAATAATACTACAAAGGCCAGTTCAGTGGATCATATGCTTGTTACACGATAATGAATTATCACTGCGACATATCATTGAAGACTTGGACGGCAAAACAACTGGGTCAGTGGGCATAACTGGAACACTTGGGAAACAACTGAATGACTGCGAAAAACTGACAATTATAGAATTTGATGCCATTTCATCTCCTAACATTGACATAGATGATCCGAGTTGAACAATGATCGAAAGTATTTGTTAGACATCTACAGAGCAGTGTCTAGTGGTAGCTGCTCTTCAGCTCTCGCTGCTCGAAATCCAGGTAAGATGGCGCATTTCAAGTGGCTGACAACAGCGAATAGATTTTTGCGCCTCTATGTTTCAACCAGTAAACCATCCAGCACGTTAAACGAAATTATGCGATTTATTAAGATAGTTTACGCACTAATTTAGTTTAAGATAAAGAAAAACTCCAGTTTCACTGAGGGCGCTAAACTTTTCTAGAAATGATGCGTTTCTCTCAGACCATGCCTCAAAGATATAAGACAATTGCCAACAAAGTCCTCCATAGAAATTCTTTCTTTGCTCGCCCAAGAAATATTTTCCTCACCATGCTACATGACCAAGAGCAACACATACGACAATTGGGGTGGAGAACAATATTAAATGCACGATCAAAACAATCATCAGTAGGGGAAATTCGAGTCTTCGCCATACCTAAGCTGCGCTACGATAGTAAAAACAATTAATAAATGATCAACTAGCAAACAGCTGAAGTGACCGAACCCCCCATTACACGAACAATACCCGATACTCAAATAAATAAGTTTATTGTGACGGGAGACAAGCCTGATGGACTGATTCCACTATTACCTTGTCATACTCAAGCGGTCGAGAGACTTATCAAGTTAGTAACCCAGGCTTCTGCCAGTGTAAGTGGAATAGGAGACAGGGGCGGATTCATCTGCTCCCGTCTTTACTCTCGACATGCAGCCAAAGGAAGGGTGGTTGGGGCTCGATAGGGTGGAACTCGACGTGGTGAGTTGTAAGTTGCTAATTATATAAAATTAGAAAGCAAAGAGCTGTACTTACTACTTATCGTACTTATTACATAATGTGAGGTGTTTTTCATCGACTTTATAGTTATTAGGAACAATTTGGATGCATATTGAAATATTTTGAAAATTATAAGAAAAATACCTTTTAGACTACTAATTATGATTTTCCTTGCTCTGCCGAGGTTGGGGCTAGACAACTAAGATTTTGCAGAGGCTATTTTCTCATGCATACGCAAGTTTTTGTCTCTATTAGAATATGGAAATCGAAAAAAATGTAAATCGATCCACATTAGTGTTGATATATATCTATTTCAAAGTCATCAATAGAATGAATCAGGAAAATGGAGTCAGGTTTCTATAAAGATTGGTTCGAATAATGCCATTGGGTAAATTACCTAACGATGTAAACTATTCTAAAACAGTGTTGCCGTGAGAAAGAATCAATAGTTAAATTATATGAATTTAAGGGGTACAACTAGTTCAAATACATCACTGTGACTTTTATGAAATCCAAGTACGAGATTATCAACATCGCAGTTGCCCTCCTTTTGCTGCAATACCACAATATTAGATAAAAAACAAACCATCACTAGCAGCTTGGACCAAGTGGTCAGTATGTAATGAAAGACCGGAATCGCTCCAGCATTTCAACTCAACGAATTGTCTAAAACCTTGCCTAGGTTTAGGCGGTTACCAAGCACCCAAAAAGGAGAGAAAGAGACAGCCCGTTAGTGAAAGAATACTTGAAGACTTCTTCAAAGTTGATCCCCTGGAATTTTTCAATATCGAAACCAATGATGTTCTGAATATAATTTTCAAAAAAGATGCAAAATTCCTACAGATGCAACAGGAAAATTTTAAATCTTGCAGTACAGGAGGCTTTCATAAAGAAACAACAACATGAAGGGAGAGAAAACCAAAGGATGAAGCAAAGCAACGAGAAGTAGAAAAAGGAAATTCATCAATAATTGTTTCCTCGTCTTCAGCCTCCTCTACAAAAGATGAAAAGGAAAATCATATATCCGTTTGAAGTAACTAGTTGCCTGAAACCTTGTATTTTTGCGCCCCAAGAAGGTTGAACTCAATAAAGTTTTTTGTCTCCATAAGTAATTGGGGCAGCTAATCGCGCGGAACTTTTGTACCTCCATGCTACTTATGTAACTGAGGCTCAAATATTCAAATTCCAATTCCAATTCAAATCTTTATTGATTAAAAACATTACAAGAAATGTTATACAAAGTTACAATGTTACAGGAATATATAGGTGACGCTTTTAATCAATCCCATGAGTAGCAGAGCTATTGACCTGTCTGGCTTCGATTAGTTTCGGAGATCAATTCGTGGCTACAGACAACATCGCTATAACCAGCAACTAAACATAACATTGACTAATTTTCTCCGGATGATTAAGTTTTTCTAGTTTGGGATGAGGGGCCTCTACTTGATAAATGGTAAAATTTTAAATCGGATAGCAATTCAAATAAAATTCAATAAACAAGAGAAATTGCTCATTACCCTAAAGATTGAGCAGGAACTAAGTAGGCAAAAGAATAGGCATGCTGTCGAACTATGAGAGGAATGTCTGTGAACAACGTTACCAACACAGGGTTGCGAAGCGTAGCCTGTGCCAGGATTGAACAAGCATTAGAATATGAACCTTTTGTATTGTATGTCTACATTATGTTCTTGAATCATTTATGTTGGCTTTGCTTTAACCATTGTACCAACGAAAATTATTGAAACAAACTTTGTTAAACGATTTCCAAACGATAGCTTGCTTTTTCCCAGAAAACATTTATGTTAGTACCAGAAAACATTTTTGATGACTCTCAACTTAGGTATATGTGAAAATATGTGCTTGCCTACTTTCATATTGCACTTAAGGCAAGCCAACCTCCAGACCGATGCAAGGCTTTCCTTAAGTGCCCTTTCCCTTTCTTGGGGAAAACTGAGATAAATACTCATACAAACTATTGGTTTTACACGCAACGTCATATGGTAGGCAAACAGGATTTATGTTCTCAAAGTTTACCTCTTTCAACATCATTTTAGGCTCTCCATACATGTAAGAAAGAAACTTAACTCAACTCTCTCAATTTATCTGTCTAATTTACATCATGTACGAGCATAAAGCCTCAATGGGGACACAAGCTCCTTCCAATGATTTGTGTGTGGTATGGTCTTGAGAATTATCCCCCACAGAGCAACTGGAGGAGTGGCGATGAGAATTTTAACCCGTGATCTATGACATTTGTTAAATACTTTAATTGCAATTGCCTTCCTAAATAGCAGGATTAATGCCGATACAAAAAGAAAATCGTTGAAAATTCTCCAACGCCTCCAAAATGATGGTGCAGGCAAATAGTCATGAGAGGTGACAATGATGTGGCGTCGATTGTCATAAAGCTCTCATCTTATGATGCCTTAAAAGTTAATAAAAAGTAAGGGTTGCTCCCTTCTATTTACAAGTATGGCATAAAATGACGAACATTACCGGGAATTTAGAGACGTGCATTAAAGATAAAGGTCATCAATTACGAATCGAACAACGAGATCGAAAAGAGAAAGAAGTATGACGAAAAAAAGGAGATGCTCCTTCTGATGCTAATCTATGGTCTAGCTGAAAACTTCGAGTATCTACGTCTATTTCCCATTCCAGATATAATGTGGGGCAACACCTAATCGGATTATTCGAATCACGTTGATAGCCCCAGTTTTTCAGGGTGCCTACCGAGTATCATCACTTTGTTTATCACCTCTTCCACCTCCTCATGTTTCCTATAGACGACCTATAATAAACAAAATGTTCATAAGCATGAAAATCAGATCCAGAGTACTTCGGAACCCAAAGATATCATCGCGAAGAGTAGAAAATATACAAAGTATAATTCGGCCGACGACACTATATTACCGGTGCATGCTTCCCTCCATTCCCAGCTGTAGTGTAAATAGGAGCATAATTTTCCGTTTTTGCAAAAGACTATAATGGTGTTCTCCAGGTTAAGGTGAAATCGTCACAAAAACTTTAGGTACCCCTATGTGCGTGATGGGATAACACAATACAAATTAAGTTGTACCCGTAGAGGGCTCAAAACCTTTATTCGAGCCTTTCAGCGATTTTCCTCTAGGCTCTTAGATTCTAAGACGATATACTGTAATCACAATGATACTACGTCCAATTTTGTTGGAAAATAAAATATTTCCAACAAACTCAAAGTGTACATAATTTTTATTATTACAATTGTAATATGTCTCATATTCAATTTGTATCTAATTAATAACACCTCTTCATTTGTCAGCTACCCAGTGACTATCTATCTTGAAAGGTGCCAATGACCCCATTGGTTGACTTAGACCTTAATGTGTATAAATAAAAAAATAGGTTAAAACGCGCGCCTTTTTAGCCTTTGGCTGATTATGTAGGCTCCATTTGCTGGTTTTGTTAAGTTCTATTTATTGAGCAGCATGGAACTGTATACAAGTTAAAGTGTCTAAAATACTAAAATATAATTAATATAAGTTTTAAATCTCATACTGTATATCACTCTCTAAATAAACTAATAGGTTTTGTTAGAAGTTTTGGTGTTTGATAATTCCACTTTACCGATATTAGTGTGAGACCCTGGTAGAGTTTAGGGTGCTTTTATTTCTTATTGGTTATTAGGGGATGTAAATCCACTTTGCATATCAATATTCGTAATTCTGTATTTGATCAAATTGAAAGATAAAGTAGTGATCAACTATCATTTTTGACAACTTATTCGAAATATGGAAAATAATTACATTTTTAACTCAAATCCCCGAGCATTATTTCAACACAATTTAGTTCAAAAGAAGAGAATTTTGATCTTGGCAACAGTTGCAACATATAATTTATATATATTAAATATAAAAGCACGTAAAGCATTGCTTTAAATATGTACAATCCACGAAAGTTTAATAGTTTAGTGGTAGAGCAAACCATTGGTAAGAAAGAGGCTCTGGGTATACCTTCGGAAATAGAATTTTAAATATTTTTTAAACTTTTTTCCTGTCTTGTTAAGTAGGAGCGGATAAACTTTGGTGAGGCCTTATAATTTTAGATAATTCAGAGACGCACTATTTTGCCTTAAATAATTCATACGTGAGCCTTCTGTGGCACTGGATACCTTTAAATTAAATGTTAGCCTCTATGCTCCTATGCGAGTGTGGACCACAGGTGAAGTGCAAAAGAACTGTAGCCATTAATTTGGCATGCCATTCTGTAAATCACTCATCAGAATTCATGTAGCGTATCATTTTCTTGAGTGTGTCTCAGTGGTAACTCCCGTGTTTTTTCATTCGAGAAAGTGGTGACACTAAACCCAGTGGAGCATGATGATTTTACATTATTTGCGAAGCATGGTATTATGCTATATCGAACTCCATGATTTAGTTTCATTTGCATTGTTATAGCAAGTTAAGCGAGTAACTTGTTGATGACAATACAATAATTCGTTTCATCTTAGTGCCAGTGAAAAAAGAAAAAATGACGTTAGGTTGTAGTTCCTCATTGCAAGGTAGATTAGGATCTACAACAGAATGGGTGTCATATAAATCATATGAAGTATTTAGATGGACACGCACACAATTATGCACATGCAATTAAACTACTTAAATTGTGTAACATTTTGTGATGTAGATGACAGTATGTGGCATTTGATCATGTAAATGGTAATATGTATCATTTGGTCATATAAATAAGAATAGGTACTTTTCTTGTAAGGGCTATAGGCAAAATGAATTCGAGAAGCTTTCACGTGCTTACACATTCACAAGCATATACACGCGGTCACACGCAGAAAAGACGTTTCTCGCGCTATATTTCTGGGAGGCGCCGAAGTAGCTGTGCAAACATATTTATCAAGACACACCAAGCTGATAACAAGGTCAACGCTCATTTTGTTTACTCTCACAGACACATGAAACACAAAATCTTATTGTCGAAACTTAAATATGTCCCCAAGACACTGGGCTACGCCCATATTTTCGACACATTAAATACCATTTGGAGTAGACTCCCAGGGCAAAACACAAACAGGCAGTGAGAGTAAACAGATAAGGAACAGCCGGCAGTAAGAAAATAAACTGTTTTGACGAAGCGTTGACAAATGTAGACTCAAACATTAGTAAGAGAGCCTCAAAATGCCCGACACACGCTCAATCGAATTCATTGGTCATTGGTCCCATTGCTACCGAGTCTTCGCCCAATAAAGACTCCTTCAATCCGCCTTCATGGATTTCCTTTTCCTATAGGTACTCAAACGGTCGTCTTACCCAGCTTGCATCGTTAAAATCAAACGAGAGGATAATTTTCCCCAATTAGAGTCAGCCCAAGGTTAGTGCTCTGTACATAATCACCCTAAAACGCGCTAGATTGATTGAAGAAGTTCCTACCCTGTAACAGGACCATAACTTCTTCTATAACCGGCAAACTTGCGTTACCCCCCCCCACCTCTAAAATTTCCAAGTGTCGCAATCTCCAACTTAATAATGGATTGCTCAACCAACAAAGACATTATTAAACAATTTTTAGTTCAAGATCCTCTCAGTATGAAAAACATATCAAGAATATACAAGAATGTAAAAAGGACGTTTGGAATTCGTAACTTATGAAATTTAAGTGGAGAAAAAATAAGCAGTGCTCTTTTCATACATTCTGGCAGGCAATTTGCTCTTAATATAATTCCGATAATGTATTTTCAAGTCATTTTTCTCTTATTAGTGTTATCGTATGTTATTTTTTGTTTTGTTAAATAAAGGATTAGAAATATTTTGTTCGATTGATAAACAGATATGCTGGAAATTATGAAGAATATAGCTACGGAAATTCGGTTTATTTATTTAATACATAATGCTCTGCGTAAGCTCGCCACTGCATACATGGGATTTGTCTCAAGCAAGAGTAATTGTGAATGAATATCTTGAATAAATATTATTTATCTGGCAAATGTTTGGATGCAATCAGGTAGATGATATCTCTCAAGATAGTTTATCCTTTTAGTTTACCTTTAACCCGTCTTTTGGTATGTTTCATCAGGGCCATAACATTTATGGCGTCATTAACTAATACCCAATGTGACCTCGCGTAACCCCATGAGGCTTTTTTACATTTGCGAACGAGGACACTGTCATGTTTATTCAAGAACATGACAACAATTGATCTGTCACAGCAAACCAATTCAACCTTCCACAAAGTGCCATAGCGCAGCTTTAGCAAGCAAATTCTGGCCTTACCACATAACGAATCTTCCCCTACCACCAAGTGATCGATCCTGTATACCAGAAATTCCAATTAATCCCACCTTGAGAACCAGAGCCCTCCTATATGTCCCCTACTTAGAAATATAGCTTAACAAAAAGCAAATCCGTGATGACCCTTATAATTAATATATATATATATATATATATATATATATATATATATATATATATATATATATATATATTGATTAGGGCTTCTCCTGTTTAGCTTTAATTAAGTTTACAGGATGAAGTAAAGGACGTAAAACGTGAAGTTCATTTAGTTTGTGATATGTATACCGTTTCGGGTAAAAGTTTCACCCATCCTTCGGTCCTGGAAAATTGCAAAAATTCATAAAATGAGATATTATACGTTGAAAAATTTAAGCAATTAAAATTATGGATGTAGTAGATGAATCGTAGACTTAATATGGGGGGAGGGAATGTAGGGCTATACAGGTTACAAGATTGTTATATAAAAGGTAGAGAATCCAATTACTAAAAGAAATTTAACAATAATAAATGGAGAAAACACTGGTTACATTTCAGGGAAAACACTAAACTTTTGCAAACGGCTGTTGGAAGAAGACTGGTGGGAAAGCGCAAGGGGTGTAAGAAGAAAGGACAATTTAGGGGATTGGTTTATATTTTACAGAAGAAGTAGTGTGTGGGAAGCGGAGTCAGAATTTAGAGTGGGAAAAAAATTCTAAACATGGATTCTTAAATTCTGAAGAATACTTGATCATGGATGGTTTTTAAGATTTTAAAATCATCTAAGGATACATCAGTGCCAGAAATGGGCGAAACCTTTACTCGAAACGTTGTAGATATCACAAACTAAATGAACTTCTCGTTTCACGTCCTTTCCTTAATCTTTCAAACTATATATATATATATATATATATATATATATATATATATATGCGGTTAGGTAAGGGTAATAATAAGACTTCTTTAATCCGCTAGAGATTTCTCCGTGACCTCCTCAACCCTCTTCAGGAACGTTACATATATAATATATGACAAGGCAACCATAAATTTCTCTAAAAAGAGAAATTTCAAGAAGCCTTTTGTATAAGCTAACGCTCAACTTCAAGAGAAAACTGAGAAAATGTGTAATTTACCTGTGGATATTCGCCCCTTTTTATTTTTTTGGATAAATTGACAATAACGTTCTAGTCAATTTGGTTAGGTAAGGGTAAGAATATAAATTCCTTAATCCACTTGAGAAGTCTCCTGGAGTTACTCCACCTTCCTCAGGAGCCTTACATATACGACAAGGCAACCATCTATTTTCTTACAAAGAGAAATTTTAAGAAGCCTTTTGTATACGCTAACGTTTAACTTCGATAGAAAACGGAGAATGGGCGAAGATAAACGGGTAAAATTCACATTTTGTTATTGCATTAAGTGCCCATAAAGCCTAGATGATGCCTAAACTATCAGTATCATTTCAACAGAGGAACTTAATATTAAGTTTTCATCTGTAAAAGATATTAAATTAAATATGGTAATTCTAATGGTCGAATCTTTTTGCCCTTTCCTATTCACTGTATTTCTTAACTAACGAGGGTTTGAGGATACGATTCTTATCTTCAAGTGATTTTCGCGAGGTATTTACTTCTTCAACACTCCCTTCTTCTCGATCTGTTGCCCTTTGATTGGGGAAAATAAAATTAACAATATTGGAAATAAATAAAATAGTACTTTCGAATGTAACCGCTTTTTTGGTTGGCGTCTTTTAATTTATATTTCATCTGTTTTAAAGCCAAATGTGTTTTTGGTAAGAGCGTTTCCAAACTTGAGGAGGCCGACCATGATATTGGAGGAATTATTAAGATAACAGGTATGATTGCACGAGAGATAACCATAATTCTAACAATGTCAACCAAGGTTTAGGGTCGCAATCTATTTCCAAAGATGTTGGGTATGTAAAATTTAAGAGACTCTTTTCAGTTGGATAATAAAATTTGGGGAATTTATCCTTCCTCCCACTATATAGATACCAAATTGATCTAATCTTTAATTGATAAAGAGATATCGACTCAAAATGATTACGATCTTGAAATCAAAATGCAAATAATACCTTTTCCTTGGATGAAAAAGTCTCTTGCACAACTTTTCCACATCCAAAAGCGTATCAATTTCGGAGAATATAAATGACCCGCCCAAGGAATTCCTCTTTATTCGAAACTCCTACAATCTCTATGAGTTGTATTTCTTTTTTTGGCACAACAATCCATTCAAATTTCTCTACATTTTTGTTAGAATTTGAAAATGGTTTCAGGTCCACGAGAAATATTTCATATTCTAGCACGCTCGCTTATCAAGAGTTGGGTTAGGGTAAGCAGCTCGATAACTCTTTCGGGAATTACACAGTCACACTAAAATTACTCAATGCAGAATTTCTAGATACAAACGCAGTAATTCACACTTAATTGTCTCAAATTCTTAATTCCAAGCCAATCCAGGGTTCGAACACCAGTAAAATTTTACTCTCGCTTAAAAATATCCGTTTTATTTTTATGATTTCCAGGGTTTTGAAGCAAACTTATTTAGGGAGGAAGCTGGAAACTTTGTTCTCTCTCATATCATTTACAGCAAACAGCCTCAATATTCAAAGAGAGTAGAATTTTTTAAGCGACACTAATTACCATTATCTTGGCGATATATTTGGTAGAATGCAAAACTAAGCTTTTCCATGGGCCATAACAAGAAAAGTTTCCTCAAAGGGACTCACAAGCCTCTTTCTATCCTACAGCTTTCAAACCAATTTCAACTCTTATATCCAAAGCAAGTGAACCCTTCTCTCCAAACAACCATTGCCATTCAAAATTTCAAAACTTGTTATTTCAAATCCCATCGAAGGAAGGATAGTAAATTTAAGGGTAATTTAAAATTTAACACATTAATGTTGAGCTCCTCGACTAATGGCCAGAATACAAACTTTCACAACGTCAATTTTAATTATAATCGAACTTCAAAATCTAATCATTCTTAAAAATACAAAAATTAAATTATAATTGTATATCAAACTTCTAACTCAAATCTAACTCTTAATAAAAAAAATCCATGTCCCATTTCAAATCAAAGTTAAATTCAAATTCTCCCATAGCATAATCGTCGAAAAGACGTTTAGCCTAATTATCAAACAAGCCATAACCAAAAACAACAAATCAACCAAAATCAACCCCAAAATAAAGCATTTTACGCCATTGGAAGAAGGCTCGCGTCCCTTTGGTGCCAAAACTTAGAACCAACACCCAATAAATAGATAAAGTGGAGGAGACTTGACTTTTTCACAAGTTCATATATGTCACAATCAGGTGTGCAAAGACCGGTTCCGAGTATATGAGGCATGGCGTAGCTACACTGCTGGTCATGGTACTAAGACCAGCGCGAAGATCTTCCAGAATTTTCCGGTCAGTCGGAAAGACCACGCCTTTGTTGCAGTAAGTTGCGTAGGGTGCACCATAAAATAGCTTACATGCACCTCTCAAGTGTGCTGACATGATTCCTATAATGTAGTCAGTATGGGGATGTATGAAACCCCTGGCTGATCGCTCAGTTCTTGAGGATTTTGGGGCACCAGCATCTGGCGATCATTTACCGAAATCCCTAAATGTCTGGAAATCCAGCAGGAAACCATCTCGATATCCATTCTGATTGGTGCAGCAGTGGCGCCACGGATACCGTGTACCAGGCGCTGCAAAAATTACATTAGCTAAAGAGCAATTTAGGTACTCTGTGCGTCCTTTTAAATTACAAATTCTTCTCCAAACCGAGCACACCGCGTAATCTCTTGTACCGAGCGTTGTATTGCAAACAGCTCGGCTGTTAAAATTCACGGCAACTTCAAACAGAGGAGAAATGGCCCTGAAACCGATTTTCTCTTCAGATTTGGATCCATCCGTGTATGATGAATGGCACAGGCCAAGCAGGATACGACGGTGAATAATTAAAATAATTTCAAGGAAATAATCCCTGTGCCATTGAGGCTGTTTCAAAAGAGAAGTGGGGACAAATGGTCAGACGTAGTAACATCCAATGTGGAGTCCTGAGCTGAACTAGATGAGCTACTAGCTCGAGATCTATATAGAACTCTTGCAGGAGTAGCCTTGATATAAAGCCAAAATAATTAGACCGTCCATTAGAGGCATCGGTCTAAAACAAAAACAATTAAACCGTGCGACTCCCATATCCACGCGAGACCCCTTTAGGAGTAACTCTGGGTCTGATTGGAGCTAGGGGACGCCGCTATAAAACCTAAACCAGTGCGCTGCAGTGTAGCAATAGATGCGGGTCAAAGATTGTGGCAATCGACACCCTATTGTTAGCTAGTAGAGCCGTCTAGGTGAAAAGTAGTTAAAAGATCTCCTAGTAGCCGCTAAGTGACGCCGCTAATGATAAAATAAGAGGGACACTGACGACACTTCTTTGCAGGACGGCCTTCTCCTGACATTGTAGTAAAGAGAGGGCTCTTTCCACCCATAAGCAGAATCGACGATATCGCAGAAATTCAGAGCTAAAGATTGGGAAGCGTCCCCTCACCAATATCACACATCTTGTGATTCTTATCCGTATATCTATGATATATTAAAGTGCTTCTTCAGATCTTAAAACAAGATGGCGAAATCTTGTCTACAAAGGAAAGGATTCACAGAGAGCGTTTTCTAGCCGGAGCAAAGCATCTGATGTGGAGTGTAAATTAAAAAAAACATACTGTGCAGGAGACAGGTGGTCGCCACTGTAAAGGAAATAAATTAATGAAATATTTAGAAATTTCTCTATTAACATGTACATGCAAGATTTTAGAGAATTTTAGCCTAAAAAGACCATAGTAAATGATCTCTCAGTAAGCAAGTTAGCTATTAACCAGGCAGTTAGGAGTATATACTGATCCACATGTTTTTCAAGAAATAAAACACAAATACCATGCATCATTTTTCAGATGTCGGAGCATGGCTTAAGGGGTATCATCCGGACTAGCGGTGATATCTGCGCATGAAGCGAGAGAGCGGAACCCAGCTCGATCATCGTAAACAGGGTTTAAACGGGTTTTCGGCCTCTTAAGATAAGGTAAGGTAAGCAAGATAATCGAGCCCATGAAGCGAGTGCAATAAATGATGGGGGAGGGGTGTCAGTATCGATTCTAGAGAAAGCAGAAGACAGCGGTCGATGACAAATCCATCCATGACGCCGGTTCTGTTCCTGCAACCCAGTTTTCCTAGACGATGGGAGGAGGAGCAGGCATAAACTTGCATTGAATCATTTTCACATCCTCCGTCACCTCAGCAAGAGTTGATTTCCAGTTGAGGGGAGAAATGTAGGCCCAGCGAGAAGAGAAGCGTGTGTGTTTCGAAATATGACCGCCCCTAGCCCGCGCACGACGTAATTCACCTACGGTAAAATCGTTTTGGCTGGCTTATAACGAATATACGCATATCGATTCTTTCGAAAGGGTAGTTTCACACCCAGCCATCCCCTAAGGAAGCGGATGGGATGTAAAATAGCTCGTGGTTCTTGGAGCTATAGTCAGAACCACGGTGACGATGTTACTGGAGAACAACTCAACATCCTCTTTAACAGATATAAACTCCTAGACAGGGGTATAGAAATGAGTCATCTCCTGAAATACATGCCACTTGGTGTAAGAAATTAGGATACAGATGCGTTTAATAAGTATAACTTAAACAATGTAACCTTTCAAGCAAACTCCAAGGTAAAAATTATTAGAGAGAGTTGAATTTGTTTAATGAAGTTCCGTTCAATCACCCATAAATGTTTAAAATGCTTGAACAAAGTCAAAGCTAAATTAATTGTAAATGTGTTAATATACGCTTATGGCGCCAAATATTTGTGGCATATTTTAAGAAGGAATTTTGTAGGAAAACCATGGGGTACCTAAACGTTACAACTACTACAATTGGTGGTTGGAGCAGCTTTCTTAAGCTGCTCCAACCACGTCCTGTAAATAAGTATCGTGTTTAAAAGCATTTTCAGTACCTTCAGGGGCTCTCATAACAAACCAGGTTCCAAGGGTAGACTTGAATATATCTTTTTCTCTCTTCTCTCCCACTTTCGCCTTCGCTCTAATAAATCCAATATGCTAAGAGATATCACGCAATTTTATTTAAAAAAAAATTCAAAGAAACTTAATAAAAATAGGTTTTCGTTTTTCTAGTTGAGAAAGGAAAAAAATTGTCTCATATCGATATAGTTGTGTTGTATGTATTTGGCTTGGCTAGCTCTCTATTCAGGTAAATTATATCATTATACATCTCATCTCTTTAACAGAGCGAACTTTTATCTCATATTTTTTAAGTTTATTTCATGTTTATAATTTGGTTTATACAGAATGTTCGAAAATTACTGTGCAATATAAAAAAAGATTAAGTAAAATTTTAATAAAATTGAAGTTTTATATACATTATTGCAATTTCATTCTACAGTAAATGCTGGGAATGTCCTCCAAAGGAGGAAAGCCTGAATACATTTCTGTACCCGACGCTGCGTATTTTCTTATAGGTTTAATAAAACATTCACCAGACACTTTTAACCAAAGTCAAAGCGCAGTTCACGTATTGGTCTTCTCATAATAGTGTTAACGATTAAGCAGCGAATATTCTTGGTTGATCATGTGTTATGTAACGATGGTAATTAAGAGATACCGTGCCAAAAACTTGTTGCGCAATTTTTAGAAGTACAGGTGTCCAACCGTAATGCCTTGCGAAATTCATAATCAAATTTTGCTCAATGGACATTCTCGAAGACGCTCCCGAACCGGTAGGCCTTCAACCTCAGAATACAAAGTATTCGAAGTTCAGGAAATGATTCTTAAAAGTCCAAAGATGTCTATAAGACGGTTTTCCCAGCAAATCCATTTAGTAAAGATTACAGAACACGACATTTTGTGGAAGGAGATGAATTTTTTTCTATATACGGTATCTGTAGTGTGTTTTGAAAGAGCATTATCACTATTCTCGCGTTCATTACTGCAATTTGTTTCAAACCTTTCTTCGTGAGAAAGTTAAGGACATCTTTGATGTAACTTACTTCAGCGATGAAGGATGTTTTCATTTTTTGGAAATGATGAAAAGCCAGAAGACTCGTCTATGGAGAACTGGAAACTCTATTGAACTCAACAAAAT
The DNA here is from genome assembly GCA_963969495.1 of Ceratothoa steindachneri. Classification (NCBI taxonomy): domain Eukaryota; kingdom Metazoa; phylum Arthropoda; class Malacostraca; order Isopoda; family Cymothoidae; genus Ceratothoa; species Ceratothoa steindachneri. The sequence goes on from OZ018323.1 coordinate 169,234,903, forward strand.
CCCTCTACACGATCATAAGGACTGGATATGGTATGTTTTAAATCGTACGCATATATTTGGCCAATCTTTCTTTAACGCTACCATAAACGCGGAACATTACGGCAATCGTATACGGGAAAAATTCATAGAGTAGCTTAATGAGCCTGAGCTTGAACAAGGCTGGTTTGAATAGAGAGGGGCAATTGCACACACGGTCTTTACATTACCACAGTTTTTTAAAGACTTCTTTGCTATCCTATAATCAGTCCTGGAATCTGGCCTGCTAGCTCTCCAGAACTCACACCTCTAGATTTTTTCATCTCTTGGGTATGTAGACAAAAGAGACTAGTGTATAAGAACAACCCTCATAACGAGGGAGAGTTGAAAAACAGCAAATACCCAACACATTGAACATATCACTCCGGTGGCCCTACTGAATGTTTTTGATAATAAGCACCGACGTGTGTACATTTGTATTCAGGTCTTTTGGGAACATTTTCAGCATTTAATGTAAGAGAAACTGCAATATCGTAGATAAATTTTTTTTTATTTTAACTTTATTTCGGGATATTTCTTTGCAAAGTATGTTTTTGGACACTCTATGTTTGAAACTTTCTAGCAAAGTAGATGAAAGAGTGATGCATAGTGGAACCTGAACAATAAACAGTTAAAATTAACCTATCATTTGCTAGTAGCCTTCAAAAAGACAATAGGGTCTAGGGTACCGAATTGTCGCTCTCTTGAATTTTGTAGGGTAGGTTATGTAATCAGCGAGCTTCCTTAGGATGAAGGAAAATATATTACTAGAGCTAAATTCTTTATTCCTTGGTAACTAGCTGGAATGAGCTTTAAAATGGCGAATGGATATGACAAATTTTCTAATTAAATAATAATGATAACTCTATCTGTACTCCTCCTTCTTCCACAAAAGTACACTTATATAAATAGTCTTATCATCTACTCATAATACTACAAAGTTCAACCAGTTAGGATTGAGATAAATTTAATCATCATACTTATGTTCATTTTTGGAATAAAAGACCCTAGCGTTAGAAAATTGACCAATCAGCTTTTAGACATTAGCACTGCAATAATTGTCCAAATAAGCGCCACGATAGATTTAAAAAGTTAATAACGCTCAAGCAGTTTGCACATAAACACGGCTGAAATCCACTTTAGCCTGCTGGGGGAATATTTGACTGCGTAGCATTGCCTTACTACCATCCGAAGAGCGATTTTAAATACTCAGGCTTAATTTACGGATTTTTAAGCATCGCCAATTAAGAACGCGACTGTTCTGGGGGCCATCAGGATCCCAATTAATCTGCAAAGATTTAAGATATCTTTTCGCTGTGAGTGACAAAATAAAATAAGGGCTTAAGCACCTCATTTCTTGCGTCCACCGCCCTGCATGGGAGCTTACTCGGATGACTGCCGTTCATTAATTTCGTCTTAACTATGTCGGCCACTTGGACTGGCATAATTAAGGGCTTGCGTGGAAACTGGTTTGAGGACTAGCCTACAGCCGAAGCACAAGTTAGAAATTTTCTCGAATCTGGGGCAAAACTGGGAGTTCCGGGCGAAGGACCGATCCTCATTGCCAGGTAGGCCCTGCCAAAATCATAGAGGCAAGTACACCCGTCTCTATGTAGTTGGAGGCAGTTTTGGCTAATGTACCCATGAAGGGGTGGCAAAAACTTAGCGATCGTTGATTCGGCCGCTATGCATCAAGTCCACCAAGTTAACCCTCTGAGGTCCCCATGGGAGACTCACCCCCATCCATCAACACCCATCATCCCGGACCCATCTGAGCAAGGGACTAACAACGGGAAATTGAACAGGAGCGTTTTTCTCATTTGACGCTCCAAACACACTCTCGGTTCTGCCTCCCTTACCACTTCTGACATCACTTTTCTCACCTAATACATAATAATTAAACATTTATTTTCAGAGAGAAAAAAATACAAGAAAGAAGAGAGAAGGTGCCCACGACGATATAGGCCCTTCCTAAGAGGAGTCCCCTAAGGACCATATCAGGCCCTGGAGAAGAAGATGGTGTGACAATCCCTATTCGCAAACCTGAGGATCGCACTCATAAAACTGATTGAGATCTCAAATGGATTCATCGCGATATGCGGGGAAAATAAGGATGTAGACCGGCTTCTATCCGAAGAATAAGCCGAAGTCCTAAAGACTCTTAACATGGAAGTCAAAACTCCACCAGCGGAAACACATCTGCACATGCGTGAACTCCTGGCGCTCAAACTGGTCCCCGCTGATTTTCGCATGGAAGAGTAATAGACCCCTCTCTTTGGCCTTCTGGGCCATCTCCGTTTTCTTAAAGATCACTTTGAATACATGGGTGTATTCTTGGTTCTCCCTTCGGTTTCAAAAGTTGATGATTTCACATACTTTAGCTCAGCTCTGGTTGGCCTCAATTTCTTCTGCTATTTCCTCCTTAGTGCTATCACCTATCCAGGGATCGCGGTGATGGCAAATCACAATGCGGTGGGCCTGTATTTGTGGTGGCCCGCGGGCTGGAGGTTTATCTCTTGTAGAGCCCGAATGACATCATCCTTGCCTGATTATTTCAATATCTTTTTTACTTTTTCGCAGATCGCTGAGTAACCGATTGGGTGTCTATAAGGCGAATTACTGCGACGCTGAGTTTTCCGAAGATGGTCTCAAAGACTGTACCTCTCTCCGGTTTTGCCTGGCCGTTAATTACCATGCGGGATATTAGTGTGGCCAGATTCATTGCTATGCAGTTGAGAGTGACCCCCTCGTGGTCCTCGTTAGGCAAGCACGTGGGATAAGCAGCCTCTTGTTTTGTGTGTATAATTTCATAAGTATTATGCGAGTTTTGTGATTATTTTTCTTTAGGGTAGCTTCCCCTTCCCCCCACGCTTTTAAAGCAGCCTTTGTCCCCAGGGGTATAGCCTTGGTGAATGTTGGGATGAGTGTGGTAATGAGGCATTATGATGAGATGATAGATAATTGAGTATGTGTGAGACCGGCTGGGATCCTCCCGAGGGATGACTACTGACGAATTCATTGACAACGCCACTCCCCGGGGGTGTTATGGGCCTCCGCAGCGGTTAGCAACGGAGGTTTCATCTGTCCCTTGTCCAGTCGAGCTTAAAGACATTGTTCTCTGCTGTGGGCTAATCCTCAAACCAGATTCCTCCAATGCCCTTAATTATGACTTCTCTAGTGAGCGACAAACGAGGGGCGGTCAATAGGTTTTGCGAATCGGTAGGGCAAAACAGGGGAAGGGGGAATGGCTGCTTGTTGGAGTGTTAGGACAAGTTATGACAAGTCAGTACATGCAGCCGCACGCTGCTGCCGCGTCTATTTAAAAAGCAGTAACTGATCGCAGATCGTCAGTTAGAAATTTTTCAACAATGGAGAATGTTGAGCACCGCACAGTGATCAAATTTTTGACCAAGGGAGGCAAGAATGCAAAAGAGATCCATGAACGCATGGTTGCAGTGTCCCCCGATACCGTCCCTTCCTATGCAACCATTGCTCGCTGGAATAGGGAGTTCTGCCATGGTCGTGAGATCCTTGAAGTTGACTCCCGTCCAGGACGCCCTTCAGACGTGACCAACGAGGACAATGTGGCCCGTGTGGACAGGATTATCCTCGAAAATCAACTGGTGAAGGTCGAAGAAATCGAGCGAGAACTTGCAATATCACATGGAAGTGTTATCAACATCACCCACGACAATTTGGCTCTAACTAAGGTCTCTGCCCGTTGGGTCCCTAGAAACCTCACGCCTTATGATCGACTTCAACGTCGTCAAAGTCCACAAGGCCAGAGTTGCACAAGCTTCCTTGCGCGAGTGCGGATTAGAGAATCTCAACCATCCTCCCTACAGTCCAGATCTGGCGCCTAGCGACTACTTTTTATTCATCCAGCTCAAGGCTGTACTGAGTGGACACTGGTTTGGGGACAATGAAGATGTCCAGATCGCCGTCCAGGAGTGGATTAAACAGCAGTCGGGAGATTTCTGGGGAGCGGGAATTCGAAGCCTGCGGGACAAGTGGCGCAAGTGCATTGAAGTCGAGGATAGTTATATTGAAAAATAATAAAACACTTTTCCTCATATGCCGATTCCTTATACCCGAATTGCAAAACTTATTGTTTGATTCTCGTAGTTTGGTAAGGCTATGCACAGCGATTTTCTCTTGTGGGGTCGCTATGAAGCGGGGGAAAGGGGAGATGGTTTTACTCGGTCATCTTCTTAAAAGTGTAGCCTGAAAAAAAGGTGATGAAAATGATGGTGAATAGGGGATGAAATGGTATAGTAGTAATAGGGTATTATCTCTTTTGTGGCTTCTTTTTCTTCTTCTTCTCTTTTTTAGTAGCTTCCAGGCCGACGCGAGGAAGCAATAATGGAGACGTTTTGGCACAAACTTTCCTTAAACCTATCCGTCTTTGCCAGTTGCTGACTTCCAGGCAGACGTGATGAAACGATAATGGAGACGTTTTGGCAAAAACTCTCCCCTCCAAAGGTTGCAAATTATGTAAAAAAGAAAAGCTTAAATGCGTTAAAACACAAATTAAAATACACAAAAAAATACATATCTAAACAAATGAAAAGCGTAGCCCTCACTACCAGGGCAAACCCTACAAACTCTCTTCACCCACAATCTATCATCTCATCTTCCACACCAATCTTCTTTTCCTAACTATTATTCATCAAGCATCAAGTATCAGTTTGCACATAAACACGGCTGAAATCCATGTCCCATGCCTGATTAATACTGAATATTTAGCAGTTAATAGTAATAATACTTCAGTAGTTAATAATAAATATAATATTTAGTAGCTAATAAAAAGTTGTGATTAAGCGTATTAATAAACAGTGATTAATAATGAATACTTAGGTGTTAAGCATAAGGACTTTGTGAAATAATAAAAGCAATAAAGAAACAGTGATCAATATTGAATAATTAGTAGTTAATAATAATAGTTCAGTGGGTAATAATGAATATAATATTTAGTGGCTAATAACAAAGTTTAGTGATTAAGAATATTAATAATAAAAACATTTAATAAATCGTGATTAATAATGAACATTTGGTAGTAAGCACAAGAATTTCGTGAAATTTGTACATAAGACAACAATATATTAAAATAAATGTAGTTTCTGAGATATAATTCTCTGTCATGAAAAAATTTCATGATTGTAAAATCTCAAATATTTGACCTCCAATATGTCATGGAGAACTTAATTCAATTTATTACGAAAGATTAAAATAATTGTGTAAATATAAAAAAAATATCAGCTTTGGTTGTATAGCTGGAGAACCCATTTGTTTTCTTACTATTACTTGTAACTTTCTCTTCTCCGCTCAACTTTTTTCACCACTATTAACTATTTTTTGTAACGCTAATTTGTACTATTATTTTTTTCTCTCAAATAAATATACCCATGACTAACTAAGTCCACTTTTATCCCCTACTGTTTTCTTCGCTTTCCTATCCTAAAACCTTCCTCTTCCTCTCCCTCTCAGTGCTAACCACCGTACTCACAGTGCTTGGAGAATACTTTTGCTCTAGACAGTGTGACTATAGGGGTCTATAAAGGAGTACCCGGCCTCTTTGCTCCCTCCTTGACCCCTTCATGAGCGCCAAGGGGGCCGGAGAAAGGGGCGGAAGAGCTGTTCTTTGTCTCCCACTTCTCTTTTCATTTCATTTCATTTCCGAATTTTTAAGCACACGATACTGAATGTGTATTCTTGGCAAAAGAAGTAAAGTCAAGCGAAAAATGATAAACGTTCCCCCGAAGAATTTGTGTGAACCGTTTAAATTTTTTTATACAAATGTTTACTTGGTTCGACCCCCACAAGACTTCAAATTAGCTTAAAACATGTCTTAGGTTAGCATTTTGACGTAGATGGGGATATCATGTCCTTAAATGAACCCAATAGTCAGGAAAACTTAAGTGTCCTCATATTTACAGTGTTTAACTCAGAAGGCCTATTTCTGTCAGTTACCATCTGTCGTAAGCTTTTAATAAAAAGCTTAGCGGCATAAAAGATTAGCCGGGATTACGAAGTTAATTAACCCGATCTCCGACGTGGGAGAAATTTTGAGCTTGTTAGGCGGAGTGGAAAAGAAGAAATTCCCTCAGTACTTTCTCGATGACGACGGAAAATCAAAAACTAACATAAAATTCGATGCAAGCAAACACTTTTATGAGTTTCCTATCGATTCCATCCTTCAATATTTTTTTAATTTTATTTCTTTCTAAGTGAAACTTTGCTCTTCTCTTTTACGGTCTATTCTGCCTTCTTTAGAGTTATTGAGTATGCGGTTTTAGAATTTAAAATCTCCCCGCTTCTGCTCGAATCCTTTTCCCACTCATTTAAATCCATTAAGTAACTGTTCAAAGCTCACAATATGCTATTGTGGCTCTGTAGCGCCTAATTGCATGTATTAATGCAAATTAAACTATGTTGTAATGAGGCAAGCGAAATCGTTAGGATTCCCACGGGAATGTAAAAAACATACACAAATTAGGAACCAGATGTGAGCGGAAGGTCTGACACAGATAACGGACGCATTGGAAAATAAATTTACACAAATAGAACGGAGTCTGATCTGATCACCCAAAATGCATGAATCTGTGAAACGATGAAATCAATCTTGCTATGGATGTCGGCATGTTAAGCCAGGTCAGGTGGCCAAAATTCAAAGACCCTTCTGGTGAACATGTGCCTACACTAAACATGCATACACCCTTTGAGTCTGCCCAGCAGTCTAAGTAAAGAACACAAGCATATAATTCTGACCGTATAAGCTCCCCCTCGCGTCCAGATAAAGAGATGAGAAGTCATGCCCCCTTAATTGGAGTTGGTATAAATTAACGAGCTGAAACATACTTATTATTATTATGCATTCCTGATTATTCCCATTCTCATTTGTATATTAGTAGCGTCACAAGTGCGTTCCTCTTCATCAATACATCAGTCAATATTCCCCAAAGTCTGAACCAGAAGAAGACTGAAAATTTCCCCTTAAAATTAATATTGATAGTCTGCATAAAAGCGTTAATGCACAAACGAACCACTTAAAACTCAAGTATTTCGCTTGCCTGAACTGATGTAGCCTTAAACCGAGATTAAAGCCTACAAAACTACCATTTTTTTCCCCGAGTCCTTCTTTCTGCCAAGAAATAACCAGGTTACTATTTGACCCTAGCTTACAAGCGGATTACCCAATTAAACTTTTGTTGTAAGACCAAAGTGACTGTAAGGCCACCTTAACCTCCTAAGCCAGATACCTTTCACTGGTAACCCATCGTCACCCCAAAACTGGTGACCATCTATAAACTGCAAACTTATAAACTGGTGACCACTTCAAGCAAACAAAAAAGTAACCCCCTCAAAAAATATGAACGCATTGGACAATCACCAAGCTAGACAAAGAGAAACGGGAATCGTGAGCGCCATCACCATCAAGCCAATTATCAAAACGAGACAGACGTATTAGGTTGGTATATGATTATAGAGGCCCAGTTTCACATATCGAAGATAAGTAAGGAGGAAACAAATTTTTATTCACGTCATGGATGCAATACCTACCTAGACTGCCAAGAGAATTCCAGCAACAGTCTTGTCTGCCCCAAACTACTAGCTCCTAAGTACCGAAGTGATCGGGCATTTCGAAAGAACCAAACTGTAGCTCTTCAAGTAGATCATTGCCTCTTTCAACACTCACTCGACCTTCAATCAACCTGGAGGAACTTCAGAGACAGCTCTACAGGTAGGAGTTAGGAAATAACTCGCAAGGCACAAATTTATTCAACCCCTACTATCAAACATAGCGACAATAATCGCCACCCAGAAGGACCTAACTCTGGCACAGCAAGGAAAGCTTGCAGAGAAACTAATGCTATTTTATAGGGCACATTGTCTTAGCGTCAATAATAACAGTGATGCAATTGAAAGTAGTGCCACATCTTTTCTCGATATAAGGGCTCTCAATTTAAATAATAGGTGTGATAATCATATAAATAATGTGCAAAATACGGTAAGGGCGTTCTCAGTGCCTACAGGGTGTGTACTCTATTGGAAACCCTTCTATCTTTGTACCGCTAGTAACGAATATAGTACCAATAGTATATCTATAGGACTGCGACCACTTCGTAGGATCCAAAAACCTGTGGTATGTCCATCCAAATTGTATTTCGCAGAAAGTGCAAAATTCTGCAAGCCTTTGTGCAGATGACCAAATAGAGGGAAACACGTTCAATGAAAACCGTCCTCCATGCCATCTTTACCAGACCTATCGGAAACTAGCACGGCATGCGATTGATAGATGGGTTTGTGCTCCCGTAGAAATCCCCGTGGGCTTCGCCAAATCACAAGGACCCAAAGAAGTTGCCGGGCGAATAAATGGTGGTCGGCGATTTTCGCGCACTTTATGCAATCAGGAATCGCGACAGATATCCATTACCAAGAATACAAAGTGTTGCAAACCACCTTCATGGTAAAACAATTTTATCTCGGTTCGATCTGGTTTGTGCTTTCATTATGTAGATCACGATGAACACGGCGAGCATAGAAAAGACTAAGGTCGTAACTACATTTGGTTTATAGGAGCATATCAAGTTACCATTTGGCCTGAGGAATGCAAGCTGCACATTCTAACGTCTTATGGATAACCTGATAACCTATTTCGTGGTTTAGAGTTCGTTTATATATATATATATATATATATATATATATATATATATATATATATATATATATATATATATATATATATAAAATATATGTCATCCTGATATTTTTAGGCAAATTGGACGACCATTTTTATCATTTTGATCAAGTATTCAATATCTTGGTCAATAAAAGTCTATGGATATCCCTGGAGAAATACAAGTTAGCGAAAGAAGAGATTGATTTTCTAGGGCATCATATTTCGGTACGGGAATCTGCCAACCGGCTAAGAAAATGAAGGAAATTGAGGACATGCCCTTACTATATGACTATAAGGAACTACGACATACTTGGGCATGTTTGGCTACTATCAAAAAATGATTGCGAATTTCGCCGCGATTGCAGCTCCGCTGACCGAGCCTGCACGTCTGCGACCCAAGGCTCGTGAGCTCGAATATAATGATGCTGCACGAGAAGCATTCAATAATACTAAAGTAGCTTCGATTAGCTACCTCAAGCTCTGCCACCCGCTGCCCAATGAATCACCATATACTTCCAATATGCGGCAGGTGCTGCCCTCCACAAGATGCTGATGGATCAGCGCAACCAGTGACATTTTTTCGATAAAATAAAGCAGGACACATCAAACAAACTCTACATAAGACAGAGAACTACTGGCAGCGTATTTTGCTGTGATCCCCTGAAGCACATGTTTGAGGGTCGCCATGTTATCTTATGCACGAAGAGCAAACCATTGGTATTGGTTTTCTCTTCAACATTGTGTGAAAAATATACAACAGCAACGCTATTAGTTGGAAATTTTGGAATACATCAGCGACATCACTTAGGTGCCTGGTCAGGACAACGTCGCTGCTGACTGCCTATCAAGGAACGTTAATTAGGTCCAAATTGACTCATTTTACCTCCGAACTTTGGGGGAAGCGCAGGATAACGATCAAGAAATAGAAGAACTACAGTTGCGACCGAAATATTTCTCTTTTCCTTGAGAAGCTTAACTATGGTGTGAAGTAACATCGAGATACCCACGACCGTTTGTCACTACAACATGCAGGAGGACTATCTTTAATCAAATGCACATTTTTTCCCACCATGGAATTAAAGCATCCCTCCGTTTAATTAAGTCCCGATATATTTGGCCTAATCTAGACAGGGACATTCGCTCCTGGGCACGGGATTTCTTCTCATGCTAATCCTCCAAGATCGATCGCCACATGAAATCTCCAATCCTACCCATTAATATTTCCTCGTCAAGATTCGAAACCGTACACCTTGAACGCTTCGGACCACTACCACCGTGCACATTGCCTGGGTATTCATACCTGTCGTATAACCGATATCTCTTATCGTGCATTGGCCGGGGTACTCGGTGCCCAAACCTTTCGTGCCCGAAGCTTTTCCGGATGCAATGGATGCGTGGGTCCGAATCTATCGTCTTCGCAAACCGTTATAAGCGCTATATGCTTGCCCTTTCCCAGTTATCTAGCGCAAAGACAAGGTCTACAAGTTTGAATTACCTAATGGAAAACAAAGGACTGTCTCAGTAGAACGGTTGAAACTGGCGAAGATCCCTCCCTAGTACAATTACAATGCACTGAATAATCAACGACACCCGAAGATTCATGCAAGAGATGGAAAAACGACCTTTTGCCCTTCACCTCAGGAAGATAAAGATTAAATCGATAACAATGACCTTAAGGACAATCGAAAGAAAACCTCTCCAAGCACCGGACCGAAAAGTGATAAGCCGGCCATTTTTACACGATCAGAGAGAGGGGTTACACCCGTCATTCTTTTATTTTTAAAACCGGTTGCATGCGTGCTCATTCCATTGCCACAGCCTCTAAAGAGGCAAATTTTCAGTACGTCCTAATATTTTGTACTTATTACTATAAAAGACTAATGAATTTTGCCCCTGTGAACCAAACTCTATTCCATATATTACAAACATACCCTATATTATTATAATCATAGAGACTACTTAAAAGGTAAAAATAACCCAAAATTACACACACATACACACACATATATATATATATATATATATATATATATATATATATATATATATATATATATATATATATATATATATATATATATATATATTTATATATATATATATATATATATATATATATATATATATATATATATATATATCAAAGCTATTTAAATAATGTATCAATTATTCTCGGTGGAGTCTTGTAGCGTCCCATTACAAGGGGTGGAGTTTAGCTAACAAGGAAACTAACATGATTCCCCCATTAGCCCTATTAAAATCTTGAAATTGGGCATACAAATCTAACACTGAAATAATATGTCATGTTGTAACAATAAACTAATGTACAACAAAGCAAATTTTTGTAAATAATGTTAAATCACAATAATATGTATCAATGCAAAATAAGATATGTTGATGAGGCAAGCGAAATCGTTGGGATTCCCACGCGAATATACAAGCATATATTGGGTTGAGGAATAAGTTCTTGCGGTTTTATCAAATTTATTCATTACCATTAACAATTTTAGAAAAATTAAATTTTTAATTGATAACAATATGCAATTTAATCAATAATGTAATCTCCGGTGTTTTTGACGACTTTTTTCCAACGTTCAACTAGTCTTTCGATGCCTCTACAATAAAAATTTCTGGATTTTGTCGCGAAGAATTCGTCTAACCAGGTTCTTAATTCCACATCACTATTGAACGGAACGCCTGCAAATTGTTGGAGAGCGATCGGAAAAGATTGAAATCCGATGGAGCCAAGTCTGGCGAATATGGGGGATGCGGCAGGATTTCCCAATTAAGCGTTTGGATGGCGTCTTTTGTCATATTGACAATGTGAGGACGAGCATTGTTGTGTTGCAGAAAGACTTCATAACGTTGATGAGGTCGCTTTTCACGAATAGCTTCGGCGAGTCGATACATTTGTTGAACGTAGAGTTCTGCATTGACAATCTCGTTGTTCGCAAGGAGCTCATAAAGAATGATGCCTTCACAATCCCATCACACACACAACATCGTCTTTCGAGGATGAAGTCCTTGCTTTAATTGCGGAAGTGTTTTTTTATTGGGGCTAAGCCATTGTTTTCGATGGTTCATGTTGACATAAACACACCAGTTTTCGTCGCCAGTGATGATGTGATGAAGAAATATGTTCTTATATCCACGAGTAGCCTTGTGACAAACAAGAAAACCTGCGGCAATCGTGGAGCGTTAAAGTTTGTTGCTTTTGCTCAAAGCGTGTGCAATCTATGCACAGAGTTTTTGAACTTTCCCCATCGAATGAAAGTGATTCACTACAGTTTTCTGATCACACGCCAATTGTACAGTAAATTCTCTAGTCGATTGACGAGGATTTTCATGAAGAAGGTCGTTCAATCGATCTTTATCAAACTTAATGTGGCGACCAGAACGTTCTTCGTCATTAAGATTGAAATGACCGTTTTGAAACGTGAAAACCACCATTGAGCTGTCCGTTCTGATAAAGCGTTTTCTCCGTACACAGCACAAATATTGCGACGAACTGTAACTGCGTTTGCATTGTTCCTTTCTCGATTGAAAATGAATAACAAGTCTTGAAAATACGACTTCCTTTCAACTTGACATTCCATTTTATGGGTACAGAATAAAAATTAAATTAACACAACTTTTAAATAAATAGCAATGACTTATTACTCAACTTCAATACGTAGCCTTAAGCAAAAGCCAAATAATCTACGCTGTTAAGAGACGTAGCCTAATCTTTGCAAATTTTGCTCTCATTATTTATTATTGTTTTTTAATATGTGCACAAATCACCTCAACAAAACTTAAATCAATAAAAGATGAAAAAAAACGCAATAACTTATTCCTTAACCTAATACATACTAGGAAAAAGATGTGAGCCGTAAATTTAAATTGATTATTTTCTTTTGATTATATGCGCACCTTAGGCAAATATATCCAGTTAAGAGACAGAGGAATCTCTTGTAAGTAATTTAGCGATATGAGGAATCTTTGGCTCCAAACATCTTCTTGGGCAACTCTTGAAAAAATACTGGCCAAAGGCCGAATTAAATATCTCACTGAAACGAGTAAAGCAAAAAATTCGACCCATGTTTATGCTCCTGTTCAAAATTTATATGAGCTGTTTTAAGAAAGTTAAAAGTGTTTAAACTTGAATAAACTATTCCATATCACTTGTGTTGTAATGAAATTTATTTTCAAACTACGAAAAATAACCTGTCGATATTAAATTTGCGTGGAAACTTTAGGGATTTCGATTATGTAACCGCAGTCCTTCCCGGTTGGAAATGATTTCCCCAAAGATGACTAAAACCCGAATAATTATCCTCCCTTCGATGGGGTCCTCGAATTATTTAATCTAATCTCTCATTGGAAGCTAAGAACGTATAAATAAATTTAAATCTTTGACCAGAATGCCCTTAAACTCCTATCGTTTGCTTAAAATCATTATTCAACACGTTACTAACTGGAAATTGTCATTTAAAATGCTGGGTTATTGAAATCAATTTAACCCTCTAAACCTTTAGCAGCCAAAGCTTTTGGTTAAGTCCGCCAATCAAACCGTCAATAAAATCCTTTGCTTATTGTTTTATTTCAAAGAAATGTAATTATTTTGCTCTCTAAAACCTCAAATATCAAATATCACAATGGCCCCGATAGGATTTATTGAACCATTCAAACATAATGGACATTATATGTCCTGTAATCTTCAAAACTTACAATAATGTAACATTCAAGTTGCACATTTTAATCTCTACATGCCTGAATGTGAGAGCCGTAAACAAAGAGATTGTGGCAAAAATGTTTGAAACCTTTATTGAATCACTCACGTGGTTTACAGTGATTTTTTTTATAAAAATGAGCCAGGATCTCTAAGAAGCCCTGTTGTTTGAATGCCAATCCCATATTATTTCTAAGAACATCAGGCAATTTATGATTTTGATTGATTCGTCATGACTAGGCAGCTATTCAGGAAGGTTGATACCCCTTATTAAATATTGCTTACATAAAGCAATGGGTTATTCTATTTCGAGAATATTTTCAATTACTTGCTTTAATCTTAAGTTAAAATCGTCGTTATTAATCGCCCCCTCAATAACCGTACCTCAGAAAAGGATATTCTACGACTTACATTCAATTCCTTCCTGAATCTTTGTTATAATACTAATCTTAGCTTTATAATTTTGGAATGAAATGTACTCCCGATACTTATCTACAAGAGGAAATAAACAAATATTCAAACTTCTCTATTAGAAGTTCAAAGAATCTAGAGAGCTCTGACAGTATTGGCACCTTCTAATTTTGGGGAGAATGCAATAGAAATTTCTTTCAAACTCCTTAAAGAATCACTTGAAGTTAGCTAATGTCTTTTAAATTCAGGGACACATAAGAACACGGCATTTTGTTAAATAGATTGAGATCTAGAGCTTGTTGCTGGCGAGGATAACAAGGTTCGTGTTGTTAGTTTGCTAAAACGAGATGAATAAATCTCCCTAAATCATATTAGATTCATATATGCTCTCTAGTTCTCTATCAACTACAATGGATCTAAAACTACCTATCAATATAATTTGAATTCCGACAGCGAACAGGAGAAGCAAATTTCACACCTAGAAAGGTTGTCGCAATTGAGCTAGAAGACAGGACATGGAATTATTTTGATTAGCTTTAACCTTTAAACTTACTTTAACGTATTTCAAAACTTGACTTACCATAGTTTATTAAGCTTTAGAACATTTTGAAGTTTTAAATCTTCTTCTCTGGGAAGTTGTTTCAAATTTTGTGTATCGTTGAATGGATTTTCCATTTTATAAATTTCCCTTATCATTATTTTCCGTTATTCCTCTCGCTTTCATTCGCAATTTGTCCGTAAAATCTTTCTATGGTTTGTTCGGACTGCTACCTCATTTTTTTTCTTTCAATTTCTATCAGTTTTATGATTTTAGGGCGTAATTATTTAGGGTTGTCCTGATTTTGCTTTGGGACCGAAATAAAACTGGGTTTAATTTTATAAATACATTGTTTAATTGATGTGTTTCTAGTTTATGCCACAGGAGTTTGGTTAGCTGTGGGTTCTGAACGCCACTGTAAGGAGGTGTGAAGCAAGGAGGCTTAAACGGCATGGGAAATCTTATGGGAGATCACTTCTCAACCTCAGTCAGATCGTTATCAGTTCTCCGTCTGTCATCTCGTTCCCTCTCTCGCTCTAATTAAATACACAGCTGCAATCACTTGACCTTATTCTCATTAGTTGGGAATTTCTTTATATTTGTATCGTGCTAAGTGTGTTTAAGACGAGGTGAGTGCCTAAGCTACCAGTATCATTCTAGCAGAGAAAGTAACGGTTTTTGTCGAAAGTATTAATTCAAATTTTCCACTTTCAAAAATCAACACATTTTGTTCTCTCTTTCTCACTCAATGATTCCTAATTAACGTGATCTAGGTGATAACACTATTTGCTTCAATTCGTTTTGGAAAGGTTTTTAATACTTTCCAAAACAACTGTGTTCGGTCATATCTCTTCCCTTTCAATTTGCCCTGATTCGTGAAAATAGACCTAACATCTTGATTAGGCATGAACTCTTTCGTGAACACACATTCATCAATTCCTCAACACGCTTTGGACCCTTCTTGATATGCATTTAGTTATGGACTTTCATAAACAAGAATTGGGCCATTTCCGAACAGGAAATGAGTCCATCTATACGAATTAACCACATTCTAAACACATTACTGAACAACCATTACTCCTTCTTCTGTAACCCCTGAAACAAATCATGGACAAAAGTATTGTTTTGGATGGAGAACGTGAGTCAGTCGACGCCTCATATCGTATGGAGCCTCATTGAAAACATATTGAACTCTTTCTAACAGACCAATTGAACTACTTCTGAAGCAATGCCTCTTTTAAGCGGGAAACGGGCGGTGTTTGGAGCACAATCTAATATGGGCCAAATCTGAAACCCCTTTGTTTCCCCCCTCAAAAACCAGTCAATTCTCCCTGAACAAGGCAATGCTTTGTTGGAGAACGTGCGGTGTTCGGTGGTCTATGGTGAGTATTCAATCCTTGAATACTTGTTGAACCTTCCATCCTAACAAATGAATTCTTCTTCAGTACTCTATAAGATCTTCCTTATACTGTTTGCGTTTCTTAAATTTCTTGTGAGATCTCATTTATGTACCTCATCTAGACTAATCAACATCGCGTTTGATCAAGTTAGGCTCTTCTATCCTCTCCCAACATCTTGTCCGTTCACATTGAGCTGCCGGGCTAAGCAGGACATATTAACTACTAGCACTTGGCTGTCATATTCCTATACTGCTAAATAAAAAAATAACTCCAACACTTTTGAGCACGAAGACATGACTTATTCTTCAAGTTCATATGATGCTCTCCCTAATATTCTTTGTACAAAAAAGAAAATTCCACTTGTACTGTCCCAATAATCTGCTCATTCCTTCTATTTTTCCTTTCCCACTGAGTTAAAATGCTCTTGTATGTTATCTCTTTCCTTTTATGATAATCATGTTGGATCATAGGTCTTTGAAGAAATTGATAAATATTACTGAATTATGATGCTGCAAAGACCCTAAGAGCCAGTGGAACTTTATTAAAAAACATTGGGGAGAGGATAGAATTCAGTGGCATAGGGATTGGTAAAGGGGGAAAGAACATAGAAAAAGATTTGTTTTATAATACTTATTTGACTAAGATCATATTTTATAGTGATATCAAGTTTATTCTTAAAGATATTTAATGTAGTACATTTGACAGCATTCTGAGGAGGGCCATTCCAAATCTGTGTTATTTTTATGAAAAAGATTACTTCTCGGTTAACTAGTTCAAACTTTAAATCATAATTTGTAAAATAAGCTCATTTTATATTTTAAATACATCAATGAGTTGTGAGCGCAGATATCGATCTTTCAATTATGGAAAATTGTGGTGTCTCCGCCATTTTTTGTACGATCTATTTCTAATTTCATAAATTAATATCTTTAATCGGCTTGATGCGTTCCGCTATTATATTTTAAAATAAGCTCATTTTATATTTTAAATACTTCAATGAGTTGCGAGCGCAGATATCGATCTTTTAATTATGGAAAATTGTGGTGTCTCCGCCATTTTTCGTACGATCTATTTCTAATTTCATAAATTAATATCTTTCATCGGCTTGATGCGTTCCAATATTATATTGTCCGTTTGCATGTATGTAGACCATAATTGTACGCCTAATCTATATGAGCTCTCACAAGTGCATTATATAATTAAAGAATAATTTATTTCGTTTTAGATTTAAAATATATAGCCATATAACCCTCATGGCTTTTTGTTACAATACACAGCAATTCGAAATTTATAGATCGGTCGAGATTAAGACATATAAACCCTTTTCCTTGTTCACGGTGTTATAAAATTAATCACCGATATTATATTCTCTTTAGAGATTATCTTGATCCTTCTGGATTACCTTACACTTGCCAACGATGAAATAATGCATCTATCATTTTTCCAACCCTTTTATAACTAGATGGAAGCCTTTTTTAAGTTTCTATAAGCACTATCATGCTATATTCTAGTTATAAGTTTTGTGTCATCAGCAATTATTTTTATATTTTGCCCAATAGATTCGCGCCAAGATCGTTCATATATAATAAAAAGGAGCGAATGTCCGAGCACTGGTCCCTAAGGAACGCCTCTATTGACTGCCATAATGAACGATTTCCATTGGCAACAGCTCTATGCCTCGCGTTTTCCTGCCAGTTATTTTAAGAGTATTTTCCATGGAAAGTCTTCCAAAGCCCTTTTCCAATCTATATATACTACATACAAAGCTTTATACATGTTGAGCGTTATGGTAATTTCGTGAAAAAGAAGAAAATTAGTTATTCACAAGATATTCTGTTATTAAATATCTGCTGCTCGACGATCCTATCTCCGACAATGGACTTATAGAGTTTACAAGCAAAAAAAGTAAGGGCGATTGGGCGTAAACTCCGTGAGCAGATTTTATGTCTCCTTTGAAACTTGGTGTTAAATTTCCCATTTTGAAATCCTTAAAAACTATTCCCTCCTTAATAAACTTTTGAACAATTTTGCAAAGGGATTTTTAAAGTTCGCTCTCAAATTCTTAAAAATAAATAGGTAGATGTTATCGGTATCAGGAGCTCTAAAATTTTTCATTTCCATAATATCCAAGCTAATTTCACTTAATTTTCTTATTAATTTGGTATACTGAGTATTGAGGGTGAATTTGACGGCTTCCATAAAAAAAGAAATACTGGTATTGCAAAAGTCATATTACACACGTTACGATGCTGTCAATAAATGATAAAAATATAGTTTTGATGCAGTTAGGCACGTTTTTATTGATTTAACATATGAATATGGGTTTAAGTTGCATTAGTAATTAATGAAATCCCACTTAGTTGCGAGCACGCGCTTCAGCCTAGGCCTGATGCCCGTGGACAAATTTACGGATAAAGTTTTTGACCATGCTGGCCCACACGCCGTTGAGGCAGGACTTAAGTTCTTTGATTTTGTTGTAGCGCTTTTTGCGGGTCTTGCCCTTGACACGCGCCCAAGCCTTATAATTTATGGGATTGAGGTCGGACGAATGTGGTGGTCAAAATTCCTTCAAAGAAAAGTTCATGTTGGACCCCAGCCACTCTTGCACGGTCTTAACTGTGTGGGCTGGGCAACCCACCGTCCCGCTGAAAGACAGTCCACCTTATTTGTGATCTTTCTCACCCATTGAAAGATTTTCTTTGCCAATATATTTCTGTAATCGACCACCCTCATTGGAGACACACCATAAGAGATTAGGAGAACCTGATCTTCATGATACGTGAGACGTCGCATAGGTTATAGGTAAGCCAGCTGTTGTTTTTTTTTTGCAACTGGTCCAGGCAGAATTTCTTTTTATCTGAGAAGAACTAAAACGTCCTTTGCCTAATTTTCTTGCTTAAGCTTGTTCAGGAGTACTTCGCCTTTGTGACGTAGTTCTATTTGGCCCCTGCACCTCTTTTACGAGTGAGAGCGAAGGTACTCATTCAGGGGCAGCTTCAGGTTGGGAACTCCAACACACATCTCTCTCGCCACAACCCGTATGCCATTGCTCAGGCCTTCCATCGCATTGTTGGCAGGCTTGGATGAATTTCGGCGTACGGATGCAATCAAAACGTTTGTTGTGTTTTTTCTGCTAGCTACGGCTTGGTAGTCCACGTTGCAGCTGTCGATCTTAGGTCCTATACCCTTTATTATATTCTAAGAGCATTGAACAGCGTTCATGTTGTCGTAATTTTGATACCCGGTGCGAATCATCGTTATACAAGTAACTCTTTTACAATATTTAGATGGCTTACATTCCTTCCTATCAGTTACTTTTTCTTACCTAAAACTTTACTATTTAATCTCTCCAAACTGTTGAGCCTTCATCATACATCAATCTGTTAGTGAAAAAAGGAGACATTAAATATTTTCAAATTTACACCAAACTCCCTCTAGTAGTGCCTTCGGGAAAATTTATTAGGTTATATATCTTAAGTTTTTGTATCTTTGAAGGAAAATACAGTCACAAAACATTCCTTTAATATCATCACCAGGTAGTCCAGATCGTCACACTGGAGCTACAGGTAATTAAACTAGGATAAAACTTAGTAAATATAAATTGATACGAAAGAGGAATCCCAACAAACGACAGCTTGTGATGAATTTAGATATCATATTACCCACGATACACATCATAAGATATATTGTTAAACTTATACTTACACAGTATATTTGCTTAAGTATTTCCAAAAACAATTTCAACACCGTACACCTAAAAAAAACTAATACAGTCACAAAATTCAGGGTACTCTTTCAATCGAAAACTTCAAATGAAAATCTATTGTCCATCTAACTAACCAATCAACGTTTACAAACATTTAAATAAATGACACAAGGGATATGAATAAACGACACAATCTAAGTTGAAACTTTACGTTTATCTAGTCTTTATCAAGGTATGGCAAGATTGAAACACATCTGATATCCAGTTCTCATTTTTATTTTATTCGATATATTTTCATCCTTCTACTTTATTTCTTAATCTTTCTTTGCATTTTCAGAGAGGGTGAAAAATGAAAATGGCCTTTCGTTATTATAGATTTTGATCTATATGCCATATCAATTTTTAGAATTTTATTTCCAATTTTTGAAACCAGTTTTTGGAATGCTTTTTATATTCTTTACAAAGATTTTTTTCCTCCGAGAAGATGACAACAAATATCCCTACATCAATGTTCACCTCACTTAACTATACCAGAGAACCTGAAAATAGTGGAGGGAAATAATGTTATTCCGTTTTTCGCTATACATTTCAACTCTTTCAGTAATTTTTAGGATATTTTAATGTAGTTTATGGAAATCTTATTGACTTTCCCCCTATAGATATCTTGATTTTGCTTTGTCTCTTTCTATTACAGCATATCTATCAGCTTCAGATCTTGTCCACAGAAGGCAATAGTATTTTTTGTAATTTCCTTTTGTCTTGGAATTTGGAAATATCTTCTGATCAGGTTCACAAGTAGTAGAATTTTCAAAGTTAGTGAGATGAAAAGGTCAGAGATTTAATTACGAGGGATCCGAAATAGTCGTGTATGACAAAAATGGATATTCAGACACCCATAAAGTGCAACTTTTTCCTAGTAAAACGAAACGGAAGAGCAATAAACCACTTTTTATAGCCCTTCTAAGGTTCTTTTTTCCTATCGAATTCTGAATTTATGCTGCATAATTAATTTATTTTACAACATCAAAGTTTGAAATTTGATAACTGATGAAGTGCCTTTGTTTTAGCAAAAATTTTATGATTTAGTATCAAAATCATAAAGTTTTATTTGAATCGTTTCGCCACCTATGATAGAGTTAATTCGATATTCCTGATTTCTCTTATAAATATATTAATGCCTCTAATTCCATGGTACATTCAGTAAACTGAAAGGGGAATTTGTATTTTCTAAATGAAAATGGAAAATAATAAAAAAAATGCGGTCATTTATTGAGAATAAAAATTAGATCTTGGAGAATAAGGTGGAATTGAATGAAAAAAACAACAGAATATTGAATTTCGTTATCAACATCATCAGTCAGTTTCATTTAACTCCTGGGCAGAGTCAATTCCAAGAAGATTACATTGTCTAGGGTCCAGGGCCCGACTCTACTAGGATCTACCCTGTTACTCCGGCCATTTAGCGAATTGGATATCAATACCTTCTGGCTCTCTTCATGTGCATACCTCCTTTTCATGTACAA
This sequence comes from Ceratothoa steindachneri, assembly GCA_963969495.1. NCBI lineage: Eukaryota > Metazoa > Arthropoda > Malacostraca > Isopoda > Cymothoidae > Ceratothoa > Ceratothoa steindachneri. Next base: position 169,255,887 of record OZ018323.1, read on the forward strand.
ATTTGACAAGTTTAGAATATCTTATACCCATTTTCTGTCATTCTGTCTAGCAATGTCTCTTTCCCATATCCACTTCAAAACGTTTTTATATATTTTTCTTCCTTGATTGTTTTTTTATTCATGTATTTCTTTTATGGACGTAGCAGAGTATACCTACTAAATATAGTTCCATGTTTTTATGAGTTTTTGGATGAAATAAAATGATAAATACCTTTCCTTTTGAGGCAAGGAGAAATGTCTACCAAAGCATTCCTACCGCTCGCAGGCTTGATTTTGTTTTTCAAATAATTTCATATTCTATGCGTCCATAAGGAGACACAATCTGTTCTAATTATATTTATTCTTGAACCCGGTCTAAAATTTTACGGCAAATCAAAATATTCTTTCTTCAGCAAAATAATCCTACTTTTCTCCTCAATAAAGTTCATTTTCAATATTGAAGAATATAGTCATTAGCAGCGCGAATGAGACTTAAATATCTCCTACAAAATCGGATTTAATTTAAGAATAGTTTGTCATATGTGACATTGGTAACATTGTTCCGGTTTGCATATAGACGTTTGTGCGTACCCCAGCATTCAACACACGCAGTTTGCCCTCAACGCCTTATTTAATGTTTAATAAAATGTGACTACATAGTATCATACAGTTTTACTTTCTGTCCTAGCTTCACCCTTTCTTTACAGATATCTCATTACAAACTTTCAGCAAGATCCTCCATCTTTGTTATTTTGCTTCAAATTACAGGTGAAAACAAGATCTATACGTGTATATTTTCTTTTTATTGTTCAGTGATCACTCTAAAGAGGTAGGTCAGGCCTATATGCTAGTTCAGTTCCCTAATGGGTTATGTTTCAAATTCTTTGTCGCATGACCTGTTAGCTTTTTGAGATGTAGCATACAGAGCACAGTAAGCCCAACAAAAAGGGCTTCTTTTTTTAATGTTTTGTATTGGCCTTTACTTTGTAATGCCGTTCAAAACTTTTGTGCTGTTTACGGAAAATTTATTCTATTAATATTTTCCAGTTTGTGCTGTTTCCTTCTGTGCTTAGTCGGTTAATTTCTGCTGGGTTATTTTTTTTATTCGATCTAGGTGGATGAATGGGCCGAAGTTGATATTTTCCTCATTTAATTTTTTGTTAATAGAGATATTGCTTGCATTACAATTGTCAAGGTAGGGGCAAGTAGAGTCTTATGGATGCATATTGAATATATTTAGAGTAGGGTGTTTAAGTTTGGCGCATTTTCTGAAAGTCTTATGAGTGGTAAGTTCTGTAACAGCGTGTCTTCCTCTCCTTTTCTATCTTTACTCTTTTTATGATATTTAGTTTAGTTCAAAATGATTCATTCCACAATGATTACGCCCACATAGTTAACAAAATTTCATCTCACTAATGAATTGTTAAAAAAATATCTTAGGCAAAAAATTCTGGGTTTCTAGAATGTGCATTGATGCAGTCTCTGGTAGTAGGTTGTTTAAGTTTGCCTCATATTCTGAGATTCTTCACTCTTTTTGTTTTTATTTGTTTAGTTCGAAATACTTCATTCCACATTTCTGGGCTAGGGTTCCATGGTCACCACCATATCAGCGACAAAATTTCATGTGACTATTGAATTGTTGAAGGCATAAAATTTTAGATTCCTTGAATGTGCATCGATGGAGTTTCTGGTAGCGTACCACCTATAACAAATGTTAATGAAGATGTATTCTTCCAATTCTATTTGCTCTGGAGTGACCTTATCACAAAATTCCAGATGCCCATTTCTTGTAGCTTTATTAGCTATTTATGCCTGTTCCAAGTTTTTTTTAGCATTTTATATTATACGAAGAATTTTCTACATTCATCCGAATGATTTCTTTCTATTTCACCTTGAATCTGCTTGCACTAATTTTCTATGAGTGTATCGTCCAGTCTCCTGGATGATATCGTTTTCTGGTGGAAGACCTCGGATGAGTTGTGAACCTCAATCCTTATCTTATCAAATTAGACTTATCGTTGTCTAAGAATTATTGCTGTATTTTGGGTAGGCATAGCAATCAGCTCTGGTGGCCGCAGACGGAATCTCGTTTAGAACACTCAAGTTAACAAAATCATAGGTATTAATATTATAATTTTTAAAGTTGAATGTAAATTTTTTAATTTAAAGTACCATAAGTATAATTATACATTAACGATACTTTCCATTGAGTTATCACCATTTTACCTCAACTATAATCTAATTTTAGCGAAATTTTCAAAATTTTCCCATAGTATTGAGATATCGTTATAAACGAGACATTTTAGAAAATCTTGGAAAATTCCATAATAAAAATTGAAAAAAATTAAATAAAACGCTCGATGCTTTTGTGTTTATTAGACTAATGATATTATTTATCTCTTTAATGCTAAATTTTAGCCAAATGGAGATTATCGTCTAGGATTAGAAGCAATATGAAAATCTTATTCCTAGTATTGCGGATAAAGATTACAAAAATATGAGAAATGCCTTATCAATTTATTGATTCAGGTCAGTATGCGATTTAGCGATTCGCCTCGACGGTGGTCTCCATAAGATGGGACTTTTGCTTGAATTCAGCGTCTTGATCAGCTTCTCGAACGTGTTATACTTTACAACGATGAGTGGCAGCATGTTAGTCGACAGTAGCCTGGGGCATGACACTTCTAGAAGCAGTGAGGCCAAAGGGCTCTGCCAAGCTTTGACCCTGTGCTTTCTTGGTACAGATAATGAAAATAACTGCTGCTGAAATCAATTTCATCCACAAGATGATCCTGCTTTGATGTTCTCCTTTAACTAGATGAATTAGGTGGTTGACTTCTCTTTATGAGCTGCTTGAGATTTTGAGGCTTCCATGTGCCCTTTGATTAGATAGGCATAGCTGACAGCTAAAAAAAACTTATTTACTCTTGAATTGAACATAAAATAATCGACCAAGTTGGTTCAGGGGTCCTGCCTTTGGCACTATCTGCTTCAGCCTCAATGATGTCAACATATTCAACATTTGCAGAGGCCGCAACTTGTTGATTACTTATAAAATCTAAAATATGTTATCTATAAAACTTTTTGCCCAAAATAGACACATTTCCTTAAACTCTGTTTTATTATAATCTACATGTATTTTATGTTTTATTTTGAAATTTACTAACACCGGCACACCGCCGCAACATCACGTACAACCTCTCTTTCCCTATGAAAGACGCAAAATGAGAGTGCTAATCTTCCAAGCCTGAGCACCTTTAATGGTTTTCAAAACTTAACGCTAAAACGGTAATGATATACAGAAGTAAATTTAATTACATTTTAGGTGAACTGAATTAAGTGTACGGAGTTAAATCGATAACAAAAAAGTAAAATTCTTCAATTAACGATTAACGCTCTGGTGGCTTAAGACCACGGCTGAACGGGCAAGGGACTCCACCTATACTTCACTCTGTTTAAATTGTCAGATATGGTGTGGGTAGGTTTGTGTGATACCTTAAGTCCACAGAGTTGAAGTAGCCGTGAAACAAGCACTCCTAAATACCGTCAGTTCCTTTTTAATTTACTATGTGCGTGAAAAGAATAATCTCGGTTACTGGAGTTTGCATCATCTCAACTTTCTTCACTTTATTCCCGGAAAAATAAATCACGATGCGCTCCCTGGTATTCTTCTTCATCGCAGAGCTGGTAAAGCAGATGTTTGAACAAATAGCTTCTTTCCACTTCATATCACCTAAGAATGTTGGTCCGATTTGTGAATGATACATTTACGATAATTTAAGTGAGGAATTTCAGACATATAAGAGTATCTTAACAGAAAACAATAGGCTTCCATTCGTCTGTTTTGGTTGTAAAATGCGTTGTCAGATAAATTGAAACAACAATTTAGAGAAAAGACCCACACAGGTCGTATTCTAGATTTTAGTAGTTTAAATCCACAAAAAGTCATAAGAAATGCAAACTACGGACCTCATACGGACCCTGAACTCCGCAGAAAAAGAGTATATGAGGACTGAGTGTGCATTTAAAACTCGCCCTTCATGTTTGCGGCGACTTATGCCCAAGTGGGCAGTCACCAGATAGCCCCTTAAAAAAAAAACACTCGCCCTTCAAATTTCTGTGCATATTAAAATACCCAAAAGACCAGCAAGTTTCTGCGAAAATGTCAAGCGAGCTACACTCCAATACATGAATGGAACCTCGGGTTCGCTTCCCGTCTACTACTACCTATGCATTTGATGTGTCAATCAAACCGACAAACAACATTCGAAAAAATAGGGTCGTAGCAATGGAAACTAGGTGTGACAAATTGTGAGGCAATTATTAACAACAATCCCAGAAAATCTGCGGGCTGTTGAGGGTACCGAACCCCTTATCACGATTGCAAAACATTGCAAGAGAGATGGATACGAGGTAAAATAGAATGATGCGTGAGATCCAAGGACAAAAGCAAAGAAACAGAGAAAGAGTTTTTCCTGAATCAAGGTTGACAGAAGGAAAAATATATCTTTAGAAGAAACAAATCCGGACATAATTACCAAAACAATAAAAAAAACTAACGGGAACCAACCGACCAACATATCTAGATATAGAGTCGCACGCGACTACAAAGTACAAGAATTCGTCTAACTATTATTCTCAGACTTGGAGATATCCATTATCAAATATCTTAGAACTTCATCATATTTTACAATTATCTACCCAGGAAAAAAGGATCAAGAACATCTTCGACACTTGGCAGCTAGAATACCCTTCAAAATTTTATAACAAAAAGGACGAGTATCTCCACAAATCACGGCTAAGAGAAGTGTATTCTGTTGAAATTTAAAATTATTATTAGGGGAATATATTAACCAGGAAATCAAACTAGACCTTCAGAGGAGACAGCAATTTCTTAAAACCTCTTAATTTGGGAAATTTATAGACACACTCACATGTTGAAAACAAGATGTGAATCGAGTGAAATTGCAACTAAAATTTTGAAAGAGACACCTTAATAATTATTAAAATCTAGTTCCGATGCTATGCAATGAAGGAACATACAATTCCCCAACTGCCCTAATGATTACTAAACTATCTGTTCATATTGAGAAATGGGGGAGGGGAGCATTCATGACGTGCTTCGAACATTGTTCCCAAGAACTCCCTTATATCTCACTAACGGCATAGGACTTTGGCCAGGATCTTCCTTAAGTGACGGAATTCATAAAGAGAAAAGAATACGAAAACTAACAAGAGAAACATCTAGACTCGTATGACTAATAACAGCCAACTATACAAATTAAACTGGATGGAATATTATGGGTAAAATTCCTCACGTGTATCTCACACGCGCACATGGTGAACATCACAAATACTGGAACATATGCATCAACGCCCAAAAACATTATAAAATAGAAGGGTCTCTAGCCTATGTAATTCTGATAGTAGGCTGACTCATCGGCAATTTTTAAAATAACGTAATCAAAACACAACCAAGGGACTGATAAAAGAGATGAAAAGTACAGATAAAGAACAAACAGAGGAAATAGTAAAGATAAATACTTTGAAGCAACAAAATCAAAAAGGACTAGGATGACTGCGAATGGAAGATCACTCGAGACATCAGCAGTTTGACGCAAAAACGGGAATAAAGGAAATTAATAAAAAAGAATTCCTTAGCAATAGTGAAATCCCTAGAGCCCAGATAGATAACACCAGCATAGGAAAATCCCCAGATAAACAAAAAGGCAACAAACAGAAGAAACACCACTAGCTAACTTCAACTGATAAGACCCAATGTCGTAGAGTGACCGTGAAAAGGGCACGCCAGAGAATTGAGATACAGATCCCAGTACGAGGGCTTAATAAAGAAAGACGACTGCAGTTGGCCTAAATAATCAATTCTTAGAGGTTTTGGATTAGACAAACTAATGGTATAAAAATATATAACTTTACTATATATAAAGCAAATATTAATAGCACAATTAAATAAATAAAATGAGATCCAAAGTACCAAACGAGGGGGGGGGGGAGATCCAAATGACTCGACAAGGACGAGAGTCCAAGATAGGATGTACGGTTATTGCTTCCAGAGAAAATGGGAGAGTGCAATTATCTGGGAGACTAACGTAAAGCTTAATTGACTGGAGGATAGAATACGGCAAGTAAACGGGGCGCTGCAAAGTTGAACTTGCAAGATTCCTTCTTCTTTAACCTCGCTGAAAAATAACCGAAAGAGTACTTCAGTCGATGAACGAACTCGATAACCGAGTGATAGATTCCTGTCCGTGTCTATCGTCTTTCGGCGGGAGCTTTAGCCTTGGGAACGAGCAAGGCCGGGTAGAGATGACGTGTCGCGTTTGCAGCTGGAAGCTGATGGGAGGCGACGCAGGGTGTACGAGACTGCTAACCAAGACGGGGTTATATTGTACTGCTCTCTTAAATCTTTTCTTAGAGTATTTATACTGCCTCGGCGAAAGCGGGTTTAGTTAGACTTGGTGTGCCAGGATGGGGTGGAGGTAGTCTTCGTGGCCTCAGAACTTTGCGCAAAGGTCCTTTACACCGTGGGTTTGGCGTCGGTCAGACGATGAGAAGGAAAGATAAAGAGAACCCAACCCGGTTCAGCCCAACGCGTGAAGTCTCGATGCTCCTTTGGGGCTGTCTGGTTGTGCAGGTGCATCTTTCTCAGGCGCCACGGGTAGACTTTGGTTTCTAGGGGAGGGGGAATAACTTTGTCTCTCTGATACCCAACATAAAAATAATTCCAAGGAAAATGAGTCAATAATAGGATCATGTAAATTAAGAATATAAATATTACACAGATGAACACAGACAAATAACTCATAGATGGAAACAATTTCAAAAGAATTGCTTGGGACGTGATTTTAATATCAAGGCTTGGGAGGAACGTAGAAAATGACACTATTAGAATCTGGAACTACAATTTCCTTGCTTCGAATCCACCAGAAGAAGCATTCGATAGAGCTGCAATAGTTGTAAAGCAAGAATTGAATAAAAATAAGCAAAAAAGGAGTACAAGAGTAATACTAAGCTATAGAACTAAAAATATAAATTACGAACACCATAGGTGCCACAAGATACAATACACATCGACACTGCTAAACACTGGTAAAGAATTGCACGTACTTATTTAACAATAGGTCGCCGGTCATTTTTATAGGCGATTTAAACACCCAACTGTGAGGCGTCTGGGTCCCAAGAGCAGTGTCAAAAAAAACTCAATACATGGATTAAGCGAAGAATAATTTAACATCTGAGACCCAACTCTACACTTTACTTTCTTAGAGGAATTGCTTCAAAACTAGATATTCGCCTAGCTAACTTGAATACTTTATTCACCTAATTCATGGAACTAGTAAACGTACTTTGAAGCATGCAAACAGACAACATAGGTATATAGTACCGTTAATATGGGAGAAACAAATAAAGAGATAGGATCAACACATCGACAAAATAGATGTAAAAACATTCTTTAAAGAATTCTGAAAACACGTTATATTATAACTACTAAAGTTCGGAAAAGATAGAATGAATATTAAAGACGCGAGGTAATATTAAGAAAGAGGAGACCCAAATAGTGATCGTACTTGAAGATCACCTAAAAAAATATTTTTAACATAAGCGAACAAATGAACAAAATTTACGATGTAGAATTCGCAAACCAAATTGTACAAGAACTTAGCAGCGAAATTGAAAGGAAAATCCTCTTACACTTTGTCGATTAACTAAGAAACAACATCAAGGGACAGACTCAACCATGACAATAGATGAAATAAAGGAAATCATTAAGAAGGTCCAAAAACGAGCACCGGTAAGATATGGTCTCATCAGGATGGACTGTTTAGAATCGCCCCATAACAATTTAGATGTGATCAAAATATATTCAATTAATTAGAGGCTATGTATACGTTGAACCTAAGATAACAAAGATGATCTCCCTCAAATTGGATAAACCCTCAGATCAGATAGAAAAATACCACCTCTTCTCGCTGATAGACTGTATCAGGAAAGTATGAGTAACGTTAAACGACCATAAACTGAAGAAGTATCTCAAGAATAACGATCAACAAAATAACTGACAATTTCTCTTCAGAAAAACTAGACGAACAGAGATGGCAGTAATTTTCATGTGGAAAAGGTTGCAAGAGCAAAGAGGAAAAATATGAGCGTGGAAATCTTCTGTCGGGACTTGTTTAATACTTTCAACACACTATGGGAGAGTTATGCAATATAAAATACTTAAACTAAAAATTAACGCAAATATAGAAAAAATAATTGGCGATTATGTAATGGAGAGATACACATTTATAGAAATTTACAATCACTAAGGTGAAAAGGTAGACCTCGCTGCCAGACTTCCCTAAATTGGGTGTCTTTGCTAATTTCTCTATTCTATCTACTCCAATATACCGACCATATTAGCCAGATAATAATTTGCCCCTACAAAACAGTGTGATGCAGAATAGATTAAGGGCAGCAGAGATAAGAAGTATTAACGAGTATGAAGCTAAATAAGGAAAATACAAAGTGATCCGGATAAAGTTAAAATTCTACCTATTTAGAGTAAACTCTTAGCACGTGTATAGGTAGTATGAGAAAGAGACATGTACGTTATAGAGGATAAGATACTGGAACAATCCAGTACATTGAGAGGTTAAAAAAGCACATTATGGAAGGAGTAAATGTACAGAAACGCTGACTTAGACTATTATACAAGATGAAAAATCTTAATATGTAAATAAGGAGAACATCTCCCAAGCTGCTATTAAATCTGAATTAATCTATCCAACAATAGCTATATGTAAACTATCTCAAGGAGTAACCTTATGAGAACTACAAAGGTTCCAAAACAAATCAGTGTACATCATTATTAACACAAGATAAATTTAACTAAATAGACTAAGAGACCTACACAGTGATTCTAAAATAAAGCCAGTTAACACAATAATAGTAAAGAGAAAAACGAAAGTCAATGTAAAGTAACAAAAATAAATAAGTATAGATTTAGCTAATCAGATAGCTCAAAGGGAAGGGTAGAGTATTCATCTATATTCCAAAGCTTATCGAGGCTAGAAAAACGAAAAGAAGACGAAGAGAAAATTAATACATGAAGGAAGAGAATTTGCTACAAATTTAGACATACCCGATTACGACAAGTTACTAATACAAAAAACTACCACTATTCTTGACTTCACGAATTGTAAACCAAATCAGGATACCATAATGGACAAAAATAAAAGGTACTAGTACACCTTAATAAAGTCAAGGGTATAGTTAGCTAATTAATGATAACTAGAGTAGAAGGAAAACAGAAAGAAAATTGAAATAGCAACTTATAGAAGTAGTAAAAATTATCTAATAAAATGGTTTGAATGCCTACAACACATAAATACTAATAAATATACTGAAAAATGCACCACTTTTACAGAATTGCGTGATTCTGATGTCTAACAATGCACTTATACTCAAACATATTAAACTACAACCCCTTGCAATGGATGGAGATAAGCCTGATCGCCGGGCCAAAGCATCAATTTTAAGATCTGTACGTTTCTAAAAAATAATATGATTATTTACTTTCGCCTATCATAATCACACATGGAAGGAATTACAGTGGGCAAATAGGACATGGGTGAGGAATTAATAATGGATAGAGAGAATCAGTGCTACACATCGAGGTTCGGATTTCTTGTTAAGCCATAGTTCCAGTGACTTGCTAAGTCTACAATTTTGTACCCTACTCTACTTGCTGCGCGAAATAAATTTTTTCAGAAGGATAAGGCCAGATTTTTCAACATATTTCTTTGGTATTGCTGCTACACTTAGCAGCCATTAATAACATAGACTACAGCTCGCGAACATTGTATGAAGTAACCAACTTAGAATACTACTGTATCAATCTGAACCAGAAACAAGTAACAGTGCCGGAGGAAAAAAGAACAACATAGCGAACTATGGCAGATACAAATAAGAACTAAAGATCTATGTCAGATGGAATAACTCAGATGGAAAGTTGAGAGAAATAGATGAAGATAGTGAGCGATTGAAAATCAAAAATAGCTCTCATGGAAGAAAAATCCAGAAATATCGTAACAATGAGACACTACATAATCCTATACCACCAATGGACAGACGAAATGAGGAAGAGGAAGAGACAGCTGAACTGATTTTATTACCAAATAGAGATTCTCTGGAAAAAAAAAGAAAGTCAATTAGCGCTAAATCGAAAGAAAAAAAGGTAAGGCATCTCATAGACGAACAACAATATTATCTATGAGATAGCCTAACCGAAGAACTAAATGAAAAGAAGATTGAAGAGTAATTCATAGAATGAAAGGCACACATTCACGGACAAAAATAACATTAAGAAGAAAGCAAGGGGAAAAATACAAGAAAATATACGATAATGGGACTCAAAAATTTGCAATCCAATAGATGGTTTATGACAATAACAGAAACAACAAATAGAAAATACCTCTAACGCCTATCGTCAAACAGCAAAGAGAAGAAAACCTAGGAACAGGATAGAAAATTAAAACATAAATAAACAGCTCTATTTATCCATTTAAACATAAGACATGGGCAACTCAGCAATTACTACAATCACACTTATCAAACTAACTAAAATATAATTTAGATCATCAAAAATATATTTAATGCGTGCCTAAAAATCAGATACTTCCCAGACGTCTTCATACTTTCCAAAACGATCTTCAGCCCAAACCAGGCAAACCAGTCCACCAAGGGTGGGTACGGGGGAATCTATCCACGAGCCAACACGGGGATTGAGGGATAGGAAGTACTCCCGCGCGAGTTTCTTGATAACGCCCTGGGAGACGACACAAGCGTGCATTTGAGATTCCAATCCCTCGCTTATCGCGGAAAGCAGTTTGATATTCTGACTGTTCCTAGGGTCTTCGCTCACATGAACTGACTTCGTGGTTTCGATGGGGTACATGGTGGCAAGGAGCTTTCATTTTCGGCAACTCCTCCAGTCCCAAGATGTTACTTAAAAAAAATGACATCTTATAACCGCTGGATGGATATTAAAAGTCTCAAATTTTTCAGACCTCAATGGGGGAGGACAATTGGGGAAAACCTGACCTCGAACGGATCGCGCTTTGGTGGCTCGGACATATTTACATACAAAGAGTATCCAGGAACACAAATAATAAATGAATTCGACAAGAACACAAGCTATACAAGAACTAACATTTGTTCAAAAGGGCCTCGATCACCTAAGGTCAATAACAACCTAGAGCTTCAAAAGAATACTAATAATACACAAAAAAGATTAAAAACAATACAATACAAAACGATACAAAAGGGAAATATAAAATACAGGGAATTAATTGATCCGAATGATACGAAGGTTTATCGGACCGTTCTTGCTTTGCGAACAGAGAAACTTATTGTCCGAAATATATATTTTAAAGAAGAGGAAAAATATTAAACATAACAGTTGCAAGCATAATATTTATCCTTGATTACTTTCGGTAGGCTCTAAAGGGTTCGTACTCAAGCTATCCGCAACACAATTATCGGATCCTTTTATATAATGGATTTTAAATTGATACTCATGGAGGTATTAACTCCAGCGCATTAGGCGCCATTGATGCTTTTTACATTTCGCAAATATGCGAGGGGGTTGTGATCCGTCTCTACAAGAAACTTGTAGAAGAATAGCATAATTCTCCCAAGTTTTGCCTACCTTCCTTCCGGGCGGGCCGCTTATCAACCCTGCCCCTTCCGGCCCAATATCTGGTGGTCTTCAGCGGGAAGAAACCGCCGGCCATTTTAACTAACCACTGAGTTCCTTTCTGGACTGGTTATCGATAAATGGGAGCCCATCTTCGCTTCCGATAGTTACCGGAAGTTTATAAAGGAGGAAATGGAGTAGCTTGACATTTAATCTACTTCCAGTGGCCTGAGAACCTCTCCCGAGTTTCGAGTGTAAAAGACGAATTCTTTTAACCCTCAGTAGTAGAGCTTGCACAGCGTCTGGCGGGACAGGAATTGCCATCTATCAGTGTAGTTGTAATTCGTCGAAACATCAAGTCTTCAGAAAGGAGATTGCTCCCAGTTAGGGAGGCTCCTTACCCCGTTGGTCTGCAAGGCAGTGCGGACCCAAGCTCGTACTCACGTGTCGGAGCAGAAGCTACAAACAGCCTCACTCTGGTGCCCTAAGCGAGAAAATTACATCTCGGCATTTCTTCGTGACCCTACGCGGCGATGGGACACTTCGCTGCTCCCCCTAACCCTCACAGAGGCACCCAAGATTCCTCGGAGTTCACAAGGGTGGGGCCCTATGTAACAAAAAGCTCCCATCACAGCCTTCTTCCAGGAGAATCGTGACGGAATTGTGGGAATTGTCCCTAGAGAACCTACCTCATCGTCTTCACCCCTTACCTCACCGCCTTCACTTACCACCGCCATCCAAGGTAACCTTTTTCTTTCACATTCCACGACTTTACCGCGAAACTTACCAGCATTAATAGTGTATGGAAATTTGTATGGTGAATAATAATTTTTAAGCCAAGTAAGATATCCGAGATTCAGTTATTAATTTTTCTCTCAAAGCACATTATTTGTATATATATATCTATGCCGTATAATTGCTCATAGTCTGGTCCAATAATCATTCTAGTCCTTGATCTGGACACACCGCATTTGTTTAAGTCGATGGTATTGACCCTATGACTCAATCTACGATCATATATATATATATATATATATATATATATATATATATATATATATATAGGTAGGCTTTAATTCCTACTGAACGTGCGAAAGCTGGTTAGAGGCGGGTTGTGCCGTAGCCGGGATTCTCACTATAAAAGTCCTAATTGTTATGGGGAGAGGTTTGTGATTTTTTAATTATAAGAGTGCAGGTTGAATAAATTAGCCGAAGGGATTCTTAATTAAAGTCTTGCCAAGGGTACGTCAAAAAGGAGGAGCCACAAATAAACACACGTACAAAAAATAAACTTTACTTTACACAAATATAATAATTAGAAATAGTTGAAACGGGCAAAATTAAGGATTAAATATTAAACACTGACGTTAAGCGTCTAGATTTATAGTGACTAAATGTGAGTATAAATCACTGTTAATTAAATAGGTAATTTAAGAATAGAGGGACACTGGGTTCATAGATTACCATTAATTGTGATGGATTGGAGAGACGACTACTCAGGTCCAGACGGGGTGGTTTGGGTGGCATTAAAACGAGTTTTCGTGGAGAGGGGGGGATAAGACGACGGTTTGGGGCTGCTGGATGCAGTTCCGGTTAGTTCGCTCCTAACTGGATGTGACACTAACAAATAGTAACTTCCAGTAACTATTTGTATGTTCCTTTTCTTTCTCAAGTTACGTTGAGCAACAAAGCGTACTCTTCTAGTCACAGACTTTGCAGGGCGGGATTTACTTCAGTTACAATTTGAGACAGTGACCAAGTTGTCTCGCGGGTACGCGTTACGCGAGTTGGTTTGGGACACTGCTGCTAGAGGAATGAACGGCGTTATTATTTATACCGAGGATTATGGGAAATCGAGAGAGAGATTCCATTCACGACAATTCGCTTATCGCAGCGCCTTCTGGACAATCTCCATGGTATCATAAAGAAGGCAAATAAAATTTAGGCTTCTCTGTGAGATAGGCTTTCTTTCGTCAGAATTCCTGTCGCTAGTTGGGGGAAGGGTGGGGGTGGGGGGAGATAGGAGACGAAGGTCAACTCAAATGACAAATTTCTTACGTTCCTACGATTCTCTGGTGGCATGCGAGTATGAAAGTTCCATACACTCACATGCCTACCTATTTCGAGGAACATTATTCCGCCATGAAATAAGGAATTATGTGAAAATTAACTTCACCAGGGAAATTTGTAATTATCTTCCTCGACTCGAACAATTGAGTCGGTAATTTTATCAAAACCGTTAGGAATTTACCTTAGTATCTAATGGCTACAAAATACTACTGCTACGTCAGTTTCTCTAATTTACATTCTCAAAACAAAACAAAACACATACGGAGTACATGCAAGAAATAATTATTAATACAAAGAGATACACATAAAAAATAAATAATTGACTATTTATCGCTATCTAAAATTGGGTTTCTCAAATAGCTATCTGCGAGTACATTGTCAGACCCTTTTAGATACCTGATTTCATAACAGTACTCCGCTAGCAATAATAACCAGTGCATTAGCCTGCCATTTCGGTTTTTACAAGTTTTTAAGTAGGCTAACGGTCTATGATCAGTTTCTAAGAGGAATGGACGACCTACCAGATACATTCTAAATTTTGTAATCTCAAAAACAATCGCAAGAGCTTCTAGTTCTACCGTAGCGTATGCCCTTTCGCGAGCCGTCAGTCGGCGACTCGCACACTTTATAGGAGCGGGTTCTTGGTCCTCGTCGTATTGGAGTAATACGCAGCCAATGCCTAGTTGGGAGGCACCTGGCCTTATGCCAAATTTCTTTATAGGGTTCTACAGTTTTAAGATTGGGGCGGAGACTTGCTTCTCTTTGAGTTCTTCAAAGTGTGCTTCGGTCGGGGTTTCACTGGAGGAAGCCTAGGAGTTTCTTTTTTAGCAGATCGTTTAGGGGAGCTGCTACAGAAGCAAATTGGGGTACACAGCAGCGGTTAAACGAAGCAGCACCGAGGAAATACCGTAATTGATTCTTGGTGCGCGGTAGGGGCCTATTTACAATAGCCTTTACCTTCTCTTTCTGTGGGGCCAGATGACTTTCGCCTATTTTAAATACAAGGTATTCTATGGATTTATAAGAGAAATGGCATTTTGAGGGTTTAATCGTTAAGCCATGATGCTTTAAGCGTTCTAAAATCGGGCGGAGGGACAAGATATGGTCGTTCCATGAACGTGTAGCCACATACACGTTATCAAAATAAAAAGAAACGTTTTTTAAACCGTCTATTACACGGCGCATTATGCGGTTGTAGCTACTGCAGGCAGTGACTAGGCCCAAAGGAAGACGAGTTAATTACATTAAACCTTTGTCTGTAGGAAAGGCTGTTAGTTTCCTCGCTAATGCCTTTAGGTGGATCTGATAATAGGCCTTACATAGGTCTATCTCAGTGATGTAGGCGGCTCCTTCGAAGAGATGTAAATTTTGATCAATTAGGGGGAGAGGCTCGGCGTCGAACACGGTGACGGTGTTTAACTTTCGAAAATCGACGCATATCCTAAAGGACTGGTCTGGCTTGCGGACCATGACTATTGGGGAACAGTGGTCGGACGTAGATGGCTTGATTATCCCTTATTGCAAAAGATTGTCGACTTCCTCATTGAAATCGTCTCTTAGGTGCACCGGTACGGGATAGGGCTTACATCGTACAGGTTCGAGCGTAGTGAGGGCGATATCATGTTCGAACTGAGTCGAGCATCCTGGCGACTTTGGAAATGACGTCACTAAATTCTTCTAAAAGCGCCATCATTTGGTTCCTTTGGGCAGGGGTGAGGTCAGAGTTTACATCCAACTCGGGAAGAGGTTCTTTTATGGGGGGCAGCTTGGACGGGAGGACGGGGAGGGGACAATCTTCGCTTGACTCTACGCAAATCGAATTAACAATATTTAGGGGTTGTTTGGGTGGACGGCGTCCATTACCGTTTCTTCGTCGAAGGCGACTAAATTGTTTATACAGGCCCGTCTATGATACTTTTTTAGCATGTTTATGTGATATAACTTATCACCTGCGGGTGTCTGTATAACGTAATCGACTGATCCGTGAGTTTTCTGAACGGAGTAGGGGCCTTTCCATTTGGAGAGAAGTTCATGGGAATCCGAGGGGAGTAAGAGTAGAACTTAATCTCCCTGGGCTTCAGTTTTCTGTGTTTGGCCTTTAGATCAAAGTATGTCCGATACTTTTCCATATTAATTTCGGAATTTCTGACTGCTATGTCAGAACACCTTTTTAATCTTTCCCTTAGTTCGAGGACGAAGGAATAAGTGTTCCTTAATTCTGGACACTAACGGGAATTTGTCCATACCTCATTCAAAATACTGAGGGGCCCCCGCACGTTTCTCCCGTGCAGGAGCTCAAATGGGGGAAATCCGATGGTCCTATGGGGAATTTCGCGGCATGCGCATAACGCAACTCGCAAATATCGGTGCCATTCCTTGGGGTTGTTCCATGCAAAGCTTCTTGAGGAAGCTTCTCAAGGTCGCATTGAACCTTTCGCACATGCCGTTCGCGCTCGGATGGAAAGGGGTGGTAAAAATAGGTTTGATTTGGAGCAGGGTGCACACGTGTTCCATGAGCTCAGAGGTAAACTGGCGTCTCTATCTGACAAGATTTCTTTGGGCAATCCTACTCTAGAAAAAAATGGAAATAAGGGCTTCAGAGCAAGAGATACTATCGATCCTTTTTAGAGCGACCTCGTCTGGGAATCGGGTAGTGCAATCTATCAATGTTAGTACATGCGTATGACCTTCAGCATACGGGGGATGAATTGGTCCGATGAGGTCGGTTGCGACTCTCAAGAATGTCTCTGAAATGACTTGGATTCGTGCAGGGGAGCTGGGGCTATTCGACCTTTTGCAGTGTTTTTTTGTCACAAATCGCACGTTTTGCAGAATTCTGCAATATCTTTGGCTGCACCGGGCCAAAAAAAGTATTTAAATACTCTCTGAGAAGTCTTGTTATGACCGAAATGACCGGCCATTGGACTTTCATGCGCTACTCGCAGGATTTGGTCTACATGTGTGCGCGGAATACACATTACCTTGGAAGGTGGGTCCGACTCATCTCGCGAGGTGCAAAATAGTAGGGAGTCGTTAATGATGTACCTTATGGGTCGGTTCCCTCGAACAATCACCTCTTCGTTTTTTCGGGCCTTTTCACAAAGGGATTGAAGTAAAGGGCAGCTCTGACGAGCTCTAAGGAATTGTGCATTACCCGTAGCCAGGTTTCTCACTATAAAAGTCCCACTTGTTACTGGGGGCAGGTTTGTGATTGTTGAATTCTAAGAGTGCATAATACAGGTTGGATAAATTAGCCGAAGGGATTCTTAATTAAAGCCTTGCCAAGGGTACGTCATAATGGACGAGCCACAAATAAACACACGTACAAAAAAATAAACTTTACTTTACACAAATATAATAATTAGAAATAGTTAAACGGGCAGAATTAAGGATTAAATATTAAACACTGACGTTAAGCGTCTAGATTTATAGTGACTCAATGGGAATATTAATCACTGATAATTAAATAGGTAATTTAAGAATAGAGGTACACAGGGTTTACAGATTACCATTAATTGTGGTGGATTGGAGAGACGACTACTCAGGTCCAGACGGAGTGGTTTGGGTGGCGTTAACACAAGTTCTCGTGGAGTGGGGGGGATAAGACGACGGGTTCGGGGATGCTGGCTTCAGTTGCGGTTAGTTCACTCCTAACTGGATGTGACACTAACAAATAGTAACTTCCAGTAACTATTTGTATGTTCCTTTTCTTTCTCAAGTTACGTTGAGCAACAAAGCGTACTCTTTTAGTCACAGACTTTACAGGGCGGGATTTACTTCAGGAACACTTTGAGACAGTGACCAAGTTGTCTCGCCAGCGCGTTGACAGTGGATACGTTACGGCAACGAACCTCGCTCAACGTGAAAGTTAAGCGTTACGCGAGTTGGTTTGGAACACTGCTGATAGAGGGATGAACGGCGTTATTATTTATACCGAGGATTATGGGAAATCGAGAGAGAGATTCCATTCACGACAATTCGCTTATCGCAGCGCCTTCTGGACAAACTCCATGGTATCATAAAGAAGGCAAATAGAATTCAGGCTTCTCTGTGAGATAGGCCTTCTTTCGTTAGAATTCCTTTCGCCAGTTGGGGGAAGGCTGGGGGGGGGGAGAGAAGACGAAGGTCAACTCAAACGACAAATTTCTTCCGTTCCAAGGATTGTCTGGATGCATGCGAGTATGTACGTTCCATACCCTTAATATATATATATATATATATATATATATATATATATATATATATATATATATATATATATATATTCTTGTTTAGTGTTCATTAAAACTTAATCTTCATATTGTTATGTATCTAACTTCCTTTAAGGTCGCTTGCCGGCAAAGTTCATTCCAATTTCTCCGTAGCAAACTTTAAGCCCTCTGAGTCAATAAACCCTTTTAGGACACGGGCCGAACGAAGTATAAGGAGTAGTACGACGACCCCTCCGCATTCTGGATAATAGGATGACTAGGAATCGGCAGCGCTTGGCACGGTGGGCAAATTGTACTCCTTCTCCTGTTCAATGCAAGCCACTTGCATCACATTTAGCGGATCCAGAGAGTAAATGAGGCCAATCCGGTCGATTTCTAGACGGACAAAGGGTTCAGGTGTGAAGGATCCCTTTTCCAGTGGAGCAGATCTAACGCGTCCTTTTGCGGCTGTTCTTTGACAAACATCACACGGAGGGCAATAATTAACAATGTCATCCGCCGCTCCAGGCCAATAAAAATATTTAAAGATTCTCAGAGCCGTTTTATTATTGCTGAATTGGCCAGAGAAAATACTGTCATGGGCCCTCTTTAATAGAAGGGGTACGTGCGAACGGGGGATGCATAATGCCTAGGCCTTGGAACTCTTGCTTCCCAGGCAGGCGCTGTACAGGAGCTCACTTTTCACAACGTAGGAAACTACTTTATTACCCCGGGTGGACTTCTGAATTTTTTTATGAGCTTTGGTCCAAAGGGAGCGGAGTGAATCACAGTCCTTGTGCTCTTTATTGAATTTATTGTTTAGAACGCAGATAAACTATGAGTCGATTGGGGGATCCAAGGGGAGCGGGTGTCTCTGTTTCCCTTTTATTCTGTAATCTATAGGCACTAGCCTACCAGAACAGCGCAGAGCTTCATTCGGGCGGATACTACTTCAGCCCAGCCGGTATAATACGCGCATCCAATAAAGCATTTCACAATGGGGAATCGATTCCCTCCCCCCCAATGTAGTCATGTACTACCGCAAAATTATCTTGGTTCTGTGTGATCGGGAATATCAGCTCGTCCGACACCACAATACATGGACACTCTGTATCCCGACGAATGATGGAGACCCAGCATCCGTTTACTGATTCGGTGTTAAACTGCAAGCTTCCTGAAGAGATCTTTTCGAACAAGAAGTTCACCTGGTGGCCAGCGGCAGGAGAAGCAGACGAAGAGGCAGGCGGTTCAATTTGCAAAGCTGGTTGCGCGGGGAAAGCAAACAGTTGGTGCACTTGATTGAGAGTGCTAGGACGGAATTTTGGCCCAACGAAGGCAAGAATGCAAAAGAGATCCATGAATGCATAGTTGCAGTGTACACCGACACCGCCCATTCCTATGCAACCATTGCTCGCTGGAATAGGGAGTACCGCCATGGTCGTGAGTCCCTTGAAGATGACCCCCATCTGGGACGCCCGTCAGACATGACCAACGAGGACAATGTGTCCCGTGTGGAGAGGATGATCCTCGAAAATCGACGGGTGAAGGTCGAAGAAATAGAGCGAGAACTTGGAATATCACATGGAAGTGTTATCAACATGATCCACGACAATTTGGCCATAAACAAGGTCTCGGCCCGTTGAGTCCGTAGAAACTTCCCGCCCCATGATGGACTTCAACGTCGTCAAACTCTACAAGGCCAGAGTTAAACAAGCTGCCCTGCGTGAGTGCGGATTCGAGGAGCTCAACCATCCCCCCTACAGGCTAGATCTGGCCCCTAGCGACTACTTTTTATTCCGCCAGCTCAAGGCTGCACTGCGTGGACGCCGGTTATGGGACGATGAAGATATCCAGCTCACCGTCCAGGAGTGGATTGAGCAGCAGTCGGGAGATTTCTGGTTGTTGAGAATTCGAAGCCTGAGGGACAAGTGGCGAAAGTGCATTGAAGTCGAGGTAGTTATATTGAAAAATAATAAAACACTTTTCCTCATATCTCGTTTCCTTATATCAGAATTTCAAAACTTATTGACCACCCTTCGTGTATATATATATATATATATATATATATATATATATATATATATATATATATATATATATATATATATATATATATATATATATATATATATATATATATATATATATATATATATATATATTTATATATATATATATAAATTATGTAGTACAATGACGGCGACATATACGTCACTTCTACCCAATATGAGTGGACGCTCAAGTTCAACGAGTGATCTTGACTCAACTCTAGTCACGACAGAGATGGGAGAGGAGAGAAATGGAGGGAGTTGGGGTCCAACTTTCCTGGATGAGCGCTAGGATTTAAATACAAAACGATTGAGTGAAGTTGGCCGATATTAAACTAAGGCTGCGGGCTACGAGACTTATGAAAAAGTAGTAACAAAATATACTTGAATATTTACAGAGTTATACACAATAATTAAATTAAATAGAATAATGGCAATGGACACTCGTTGTATACAATAATCGAACTTAAGAGCTACTCAAGTGAGCTCTACGGGGGTGTCGAGAGGCGAGACGAGGCTCTGTACATAAGCATACAGGGATGACCGCCAAGGAGGCTACAGATGATTCGTCTCAGCCCAGCTTGGGTTCGAGGCTTTAAGAGATGAAGCGGGGATCGGATAGGTATTCGAGGGACTTTAACCAAGAGGAGTTTAACTTCTAGTAGTAACACTAACTGGAGGGAGTATTCGTGCCAAACAAAATGTATCAAAACCAAGGATGATCCAATTGACTGTAGCTCAGATCCTTCGGTATAATTCCAACCTTCGGCTCGTAGAGAAATGGAGCGTGATGGAGAATGACGTGTTTCGTTGTAAATGGCAGGCCTATAATGTGGATGCACAATTGGGACCAACAATATATAGGGACCACTCGGAACTGTTACTGTCTCCACCAAATGTGGGCGCGGGGGAATCTCTCCACGAACCAACACAGTGCTTGATGGATGGGAAATACACTCGCGGGGGTTTCTTGATAACGCCCTGGGAGACAACAGATGCGCGCGTTTGAGATTGCAATCCCTTGTTTATCTCGGAAATCAGTTTGATATTATGACTGTTCCTACGTTCCTCGCTCACATAGACTGACCTCGTAGTTTTGACGGGGCACATAGCGGCAAGGAGCCTTTATTCTCGACAATTACCATTGAAAAGATTCCCAAGGCTAAAGTAGAAAAAACTATATCTCCTCATGTGAGATGTAGTAAAAGCCTTTGAAATATTCAGGGTTAGAGAGACGCAATACAAGATCCTGAATCTACAGAAAAACAATAACCTGAATATAATTCTCTGTGACTAGTTGATGGATAAAAAAGTATTTATATTTGCTAATGAATTTAAAGGACTGGAGTTCAAATTGAAAGTTGTACTATTTCAGGGGAACTGCCTCAGACCAAGGCTGTGGTATATTTATACAGCGGTAATGCCAGAATCTATGTAGCAAGCCTAAATGCATAAATATCCAATTAGATCAAGAGACAAGCAAATTAGATGTCATTCACTACTGGAATAAGGAAATTCATCTCTCAGAAAAAAACCCATCAAGATTGGTAACATTAACTGATTCGACAAGGACTGGAAAATAAGATCAGGCAGAAATTTACCTAGCTCCCAATCTCAAGACAAATAGTATTGGATATCGATGTAGAAGAACAGTTATACAGATACCATCCAAAAGGCAAAGTACAAGGATTAAAGATAAGTTCTAAAGGCTGAAACAAACGTTTCTGAAGAATATTGAAAGCTAAACAGTACAAACCATCTCTTTATTACTTAAGAGCTTTAAGTACATGCGGTTATCTACCCTTTCACCTCGCTGAGCAATTTATTAGCAGAAAAGACCAGGGAACTCAAAATAGTTAAAAAAATCACTAAACTCATAACCAACATAAGAAGCGAAGTGAGAGAATCCCAGATAGGCTTTATCGATAAATTAAAATTGAACCACTTAACATTGTTAAAAGAAAAAGAACAGAAAGTATTTGGCGGAAAATTAACTCACATCCTCCAATCCGCGAAGAAAACATCCATATCAGAGCAAACGCTCCGAGTTGAGCTGAGTTCCCAGTGAGAAAATTCAACAAAAAATAGTGCAAGCAATAATATACACTTTGGAGAAAAGATCAAAGGACTGATAGGCTTCCAAAGATCCAACCAAACATAAATAATACCCCTGAAAAACATTACAACAGATTAAGCCTAACTACCCCAACAGAGTGAGCAAACGAGACTGTGAGGGAATCCCCACGTGGAAGATCTTCTGCAGAAAGGAACTCCCATGTGCAGCAGAAGGCCCGGCTAGGCCTAAAGTGGTATGCCTACCCCCCCCCCCTCCCCAGTCCACAAGCGGTAGCTTCGAATCGAGTCCCCCACGATTCACCTTTGTGCGGACTAAAATAGCTCTTCAAGAAGATTCGAGGCCCTTCGAGAGTAGAGCTGTTTCCCGCTAACGTCCAACTCCGGGGAGAGCCTCGGACATAAATAACGCTCGACTCCCCGGAAGAGACACAAAGTTGAGAAGTCTCGCCCAGAAGCCAGAAGATTTCCCCATGGTTCCAAGTCAAGGCTAGCAACAAAGCATAGTGAGAGCTGGATTATTTTGTGTATTTGGAATTAGCCACAGCCAGGAGGTAATTCCACTGAACGATCGCCCCGAGTGATTTTCCCGACTTCTTTCATCAACTTCTGTCGAAGCCCTCCTCATTTTGGGGTAGCCGAAATACTCTCCCCTGGACCGGAAGTTACCCCCCCCCTTTGCTTTTGGAGAACCGTCATCACTCCATCCTCCCGCTTTGAAGTCCGAGCGGCCTCACCTCAAGTGCAGAAGACATCCGTAAGCAAACCCCTCTCCCCCTTTTAGTAACCCAATTGAGTTAATCCCCCCCCCCATTTGAATAGTCTCCTCCGGGAATACCTTAATTTCTAACTTCATAGTCCAATTTATAACTACAATTTCCCCCTCCGTTATTGATGTGATTTTGCCCGTTAATTCTAAGAGGTAATTTTACCCATCAATTGTCTCATTATTTTTGTGTAAATAAAATTATATTTTTGTAATGCCTCTTTAAATAACCTTGAGCTTTGCCATTATCCATAATTTACCTGACCTCGTTGCACTCTCTCGCTAATCAGCCCGTCTAAACTCGTGGTTTTCCGTCCATTTTGTCGGTTCACTTTCCAGTTATTGCTCCCTTCCTGATAGATATAATATGGTATTGATATAATGTAATGTCATACCACGACAGAGACTACCCATTCAATAATAATTGAAGAGAACACAAACTTAACTACCAAATCATGACTAACTACAGTAAACATCTACCTAAAAGTGAAACAATAACATAAGTGGCTGATTAAAATTATTTATCAATAATGGCAGGTGTATTTAATGAACCAGAGCGTGTACCAAGTGAGGTGATAAAGACCAGAGTAAAATACTAAAAAAACTAAATGAAATAGGTGACTAAATTGAGTCAAGTGGAAATATTAAATCGTTTAACTTACATTAAACAGAAATATACCATGAAACCTACATACACATTCAATACAGACAACTAAGACACAAACTATAACCTAGGCAGTAACTCAATATACAGAAATTCACACAACGCATTGAAACCTACAGTTCACACATGAATGAAAGTAGGATAAACCATGAATGGCAGAGATTAGTCTGCTCTCTCGACAATTAAAACAATGTTACGATTACATACAATAGATCAACAAATATAAAATAATAAAACAGGTCATGGCTCTGAATCCTCGTTAATTAGTAGGTCCAAAATAATGGAATTATCAATTTCTATCTTACTATCTGCAGCTAAATAGGTCAACTGAGATCAACTTCTTATCTTTTAATATACTTTCCCATTCAACCTTTTTTGATTATATGCTCTTCTTCTCTCCTCCCTCCTTCGCTCCAACCGTCCCTTCACCTAGCAACTCACCTAACAATGTGGAACGTAAGGGAGGAAGCCAGCGAGTGCCTGGGAAAGGTCGAGTGGGGGTCTCCTTACCTCTTGCCCTAACAAGGCCAGAAGGGGTGAAGATCGATTGCCTATTCATCTATCTCTTCCACTCCAAATTATTAGCACTGTTTTTGAAGAGAGATGGGAGCCAGTGACTTCCGAAATTAGTCTCTACATAGAATAAAAGTTTTCCGTCGAACTGCGAACTTTGGCTGCGTAATGAATTAGTGGATTCACCTTGGACTTCCATGAGGTACGAAAGGGTCGCCCTTGGTGGTTCTACAGGTCCCTATATATTGTCCTTAAAATAATGTGTGAGGTTTGGGCATTCTATGAGTAGGTGTTTGTTATTGGCTGGTGTTTGGTTGAATAAGGATCATGTTGGTCTTTGGGAAGAACTTTGTAATTCTATTGTTATTTTTTTTTAATTTATGACTTAGATGACTAAAGCTTAATATTAAATAAGGAAGGTGTAGCTAACTGAGGGACATGTATTCTTAAATATAAACAATGAGGACTATGATATGTGGCATTACTTTGTGTTTAAAATTTTTATTATATGATTAACGAATTGAAAGAAAAAGTATTCTCATTTTCTCCTGTGATTCAACTCCTAAACGAAAGCCACAATTAGCGTTCACTTTTATTAAATCAATTTAAAGTTAGTAAACGCAATGAATTTTTTATTTATCATCACTGATGTTATGATTATAAGGTTACTTGTGTAAATAATGAAACAAAAGTGCTTTTCTTTATAAATTATGTCTAATTGAATTCTGAATAACATTTATTCAACAATAGACATTGAACGTAATATATTGGCCTCTTCCCTATTCTACTAGAAGCGCTGTACTTGGAAACTTTATATAAAATTTTGTTTTCGTTGAATGGTGGTTTCAATGGTGATATTTTGAGGATAACACTACACTGCTTCTGTTTTGTTACCATGGATCGTTAGTTAGTTCAGATTTGGGTTTTTGAAGAAGAAGAGTCATCCCCCCAAATTTACTAGGTTCGGACCATCGTTTTCTTTTTTTTAAATAAAGCGTACAACCCACAAGGGTAAATGACATGGGAAGTTTTTAAATAAAAATGTACAAAGAATTTTTTTAAACAAATGAGGAAAAATAATAAAATATATAGTCGAAGGTGTTCCTGCAAGCATTGGGGCTAACTAGGTAAAGTTCGGATGATGGGCCAGGTTTGGACACACAATCTTCCATGTATCAGTCGAAACGAGATTAGTTATATGAAAAACAATCATTGTACAATAAGCTTCCAGATAAACCATCAAATTCACCACAACGCGCTGCCACATTAGTCGAGAAGCATAACTCTGGATCCTGTAGTGTGATATCACCTTTAATGCTCACATAATTCAGCTAAATATTTAAAAAAGGGAGAAAAATGGAAAAAACTACGGCTTTAAACTGAACTTTTAGACAAGTTGAATCGAGATGATGGCAAAATTGATTTGCATATAATTTCAGATGAAACTCACGTTAAAATGTAATTGGACACAAGCAAAAGTGTCAAAGAATAATCCCCATGATGCGAGATAGAGGTCAAAGAAGAGTACAAATGCGGGTTAGTATCTTGTGATGTCCTAAGATGTCACCATTTTATAATGGCATTATTGATACCATTTATGCAAGGGAAAATTGCAACTATGATATAAATGCGTATAAATGGATGAGACTAAATAAATGATTTTTCTATTTTATTTAAAATGAAATGTATTATTGATTAATTATACGTGAATAGACGAGGAGAAAAGGTTAATTTACTCGACAGCAAAATTTTGAGACGCCTGAAAGTGGCAAAGTATGATGAGATCATGACACGGAATGCAGATTTTCATATAATTTAAAAAGGGGATATTTTTTAGTATGGAATTATAATTGAATCTTAGGTTGGTTATGACATGTTTTTTCCTGAAATTTATTTCTAATAATTCCTTTATAATATCAAAAAACAAAATGGTGAAGTTTTTTTTTATGAAATATATTTCTAATAATTCTGTTATAATATCAAAAAACAAAGTGGTGAAGTTCAGCAAAAAATATAAGTTTTGTAATTCTGTGAATTTTTTAAAACCAAAAGAACTACAAATGGTGAAGTTCCGAAAATTTATTTAAAAAATCTTCTTCTATAACTATATTTTAGCAACGTGATATTTTGAAATTGGGGAAATTTAGTTAGAGTTCTCTTTTAATATTATTATAATTGGCGAAGTTCAGAGAATTTATAAAAAATTAACCATTGCTTCTTTTTTTAGATTATAAATTTTAATCTATGTAGCGGAGCACAAGCTACTCCCGTAGGATGGAGTGGCGAAGCCATTGCCTTGTATATATATAAAGAAAGTAAGAGCAAATACAAGTTGTGCGGGTGATTACAACCACCACAGGGCTTTCGCCATATTTATTTTCTGCCTTTCAAAACAATTTGAAGACAGAAAGAAAGATACAGAAACCTTGTATTACAGACTATATAACAATATATTACAAGGGTTGGACGCGAATGAGCAATGAGACAAGAAACAGGAGTTTTTATAGGCAAGAGAAAGGAACATTAGAAGAACACTAGAATCAAAGAAAGCAGAGGGCGGCACAATAAAGGCAATCCTTTCCGAGAAGACATAAATAATGCCAGGGTAAAAAGTTTTAAATTCCTGGCCGGAACTCGAACCCGGGTCTGCTGATTGCTGGTCAGATGCACCTTTTTAATAGAAAACGGGGAATTAAAAATAAATTCTTTGGTTATCTATGCTAAACACTTTTTGACAAATTTTGGAAAATCATAACAAATGGTGCGGCTGTTGCATAGCACAGGATGATAACACTTGCTTCCTATAGCACCCTAGGTAAGAGTTGCCAGAAACATTTGTACCAAAGTAGTATGGAGCAAAATAAAAAGTAGCAAAGAGTAGCATAACAATTCTTCCCCATCACCAACATACTACATAAGAAAAAATATATATTACGTATTTCTGGTATTATTTTAAATTTTCTTGGAAATTTGTATTCATTATGTAATGAACTAAATATCTTTTCAGCTTCTTCTACTTGAATGATTTTTTACGCAAATATTAGACGCTCCATCAGTCCCAATAACAAAGCAATTTTCTAAGTTAATTCTCATTTTATTGAAAAAGTCTTTCACATGCTAAACAATGAGTCAACAGTAGTTCTCTTTTTCATTGTAATAACGATCACACAAACAGAAATGTTTACAACATGCAATAAATGTAGATTCGGCGAGTATTGAGGAAAATGAAGACTTGTTTATTTCTGCTGCCTGTTCTTTGAACAATTCAGGTCAAATCACATTTTCTATTAATGCTGAACACTTAGTCTTATGCAAACCCAAAGTCTCTAAAGCTAATGAACTGCTTTCCGCATCAGCCCTTTAAAAAAATTCACTCAAGTAATAAATAGATCGTATCGCTGTATGAAGTGAGACAAACACGCTAAGTTTTATTTCTAATAGACTTATTCTATTACGATTTTCAAAGAACGTCTTCATATTTCTTTTTTCCGACGATGAACTAAATCGAGCTCTCGATTCGGATTTACATACCTGAAAATGCGCTTCAGTCTTGTCATTTATTTCTTCCAGCAAGGTTTCAAACATGGAATTCAATAGCCACGATCTTGGGAAATGTAATTTATTTGCTTTACTCATATTGGTCACTGAACCTAATCACACTTTAATTGAAAATAAATTACGCTCTATTAAATCACAATTAAATAAAAAATAAGTTTAACTAGGCTTATGCAAAAGCATTACAAGGTAAATAATTATAAATTCAAATCAACGCTTGCCAGCAGTTCTACATGTGAAAACAAAATTTGGATGAATCGCAACGATTTGTATTAAGAAGGCATAACAATTAGCGCTTTGCTTTACAAAACAACTGTGTGTTACCATCAAAAGAGATCGGTCGAAACTAAGTCGAGATACTCTCATTCGTAATTTTTACTAACTATCACAGAAGGACTTACATAGATATTTCTGTATTTCAATTGGATGAAAAACGACTAATATAAGAGTGTGAAACCTAAGACTGAACGAATCACCAAAGGAATAGTAGTGTTTACAAGTCTAAAATCAAAAACCCTAAAACAACCACTTTCTTAAATCTCTTTTAATAAACAAAGAAGGACTGACCTAGAGCATTTCTGTATTTCAATCGGATGATCAATCACTAACATAAATAAGACTTTGAAAAAAAATGAAAATAGATTTTGTCTTAATAACTGGAATGTTTACGAGTATAAAGTCAAAGGCCACAAAAGCCCCTCCGGCAATTTCGAAGCACCAATTCGGCGGCCTCGAAAGGCCCTTGAGGCATGGATGGGTTAAAGTAATTGAAACCATAGGGTATAAAATTTAAATTATAAAACTTAAATCAAATTAATAAAATTCTTGCATTGAGCTAATTCAGTTTTGCTGAAAATAATTTTTAATAATTAAAGAGGATCTAAAAATATACTTTTTAAAACACCATTGCGGCGTCAAGTTGCCAAGTTGCCAGTTGGATATCTATGCTAAACCCTTTTTGACAAATTTTGGAAAATTATAACAGATGGTCTGGTTTTTTATTGTAGGGCAGTGGTGAGTATGTGAATGTGAGAGATATTGGTGTACAAGCATAGTGGGGTTTGGGAATAGTGGTAAAAATAAGGAAGTCATAGGGTCGTTTTATTAATTTTGTTTTTTATATATGTATATATCCGTACACAAGTATGTATGCATATATATATATATTACTACAAGACGTAGAAACCTTTGGATTCGTGTACTAATTTAGTTTTTGATGTTAACTTGACGTGTAATTTAGTTGTTTATGTTCTTTTTATGTGTTTTTTTGTTTCTACATCATTTCTTACGTGTGTTATTTGATTTTCATAAATGTTTTTGTTATATTCATCGTCAGTTGTTTGTATTCGTGTTTTATGTGTTTTATGTTTCGTACTTGCTTATTTTTTTCATTATTATTCTTCCTTGTCATCATTAGGTAGTTAGGGTCTTCTTTGGTTTTGATGTAATACCGATTTGGTTCTTCGTTATCGGTTGCTTTAATCGGCGGTTTTGGTTGATAGTTTTTCTGAGGCAAAAACGGGACAATTGCATTTGCAAGCTTGTTGACGCTGCTTGGGAATCTTGCGTGACATGGAACTTGTTGGTTTTCTGTGATGAGTGCTCTAATTTCTTAGGTGCTATTCAGTGTAATTTTCTCTTTCATATATGACGCTCTTTTCTTTAGGATCATATTGAGTGGCTTGATGTCCACCGTTCTGTGCAGATTCACTTGCTTCCTCTTATCCATCCTGTCTGTATTGGTGATGATGTACATACACTTGTTTTGTATCCTCTGAATTTCTACTTTTGCTGCTTTTGGTGCTTTGAACAGAGATAGTGAGGGATAGATTAGGGTGGGTTTGACTAGCGCCAGATACAGTTTCCTTTTATTCTTTTGGCTGAGGCTTCTGAAGCTATGCTGGGTTCTGACTTCCAAAGATGCTTTTTGGATCCGTTTTGTAACGTGCTTCCTGTACTCGTTAGAAGTGACCGGTAAATAGCACAGAATAATACCTGCAAAACTTTGAACGTTAGCGCCTACGTTAAAGTTTTTGCAGTGCTTATGTTAAAATTTATTTAGCCCTTATGTTCAATTTTTTCATATATACAGTGCTGGACATAAATATCGTCCAGCGGATTGGCTTCGACTTCCCAACCTATGTCACAGGAAGAAGTACCAGGGAACCAGACATATGTCTGTCAAATCGTCAGCTACCGTTCAATTACTACATGGAACCAGTCCAGGTATCATGTTGTGATAATATAGGGATCCTCTTTCCCATCAACAGTAACCCTATACAAGTCCCAGCGGAAGTTAGAAAAAACTACAGCAAAGCGGACTGGGAACGGTATGCACATCTCCTACAGGAATATCATTCAGCAATCCTGGATGAAGCAATTCTTCAGGATATCAACCAGGCCCTCGACGACCTCAGCCACCATCTTATTGACGCGGATAGAGTTTATATCCCAAAATCTGAGTATAGTACCACTTAAACATACAGATAGACCGAATACATAAAGGATTTGTACCGTCAACTGAAGATATTATACAAAATCAACGTCAGGAATGCATCATTTGACTCAATACAAAGAAGCAGGGAAATAAAAGAGATGCTTAATCAGCTGATCCTTGAACAGCAGTCGAGACGCTGGTACGATGTAATCGAGAACCTCGATTAAGATGTATCTCCAAAATTATTTGGTAAATAATAAGGTGCCTCAAAGGATCGACTGAGAAAACGAAGAAAATAGAAATATAAAAAGGAAGAAATCTTTCGCAGTTATTAGGAAAAAACTTCGGTATAACTGAAGAGGAGAACGAAGAATATGACAGATTTAGAAAGTGACATCATTGACGAGCTAAACTCACAAATTCACTGGACGCACCCTCACCACTAGGTGGATATACAATGCGACGGAGACGCAAAGATGATTAACGAAGAGGAACTACTTGGCGCGCTCCGCTTATTCCGCCAGTGAGCTCCAGGACAATCGGGACTCACAGAATTTCACTTTGCAAAGGCACCAGGGAAGGTTATCGACAGGAAAGCAATTATCTGTCCGTATTAATCAGCATAAATACAATGTTAGAAGAGCTATGAATAATAGTGCGTTTTTGTGCATATGTCGGCAAATAACCACTTAATTAATTGGAATTCAGCAAAATTTATTTTTCGCTCAAATGAATCAATTAAATGAAACCTTGTTAAATGTTCATGTATAAGCTAATTTCATAACTTTAACATTCCCCCTGGTCTTTTTAAAATTCATGCTGTTATGAAAAAACTCATTCTTAAGGAAATGAGTTTCGACTTATGTTCCTAATTTTTTTGTCAATTTTCATTTTAATGATCGCCCGATTTGTCAATTTATTTTTTGCATTGATTTAACATTGCATTGCATTGCATTAACATTATTTTATTTTTTTTCATCCATCCTTGCCCCTCTCCCCTACGTACCTGTTTACTTCTCGTGTCTCTCCTAATCTCCTTCTTGAGACTATCGCTTTATCCGTTAATCTTGACTTTTTCTGTCTCTCGGTTTGACCTTGCTACCTGTTATAGCTAAATCTTAATGTGAATTTACCCATCCCTCTCCTACTTCCTCATTGGTGATTTCTTGTCTAAAAGGCGGTCCTTTATCTTAAGGGTATATATTATATGCCCTTATTATATTATTTTTTCTTGCAGTTATCCTTGGAAATGAACTGAATAAAGTTCGAAAGTACTTGAAAGCACCTTTTCATTTTTCCTGAGGGATATTGCATTCATTGCGAATCTCACGTGCCCTTTGTGGGTTTTTCATTTCATATATATATATATATATATATATATATATATATATATATATATATATATATATATATATAAGAATATTTGAAATTCAGTATCGACTACTTGCGCTGATGCCCATAGCTACCACCCTGCACTGTCCCAGCATGTCTTTTGGCCCAAAACCTCTCAGGATGAAACAAATCCTAAGAAAGTTCGGCTCTGTCTGTTGGATTAACAGATTTAAATTAAGGTCCAACTGCATTTCTTGTGTATAATTGGATGCGGTGATCAAAATGGCGTCTGACGAGAGCAACTACAGTACTTGTGTAATTAGCGCTGCTGTGAGCCAAAATGAAGCTACTTACAACAATTTGAATGCCAACAACGACATCATCAACCTTAATGCCTTCCTGTACATGGTAACCTACAACTAATTACCACTATTTGAGTCGGTAAATCCTCAAGAAATCCTCACCGAAGTCAATGATAATATATGAAATATATTTGGTGTATGAAACTAGACGATACGCGGAAGCTATCACTGAAACATGTGACCACCACCAACTCTACCGCAAATGAAAATTCGAACAAACGCACCATTTTGCTGGATTCCTGCTATGCAGAGCGCTAAAAAAAATGATAATTTGGTTTCAGGGTATATTGGAAAGATATGCTTACGTAAACTTTATAGTATGTTATAAGTACAACCTCAAAATTATCGGTGTACGCACCGACACCTGCTACTACACAAGAAAAATTAGAGAGATTTTACTATATGTGACCAAACTAAATAAAACAAATCCCATTTTAAAATCGTCATGAAAGACTTTACCTCAAATGTATGGCAGGGTCATGAATAATAAATTAGAATTTTCTCAATTGTAGACACAAAATGAAAGGGAACAAGATCTAATTGATTTTACAATGGCTCAAGACCTTAAAATTGACAACTCTATGTTAAAATCAAGCAACAGCAACGATGAACTTGGAGAAGTTCAAACTATGAAATATATAATGAAATTGACTACATGCAGATCCACAAAATATTAACTTCAAAAATTTCCAAGTCATCAATATAATCAAAATCTGTAACTATAAGATGATCATATTTGGGATAAAAATTAGAATTCGGGTGATATTGAAGAAACATATTACATTAAAAAATAAGCATATTAAATATCCTCTTTATCCAAGTACCACCACAATTTGCAAGGGATGTAAAATAACCT
This sequence comes from Ceratothoa steindachneri, assembly GCA_963969495.1. Lineage (NCBI taxonomy): Eukaryota > Metazoa > Arthropoda > Malacostraca > Isopoda > Cymothoidae > Ceratothoa > Ceratothoa steindachneri. The sequence goes on from OZ018323.1 coordinate 169,288,433, forward strand.
GATCAACACATGGCAGACAAAGTTGAAGTATGAAAGGAAATATAAAATTAGAACAACAACAAACTCTCATAAGAAACCATAAGCATAATGAAGTAACGGAAACACCTTAAAGTTACGACCACCATCCAACAAATTTAATTACAGGAAAAGAACAATGTCACTAAAAGAAATAGCCAGCTTACATCAGAAAAAATAATGCTGCTATTTTTCAACGAACCATCAAAGAAGGAAAGGGATATAAAATGGCTAAAAAGAGGCTGGGAGGAAATCAATATCGCGAGGACAAACAGATGATAGTTTGGTTACACAGCGTAAACAGTTACGTTACATAGGTACCGATACATTACTCCTCTTCCCTTTGACCTGCTGTCCCAACAACCCTTGAAATCGGTCGCAAAGAAGGATTTCCATCAGCAGATTTAGTAGTCTGTTAATATAAACTAAGGAAGGTGAGATAACATTTGGAATAAAAAACTATGAACAGGCTTACTGTCCCTTCCTATTGTTTAGGTCTATTTTTGCAAAATAGACAAAGTTTCACTTTCTTCTACGTAAACCAGAAGGTCGAAGGGTGACAACGTTGAATAATAGTGCCCTAGGAGAGAGGCTTAAAGGTGGGCACTCATCTCCCCTCCCCTCCTCCCAGGGGATGATCGAAGTATATATAGTTCGATGTGGATAAAAGAAGAGAAGAATCGAGGTAGCCATCGAGAGAAGAAGAGCAGCCCCTGAATAAAACAGGGAATCAAGTAGAAGTAGAACCAAGCAGGATTTTTCTTTCCGAGGCTGTTATCGGGGTCACATCGAAGAGTATACCAGCAGTATCGAGAATCAATATCATACCAATCTCGTTCAGAGAACCTCTCTATCTAAGTTTTTCGGATAAAAACAGAGATATCCCTCACCATTGAGGAAAACTAATGTGAAGTTCCACAAGAGAAAATATTTACCTCTTGGTCAAGTCTCATCATCGAGAAACCCGCAAGTGTAACCCAAGGATTGGAATAATCGTATATCCACAATCCCCTCGCTTATATCGTCAAGTCAAGAAGCATCGCCACGTGCTCCACACTTACTTCAGGATCAGCTTTTATTTCCAGATAACCTTCACCAACATTATCCTTCGCGTAGCGAGATGGAGAGCAGTGTGTCCGATTCAGCCTCACGCCTTGAATCATCGTATCAACGAGGTTCTCGTTCAAGGTCTTAGTTAAGGGTAAAAGGAATACAACTTATTTATATTCTTTAGCCAACCTCGTCAAGACAATCGCAAAGGCAAAGTACGAAAGAACTACACCAACTTTGTACTTAGGGACATCCAAAAGCTTTCGACAAAGTTTGGAGGATTGGCCTTAAGTACAACATCAGGAGGTTGCGGCTACTCTAAATTCTTGCGAAGTGCCTTTGCGATTATGCTACGGAACGGTCAGCCTATATCTGAGTGGAGGGCTATGACGGGCCAATCTTCGATCCCTTCAAGTGATCCCTCAGGTGGTTAGCATAAATTTTACCTTCTACAGCATCTTTACCTCGGAGTTACCGAGCCCTGTCTATTACTCCACGAGATATACCTAATTTGCGGACGACATCACTTTAATATCATATAGCGCATACAGGCATGCCCAAAGCACGGCAAAAATCACAGCAGCCGAGATAGAAAACATCAATAATAACGAACGAAAGTGGAAGATCCGCACAAACGCGGACAAGCTTTACATCATTCCTATAGGAAGACACAAGACTTCCATACTTCAGGTAAAAGAGAATATCTATCGCTACGCAACGCGAAGGAAGAGTTCTCGGACTCAAAATCACACGACACGGTTACGGCAAACATGTAACGAAAAGAATGAACCTGGTGAAAGCAAGTTTAATCAACTTGAACCAGCTTAGAGACTAATAGGACAATAGAGCAAGATTTGCAAGTGCCACTCGGCTCTAACCGGCAGTCCCTCTGAACAGATTCCATAAGTCAAATGCAGCTAAGATCCAGAGAGTCTAAAACTGAGCAGTCTACATTATTAGCTACACCGAAAGAAGAGAACACCGAAGACTAAGAGACCTACACCAAGAGATTGATCCCACAGCAACAAAAGTTTCCCTACACAAAAAAACTTGTTAAGTGTGGAACAAGTTAAACAACATACTTAGTTAAAAGGTAGAACAGCAATGGAAATTAGGCAAAACTACGAAACCAATAACAGAGGTAACTTTAGGAGCGTAAAACGTGCAAGAGAAAGGAGCAGGCTTCAATTTATATATATAATTATATTGCAAAGCAATTGTATAAAACATCGATTAGAACATAAATCTGCATAAGAAAGATAATAAAAAGTTTAGACTAAACAAAGAGCTAAAGAGGCGCGAGAGCCTCCAACTTACTAAGAGAGAAGATTAAAGACTAAGAAGAAACAAAAGGAACCCAAGAGATGGCTGGTCACCCAGCATCTAACAATCTACTCACCTATTTATTCCCTTTCCTCATCTATTCTACAATCTCTATCCACTATACTCATAATATACACATTTATTTTAACTTTTCACGACGCAAGAAGGCGGCTTTTTTTCATTGATTATGATAGCTTCTAAGATGTTTAGTAAAGATGAATTTTTCTCTTTTCTTTTTATCATAGTGTTCTCAACCAACATATCTATTGTTGAGAACACCATGATAAAAAGAAAGGAGAGAAATCCATCTAGACTAAATATCTTAGAAGACATTATAATCAATGAATAAAAGCCATCTCTCAACAGTCAAGCTACAATTTAGAATCGAAAATTAAAATTGTTCAAAAACTAACCATAAGATCATCGGTAAAGGATAAAAAAGTCAGCTATATCTACTTTGGAGATGACCGCGTAAGATCGAAAGCTTAGTAATTATAGTTTGTATTTTACCAGTTACTTGAAAAAAGAGAAATGAACTTAAGAGAAATAATTAACCATCTACTAAAAAAAGAAAAATAATAAGCAAAATAGAAAGTTGCCAAAGAAAATTAATTAAGACTAAATATACAATGTTCTTATATATATATATATATATATATATATTATTTTCTTAAGTTACAGCCATAATATACATATATAAATACGTCATGAAATACTTGTAGCTATCATCATGTCTGTTCGTGGCAAAGGAGGGAAAGTTAGGTAAGGTCCTGAAGAAAACCGCTCAAGACGACATTTTCGGAAATCGTCGTCAAGAAATTTTTTAAGAAAGGAGAGGGCCGCTGCCCCTAAGGGCCTATGGGGTCAATCTCCCGAGAATAAGCGGGTTCTACTCTGCACAATCTCGAGTGAACAAAACCCAACAGAAAGGACGTCATGATAACGATTTACGGTGTAATCAGCATCGTCATCATAAGACTGATAGAGACAAACCAGGGTTACACATCCATTTGTGACACCATGCAAGATATGGAGATTTTGTATCCGAAGAAGCCAAAAGATTAGTCAAGAAGATCGGGCATGAGGACTCCGTTCTCTAAGTCATGATAAAAAAGAACCATAATCCTCAGTTAACATGTGCAAAGAAATCAAAACCAAGTTGTCAGACAAACAAAAATGGGCTATGATCACCAAAGGATAAAAATTCGGAAAGGTGAAAAATATAATAAAACCGTCTTCTCGAATGTGGAAATGGCACAACGAGCAAAGAGAGAAGAACTGCTTGTTTTCTACTTACTCATAGCACCAGAACAGATAGAAGAAGAGAAATTTATACCTGTAGAATGCTGCTTCAGGTCCTATGCGGTTGAGAGACACGCAATTAAGGACTGCTAAGGAGAGGAGCCGGAGTGTTCTAAGTGCACAAGAAATGGCCCTGGATGGAAGGACTGTCAAAACGAAAAATGAAAGTGCCTGAATGAAATGCGGGGGGGGGGGGGACGCACAGAGCACTCGCGATGAGATGTCCCGTAAGGATGCAATAAGAAAAAACATGGAAAATCTAAGGATGGAAAAAGAAAGAAAAGCTATGTGGAGGCTGCAGCCCCCCCAAACCACCATAGCACAGAAAGTTAAAGTGCCAAAATTGCTGATTCCTCAAGAGGTCAAGGAGATAATGAACATGATTATCTTGGACAAATGGCAAATCTGGCAGCTCCGCGCACTTTCAGTTAGCTTCTAAATGGCCTCATGAAAAAGAATGAGGACAGATTAAGAACCAAAGGAAGAGAATTTCTCTAAAGAAAAAATGAAACATAAAATAACAAAGCCCCTTAAATAAGCGAAAAGGCAAAAAATTACTACAAGAAGAAGACTATCTCACTAAAGAAAAGGGGAAAGAAAAGGAATAAATCCCCTTAATTAAACAAACAGAGAGGCAAAGAATTACTGCCAAAAGAAGAATATCTCAAGGTATAAGATCAAACGAAAAAAAAAGTCGGGACGCAAAATAATTGCTATCATTGAAGAAAAAGATCACACTACACGACGAAAACGACCCCTCAAGGGCAGGCGTCCCACTTACACAAAGGAAAAAAACCCTCAGCAAAGGGTTTCTCGTGGACGGAGAAGACGTTGTGATCAAGGTCGTCGCCTCGCCTCTGTGCCAAACGCCAAAGTAGGATACTGAGGCGCTATTCCATGGCGTGTACAAAGGCAAGTACAAATGTACCTACGAGGGACCCTACACGCAAGAGGTTGAGAGACTACTGATAGAGGGAGCCATATATATCCCACCATAAAGCGTTTACACCGTCAACATACAAACATATAAGAATATTCCAAATGAAAAAAAGTACCAGAAATAGTCAAATATTAAGTAAGGGATAAATTGTGAAAGAATTTTGAGTTAAGTGAACTAAAATAAAAACAATATCTAAGTGTTAAATAACTGAAAAGTGAATTAAATAAACTACAATGGAAATCATAGTCTAATAATATAAGAGTTAAAATATATCGAAAGCTATAAATCAAGTCTAATTTAAAGTGACTTAAAATAAATAAAATATATGTAATAAGTATATAAAAGTGTTATAAAGAAATTAAAAGTGAATTAAAATTAAAGAAAATTTAAGTGTATAGTAAAATAATAGCAAAAGTGTACAAGTAAATAAACTCTCTGAGTAATAATCAATATGAAAATGATCAAATCTAAGTGTATCTTGAAATAATAATACAAGTATACAAATAAATTAAAGGTAATAACTAAAATATAAATAAAAGAATAAAGTTGATCCAAAATATGAATAAAATATTTAAAATTATATTACAGGGAGGAATTAAAACGCTAATTAAGGTATATAGTGAAAAGAATTATTAACGTTATGAACCAATCAAGACGAAAATGAATTTTAACAGAAAAATAAAAGAGACTAAAATTCCTGTGAAAAAATTGTAAAATATGTAGGAATTATATTAAAATATACAAACTATTCAATTAAGTAATCAACTTAATAAATATAAAATAAAATGTATTAAAAACTCGTCTAACCACTTCACCTGCTAAACTTTATTTTTTCTTACTTCAACCTATATTCTTCTTATCTCTCGATTCTTTCAATATTTTCCCTACTTTTATCTATTACTATATTTTACAATTAATTTTATGATTATGATTAATGTGAAATGTACTAATTGTAATTTTTAATCTATGTAATAACTAGTTGAATCATTATAGTTGATTATAAGGCAGAACTAAGTTTAAGATGCTAATAATACTTTTAAACTTTTGAATTGCAGCTAAAGTCCATTTTCAGGGGTGTTCAAATGTTAGGACATAACGGAGCATCGCTGACTTTATTTTTTATTCAATAATAAGGATATTAAAGGTGGCGAACTTGAGTTTCCAGCTTCGACAAAAGCGAAAATTTGTCAGAAGAATTAGAGAAGTAAAAGGGGTATAAATGGGAAGATGAAAGATTGAACTACTACCTACCTTCTACCTTCGCTGGTATTGCTTAAAGACCCTCTGTTCAATATCCCGTACGGGAGAATTATCTAGCGAGTCTTCTTTTAATTTCAATTAATTAACTTTGTCACTATTATATTCAATCGTAATATAATCTTACTAGAAGTTAAACTCTGATCTGATAGTCTTTGTTTCTAGGTCAAGGTGAATTTGGGTTTTTGTTGAATTTCATCGTATTCAATTCTTCAATAAAAGAAGCAGGCGAACTAGTATACAGGTAAGTAGCACCATATTGAAAAGTTCTATTCCCTTAGCTAGTATTTACTCTTGGAATAAATAATTTCAATCTAGTTACTTTGATGTTTTCACCACTTCTGTTCAGTATTAGCTTGGATCTTAGGTAGGTAGGTTCTCCAGTTTGTAATGTGTTCTGAGTCATATTTTATAGGCTATTTTAGACTTGATTGGAAGTCAATGTAAGTTTATCAATGCCGGAGTAACCCTTTCCTCTCTCACAATTGTGCCATGAATAAGTCTTGCTGACTTGATGAGAATTAGCTTATAGTTTTCGAAGTAAGTATTTTGGTAGGTTTAAATATAAAGATTTCCAATCATTCACCCTGCTAATTACCTGCTTCACTATTAGCATTTGATATATTTAGCAGTCAAATTTTTTCTGAGAAGAAATACGTTTCTAAGTTAATAATTGCAACTTTTAATGACTGCTTTAATTTGTTTTTGCTTAGTTAGATTCTCATCTAGCATGATGGCAAGGTCCCTGACTAAATTGTTTGTTTTTTATTCACAATTGTTAGTGATCATCCTTTACAGAGTTTCAATCTTCATAGTTTCTTCTTCGAATCACATATCATGAGTTTTGTTTTATCTTCGTTAAGTTTTGCAAAATTCTATTTTAACCAATGTTTGAACGTCATTGTTAAGTTTACTACTTGCCTGATATTAACATTTACCACTTCCAGATTTTTTATTCCCTGACTATAATCAGCAAATTGATCCCTAAGCAACCCCTTGTTGAATGTTTTGGGGATAGAACATTTATTATTTATTTGAATTTTATAGGCTCTATTTTTCAGATAAGATGACATCCATTCCAGAACTTTATCTCTCACTTAAATTTCCTTTAGGTCTTCAACAAGAATTATAATGGTCCACCGTATCGAACGCCGCACACAGGTCTAGCATGAACAGCAGTATAGTGTCGCCTACATCAAAATCCTCAGAAGATTATTAAGTACTAATGAAATAGAACTTTCTGTTGAATAGTTTGTTTTATATGCATATTGTTAGTGGAATTGCAATATGTCCGATCAGAAAACATTAAAATGTGCTTGGATTGATTTTTTAATTAACTTTCAAAGAAAAGAGAGGTTTGACACAGGCCTATAATTTGTACTCATATGCATTTCCATCACCTTCATGAAATGGATGAATAATGGCTGTCTTTTCAGAATCTTGAAATTTCTGGTTTGTAATAATTGGTAATGGATCTGCTAAATTATATGTCTATTTAGATTCTGTTATAGTTTTTAAAACTTATTGCCTATTAACTTCATTAAATGATGTAATCAGAATATTGTTGCCACTGTTTTTTTATTCCCCCTTCCGTTCATTTACCCCAATATTGCCCTAATCAGTACCTCATTTTCTCATTAAGGAGTCAACCTTGTTCCCCAAAAAGTAACTAAATTTTTTGAAAAGCAAAGAATCACTACTTTCATAAGTCAAGTCCTTTTCCTTAGTACTCCCAGTAACATTATTTTAAACATTGTAAGACTTTTTACCATTGGCATTTAGTGATTCTAATTTACTATCATAATAGTCCACTTTGGTCTTGTAAAGTAGACGATTAACACCATTTCGAGCCGCAGTATAGGCAGTTCTGTCATTTCCGGATCTTATTCGTTGCCACACTACTCGTAACTCTAGTCTTTGCATTAATCTCCGAGCCTCTCTACTATCTTTATTAATTCAGATCATATTTTATTAATTTTCTTAGGTCTAATAGGGCACAATATTTTGTCATTCTTAGAGAATAATAAGTTGAATTAACGAGGAAAACAGTTTGCACATTGCCTAATTGTAATACTTTGTAAATTAGAGGACTGACACGGAGATTCTGATGCTTGCTCAAGTTCTTTGGAGCACAAGTCGATAAATCTACTTGGAGAAAAATCTTTCTTGCATCTATAAAAAAAGTTAAATTTTCTCCTCTTCACCTAGATATACCTATCTCAAAACTAGTTAAATAATGTATAGTAGAAAAATAATCTTCGACGTCTAAATTTGTCAAAAAAGAACAATATTTGTCGCTCTTTACTAAGTCAAGAGTATGGCCTGTTCGTTCCGTTGGACCTTCAATAATATTTTGATATTATGGAGATATATAAGTTCTTTCAGTTTATTCACTTGTCTATCACCATTAACATCTATCCAAAAATTAAAATCACCACAACCAACCAATTGAAATAAATTTCCATCATAGTATCTATGTGCAAGGAGAGTTCTTCTATAATAGCATTAAAAGGCATTTCTGGCCGGTAAATATTCAAGGATCTTAATCTCCTGTTAATTACAAAGCTTAGATCAATATATTCATCTTTTAACTTTAAAGGATTCACTAAGTTTAATGTTTTTAAAATCTCTATTTATAATAATGCCTATACCTCCTCTTCTTTTCCTAGTTCTTGGGCTGTGATAAAATCTATGTGATTGAGGTGTGCATTCTGGAAATTTCTTCGGGAGTACCCGTAAACTAGGTCTCTGTCAATACTAAAATATCTAATTATTTCTCAGTAATAAGTTCTTTAATTATCAAAGCTTTGTTGGTTATCGATTGAATATTTACAAGGCCACACTTAATGGTTTAAAGTGCATTATACCCCATGGTCGATAATATTAGATACTTTTTTGCGTTCTGTTTTCATCATCGGACACATAAAATTGTTTGCCCAGTGAATAGAATCAAGATCAGCAGAATTACAATTATTGCAGCAAATATATTTCGTGTTATTACAAGAGGCTAAATTATGGTGGACCAAACAAAGCACACATGTATCATGTTTTGATTTATAAGTACAGGATTGATGGCCAAAGCTCTAGCACTTATATCATTGCATTACATACTAGCGATTGTAGATCTTACACCAATAATAGAATGTGTGAATTTCCTCCTCTCTCTTAATAAACCTTTTTCTCTCTTCTGGGCTGCAGCGAAAAATATAGTGCTGCACAATATCACTCTTCCCATTTAAACTAGCGAACAGTGTGAACTCACTCCCATTTTCAACCATCGCCACCAAGCTTTCACCCCTTATCAGTCTATTATCTCTTATTTCTTCTTTGCTTTCTAGATTTTTCACATTTGCTATCATAATCTTAGGTTTTACTTTTGATTGTATATTTGCCTCAATACCAATGACATTACTCTGTGTATTAAGTTTCTCTATAGCCTTTTGAAGATTTTCCTTGTGCTAAATCTGTAATAGCATATTACTCGTCATGGTATTATCACTAGAAATATTTCCTAAAGTCTTAGCAATTTCACTAATTCTTTCAGCGGCCTTGCTTGAACCATCCTTTGCCTTAATGAACAACGTATTAGTTGGCTTTGTAATGACCTGTGCATAGGAAGTTGGGGCTCTTTTTTATCCTTTAGATGTAATTATTTAATTACTAGCTTTGTTATTGCTATCCAAAAGTTTCTCTACAGTAGATATCCATATCCTAAATCCCTTTAAGTTCTTCTCTTTCCCTTTTGGACTTAACAGGTGTTTTTCCTGACGTATTTAAATTTTCATCAAGTCGAAGTCGAATGTCATCTACGCTTTTAATTCTTCTGATAAAGTGGACAAATCTACAAAGTTACATTGCTTACACTTCAAATATACTCTTATGTTTGAGCCTTCTTCTAAGATTGGGCGCATTTTCTCAGAGTATCTGAGAAAATAAAGCATCATACCCAGAACGCATTTATTTCACACTCATCCTCAATTATGTCCAAACTGGACAAAAATCATCTGCATTCTCCGAATTTTCAGTGATATTTAAGTGTGCACTCTTTTTATGCTTTTTGGTCTTACGCTTCCCTTTCATTATTGAAAAGATGTCACTGAACAGATAGACCGCCGGGAACACGTCCCAACACTCGTGAGAATATTTTTATTCAGATTCAACTTAAAGATATTTTATATTATTTATTTCACTCTTTATTATTAGTTGCAACATATAGGCTGATTTCACTAAATTTAATATTAATATTATTAATATTTGCGTTTGTATTATGAAGTTTTTCATTATCATACATTTAGAGTTATAATTTAAGAAAACCGAAATATTTGTACGTTTACTTGTTTATATAAAGAGAAAAGAGCGTGTTCACGTGTAAATGTAGATAAACAGTTTAAAACACATCGTCACGAATATAGATTAATACAATTGTTTAAAGACTTTTAATTTTTAATTAGGAATGATTTTTACAATTATTACCCTTACTTTATCTGTATTAATGTCGGTATAACAGATTAAATCCAATTAAATGCTTCTTCCTCTTCCACTGTTCAATAGATTTTGTTTCCACTACCCGGTCGATGTCCCAGCTTTCTAATATACATGCCAGATTATATAGGAAATTCTTACCCATGCTTTTTTGAGCCACTTGAACATGACCATATAGTTGATGCACCAGCATTGCACTTGCATGCAGTCTCCTAAGTGTGGAATACCTGTATTCTTAGTTTTAGTAAAATGTTAATAGCTTTCTTTGTTCTGGATTGCTGGGAGCGCGTGGTATTGGTTTTCTGAGGAACTTCTGAGATATAAAGGTATATCTTCCTCTTATTTGTTACTGGGTTGTTACGGAATTTAAAGAGAGTATTGAGGGGCCTCCTCGGCAACTTTGCTAGGCTTTCTTATCCCAACACCATAAGCGGCAGACTAAGTATCTTTGCCGTTATTTTAGTAATCATATCTATTACCATTTACTACGATAACACATTTGTTTCATCTATCAATTGGAATGATGTGAATTGGTTTGTATGTCTTTATCTTCAAGCTTTTTCTTTAGTATTTGTATTCCTTTCTTTGTATTTGTGCATATAGATATAAGAGCTATATTTTACTAGAATGTTCAAATACTTATTTTTTATATCTTTTTACTCTCTAGTTTTAGACCTTTTGCCTTTGCAAGTCTACTTGTTTTTCATTTTAGCTATATATTATCTATCGTACTCTTCACCATGCTTTGTTCTCCTTCTTTTCCCTATCTATCAATTTCCTTTTTTCCTTTGGCGATGCCCTTTGTATTTTGCTACTTTACTGTTTTCAAGCACTATAAATATACCATTTCTTACATTTGATGTCTCTTTTCTTACTGTCATAATGATCCCATTAGCAATAAATCTGAATAAACCAAACGATTCTAAATTCTTTTCGAAGCCATTTATTCAGCTAGGGTTTAAAGTAGTGACGGCAAAGCAAGGTAAAATAGGCCTCCTTTAACTGTTCGGTGGACATCAAAATCATTACCCATAATCGTATTTGTTACTCGAGATAATTTTAAAATAAAACTTAATAAAGAACACTATTCTCTATATTGAGGTTAAGCCAAACTAAAATATACAATATATTTAGAGTATTCTATTTGCGCTTGTTTGATAAATTGGAATTATCAAAGACTTATCTTAAAATACTTCCTGTCGATTTTACTATCAATCTTAATAATATATGATCCTGAGGTTTTGTGTAACTCTATTTAAATCTATGTGGCACGAATAAAGACAGAAGTTGTATCTACTTTGAGTAAGAAGGGGTAAATAGCAGTAATTTGCTATGAATGTGTGAGCTCGAGAATTATGTTGGTAGATTTTGTTTCCCAAGGGATAAATTGTAGAAGATGTTTAGTATGTACCTGCTATAAGAGAGAGAAGGGGAGGTAGGTCATTTGGAACGATTAGCTAATTGAATTAGGAATTCATATTTAATGTTTGTTTTGGGCGATATGAATCGAAGAAAAGGAGAAAGTAAGAGGGATTGAATAAGCGGATTTTATGGTAGAGAATTTATGGTACAAAAAAAGGTAGTTTGCTGGGTTTCTTTCTTAAACGAAACTCTATGCATTAAAATATTTGCCAAAGTTATGTGCATAAGTGCAATTGGTTTCAGCAGGAAGAAGATAGTGAGAGAAAGAATTTACTAAAGGATAAGTTTGAGGCAAAAGTATTGAGAGGTGACAGTACGGGGGTGGTGGTTAATGGTAACGGTGGGTGTTACGAGTTTATGTGATGGTATAGTTTGCCAGTTTGTGGGTTCGTTAATGGAAAATAAGAGACTTTCTCTCCCTCTCATTCTCAATCTTTCTCTCTCTCTCTCTCTCTCTCTATATATATATATATATATATATATATATATATATATATATATATTTTTCATCTCGTCTCTAAGGGGTGTGACCTTGACTTGTCCGTGGGTTGGCCCCAGTTGTTCTGATTCGTTCATTATTTACACCCCTTGGGCGGAGTTTCGGACAGCTATGTTTACCTGTTGTGCCTACATATTTCACATAGATTGAGCTTTATTATTGGGAAGCGCTTTTTCAGGGATCAGAATGAGAGAGAAAGAGAAACGTGAGTGCTGCCGTGCCTTCAATGGAGAGAGAGACAATAGACACCTGGTCGACCTTTTATGTCTACGCTAATGGAAGTGGAAAATCATCAGACGTCATGTTGGGCTGAAAAGCCGTCCATCGAAGAAATCACCGACAAGTTTGAGAGCCCAAAAGGTTCAATCGGAGTCGGACAAAGTTTCTCCTCGCCGAAACCTACTCTGGATCATGCGAAAAGAGCAAAACTACTCTTGCCTTCTGATGCGTCGGACCCAGGAACCCTCGAATTCGAACGGAGGGGGGGAAAGCCAATTCGACCCCACTATAAAATCCTCCGGAGCCAGAGTTTGAAGGGAGTATCCGCCCTCTGCCAGCCCCGTCAGTATTCTCTGCACGCAGCCCGTCTCTACACACTATTTTCGTCCCATTGGACTCTGCAGAATTCTACGGGAACCCTTCAAGCTCCCAGTTCTCTCAATTAATTCGCGTGAGCTTACCCCATACTCGTTCTACCCGCTCTTCGAACACAATGGGCCCAGTCTCAATTCGTGTTCTAACTCGAAAGCAAGATCTAAGTTCATCCGTAACAGTCAGTGTCAAGAGAGTATTATTTGAAATTAGCACCAAGGCCAGGATTACTCCCTCAGACCAAATCTCCGAGGTAACAGCAACTCTCCCGTGCAAGTGCTCTCTCTTCTAGCCCCTCCTCCCCTCCCACAAGGTAAGCTTCTATCGTCGGCTTCATATACGCTGAACGTCATTCGAGCGACCCTCGGTCAATCTTGTGCATTTATTTGTACGGCGAATGTCCCCCCTAAATCTCCCCCCCTTTTAGCCGATGAGACTCTTATACGACTAATGTGTATATAGCTTGTTTTAAAACCCCCTTTACCCTTGTAAAAGAATATTTATTTGCTTAGTAGTAAAGTTATTTTTGTACCCATTTTTCTATTGTCCCAGAACCTACAAAATAGTCGACTATTTGGCTGACCGATATTTAGTTAATTTCCACTCTGCTTGTATTACAAATCTACCACACATATAGCCGTGATCGACCTCGGCTGAGAAACGTAAAAAGGGTTAACTTGACCTTATTCTACGACATATAGTGATATCTACTATATATTAAACTCTGTCTGGTTTATAGGGGTTAATCTTGGTCAATCAATTTGTTAACCTTGATTAAATTGCTAATTGTTGGCTACTCTTGGTTCCAGTTCTTCTGGAGTTTAAAAGGTGAGAAATAACCATTGCATACCCATTTGCCTTTTGTATTTGTTCCCGTTCTCATTTATTTTTTATTGTGATTTTATTGACGAGTGACCGTGTTTAAGTATTAATTTTATTCCCCTACGGAATTGAATTGTTCCCTATCAAGGCATTATCTCGTGACGTAAGCTGAATATATAGTAAAAATAGTATTTTTGCTCGTATTGCTTTGCAAGGAGTGCTGTACCTCTCGTCTCAATCACTTTGAAATCTTGACCGCAAAAGCCCTCTCGCGAGTGCTTCGCACCCGCTCCCCTTTCGGTTATATAGCAAAATCCTTTGCACTCACGCTCGTGCGTAAAGGAATCCATATTTCCACCATATTCATTATCTTGCGTTAATTTAATTCTTGTTTTTGTGCCCATCGCGTAAAACCAGCAGCATCCTACCATTTGAAATTTCCAAGACCAAAGGTGACTTGCTCGATCTCGGGGGAAAATTTCTGATAGCCTACATCCAGGAAGAAGAAAAAAGAGAAAGAGACGAAAGAAGAGACAAAGAAGAAAAAGAAGGGGAAGAAAGAGAAAAGCAACGAGTAGAAAAAGAGAGAATTCGCTCTCACGAATTGGAAATGAGCAGAGCGAGGAACAAGATGCCCTCCATAAGCACCTCAAGTTCTAGAATAGATTAACAGCAATGCGCAACCATAAAACTCCCCGTCATTAAAGAAGGCGAAGAATTCGGGTCTTATCTCACCCAATTCGAAAAGATCTTTGAGATGAACTACTGGGATGTCGAGATGGACGGCATAACACAATTATTGCCCCTGTTGAGCTCCGAACTCAGAGATATTTTTTATCTACCTCACATCGGAGGCAACACTTTATTACTGATCTTTAAAAGCCGAATTTCTCGCCGCTTACAACATGACCCCGGATTTCTACAGAGGTAAATTTAGGCACTGTCGCATTTAACCAAACCAGATCTTCCGACAATTCGGCTACTTCCTACAGTGTCATTTTATTTTTGGATTGACGCGTGTAGAGTGCCTCATAAATACGACGCCCTGGTCGATTTCTTCTAGAAAAGACACACAGCAGTCTGCGACCATACAACTCCCCATCTTTAAAGAAGGGGAAGACTTCTAGTCTTATCTCAACCACTCCGAAAAGATCTTCGAGATGAACCAGTGGGACATCGAGACGGATGGCATAGCAAAATTATTGCCACTGTTGAACACCAAAATCAGGGACATTTTTATCTCCCTCCCATAAGAGGCAGCAATTTATTACTAATCTTTTAAAGCCGAGTTGCTCGTCGGTAAAAACATGACCACGTATTTCTACAGAGGTAAATTTAGGCACTGTCGAATACAACCAAACCAGATCTTACAAGAGTTCGGCTACTCCATACAGCGTCATTCTAATTTTTGGATAGA
Organism: Ceratothoa steindachneri; assembly: GCA_963969495.1. Taxonomy (NCBI): domain Eukaryota; kingdom Metazoa; phylum Arthropoda; class Malacostraca; order Isopoda; family Cymothoidae; genus Ceratothoa; species Ceratothoa steindachneri. The sequence continues at coordinate 169,303,553 of OZ018323.1, forward strand.
CGCGTGAAACGTGCATCATAAATGATACTTCGGATCGATTTTGTCCAAAGCCCAGAAGAAAACACGCAAAACCGTCAGAGGGAATAAGGTGATTTTCTTCCTAATCAAGGACGGCCTCCTCTATCGCGTGTGCTGCGAGGAAAAGGAAACCGAATCCCGCACACTATGTGTACTCCGCTCCCACGTCCCTCCAACCCTGTAAAGCGCTCACGATAGTCTATTTGCTGGTCACTTTAGTCACACGAAGACCGATCAAGGATCTTCAAATGTTTTTATTGGCCTGACGCGACCGACGAAATTCTGCAGTATTGTCATTCGGGTGACATTTGCCAAAAGTCGCCAATAAAAGGACGAGTCAAACCTGCGCCCTTGTAGAATAGACCACTAATCTCTCAACCCTTCTTTCAATTAACTATCGACATAATTTGGCCCATACACCCAAGTCGAGCAAAGGTCATGGTTAAGTTTTAACGCTGGTCGACTTTGCCACTCGATTCCTCGAAGCTGTGACCCTCAAGAAAATCAATAACATCTCCTGCGCGAAGCACTTATTTCCATAATTTCCGTGTTGGCCTGCCCAAAAAAATTCTCTTGGATCGTGATCATCAATTTACCCGCGAATTAATGAGGAACGTTGCTAAATATATTATTGATGATCAAGCCCTGGTTTACCACTCCTTTTCATCCGAATGGGACTGGAAGGTGCGAGAGTCTAACTGGAAGCCTCAAGGCAATTCTCAATAAGTTGTGTCCAGTCAGAGCACTGAATGGCCCTGCTTCCTTCGATAGCCTATTTGCGTACTGTGAAATCCCCCATCGTACTTTAGAATTCGCCCCTTTGAACTTTTATATTGTAAAAACGTCAGAAGCCCACTGAGTATTCTAATGTTACTTTATTCTAATTAGAAATTGGATTAAAATAATCAAACTTCTTAGTCGTATCTACTGGATGTAAGGAGGCTGTAAAAGTGCGCCGAAAATGCTTCTCAAAACGGCTACATTAATTTAGACAAGTATAAGACATACTTCGATTGCAAATCCAAACAAAGGAAACTTAACCCCGGAGAGGAAATTTTGCTTCTCCTCCCGCGGACAACAACAAATTGTTGAGTCAGTGGAAGGGCCCCTAACACATAATCGATAAGCGGGACCCCGTCGATTACCTTATTGAAACTCCTCGGGAAGACCGTTTTTCCATGTTAATATGCTCGAGCGGTACCACCGGCGTGCGAGCATCAACCAGATTGTTGCAATCGACGAAGAATGCCCCATGGAATCTGCCCTCCCTCTGGACCGCTTTTGCGTAATCCAGGTCGCCTGCGTGACGCAAGACAAGGAATACCCCTTGTATGTCTTGCCCGACTCTAATAATTCCCCGCCTGCGGAAATTAAGATATGCGACCAGCTATCATCTCTTCAAAAGGATCAACTGCAAGCGCTCCTGACTGGTTTAGAGACGTCAGCAGCGAGATCCATGATTATGCTATCTAACTAACTACCCTGGAACCCAGCCGTTCTAAGCCATACCCCCTGCCTATACACATCCGGGAAGCATTCAATAACGAAGGGCATAGAACTTCTAAGGTTGCAGATCATCGAACCTTCGAAGTCGAGCTATTGTTCCTGTTTGTCATGGTAAAGCAGGCTGGTTGTCGTTATCGAATGTGCATCGATTTTAGGAACCTAAATTCGATAACCGTATTCGATGCCGAACCGATCCCCAACATAGATCCGAACCTCCATTTTTTTGAGAAGGCCATGTTCATATCCGAGTTGGATAATACAAGGCATATTATCAGTTTTCCCTGAGGGAGGAAATGAAGAAATTTACTGCTTTCCCCACTGAGGAGGGGCTTATGCAGTTCCGACGGAACCCTTTTGTACTGGTGACGACTTAACAAACGTCAACTATTTTGATAATGTTTATGTTGTTCCCAAAATTGGGACTAACACTTGACCACACTTCAAGCACTTCTGTATTGACTCCGGGAAAACAAATTGACAATTGGCCCCAGCAAGTGCCAATTCGCCTTTGGGACTATCTATTACCTCGGTTTCCATCTCGGGAATAATCGGTTAGACCCCAGGCGAGAAAAGATTCAGGCCATCGTGGACATGCCTTTGCCCACCAAATAAAACAGGGTGCGATCCTTCATAGGTTTGGAATTTTTCTATCGTCCCTTGATACTTAACTTCGCTACTAACTCCGCCCTCCAATGCGAGCTATTAAAGTAGAAAGCCCCCGAACGCCTCGAGTGGACATCACTTTCGACTCACAGCTATAACCAACTCAAGGAGAAGTAGGTATCCACTCCTATCCTCGGCCTCCATAACTCGGACAAACTGTTTAGTATTTGCAACAACGCCAGTAATGACGGTATAGGATGTGTCCTCCTCCAGTATAAGAATAACGGCGAAAGTTTCCCCATCTTTTACGCAAGCAGAAAATTACTCTCGCTTGAGAAAAATTATACGGTAATTGAGAAAGAGGCACTCTCTATCATTTGGGAAATCTATAATTTTATAATGTAGTTATTAGGCAAGGAATTTGTAGTGGAAACGGACCACAAACCCTTATCATACCTATGTAACGTAAAGAATAATAACGGTCGGTTGATGCGTTAGAGCTTGTTACTCCAGGAATTCCAATTCCGCATTTTGTATTTAAAAGGCACCAATAACTGTATGGCTGATATTAAACGTTTAAGTAGAAGAAACCCGTTAGATCCTTTTTCAAACTAATTCCGAGCCATTTCCATTTTTTATCCATGTGTTAATTTTTTTTCAGAAAATAAATTTATATATTTAACCATATAATAAGAAAACGCGTATTCTTATATATATATATATATATATATATATATATATATATATATATATATTTATTAATTTATTCAGGGGGGGGGGTTATCCGTGTACAATGAATTCCTTTTACATCCTTAGTTTTTTTTTTGTATAATCGTAGAATATACTCACCCTCCGGCAAGTGAGCTTCACTTAATGGTATCATAGAAAGAAAAAAAATCCTCCGTCAACCATACTTTACCATTATATAAAGTTCTGTACATGTATGGTACAACTCCACACCCCACTAGCTCCACTACTTTGTAGTTAGGCTCCATTTTGAAAATGTGTCCAAGGGCTTGTCAACTTTATCCGCTATTGTCACTCGACTGTAAGTTATATCCCCCCATCCCTCATTATCATTCTCTGATGTCACTTCTTCTCCTGAAGTTTCAACTGGGTATGGAGGAGAGTTTAATATATAATAGATATTAGTTAATGTCGTAGAATAGGGTTAATTTATCCTTTCTGCATTTCTCAGCCAAGGTCGAAAAGGGCTATGTTCGTGGGAGATTTATAATACAATGATAGTGCAAATTAACTGAATATGGGTTGGCCAAATAGTCGCTTATCCTGGAGGGTCTAGGATAAGAGAAAAACGGATACAAAATAACTTTACTAATATGCAAATTAATATTCTTTTACAACGTTAAAAGGGGTTTTAAAACAAGTTATACACATATTAGACGTTTACGAGTCTTAGCGGCTAAAGGGGAGGAGACTTGGCGGGGACAGTCACGGTAAAAACAAACGAACAATATTAACCCAGGTTCGCTCGAATGACCTTGACCATAGTCGAAACCGACGATGGAAGGTTACCTTGTGGGGAGGGATTAAAGTGAGCACTTGCACAGGAGAGCTAGATGCGCGTTACTATTACCTCAGAGATTTGTTCCGAGGGAGTAATCCTTGCCTTGTCGCAAAGTTCAAATAATAGTCTCTTGACAATGACTATTATGGGGTGAACTTAGATCTTGCTTTCGAATTAGACCCCGAAGCCAGACTGGGCGCGTTACATTCGCGGAGGGGGAAGAACGAGTATGAGGTAGACTCACGCAAATTAATCGAGAGTTCCTGGAGCTTGAGGGGCTCCGCGAGAATTATGCCAATTCCAACAGGAAGCAAATAGCGGGTTCTAACGGGGGGCGAGCAGGACTTACTGAGTAGGGGGGAGGGCGGTGGAGACTTCCTTTCAACTGTGGCGACGGAGGATTTATAGTGGAATAGAATCGGGTTTTCCCCTCTCTGTCCGAAGTGGAGGGTTCCAAGGTCCGAAGCATCGACAGACGAGAGTTGTCTCGCCCTTTTTGAACGATCGCTACAAGGTCCAAAATTCGGCGACACGAAACTTTGTCCGACCCCAGATAGAACATTTTGGGCTCTGAAACTTGTCGCAGCTTTCTGCGATGGCGGGCTTTCATACCACCACAACGTCTCATGGTTTCGCAATTCTACTAGCATAGACAAAACAGTCGATCGGGTGTCTGTTGTCTTTCTCTCCATTAAAGGCGCCACAACGCGCATCTCTCTCTCTCTCTCTCTCTCTCTCTCTCTCTCTCTCTCTCTTCTTCTCTCTCTCTCTCTCTCTCTCTCTCTCTCTCTCTCTCTCTCTCTCTCTCTCTCTCTCTGTCTCTCTCTCTCTCGCTCTCACGCTGTGAATTTTCTCTGGTCAGAGCCAATATTTACTCAGCTGCTGATTAATGTTCCAAACACGCTTATGTTTGTTAGTGTGTGATCCTCGTAATTTTTCAAGTGGTCACCTATAATATTTATGAATGTTTGACGGTTTCCGCGTGTTTTAACGACCGCTTGACAAATATCTATTTGTACAGTTTAATAAATATTTAGTTTCATTTCCTAATTCTGGTGCTTTATCTATTATGCTTCGCATATTATTCCCTTAATTTACACAGTGTAGAATATAACCGTGCTCCATCATATACCGTCCCCCCTCCCTTGACTTTCCCAGTTCGCCGGTGACCGTCTGCCCCAAGCATTTCGCGCGAGGCCAAATCGCCATTGTCGCAGACGAATTTAGTTGGCTTTACATCCGATTCGCAGCGCTGCATTTATATGCCCTATATACTGCGAAAATTAGATCAATGGAAAGAGCATTAAAGGGGCATCGTGACTTCCAGCTATGGACCCTTATCGCGACCCAAGGTATTAAGGATGTCTGTTGGCGATGAATCTCTCTCCCCGTCTAAATAATTTCAGAGTATATATTGAATACTTCGGGGCTCACAGGCAGATTGTGTCTGAACCCACCGTCCAGTACGTTAGCCGCTAACGTCTTCGTTAGTCGAGAGGGAATCGACTACATTCTCGTACACAGAAGAATTGAGTGATTGTTGAAGAGCCAAGGAAGAGCTAGTCGTCACTCAGTGTTGTTCGTGGAGATAGTTTCAAGCGCGCTTCAACCCTTCTCACCACATCTTCAGACTTTAAGGATCGGAAAAGACATCGCCAAAGTATCTTCGGTTTGCCTCTTTAAGGATAAGAGACCCCATCTTTAATTTCCTGAAGTTGGATTGAGCGTCTCGTGAGACGCCCAGAAATTCAAGGTTAAACTTACCTCCCTGTTCCTACTCGCTTCATATCAAGGTAAAATGGATTTAACCCCCTCTTCGTCACGCTCCTTCCACCTTTACCGCGTTGAACCTCAAGGATCCCCTTTGCTCTAGAATTTAATTAATTATCCCTTAGTTAAAACTTAATTTATAATGCCAATCCTCTTATCTCAATATTTAATTGCATTGCCATTTAACTTGCCCTATATGTATTTGTAATCTTTAGTCCTATTAAAGTATATTATTTTAATCGTGTTTAAATATTCCTTGGCCTAGCAACTGTGTATTAAAAGCCCTCTTAGAGCCAGCCCCATGGGGAGACTTAATTTCGTTCGGCCAGTAGGTCAGTGTGCCTATAACAGCACACACCCGGTCATACCCGAGCGTCCATTTGTGGAGTTTCTCGCTGGGCCTATTAAATCCTGCAATTTGGTGCTAGGGGCCTACCTATTTTATAGAACGAGGCCTACAGTAGTCCGGGATATATGTATTTGAATAAAAAATTGTGCGAAGAAAATAAAATCAATAGAAAAAAGCCGTGTGATAGGCGAGAAGGTAAGAGTTTGCGACAGTTCATATTGAAAAGGTAAGTAAAATGAGTGATAACAAGAGTATGAACTCTTCTTGGACTCGAAGTTAATTATATGTGGTGGATGAGATCAGCCATAAAGTTTTGGAAGGAAATAAGGAAAGTGCAGAGCTAAGAATACAGGTCCGGTGACCCAAAACTCGGTTGTTCTCACTTTTTCTGATCTATGACCTAACTACTTTCAATAATTCCCAGACTAACCTTGGGAGGACATTGGTGATTCTATCATTCGAAAGAAAATGAAAAACAATATAAGGGTTTCAATTTTCGTTAGAACCTAGCCTAGAATAAAATAGCCTGACTGTACCGGGCCTAACCTAGCCTACCTTAGTATTATCTAGCTAGCCAAGGATAACCCAGCATAGTATAGTCCACTTTATCCTACCTTAGCTTAGTATAGACTAAGTTTATCGTATCCTAGTATAGCCTAGCTTAACTTAGTAGGCCCTAGTCTAACCTAGCATACATAATATAGTATAGCCTAGATTAAACAAGCCTAGTATAACCTTGCCTAGCGAGCATTGCCTAGCTTAGCCTAGCCTAGTATAGCTTTGCCTAGCGTAGCATTGCCTACTGTAGCCTAACTTACTATAGCCTAAATTAACCAAGTATTGCTTAGAAATGCATGCCAGAGCCTAGCATAGCATAGCCTATAGTAGCCTAGCCTAGTTTAGCTAAGTTAGAATAGGCTACTATAGCCTAGCCAATAAATCCTTGCATACGATAGCTTAGCCTAGCCTAGCATACTATAAGCTAGGTATTATAGCCTATCTTAGCAGAGCCACACAAAAATATAGCCAAGCGTATCATATTATAGTCTAGCCTAGTATATCATAGACTAGTATAGAATACCATACCCTAGACTAGAATAACCTTGCATAGCTTAGCCAATTATATCATTGGTTAGCAAGCCTATCATAGCCTAACATAGTGTTACCTAGCATATAAGAGCATAGCCCTCCCGAGCCTATTATACTTTAGCCTACACTAGCATTGCATAGTATAGCTCTGTCTAGCCTAGTTTAGCCTAGCCTAGCATAGTATAACTATCCTAGACATGTATAGCCTATACAATCTTATTATACCCTAGGCATTTTTTTTTTAAAGGGCTATCTGGCGACTGCCCACTTGGGCATAAGTCGCCGCAAACAAACAGCCTAGTTCTAGGCTACTTTAAAATAAATATTTGAACAGAAAACAACAATAAAAAGAGATAACAATCATGAAGCAAGCTCCGGCGTCGGGATGAGGTCCCCCTCCACCCGGTGTAGGAGCGTGTGACCTAGAAAGAAAACAATAGCAATAACAAAAGAATGACAACAAAGCCTAGTTAAATAAAAGGGGGAAGGCCGGCCTCCCCCCAAAAGTCAACAAGTCCACCAGTCAATGTGCACGCACTCGTCCCGAGTACAAAGGACAGGCGGTAGCGACCCCGCCCATCCCCGTACCGGGACAGGTAACGTGCGCGAAGTTAACCCAGACTGGGACCTTCGACAAGAATGTGCCGAACAGTCTGGGGGATGACGCAGTCGTCGCAATAGGGCGCAGGCGAGCGCTCCATCAAATAGCGATGCGTCAAACGAGTGTGCCCGATTCGGAGACGACAGAAAGCGACCTGAAGCCGTCGCGGCATTGGGGGATAGGTCCATGGGAACAGTCGAGGCGCAATGGCACGCAACTTTAAGTTCCCTTCGACCGTCTCCCATCTTCTTTGCCAAGCAGTCCGAAGAGCTGCCGGTATTCCTGCCATGTAGTCGATGTGAGGAAGAGCGAAACGCTGGTCCAGTCGCAGAGTCCTTGCGGACTCTTTGGCGCTATACCCTAGGCAAGCATACATTAGTATTTTCTAGCCTAACATACTATATGCTATCCTAGCATAGCATTTCATAGCCTAAATTAACATAGTATATCTTACCCTTGTACATTATATCTTAGCATAGTATAGGCTAGCATATAATAGCCCTTCATATTATAGCCTATTATATACTTACCTATCAGAGTATAGCGTAATATATTCTAGTCTATTCTAGCAGAGTATCGGCCGAATAGTTATAATGTTATGGCGAAAACCAAATAATTCCTGGGCTAACCTTGGGAGGACTTTTGCAATTATATCATTCAAAAGAGAATATAAAACAACATAAGATTTTCAAATTTTGTTAGAATGCGCCAAATAGTTTTATGTAATTACAAAAAAAAATAAAAGGCAAAACCGGGACCGACCGACCGACCGACCTAGTGAGATGTAGAGTCGCACGCGACTAAAAATATGACAACACAAGGGGTAAGATTGATAGGAAACTTGTGAGCTGTGAGGAAGTCGAAAGTAGGTAACGAGAACCTTAACTTCTCTTAAGTTTCCACTTAGCATATTTAGCAGACATTCAAATATTGGATTCAACTAACTCTTCCATCTTTGCACCTTTAGCCTTCTAAAAACTTATGCCTGGTAATGGAATTTACCCTAATCACAAGGAAGGTATCATCAAACCTGCAATTAGATTCTAGGCTTCTTTTTGCAATTTATTGATATCACACATGGGGTACTTTGATTTTTTTTATACACCTTTCCTTAAAGCATAATAAATATACCTGACACCAAGTTATTCTAGATCCAAAGATGATTTGGATGCTTGTTTCGTGAGCGATAGTTAATCTTATTCTTTTAAAAGAATTAATTATTCATAAAACTGGTATACACTCCATTTGAACTCTTTGAAATCCTATTGATCCTCTCAGGCTAAAATCTCTTTCGCGAAATTTGGCTTTTAAAATAAAGTACTCCTCGAACTCCCAATTTTCCGTTCCTTTTAGATGTAATTAAAATTTATTTACCTTATGTGGAATTTAAAATAAATTGGTCACACTTATTTTACTACTATTTAAATTAACTCCGAATAAATATAATTTTGTATATAAAAACCAGGCAATGGCTTCATCACTCCATCCTGCGCTTCGCTACTAAGATTAAAATTTAAAATCTAAAAAAAACCAGCCATGGTTAAATTTTTTTAAATTTTCTGAACTTTGCTAATTATAATAATTTTAAAAAGGAACTCTAAACTAAATTTTCCACCTTTCAAAATATCACGTTGCTAAAATATAGTTATAGAAGATATATCAAAATAAATTTTCTGAACTTCACCATTTATAATTCTTTGGGTTTTAAAAAATTCGCAAAATTTGTATACTTATATTTATTTCTGAACTTTACTATTTTTTTTTTGATATTATAAAAGGATTATTAGAAATAACTTTGAAAACTAAAACATAAGTCATAACCAAACTAAGATGAAATTATTATTCAAATACTCAAAAAAATTCCCCTTCTTAAATTATAGAGTTAGTGATGATAATGATGATGATGATGATGATGATTAGAATTTTGCCGGAATTTTAGGCAGCTGAGAATATAGTTTTCAGTGGGTAATTTGCCAGTTATATTCAATATAAAAGAAAATACATACAGATATATTTATCAAAGTTACATTTTAAGAAATGAAGGATTGTTTAATTCAATTTATTCAGTTAAATTGCTGTCAGCTTCAACTACTGCTGCCAGATGGGATAGGAACTTGTTGTATACCGTCTCGAGGGACTAGTTATTTAACTAGGTTTAAACTTTAGTGAACCTTGACATAAGTTCTGTGTCGGTGGTGCACGGAGACTTGCTATTCTCTTTATTAACACGCTCCATTCGCAAATAATAGTGCAGCGGGTCGCAGTCTGGGGAGTTATGAGGCCGGATGTCCACTGTGATGAGAGCAAAGAAATTGACTGTCAGCCAGGACTAGGTTCTCCTGCTTGTATGGCATGGTGCAGAATCTGCGACTCACATACGGCCTTAAATATGCCAACTCGTAGATCCAGGCCAATGCCAAGCCCTACAAGAATTTAATTTAACCATCTTTATTTAGTCTGGGGTCATTCGGGAAAATACACGGGGGCATAACGTCAGTAAATGAATGGGTAGCCACCTTCACGCTTCATCGGGCACGCCTGGGGGACGCTCCTCATCGACGCCAAACAAGTTACTCTATCCAATAGACAATTCTAACAGCCCTAAGGGAGACTGTATCAACGACATACTAACAGCATACCATCACTGCGTAACTTGAAGTATTCCTCACTATTGTAAGATAGAGCGTGAGCCCACGTGTGAGTAAAAACATCTCCGTGTACTGCGACGGAAAAAGTGAAAGTTAACATAGCTAAGTGTTTCAGTTTTTCATAGGGTTGTTTGATTCTTCTGATGTATACAGTCACTTTCTTAGCGCGATGAAGAGTCTCTCTTAAGCGTTTCTGATCGACTGTGAAGGCGCCGACTCATTGCTATATCAACCACTATAGTAAAGCTTCTAAGGCCTCTTTCCTACTTCTTTAGTCAAGTTTAACGCACATAACATTGATAATGTTGTTCATCTGCAAATATCTCGTTGTTTAAACTATGATTTTCTATTATCAACCCTGTGGCCACAATCTTTACTGATCCTGAACATCAAGCTTGGGTCCCTAGTTGTGCTTTTGAATTGGTAGAACTCTTTGTTACTCTTCTTTTAAACAACGGTTAATAAGCCAAACATATATAAAATTTAGTTGCCTTGAAGAAAATATGAGAAAATTTCCATAGAATAATCAAATAATCTGAAAAATGCAGTAACTACTATATATGAGCTATTTGAAATCTTTTTGCTGACCACCTGCCTTAAATCATCATCACAAACCTTCTTGTACTCCTGAGATGATTACTACCAGACCTTCCTTTTGTCTTCTCCAGTTTATGTGTAATTTCTATTTTCTTCAGAGGAAACTTCTTTCACATTTTAAAAAAAGTGGAGATATTGTTTTCCTACAGTTTGAAATTAACGCACCACACATATTATTTGGGTGGATAGTTAACGAATGCGAAAGGGACGTCAAAAATAGATGATTATATGCTGGTCTCTCATAATGAGCTCCTTACGACTGCGAGCAACGTTAATAAATAAATGTTACTTTTACACGATTGAAAACTTTGAGAATGAAATTATAGAATTGCTATTCAAAGAATACCCAGGACATCACCAATGTAGGATTGAAGGTGATTGGGTAGACTTGAAACTAGAAACATTGCCAAAATTTGGTTTGAGTAGAGTTACAACAAGGAAAAAAGGTACCCTAGGAGACCTTACGGTCCATTCAAAGAGGGTACCATTGGACTTGCAATCGAGCGGGCAAAAGGGTGCTCAATTGTTTTGCGTCCCTAAACGGCCACTTTTCAAGACCTTGTCTAGTCTTGACTTGAACTGGTCAACAGATTCACTGTTGACAACTTCCACTGGAAGTGCGTTCCACTTACCGCAGATACTGTAGGTAAAAAAATTTCCACACAGATTGCGGTTGTAACACTTCAGTTCAAGTTTGAAGCCATGATTGCGCGTTCTGTTCTCACTCAGTGTAAAAATATCCCGGTAGTCAACATTGTCGAACCCTCGAATTATTTTGAAAACTTCGATGAGCTGACCACGCAGTGTACGGGTTTCCAGCGAGAACAGATCTATCCTCATAACTTTTATGTCGGATAGAGGGAATCAGCTTGGTTGCCCTGGCTTGTACGCGTTCCAATCTCGCGATGTCCTTTCGCAATGAAGGAATCCAAAATTGTACGGCATACTCCAGGTGCGGTCGGACAAGTGAGTTGTACAGGCACAGTACAATCTCCTGGTTCCGATAACCAAACTGGCGCTTAATATAGCCTAGCATCCTTTGGGCCTTTTTCTCCGCCTCAATGCACTGTTTCGAGAATTTGAGGTCACTAGTGATTGTTACACCCAAGTCCTTCTCAGTGTCACTCGATTCAAGAGCAGTGCCCTTAAGGATATACTGAAATTGGGGGTTTCTGTGGCCGATATGCATCACTTTGCATTTCCCCACGTTAAAAGGCATTTGCCACGTGTCCGACCACTCCCCAATCTTCCCAAGATCTCCCTGCAAGCGGGCAGTATTTCCATCCTTTGCAACGTTCATACCAAGCTTGGTATCATCGGCAAATTTGGAAATCTTGGCAACCATGTCACCGTCCATGTCGTTGACGTAGATGATGAATAGTAGTGGTCCCAGGACAGTACCTTGAGGCACCCCGCTAGTAACGGGCACCCACTCAGAAGACTGTCCATTTACCACCACCCGTTGCCGTCTGCCAATCAGCCAGTTCTCGATCCAACCGGCTACCTTTCCGTCTATGCCAAGCACTCGCACTTTCCGGAAAAGGCGGTGGTGTGGTACCTTATCAAAGGCTTTCTGAAAGTCTAGGTAGACCACATCCACCGCCTTGTCCCGATCGTGCTCACTGAAAACGAAGTGGAAGAATTCCACAAGGTTCGTCAGGCATGACCGTTGCCTTCGGAAGCCGTGCTGGGAACTCTTCAGTAGCAGGTTTGACTCTAAATACGACGTCGCTTTGTCCACCATGATGCTTTCCATGAGTTTACCGACTATCGAAGTCAGACTGATAGGTCGGTAGTTCGACTGTTGGTTACGGTCTCCTTTCTTGAAGATAGGAGTCACCTCCGCCTCACGCTAGTCTCTAGGAACGCATTTGGTCCGAATTGACATGTTGAAGATAGCGCACAGATGTCGTGATCCTTAATCGCACACTTCCTTCAACACTTTAGGTAGAAACCCGTCCGGTCCAGGGGACTTATTCGTCTTTAGGTCAGCAATCTTTTTCTTTATTTCTCCTACGGTGAAGTCCATTGCCTCCAGCTTTTCCCCCGAGTAGGAATCCGTCGGCTGGGGAATGGGACTACACTCTTCAGTAAACACTGAAGAGAAGTAGTCGTTGAGGAGGTTAGCATTTTCTGCATCTGAATGCTTTAATGTCCCCTCCTTATTCCTCAAAGGGCCAATCGTTCGACGGATTGGTTTACGGCTGTTCACATATCCAAAAAACTCCTTGGGATTCTCTTTACAGAGTCTCGCCACTCGGAGTTCCTCAGACCGCTTAGCCGCCCTTATACTGGACTTCACTCTCCTGGCTCGCCTCCGGTATTCGTCAAAGTCAGCCGAGATCTTCGATTGCCGGTACACATTTCTCTTCTTCCTAAGCAGTTGCCCGATTTCTCGATTAAACCACTTTGGTTGAACAGAGGACCGACGGGGACATTTCAGAGGGATAAAACGCGATTGAAGACTCCTGAATGTGGTTTTGAAACTGTTCCAAGAGTCTTCAACAGCATCGCACTCTTCTAGCCTCGCGTCAGTCAGTCCCGCGCGTAGACCTGCAAAGTCTGCTCTTCTCAAATCCAGTTTCCTTGATTTACTAGTTGCAGGCTCTGCCTTGGGGACTTTGACTACAAATCTAATTAGTCGGTGGTCACTGCCACCGAGCTCTTCCCTAACAGAGAGGTCCTCAACGATGTCATCCTCAGAGGTGAAAACCAAGTCGAGGATATTGTCCCCTCTCGTTGGCTCTCTCACCCACTGAGTGAGGAACTCGTTGTTCGTGAACTCTAGGAGTAGTGCGTTCTCGCCACAGGGTTTTCTGGTTTCCCAGTCAACTTGTGTGTTAAAATCTCCCATGACGATACACACTCTGTCTTCGACGAGTTCTCCTAGCAGCTGATACAGATCTCTGTCCTTTTCAACGAGTTGGGCAGGAGGTCTATAAAGCACCAGGGTCCTGTATTTGGCAGGACCTATCTCTAGGTCAACACCTAGTAGTTCATGGTCGGATATGATGTTCCAATCCGTCGAGTTGAGAGTATACTTGACATACAACATCACACCGCCACCCTCTCTGTCTGGCCTATCTTTCAGGAAGAGCTGGTAACCGGGAATCGTGAATTCACCTTCAAAATCTCGGCTTGAGGTTTTTATCCACGACTCCGTTATGGCCACCATTTCAGGTTCCTCTGTTACTACGAGGCCACGGAGCTCAAGAAACTTATTCCTGATTGACCTCGCATTGAACAGAAGAACTTTGAGGGAGTCCCCTAGTGTAGGACTCCCTACGCTCTTCCGTTTCCCGGCTTCTCTGTTTTCGTGGTCACACCCTTTTTGACGAACTCCGAGAAGGTCGTTCCAGGAGTGACACGGGCATGCTGACGCACGTCCGCTTTCGCTCTGTTTCGAACGCTCCTTTGGGTGCGTCCCACGACATCTTGAATTTGATTGGCGAGAAAGGCCTTCCCTTTAAAGGAGAGATGTACCCCGTCCCTTTGGTAGAGGTCGTCTCTACCGATAAAGGTACGATAGGGGTCCACGAAGAAGACTCCTTCTGCCATGCAGAGATCCGCCACCCTTTTGTTCACTGCGATGTTTCTTTCTTGAGCGGTTCGGGATGGACCTCTTCTCGGAAGCATCCCAACCACCACACGTTTGCGGGTTTTAAGTCCTATGTCGTCCACGACTCCCATCACCGTTTGGATGGTCTTACCACTGAGGCCAACCTTACCCCCTCTGAGGTAGAGGTCGTTGCCGCTCACCATCAGAGCAACAACAGAATTCTCAGAAATCTGAGCTTTCTCTGCCTCTACTCTGATGGTGTGGTTACCCCGTCCTGACAGGCAGCTCACCTTCACGCTAGTGCGAAGGCGGGCCGCTAGCAGCGGCTGCAGATCTTGTGTTTGTGAGTCACCAATGAGGGTGACCTTCGGACACTTGGTCTCTGAAGACGAGGTCTTCCCTTGTGAAAGAGGCCTCCCCTTTTCCTCTTTACTCTCCACATTCTTATCTTTCTTTTTCTTCTTGTTTATCTGTTTTTCTTCTATTTTAGGTTCTACACTTGTTTCAACTATCTTCTTTTTCTTTTTTTTTTCGTTTCTCCTTTCTTCTTTTTCTCCTTTTCTCTCGCCTCAGCTGGCTTAGCCTCAGATGATGCCGGAATGTCCGCTTCCTTACCAGGGGATTCCGAAACGTCAGTGGGCGGCGCCTCTTCTAGGCATCGAACATGAGCTACGTTAAGGGCTTCGAGCTTCTCCAACTTTCCCTCAAGGACCTTAGCTCTCTCCTCTGAGGCTCTATAGAGGTTTTTTAATTTTTCCACCTCTCGCGTCAATATGCAAGTAGTGCAGATACTTTCAGGGCTGCATTTTGAGTAGCAGCCCTCCGGAAAGTCAACGCACCACTTTTCTAACTGGCATATTGTACAGTTGTTTTTGAGACGAACGGGTCCTTTTTTGCCTGTCATTTTGAGCGCTTTCTCTCTCTCTGAAAACTCGTGACCAATCAATGATAAAAAAGGGGGGTTGGTGAGTTCTCCCAGCGTGAGTTGCTCCCGCCTATCGATCGGAGAGGTTTCGGATCTTTCAGAAGGCACGCTCCATGTGCTGCTGTTCGTCCGACCGAGTCGTCAAACCTCGGCGTGCCGTGGCTCCCAACCAAGCAGCACTGACGGTCCCCGCAGGGGCCATCAATTTTTCACCAGGTGAACAACAACGAAGCACGCCCCGTACTAAACTTCTACTAGTTCCCTTCACAACGGCCAGGATCTCGGAGTAGCGTTCAATGGATATCCCGCCACACCAAGGAACTCGACCCAAGGCTTTTTATTGGCCTGGCAACCAACATGGGAACAAAGGGCCGTAACCTCGGACTAATGCTACCATAAGCACCCGTCAACGGTCACTGGGAACGGTCAATAATTACGCGCCAGGAAGGGGGTTAACGAGGCACTACCCTCATCCCATTCATCGTGCCCCAACGCCTAGGACACCTCTAGTCCTAGTCTCTCGCAACCAGTGAGCGTCGATTGGCGTTGTTTATAGAGGTTCCAAAGCCTCTCTTCTGACGCATGAGGTAGCTGACACGTCCTTATAGGTAGATAGAGGAAGAAAGGGAAAGCGTGACGCGATAGGAGTAGGCTTTTTTTTTCTTTTTGTATGAGTGGGAGATAGCATAAAAGTAAAAAAAGGAGAGGGATAGAGTAGAAAAAGGAAGGAATGACGCACTTAGTCTGGAACCTCGTTTCCGACCAAATCGACAAGGGAAGCCCTACCAGGGGTACCCAGAAGAGGTACCCCCGCCGACATAGCTCAAAAAGTCCAAGGTCCACACAAGCTCTCTTCCCGCGACAAGGGGGCACCTCGAGTTGTCTTAGATAGACATTCGAACGCACCTTTACATTCTTTACATAGATTAAAAGGTATTTGAGGTACTAATATTGCTTGTGACTTCTTGTGACTCTTTCCCCTCTCCACCCTCTCTCTCTCTTTCTCTTAGTGTTTTCTTTCTTTTTCGACCATACAATTACTTGTATTTTCGATCCAATCTTCCAAATCTTAGTACATGCTCAATCAGATTTTCATGCATACAATAAAATAGTGGCACCTCGAGTTGTTTTAGATAGACATTCGAACGCAACTTTACATTCTTTACATAGATTAAAAGGTATTTGAGGTACCAATATTGCTTGTGACTTCTTGTGACTCTCCCCCTCTCCGCCCTCTCTCTCTCTTTCTCTTAGTGTTTTCTTTCTTTTTCGACCATAAAATTACTTGAATTATCGATCCAATCTTCTAAATCTTAGTACATGCTCAATCAGATTTTCATGCATACAATAAAAATGATCTACACTAGACGAATTTCTATTTATTAGCTCTACCACCGCAATAGCAAACTCTTTAACATTTAATGCTTTCGTAGAATGATACAACGCACAATTTGTACTTTTGAATCTAACTGTATTTATTTTGTCATCTTTACGCACAAATTATACAGCACATTAAACTGTATATTAACAAATAAAATGCATCGGAAGACATTATGAAGTACTTTTTGCCATTTCTATTTTCTTGTTTTTCAATTAATCTCTATTCTCTCTCCATCATACTGATATACTTCTTACTATTGAACCAGTAGAAAATGCCCTCATAAATTAAGTAAATATATTTTCTTTAATTTGAAACCACACATCATTAACAAATAAACAAAATCATCTTTTTCCCAATCTTGAGAAAATAAGCACGAACCAATCTATTTTTTTTTAACTTTGTCCCTAAAACATCTGTCGTTTCGCCTTAGTTAAACCACCTGGTTCTTTGTAAGAATTATCATTATGTATACCCCAAAAAATTGTTTTGTTTTCTAAGGAATTATAAATTAGGTAAAATCATATTTACTACACAGCATACCTTTTCCTCATAACAAACACAGATGCGGCCATCATTTGACTTTAACAAAACCATCATGACCTTTTCTACACATTATCAAGCTTGTCGTACGGTGAGCCCAAACGTGACATCAGTTTAATATAATATAGATGTCGTAGGGTGACCCCACACCTGACACCAGTTTAATATGATATATGTCGTAGATTGAGGTTACAACCCAACCATTTTCAAAATTCCCTAGTCCGTTACAAACCTGAAAAAAATTATCAATACAAATCAGAATGCAATTATGTTTCAGAGTGCAATTTTAGGTTGGCCAATGTTTAGGTATCCTGAAAGCTTCTGGGGTAATAGAAAAGAAGTACAAAAATATACTTAACTACTATGCAGATAATATATTTACAAAATTAAAAAGGTTTTAATTAAGGTATATAAACATAAGAGACGTACACTAGTCTCACCAAAAAGAGCTACCTGACGGGGTCGACCGCCGCACACACAAATTGACAATGGCAGATGGGACGCTAAAATGATCTTGAGCACACGCGAAGCCAAATGGCGGAGGCTTTAAAGGTGTGGGGGAGAGTTTGCACAGGAGAGTTACGGTTACCTCGAATATTTGGTCCGAGGGAGTAGTCCGCCTAGTTAGAGATGGTGTAGAGTCTAATAATAATTGCCTCTTGACAAACGACTATTACGCGAGATGAACTCAGATCTTGCTTTCGGGTTTAGAATACCGAATCGAGAATTTGACGCGTCGGGTTCGGGTAACGGGTATCAACGAGTACGGAGTTGACGTTTTATAGGGGTGAGACGGGGGAGCTTTTCCCAGCGTCCGTAGGGAAAGGGTTGCAGTGGACGGACACTTCACCGGGAGAGGTCAAATTTGCACGAATCCAGCCGTCGCAGGATAATCCCCGGCGGAACCCTTCGTGCTCTTAAGCAAATCACAGGATTCCGCGAATACGGGTCTTCAGCCTGTCAAAACCTTCGCGCTTATATATATATATATATATATATATATATATATATATATATATATATATATATATATATATATATATATATATATATATGGAATAGGTCATATTGCAAGGAAGTTAAACTACATAATTTTCCTCGGAAAAGTGAGTTTCCTAATTAAGAAAAAAATCCGTGTAGGAGTGAAGATCGAACCAAACACATCTAGTAAGCGAGCACTTCTTTGATCGCAGGGCGATTGGAAAAACTATGAATAACTGGAAATTCAAAGGAAAAACGATTTAAAGAGTTGACCGCGGGCTGACTAAGGACTATGTATGTGTTGATCTTCGGTTTCATTGCTGCATGACTTTTTCCATCTCATTTATTCTCTCGCTCTCATGAGAGAGAGAGAGCGACTAAAAGAGAGAGTTATATATATATATATATATATATATATATATATATATGCTTTTAATTTTCCTTATTGTTTGCAAGGAAGCTATATTGGTAGTACGGTTTGCTCATTGAAAGAGAGGTTTTGTTTTCACATGGGAATAAGCCATCGCACTGGAAAAATATTGTCTAAGAAGGAAGCTTCTGTAATTAAAAATCATAGTATACAATGAAAGACAGAATGTTGCATAAATACCTTCAAAATAATTGGTCATAATCACAATGAATATAGTCTAAGAATTTTGAAATCCCTACTAATGCGTACAAAATCTCCTACACTCAACATAGATAATACCGCTGTTTCCCTCCTTATTTCTTAATTTTAATTATTTCATTCAGCAACCAACGAACCTTCTCTTATTTAACCACCATCCAATCAAATTCCTATCCTTCTTTATGCCACATCCTTTATAATTTCTTCACTTTGTGATTTCTCCTGAACTTCATCGGTAAGCAATATTATACTGTAACTTTTTACTTTTGTGTTTTTGCTTCTTTTTTTTCGTGTCAATAGTGATTACATTAGATTGATAATTTGATTCTCTTGCCTTTTAATTTCCTGAGTTATTTTCTATTTTTTTATTTACCTACATAGTCTTAACCTAATTATTTTTGATATATATATATATATATATATATATATATATATATATATATATATATATATATATATAGTACAAAAAGATTAATTGGACGCGAATGAGCAACGAGACAAGAAACAGAAGTTTTTTAGAGGTAAGAGAAAGGGACATTAGAAGAAGACTAGAATCAAAGAGAGCAGAGGGCGTCATAATGAAGGCAATCCTTTACTGATAAGATAGAAACAACGCCAGGGAAAAAATGTTTGAAATTCCTGGCCGGGACTCGAAACTGGGTCTTCTGATTGCGGGTCAGATGCTCTACCGCTAAGCTACCAGGCTCTCTTTGATTCTAACTTTCTTCTAATGTCCCTTTTTTTACCTCTAAAAAACTCCTGTTTCCTGTCTCATTGCTTATTCGCGTCCAATTTCTCTTTCTTGTACTATATTGTTATATAGTCTGCAACGCAAGGTTCTGTACCTTTTTCTGTCTTCAAAATTGTTTTGAAAGGCAGAAAATAAATAAGGCAAAAGCCCTGTGGTGGTTGTTATCACCCGCAGAACTTGCGTTTGCTCTTTATATATATATATATATATATATATCAGGTAAGAGTCCATGTTGGATATATACATATACTGTAAATGGCTACAACAATGCCAGCTTTATTCACTCTAACTTGTACTCTCTTTTTATACTTACAAATTGTTTTACTTATTCTGTGAGGCGAGAAAAAACATTCACAAAAGACATTTTTTTCCAAGACGTCTCTTGATCGTGGCCGATCATTTTCAGGAAAAAAGCAATGAAAATGATTTTTGATATTGGATACTATATATATCGTTGACCCCTCAAAAATAAGGCAATATTAAACAATTTAAATCTTAGTAACCTCTTTCTTTTCATGGTAACTTTCATTTGCAAGATATTTTCAATCTTCCTTTTTCAAATGCATCAAGCGGAATTTAGATACATTTAATTGTTTTCTTGCACTTAATATAAGTAAAAACATTGGTCAAAATAAGAAATATCGAGTGTAAAAAAATAAATAATAAGAAATTGGACCACTACTTTGATGAATCACTAATCTGTCTTTTTTTTTCCAAACACAAAATTTGTTTCTTACCTCATTAATGACAATTTCTTGCCAAGATTCACGTGTTTTGCTTTTAAATTCTGGTTTAGTGAATTTTTCTCTCAGGCGTCGGTAAACATTTTCTTTTAGTAACTCCCAAATTGAGCAATCAATGGTGTTAAACTCTGGACTTCAGAGTGGGCATTCATTTTTCGTTATTATTTTTGGCCTATTACTAATTAGAAACGAGTGTGTGGCGTGACCCCTATGTGTAGTTGCTACATCTTGTTGCAAAGTAAAGTTATTTTCTTGATACAAGCGACAACAATCAGGCAACAACTTTGTTTTCAGGATTTCAATGTAATTAACAGAATTTCCCTTTGTCCTTTCAGTATCAATCGAATGAATAGCGTTATCTTAACCATTACATTAACCATACCAATCTGTCTTGAATTTTTTCCATCATTCGAATCTATTTGGCTAAGATAACGCTGTTAGAATATTAATAAATATGGTTTTCTACAACGGTCAACGGGACTAGCATAAAGGGGTACTTTGAAATGTGCTTTTATGTCACGCTGGACCTGAAGTAGAGCAGTTGTTTAATAATGAAACTACATAAACTGCACCATATATATATATATATATATATATATATATATATATATATATATATATATATATATATAAATATAATTTGACAAGGAAGAATTGGAACTAAAATGAAGATATATGTTTCTCATCTAATGAATATTAACTACCTTTCAAAATTAACGCTCC
Source organism: Ceratothoa steindachneri (assembly GCA_963969495.1). NCBI lineage: Eukaryota > Metazoa > Arthropoda > Malacostraca > Isopoda > Cymothoidae > Ceratothoa > Ceratothoa steindachneri. The sequence continues at coordinate 169,324,493 of OZ018323.1, forward strand.
CCTCCTTGTTTTAAAGAGTGAAGATATTAAAATCATTCTTATTGGGATAAATAAATATGGTTGAGTTAAACCTTAATTAAAAATCTCTACTTAAGCTCTTTTGAAATGCTATTATAAATTGGATCATAAATTTAAAAAATCACAGTAAATTAATTTATTGATGTTAAAAATAAATATATATAATAATGAGATTAAGCTTAAGTAATAAAATAACTTCTTATAGATCTAACTCGGTAGAAATCGTTTTGAGTGGAGTGAGAGAGTTAAAAGTAAGATTAAGTTAGTTGTATCGATTGATGATGATAAAGGGAGAAGAAGAGGTTTCGCAATTAATAGTATCGCCCCTTGTTTGATGCGAAGTTCAAAGTAAGTCAATCCTTGCATTACCATCTGAAAATTAATATTCGATGCCACTAAGATAATAATCTGGACATGTTATTCTTCTTCAGTCAGCAGCGGATTTTATATATTTGATGGAACTATGAATAAACAAATGTATCACGAAACACCCGAGCAGAAATTAATAGCCTTGGCGCAATCACTAAATCTCGCAGGCGTTTTGCCGTTTGAACGAGACAACGGATCAAAGCATACCAAGAAAGCAATTCAAGCATGGTCTTGTATAAGAAAGATAAGCGTTATATAAAGGGCGACCTAATCTCGTGATCTCAATCCCATTGAGAATCTGTGAAACGAGCTACAAATACGAATCTAGGCAAGGATCTCACAATATTTTAAAATGGACTTCTGAAAGAAAGAATGCTCTGCTATTAACCATGAATTCTGTTAATAACTTATGTTAAGTAAAAGAAAGATCTCTAGGCCGGAGATGACATCAAGGAGTTTGTAACTAAATATTAAGCAACATGTGGCTAATAATTTTACGTAGAGTGTTACATTTATTCTTTCATAAAGAAGCTTATTTTAAATTAAATTATTCGACATAAACAACAGTTCTACCTTTATTTTCCTTATTTTTTCCAAATTTAGTAACGTATGTACATATAGTTATACATCTTATATTTATATTTTATGCGACGATCATATTTGATTTCACCTTGTCATAGAATAATGTCAAGTTAACCCTTTCTGCGTTTCTCAGCCAAGGTCTAACGGCTATGCTCGTGGGAGGTTTATAATACCAGCAGAGTACAACTTAACTAAATGTAGATGACCAAACAGTCGACTATCTCGGAGGTTTCGGGACAATAGAAAAAGGGTACAAAAATATATTTACTAATATATAAATTAATATTTTTTTACAAGGTTAGAAGGACTTTTAAAACAGTCTATATACACAGTAGATTTACACAAGTCTCAGCGACTGAAAGAGGGGAGACTTAGTGGGGGCGGTCACCGTACAAACAAACGAAAGATATTGACTGAGGGGCGCTCGAATGACCTTGAACGTATAGAAAGCCGACGATGGAAGCTTACACTGGGGGAGGGGGAATAGAAGAGATAGCACTTGCACAGCAGAGTTGCGCGTTGTTGTTACCTCGAAAATTTGGTCCGTAGGAGTAATCCTTGCCTTAGCGTTAAGTCCAAGTAATAGTCTTTGGACAATAACTATTACGGAATGAACTTAAATCTTGCTTTTGAGTGAAACTCGAATCGAGACTGGGCGCGTTGTGTTTGATGAGCGAGTGGAAATGGATACGAGGTAAACTCACATCAAATAAAGAGAATAACCGGTGCTTGAGGGTGTCTGTTAGAATTGTGGAAAGTCTAACGGGACGCAAATAGCGGGTACCGACGGGGGACGGGCAGAGGATACTAACGGGACAGGGCGGGTGGCGGATCCTGCCTTCCAACTCTGGCGCCGGAGGATTTATAGTGTAGTCGAATGGGGTTACTCCCCCCCCCCCTCCGTCCGAAGGTGAGGTTTCAGGGTTCGACGCATCGGCATACGAGAGTAGTCTAGCCCTTGTAGCACGATCGCAAGAAGGTTCCCAAGCCAGCAAAGCAAAAATTTGTCTGCCTCCATATGGGGCCTGTTGGGCTCTCAAACTTGTGGCGATTTTCTGCGATAGCGGCCTTTCAGGTCACCACGGCGTCTCACGACGTCTCATAATTTCGCACTTTCATTAGCGCAGAGAAAAAAGGTCGCTCAGGTGTCTGTTATATCTCTCTAAGCTCTGACACTCTTCCATCCCCAGGTGGAACTTCAGGTGAAGAAATGACACCGGAGACTGATTAATGGGGGAGGAATATAACTTAAAGTTGCGTGGCAATAGTGGATAATTTTGAGAATACCTAGAACAAATTATGAAAATGGAGGCAACGTACAAAATTGAGGAGCTAGTGGGGGGGGGGGGTTGTAACATACACATACACAAGGTTATATAATATTACGGCATGGTTGCCGAAAGATATTTATTTCTCTATGATACCATTAAACAAAGAAATAAATATATAAATATATATATATATATATATATATATATATATATATATATATATATATATATATAAATGATACTCGTTTTCTTTTTATATCGTTGAATACACCAATTTATTTTAAGAACAAAAATCAGTAGATGGATAAAAAATGGAAATGGCTTGGAATCTAAGGGTTTCTACTTAAACTATCAGCCATACAGTTATCAGTGCCTTTTAAATTCAGAATACGGAATTGGAATTCCTGGAGGAACAAGCTCCGACGCATCAACCGACCGTTATTATTTTTGACGTTACGTAGGTAAGGTAGGGGTTTGTGATCCGTTTCCGCTACAAATTACTTGCCTAAAAAATACATTCTAAATTTACAGATTGCACAAAAGATAGAGAGAGCCTCTCTCTCAAGGAAGAAAGCGGTGCCACTAACTAGGCTGATCTGTACACAACTTTTTGAGAATGGCCTTGAAGCTTCTATTTAGCCTCCCACACATTCCATTTCCACTCGGGTACAAAGGAATTTTGAACAGGGGCTTGATCATCAATAATTTACCAACGTATGCTATTTTAGTGGAGGCGAATTGACGACGACGATCCGTAAAGGATTTCTTTGGGGAAGCACACAAGGGTAAAAGGGAAATAAGAGCTTCGGCGCAGGGGATGCTATCGATTTTCTTGAGGTCCTTTTCCTCAGGAAATCAAGTGCAAAAGTCGACGCAGATTCAAAACGTAAGTATGGCCTTCGCTCACTGTTGGGTGCATCGGTCCGATTAGGTCGATAGCTACTCGGGAGAAGGGTTCGGAATTTAGTGGTCCCTTCTGCCAAGGCACAGATCTAACTATTCATTTTATTGTTCGCTTTTCGCAATTGTCGTACGAACGACAATATCACTGAATTTCGTCGGTCGTGCTGGGCCAATAAAGATATTTGAAGATTCTCTGAGCGGTCTTCGTGTGACTAAATTGACCAGAAAATAGGTTCTCGTAAGCCGTTTTCATGATTTGAGGGACGTGGGAGCTGGGTACACATAGCGTGCGGGACTCGATGCAGATCGATCTAGGAGGTCATCCTTGATGAGGAAGAAAATCACCTTATTCCCTCTGATGGTTTCGCGTGTTTTGTTCTGGGCTTTGTACCACAAAGGACAAAGAGATTCAAATTCCCACAGGCTTTTGGCAAAGTCATGGGTTATGGGACTCTAGATTTTGGCAGCACATGGGGGTTCCAGCAGGGTAGGTGCTTGAAGGTCCTTCTTCACACGGGAACGGGTAGTAACGGGTTGAGCCACGGGGGCGGAAGAAACCCGGGGGCACTGAAATATTAGGACAGAGAAAAACTTGAAGGGGGCTGCAACGACTTTAGCTTAACCAGTAAAATACCCGCACTCACTGTAGCAGTGAACAATTGAGAATTTATTGGTTCGTCCCAAGTAATCATGCACTACGGCAAACTTATCGTGGTCCGGAGCCACAGGGGGTGAGTAGTTCATCGGATACAACAATGCACGTGCACCCTGTATCATGGAAGAGAGTGGAGATCCGGCACCCATTCACTGATCCAGTTTCAAATTGGAGGACCCAAGGGGTATTTTATCGAACAAAATGTTTATCTGATGGCCACCAGCATTCGGGGGGGGGGTTGAAGAAGAGGGGAAACCATTTTGCGACGGTGGGGGCGTAGAAGTGGCACTGACCTGGGGTACCTGAAAAAAAGGAGGGGGTGCTTTAAAACTGCGAGTTCTGAGGGCAGTTGAACCTCATGTGACCGGAATTCTACAGGAATAGCCCCCCAATGGTCTTCCTGAGGAACGACGAAGCAAGGGGGTTGGGAGAAACGGGCTTAGCATCACGGTGGTCCCACGAGAAAAGAGGTTTTGGTTTGATGGGCTCAGTCACCTAAACGAACTTATTCCCATTATTACGAACAAATTTGTTCTTGCCGGCTTTGGATTTAAGAGATATGGTTTCTGATTTATTCCCTTCCTTCGGATAGCAGTTGTGGCTACCCTCGTAGACTTTTGCCTCCTCGATGCACTCCTTGAGAGTACGGCACATCCGGCTCTTCGCGAACGATCTGATTTCCAAAAAGAGCGACGCACAAAGTGGTCCTTGAAGAAGAAATTGACCAGAGCGTCGTACTCATGAGGCCACTGGGACGCGTCAATCTAAAAATTTAAATGACACCTTAGGGAGTAGCCAAACTGTTGGAAGGTCTCATTAGGTTGAATGCGACTATGCCTAAACTTAGCTCGATAGAAATTCGCGGTCATATTGTAAACGGCGAGAACCTCGGCTTTTAACGATGAATAATGAATTGTTGCATCTAAAGGGAGGGATATAAAAATCTCCCTGAGTTGGGAGCTCAACAGGGGCCATAATTGTGCTCTGCAGTTTGTCTCGATGTCCCACTTGTTTACTTCGAAGATCTTTGCGAAGTGGGTGAGATAATACGCGAAGTTTTCGCTTTCTTTAAGGAAGGGGAGTTTTATGGTCGCAGGCTGCGGTGCCTCTCGTCTAGCACTTGAGGAGTTTATGGAGAGCGTCTCGTTCCTCGTTCTTCTTATTTCCAATTCGTGAGAGCGAATTCTCTCTCTTTCTTATCATTCCTTTTCTCTTTCGCCTTCTTCTCGTTGCTTTTCTCTTTCTTCTCGTTACTTTTCTCTTGCTTCTCTGTCATTTATTTCGGCTCGTTTTCCGCCCGCTGAGTCCTCACTGAAAAGACGTGTTATCTCTGTGCTCCTGCTTAATTCATCTGTGCCCATAAATTTCGTTTTCTGAGTAACTTAATAATTATAGATACTTCCTGCGCTCATATAATATTAGTCACTGTATTAAAAGATTGGCCGTCTTATTCGCTGTGTTAATTTTATTTATCTTCATACGTATTCTAGAAATCGACAATGCCCGTGATCAAGTTTGAATGTTCGAGTTGTGGGGCTTCCTTTAATAAGGAAATTTACGTTCCTTCTAACATGGAACAAACTAGAATTTGCCGTTTTTGTATGTTAAACGATGCGTTGGAGCGTAAGTTTGCTAACGCGATTAGCGAAATTAAATTAGAACTAAATTCCGTCGCGAGGGACGTTATATCGACCAACCGTAAAGTCGACGAATTAAATTCGAGTCTAAATTCTACCATTCATGACATGCGTGGGAGGGAAAATAGAAATCGCGACAATCGGCCTACTCGTATGAATCATCAGACAATTGTTGACCAGCAACAAAGGATTTTGAACTCGTTTGGACCCCAGGATTCGCAATTTAGGCCCGTTAGAAATGGGGCTAGACCATCGAGGGAACAACATTTCACATTACCATGCTCAAACCCCTTCGCACTGCTAACTCCTATCGAAGGGGAAGAAGAAACTGTACTAATTGGGGATTCTCTAATTAAAAACCAAGAGCCGGAATTCACAGCGCGAAACCCGTCAAAACGAAAACGATTTTGCTTTCCTGGTGGCCGCATAGATAAAGTAGTTAGTGAAATTGAAAAATTGGACCAAACACGTGACGGGCGTACGATCCTCACGCTCGTAGGGGGGAATGATGTGCACAGATACGACAGCACCCCAGAAGGAATAGTAAACCGCGCTAAGACTCTGATTCATACTGCGAAAGTTAAAGCTGATAACGTAGGAATAATTGGCATTTTACCCCGACTAAAATCCACGTTGCGTCTGCAGTCCCGTGCTATATATACAAACGAGTGCCTTAAGCGCTTGTGTCGCGATACTGGAGTTAGCTTCTTTAACGTTTGGGATAAATTCCAAGACCAACCTTCACTTTATCAAACGGACGGAATTCATTTAAGCGATGTGGGAAACAGTCGGCTGGGTAGGATTTTAGACCAGTCAGTACGTAGCATATTAAGTAGGAGAGTTGCGGGGCCACGTGATGCCCATGCGCCAGACCGTTCCTCGCTTGAAGGGGCAATGAGTATTGGGGAGCAGGGAAACGGAACAGATTCGCGTGTGATAGAGGAGTCCACCTAAAGCGCAAATTGAAATGTATATATTCAAATGTTCGTAGCTTAAAAAATAAACTTGCCGAAATAAAAGCCGTAATTCTAGAGGGAGACTACGATCTCGTATTCTTAAGTGAGACTTGGATAGATACACATTCGGGGATCAGTGTTTGCGAATTTGATATACCAGGTTATAAAATTCATTATACAAATAGACAAACTGGTAGAGGAGGGGGCGTATTAGTGTATATAAAAGATGACTTAAACGCTATAACGATCGACTCGTCTACGGCAGATATGAGAAGTGAGGCCTTATTAATCCAATTATGTTGTAATGCAAAATATAAAATTAATTTAGCCGTCATATATCGTCCTCCATCGCAAATAGAAAGAGAAGATGCTGCACTCTTTGATATGCTTTCATCTTGGGTTAGAAAAGGAACCACATTAGTCTGCGGCGATTTTAACTATCCAAACGTTAATTATAGTAACCTAACGTCAAATAAAGCCGGGGAGAGACTACTAAACTTTATTCTGGAGAATTTTCTCGTTCAAAAAGTGGAAGAACCAACTCGTGATAATAATATCCTCGATTTAATCATAGCGACTGACGAGTCACTGGTAGAAAATGTTTGTGTAGGAGAGCATTTAGCCTCGAGTGACCATAATGCGATTAGATTCGTGGTTAACACGTGTGTAGATGTAAAAATTAGTACACAGCTCATGCCACGTTTTGGTAGCTGTGATTTTGATACTTTTCGCGAAAGGATTAAGGATGTAGACTGGGGAATGCGCTTCGAGAATAGGTCGGTAGGAGAAATGTACACTGAGCTTCGGCGTACACTCCTTAGTGTAAATTTCGACTTAGTAAAGTATGTGCGCCGTAAGAGCGGGAAGTCGATGAGAGCGCCGTGGGTTAGCCCACTAATATTAAGCTTAATTAAGGACCGAAATAGAAAATTTCAAATACATAAGAACAACGAGTCATTTATAAGTCGGCAAAATTACATAGATTCTCGAAGAGAAGTTAAACGGGCGGTTAGAGATGCGAAGCGGAAATATGAAATAAAACTGGCGAAGGATTCAAAGAAGGAACCGAAACGGTTTTACGGCTATGTAAACAGTAGGAAACCCTTAAAAGGTTCAATAGGGCCGATTAAAGACAAAGATGGTCGTTTGACGGAAATTCCGGCGAAAATGTCTAAAATTTTAAATGAACATTTCACAAGCGTCTTTACTATTGAAGATTCGTCCCAATTAGGATCGTTAGTTGAAGAAGTAGATAATAGTGATATTTGCATATCCGATATAACGGTTAATGAAGTGGAAATTCTTAAATATTTAACCTGATGAAAAAGTCGAAATCACCCGGGCCCGATGGCGTTTACCCCACTCATTTAAAGGAACTTAAGAATGAGCTTGCGAAGCCGTTGCGTGCAATTTTCAATCGCTCATTAGAAGATGGCGTAGTCCCTGTAGACTTCAAGCGTGCAAACGTTACACCAATATTTAAGAATGGGAATAGATACGAAGCAACGAATTTTCGTCCTATTAGTCTAACTTCGGTAGTTGGAAAGCTTTTAGAATCGGTAATTAGAGATAGAATAGTGTGCCACCTCGAGGTAAATAATCTGATTAAAGATTCCCAACATGGGTTTAGGCGGGCGAGATCGTGCTTGACAAATTTGCTCGAATTCTTCCATAAAATGATTTGCGTTTACGACGAAAGCAAAGCTGTAGATGTAATCTATCTAGACTTTAAAAAGGCGTTTGACACCGTTCCGCACGAGAGATTATTAATGAAAGTTAAAGCAGTCGGTGTGAAGGGTAAGATATTAAATTGGATTAGAAATTGGCTGAAGGATCGTTCGCAGCGAGTAGTTATAAATGGTGAATGTTCAGATTGGGTCAACGTCAGTAGTGGAGTGCCACAAGGCTCCGTTCTTGGCCCATTATTGTTTCTAATATATATAAACGATTTGGATAATGGCGTATTTAGTACGATTTCTAAATTTGCTGACGACACGAAGCTGGGCAACCGTGCCTATGTAAGATCGGATGTAGAAAAATTACAAAAGGACCTAAACTTGATTGTCAGATGGGCGGATAAGTGGCAAATGCAGTTTAATTTAAGTAAATGTAAGGTGATGCATTTGGGTTGCCATAATTTGAGGGTAGAGTATACCATGAAAGGCCAGGTCCTCGACGTAGTTAAATTGGAAAAAGACCTGGGAGTTTTAGTCTCGGATGACTTCAAAGTCACGAAACAATGCGCGGATGCATGTAAAAAAGCAAATCGTGTGCTGGGTTATATCGCGCGTAATTTCACGTTCAAATCCAAAGAGATAATTTTACCATTGTATAAATCACTTGTGCGTCCACTGCTCGAATATGCGGTTCAATTTTGGGCTCCATACTTAAACAAAGATATCGCGCAATTAGAAAGAGTGCAGCGTAGGGCTACAAAATTAATTCCCGAGCTGAGAAACAGGCCCTATGAGGAAAGACTCAGGGCATTAGATTTGCCATCTCTCGAAGGCAGAAGATTACGTGGCCAGCTAATTGAAGTATTTAAAATATTGAAAGGATTTTCAAACGTTGATTATAGGAATTTGTTCGAATTGGATCATAGGGGAAATACTCGGCAACACGGATTAAAATTAGTGAACAAGCGATTTAACACTAGTATAGCCCAAAACTATTTTACGTTTAAAATTACTCAAATTTGGAATAGGCTACCCACCCACGTAGTGGATAGTAGGTCGGTAAATATGTTTAAAAACCGTCTCGACGCGCACTTAAATAGTATAAATATAACGTAGTCTGAGCACAGTAAATAATAACGTCTTTGCAAAAGGAGTTTGGAGCGCAGGAACAACGAGAGTAAAAATGATGACTAAAAATGATGCCAGCGATTTCTCTTGCATGTGTAGTTTAGATATCCATTTTCTTTTCCGCCTATCCTATAACTAGATTTTCACCACTAGCAGTCGAGGGCTGCGGAAGTTGAGAAGAAAAACTTTCTATCACCCCCCCCTAGGTTGAAGTAGTTAATATGCCTGACATTGTACACATGTAGATAAGTGTGTACAGTAGATTATATATTTAAAAAAAAAAAAAAATAGCATGTTAGAGATACACTCGTAGATAAGTGTGTATCGTAGTTTCGGATGTAGTGTAGCGGACTAGCCTCGAGCGGACCTTAGGGTCTTTGTTGGTCCTAGATTCTGTAGTTCTGTAGTTCTGTAGTTCTTTCTCTTATTTCTACTTCCTGGATCTAGGCCATCAGATATTTGCCACTGAGTCCAAGTGACTCACCTTTGGTCTTAAAAATTTCAAACGGCGACATGCTGCTGGTTTACGCGATGGGCACAGCGACAAGAATTCAATTAATAGGGCGGATTTTCTTTACGAAAACAAGAACAACAAAGGTTGCGAGAAACACTCGCGAGAGTGGTTTTGTGGTTGAGGTTTCACTGGGGTTGAGACGAGAGTAACAGTCCTCCTACCGCAGCAATAAAAAGAATAATACTATTTTTTTATAGATTCAACTTACGTCACGAGATGAGGCCTTGAAGGACAACAATTAAATTCTGTGGGGGAATAAAATTGATAGTTAAAAAGATAAATGGGAACGTGAACAAATACACTTTGCGAATAGGTATGCAATGGTTATTTCTCAAATTTTAAACTCCAACACCGGAACCAAGATTAGCCAACAGTTAACAATTTAACCAAGGTTAACCAATATTAATCAGTTGATTCACCAAGATTAACCCCAATAACCTGATTCAGGTTTAATATAGATGTCGTAGAATAGGGTCAAGTTAACCCTTTCTGCATTTCTTATCCGAGGTGAACGCCTATACGTGTGGGAGGTTAATAATACCCGCAGAGTTCGAATTAAGTAAATGTAGGTTGGACAAATATTCAACTATCTTGGAGGTTCTGGGACAATAGAAAAAAGGGTACAAAAATAAATTTACTAATATGTAAATTAATATTCATTTACAAGGTTCAAAGGACTTTTAAAACAGGCTATATACACATTAGACGTACCCGACTAAAAGTGGAGAGACGTTGTGGGAACGATCACCGTACAAACAAACGAACAAGTTTGACTGAAGGTCTCTTGACAATGACTAATGCGGGATGAACTTAAATCTTGCTTTCAGGTAAAACTCGAATCAAAACTAAGCGCGTTGCGTTTGAAGAGCGGGTGGAAACGGGTACGAGGTAAACTCACCTGAATTAATGAGAATACCCAGAGTTTGAGGGGTTCTGCGAGAATTGTGCATGGTCCAACATGACGCGAATAATGGGTACCAACGGGAGCGAGAAGGCAATACTGACTGTGTAGGACGGGCGGCGGATTCTGCCTTTCAAACTGGTGCCGAGGATTTATAGTGTGGTATAATGGGGTATTCCCCCCCTCCTTCCACAAAGAAATGTTCCAAGGTCCGACGCTTCTGCAAACGAGAGTAGTCTCGCCCTTTTAGCACGATTGCAGGAAAGTTCCTAAGCAGGCGAGGCGACCCTTTCCCGACTACAGATTGGCCCTTTAGGGCTTTCAAACTGGTCTTGGCTTTCTGCGATGGTGGCCTTTCAGGTCAGCAAAGCGTCTCACGGCGTCTCATAATTTCGCACTTCTAATAGCGCAGACAAAAAGGCTCGCCTAGGTGTATGTTGTCTCTCTTTCCATTCAAGTGCGCGGCGGCGTGTATCTTACTCTCGTCTGGCTGTCTTTCTGTCTCTTTCTTTCTCTCTCTCTCTCTCTCTCTCTCTCTCTCTCTCTCTCTCTCTCTCTTTCTCTCTCTCCCTTTCTTCTGTGATACACCAGTCTTTCTCTATTTGTATTTTACTGGATATTATATCTACATCATTTTACCCTTTCTGACCATACAACTAATTGATATTTTTTTTCAATTAAAAGTTTGTCTTCATATCTTCACCCTTTACGTTTTCATTCTTTCGTTTTGGCATTCGGAAACCCAGCTTTGCTTATTTTTTCTATATATTCTGAACCTTTACTTTCACTATATCTATTGTGATGAATTGAATAATGTTCAGAAGTACTTGAAATTGCATTTTTAATTTTCCTGTGGGACATGTTTGCAATTATTGCTCCACGCACTCGCCAATTTGTGTTTTCCTTATATATATATATATATATATATATATATATATATATATATATATATATATATATATGGGGAGAGAGATAAAAAAATATATATATGTCTAGGAATAGGTCACACCCCAGACAATACGTCTATATATAGATATATATATCTATTGGTTGGGAGGAAATAGTTAAAAGCCACGAGAATATGTAAATATACAGTTACATACACATATATCCTCTAATGTACGTACGCGTCCTTCGCTACGTAGAAGTACGTTCACTTCGTAAAAGTAATCCGTTGCTTACGAGGTATAAGAGGGCGATTTTAATACAGAAACCGAAAGCTTTTAATGGGTTTACCAAGTTGCAGCTCAAGGATATATTTAAAGAGTGAAAATCAAAAATATAGTTTTGAATAAGTCACTAATTAACATATATATATATATATATATATATATATATATATATATATATATATATATACATATGGGAAATATAGGAAATGAAAATAAGGATAATACTGACAGACTATAGAAATTTGACAATCGAGTAACGTTAATTACTTGTTAATTAGCTGTTAAATGGGATACTATAAATCAGTTATTTCAGAAGGAATATTCAAAAGTAGGAAAGTTGGTCGATTAACGGGGTCGTTCAACTTTAAATGGAGTTCTTCAGGATGGGGAATCCTTTAACAAGTCGATGTGGTGGGATGGAAACGGAAAATGGCCGTGATTCTTGGCCGAATATTCTGATGATGACGAGGATGAAGGGCGGGGAGACCAGAAGACGAGTTCACGATCCTCCTTGAAGACGGACGAAGGCACCTCTGCTCCAGAGAAGTACAACCTCTAAAAATAGAGACTCTGACGCGGCTCGGCGCGAAATCTTACTCGGAAAACTAAAGATCCTTGAAGGTGGGGGCGGCTCTGATGAGAAGAGAAGAATCCCGGCCAGTCCTTCGAGGACAAAACGATTCGAGGCTTTGCTCTGAACAGAGTAAGCCTTCACAAAAGAGATGTATCTGCCTGTTGAATCCAACCTCGATGGTAGACGCGAATACCAGGGACTTGGGGAAACAGATACTTTATGGTGCTCCTTTGCTGGAAGGCACAGACGTCTGTGATAAAGTTTCCGGCGCCGAGAGGGATTAGTTTTTGTCGACCGACACTGGTCTTAATTGTCTTCAACGATGTGAGGCAAAATTCGGCTATTCTTTTCCCGACTACAGATATTAGCATTTCATCAGGGAGGTGAAAGCTTTTTAGCGCTCAGCTCAACTGATATTCAAATTCTTTCTTCTTTTATTTTTATCCTTGGATACAGAGATTTTTACTCCACGTGGAGACTTAAAAGACATAAAGAGGGAAGGAATTCAAGAAACAAAAGAAGGGGTATTCTTTTGGCGTCTTTTTCCCCTTACAATATATATATATCGATAGATTGATAGATAGATAATAAATAGATATATCGGGTATCTCCAAATTGATTGCGTATTTTAATGAAAATGACAACTTTTATGAAGATTCTTGTTGAATTATGTTCATCATGTTCAAATTGTGATCTGCCCAAAATTTGGATTGGTTTTTAAATTCTTTTCATAATCCCTTCTTAATGGATATTAAGAAAAATATCTATGTTTATTTTTCCGCGTCATTTATGACCACAAAACAGGCTTTTTTCATAAGTGTTGAATACAAGACTCTGTGAACTGTTTTTTTGGGCCTATCAAGTCTCTCACTGGCTTTTCTCACCTAAGTTCTTGGTTCATTTCAAGTAATTGTAAAATTTGTTCAGCTTTGTTGGGGTCAATCTTTTTCTGACCTATTCCTTTCTCATCGTGTATGTATCCGTTTCTTTTAAATTTGTTAACAACTGAACGGAGCGTTGACTGTAAGTTAAGGTTTGCTAATCTTTGTTTGGAACTTTTCTCGTACTTCAACAAATTTCGTTCCTCTGATACGAGTTATCACAAAATCAATCCGCTCTTCTGTATTTATTATTAATGGGTTCTGAAAAGGATTGAAAAAAATAGAATTTTCGGATACCCTGTACTTAGAACACTACAATTTTATGGAGAGCACAATTTGAACATGATGAATATATTTCAACAAGAATTTTTAATAGAAGTTTTTATTTTCATCAAAATACGCCTCAAATTTGGGACACCCGGTATATAATATATATATATATATATATATATATATATATATATATATATATATATATATGCAAAAGGACACACTTTAGGCTATGCTTGGAGCTATCCAAAACAGTCTCCCCTCTGCAGGGCTATAGGTGCCAAGTTCCAACTCAGCAAACAGACCAGGAACCTCGTGGCCGAATACAAATGGTTTGCCCTCAGAGAAATACTTAACAAATGCATTCTCCCTTGTTCGGTAATATGATACCCGTACCTACCTGTCAAGCATATGTCTTTCACTCAACGTATAGGCTGAAAGTGCTGCTTCTTTCTCGGAGAGCGCCAAATCACGTATCAAGTCATTCAAATCCTCTTTATTAAAACAGTGAGGAGATAATGACTGTTCAGCATCTGATGAGGAATCTGCAGACTATGAATCCATTCCGTGCACCTGCATGTCAGATGCATCATTTTCATCCTCGGAGGAAACATATCCACTTAAAATTGAAACTGGTAAAGACTAAGAATGAGGTACAGACCGGCTCACCGAGGGAATGTTGGGGTAGTCGATCTTGTGCCGATTTTTCTGGCCAATCCCTATAGTATTCACCAGACAGAAATAACAGTCCGATACATGATACTTTTGTTCTCACCATACCATGGGGATTCCAAAAGGTAGACCATTTCTCTCTCCTTTCTTCCACTCACGAAGTGTTCCTCACAACTATAGCAAACAGCATATGGGTCCCAATTCTTATCTTGATCGCCAAGAGGAACATCAAAATATGCCTTATAGGTGCGGATCACAAAGTTTGATATATTGCGCCATTGACGAACTAGCATCTAACAGCCACATATGTAGTAGAAGGTGACTGGATCATTCACGCATTTTCTCTTGACGTAGTTATTATTTTTACATGAAACCTGAAAGAAGAAACAATAATGTCAATATTTTTCAGGATAATACTTATTACATCTTATTACTATGTAATGTGAAGTATTTGCTTTCTAAAGGGTCTTTCAACAAGGGCGCTTGAGCTTTGTCAGGCAATAGTGGCCATGTTGTTAAAGCGACATATTGCAAATTCACTGTGAACTGTTTAGTAGTACTTGGCAAGTCAAGATGGAAGGTTACAGCGTTGAACAGCGTGTGTAAATCATCAAACGTTATTATCAATATCAGTGCTCCGTTCGACAAACGTTCCGCGCATTACGTGATTTTTATCCTCGCCACAATCGTCCTTCTGAGTCCACTGTTCGACGCTTGGTGGCCAAATTCAAGGCAAAAGGGTCAAGCAACAATCACCCAACACAGTTAAGTCACCTGAACGCAAGGTATGCTAAAAACATCGCTCCCGTTAATGAGTGTGTACGCGAAAATTCGAGGCAGTCAATTTCTCGTCGTTCACAAGAACTTAGCCTTTCTGCGACTTCAGTTGGTGAATTATGCGTAGGGACTTGGGTCTACACTAATAGAAAATCCAGCTTAGCCAGCAACCTAAGGTAAATGAAAATTGGCAACGCCGTGTGTTCGCTTATTAGGCTCTAGAGCAATTGGAAGTTGCCCCAAATTTCCCCCGGAAAATCATCTTCAGCGACAAGGCCCACTTTTGGAAGAATGGATTTGTGAACAAGCAAAATTGTCAGATTTGGGACAAAAACAATCCACATGAGATACAACAGCACCAATTGCATCCCAGCAAAGTCACTGGTTGGTCCGAATTTTCGTTTAACGGAATCATTGGTCCGAAGATGGGATTGCCATAACCGTCAACGGCGAGACCTACAGATCAATAATGAGCAGCTTATTTTGGCCTCAAATGAATCATATGCCTAATATGGATATAGATACTGACGAAAGGTGATTTAAAAAGTACGGCGCTACGTGCCACACTGCGCACGCTACGATGGACATTTTGCACCAGCGATTTCAGGACAGGGTCATCTCGCGCAGCAGCGACATCAACTGGCAACCGAGATCATGCGATTTAATGCCAATAGACAACTTTCTTTGGGGCTACGTTAAATCGAAGATCTATGCAAATAATCCGCGAACAGTTGATGTCCTCAAAATCAACAAAACGAACACCAGCCAGCAAATTCAGCCAGATTTATGCGACAAAGTCATCGACAATTGGGCCTCCCGAATACGTTCCACCCACCGAAGCCGCGGCGGACATTTGAACAACGTTATATTCGACACTTAATGCCATAAAATGTACTGTCAAATTTCAAATATATGGAGTGCATATATCACACACAACTTGTTTTATTTACATTTAAAAATTGAGCGACCTTATTGAAAGACCCTTTACAAACACCCTCTCTGTCCGTCCGGAGGGCAGTTTTCGGGGAAACAAGAAAATAGAAATAACTATAGCATGTAGGTAAAAATAGATTATATATTTGAAATCAGCTTGAAAAACGAATTAAAATTGGCAGATAAATTTAACTCCCCAGAAAATGTGCTTAAAATTGTTCTCCTGTGGTATTTGTGTATCTTTTTCAGATCGTGGTATAGATACCAAGATGCGTGACCTCATTATGTTCGAAAAAGAGAAAATTGGAGGAGCTCGAATTAGATGAGTTTCCGTCACCAGAACAGCTAAACTCCTTTGTTTTTTGAGAGCTACCATATTAAGGACCATGAAAGAATTCAAGAAGCAGGGCAAAACCCCTAGCATGACTTTGAAGCTTGGTGAAAGAGACCAACGAGTGTTAAAACGCATTGTGATGATAAATCACGGGACAACTGACTCTAAGGTGACTGCAGAGTTGAATCAACGTCTCAGTCACCCATTTTCGGCCAAAAATGCTCGCCTTGCTCTCAATAAAGCAGGATATTATGGAAGAGCCGCCACCAAGGGAGAATTAGTGAGTGATAGGGACTCAATGGCTGGAATGCTAAATGACTTTTTCCCTCAGTATTTACACAGGAGGATACTCTCAATATACCTGAGGTGTCAACGATCTTTCGGGGTAATGATGAAGAGAAATTAAAGGATACCTTGATCACAAAGGAGATAGTGGCAAAGGAAATTGATAAAATCAAAAGTAGTAAAGCACCCAGTCCTGATGAGGTCTTTCCTAGAATTTTGAAAGAATGTAAGGATGTGTTAAGTGAGCCCCTAGCATGCATCTTCAGAAAATCATTGGAGAGTGGCATTGTGCTAGTGGCATGGCAGAAAGCCAATGTGATAACTATATTTAAGAAAGGGGATAAAACAAATATATCTAATTACAGACCAGCAAGTTTGACATCAGTGGTAGGGAAAAGGATGGAATCTATTATAGCAAGGAATATAAGAGATCACTCGGATAAGCATAAGTTGATAAAAGAATCACAGCATGGTTTTAGTAAGGGTAAATCCTGTCTGACTAATTTGCTGTCTTTTTATAGTAAGGTGTATGAAGCAGCAGATAATGATGAAAACTATGATATTTTATACTTGGATTTAGTAAGGTTTTTAATCGAGTGCCACACTTACGGCTTCTGAGCAAAGTTAAAGCACACAGGATCGATGGCAGTATATTTAGGTGAATTCGGTCATGGCTTGGTGACAGACAGCAAAGAGTTAGTATAGATGGAGTTAAATCTGAGTGGGGGTGTGTTAGCAGTGGAGTTCCGCAAGGATCTGTTTTGGGTCCCTTGATATTCTTAATTTATATTAATGATCTTGACATAGGTATAAGTAGTGACCTGAGTAAATTTGCTGACGATACTAAGCTAGGTAGGGCCATTAGGGCTGATTCTGATGCTGTTGTAATGCAGGAGGAATTGACCATTCTTTCCAATTGGGCCGAGAAATGGCAAATGAAGTTTAACATAGACAAATGTAGTGTACTTAGTATAGGTAGAAATAATCCATTGAATAGTTATAAATTAAATAGGAGAATTTTAGGGAGGACCGATTGTGAGAGGGACTTGGGTATTTTGGTAAGTTCAGACCTTCGTCCTAGAAAGCAATGCCTAAATGCTAAGAATAAAGCTAATAAGATATTGGGATTCATTAGGAGGAGTGTAAGCAATAAGAGTGCTGAAGTCATTCTAAAACTGTATCTGGCGCTAGTTAGGCCTTATCTAGACTCTGCAGTACAATTTTGGTCACCATATTATAGAAAGGATATTGATTTGCTTGAGTCTGTGCAGAGAAGAATGACAAAGATGATTGGTCGGCTAAGGAACCTACCTTATGGTGAAAGGCTCAGAAAACTTAATCTACATACATTGGAAAGGAGAAGAGTCAGAGGAGAATTGATTGAAGTCTTCAAATGGGTAAAAGGATATAATAAAGGGGATCTGGGTAAGGTTCTGATACTTAGCGAACATGACAGGACACGTAGCAATGGGTTTAAGCTTGATAAGTATAGGTTTAGGAAGGAGATTAGGAGGAATTGGTTTACAAATCGTGTGGTAGATGAATGGAATAGGCTCACTAGACATGTGATAGAAGCCTCTTCTCTGGGTAGTTTTAAGAATAGATTAGATTAATATATGGATGGAGCTGCTAGATGGGACTGACTTTTTTTATGTACATATGTATATATTTTTCTAAGGAGTGGAGAGATTATATTTTGCGGTTGCAGGAATGGACATAATCCTCTGGATGCATTTTATGTATATTGTAGATTAGATCTGACAATCTACTGTAAAAAGTGACAATGTTGATGACTTTTCTCTGGTAAGAAATCTTTTGTGTGTTGACTGGAACAGGAGCTGCCAAGTGTAGGCCATGAATGGTCTTTTGCAGTCTTCTCCTTTTCTTATGTTCTTCTTATGTTCTTAAGAAACCTCTTATTTCTCTCCAAACATTTAGAAAACTGTGAACTGGTATAGAGTTCACAAGGGCTGATCGATAGACCAATGGAAGCGAGTAATATTCTCCGTCGAGTCCAGTTTATCGATTTTCCCACTGCATGGCAAGTTTCTGTGTGGAGGCAGCTCGGGAAAGCTTTTAATTCTGACTGTCTTAGGATGGTTTGGGCAGCCATGTCTTAGAATTTTATTGATCTAATCGTTGCCCTGCATGGTAGGATCAAGAGCAACGAAAATCTTAATATTTTGGAAGATCAAATCTATCCTATGTTCCAGACATTATTCCCTGATGGTGAGTTCTTTTTCTAAGATGACCCTGCCCTAATACACACCGCTAATGTGGTTAAGAATTGGTATGAAGAGCTACAACACATGCAGTGGCCCCCACAATCTCCAGATCTTAATATTATAGAGAATTTGTCGTGCATCTTGAAGCGACAAGTTAGAAATCATTACCTTCAACCGTCGTGTCTAAAACATTTAAAGCAGGTATTTCAAGAAAAATGGCTCAGGATTCCTCTCAATGAAGTCAGAAAACTGTATGACTCAATTCCAGGGACGCATCTTCACTGTTCAGAAAGCAAAAGGAGGACCAACTCCGTATTAAATAAATATTCATTAGATTTAACACGTGCTCCAATAATTTGTCCAACCCCTATATATATATATATATATATATATATATATATATATATATAAGTGAAAACCAAGTACTTTTAATCATCGTTATTTGGAGGTTTCAAGGATCTAGTCTTATTATCATCACTAGAACTAAGCGGGTTTTGGTTTAAAAATTCTAATTTAATATAATACGTTAAGTTACTTAACGTAAGATGATAAATGTAGAGATTAGATGCAGTTTGATTTCTATTTCTATTTGGTTTTAATTTTAGGATGAAAAGCGATTGTAATTATTGCAATACCTAAAGGTATGGCATATAACTGAATATTGTGAAGATTTTAAATGTAATTTGAGCCCATTATATTTTTATGAAATCTCGTATGTTGAAAATTTTGTTTATTTCGAACAACCCCGTGAAGGTTGACCTAATGCTCAAGCCAGTATACGATAAATCGCAAGATTACCACCATATTTATAAATTAGAGATGATCAGAAATGCAATGCAATTTGTTCATCATAACCGCAATTAAGATTCAATATTACGTCTCTTTTGAATACCACTAATTAAATGCAATTTATTTACCTGTTTTTTAGATATTTTATTTTAAATCCACACCAAATAATATTCGTAAATTAAAAACTATCGGAATTAATAATAAGCTTCAACCGTGTCCTCTGGATAAAGTGATGCTTATTTGTTCAACAAAACCTTTACCTGAACGCGTTTAAGTATTACTTTCATTCGCTTAGATTTTGGCCTGTCCCTTTTCTAAATGAAACTTTCACAATTTCTTTATTAAAGTAGAAAGGTTTTCATCAACGCTAACTCAAATGAATGTGGCAGACGCTAATAAATTCCATCCATGTTAAGAAAAAGTTAATATTACTATATTAGAGGAATCTACCAGCACTTAATGAACTATATCAAATATTTATATTTTCCTAGGCCTTTGCTGTCGCAATCTCCACGATCATTTTGACTCTCACATAGTAACGTTATGTGGTCAGATTGGTTTATTTGATAGAGTCACTTGGCCTTATATTTTTTCTTTAATAATTTGTCCCGGCTAAATATCTCACTGAAATCTCTCGCCTTGGATGAAACATGTATCAGTTATAAACCCTTAAATCTCTCTCCTTGGATAAGATACGTATCATTTATAAACCCTTAAATCTCTCGTCTTGGATGAAACACGTATCATTTATAAACCTGATAAAGGAATGCCTGTTGTTAACTTGAATCGGAAAGACTACACTACCAAAAATGACTCCCTACACTTTCAGACAAATAAATTTTAAAAATAAAATAACCTTTTATTCAAACCTTGATTTACATGGGAGATTTCAATTAATCGATTAACATCCAAATTAAAGATGGGTATATATATGTATATAAGGTGAAATATATAATGAGCTCCACGAATTGGAGTTTCGTTCCCGGCATACTATATAGGGAATCTAAAACCCATAAAGAAGTTCAACTCCGTACCATTCTTTACACATGTAATGCACCCTTTTATGTAATATCAAAATTCGTTGTCCCTATGCTTTCTAACCTCAACCCTAATGAATATACAAGGCTACTTCCATAAAATTTGTAGAAGAATTGTGCAACCGTTCGGACGTCAGAATGGTGAGTTAATAAGTCAAAATCTTATTGATAAATATTCCATTAAAAGAAATCGTCTAAAGTTGTATTAACTATATTTTTATCCAAAATCAGTTTGTGCATCTGAAGAGAGAAGGATAAATCAAGAGAGGAAATTGAAGCGGTTCTCGGGCACTGATGCGTGAAATAATTAACATTTAGACCACCTATCTCTAGCTCTTCGATCAGGTTGGAAAGGAACTGATCCCTGGGATTGATCGAGTAGTCTTCCCAAGGGGAAATATACCGTTAAAATCACCGAGCAAGAGAAAGAGCCTCAGCAACTGTGCCATAAAGCTGCGGAATTCTCCCTTGCCAAGGTCGGCTGACTGTAGAATGTACGCAAATATAACAGCTTACCTCTTATCCAGCTACAGCTGCCGAGCTACTGCCTGAAAGAAGGTATCTAAAGCAAAGAGAGGAACGTAGGAATTATGCCGGGTGTAAATGGCGTATCCTCCTTCCCGCCCCCATCTCGTGATGGTGGATTTGCAAAACCGTTATACCGGAAGAGGGTGGGTGGGGTGCACGGTCCCAGCATGGTCTCCTGAAAAAAAGAAGCCAAGAAAAAGCGGGAGAAGACGAGCTTCCGCAGCTCCTTCCAGTTGGTCCGGAGTCAGCGGGAATTCCATTGAAGGAATATGCTTTCCAGGCCTAAGATGTAGAAGATCTAGAGCCCCTCTTCAAAGCGAAGACGCTCAACGGAATGCACGTACACTTCCCAGAGTCACAACTTCGGGTACTGTTGGTCGAACAATGCGCTAAAGGTGCTGTCTGCTTTAAAGACTTATCGGGGGAGGTTGGGTCGCCAAGTCTTTTTCTTTATCCACCTCGAAGCCTTAGGCAGGTGGGGCGGCTTTGGAGGCAGAGGTCACTCATCTGAGGGAACCACCGACTTAGAGCTATCTATTCTAGCACTGGGTGTAAGCGTAGGAGCCGAAGCTCTTTTAGTGCTGTCCTTCTTTTTGGGGCAGCTTTATGGACCCTAGAAGAAGGCCTCACACCAATATCATGGGGGGTTGCGTCCTGTGAGTCTAACGACTCAGTGGAGGCGCGCGGCTGTTTCGCCTACGGAAAACGGTCATGCTGGGGGAAGGGGGGGAGCCCTAGTTTTAGCTGAGGCTAGGTGTCAATCTTTGTGCGCTATCTCTACCAGAAGAACACCCGGGATGTGTAGAACAAGCAGAAAAGTTTCAAATGGATGCTCAACGACCCTGCTCGTAGACCTGGAGGGGCCAGGAGCTAAGGATGTAATTTTTAATATTGAGGGATAAGACTTCAAAAGCAGCGCCACACGCCGAAGGCCAAGTTCTTAGACTCACGAAATGAGATGACGATCCATAGCCTGAACAGCAAAGATTTCATTCTCCGCGAGATATGCACAGAATTGCCTTGAAGAGCGGGCTGCAGCTCTCCGCATTTCACACAATTGGTCATATATTATTTTGACTTATGGGGTATGGCCGCCTTAGAGCAACTCACATATAATTCGCTTAACAACGACTTTATACGTATACAGGAGCAATTTGAAGAACCGGAGCGTGAGTCTAGTAGGACCTGCGTGGGAGTGACACAAACGTTTTCACATGGTAGCGACCCCGACTGGCACGCAGCGATTCATGGAGCTTGTCACAGTCAAACGTGATAAAGAGTCTAGGGGTGGGACTCGCGGCTACTTCCTGTTTTCTCATTACAGGTTCGATCTTGACCGCTCCTTGGTTAGCCAGCTCTAAGGTAATGAATTCTATGAGGTATTCCTCAAGTTTCTTCGCACAAACCACACATTTCACGAAATTTATAGTAGAGTGCGGTGTTACACTCACTGGCGTGCCATCAATTGTCTGATAGGCCCTAATCATGGCCACCTCGTAGAGATCCGACGCATTCGCCAAAAGGCTCCAGTCTAAGAAACGGCTGACATACGGATCTCTACTAAACAGGCTAGTTAGTGCTCCTCTCTAATAGAACATGTTGCCCTTGGCAACATGCTGCCATCAGTGAAAAAGCCTGGTAGTCTCTAAATGAGGTGCTCTAACGTAATTTAGACTCTTCTCGACGCACTTACGACTTTGGTTTTGGGCCCGGATCCACACCCGGGGGAGCATCGAGGCCAGACATATCGACCTTGGCTTGCTCGTTTGCTGAGGTGGCAAGGAACCTGTCTGTCCCGGGAGCATTCGCGGAGGGAGAGAAACCATTGTGTTCCTAGTTTTTTCTTATTTTTCTTTTTAAGAGACGAGGGTGGGGAGGGGATCCGCTTCTCTTCACAACCGGAAGGAGCCCTTAAGACGGATAGCCTGGCCTCTCCAGGATACTTCTCCGAAATGAAGAAGGTTTTGGCTATAAAATGGGCACCAGGCGAAGGGGGGGGGGAAACCTCATCTTCCTCTGAGTACTCGGGAGCCCGAGCCGTCTGAGTAGAAGCTTGCACAGGGACGAAGTCAGTTTTGGTGCTTACAATCCCAGGATAGAACCAATGGAATATCCTCCCGCCTGTGGCTGGGTTAGCTCCACTGGGACAATGCCATCCCTGCAAACATCACAGATCCCATTTGCAGTACCTTTTGTCTTGTCGGCTCTTGCCGGCAAACCGGCGGCACCCAATTTGGATGAGAAGGAGGCAGGTACGCTGGCCTCCTGTAGCCTGAGAATACAGGATTAAAGTGCCTCTTTGATGCAGGAACCGACGGGCCCTGCTATCCCTTGCCCCGCTAAGAGCGTGAGCTCTATCAAGCCGCCCTCCCCGGGAGGGTTCAGACTTTGTCCGACTGCTTGCTTTCTTTGCAGCCCATTGTGAAATTAAAAGGTGAGGGGAAGTCCACTGTACCCATATGACTAGCACTGTTCAGTTCTGTAGTTGAGGTGAATGCCGGGTCGTGTGCGACGAGGTTCATAGGTAGGAGAAGAAGGGACCAGCAAAAAGGAGGATAAAAGGTGATTTGAAAGAGATTTGAGAGAGAGTTATTACATGGGAATTCGAGATTAGGTGTTAGCGATGAAGGAGAGAAAAGCTAAGCTGGGTCTGGACGGGGCGCTGAGTCATGTCAGCACGGTGGCAGGTAAAGCAAATCACCGTGCCCCTTATGGGTCGTAATAAATGTAATATGCAGGGCTGTTGAGTACATATACGCAATAAATATAAGCTACACGGAGGTTGAACACATATTGCATATACGCAATAAATATAAGCTACACGGAGGTTGAACACATATTACATATACGCAATAAATATAAGCTACACGGAGGTTGAATACATATTACATATACGCAATAAATGTAATGTGTAGAGACATTGAGTACTTAATCCACTCTTGCCGGTTAATCGGTGTCAACTTGAGTTCTGAGTGGGTGGGATGCATAAGGGTTCGAATTAACGTGTTTACAAATGGAATTTGTAAACATTACTCTGTGTGATACAATCACTAAATTAACTGAGATTTTATGTCGATTAAGATAGAAGAAGGAAGAAGGGTGTAGCAGTGGTTTGAGTGGGGAGTGGCAACAAGCACTAGTGGCTTTGAATATGAAGCTAATTTGCAACGGTGAATATGGGCTTGGTTGTAGTTTATGGATCTTGTAATGATAGAAGTGAAGATGAGAGCGAGAAATTTTGAAAAGACTATTGAATGATTTGAAATGGCTTTTGGAATGGATGCCATTTGATTGCTATACGACACATAAATGTAGAAATAGTTGACAAAATGAGAAATGGAAAACTGAAGCTTTTGGATTACCTGCAGAGAATGAAAGGCAGATAGTGGGGGTATTTATCTGTATGGAAAGAAACCTATGTCTAAAAACACCTTTAACAGAAGATTGTACTTAAATTCACATGGGTTGGACAAACGGAAATGAAAAGTAAAAGTACGATAAATCTGAATGTCTAAACTAGTAATAAAAATAGGAATATCTAGAAGTGCACATTTGATTTAGAAGTGGCAAGATATGGAAATATTGGACTATCCGATCACATGAGTATTCTTTGTAATGTTTTGCATAGATAAGAATATGTGGTGAAGGTGGAAGGAAAAGAGAATTGGAAAGAAAGTGGTGTTGAATCAAAGAAATAGGGAAGATTATATAAAAATGCCTATGAGTAGAAAAAAGCAAATATTTTTGAAAATAGGAACAGAGCAAAGTGAAACAAATATATGGCAGAGATACCGGGTAGAACAAACACTATATATAAGTGTGCCATAAATGTAAAGCAATGAATGGTTGAATGACAATGTGGAAAGTTATGTCGAATGCAAAAACTAGGCATACTCATACTTGTAAATGCTTAATAGTACAATTGAGAACTTCCACGAGATCTGAATGAATCTAGACAATTAATCGAACCTAAAACTAGAGATTAAACGGATTAAAATAGAGCAAAGGATGTTTTGTGACTTTAATGAATGATGAAACGGATAGGAAAAGAAAGATATTCGGGATTGAATTGAGAACGGTGAGGAACTAACAGATGAACAGTTTTGTGGACATCAAAGGTAAGAAAATCAGTTGGTAGGTTGTCGATCAAGTCTTTAACATGGAAAGAGCTAGTTATAAAACAAGGGATTCAGATGTAAACTCTATAATGCGTTCATGAATCTGAAGAAATCTTATGCATTATAGCAAGCGAGAAGAATGTAGGGAGTTAGTGGTAAAGTATTGAATAATGTTGATAGTACTTATGTTGAAATTACCGTTCAAGTTTGAGTATTTAAGTAACCAAAGAGAGCCGATTAACATATATTAAGGTGTAAAATATATATGTGATAGCTCGCTGCTTGTTTAATATATTTCTACCTAAAATATTTTGAGGAGAATGAATGGGAATGCAAGAAAGTAATATGGAGATGAGGAGTGGTAAAAAATTACTTTTATGATAATATCCTCTATGCTGATCATCTGGTATGGGTTCTTTAAAGAAAGAGGGATTTGAAAAGTGTCATTTATGCTTTTGGCATCTTATGGGTTTGAGAAGCTGGCTAAAAGTGAGTGTAAAATAGATTAAGGTAATGGCATTTGGGATAAGAATTCGTCGAGAGAGAGAGTGGGGGGATAAAGCAGTTCGTGATGTTATCTTCAAACAATTGCAAAATAAATGTTAACATAGGCACAGGTATATGTAACAAATTTAAAGAAGTGATAGCGGTTAATGGAAACAGTGCATTTGCATGTAGCAGAACTGGAAAGAGAAAGAAGAAATCTGAACTTTGTAATGACAATCTTACTAATGCAAAGGAATGAAAGCAAAAAAGAGGCGTATCCGCAAATGCTTAATAATTCAGTTGAGGATCTCAGGAAGATGTGGATGCATTAATAAAAAGAATAAAAAATATGAAAGTAACTATTGATTAACCAGAGTAAAAAAAAAGTAAAGTAATCAGAATTTGGACGTTGATCAATGGTGATACGGATCGGAACAAGAAGTTTATATGGAATCAAGTGTGAAAGTTGACAATCTATGAGAAGAATAGCTACAGAGCATCAAGAATAGGAATAGCAGAGCGCTTATGAGTAATGCTGAGATCAAAAGTAGATGGAGGGAGAACAATCATGATTCGCGTAGATTAGGTATGGAAGCTAATGAGAATGAGAATGTGTTTGGATTCGCCGTTGTAAAGCAGATTCTGAATTGGTGTATGGTTATGCATACAAGTAGATATATGCGACTATAAAATCAAATAAACAAAAGCAAAAGAGATATAACTAAAGAAAAATAAATAGTTTAACAGTAACATTTAAATAATTAATACGCGCGTCCGAATGCTGATGAGACAAAGAATGGAGACAAACATAATACAAGGATCGGAAATTTCATCAATCAAAAAACTGGTATATCAATATAAATGAACGAGAAATTGGATATATTAAATTCCTTTTTTAAAACGACAAGTGAATGAATGGTTAAATAATTAATTAATTAATTTGCTACTAATGTGGAAATGTAATTTTAATGCGAGAAAATATATTCTCAATAACTATTAAGTATATCCAATGATTCGCAATGAGGGGCGTTTAAGCCTGTTGACTATAATAACATTAAATATGATTAAGATAAACAGAATAATAAAGGGAAATAATATTTCAGCCAGAGTAACGGCAGTGAGACTAGTAATGGAAGCAAAAGAAAAAAGACAGGAAAAGATCCTTTCTGAATGACCTCGTTTGAGATGAACCAGTTTTAGTCGTTGCAGCGCGTAGTTTTTAATACAGTCATAAGGTGAGCACTAATAACTTCATAACGGTATTTACGCAGCACAAAATGAATTTGAAATTTAGTGAGAGCTCTCAACGCTGTAAAGTAACATTACCAAAGCATATCTTTTGTGATAGGAGCGCCATTTATTTCATACATATTGTTATAGTAAATATTTATCGCAGTTTTTCACTTTAGAGAATGAAGAGAATTATTAGTTTGTTTCACAAGATTTCATCATGGCAATAATAATGAAAAACGGATGGCAATATTAATATTTGAAACCTACGACTCTGCAACACGTAAATGAAAGAAGTAAGCATGCTAGAGGTTGTTAGGGCCGTGAGAGGCCGGAATTATTGGAAGCTAGCTGGAGAATTCGTTTTTAATTTTCAAGTGCTAATTTTACGTACTTATTTTGGCTTCGTTGTTAATTGAAAAGTAATTGAAGATGATCAATTGTGAACCATCCAATTTCTGAAAGAGACTAAAAAGGAGATTTTAAACTTCTTCAAAGTAAGCAGAAGAATCATGAACAATTTGACTAGGAGGCTTTACCTGACAGTAAACTAATGATCAAAGACCTCACTCCATCAAAACGCTGGAATTCGTCTTTGAAATCCAAGTGATCATCAACAATGATCTTAGAAAGTCTTTGCCTACCATTGCAATTTATTAGACAGTCATCATGATAACGATTATCCGTCCTTACCTTGTAGTCTCCATGACGATAAAAGGTTTGGGCATAATTGTTATGGAATTGGTTTGATGGTTGTTTTGTTAAGTGATTTAAAGTGGGACTTCCTGAGAACTAGAGTTATAATATAATATTCCTGTTGTATAAGTTAAGCTGTTTTAAAAATCCGCATTGCACCTATAAGAAGGATAAGTGATAATGCCTAAACAGTGTAAGTTTAGTTTTGCTAAGGTGTGTGTTGATGGAGTGTTTGTAATGAGACGACTAGCTAATAAAAAAAGTAATAGAAGAGGTAGAGTCTATGTTGTTTCATGAAGCTGCAGAAATCTTAGCATGGTGTAGATAAGGAATCATTATGGCAGATGGTGAGCATGTACGAAATGAGTGGTATATACTTTTTGAGGGTGTAGAGATTATTTATGATGAAAGTAAGGCATGTGTTTGGGGGATAAGTAACCAGTTTGAGTGGATAGACCTAAGAAGGTGAGTGGTTCAAGTTTGTGTGATGTCAACTGGGCTGTTAAATATCTTTATTGTTGAACTAATGAAAGTAGTAAATAAATGGGACCGGAAAAAGCGTGTGGGGTTAAGTAAAGAATCATAAGGAATGTGTTCTATCTATGTAAAGATGAGCTTAAAGGAAAATATTGATTAAAGCTTCAGGCAGGTTATTGGAGAAGAAAAGGCTAAAAGTGAATGCCAAAATGATTAAGGCAGTGTTACCTATTGGGGGGTAACTGGATGCATTGTGAATGATAGCGGTGGAGATTTAACATAATGTGACCATATTGTTTCAACTTCTGTTCAATGCGAGGTCAATCAGGAATAGGTTTCTTGAGCTCCGTGGCCTCG
The DNA here is from genome assembly GCA_963969495.1 of Ceratothoa steindachneri. Lineage (NCBI taxonomy): Eukaryota > Metazoa > Arthropoda > Malacostraca > Isopoda > Cymothoidae > Ceratothoa > Ceratothoa steindachneri. Next base: position 169,352,944 of record OZ018323.1, read on the forward strand.
TAGTAACAGAGGAACCTGAGATGGTGGCCATAACGGAGTCGTGGATAAAAACCTCAAGCCGAGATTTTGAAGGTGAATTCACGATTCCCGGTTACCAGCTCTTCCTGAAAGATAGGCCAGACAGAGAGGGTGGCGGTGTGATGTTGTATGTCAAGTATACTCTCAACTCGACGGATTGGAACATCATATCCGACCATGAACTACTAGGTGTTGACCTAGAGATAGGTCCTGCCAAATACAGGACCCTGGTGCTTTATAGACCTCCTGCCCAACTCGTTCAAAAGGACAGAGATCTGTACCAGCTGCAAGGAGAACTTGTCGAAGACAGAGTGTGTATCGTCATGGGTGATTTCAACACACAAGTTGACTGGGAAACCAGAGAACCCTGTGGCGAGAACGCACTACTCCTGGAGTTCACGAACAACGAGTTCCTCACTCAGTGGGTGAGAGAGCCAACGAGAGGAGACAATATCCTCGACTTGGTTTTCACCTCTGAGGATGACATCGTTGAGGACCTCTCTGTTAGGGAAGAGCTCGGTGGCAGTGACCACCGACTAAATAGAATTGGAGTCAAAGTCACCAAGGCAGAGCCTGCAACTAGTAAATCAAGGAAACTCGATTTGAGAAGAGCAGACTTTGCAGGTCTACGCGCGGGACTGACTGACGTGAGGCTAGAAGAGTGCGATGCTGTTGAAGACTCTTGGAACAGTTTCAAAACCACATTCATGAGTCTTCAATTGCGTTTTATCCCTCTGAAATGCCCCCGTCGGTCCTCTGTTCAACCAAAGTGGTTTAATCGAGAAATCGGGCAACTGCTTAGGGAGAAAAGAAATTTGTACCGGCAATCGAAGATCTCGGGTGACTTTGACGAATACCGGAGGCTAGCCAGGAGAGTGAAGTCCAGTATAAGGGCAGCTAAGCGGTCTGAGGAGCTCCGAGTGGCCAGAATCTGTAAAGAGAATCCCAAGGAGTTTTTTGGATATGTGAACAGCCGTAAACCAATCCGTCGAACGATTGGCCCTTTAAGGATTGAGGAGGGGACATTAAAGCATTCAGATGCAGAAAATGCTAACCTCCTTGACAAATACTTCTCTTCAGTGTTTACTGAAGAGTGTGGTCCCATTCCCCAGCCGACGGATTCCTACTCGGGGGAAATGCTGGAGGCAATGGGCTTCACCGAAGGAGAAATAAAGAAAAAGATCGCTGACCTAAAGACGAATAAGTCCCCTGGACCGGACGGGTTTCTACCTAAAGTGTTGAAGGAAGTGTGCGATGAAGTATCACGACATCTGTGCGATATCTTTAACATGTCAATCCGGAACAAATGCGTTCCTAGAGACTAGCGTGAGGCGGAGGTGACTCCTATCTTCAAGAAAGGAGACCGTAACCAATCGTCAAACTACCGACCTCTCAGTCTGACTTCGATAGTCGGTGAACTCATGGAAAGCATCATAGTGGACAAAGTGACGTCGTATTTAGAGTCAAACCTGCTACTGAGGAGTTCCCAGCACGGCTTCCGAAGGCAACGGTCATGCCTGACGAACCTTATGGAATTCTTCCACTCCGTTTTCAGTGAGCACGATCGGGACAAGGCGGTGGATGCGGTCTACCTAGACTTTCAGAAAGCCTTTGATGAGGTGCCACACCGCCGCCTTCTCCGGAAAGTGCGAGCGCTTGGCATAGACGAAAAGGTAGCCGGCTGGATCGAGAACTGGCTAAGTAGCAGACGGCAATGGGTGGTGGTGAATGGACAGTCTTCTGAGTGGGTGCCCGTTACTAGCCGGGTGCCTCAAGGTTCTGTCATGGGACCACTACTATTCATCATCTACGTCAACGACATGGACGGTGACATGGTTGCGAAGATTTCCAAATTTGCCGATGATACCAAGCTTGGTATAAACGTTGCAAAGGATGGAAATACTGCCCGCCTGAAGGAAGATATTGGGAAGATTGGGGAGTGGTCGGACACGTGGCAAATGCCTTTTAACGTGGGGAAATGCAAAGTGATGCATATCGGCCACAGGAACCCCCAATCTCAGTATATCCTTAAGGGCACTGCTATGGAATCCACCGGCACTAAGAAGGACTTGGGTGTAACAATCACTAGTGACCTCAAGTTCTCGAAACAGTGCATTGAGGCGGAGAAAAAGGCCCAAAGGATGCTAGGCTATATTAAGCGTCAGTTTGGTTATCGGAACCAGGAGATTGTACTGTGCCTGTACAACTCACTTGTCCAACCGCACCTGGAGTATGCCTTACATTTTGGAGTCCTTCATTGCGAAAGGACATCGCGAGATTGGAACGCGTACAAGTCAGGGCAACCAAGCTGATTCCCTCTATCCGACATAAAAGTTATGAGGATAGATCTGTTCTTGCTGGAAACCAGTAGACTGCGTGGTCAGCTCATCGAGGTCTTTAAAATACTTCGAGGGTTCGACAATGTTGACTACCGGGATATTTTCACACTGAGTGAGAACAGAATGCGCAATCACGGCTTCAAACTTGAACTGAAGCGTTACAACCGCAATCTGTGAGGAAATTTTTTCACCTACAGTATCTGCGGTAAGTGGAACGCACTTCCAGTGGAAGTTGTCAACAGTGAATCTGTTGACCAGTTCAAGTCAAGACTAGATAAAGTCCTTAAAAGTGGCCGTTCATGGACGCTAAACAATTGAGCAACCATGTGCCTGTTCGATTGCTAGTGCAAAGGTACCCTCTTTGAATGGACCGTAAGGTCTCCTAGGGTACTTACTTTCCTTGTTACTCCTTGTTACTTGTTACTGGTATTAAAGTCTCTTGCAATCACAGCTTTACTGATTGCATAGAGTTTGAGTGTGGTCTTCTAGGAAGCTCCTTAGAAGGTTATGGTATGAAAGAAGGAAAGTTCTCGTATGAGACCAGTGAAAATGGATAACATGAGAGGAATTCTTATTCAATCCAATATTGAAATAGTGAAGTACTACTGGGTAAGTCGTGTTTATGTGTGGATAGTAGGGATAAGGTTGTAACTACGAGTTTTAAGGTGATATAGGCATGGAAGACGAAGGGATGGAAATAAAAATGTAAAAAAGAATATACGTGAGTGAGTGTTAGGTTGTGGAAAAGGTGGGAAACCCATAAAAGCTACATAGGCTAATTTCAGTGTAATAGAAAAACATAGATTTTATGGGCATTTCCTTATGGGGCTGAGTGTGCTGAATTTGGATTTGATATCACATATTTCCCATCACGTAACATTTTATTGTAAATTGCCGATTCAATAATTATGTAATTGATACCGATTTTCACGATACCATAAATGTATTTCGTTCCCAGATGTAATTATTTTCTGAATATATAATGCATCAGCATGTTTGTTAGCATTATATAAGGTATTAAGCAATATTTTAGTATTTGCTTCTTCGTTTTTAAGGTGTGTGATGGTTCAGGCTCCAGCAGAAGTCAGGCAGCATAGCAGGGCTCCATTTTCCCTTATACCTGTTTTCCATTGACGCTATATTTTGATTAAACCTCTCTCCATTTCATCCATCACATCTCCTAAATTCTCTAAGAAGAATTTACAGATGAGAATGAAGGAGGTGAATCTCCACTGACATAATCCATCCGAGATCTTGGTAGCACTTGATTAGGCTCTCCACTATATGCTCTCACTGGGCCCCTTGGTGCTTACCCAGAAAGCCTTTGCATACATCTTTGAATGCATGCCAGACCGTTTGCTCAGTTTCATCTATTATTGTCTCGAATTCCTCCTCAGCTATAAGTTGACGAATCTGAAGACCTAGGAATATGCCCTATTTAATCTGGGCATCACTTATTTTGGTGAAGATCTCTTTGAGGTACTGGAAACATGGCTTGTTATGTTGCAGTGCTTTGGGAAATTGCTTCATTAGGCCTAGTTTTATATGCAGTGGTAGCAAAATGATTTTCTTCTTCTTAACTAGTGACTCATGAATTAGATTATGGCATCCAGGCGTCATAGTTTCCCGAGGTGACCATTGTAAGAGTATATAATGTTTTGATCTGGCCTTAGGGTCCCACGTGCAAAGGAAGCAAACTTTTGCCCAATTGAAGTCAAGAAGAGGTCTTCCAGCCTGATGTACGGTCATTAATATATTACCATCTATTTAATTACAGTATTTGTAATGCTAATGTGTAATTTAAGTTTCTTCTCATATGCAATAAAATATTTGTGCAAATAAAATCCTGCTGTACTAAAAATAACGCAAAAGGATGATTCAAAATTACTTCAGGGCATGATGATAGGCGTGATGAAATTAAAATTATTGGATAATATTATTTATTGATATTATAAAAAATCTGTATCATTTAGATAGAATCTGATTTCAGATTTGAATTCAATATGATCAAATTATGTAGGAAAATGTACTTTTGTAAATTCATTAAATACATTGTTCCCTATTGTTATTCTCATTTCCTTTGTTATATTGTTGTACAATGTTATTTGATTAGTGTTGATGTCCGACGATCTCGTAGATAATATTTTGTATGATATTTGTACATTGGAAATAGAATTTGATGGATAGTATGTTGGGGCAATCTGTCAAGGGATAAACACAACTGAAAGGGCTTCTACACTACTTTGAATCACTTGGCAGTGAAATACCTATAGGCATGAAAAAATGATCAATGGTTTTGTGATTAATGTGGTGAAAATAACATAGAAAATTGCGAGTAGTTTAAGTGATGCTGTAGTAACCCGAACCCACATTGTGATCAACAGAGAATGAGAAACAATGATAATATGCCAACTCTAGTTTAAAGCAAATTTTAAGGGAATTTCTCTATATTTATATAGTTGAATTTATATTACCAATGTACTTAGTTTTATTAGAAAACTCAAGGGCAAGAGGCTAAATTAAGATCAAAGGAAACAAAATTACTTACGTTGTTCAAAATGGACTAATTTGAATTAACATTTCACTTGGCATCATCATCGTAAACCACCATTGCCATATAGCGACGCATACCTAACTGGACGATGACTGATTGGCCTTTAGATATACACCAATTGAGATTGATTTAAATAATTCCTTACACTATTTTTCTCGTACGGAATAAATTCATATTTTACCCTACCAATATAGGTGAAAGATAAATGCGCTGACAATGTCTTAAATATTTTTATCTTAATGATGAATTATCGCTAAAAAAAAATTTAAAAGATATCCCTAATGACAATGTAAACTTTCTATACATGTTACAATATGCTCCTCCCCCAAAATGAAAATACTTCCTTAGTTTTATTTCCACACCTTATGGTGTAAAAGCGCTGGTTAACAGCTAGAGAACACGAGAACTGATCAGACTTTACTCCTAGGCAAAGCATTTTTTTAAGAGGTTGCTATGGTGGGAAATCGATAAGGTAGTTTTCGCATCTGAAAGCTTGCAAGGTACATCGTCCAAATGTAAGTAAAAAGCTTATAATTCACGCTGAAGAATGAAGAGCCCTTGTGGTATATCATCAATAAAAATTAATTGCGTTATAATGGGTTAAGGAATAAGTTCTTGTGGTTTTATCAAATTTATTCATTACCATCAACAATTTTAGAAAAACTTCATTTTTAATTCATAACAATATACAACTTTAATCAATAATGTATTCTCCTTTGTTATTTACCCTTTTCTTAGCGTTCAACTAGTTTTTCGATGTCTCTGCAATAAAAATCTCTGAATTTTGACTCGAAGAATTCATCAAACCAGGTTCTTAATTCCTCATGAGTATTGAACGAAAAACCACACAATTTGTTGGAGAGTGATCAGAACAGATGGAAATCCGATGAAGCCAAGTCTGGCGAATATGGAGGATGTGGCAGGATTTACCAATTAAGCGTTTGGATGGCGTCTTTTCTTATATTAGCAATGTGAGGACGAGCATTGTCGTGTTGCAAAAGGGCTCCATAAAGTCGATGAGGTCGCTTTTCACGAATAGCTTCAGCAAGTCAATATATTTGTTAAACGTAGAGTTCTGCATTGACAATATCGTTGTTCGCAAAGATCTCATTAAGAATAATGCCCTCACAATCCCAGTGCACACACATTTTACTCTTTAGTGGATGAAGTCCTTGCTTTAATCGCGGAAGTGTTTTTTTATTGGGGCTAAGCCATTGTTTTCGATGGTTCATGTTGACATAAACACACCAGTTTTCGTCGCCAGCGATGATGCGGTGAAGAAATCATTCCTTCTATCCACGAGTAGCCTTGTAACGAGCAAGCAAACCTGCGGAAATCGTGGAGCGTTGAAGTTTGTTGCTTTCGCTCGAGGCATGCGGAAACCACGCACCGAGTTTTTTAACTTTTCCCATCGAATGAACGCGATTCACTACAGTTTTCTGATCACATGCCAAGTGTACAGCCGATTGTCGATTGACGAGGATTTTCATGAAGAAGGTCGTTCAATTGATCTTCATCCAACTTAATGGGGCGAGCAGAACGTTCTTCGTGATTAAGATTGAAATGACCATTTTTGAAACGTGAAAACCACCATTGAGTTGTCCTTTCTAATAAAGCATATTCTCTGTACACAGCAAAAATATCGTCACGAGTTTTTTCTGCGTTTGCATTGTCTCGTCTCGATTAAAAATGAATAACAAGTGTCGAAATTGCACATTTCTTTCAACTTGATATTATGTGCCCAAATCACGCCGTCATCAAAACTTAAATCAACACAACATTAAAAAAACCCGCAAGAACTTATTCTTCAACCTAATACAATAGACACTTTTTACCGTACAATATAATTGAAAAAAATTTCGTATACATTGGCGTGCTAAATATCAACATTGGCAGTGGAGAACTATAAAGTGAAAAATTATTGACTAACATGATTACTTAATAATTATTTAGTGGCAACATTTTCTAGGCAGAAGATTCAATTGTATCGATAATATCTATTAGATAGGCAAGACTTTTAGCTACAGCCTTTATAAGGCAGATTGAAATCACAGCCTCCATAGACAATTTGCAAATTTCCTCCATCCTTAAAGGTATGAACATTCGCGCTCTCATCATTTAGTGAGAAATCGCCATTGGAGTCATGGTACCTATGCTATACAGAAAGTTCATTATAGAATTATTCGAATGTTTTAGAGATTTTTTCTCTGTGATCTTTGTCGTGGTATAGGTTCCTATATACCATACATATATCTATTATTTTTGATTTTAGAGTGCGCGGGGTTTCCTTTTCTAATACCTTTGGGTCGGTCGGGTCTGATTACGAGGTCAGATTCACGTAAGGGAGGGCTAGTCCAATAGAGCTACTTTGATTCTCAGTATTGGCTTAGTGTTTAAGTCTTACTTGGTTACAGGGCAATTACACGGCTATGATGAGCTCAAAGGTTGAGAGTAAAGGAGTCGACAAAAATACAAATAGTTACAGTGGTCAACGGGCCAGTAATAAGATTAGGTATTTAAAATGCTCCCAAAATGGGTAGGCTGAATGGAAATCAAGTTAGGCTTTACACAGGGACATTTTTTATGAGGGGCTATCTAGCGAGTGCCCATTTGGGCATAAGTCGCCGCAATCAAACAGCGTAGATCTAGGCTACTTTAAAATGAAAATTTGAAAACAAAACAACGATAGAAAGGGAAAATGACAACAATTAGGAAGCAAGCTCCGGCGTTTGGGGAGGTTCCTCTCTCCCCAGCGCAGGAGCGTGCGACTTAGAAAGAAAACAACAATAACAAAAAAAGAACAAAACCTAGTTAAATAAAAGGGAGAAGGCCGGCCTCCCCCCAAAGTCTATCAGTCCACCATTCAATGAGCACGCACTCGTCCCGAGTACAAGGGACAGGTGGTAGCGACCATGCCCATCCCGGGACCGGGACAGGTAACGTGAGTGAAGATTGCCCAGACTGGGACTTGCAACAAGAATGTGCCGAACAGTCGGGCGGACAGCGCAGTCCTCACAGTAGGGCGCTGGCGAGCCCTCCATCAAATAGCGGGGCGTCCCGCGAGTGTGCTCAAATCGGAGACGACAGAAAGCACCCTAAAGCCTTCGCGGCATTTGGGAACAGTCGCGGCGCAATGGCACGCAACTTTAAGTTCCCTTCGACCGTCTCCCATCTTCTTTGCCAAGCCATGTATTCGGTGTGAGGAAGAGCGAAACGATGGTCCGGTCGCAGAGATATCACGGAGTCTTTGGCGCCCTCATCGGCGCGCTCATTCACCGCAATTCTAACTTGTCCAGGAACCCAGCATAAGATAATCTCGACATCTGCCGGGCTCACCAAAACCGTGCTGTCACGGACGTCGCAATCCATGGGATGCGGAGATTCCAATGATTCGAGAGCAATCTGGACGCTTTGTGAGTCGCTATAGATCATAATCTGGTCTCCTAACCGGACACGTTGCGTAATCTCCCGTACCGAGTAATGTATTGCCACCAGCTTGGCCATGAAGACAGAAGCAGCCCCTGGTGGAGCCCCGCTGACCCCTAAACAGAAGGGATACGACGTGGAAGCCAACCCCCTCTTCTGACTTGGAGCCATCCGTATAGACTAGAACGGTTCCAGCGTAACACGAGGTGTGCTCTAAAAAGGTCGAACGCAATACTCCCGGCGCTGTACAAGCTTTGGGAGCAGAGGCGTGGCGACAAATAGCTAAATGTGGTACCCTCCAGGGTGGCTTCCTGGGAAAAACCAGGGGCGCCACCGGCCCGAGAGCTATACATAGCTCTCAAGGAGTTTCCTGTCCCTAAACCCAAAGGGCTTAGGGTATGACTGGCGTCTCTCGGCGGCATAGGCGCCGTCGAAATTAGTTGGAGCAGCAGTGAAAGCTGTTGGTGACTGAGAGAGCCACCAACTCGCGCGTACAGGCGAGTGATGCATTGTACGCGGCGTAGAGGGAGTGGCATCTCCCCAACATCGACCAGGAGGCTCTTAATGTGGGAAATGCGGAAGGCACTTGTCGCCAGGCGAAGGCCGGTGCGGTAGATCGAGTCCACCTTTGGCAATAAACGCTCGGCTGCGGATGCATAAAACTCGCATCCGTAGTGGAGCTTCGAACGAACAAAGGATGGATAAAAAGTAAGACAGTAGCCCTATCAGCGCCCCAAGCGCTAAATGTTACGAAACGGAGAATATCCATGGCGCGAGTTTGAGAGACCCAAAAGCTGCGAATATGAGCCTCCCAGGTGAGGTTTCGGTCAAATACAAGACCAAGGAAACAGTGCGATTCAATCACTTCTAGGCGTACCACATTAAGAAAAAAGTTTGAATCTGGGTGGAGCCGTGGATGGCGGCAGAAGTGCACCACCTTAGTCTTGGCCAAGGAAAACCGAAACCTGTGTGCTTCGGCATAAAGAGAGACGCGGTTCAATGCCTGTTGGAGTCGACGTTCCAGAGTTGGCATCTTGGCCGCGCAAAAAGAGATCGAAAGGTCTTCCACGTAGAGCCTAGGGAGAGCAATTTACGGCAGCACCAAGGTGGTGGCGCTGATGCTCAAGGCAAAGAGTGCGACACCTAGGATACTTCCCTGCGAGACACCTTCTTCCTGCTTGATTGGCCGGGAGAGGGCTCTCCACACCCGTACGCAGAATCGACGATCTCGCGGAAATTCAGATATAAACATTGGGAGAAAGCGGTCGCGAAGAATTCCGCCCCGGACGCGGTTTCCGAGAATGCGGTCCTATTCTCCTGGAGAACAGGAGGGGGTCCCTCGAGAACTTGCCCCAAATGCTTTTGAATCGCCTCCACACCTCTGCTAGAAGGGTCTTCCCGTTAAGTGAAGACACGTATGCCCGCCAAGAAGAGCGGCGGGCGTGCTTCGAAATATACCAGAACCTAGCCCTAGCCCGACGAAATTCACCGACAGTGAAATCGTTCGGGCGGCGCTTATAGCGCATGTAGGCATAACACTTCTGTTTCTGGGCCGTCTCACACTCGGCTGACCACCACGGGAGTGTTCGGCGTGCAAAACGGCCAGACGTTTGTGGGAATAGTAGTCAGGCCCGCGGCGATGAGGTTACTGGACAAGAACTCAACGTCCTCATCTACCGACCTAAACTTCTCGACTGCGATAGAGAATTTAGTCATTTCCTGAAACGCAGGCCACCGCGCCCGCGCCAAGCATCACCTAGGTGGGCTCTCAGGCGGCAGTAGCCCTGAAAATTATATTTGAATGGCAAAGTGATCACTACAATGGAGGTCATTGACCACCCCCCAATCAAAATTAGGCTGTGCATCCGAAGAGCACAAAGATAGATCAAAGCAAGAAAATGAAGTGGTTCTCGGGCAGTGATGCGTAAACTCATCCACATTTAGGACACCCATTTCAAGCTCTTTGATCAGATCGACAAGGACTTGTCCCCTGGGATTTATTGAGTAATTTCCCCAGAGAGGATGTCTGCCGTTCAGATCTTCAAGCAAGAAAAAGGGCCTCAGTAACCGTGTCACGGCACGGCGAAGTCCCTCGCGTCGAAGTAAGCTGACGTTGGAATGCACGCATAAATAACAGTATACCTCCTATCCAGGTAAAGCTGCACAGCCAATGGCTGGGAGGAGGTATCTAAAATGAAAAGAAGAACGGAGACATCATGCCGGGTGTATACCGCTCATCCCCCAGCCTGGCCCATATCTCGTGGTGGTGGCGTCGCAAAACCCTTATACGCCGGGAGGGTGGGCAGGGGGCACACGCCTAGCATGTTCTCCTTCAGAAAAATAGCTAACGGGGAACAGGACGAGATGAGCCTCCGCAGCTCCTCCCAGATGGCCCGGAGTCCACGGCAATTCCATTGAAGGATTATGCCCTCCAAGACTAGCTCTGAGGAGACGCGGGGGCCCTCTTGGAACAAAAGACCCTCACGGGAATGGCTGTACGCTTCCCAGAGGCAGAATGCCTACTGCTGTTGGCCGGACAATGCGCTGAAGGCGCTGTCGCCTTCGAAGACATATTGTGGGAGGTTGGGCTCGCTATGCGAGTCTTTTCCTCCCTCCGCCTCGAAACCTCAGGCGGACGTTGCGACTTCGGAGGCGGGGGGCCCTCTTTTCGAGGATCCACCGTCTTCGAGCCAAGATTGCGAACTTTTCAAAATACATCACAAATAGAGTTGTGCAAATACTTATGTCCAGTCACTGTATGTGTATTATAGAGTTAAAAAAAATTGCATTTATCATGCAATTTTTTTAGAACTCTATAATACACATACAGTGACTGGACATAAGTATTTGCACAACTCTATTTGTGTTGTATTTTGAAAAGTTTGCAATCTTGTTTAGGGTAAGGAATACATGTAGTTCAGAGAACATATTTAACAGAATATTTGAGCAGAAGCTAAAAAATATATTGACAACCAGAAAATCAACTAAACAAAAAAATGTATGGGACAAAAGTATTTGGCCAAAATTAATATCATGTTAAATCATTGTTCGTTTATCGCACAATTTAAGTATCTCAATTTAAACACGTCTTATAAAGCTGCCAGAAACTTCCATAAGCACATGTAATGTAAAGAAACTACGATCAGCACAATCATTACTTATCCAGAGTTTGTTGAAGGTGGATGCTCAGAGAATACAATGCCGAAAGTCCACGAAAAACCTAAAGCTATTGTGAAAAAAAAAATAGTTGGACTTAGTAATGAAGGATTAACCTATAGGCAAATTGCTGGACGTGTTATGGTTCCATACTCAACTGTTGGAGCAATAGTTCGGAAGCAACGAGAGACTGGGGCAATCTTCAACCTGCCAAGTGTTGAAGCTCGTCGCAAGATCACGGGCCGCTCTCGACGCTATATGCCGCGTAAGGTGACGAATGTGCCCATGACTACCAGTATAGACCTACAGAATGAATTAGAGTTACAAGGAGTTTACGTCACTTGAAAAACGGTTTCTAGAGAATTGCATTAAAGTGGTTTACATGCCTTCACTCCATGCAGAACTTCCCTTCTTACAGCAAAACATTTGAAGAATCGTTTAACGTTTGCCAACGACCATCTTGACAAAGGAATTGAGTTTCGGAAAGGGTTGTATGGTCCGAGTATAGCAAAATTGAACTTTTCGGCCGAAACAAATCTCGTCATGTTTGGAGGAAACCAGGGACTGCCTATGATCCCAAGAACACCATCCCTACCGTCAAGCATGGAGGAGGCAACGTCTTAGTGTGCGGCTCTTTTACTGTCCATGGTCTAGGGGAACTCCACATCATTGATGGAAAAATGGATAGTTCCATGTACTGGCAGATTCTGGAGCAGAAGCTGCTTCCGATCGCAAAAAAGTTTTACGGACGGCGCAAGTGGATCTTTCAGTAAGACAATGACCCCAAACATACAGCCAAATTAACGAAAGAATGGTTCGTAAATGAGAAAATAGTTGTCCTTACGTGGCCTAGCCAATCGTCTGACCTCAATCCCATTAAAAATTTATGGCGATTATTCAAACCTTCTGTGCACAAAAGGAGTCCAAAGAACCTTGCTGATTTGAGGATAATCTGCATGCAAGAATGGAACAAAATACCACAAAGGGAGTGTCTAAAGTTAGTTTCCAGTTACAATAATCGTCTCCATGCTGTTATTGCAAATAAAGGTCACGCCACTAAATACTAAAGACTTGTTTTTTGGTTTGGCCAAATACTTTTGTCTCATACATTGTTCTGTTTAGTTTATTTTCTGGTTGTCAATATATTTTTGTATGTTCAGCTTAAATATTCTGTTAAATATCTGTTCTCTGAACTATGTGTATTATTTCCCCCAAACCAGATCTCGAACTCTTCAAAATACATCACAAATAGAGTTGTGCAAATACTTATGTCCAGTCACTGTAAATTCATATGAATGCACATGCATTTTTTTAAACAACTTCACACCAATTACTCTGTTTATTTTTATAAGTGGAAATTATTCCACTCATAAATTTACTTTCATCATTTTACATGAAGATTTTGGCAATTTTTTTTACCAACTTTTATTTCTTTTATCTAATTATTTTTAAACTATTTTACATATTGTAATCTTTGCATGTTTTTTAAAATTTGTGTATTAATTTATTCCGCGTTTTTATTTTTAGAGTGAAAATTTAAGCGTATTGTTTTCGAAAGGTCGTAGAATGGAAAATACATTTTATAAAATTAAAAAAATAATACGAGCAAAGTTCAACGCGTGCGTTCTATGTCTAGTCCTAGAGAAAATTAGGGAAGGTAAAGTATGGAGATTTCTGGATGATCTTTCGAGGAAAAATAAATTGATGGTATGGTTTTATTAGGACAGCTTTAATAGTTAAATATGGCTTCGTCCAATTTATTTTTAAACATGTTGATTGACTCACTGAAATAATTTCTTCTGATAACACTGTAATTTTATTTTTTGCTCATTTGTTCGTGTGATATTTTCAGCGCTTTCACTTGAGTCAAATTTTATATTATCCCATCGAATCAGTATTTTTAACATTTATATAAATTAATCTTGAAGGTACCTATCTTGAAATGAAGATAGGTGCATTTATCATTTTGCAGAAAAGAAAACCAGAACTCACCTATATATTCTAGCTGCGGACGCATGATTGATTAAAAAAGAGAATCACTATGTATTTACTTGTATATTCAAAATTTCTCGCGATAAAACCGAGTGTTCTATTTGTTTCTATTTGGACGCATAGTTTCTAAAATTTAAAGTTGCTCTAAATTGCTCTAATAGATGATCGCCTAATCTATAATCAATGTTCTCACTTCGAGAGCCAATTTGCAATTCTTTGCTCCATCGCAATAGGTTACCTCTTAACACGTCAAGTCCAAGCTTTTCCAAAAGTTTCCTAATGGTAACCAAAAGAATACTTTCTTAAAGTCAACTTAAATAATGTCTTAGGCTTTATGAACATCATCTGTTTCTTTCATGAGAGTAAAAGACTTCTAACTTATTGATTAAACAAGAACGAACTTTACTGAATTCGTATTGGCTATTTAAGTGATTCAAGTAGTTGTCTTGCACAATTGACTCCAAAAGTTTATAAAATTTGATGGTAAACTAATACATCTATATTTGGGAGGAAAACTCTTTCTTCCTTTTAAAAATTTGGGTAATATTTTGTCATAGAATAGGCTCCCTACGATATACTATATATATCTATTCTTTGTGGGGATTATTCTATATTCGAGTGCGTAGTGATCAGATGGCCGACAATGGTCCAAAAGGGGGCCTGGAGAGAGCTTATTTATCTTCAATATACTTAAGAAGTGGAACGGAGCCCCAAGGGTTAATAATATTGCAAACATTAATAAAGTAGAATTTTATTAATTAATCTAATAAGACAACACACGGAAAGTATTTACATGACCGGGGATTAAAATGGGAGATACACATTAAACGAAAAAGGTCATGGGAATATTTGACTAAGCCGGGATTAAGATTTTGCGGGATTTAAAACGAAAAAACAAACAAGAAGGGAAATGGTTGGCTAAAATCCGTTTAAAGCACAGAGTTGCGTTGACACAAAGTTAAATAGTTAAATGAAATGCGTAGCTTACGTAATTATAAGGTTGTCGTGGCAGAGGAAGGCGATGGGAAGGAATTTTCGGTCCAACAGGCGATTTCTTTTCCAGGAGAAGGGGTTCTTCGGGGGTTGTCCTTAACGAGGGAGAATGACTGACTTTGACGAGTGAGAGCGAAGTGGGGCTCGGAAGTACGAGCGATCCTTGAGACAGGATATCAGAGATGTTCTAGATAAACAATGAAGGTTATTGGTATAACCAAGCGTTCTCTTGAAGAACGTTAAAAGGGGGGAATTAAATTACCACTGACGTGATTTCTTGGGAACGAGAACAGTTTCTTATCGAACGGGCTTGAAGAATAATGACTGTTCTAAAGGTTTTCTCTTTCTGAACAACAGGGGTGGGGGAGAACCGTTTCTTGTCAAGTGGGTTGAAAGAACAATGGCTGTTCTAAAGTTGTTCTCTTTCTGAACAACAAGGGGGGGGGGATAACCATTTCTTGTCGAACGGGCTTGAAGAACAATGGTTTTTCTAAAGTTGTTCTCCTTCTGAATAACAGGGGGGGCCCTGTTGACTTGTCCTCTCGAGGGGCACGAACCTTGGCACTCAAGAGATATTGTCCTCTTCTGGACAATAAGGGGTTTCTCGGGGTAGAGTTCCTAGATGCCCAAGGGAGACCGGATCGGCGTGATTCCTCGCGAAGATAATCAGGATCTGGTTCAAACGCGAAATGCTATCACATAAATAGCCTGAGCCAGCCCCTCAGCCTAGGAGAGAATAAAGGGGGAGGGGACTTCGATGAAATGTCCCGGTGGCGCTTGGAAAAATATCTTATGTTCCCATAAGCCTAATTCAATCTGGCTAGATCTACGCAGGGAGGCAAACGGGGCATTGAACCTCCGTGATTAAACTTGGGAATGGTGGGCGATAAGGTGCCTTCTACTCTCTTTCGCAGGATGAACGTGGCAAGCATGCGTTTCGACATGTGATAGGGGCTTAAGCATGGCAGCCTCAGACCGTTCTATCACATATTTAATAACAAAAAATCTTCTGGAACAATACCGTCTTTTAAAGATTTGTTAAGAATTTTAGTGAGTGGCAATATCATCTCAGTTTTAGCTCTTCTATATGTCTTGCATCAATTCTATTTTTCCCTGTGAGCTTGTAAGATTTGCATGTATGTTTTATTTATTAAAATATCAATTAGAACTGAAGAAATAAGAAAGGAGATTTGTTTTTAAGCGGAAGCAATTCTAAAAAAAATCAGACTTAATATATATACCATACCTCTAGTGTCGCTCACCAGTTACACTTTTCAATTTTAATTTTTCCTATAGAATATCGAATTGGTTTCCTATTATTTACATATACATAGTATGGTTTGAGGGTTTCTTTGCATATTTTAGAATGACACTTTCGTAGTTGTTTTTCTATTTTACTATGATATTTACTTGACGACGATAGTAAAAATATTCTTGTCGCTTAAACTGTTGCGAATTTTAAGCAGGTGATACAGTTACGTTCTTTCTCTTAGAGCAAAGTTTACAATAATATTGAACTATGAGAAGCATTGATTTTGAGTGGAAAAATGGGTCGGCTTCCCTCTGATCTCTGTTAAAAAGCCATATTTCTTTAGAAATTCTCGTGCATTGCACCGATATTCGTGATCTCTACGACTTTTGTCTAAATTTGCCTTTTTCAAACTATATATATTACTTCTTCGTTGTTTAATTAGAAAAGCCCGTTTTAAGCTAAATTGAATAGTATTATGCTTACTTTTGCCTATATAAAAATTAACGACAAAGATATTTTCAACAGTTTTTTTTCATTTGTTATAATCAAATCCTGAATGTTTTACTCAAGCGTTGGATTATTAAACATTTGGTGAGATAATTTTTGTTTAAAGAATGGAGAAATCACTTTCCTACATTATCTGATTTTTCATCAATAAAATCTACGTGTGAGTAGTAAAAATCGCAATATATAACTGTCAATGGCTGCTTAGCAAAGTTAAAATTTCTGTGATCTTGTGACAACAGTAAGAATGGGAAGGAGAGCAGAAGCAACCCTTGATTCTATACCGTGAATTGAGGAGCGAAACAACGTAATAATATTTTGCCATTAAAAAGTAGGAAGAATTCGTTGAATAAAGGCTGTGCTTTCCTAAGAAGAATGACGTAAGCAATTTTTAGCTCAAGGCATTACTTCGTCAGTAAAAAGTAGTTTAAAAGAAGATGAATGGGGTTTTTAGGTCAAAATTGATCGTTTATCTAAACACCGAATGTAAAGGATAAATTCGTACTCACGAAGGTGGGAGTTAATTCACGGCCCAATTTCTTTTGCGGGTCAGGGGTGTATAATTTACCTTGTTTAAGCATTTTTATAAAACACAATGGTAGGAGAGCGAATTGGTTGTTTGACGAGGAATCAGTTAAATGAAGCTACATGAGCTTCGTTTCAGTTTGAACTTAAAGATTGGTGGGCAGATAAATTGTGACTTAGTTGTAGTGTCAAAACCAATAGAGTCGATAGCTCAGAGTTAGCATAATAAAGGAATGAAAGATATAAGATATCTCTTTGAAGCTCTGGAGAGTTTGTGTAGATCGTTCATCTCCCAGGTTAAGCTCAAAAACCAAAATCCCTTTCATTGCCGCAGGCAGAAGGGGAAGACCCACTAACCATGGCTCACTCAGTTCGTCGGCTCCACACCCCCAACTGTTTCAAGTTACAAACAGGGCAATAAACGGCTACATCTGTCTCGCAGAATGGGTCTTAGAGAATGGACAGATTTAATAGCACTTATAAAAGTGAAAAGTCTTATTAGCTGTTTTTCTCAACTGTGGCTTCTCCTGGAAAATTAGATTGTTGTTAACGGACGTTTTAACATCTTGATTAGAGAGATACAATACTATATAGACCTATTAGAATATAAATGTTAAGTAAGGCATATGTGGTTAAAAAGAAATAGGATCGTTTTGAGAACAGTTTGCTGGTTTTCCAGGAAGCTCTTCTTTTTAACTTACAAATAAATTTTAATTAATAATACCTACATATATTTGAGTATTATAAATGTACATTTATTGGAATGTTAAAATAACAGATTGCTGGTCACCTAGAAAAATGTTCTCAACACTCGCAAATTTCCCTTTAACCACTTTTATTTTACTTATACTTTATTTACACTTTTTAACGACTTTTACTAAGCCGTAAGGACGAAGAGACTTACATAGAACACAATCTTATTGCCCGCAACAGCTCTACATAAATGAGCGAAACGTTCGAAAATAAAACTTTCGATTATTGAGGGGTTTCCCCTAACCTTCTCTTTCTAAAAGTTATTGAGTTTAAATTGTCTTCAACATACAACTTAGACTCTTAAATCATATTCTTTTTCTAAATTAGATAGTTTTTAAGCTTCTAAATTAAATTCAACTTGGAAGTCTTTACCTTCTGATTTCAATCTAAACTGAGTTATAGCTATTACAATAATGTCAAATTTTCCAATAGCCACGAGACTCGCAAGCTCATTAAACTTATTTATAATAAATAAATAAATATTCTTTTCATTTACAGTTATAAAAGTTATTTTTTCGAGTTCGTACAACTGGCGCTAAACTTTATTTATGCTGCCTCTACCCTATAAAAGAAATTCTATTTGGTTGGCACTGTTCTAGCAAAAAAGCCTGCCCAACATCGCCAAACCTACTATATTTAGATACAGTATCGTTGGTAGAAATGATCCTTAAAGTTGAAGAAATATATTCATTGATACAGGCAAAAGATTTATAATGTCTTCAATGTACAAAGCTTTTACCAGCACCCACGCTTATCAGTACAATAGAGAGAATATCTTTACGGCTTATTTCTTTAAGTTTCCACAATACTGACATATAAGGTGCAAGCAGCTCCTTCAACCTAATAGAAAAATATTTGTGTTCACAATGACTATTTGCCGTAGCTCTATCTAGAAAGTCAGAAACAGAATTAAATAAACTTCAACTTTAGCATCAGGATAGTAGTATTGTCTTCTTTTAGCAGTATACCTTCCACAACACTCATCGACTTTATTACGTACAATAGAAATGGCGACAAGACAAACTTAATGCTTGTCCTCATCCTTTTGAGAAGCTAAAACTAATTTACTGTTTGTTGAGACTATCATATTCTCCCTTTCGGTGGCCCTCGCGATCAATAAGATGCATCAACTCTAAAAAAACGTTAATTGGAGTCGGTGCTTGTGCAGCCATCTCCTGACACTTGTCCTTTCCAAGTGAGAACGTGCTGGGGGAGGCCTACCACTCCTTTCATTAAGTTTACTATAAAAGAGCCCGACCTCCTGGTTCAGGAGAAGAATTTATATCTAAAGCTTCCGTCGCTTTGTACAGTAGCAACGATCTGTTGAACTGCCCTAAAAGTGAGCAAGTTGTAATATGTAAAATGAATAATTATGTGTGGGAAATACAAAAAAACACAAAAAGAGAAAAACTATATTATATAATAAGGGGAAAAATTATTTCTTTAGTAAAATTTAAATTAAAAAAATATTACACCGAAAAAAAATAGAGAACGAACAAGAACACACAAGAACACGACATATTCTCAACACATCTGTTGCAGTATTAAAATACATGGAGAAGGAAAAAAACTAAAACACAATGGTTAACACAAGGCAAAGCGTACATTATTTTCCTGCCAAATTAAGATGGTTGCGTTTTTTCAGGTAGTGCTACCCTGGTTGCTGATAGGTCAAAGAACTTTGAAGTGAATTTCGGCCTTTAATTCTACGTTCTAATGTATATAGATACTTTGATGGCATTAGGCTAGGTTGACCACGTTATTACTACATTTTAAATAAAATAGTTTAATATTAACCGAATATTATTTTAATATCCACTAAGGGTATACACCAATAGAGTAGAATAAAATCTAAACACATAAAAAGTACACAAAATATAATATTAGACGACATTGCAAGCACAGCGAGGCAAAGATATCAATCAGGTAAAACAAACAAAAGAGTATTTAAATTAAAAAAAAACGATTAAGATTGAAACAAACTTGTTACTCGCACACAAAAATGAAAATTTTGCAGTCAATTTCTGATCCATATCAAAACTTAAAAGAGACATCCCAGAAAAAATAGTTGACCAGGATATCAGAGAGCGACATTCAAATTATTCCGGTGCTTTTTCAGTTGATTGCTCTGGTGCGTTAGGGAATTATATGGAACAGACAGGTAAACAAATTTCAGTACGGCTCAATCAACATAAACGAAATATTAAAGGTGGAAAATATAATTGTTCATCGTTCGACCATATTTATGAAAATGATCATTTAATCAACTTGTTAAATTTGATTTACAATTCAAATGACGTCAATAAAAGAAATATAGTTGGAAGTTGTTTCTTCTTTTCTTTTTAATATTAACGATTGTATTAAAATAGATATTTTAACTTGTTAAACCATAATTATTACCCTTGGTTTTGTATTAATTAGTTAATTCTTCTTTAGTCTTTTTTTGAAGGCGCTTTCTCATTTATTGTTATATTATTATTTTCTGATTTCCCTTTCTTTTGTTTCATTTTATCTTTCTTTTTCTTTCTATTTTTCTGTGACTCTCAGTCTATCAGTTTGTCTGCCACTCTCTCTCCTGTTCTCTATCTCTTTCTCGCTCTCTTTATATATCTCCCTCTTCCATCCCCCCTCTCTCTTTTTATTCTCCTCCCTTTCTCTATTCATATATCCCACTATCTTTCCTCTCTCACCCCCACACCATCTAATTTTTCAATATCTCTTATCTCTGATTTATTCTCCAGTTTCTTGTATCATTTACTCATTACATAAACTTTCTCTTTTTCTTGTAATATATGTAGTATACATTATACAGTTTCGCTTCTCTCATTCCGACTTCAAATGATTTTTGAAAGGCAGTAATTAAATATGTCGAAAGCTTTTTAGTAATTATCACTATTCGCAGAAACTGTATTTGCCCTTTCTTTGTATGTGATATGGATAATATAATGAATTTTAAAATATGAGGTGATTAGATATATGACATAAAAATCCCTTGGAAGTTAGTGCTAGCCAGAAGAGATACTTGGTTTTGGTAGGATGTCGCTTTCAGTGTGTTTGAATTGCTCATCCTGGTAGCTTAATGGCAGAGCATCTGACCGGCAATCAGGTACCCAAGTGTGATTCGTGGTCATGATAATTAAAGTTTTCCCGTTGCAATTTTTCTGTTTTCTAAGGATGCGAAATAAACAATGTCAAAAAGAAATTCATAGGCCCTAAGATTACTAGCAAACACCACTTTTGGACAATATAAAGGGTCACTAATCACGCTATGCCATAATTCATCTGAACCTCCATCACCTTCGAAGAACTAACGTGGCACACCACCTGCCCAAAACCAAAGCAGTAAAGCACCAACTAGTTAAAATTAAAACACGTAAAATTATCAAAAGAGGCGAAGAAACTACCTACATCTTCTCACATTTACACGCAACAACGAAATTAGTACTTATTGGTAAGAACCTATACATGATATGATCCCCAAACCAACACAGAACCAAATTATTCGTACCACAATTGTAACCTTACAACAAAACCATTGCCAATGCGACACAAAATAACATCTCTACCGGACTATTGACAAAACCTTTACACTGAATTTTCTTACCTGTTCTAAATCATATCACAGCTTATATGTGCCACATCCTACAATTCGATAAAATAGAGTAATCACCTTAGAGAAGTCACAGAGTAACTTTTTCCTAACTAAAGATAGGCATCTTCTATTTTCCAGTGATACAAAAAAACCATCGCCCAAATCAAACTTAACCAGCTGCAACCTTAACCACGATGATAAACACTTTCAAGTAGATTGCCTTAGCCTCGCACCAGCACGAAACGCAGAATCTGTCACCTCAATTAAAGAAATGGGAACCAGCTCAGGTAAGGTTTAGTGTTCATTGAGGTCACCTGCCTAAGGGAAGAAAAAATAACGAAAAAAATTATACACTCCCCCTTTGTCCGTCCGTTGGTCATTGAGGTAAGATTCGCGTCTGCTAGGAAGTTCGCCTTTTTTCATCGCCAGGTACATAAAGCTTTGAATATGACTGTGAAAATGTTTTGTCCCTGTCTGTAGGACTAAGGTTTGGGTTTGGAGTGTTAGGTGGTCAGTTTTTTTTCTGGGCTGGCCACAGCGTAGTCAGTTTTGGTTTTCTGGTAGATTTATGAAGGGGTTAGTAATATTTTAGTTTCTGCATTATGTCAGGAAGACGTGCATGTGAATGGAATTAATTTAAATGTTACCTATGTGGCTGCAGTTATAGATTCTGTTGAAATGTGTTGAATGTGTTACTTTGTTTGTCTTGGGGCCGTGTGGGTTTGGCTTGAGGAGTTGACTAAGGGATGAACGCAGATGCAGTATGGTTGTTTGTGTATAAATTTGAGTTTTCAAAGCGTTTTGTCTATTTTTATTCAGATTTTGTCTAGGATGATTAGGTAGTGGTGTTGTGTCAGGCATTTGTGCCTAATTTATTTTGGGCGGGTGGTTATTGTTTCGTTTCTCTTATATATACATACTCTATATAACTGTTATCAGGAAAACTTTGCAATTTAGGCTACAATGTAACATATTAAATTCACATTTTAATATCAATTGTGTTCTTCAAAATAACTTCCAGGATAAAACCCTCATTTATATCACACGCATATCCATGATGAAATAGGTTCAAATATGTTCAAAATTGAAACGTCGGTGCCTTCTTGTTATTAGTTTTCAAGATTTACTTCCAGTGTGTATAATAGGGTGATGACTTTTTACAACCTCATATCCCTGTGTCATAATTTGCTGAGCTTTAATTAAAGATTATATAAAATCTTACTTTCAAGGTGATTTTATTAAAAACCTCACGCACAAAATGATTTTAGAAATTTTATTTGTCAGCTTTTTTGTCTAGTTTTTGAAGACACTGGCAGAATATACAAGATTGAACACAAGCTTATGAGTCATATATATATATATATATAACATTATATAGGGTCATAAAACATACAAGGAAGTAAATTAGTTACAATAATGTCATTGGACAGGATGAATCTCAGTGATAGGTTGTCCTTGTTGCGGCAGGACCTGTGCAAGTCTTGCATAACTTTGACCGCACGCTCACAGCCTTGGTTGTTTCGGGCAATATTGATTGAAGATTCATTTGTTTTCCAGTGAGTTTTAAAGCAGTTGAGACCTGTTGGGTATTAATTCAGAGCTGCAAATAGTTCACAAAAATCTTGAGCGCGGAACAAGTGGGTGCTGAACCAATGGTCAGCCCATGAGTAAGAAATGAATGAATAGATTTTACGCAGCCTGCTCCGGGTTTCAGGCATCAGAATGATCGCAAGAAGGGCTAGAATGGCACGAGAGTTCCAACGTGCATTGTTAATGTTTAGGATTTTTTGAAACTTTACAAAACGGACCTCATTCCTCTCAGTAAAGTGACGGAAGACACGCGTGAGGTGATAGAGAAACTTCATGTCGTCTCTCCAGCCGCCGGCTTCCTTAATCTCAGTTTTACCATTGCTGAAGGCTGCTTTCAACTTATCATAATTGCTCATCAAATCTTGCACAAAGAAGTACTCTATGTTTGGTGATTTAGTCGACCCATGGAGCTCATCGTCCATTACAACGCAAGAATCCGATCCAGCACATGGTGCTGGCAACTAATGAACTTGGGTTTGGGGTGACCTTTATCTTGGGACATTTGCTGCAGTCAAACAACAAGGCCTGTCTTTTTGCCGATATTCACGCATAACAATTTATCCCTACAAGTTGAACTATTCTAACACACCCTGGAGCCCTTTTGCAATTGTTACAGCTTTCGCATCCTTCAATTTGAGCGCAGCCAACTTTATTTCTTTCGCTTTACTCTTGAGGACCATGACCTGATATTCAAAGTCCTCAATGCGTTGGCCGTCAAAGTGTAAACTCCACTTTTCCAGATGAAGCGTGCTCACCAAGTGCTTTTTCACCTGAGCAGCTCTTGTGTAGATAACCTTGTGGATTGCTGACTGACATGGGGTTATAATTTCAATGCCCTCACCAGAAAGCTGGCGACATACCTTTGCTGCTCTGTGGGACGACAGCTTTGAGCTTGTAGCAAAGAGTCTTGCTAAGCCTGTTGAGTTATGCTTTCTTTTCCTCGTTGATGTTGCATTCTCATCCTCCCAAGAACTGTCTTCGTTGTTATTGGATGAGTTCGTGCTAGTTTCGGAACAATAGGTGGTGCTGAGCTAGAAAGTGGGGACACAGTAACTTTCTTGCCTTCTTTCGCTTATATAAGTGGATGTTCTTGGCACTAGCAGGTTTACCAGTGGAATAACCAACCTGGCCTTTGGTCAAATTTGCTGTTTATAGAGGTTCTCATCTTCTTTGCACAACCAGTTGCCTTTCATCTTGGTCACGTCAAACAGTTCATTCGAAGAAGTAAAGTTTTGTTTCTTTCTGCAGTACTCATAGTCTTTCAGAAGGTTTTCTAGTTTTGCACAAATGCTTGATCAGATACATGCGGGAAGTTCAATGTTTTGCTCCATAGGGCTTTTAGCTCCACAACAATTAGGCGGATCCTCTCCCTCCGTTCTTTGGCGGTGGATTCAAGAAACTTGAAGCGTCCAACGCCGTGGATTTTCAGTGGTATGCGACTCCATTCACTTAAGGCTGCTTCATAAACTGCCACGTTGCCTCTACTTGATGCTGCCTGAAACTGGACTAAGTTATTTGTCCAGGTTTTCTTGTTCTTCTGCGTGTTAAAAAAGCTCTTCTTGAACGATATGTTTTGTACTCAGTAATTAAAATAGAAAATAAACCTAAATACTAAATAGGTAACAAATTAAAGAAACTGTTATTGAGCTTTTATATATTTTATTAAAAACCAAGCAAATTACAATTCTAAAAAATAAGATAGAAGGCAGACACTACTAAAATATTATATGTTATTATATTATATAATTAGTGAGAGAGTTAAATGTAGCTCACCAAATAATACCCGGATCTCCTTACAATAAACGCTGGAGAATACACTACAATTCTAATACGGCAATAATAATATCAACGCCGTTAAAACTGAACTAGTGACTACCCGCTTTAAACATCTCGCTTATATACCGCACGCGAAATAGCTGAAGAAAATTCTGGAACTCTACAGAAATCGCCCAAGCGATGACGTGATGATTTTCTGGAAAATTCTATACAATTTTATGGTACATAAATTATTGCACAAGTTTGTTTGATGACATATATATTTAACATAAATAATTTTAACACATATAAAGCTAAAATGGCCTATATTACATTTCAAAGTGGTTTTTGTGTGACCTTTTTCAATATTTCAATGGAATAAAATTAGTTTTTGTCATTAATAGGCAAAAAAGGTCATTCATTCGTGCTACAGGAAATAATTTTTGATAAAAAAGTCAAAAACTCATCACCGTAGTGAATAATCCTGTTACGCAATTCCTTTATATTTTGATGAACTTTTACCTCCACCAATACAGTTTGGCGGAGTTTGCATGATCACTAGTCTAATTGTGTACCCTAGATCTCCAAATTTTCGATGATATTCCGGGTGTTTAAAATGATTTGGCCGAAGAAGTTCTCAAATTTTAAGGTGTATCCAAATAGAGATCCGGATTCTGAAGCACTTAATATTTTACTTTAACACTGGTAGTGGCAAAGGTATGCGCTGTATGAGCTTTTTATATTTATTGAAGATTCACCCAATAAGGGAGATACATATTTAATAGTAATTTTTCTGTTGGGCTTGGAAAATTTGCTACTAAAACCTATATTTTAATACAACAGTCATATAGCTCAAATAATTTATTAAACACACTCAGTTTTGAGTGGCCTAAAAGTTTTCGTATAAAAAGAGAAACAAAAGAAGGTAATGAAGGATTATATGGTTTTCTACCACTAATTTATGGAAAGATTGAATAAATAAACCTAATTAAAAAAAAACACAAAGTCACTGTCAGATTGCTTTCACATTACTTGCATATCAGTAAAACACGATGATAGTAAATTTTGCGAGAAAATACGAGTATTTGTAAACTTAACTAAAGGCCAAACTTCTCTCTAAGATTTTACAAAAAAGAAACTGTATATTCGTTTCGCTACCTGTACAGTTCTAGACGCTAAAACAAAATCTAGTTTCTAACTATTACGGCCTAAAGTTACGTTGATAGCATTTGGGGAGTATAAAGGAGTAGTTCAAATGTAGCTCCAAATGATGACAAGTTTTTCTCAAATATTAACGAAACATACGTTTCGAAAAAGAGAGAGTTATCGAAACCAATTAATGGTTTCTATTTCAAGAAAATACACGGCAGTATACGACATAACCTTACTGAACTTTTTGTTAAAAAAACTAGTCTGTATAGTACAAAATACTGCATATTTTTTTATTGTTTCTTCGACACAAGTGGCTATTAAATGTTAAACAGCAATCATATATTTTCTAATATCAAAAATATGTCTTAATATGAAAGTAACTATTAACCAGTTAGCCAAATTTAGCATCATTTCCATTTAGGAGGTGAGTTTGGTAGCTAAAGTGTGATTGTGACTATGCTATCTAATGAAGAAGCCACCTTGAACTGTCATTTTTACATATAATTAATGCTACCATCTTATATCCATATTTAGTAGATGAATGTATTTATTACATTTAAAATTTTTCTATAATAAAAACAAATGTTTAAGAAGATACAAGTATCAGTTTCTTTCCTCCTTGCGTACAAAAAATAACAATTATATCCTCCCAATATATTAACATTATTTGAAAGATTTGTCACCAAATTTATATAAAAGAGTAGTTTTCCTATAATCACATTCTTTTGTATGTTTGGAATAAAATGTTGTTAAAATATCATTCATTCCGAAAATATTTTAGCACAGATAAATATTTTGGAAAGCGCATTCTATTAATTGGAAGTTTTTCCCCCTCTTGCGATATTCGAATTCAATCAAATTGAAAGTCAGATGTAGTTTCAGGAATTATTTTGGGCATTATTGGAAGCAAAATTTCAATTATTAGGAGTAAATTAAATAGTTCCTAAGGAAAATTTTATCAAAATTAAATTGTTATTTACTTTCTATAATATTCAGCTTGTAGCAATTGAACAGAATGAAAATAGTTTCTCAGCTCTTCAAAGTAAAGAAATCGTCATTAATATTACTATATTCGTTTTACACAAAGAATTCCTTGGTAATTTTGCTTTCTACTCCATGTTTTACTTCTAAATAAACAGAAAGACATATAATTGCTATCTGATCATAACATCATTTTATCAGGTAACTAGATAAAATACAGAACAAATTTAATGCTTCTGTTATCTTTATTCTCAGACACACTCATGCATCTTCCATACCCAGGAAGGAATCTTCACCATTTATTTTATTCCACGTTTTCTTCATATTAACTCTGACACAAGAAATCTCAATAAATCTCATTAGTTTCTAGTACTCCTGAAATAAGTTTTTTACCTTTTATTCAAGCTCAAGAAATATTCTTAAATGTTATTGTATTATTAATCAGTAAAGCTTTATTTGATCACAAAAATTTATATTACAAAAGTGAGGAAATAGACTAGCTGTAATAACATTGTCAAAAGGAAAGATTTTACGACATGATATAAAGTGTGAAAAAATAAAAATGATATAAGTTCATAACGACACAGTTTTAGAATAAAGGCCGATAGTCTTATCATTCCCAAAACATACTGCGTAACTTTTATCACCCTAATCATTTCTGGTCTAAAGAGACCATAATATGCCCATTAACCTTATCGCTTCATTAAAAAACGAGACTGATATAAAGTTGAAAATAGGACTCTTTTGTCGTTCAGATAAGTGCTATAAAGCTATCTTTGATGCCCATAATGTTAGGAATGAAAACGCTAAGTTTGACGATGTATTCAGTATTGAAAGAAGCATTTTTATTGAACTGATATAATGCTTCAACGCTAGTGTTCTCCAGAGCTCATTTCTTTGAGGCGGATATTTCTGCTTGCAGGGTTTGATTTTGAGACGATCATATAAAGAATGAACATTGATATGACCGACCGCATAACGGATATATGATTAGGAGATGGACTTTTTTATATCTCATACAGAACTGGTACTAAATCTGATTGAGGGAAAAGAGAAAAAAAATCTTCGTTTAAGATTGTATAACAGTATTAAATGACTAGTGAAAATATTTTTCTTTCATTCACTACTAACGATAAAACATCCATATTTGGGAAAGTATTTTCGTGTTCACCAAATTTGTACTTAATGAAACAGAAAATATTGCCATACGTGTGAGATTTTTGATGGAGGGTGTGATATTTAAAGAAATGTGCTATTACTTCAAAGTCATAATGAATTTGTTTTAATTCGTATTTAGTAACGTCAATTTGGAAAACAGGATTTTTATCTGTTGACTTCAAGAGGAAGACGTTTATCAATTGAATTGGCGATAAAGCAATGTAAAAGAATGACTTTTTCTCCGTTGTAGTAAATTAAATTTATCGCTTAACTTTTAAAGAATAGAAACGGTTATTATTTCACAAAAAATAAACAAACGTCTGATCAAAAGACCTGAATGGACAGAAAAATTTCTACATACTGTTCATGTTGGTAACTTCATTAGGCGTGATCTAATAAGAGATAGCAATTTAGGACTTAATTTGGTATTTGTTAAATACAACTACCTCGATAAATAGAAGTAATGGGAACTAATTGAAAACAAAAATTGCAGTGATAAAGAAAAAGCATGTTAAAAGTTTATCCCCGAATAGTTAATAATTCCTCTTTATACTTTTATCACATAGCTATAAAACATCATCATTCCGTCATGAACTAAAACTTTTGTTTTTTCCTTCGGTTTATTCTCATTTATCCGCAAAAATTTTAAGATCTTTTGCATATGTCATTATGTGTAATGAACTCATTCGATTAAGCTATTTTAAGCTATCTGATGTAAGGCTGTACTCAACGGAAAACTATACTATTTCAGACCGTGCACTGCTCTATCATTTTCTACAGAAGAATAACTTATGTTTGTTTCTTTTTCTGTTTAATGTGAGTGTACCCATATTATCATAGGCATACTGCTCATAACTTATGTGATAAGAAGATAAATTTGGCGGCAAATTCACTTATCATTATTACCTTAGATATATTTCATTGGAGCTTTTCATCAGAATAAAATACAGATCACAGAGATGTCTATTTTAACTTTCAAGTTTTAAATTTAACCTCCCTATTTTCATCTCAATATTACTGTTGCACTACGTATTCAGTATAAAGTCAGTTGGATGACGATGATTATAAATTAGATTTAATCTTGTCACTGAAAGTTATTCTCTGTCGTACCATGATTAGCGATTTCCCGTCGGACTTTTATTTTTTATTAGAATTGAGGTAATATCTTCTAAAAAATATCAGTGATTTGTCAAGAAGACACAAAAAAAACCCAGAATGTATGGCTTAAAGATTGAGCTTTTAATTCGAATGTGCCCTGAAACCCTATTTTTAAGATCTAATATTTTTCCAATTACACTGGTTTGCAGAGAAATTGAGGCAAGCACAAAAATAGTTGTTCTAGCCTAATTTTGGGGTGCTGATTTCAGATACGGAACCAGTTTTTACTCATCACCTTTAGCTTTTGAGGTATACATGTATTAGAAATTTTAGTAATTGTGTTCTTTAAAATCCTGACGCTATAAATGGGACAATAAATCCCAGAAGTTTTAAAAAAATACCAGTGGGCAGAATTAAGCTTAAATTAGTATATATTTTTATCCCAATGGTAGTTCTAATGTATTAGCATATTATTGAATATCTGGCAATTCTCTATTTCTCCTCAGTTGTTTTTGATAACCAGGGAAGTGAACACGTACTGAAAGGTTAGCATTTGTTTTATCAATTTTTTGAGAATTAATTGTTTAATTAGTTTTTAGGTACATAAAAAAATATATATTATATATTTTAGAAAATATATATCTTGCACTAACTATATTTATGCTTTTTCCTCAATATAATATATCTACATGGCTAAATTCAAGCAAACTGGCTGCCCAAAATTTCCCCCCCCTGCCCTTAACTAAAATTAATGTTTTAAAACCTTTTATAACATTATTTTGAATAAAAATATTCTGGTAGAGAAAGGGTTAAAAAAATTAAATGTCCTATTCGGAGATTGTAAGGTTAGGGCTTCTCGAAAATCATGTTACACAACCATTTTATATGTTTACAAATGTCTATATTATGATTTTTTAACCATATTTATTTTGTAACCATATAATATATGATTAATTTTTATTTTGTTTACCAGATTTTTGTGAGTTGATACATATATCTACAATAGCTTTAGGCACTTCAAAACACCAAGGATGCATAAAAAAGGCTAATTCATTCTGTTATGTGTGTGGGGATTTCACGACAGTTGCACAGCTCCGAACAATTACTTCCCTCCTGAGAACTGCTTACTTTCATTATTTCTAACTCTAAAATTCTAGATCAAGACAAATCCTGGGAAACACACATCTGTTGTAAACCCTGTTACAATTGACTAACTGCATGGTTTAATGGCAAGAAAGCAGCCTTCAACTTTGCTCTCCCGATGGCCTGGGGAGAGACAAAAATCCATGCAGATGATTGTTATTTTTTTATGACAAACTGATTTCAATGCTTCTTCTAGAAAAAAGATAATATGTCCCAACCTTTCCTCAGCTATTAGACCGGTTCCCCACTCAGATGATCTTCCTGTCCCCATACTCCAAGTAAATAAAGATCTTCTTTCATCAGATGAACAAATGCCTTCAGGGGAATATTCTGCCAATTCGATCTCTTCTGAAGACAATGTATCTGTTAATTCAGGAGCAAGTAGCACTGAGCCCCAGTGGGTCACGCAGGAAGACCTGAATGACCTTACCCTTGATTTGTATCTATCTAAGCAGCAGGCAGAACTCCTAGCATCCCGGCTTAAGCAGTGGAAACCTGGTCAAGGCAGATGTAAAGATCATCAGTTTAAGGACACGGAACAAGGAATTTACTTCATTCTTTGACATGGAAAACAGGTTCTGCCGTTGGAAAATGTCTCTGGCATGTACACTTTCCTTGGTTTCTCACAAAATCCTTCAGATTGGCGTCTTTTCATAAGCTCATCTAGGCGAAGTCTGAAGGCTGTGCTCCTGCACAATGGGAATAAATACCCTAGCATTCCCATTGCCCACTCACTCCATCTGAATGTGTCTTATGGAGCTCCTTTTGGAAGCCTTTAAGTACAACCAGTGACAGTGAACTCTCTACAGGGACCTGAAGATCACCGGGTTCATTATATGTATGCAAGAGGGCTTCACAAAGTACTGTTACTGTCTATGTCTTTGGGACAGTTGAGATGTATCCAACCAAGCCGAAGAAGTTCTCAAATTTTAAGGTGTATCCAAATAGAGATCCGGATTCTGAAGCACTTAATATTTTACTTTAACACTGGTAGTGGCAAAGGTATGCGCTGTATGAGCTTTTTATATTTATTGAAGATTCACCCAATAAGGGAGATACATATTTAATAGTAATTTTTCTGTTTCCCAGAATGTATGGCTTAAAGATTGAGCTTTTAATTCGAATGTGCCCTGAAACCCTATTTTTAAGATCTAATATTTTTCCAATTACACTGGTTTGCAGAGAAATTGAGGCAAGCACAAAAATAGTTGTTCTAGCCTAATTTTGGGGTGCTGATTTCAGATACGGAACCAGTTTTTACTCATCACCTTTAGCTTTTGAGGTATACATGTATTAGAAATTTTAGTAATTGTGTTCTTTAAAATCCTGACGCTATAAATGGGACAATAAATCCCAGAAGTTTTAAAAAAATACCAGTGGGCAGAATTAAGCTTAAATTAGTATATATTTTTATCCCAATGGTAGTTCTAATGTATTAGCATATTATTGAATATCTGGCAATTCTCTATTTCTCCTCAGTTGTTTTTGATAACCAGGGAAGTGAACACGTACTGAAAGGTTAGCATTTGTTTTATCAATTTTTTGAGAATTAATTGTTTAATTAGTTTTTAGGTACATAAAAAAATATATATTATATATTTTAGAAAATATATATCTTGCACTAACTATATTTATGCTTTTTCCTCAATATAATATATCTACATGGCTAAATTCAAGCAAACTGGCTGCCCAAAATTTCCCCCCCCTGCCCTTAACTAAAATTTAATGTTTTAAAACCTTTTATAACATTATTTTGAATAAAAATATTCTGGTAGAGAAAGGGTTAAAAAAATTAAATGTCCTATTCGGAGATTGTAAGGTTAGGGCTTCTCGAAAATCATGTTACACAACCATTTTATATGTTTACAAATGTCTATATTATGATTTTTTAACCATATTTATTTTGTAACCATATAATATATGATTAATTTTTATTTTGTTTACCAGATTTTTGTGAGTTGATACATATATCTACAATAGCTTTAGGCACTTCAAAACACCAAGGATGCATAAAAAAGGCTAATTCATTCTGTTATGTGTGTGGGGATTTCACGACAGTTGCACAGCTCCGAACAATTACTTCCCTCCTGAGAACTGCTTACTTTCATTATTTCTAACTCTAAAATTCTAGATCAAGACAAATCCTGGGAAACACACATCTGTTGTAAACCCTGTTACAATTGACTAACTGCATGGTTTAATGGCAAGAAAGCAGCCTTCAACTTTGCTCTCCCGATGGCCTGGGGAGAGACAAAAATCCATGCAGATGATTGTTATTTTTTTATGACAAACTGATTTCAATGCTTCTTCTAGAAAAAAGATAATATGTCCCAACCTTTCCTCAGCTATTAGACCGGTTCCCCACTCAGATGATCTTCCTGTCCCCATACTCCAAGTAAATAAAGATCTTCTTTCATCAGATGAACAAATGCCTTCAGGGGAATATTCTGCCAATTCGATCTCTTCTGAAGACAATGTATCTGTTAATTCAGGAGCAAGTAGCACTGAGCCCCAGTGGGTCACGCAGGAAGACCTGAATGACCTTACCCTTGATTTGTATCTATCTAAGCAGCAGGCAGAACTCCTAGCATCCCGGCTTAAGCAGTGGAAACCTGGTCAAGGCAGATGTAAAGATCATCAGTTTAAGGACACGGAACAAGGAATTTACTTCATTCTTTGACATGGAAAACAGGTTCTGCCGTTGGAAAATGTCTCTGGCATGTACACTTTCCTTGGTTTCTCACAAAATCCTTCAGATTGGCGTCTTTTCATAAGCTCATCTAGGCGAAGTCTGAAGGCTGTGCTCCTGCACAATGGGAATAAATACCCTAGCATTCCCATTGCCCACTCACTCCATCTGAATGTGTCTTATGGAGCTCCTTTTGGAAGCCTTTAAGTACAACCAGTGACAGTGAACTCTCTACAGGGACCTGAAGATCACCGGGTTCATTATATGTATGCAAGAGGGCTTCACAAAGTACTGTTACTGTCTATGTCTTTGGGACAGTTGAGATGTATCCAACCAAGCACTATAAGCAGAGGTGATAGAGCAAAAATGTTTAGAAATTTGAATTTCTACAACAAAATTAGTAAAAAAAAACTATTCACCTCCTTGCCTCAGAAGCAAAAAAAATTTTGTACAAGTGTTATTTTTCCGCAGATAAGTAGGCGTTTAAAAGCATTTAAAAGGTAGTAACAAAATAAAATTATACGGTCAATCAAAGTATAAAATAAACAAATTTAAAATATTTCACTTTAGATCTTACGGTTTAGACTAAACATTTAAATAAATATTTTAAACAAGTTTTAGCATTTTCTAAAGTATATTCTATGTATATAGGATTACACTAAATGTTTCTTATTAGTGCCTCAATTTAAACAAAACAGGTGAGTGGGAAAAGGGACAAAAAAAAAGTAATAACGTAGACGACTTGCGAACAGCTTCCCGCATCGCTGGACCCCTGTTAGCCAGCAGCGAATCCACGCGGGCATTCTGACTCTCAAAAGAGACTCATTCAATTGAGCCTTTTAAGCCGCTCTACTCCATTTTTCGTAAGCTACAGTTTTAATAAGCGCAGGTCCAACTGAGCTTTGATTACCTCTCTTATTTGCTTCTCTAATTATCTTATTATACGTTCTTCGGCTGAAGAAAGATTATACAATGGTTAACAAAGTTTTTGTTGCATTAATATGAAACACTATTTATTACCTAATTTCTTGTGCTAATTTCAGATCTGAAGTATTTTAAAATCTCAAAATTTTGTCATCATCACATTGACGTCGTATTTTATCATGAAAGTTATGTGATGAAATATGTTATAAAACTCTTTAAAATAGCTGGGTAATAAAAATGAAAATAGTATAAATCTATTCAAGATCACACTTTGAAACACTTCGCAAATAAACATTGGTTAATATATTTTATATAAAACTAATTAGTAGATAAGACATTTGTTAATTTGAGGAGGCAAAGTTCAATTGTAGTCTACTCAGGTATGAATTTCCGCTTGTAGCTCTTGCGTTTGTGAACTGTCTCAGTGCATTCTCGTTTAATGCTAAAGCAGTAATCTGCCATCATATGTTTGTTCCCTCTCCCTTGCTAACACTCTTCCAGGTCTTGAGGTCCTGATGGATCCGCTCGCCTTGCTCGTCATTTACTCTTCCTAGGTTCTCAGGGAATCTATCAAGATAGATGACTGTACAGGTAATGGAGTTTGACACTCATGTTACATCCAAGATCGCAAAAAGCTGACAATATAGTAGCTACGAAATTTTCATAGTTGTCAACCTTTTAATTACCGAAAAAGTTTTCCATCACCGCCACAAACGAAAGCTATGCAGTCCTTTCCTTGTCGTTCATCTTTCTGGTAAATTCTTGGCTACGAAAAAGTACACGAATCTGTGTTCCATCAAACACACATATCCGACACAGCCCAATTATCTGCGGACAAGGAAATTCTCCGAATTTCCACATGAGGCACAATGTGCCATCATCCGATCCCAGGGATGCCCTTTCAGACACTGAATGTGGAATCTCTCAAGGCTCTTCAGATGACTACAGTAAGCAACCCATCATTCAGATGAGTACAGTAAAATCGAGAGACATACGACCCTATACATCACCACTTTTGTCCTCACTTGTAGGTTTCTGTTCTGTAACACTCTTCTCGTAAGCCTCCCAAAAGCCGCGGAAGCGAGGCAGTTCTCCGTTGCACATCGTCAGGGATGTTCCTATCAGCATTTTGTACTGATCCAAGAAATGCGAACTTGCCAACGTTCTTCGGTGCTATGTCGTTCACGTAGAAGGTAGCGAGATTTTCTTAAGTCGTGACCAATGAGTGCGTCTCAGTCTTATTGACGTTTAGGGTTAAACCTGCCCACCCGTATGATCTCTCGACTGAATGAATGTTTCTCTGGAAAGCGACAGCAGTGCAGCCAACAATCACGGCGTCGTCAGCATATTGCAGCTCAGTGAGCCTGTCCTGCGATGTTTTCGTGTCCGCACGCAATCTACTCAGATTGAACAAGCTACCATCCAAGCATTAGTTCAGCAGTACTCTATCATGCGGATTTATGTTGAGTTTGGCAGTAGTAAATACAGCAGCCATGAACAGGAGGATATGGATGGCATCAATTTTTAATTTAAATTCACAGAAGCTAAAAATCTTAAACCAAGGTTCGAAAAAGTAGGTTTTCGGTAAACATTTGATGTGAAGTGATTGTCTACTCGGGTAATCTTCACGTCAAGAAAGGATATGCTATTATTTTTCTCGAGCTCACAGGAAAATGTAATATTTAGGTGTTTACAATTTAAATAATTCAGGAATGTGACTTATATCTAAATAATAAAAAAAGTGTCGTGTAGATAGCCATTATATAAGACAGGACGAAAATGAATAGGGCAATCATTAAGTCCATTTAGTTTAAAATAATTGCAAATTTCAGGCGTTTGCAGATACTAAAGCTTTATTTCCTCCTACGAGGCGTATAATTAGAGTTTGCTTTTTCGCCAGACATTTATATAAAACATATACATACCCTGCAATATATCGGAATATTGTGTTAACACCAATTAACTAAATATGGAGTCTTCGTAGCCTAGCTGAAATTATACTGATCTATAGATAATAAATCATAAGTTTCACTCGTGTACCACTGGGTACATAAGTCAGCCATTAACTCCTAAATATTCATAAATATTATGGTTTCGATTTCAAAATAGATAACTTGGGGCCATGTATATTTTAATATGAATATTATAGTTGATAATTTACTAAATTTGAATTCAAAAAATTATTATTCCTTCGATAGACCACATA
Organism: Ceratothoa steindachneri; assembly: GCA_963969495.1. NCBI lineage: Eukaryota > Metazoa > Arthropoda > Malacostraca > Isopoda > Cymothoidae > Ceratothoa > Ceratothoa steindachneri. Next base: position 169,388,744 of record OZ018323.1, read on the forward strand.
GCGTATCGTCGCGAGAGGATGTCTAAGGAACGAATCTCCAATCGAGGAGTAAGAAGTTCGGTATAGGAGATGTAGGGATCTTCACTCGAGGAGAAATAAGTTGGGTATAAGAGGTAAAGGGTTGTCCAATGTACAAGAAAGAAGTTGGGTATAGGAGGTTAACAGATGCCCACTCGAGGAGAAAGAAGTTGGATATAGTAGGTGAAGTAATGACCACTTCAGGAGAAAGAAGTTGGGTATAGAGGATAAATAGATGCCACTCGAAGAGAAAGAAGAACGGGATAAAGAAGTATAAGTTACCACTTTAAGAGAAACAAGTGTGATGTAGGAGGGGAATGAATGCCCACTTGGGGAGAAAGAAGTTAGGTATAGGAGATGAAAGGATGCCCACTAGAAGAGAAATTAGTTGGGTATAAGAAGAAAAGGGATGGCCACTCGAGGAGAAAGAAGTTGGGTATAGGAGAGGAAGGAATGAGCACTTAAAGAGAAGGAAGTCGGGTATAAGAAGTGAGGAGAAAGGATAAAAAATGTGAAAATTCCCAAGTAGATAAAAAACTTATTAAATTACTTTTCCCTCCTTTCCCGTAAGCAGGAGAAGGGGAGGAGGGAGCGAATACCAAAGCTACCATTGAAGCCTGGAGTACCAGCATGCCTTCCCGACCCCGTGTCGCGAAGACAAATGGGTGCTCTCTCGACTCATCTTTTGAACCTGTTTTAAATCTTCTACGATCTCTTTCGCGCCTACTTAGACTTAGCAAAATGTGAAAGAGGGTGTTAGGCGTGTCACAAAAACCCTTCTCTTTCTACTCATAATGCTAAGGGTGACAAGGGGCATCGGTAAATACCCATAGCTAAATTGGTGCACTAAAGCAAGTGGTTGAGGTCCATAAGGTTGAGATACTCCATAAAGACCCTGCTTTTATTCTAAGGCGGCCGCCTTATCAGAGGAGTTTTGAGACTCACTGGTCCTGAGGTTCTCCCCCACCCTCGCATTGCTTGAGACACTATAGCACATTTTATATTTAACTGAATTTGTCGAAAAAATGGTGAACATTTTAAAGGAAAGTTTCGTTCCAGTTTCTAAAACTCCTTAGGAAAATAAGAAAAATAACCGAATTACAGTGACGAATGGTCGAAACTCATAGAGTCCCCCGCAAACATTTCCTTGCTAACATTGATACACAAAAAGAGATGGCGGATGGCAGATTGGTGAAGGGTTACCCGCATCTGGGGGTAAAATACCGTCGGGGGCCTTCATTGAAGCTTCCACATTTCTGCAAGATGGTTCTTCCTGTTAAGATACATAAGCGCTCTAAGGAGAGCAGCTTGTATGTTTTGAAAGATAACTATGCCTCAATTTTACTCGAGGAAATTCACACAAGGTAAATCGTCCGGGCTGCGCGTGAGCGCTTATTGGCATATAGCGTCTCTCTCGGTGCTGCCTCACAATAGACCGACTACCAAGAAGGCTTACGGCGTGCAAATGAAACAGAGAATCAAAAATGGTGGAAACCTTCTTTGGGACCCACAACAACGGATCCCGAAGAAGAATTCAACAGACTCTTCAACCAACCAAAATCGAGAAATAGAAGTTTCTCATTTTGGCTACTGCGCACCACATTGCCTGCTCGAATCCCCACTCGAATCAGGTGGCAGTGGTATAGGAAAGGATATATGTATAGAAAAGGGATAATTTCCATGCAGAGCATCAACGAACCCAAGCCCTAAATCAAGATGTTCTTTCAGAGAGCAATAGGACAGATGTAGGCAAGAAAAGAATGCGATTCTCGGACAGTGATAGATGAATTCATCCACATTTAGGAAGTCTAACTCCAGCTCTTTAATGACTTTCGCAGGAATCTGGCCCGATAGATAAGTTTTATAGTCACCTAGAAGGGATATCAAATGTTTAAATCCCAAGGAATACGAAAGAGCCATTGCCACCGTGCCATTAAGCGGCGTAAGTTCAACAAATTGAGGAGAAATGACGGTGCTATGTGCACGAAAAACGAAAGGTTGCCTCTTATATATTGTAGATATAAGTAGCTACACTGAAACTAGATGAAACTAAGCCATCATGTCGGCTACAATTTTCGAAAAAAATTTCAGGTCTACATCCCATGGTAGTGGAGTTGCGAAACACTTATACCCCGATGGAAGTTAAATAAAGGGCAACGGGAGAAAACGAGCCTCGGAAGCCCCTACAAATTAACTCGAAGTTCACTCACCTCAAGTGAAAGTAGCACTTAGTCTTATGAAATTATATCGGTGTTGTCTGGGTCTCCTCGGAATTAATGAATTTAAACCGAATGGCCCTAGATTTCTTGAGAGTAAAGGGCTGAAGACGATGTTGCCTTCGACTGCTTAATGTAGGATAGTCGCCTCGATGTACAAGCTTTTCTCTTCATTTGCCTAGAAACCTTTTCCTGGCTAGGTAGAATTACGGTTAGGGTTTACTTCTCCTTTGGAGAGCCCAGAAATTCAAAGGCACATTTTTAATCATCAGAATGTGAAGAGTGAAACAAATCTTCCTTATTCTTACCATCCTTACGAGGGCGAGATTTAGAAAGGCCGGAGATAGCCTCAAAAGCAACTCACGTTGGCTTTCCTACAGGGAATATAATGACTCGTTGGAGAAGTGCAGCCGCTTATTTTTTGAGAAGTGATCTACTGAATGGGGAAAGGGGTCATGGCTTTAGCCGCGTCTGTGGCGACCCCAAATAGCTACCACCACTGCTAGGCTGGTAGCCAGGCGAGGCAGAATCCACAAAATACTTACAAAGGGTACAGTAACTTACATGATCGCAGGCCTAGTGAGTCGAGAACTGAGAAGGATAAAAAGTTCCTGGTCGCGCAAGCATATAAAAGAACAATTCTTTAGTCTCACTGAACGAAGTTCGTTCGCCTTCCGAGACGTTCTGGACATTCTTCTTCAATAAATATGAATCGCATTGATTTGAGGGGGCAAGGTACGTAGTTTTTCCCCTTGGAAAGAGCATCGAGAGGCGAAACTAAGGAAGAAATTAAGAAGGATTTTCCATTAGCAAGATAGATAAGATAGAAGAAAACCACCTTTCCTCTAGAAGTTTGTAGGGCCCCGTAATTAATCATATGAGAAGCTTCCTCATTTGGTTTGGAGCTGCTCGAGAGCGGCTCAATAAGTAGTGAAGTGTAAAGCTCTTCATAGATTAAAGATAGTGAGAGAATCTCATTCACAAAACGAAGGCCTTTTTTTCAGGGGCTTCGCCCACAACAACATCAAGTTTGGTTGAGGTTTCTCTTTCTTTCATTACTCTATGTATTAGGTTCAAGGGGTGTGGTCAATATTACAGTAGCGAATGTTTTTTTTTTAGTAACTAACATATATTTCACTTTAATGCCTTTAAAAGTTATATTTAGTAATTAACCATAGATAAATGTCATTGAAGCTACTGAACTCGCTTTACAGTATAAGGAGCGAACTTGTAGAAATAAGCATTATCTTCGACATACATCTATTGTTTGCGTTGTAAATAATAACAAAGAACGTAACCTAAACAGACTTATTACCATTGCTTATGTCAACTTGGGTTAAGTTAGGTTAGATTTTAATTCTTAGCACATTAAGTCTGGAACTGACAGTGAAAAGAATAAACATTTATGCATTGAAGGAGAATGAAATATGAAAGAAGATGGAAAGAGCAAGAATAAGAGAAATTAATAATGATATTTTGAAAGTAATACTGAGTGTGAGATGGGTAACTAAAACAAAATTGAATGCGTAAGAGATATTAATAGTAAACAGTAATCGGTCTTTTTTACATTCGTGTACAACATCTTCCAATCCACCAATTCAGGAAGAGAATAAGTGGCACATTCTAGAGCAGAAAGGTATTAATCCTCATTGTTATTGAGTAGGGGCGGGATACTGAGTTTCAAACCCCAAAAAGCGAGCATAAACCTCTTTGGACCTAGGATAGGGAGAAGGATTACCATTTTTACGTTAGGATTGTGAGTATTGTGAGACCTCTTCGGCATGTTTCCTAGAGTGAGAGATAGAATGGTGTTTGCATGGGAACGATGGAAGGAAATGAGAGTGTTGTAATAGGATGTTTGTGTGATGATGTAGATGAGGATAGTTCCCTCACCTACTAAGCAATTTTAGTGTAGATACACAAATGGCCAGTCTAGCAGCAGGATTTTAAATTGATCTTAAACTTTTTTTTAATGTCACTTAAGCGTAATCTACCGGAAGTTATTATATTTATGTATATCTTTGACAACAATACTTTAAAAAAGTGGCTATATTGGAGAAAATGTTATTGTCTTTACTCCTTTTGAATCAATTAAAATTATTCTTTGCCATTGTTATTTTTTTAATAGTACTTTTCATTTTAAAAAATGTAATTTAAATTAACATTGCATTGGGCCGGTTAAGTTAACTTGGGATAGGATATTTCGAGACTTTTAACAACATCCGTAGTTAATAGATTCAGGTGCCCCCCCCCACCCCCTCCTTCCATTAAGAGCTTTTGCTTTTTCATGTCGCGCGAGTTTAAGCTAATCTAATAATAATTAACCAAACCTATAAAGACATCAAAAGTCATCTTTCTTGAACAAAGATAACTCAATAAACACCGACAGTGCGGGGAGCGATCTACAAAGATATACATAAATTCAATTAAAATTGTTTGTAACTGGAAATAGGTTGCAGCAAGGTAAATTCACCCTAGCTTTATTAGTCTTTTATAACAAATACTTGAAAAGTTCGAAATAATGTTCAAAGGAATAATACTTTGGTTAAGTCTTATAAACTAACACCCATTACGAGCATCATCTCCAGTCAGGATTCCATTTCCCAATCCTGCGAACTCGTCCCAAGCCTCCTCTTCCCTGGTGACCAGGTGTTAAAGAGCCGCACTGTCTCGCACCTTACTGCTAAATGATGAATCGACTCCGCCTCCGGATTAAGATGTCTGGAGCTTGTAACTCCTTTCTTCAAACTTCCCCTTCTTCTCCAGAATCGGGCATACAAATACTCCAGCCTGCACCTCAAGGCCGTCCTTATCGTCTCGTCCTGTGAGCCTTAGTTAGACAGCCAGACTTCTTCAGCCGTGATTCTACCCAAGTCAATTGGTAGCTTCTGTGAACGGTAAGCCTTTGAATTTGCGCAACAGTCTCCCTTCTTTTAATCGAATCGAAGAAATCTCCATCGATTACCTTTGACGAAAAGAAGATTCCTCTTTCCGTGGAATTGGGAGAATTCACACATTCCCCATCGAACGTCATCCTTGAAGGTTGGTTCGAATCATGACCCACCTGCCTCCTTCGGTTCGTGCCTCACTTGCCTAATTAGATCGTTCCCCACTCACCTCATCGTAAGAAGGACCTTCCTCGAAATCATCGACCCGTAAGACTGAAACCCCTTCTCTTATTAGTATTGTAAAGTTTCCTCTTGTTGATCTGAGCCTAGTAACATTAACCAATTAATTCCATTTGAGAATCCCTTCTCATAATAATTATCAATAGACTCTTTTAATTTAAATAATTACCCTTTGCCTATTATTATTCTTATTTTGATCTGTGTAAATAAAATTTTATTTTTGTTGTTTCATCTTTAATTAACCTTGAACGATACTCTCTACCTATTCAAGTAAGTCTCACCAATCATTTATGCACTCTGTTTGATTAATTATTAAGGATTAAAAACCCAAAGCCTCAAGTGTGATCTCCCAGACGTCGTGCTAAGTAGCTCCAATATGCCATACAACATTCACACGGAACCAGTTAACCTTTGCGTGTAGCAACCGTGTTGGTATACATATGCTCATGAATCAATACCCGATACAGGTACCGATGGCGGCGAGGAAGGATAGAATCGACACGGTATTTACAAATCATCAGTAATTACCATCCTCACACTTTGGATGAGGCAATTCTTGAGGAGATTGACGAGGCACTCGACTACCACCTAATCGATGCAGATAGAACTTGTATATAGAACAAGACGGGACGATGCGATCGACAGATTCGATCAGGATTGCATCACCCAAAACCTTTTGCCAAAAAATCAGACATCTCAAAGAATCTAAAGGAGGAGCGAAGAAAGTAGGAATTAGGAAAGAAGACGAAAACGTAGAAAGGGTTGAAAAAATATAAAAGCGATATTTCAAAGTTACTTGGAAAACATATTCAGTATAACCGAAGAGGAGAATGAAGATAATGACATGGAGGTCGAACACGAAGTTATTTACCAGCTAAACACTTAGATCCATGAAATGCACCCACCCCACCAGGTATATAGTCAATGAAATAGAGGCATCAAGAGAGACGAAGAGGAACTACTTGTCATGCTCGGCTCATTCCACTAGATAGCCACAGTACAATCGGGTCTAACAAAATTGAATTTTGAAAAGACAATAGCCAACATAATCGAGGGAATGAGGCGAACTTTTAACGCCTGTTTATATACAAGAAGCTTCCCAAATAATTACAAGACCGTTAGGATGATCTTAGCCAATCACGAGAAGGATCCAACAAGGAAAGTGAACTCTTGCCAATTATAATCTTAGAGTTTGGCGGGAAATTTTCGAGAAGATACTCAACAGATTATGGGTGTACCACCTGGAAAAAAACTAAGTCCCTGTGTAACCCGTATCAATTTGGATTCCAGATAAAGCTAAGTATCTAGAGTGATGACGATCAATTTTATCACAAAAGCTCTCTCAGCCAAAAGGAAGGGGAGTTACGTGTAAAGAGTATGTCGGGATGTATAAAAAAGAATTGGAAAAGGTTTGGCAAAAGGGATGCAATTCAACATCCTGTGACTGGGACTAAGCGAAAACTAGGAAAGAACTCTTTGACTATGTTATGGAAAGAGCGGAGTAGGTCAGTATGGGAAGAATGGATGTTCCTAGTTTAATGTTTAATGTAAGCCTCATCCAACGCGGTGTTTGTTCCCCACTCTTTAACGGATATACACGGCTGATGTCTCAGTGCCTGTCAACCCAACTTGTCTCAACATTCAATTTGCTGATGATTCCAGGCAGATAATGCAATGCTCCTATGAGATTGCGCCTATGGAGGCTCGAATGGCAGCGGCAGAAATCGAAAGATAAAACATCTGCGAAGCAAAATAGAAAATTAGAACGAACTAGGGGAAATTCAATGTAGTCCCATTTTGAAGGAGGCTACTTTGACATTTTAGGGTGGGGGATAGGCTTTATTCCTACAACAGGGGGTGCACTGTACTCGGTATGAAAATTAATTCATCAGGATACAGGAAGCACGTCTCTGTTCAAATATTGAGACCCTCGGCCGCAGTCAGAACTCTATTACTCTATGAAAGCTCAGAGAGAGCAATAAGAAGAAGATATAAGTACAATGCATTTGTAAAGCTTACGCTATTTTATTCGTCTTCCGCCATCTCTTGTGTCTCGAGGACGCAAAAGAGTAGACTAAAGGGTGTGCAAAACAAATGCGTCTACCTAATTACGGTTACTCACTGGTGAAAAAGAAGACACTAAGTAGAGCTGCACAGGGAAGTGGAGATACCCCCATTAACACAGTCATAGAAGAACGGAATAGGAATATGCAAGGATGGTTAATCAGGAAATGAACGAATAGATCATGGAAATGATCAACCACAAGAGAAGAGCCAGCAGCCATCCATTATTCCAATTCCCGCAATCTTTATGGCTAAGGGAGATGAAGCGCCCTTCCACGCATGATGAAATGCGTAAAAATCCTGGAAAAGGAGAAAAATTAACCGAATAGTAGAACCATTACCCAACTAGAAGAACACCCGAGTACGACAACAAACTTACCAATTTTAACTAAAGAGGAACGCGAAGAATGAAAAAAGAAAATCACAAAAAAATTGACATATGTACACCACAGAATATAGGAATACAAAAAACACTAAATATTACAAATAATAATATAGTAATTGAACCATAGAACAACAACAAATGGGAATAACACAAATCTGAACCATTAAAAATTTAAGACAAAGGCTTGAACGCCGTTTATGACAAAATAACAACCCAAGATATACACGAAAAATAAAATAAATATTATTGATAAGGCTGCTTACGAGGCGCCTTGCATCTCTATGCAAATCTCCTAAACTACCTTCTCTTTTGAACACTTTTATTTCTTTCGATTAATACCACACATGTTTTGTCCCTTTGTACACACACACTCACCTACATTAATTCCGAATTCCAAATTTAAACTTACAAGGGACGGATCAGTTAATCTGGAAACTTTTAGTGCTATACTCTTTGGTAAGCTTTATTCCCTAATAAAGGAGTTAAGACCAAGGACAAGTCTAAAAGGTGATAAAAACTGATGTTTGACGGAAATCCACCTTTCTTAAGAAATCCCCCAAGACTACACCCACAGACGAGAAATAAGAGACGCCAAATAAAGAAGAAATATCTGCGTGAATTGGACTGATTGGAGATTTCGCCTGTTTCCGATATACGGGGTATCCGCCCAAAGCGGTGATCTCCTTAGAATTTTATAGCCCTTCATATCCCTTTTCTATATCTTTTGCATTCTATCTCTGACTTTCAATCTAGCACAACATAATCTGACCAGCACCAAATTCCCAGAAGTAGTCAGTAGTAGCGTAGTAAGCTTCCGAAGGAGAGCCCGTTATAAGGCCAAAGAAGGAGCAAGGATTCGAGCTGACGAGCGCAAACCTGAATACAGGATCGCTTATAGAGCTAGACCAATTTAGGTAGGGTGGTCGGGAAATGTGTGCCCCCAAGCAGGTAGGATATCTAGAATTAGTAGTATATAGAAGGCTTTTCCCACTTGTGCAGCTGGGATAATGACCTGTAGATGTTATCTGCAGCGAACATACAAAAACGCTACTCACAATTCATCAACAACCAATTCAAATCTACTAACAAAAATTGAAGGCATTCCACAGAGCAGATTGGGAAAATTACAAACAGGAATTTCGACATGTGCCAAACGGACTCAATGAAGCAAGACTTGAAGGGATCGATGACGAACTCAATAGAACAAGGACATACAAGCAGCAGACACACAACGGCTTATAAAACAATTAAATATTTCATATGGACCACAGAGATGAAAGGAAAGAATACTGAAATAACAGGATATAATAAGAAACGGACCGACAAGGAAAAGATATTTAAATATGAGAACGAAAAAGAGAGAAATATTAAGACACATAAGTGACAAACAAAAGGAACACTGGGATACAGCCGTTCAAAATATCGACAACGAGCTAAAACCCAAAGAACTCTGGAAGAAAAGTAATACGAGATTGAAAGACTATTCAGGCAACACTGCAAAGTTGTGTTCATAATATTAAAGAAAAAGAATGAAACTTTTAAAATGAAATAATCGATTCATTAAGCAAACGAGTTGAAGAAACCTACCCACATCACTACTTAGAGAAGAAAAGATGTACCATTAAGAAATTAACGCTGAAATCACCACCGCAGAGGTAATGAATACAATCACACATTCTAAACAAAAACCGCCAGGAACTTCGGGTTTAACCAGGAAGAACTGCATATAAGCTCTAAATATTATACTGGATGGATGAAAGAATGTGTTTAACGCTTTCCTAAATATGGGATATTTTCCCGACGAGTAAAAAATAGCGAAGATGGACGGATGGCGGATACATTATTCTTACTTACGAAGAATCATACGCAATCTATACCTTCGACTTTGTAAAGCGAGTTTCATCGTTTTTAAGTCGTTCTTCACTCAAGAAAGAAGTCAGAGAAGACACCTCAACTCACAGATAAGACAATCACTTGACTCTCGACAAAAATTCACTCTGACTTTTCTATCCACCCTCTTTAGGGCGAGTCGGGTAGGAAAGCTTGAAATCTCCTTAGATACCTACTTGTGCGGGAGCCTTCTCTGAACCGGGCGGCTAACTTGGCACAGGCGGAAGCTTAGCCCGGGATGGGTTAGATCCCGTGTGAACGGCGGATACAAGTCAGGTGGAGCAAACACAGTTAGGGTTAGGGTATAGGTAGGTAGGTAGGGAATACCGACTCGCCAGCTTAATAAGCCGATTAGAATAAACGGATATAACAGCAAGCTATATCTACCTCCAAACTCACACCTCCTCTTTTTTCCTTATATTTAGCCGATGAAGAAAAAGCAAAGAGCCGGTTGGTAAGAAGATATACATAACTAAACAGGTCCCTTTGCGCGTCCAGAAGGTCGCGCAAAAACCCGACAGGACAAACGTATTCCGAATTATCTACGAGGAGCTCGATGTAGTGCTAGTTAGGCTACTAGAAGACACTAATTTCTACATTTAAATTTCCCAAAACGACCGAAATGTGGATAAAATGGTTTCGGAAAAAGCTACCGATGAACTAACAAAGATCGAATTAGAGGCTAAAGTGCCCTCGCAAAGAGAGGCCCAGAAGACGATATACTGCCGTTAAATTGACCCCTGGATAGGAGATCATAAGGCGGATGAAATAAAAGGGGAAATAGAGAGAGCACAATCATGGGCAAAAGTTAAACAAGTCATAAAATTCATCAATCATGAAAACAATACGGAGTATTCACACGTTTTCAAAGAAATATTCCGCGAAACGAATATAGTCATGAAGGCAAGGGAATCAGGTATTTTCTCGTTTAATTTAAAATCGCACCTGATCAAATAAAGATAGACGAATTTATCAACTGTTATGCGCTTGAAAAGCACAACACAAAGGACTGTCCGATAAAAGAGATTAAATGGTGTTCTGAGTGTAGTGATAAAAACCATACGTGGCGGGAATGTAATTCTCAGATAAAAAATTTTTCAAGTTGAATGAAAATCATCGCACCCTGACAATGGCATGCCCGATGAAGCGTTAACAAATCGAAAATAAGAAAAGAGAGAGGACTAGAGCAGAAGAAGAAAAACAGTATCTTACATTCACAAAAGTCACTAAAACCAGAGCCGAAAAAATCTAGCCGGTAAAAAACGTCATCGAAATTAAACAAGGGGAGTCTTTGAATATATTAGCTTATATTCTACACGCACACGCGTTGAATGTAGCAACCCAGGGCTCATATTCACGGGAATCGGATCTAATGTTAAAAAACATCGGTTTAGACGAAATGTGGTTCCCTGAAAACCCTCCATCAGCGGAAATACTGAGCGTCCAGTATAAACCAATAAATTTAGACAAGACCCTAGAATAGCAAAAGACCCAGGAGAAAACCACAGAGACCAACCGGGCAACGAATAGAGACCCAAGACTTAGGCAGACTACGCAAAAAAGACAAAAAGAAGAGATGGAGATAGAAGTCACTGCAGGCAACAATACTAGCTCAGTTTCCTCTCCAAAACTTGTGAAAGAAAGCGATGAGGAACAACAAAGCTTCAACCTAAAGATTTATGCCTCTGAGGAAAATCCCTTCCCCGATAACAACGATGATCTAGCACAAGGTATAAAAAAGGGACAATATAAATACGAATACGAAGGCCCATAGACAGAATGCGAGGTATTCACAATGATTACAACAGGCAACTTAGAAATCCCGCAGGATCTATGTTATACGCTAAAGAAAGAAGGATTCAAGAAAAAAAGATGTGGAAGGACAAAATCGCCCATTGAGCGTGAAGCTCAGGGCTAATAAAGAGAAGGCACCTGGGGCATCGGGGATAACAAAAGAAAACCTAACACGCGCACCAGTCTCCTTTTTGAAAAAAAAACAACAGTATTTAGTAATAATTCAGATTAGGGACGCACGGTACGTGGCGCTGTTAGTAGGCTACAATTTTGGGCTACAATATATGTCTTATGACGTCAGACGGTAGCTTCAGGTGTGATTAATCACGGCGTTATAATTTTTTGTTGTTTCAGGAGTTTGTAACCTTTATTCTGTATTATTTATTAAATATCTGCGCCTCTGCTCCTTTATAGTTTTTTCTAAGTTAGGTAAGGTTTCTTGATGTCTTTTATTGCTTTTTTCCGAAATATTTTTGTTTTCGTATTTTTTGTTTCGCTGCGAACGACAGCAGCTTTTTACTGGCAATGTCGTAGCTATAAATAGGACCCGCTGCGCAAATGTTTCTGTTTTGTCATGGCTTCTTCGTGCTCTAGTTGTGTTTCTTCGTTATTCGCATTCGTGTTTATTTTGCATGACTGCGAAAAACTTTTAGATTTTTTAGAGGCGCATAAACTAATCGAGAAAACTATAAAATGCCCGAAATGCAGTGCGAATTTAAAATTTTCAGAAAATTTAATGTTTTGTTCAGATAAAATATATGTAAACGAAAACAGTAAGCGACAGCGGTGCCGTTTCAAACAATCAGCTGGGTAGTGATACTTTTTTTGCGGGTTCCCATTTAAGTTTTACATACATTGTTCAAATTTCTATTTTTTCGTAATTAATTGTTTTACGTAAGTAAGTAAGTATTGTTTGTCATTAGGTTACCAGGTTTTTTTTCTGCCAGTAAAAGGCTGTTGTCGTTCGTAGCGAAACAAAAAATAGGAAAAAAAATAGGAAAAAAACCAGTAAATTCAAGGTGACTGCTCTTGGGGAGATATCACTGCTGGAGAACCACCCTACGATGATCCTGAGTTTTAATCAATTGGGGGGTCTCGAGGGCACAGCACCCCAGTATATACTCATATACAAAAAAATACAATGCCGTAATTGGTCACATCTGACGTTACCATCTGACCTCATAAGATATATATTGTACCCCAAAATTGTAGCCTATAATTAGTGCCACCTACTGTGCACCTCTAAACTGAAGTGTTACCCAGTATTTAACGCCTATCGAAGTGCACGATACTTTCCAGATGCGCTAAAAAGGGAAAAGACTATTTTTCTACTGAAACCTGGTAAGCCATTAAATAACCTAGGAAACTTCAGGCCAATCACACTACTGGGGACAGTGGCAAAATTAATGGAGAGAGCCATAAACGATAGATTAGTCATGTACCTGAAAGAGAGAACACTAATTCCAAACCATCAGCACGGGCGGATTCGAAAAGAATAGAAGTACCGATACAGCCAAGGCCATTCTGGTAGAATCAATGCAAAGGCCAACTACAATAAACACTATACATATATCATACTCAGGGACGTCCAAAGAGCTTTTAATAAAGTTGGAGGATAGGCCTGAAATATAAAATCAAGAGACTAGAGATATCCTCCGCCCTAACCAAATGCCTATGGGACTATGTAACAGACTGGTTGGGATTCATCTCAATAGCAGGCTTCGATGGCCCAGACTTCAAAATCCTCCAAGGTGTCCCCCAAGGGGGTTGTATAAGCCTAAAACTTTATAGTATATATACAATGGATTTACCAAGGCCTGTCCACGATACAACAACATATATCAAATTTGCCGACGAAATTACGATAGTTGCGAACAGCACATAATGGCATCTCCCTTCCATGGCCAAAATCACAGCGGCCGAAATTGCTAATATTAACGAATTTGAGCTAAAGTAGAAAATTCGCACCAATCCAGAAAAGTTTTCCATTATTCCAGTAGAGAGACGCTTGACCTCAAAGGTAGAGATTGAAGAGAAAAAATACTGCTACGTAAACGAAGGAAAGGTACTGGGGCTAAAAATCATCCGAAATGGCTATGGCAAACACATTGCGGATAGAATTAATCAGGCAAAAGCACATCTAGCAAACCTATTTCAACTTAGAAACCTAAAGAGAGAAAACATAAAGAAAATATACAGCGCTATCTGCAAAGCCACGTTGCTTTACCCAGCTATTCCAATGAACCCTCTCCCGAAAACAAGTGCAATGAAACATCAGAGAATAAATAATTCAGCGGTATATATCATCACTAATACAAAAAGGAGAGAACGTAGAAAATTACGAGATCTTCACAACGAAATAGAACTTCCAACCACAAACGTGTTCCTACACAGAAGAGCTTTGAAGGTGTGGGATAAACTGGATCGTATAATGAACGAAGACCAAAAAAGAACGATCAAAATCCCGCATAACCACAGAATAAGTAACCGCGGTAAATTTAGAAGCAGTGGACCCGATTCAAGTGAAGAACCGCCCTCAAGTTTCACTGCAAGGTGAGATTGCAGAGTAAATACAGAAATCATATATTAATGCAATCCGCAATAAAAAACAAGACAAAAAATGTGAAATATTGAAGAACTACAGAGGCGCGAGATCCCCATTAAATAATTTACCAGACTAATAAAGAAAAATAAACAATAAGAACCAAAGAGTTGGCTGGTAACCCAGTAACTAACTCTAACTCTTTCTCATTCCTCTTCACCACTTTACCCTAACCAACCCAATCCACTATACTATGACTATACACTTTTAATTTTACCCTTTTCAAGACGTAAGACGTAAGCGAAGATGAAAATTGACTACCTACGGATAAAGCATTTTTACTTGTTTAGTAACGGAATTTGAGCACCGCCTGCATAGAAAAGAGTCTATTTTGGAAGTCTTTGGTGATTTTTGCTTCACACTTCAAAAAGAGAGAATACTATTTTTCATCGAGGATTCATAATTCAATGAGGGCTTAAACACCTCACTGCTCCCATCCATCATCCTGCGTAGGAACCTGCTCGAATGTCTGCCATTCATTGATTTCGTCTTAACTATGCCGACCACTTGGACTGACATAATTTAGCGCTTAAGTGAAAGCTGTTTTGATGACTAGCCCACAGCGGAAGCATAAGTCGAAATTATCTCGACACTGGGGCATAACCGCGAGTCCCGGACGGAGGAGAGATCCTCATCGCCTGGGGGACTCGGCCAGCATCATAGAGGGAATTAACACCCGTCTCTATGTAGTTGGATGCAGTTATGGCGCGAGTACCCGAGAGGGGGTACTGCATCAAGTCCACCATAATTCACCCATTTTGAGGTTCCACTTGACATCCACCCCATCCATCCATCACCCATCATCCTGACCGCAACCGAGCGGAGGACTAATTGAAAAATGGACTAGGGCGTTTTTCACCATTTATTTTGGACTCATTCACGAACTTACCTTACCTAACCGCTACCTCCTTTACCACCTTATAATTTCATTTTTCACTCTAAACACCATAATTACACTTTGGTTTCAGAAAAGAAGAGAACACAAGAGGACTTAGTAGAAGGACCATCCCTGGAGTGAAGAACCCCGAAAAAAAGGAATCTCTGAGAAACCCTCTACCTCAAATTAAAGGTAGCACTGGGGAAACTTATTGAAGTCTCATCTGGGTTCATCGCCTTATGTGCCGAGACTAAGGATGTGGACCAGCTCCTATCGGAAGAGGGAGCGAGGGATCCTCAGGAACACTTACCTCGAAGCAAAAACCCTTCCACAAGTGGCATCTAACCGAAGCGTGATCTGCCGCAAAGTGGAGAGCTGGGTGAGTGAGCATACGCCCGAGGAGCTCAAGGAGGAGATTACCAAGAGCAATAACTGGACCCAAGTTCGTGAAATAATAAAATTAGGGGAACACACCTACGTGTTTAAGATAACTTTCCCTACCCCCTAAATGGCCAATAAGTTAACGCAGAATGGAATACTGGTATTTAACATGAGCATACCAGGCGATAACATTCAACAAGAAAAATTCAGTAGCATTCAGATGTGCTTTTTATGCTACAAACTGGAAGAGCACACAACCACGACCTGCCCTAATCAAACAAACTCTGGTGCAGTGAATGCGCCACAGAAGGACATCGATTCGATAATTGCGAGAGCACTGAAAAGAAATGTCTCAACTGTAAAGGGGAACACAGGTTTTTGGCCTTGAACTGTCCAATGCGGCGAGATAGCATCAAAAGGAAGGAAGAAGAAGAGTTAAAAACTAATGAAATGACATAAGCAAACGCTGCCAAGAAGAATAGGGAAGTAAAGACTGCACCTACACGGTTGAATATCATAGGAGTTCTGAGTGCAAAGATCCTGATCTGCATTACCCACGCAAATGTGGCTAATGCAGTGAAGCCTGGCTGTTACAAACAGGTCCTCAATGCACTCTTAAAGGCGAACCATCTTCCTTCTGTGCTCATGCCCGCAAACCCTGAATGCTCCAAGGTATTCAAGGAATCAGTCATAAGAAACAACACTGTCAAATCTGAAATGGAGGTGATCGTCGAAGCTCCCTCATCGGAGGAATCCGAAGAGGACGATAAAGAACAACAAAAAGCTAAATATGAAGAGGGATCCTCCTCTTCTGACAACGGCGAGGGCCCCTGTACCCGTACACGAGCTATGAAGAGCAGATCCAAAACCCCAAGTCCCCCTCCGAAGGAGGAAAATCCTGGGCATAGTAAAACCGTCCTCATTCCCCAAGAAGAACAAGAAGAAGCACAGGTAAAAATAATTCACCATGTTACGGAACGCACTGAAGATACTGGAAATTAATACCAACGAATGGACAACGAAAGGAATTCTACGGAAATGTATTCAGAGAAGTTGATACAGACATCATCTTAATTTTAGAACACAGAATCAACACGCGTAGTGCAGAAATGAAAATCTGGAACTACGATGTGTTGATCACAAATCATTCGCAGGAGAGGTTCGACAGTGCCGTTATTGCAATAAAGAAAGGGATTAAATACAAGCAAATAAGAAATCAAGAAGAATTCTACCTCGCGATTGAGGTCGAACTCGACATAGGAAAGTTGGTCATTGCTACCGGATATCAACTGCCAAGGAGAGACGTGTTACAAATTGACACTCTCACTGGCCTATTTGGCAGAAGAGCCCCCACTATATTAATGGGGAACCTAAAGGTTAGTTGCCGAGAATCCGGTTACAGGACCTTTACCGTTATAGGAAGAAGTCTGGACATATTGCTGGACAGAATATTGACCAGCGAATAGGCCCCGACTTCCCTACCTTTGTCAGAGCAGGAAATGCCGCAAAACCAGATACCTGTCTGGCGAATCGTTAGCTATTGTTTAATTACTACATGGAACCATTACAGGTACCATGTAATGAATATATAGGGATCTTACTCACTATCAACAGGAACCCTATACAAGTTCCAGATGTAGTCAGAAAGAATTACAGAAGAGCAGACTGGACACAGTACGCGTGACTACTCGAGGCCTACGATCATCCCAACTTGGACGAGGCTTATCTCGAGGAGATTGACGAGGCACTCAAAGACCTCAATAACCATCTCAATAATGCAGATAGAGCTTACATCCCTAAATCCGAGTATAGGACCATCTCTACCTACAGATGGACCGAATACATGAAGGATTAATACCGTGAGCTGAAATTATTGTATGAAATCAACATCAAGAATGCATCAATGCAACGAAGTAAAAAAAATCAAAGAAGAACTCAACCAATTGATCTTCGAACAAAAATGGAGATGATGGGATGATGCAATCGATAGCCTAAATTACAAAGCAACTCCCAAAGATTTTTGGAAAAAGATCAGAAATCTCAAAGGATCGAGTGGGAAGAAGATTATCGAGTTACAAAAATAAGATGGAAATCTTAACAGAAGAAGGAAGAATTGAAGAGCTATTCCGAAGTTATTGGGAAAAATATTCAGTATAACTGAGGATGGAAAACAAAGAGTAAGACCTAGAGATTGAATGCAACATCATAGACAAGCTTCACGAACAAATACACAAGACGCACCCTCACCACTAGGTGGATAGACAGCGCGACGGAGACGCCGAAATAAACAGAAGAACTACACAGTGCGTTCCGCTCATTCCGACGAAAAGTCCTAGGACAATTGGGGCTTACAAAGTTAAACTTTAAAAATGCACCAATCAATGTCATCGAAGGGATGAGAAGGATATATAACACCTGTCTGAACACGGGATACTATACAGGTGCTTATAAAACGGCTAAGATGATTTTCTTGCCTAAGCACGGAAAGCGCCCAACGATGAAGGAGAGCTACCGGCCAATTTCACTTCTAGAATTTGGCGGGAAGCTTTTCGAGAAGATGTTCAACAAAAGACTGGTGTCTCACCTAGAGGAGAACTCCCTCTTCAACCCACATCAATTCGGGCTTAGGAGGAAGTGAAGTACGGAGATGGCGATTAATGTCATCACGGAAAAGCTAGCCCAAGCAAAACGGGAAAGAAGTTACGTGGTCATTATATCTATGGATGTATCAAAGGCGTTTGATAAGGTGTAGCAACGGAGAATGCAGTACAAGATCTTACGACTGGGCCTAAGTGGAAACTTAGAAAAAACTCTCTGTGACTATGTCATGGAAAGAGCGGCGTACATCAGTTTAGGGTGCACGGAAGGACCAAAGTTTCCGCTCAATGTGGGTCTCCCTCAGGGGGAGTGCCTGTCCCACACTCTCTACTTGATTTACACCGCTGATCTACCAACTCCTGTAAGACACACTTGCCTAAACACTCAATTCGCCGATGATTTCACCCAGATAATTACTTTTTATGGAGGAATGTGCCTTGGTAAGCTCGTATAACAGCAGCAGAAATTGAAAACCTTAACAACTACTAGGCTCGGTGGATGATCCGCACCAATAAGGTAAAGTTCAAATTAGTCGCCATAGGCAGGAGACTACTTTACGACGTCAGGGTGGGGAATAGACGTTATCCCTACACCACGGAGTGCAATGTAGTCGGAATGAAGATTATTTGAACCGGGTGCAAGAAGCACGTCCAAGAGAGAATCACCAAGGCAACTGCTGCAGTCAAAACTATAGAAATGTTTAGAAATCTTCGTGAAAGCAATAAAAAAAAATCTACAATGCACTTGTAAGATCGACGCAGAAAAATAGGGACAAACTATTTTAACCGTTATAAGAAAATGAATAAAAGAGTTGGATTCGAACATGTGTCACTAAGCGCTCTTCGCCTAAAGTGACCCCGACGCTCATCGCCAGAGCTACCATCCTCATCCCCATAGTTTTCCCTATTTTTTTGTTACTATATCTCCCATTTTCGTTAATAAGCTGTTATGGTACACTTAATAATAATTTCCTTAGAGCTTTTCCGGGTTGTGTTACCAGTTTTCATTTCTTTGGGCCTTTAAGATACATAAATATCTAAATGTTCTACTACGGCTACTCACTTGAAAACCATACAATGGGAAAGATGTTCATTATGCGCTGGTGACAATGAATGGAGGGAGTGTAATTCAATCCCAAAGAAATACTTAAATTGCCAGGGAAACCATTTTTCCTTAGCAATGAGTTGCTTAAATTGAAAATAAATTATTAAGAGGAAAGAAAGAGAAAAAACACAGGCTCAACAGAGGATATAAATTGCCACTTAGGAATAAGTGGCAAAACAACCATAAATCGGTTGAAGGACGCAAAAACAAATATAACTATACCACAAGGAGTAGGGTCGGACCTAATATTGGACATATTTTATGCAAACACGCTGAAAAAATTATAGCAAAAATACGGAATCAAAGAAACCTTGTTCCCAGAAAATACAGAGTCGTCCGATATCTTAAGAATAGACATCTTAAAAAAGAAAGAAAATACATTAGAAAGGGAACTCCAACCAAACGAAGACAAAACAGAAAAAAATTCTTTTACTTTTACATAATTTTATTATGATATTGAACAAGGTTGACAAACGATTTTCTGGAGGGATTTAAATTCAAGACGCCATGCAAGTGGATACAGAACAAAGAATATTGCTGACAGAATTCTAGAGATGATATAGAAATAAACCGCTATGATATGCTATTCACTTTCATATCGAGACGGTATCAATTGCGAGCAGTGACCATTTATGAACATTGTTCCGATTGAATAAAAATCCGATACACGGAGCAACAATTAAAAGTAAAGAATACCAAAGAGCAAACTAGAGGATGTATAAAGAAGAATTAAATGGATATATTCGTAAAGACCGAGCAGACTCTTCACTCGAGGAGATAGATGAAGAGGCGAAGCAGTTAAAGGATCCCCAGGTGGCTGCTATAACAACGGATGAAGAAATAGTGAGCGTAATTCAATTTAATCCTAAAGCCCCAAGACCATTAAGGTTCACAAAGATCAACGTCACCAACGCCCGGCCTACATCATAAGAGCATTAAAATAATTTTTAGTGTAATCTTAAACACCTGTTACTTCTCTCACGTATTAAAAATAGCGAAGATAAATCTCTTCACAAAACGAGGCAAACCTCCAAATCTCCTGAATAGTGACAGGCCTATTTCGTTACAGTAATTTACCGGTAAAATATTTGTAAAGATAATAACAGAAAATTAATAGAATATATAGAAGAAAATGATCTATATAATAACTTCCAGTTTGGATTTTGGAGGAACAAGGATACAACCATAACCCTGAGATTAGTAACAGAAACAATATCACAAGCAAAATAGAACAAATGGTATATACACTTAGTGCTAAGAGAGGTAGAGAAAACCTTTTATAAAGCCTCGATCAGAGACTAACAAGATGAGATCTTATATCTCCAAATGAGCAACAATATGGAGAGAAATCTATGTGAGTATTTAACGGGAATTAAAGCAAGAATCGGCAAAAATAAATACTAGGGTGCAGAATTTGTAATGAAGATAGGATTGCCAACGAATCTTATCATGAACAAGAGAAAAATATAATATATGGCATTGGGTAGGACAGGAATAAAAGATATACAAAAAGTACAGAATAAGGCCTTAAGATCGATAGCAAATAGCAAAAGGAGAGAAAGGGGAACCATGAGACACGTCCATCTAGAGGCCAATATACCACCAATAAATAAGGTTCTCAGTAAAAGGGAAAGAGATATATGGGATAAATTCAATAATGTCCCACAAATATTCACAGAACATATCTCTATCCCGAACGATCAATTCAAACAACTTCATTTCCAAAGCACAAGATATCTGCTGACGAGTGAAGAAGAGCGAAGATATACGTGATGAAATCAAGAAAGATAGCAAAAGGAAAATAAAAATTTACCGGAGAGAAAAATGAAGAAAAACCGAAGAAGACAAAAAATACCGGAGACACCAATTTGTTACGGGAATAATCATTGAATAATAAAAAAAGAATTAAGACGAAAGACAATGAGAACTGAACTATGAGAGCCGAATATGGAATAGACACGAATAAGATACATGAAATAAGACAACCGTAACAGAAACTGAACAAACAAACAGCCGAAGAAGGAAGCAAAGTGAGAAAAATACAAAGCAAAAACACGATATAAAAAGCATATAATATTCATACAAAGGCATGAATGCCATTAAACACAGAATACAAAGAATAGGAGATAGAAAATAGTTCAATCTTCCGATAGCTATTAACCATAGTAAATTATGGACTCTGAGTGTAGAAAAGGAAGGTTGAATGATAAATAAATGAAGTATGATGGTTTGGAATCTAGAGTAATTAGCAGGTCCCCAGTGACTTTTGGGCATGGGTAATCTTTTTTACCTTTGACTACTGAGCTTGCTCATTTCGCCTCCTTACTAACTTTATCTCTTATAATTTTAATTTTACCATCTTCTACTACAAACCTTCTACGAAGCCTCGCTCCGGAATTCCTACCAAGCACTTCCCCCTCGGTACACTTGAGCTGAGGTCCAGAAGTGTGGGATGTTTCTACAGGAGCAAGTGGGCCGCAGGCCTCCTTCTCTTCTGTCTATCCCCTGATCGTGGGTATGGGGCAGATGGAAGGAGCACCTTAGAGTAGTCCTCTCGCTTTTAAAATAACTCCTTGCCTCCTTACTTCTCCTTAAGAAACCCGTTTCGGGCTTTGAAGGGGCTCCCGCGCCCTAAGAAGAAGGAGGGGGCGCCCTTGGAAAATCTTTCAGTTTCTCTCACCTACCACCTTTCCTTTCAAACAAGAACATTTTCATATTATAATTTTAGTGTATACGTAGATTATCGTACCGATTAATATCCGTTTATTTCTTTATTATTACGCCGTAACCAAGTCAGATTCAAGCAACCTACCAGAGAGCGTCGAGGAAAATAGTCGCAGTTAAAAAGTAGTTATAATGTTTTTTTCATAAGTGCAAAAACGACATGAGCGCCAACGCTCCCTCCATCTTCCTTCGCCGACGATCAACATGCAACCCAGAACCAGGATTACTTAAAATCTCTCGTCTTAACTAAGCTAGTAGATTGTGATTAGCTATAATTGAGGGCATTAAAGGAAACTAGATTGAAAAATAGACCATATTCTAACTCAATACCTGAGCAATCCCTGGAATAGAGACTAACTGGATTCCCCATTGAGCAGGCCTCTTGCCAAATTGACGGAGGTCCGCCAAGAATCCTAAGATAAATAAAACCGTCTCTGTGCATGGAAGAAGCAACCGTGATTTTTAAAAAAACATGTCTGCTGACAAAAAAGTCACGTGCTCTCACTTATTTTGATTTGTGACCTTCAAAAAATTCAATAATTCCCGGAGCAACCTTCTGAAAGAGAATGTATAACAACATTACGGTCTCAAATTGCGTTAGAATCGGCCGAATATTTATGATAACATTGCCAAATAATTCCCTGGATAACCTATTAAGGACTTTGACAATTATATCATTTGAAATAGAATGTAACACAACATAAGGCTTTCAAATTTCGTTAGAATCGGACGAACATTTATGATGTTATTGCTAAGACAATATAACTCCTGGCTAATCTTGGGAGGACCTTGGCAATTATTATATCATTTGAAAGAAAATGAAAACGATATAAAGGTTTTAAATTTCGTTGGAATCGGCCGAATAAGTGCAATGTTATTACCAAAACCCCCCCAAGAGCAAAACGGGGATCAACCGACTGACAGCTTGACATAGTGAGAAGTAGAGTCGCCCGCGACTAAAAACAAGAGGCAGTACCACACAGATGGAGACAGTTGATTGGACCTTCATTCCTACCTTTCTCTTCCTGGGACCATCCTCTATCAAAATTTTCCCCCATCATCCGCATTTCAGGTTCACGGGAGTGTGAGGTCGTACGCAATACGGTGGGTGAATCCCTCTATGCATTTTAATAAATTAAACACATACCACCCATTACTCATTAACTGACCATCACTGGTAAGATGGAATATAATTAACTTATTTATTAGAAGAAGAAGACAAAAAAAAAAGAGAAAAATAATTAAAGTAAAGGATATATCACTCGCCACCTGTCAAGATAAAGACCAAAATGAAGAGAGTCCCTTTACTGCCTCTCTCATGCCATCCAGTTCAGGCCAAGAGTATTGTCTGCAAGTCCTCTTTGCATAGCTGAGGGCTGCCATGGTAAAACTAATCGGAGTGAGCAGAGCATAAGGATATGCACGCAATTTTGTCAAACCACGGAGCACCGGAATTAAGGCAAACAGGCCTGGAAACATGAACCCTCTCTAGGTTGCAGCCAACAGGCGCGTCATCTATAGGAAAGTCGAAAGCTGGGTCAGAGAAACGAAAACAGAAGAAATTTTAAAGGAGATCAAAATGCAATATTCATATGCGAAGGTTAGAGAAATAATAAATTTTAATAATTACACCTAAGTGTTCAAAATCATACCCGAAGCAATGAAAATGGCTTAAAACGCAAAGACTGAAGGGAATATCGCATTTATTATGAAAATTCCATCAGAAACCACGAGCAGGAGAAATTTTATAACATCCACATCTATTTCTACTGCTATAAACTGGAAACTCACACAAGCCACACTTGACTGGATGAATATAAGAAGATATGTCTCGAATACTTACAAGCTGGCCAACGGTTCAAAGCATGTGCATCCTCTACCCAAAAAAAAGCATTAATTGTAAAGGGCATCGGACAATGGCACTTAATTGTTGTGTACTAGTAGTAGTTCTGTTGATATAGTAGTAATGGTGGTGGTGGTGGTTGTGTTAGGTAGTGGTGTTGGTGGTTGCATAGTATTACTGGTGGCCTAGAGGTGATGGAGTTAGTGTAGTAGAGGTGGTTGTAGGGGTAGTGTAGTAGTATTTGTGGTGGTGGTAGTCTATGACTCAAAACAAGAACCCATGTAGCAGTTAAACTCAAACAAGAATCAAATTAGCAAATCTGGAATTAAAATAGTCTTAAAAAATCCTCACGGCTAAGTTATTGAAGTTTGAGACTTATGTTTGGTCTCATTCAACAGATAAGTATCAAAGCCTTCCTTTGGCACCAATGGTCCCATGGATGGGACCATTAGAATGAGTGGATTTCCACAAGATTTCTGAAATGCCTCAAGTGAAAAAGGAAAACCTGGTTTCTCCACCGGGACAAAAATCGGCAAAAGAAAAGTTATCACTTTTCTTGCGAATTTTCCGATCATGAAGAAGTCACCTGCCTGGAACACACTGTAATTACTCTCTATAATTCCTCGGTCCGTCCCATTATGGAATACTGCATTCATTACTAGTGTCCGTACTACTAGAAATATATAGAGAAATTAGAACTACTCCAACGAAGGCTTACTAAAATGATATCAAGATTAAAGAACAAAACACACGAAGAGCGACTTGGAGAACTAAATCTATTCCCACTTAGCGTAGTTTAAGAGGGGACCTAATTCAGGTCTTTAAAATTATCAAAGGCATAGACAATAGGTATTGCAATATATAATTTACTATTTACCAGTCAAATTACATGAGGGAAAACGGTTGCAAAAGTATAGGTAAACATTTTAACTCGCCCGAATCTAAGAATTTCTTTTTTAACCTCATCGTCAACTTATAGAATGGGCTTCCTCGTACAGTAATTGACTGCAACACCGTAGATACCTTCAAACGTCGTATAGTTAATACTTTCAATCTAATCCCCGATTAACAGCATTTTATAGCGAATTCTTAACTTCCTAGAGCTCATGTGACAGGTTCGCCAAAGTTGCAAGGTGTACTATCTGTCTTCCCCATAGTCTTCATCTCGGGTCACCTAGTATAGAACACAAGGTCTGTTGTGACTTTTTTATCTATGTATCAAATACCTAATGAGATAATTCCTTGGAGTGCCCACATAGGGATCACTCTCCAGATCAATCTGAACCATATTTTAATACCATCTCACATAAGGAAGAACTATAACAGGGTTAATTGGGATAATTATGATCCTTTGCTAACAAGCTACATGCCAGCAAAATTATATGAAGCAAAGCTCGAAAAAAATAGACGAAAATATGAAACACCTGGAAGACCAGATGATAGAGGCAGATAGAGGGTGAGGGTCTTTTCCTAAAACCGCGTACAAACCTATTTATGCGTTCAAAGGACCGATCATATGAAAGTATTACACGGTGTACTGAAAGTGATTTATAAAATGAGCATCATAGCGGGAACCTCCTGTGAAGCAATGTACCGTACGAGAGAATTGAAGAAAAAACTAAAAATGCTCACTAACAAACTGCAAGAAGAAACATGGAACGAAGCTATCAAAGATCTAAATAGCGAAGTAACATCTAAGACTTTCAAGACGAAAATCAGAGAGATGAAAGAATTGCCACAGAATACAACAATGGAATTAGAAGGCGCCAATGGAGATATAAAATTAGAAGAATATGAAATTCAAGTGATTTTCAAAGCAAACTAGGAACCGATCTTCAGAATCAGAGACGAAGAAAATGAGAAATTTGCCGTTGATTTTGAAAATCAAATAATAGACGAGCTCACCACTGAGTGAACTAGGGAGACAAATATGAAGAAAGAGTGATGCTCGAATAACTTGAAAGTGGGCTCCATTCCTTCAAAAAGAAAGCACCAGTTTGGTCATGGCTGAGGAAGATTAATTTGACAAAAGCACCGAGGTGAGTTCTGGAATGTATGCTGAACCTTTTTAATGCCGACCTAAAGGTAGACTACTTTCCTCACGCATATAAAACGGCAAAAATTATTTTCATAGACAATACAGGGAAACTCCCGATGAGGAAAGAGACTTATCGTCCAATATCCATTTTGAAATTTGGGACAAAACTCTTCGAGAACATCTTAAATAGGGGACTCGTCGAGGACTTTTGGGAAAATTCGCTTATGAGCAAACATGAATATGACTTCAGAAAGAAGAGAAGCATCGAGATGGCAATAAACGCAATCACGGAGAAATTGCATAAGCGAAAAAAAAACGGAATTATTTTGACATCGTATGCAGGGACGTATCAAAGGCATTTGATATGGTATGACTATGTTGGAATGCAATATAAGATATTCCATCTGAGACTAGACCAACAATCTTTCTTCTTAGGTAAGAAAATAACAACTCATCTGATGCAATTATTGCTGGTAGGGTCAAAGTTAGCTCACACAATTTTGTTAATTTGCAGGAAGGCGTCATCTAACCCAGTTACGCAAAATGAGGAGAAATTTATGCACTGGTTTGTTTTTCAGTTTGTTGTCATTATATAAGACTAATATTCGCTCCTCAACCTTTGGTAGTCAAATGAATCTCCCTAAAAGATTTTGAGTGATATTAGAGCTGATTCACAAAAGAAATTTGTTTTCTTATTTGCTGGAATCAAGAAGCTCCAAAAATGTTAACTTATTCAGATTTTGAAATATCACTTCAATTTGCAGGCATATTAAATCTATAATTTGGCAAAATATCATTCTCTACTTCTCGTTTCGGTCTTCCAGAGGATCGATTACTTTTTGTTTAATAGAAGGATAGATGCCATCAACAGTGGATCAAATTTTGAAAAATGCATTCGTTTTATCTTAAGAATACAATAGGATATGTCAAATATTTTAGTCTGTAAAACATCAAATATTGCATTTGTGTAAATGAAAATATTGCCAAATATGTACATTTAACAAAAATTTGCATTCCAAAACCCCTAGGATGCACTAAAATGCATGAGAGTAGGTATAGCTTTCATTATCCCATTAGCTGCAGTTGTCAATGGTGACGTGAAAAATTCAATAAGTTTTTCATGGTACTCGAGAACAGTTTTGACCAAAGAAGGATTGAAGTTCTAATGAGTTTGCGCAACTTTTCGAAATAACCTTTTAATTTTAGAATCTCAAAGATCCACACATTTACTTGATTTTCCCCCCAAAAAAGAAATGATATATGACATTCATGGATTTTGGAAACCGATTGTGACAGCACTAAATTTAATCTATGAGCCATAATGAAAAGGTTATTGGGAGATTTTTCTTTGACCATTTTTTGAAATTCATTCAGTTTGCTTTCCATAACTCTTACACTATCATAAGTTTGAGCAAAAATGTTTTCCCAATATCAATTTCTCATACTTTATTAAATACTATTTTGGATAACATTTCGGCCGTATGATCAGTGCCTACGTTTATAAACCCAGTAAATTTTGTAAAGATTACCCTCACTCGAGACATACCGTAAAGACAAGAAAGTTGAGAAACCGTTTTAATATCTGATGTCTCGTCTAAAATAATAGCCGCAAATGAAGACTCTTCTATTTCACTTTTAATCTTCATTAAAGAGCTTTGGCTACGCAATTAATCAAATTATTTTGTATTCTATTTTAAACACCAGAAAAAAAACGCTGAACTCTTCCAAATGCGATGTTAGTGAGGGATCGTGTTTCCTGAATAAATTGAGCAACTCAACATAATTACCTTTGTTTTCAGAATCTGTTGATTCATCATGGCCTCTGAATGCTAATTGTTGCTCGGCTAAAAATAAACCACGTCTATTTTTCTCTTTAAATTCTCTCTATTCATGTTCAGATTTTCATTATGAATTTCCACATTCCTCTTGTTTTTAGTGTTTACTAAGAAATCAATTCACATTTTTCCTAAGATAGTTAAGTCGATCACAGATATTATGTAAGTAAAAGAAAGTTCCTATCTCTTGATTGCCTTATGCAGATTATTTAAATCTCTAAAGCCAATTGAATTCCATATCCTATTTCGTTGTTGAACAACAAAAAGGGCAGCAAAATACTTTTTGTAAGCAAGGACAGTCAGTTAACCACTCTGTCTTTTCGTATTAAGCTTTGTTAAATTTTCTAACACGACTCTTTGTTTTTTCTGCTAAAGCTATGTCTGAAGTAGGCCTACCATCTTTATTTATTTTTATCTTTATCTGCGTAACTTTCCGAAGCAAAATGATTGACTAGAAACACTTGAATATGCATATGCAATATTTATGTTTCACAATATCTTCGTGTTCATTTCTATTATCGACTTGCAAGGTTGCACTTCAAATAGAACAATTAATCGAACCAAAATAGTTTATACAATAGCTAATTAATCATTGCACCGATAAAAAATTCTAAACTGTAAAATGATTTTTATAGAGATGCCAGCAAGCTGCAGTTACTTGTTTTCAAATGTCGCCGGAATTAGAAAACTAAGTATAATAAAGATTATTTATTCTATGTTGTTGCATTCTAAGTCTTTCTTATATAAAACTTTCATAAAACTATCAGTTTATAATAAAGAGAAATTACTTTAATATCATTTATTTAAATTAAGTAAAATAAAAAAGTAATAACAATAACGAGACACTCAAAGAAATAACAGAATTTTATAGAAAAAAAAAAGAACCTAATGCAAGAATCTGGAAGATTCACTGTTGAATCTGTTGGCTAATTTTAATATCACTAAAATTAGCTTACTCACTGGGTGTTGAGAATAGGCAAATTGCTTCAAAATTTCGCAAATCTTATCTTACATTATACCAAGGACAAACCGAGAGGCAAGAAAGAGTCAAGAACAGAGCCAGAAGGGTTAAAACGATTAACGAATGAACCGATAGTCTAAAGAGGGACATTAGGAGAGACACGAGAAGTAAATTAAAACAAAGGAGAGAGGGACAAGGAGAGAGGAAAAGAGATAAAATAATGTGAATACAAAATCAATGTAATAATTAAATTGACAAATCGGGTTCCCATAAAAATAAAAATTGCCAAAAAAATTAAAAACCTAAGTCAAAGCGAATTTCTTTAAAATGAGTTTTTTTTTGTAACATCAATTTTACAAAGGCCAGGGGGAAATTTTAAAGTTATTAAATTGGCTTATACATGAACATTCAACAAGATTTCTTTTAATTGAGTCATTTGAGCGAAAAATAAATTTTGCTGAATTCTAACAAACTAAGTGCTTATTGGCGGACATATGCACAAAAAACGCACTATTATTTACAGCTCTCCTAACATTGTATTTATACTGATTAATATGGAAAGATAATTGCTTTCCTGTCTGGCCAAAATATTTACTTGGACAAACAGAGCATTAGACCGAATAGACTCTTCCAATATTATTTCAATTATTGTGAACTAGAATGTTTTTTATAGTTAACTCGTATTTGAAAGCAACTGAAATGTTAAAGTTTTTTAAAAGACGGGGAAGGTCAATGAAACAAACAGAGAATGATAAAACCCAAATGTTTTTAACATTAAAAGGAATGGCAGGAGCTGCATTATAGAACTTATTTTGCAGAGGAAAGACAGTTTAGAAGAAAAGGATAAGGGTAACATAGTTTATCGCCAATTTCAACGATATTGGAGAATTCAAAATCCATATATTCAGGACTAACAACTCGTAAATCCCTTAAAAATATAAAGGAAAAAACGTAACGTTTGACTTTGGGACTATGCACAGAGTAAAAATTAATATAAGAGTCTGAATTAGTAGGTTTGCGATAGATGGAGTATTTAAAACCAGTCGGTATTCTATGAATATGAATATCAAGAAAGGGAAGGGGTTTATTATTTTCAACCTCATGGGTAAATTTAATGGAAGGGACTAGTGAATTAAGTTTTGTGAGAAAGCTATTAACATCTTTAGAATTAGGCCACAGGCAAATTATATCATCAATATACCTGTCCAAAACCATATGAAAGTCAGGAATAGTAGGGAGGAGTCTTGTTTCAAAGAACTCCATATATATGTTAGAGAGAACAGGCGAAAGGCAATTACTCATGTATAATCCAAACTCTTGCAGAAAATATTTGCCATCGAATAAAAGCTTACAATTTAGAGGACAAAATGAAATGAGTTTCATAAAACGATCTTTAACTGGAACCTTGGTGAATAATAAGCAGACATTCAAACTAACCATGGTAAAATTATTCAAATACTGAATGGCATTGAGTTTATAAATAAGGTGGTAGCTATTGGTAACATGTGAATGACAAATGGTCCTAACTAAAGGTGTAAGAAAAGAAGTAAGCCATTTACAGAGAACATAAAAAACAGAGCCAACATAACTTATAATAGGGCGTAAAGAGAAGTTTGGTTTGTGCCTTTTTACAAGTACATATAAATAAGGAAGGGTGGCGTTACTCGACTTGAATTTTGAATCTAATTCATGGAAGTTTTTAAGTAATAGCCGTACATTTTTAGAGAAATCACTATCAACTTGTAGAGTGGGATCTTTTAATACTGGGAGGTAAGTAGCTTGATCACTTAATAAATCATGCATTTTCGCAATATATGTATGAATATTTAATCCATAATCACACCAGTACCAGACTTATCGGCCTTAGTAATATGGAGGGACGGATTTTTACGAAGAATCGATAAAGTAAGACGAAAACGAAGGGGGTAATTAAGGTGGACAGGCTTAGACAGACATTGATAAACACAACCCTTCACAATAGAATTTGAATCACTGGAGAAATCACGGAATTTATCTAAATTGGCCAAACTTTTAGCAATAGAAACAATAGAGGGGTGGGATGGGATAGAGAAATTCAGACTATATCCTAAGGCTGTAATAGTATTTTCATCCAAAACTTCTGAGGAAAGGTTGGTAAAAGCTTTCGGTCAGCTATTCTTTGTCCAACTACTATCTGAGATGAGGGTTTGTAGTTTCCGTTCTACAAACCCTCATATATATTAGTGTAAATGGGTAGCAGACCTTCTTGTATGCAGATTTTGTTAAAGACCATAGTATATTTCTCCTTCATTAATTTTCTTTGGAAACTTTCTATTTTTCCTATTCAAATTTGAATTCTATGGTAGGGTGTAGGTTATTGAGGTTGTTTAAGAAATTGTCAAACCTATACAAGGAACCAACGAAGCAGGAGTCTATTTAATCCCCTGTAAAGAAATTAATTACCCTTTATTTTACATTGGCGGGACAAAAAGAAACCTGGATAAGAGAATATACGAACATAGAGGAGACATTAGACGAGGGAACAGAGCCTCTAGTCTTTTTATGCATAGTAACAACTTTGATCACCCGATAGACTTCCCACAGGCCAAACTAATCTACCCGTGCAAGGACTTTCGCAAAAGTAAGGTCATTGAATCCACCCTTATAGATGAAATACCCAACTTTAACTTTTCGGATGGGCAATCTAAATGCAACCCCTACGTCAAAGATCTAATCTTAGAGGATATCCTTAATGAATTTTAATTCACGTTCCCTGATTAGGAACTCCAATTGGATCTCTGTAAAGGATATATATATATATATATATATATATATATATATATATATATATATATATATATATATTGTACACTTGGTGTGACGGGATGTATTCTTAGAGTTCAAATGAGGCTAGCATGAGAAACTCCATGGCGAAACTAGTCTCGAGAAAATAAACTACTACGCTCCCCCACAGTGATTTTATTTACATATCTGAATCTCTCATTTGATTTAACAATTTTTGTGATATATATATATATATATATATATATATATATATATGGGAAATATCACGAAAAGTTAACGCGTGATAACTATAAATATGAATATGTACCAGGGAAGGAAACTGAATAAAAGGCAAGTGGAGTTAGTACTTTCGTCTATTCGACATTTTAAAACTCACAATGGTAAGAAAAATAAGACACACAGTATTTATACTAAGCGCGTTTCCTATGAGGTCAACGTTTTAATGCTATGAGATAAGTCGGGTTTTAGAAAAAGTGATAAAATTGGATCTAGCGAAAACAGCCCTGGGCTAATGTTTAGATTATTCTCCTTTGTGTGGGTGATTAAAAATAAATCCAGGATATTTCTCTTTATAAAATCATTAATATGGATTATAGTATCAGTTTTTGACCAGGAAATTCCGTGTCCCATCTTGGAATTGTGGACAGCCAAGGCATTATTCAGATAACCCTTAATTACTGAATTTTTGTGTTGTTGGGTCCTTAACATAACATAACATAATTACACGGATGACAAAAGCCACAAGGGCCTATCAAAGGTCATCCGCCTTCGTCAAAACCCACCCACAAAAAGCACCATCACCAGGGGAAGACAAAATCAAAGTCCCCCACAATATAATATAACAGATGACAAGAGCCACAAAAGCTCATCATAGGTCATCCGAGTCAAACGGCATCTTTTTTAAGGCACCCAAACTCCCAGGAAAACTACATCCAGAGGATTGCATCAGAAACAAGGGTATCACCAATCAAGGCTTGTCAAGAACTAAATCATGCAGCTATAGATATATACAAACAATATTAATATATACAAAACTCAGGAACCATCACAACCTTCCCTTCCCATGAACTCATCCAACCTACTCTTAAATACATTTAGATTTGGACTACCTACTACCCTCTGCGGCAATTTGTTCCAGAAGTCTACCACTCTATTAGTAAAAAAATATTTTCTTAAATCCAACCTACACCCTTGCTTTTTAATTTCCAAGTGGTGACCTCTAGTCCGATTTCCATCATTTTACTCAAAAAACTTGCTAACATCCAATTTATCTATCCCGGAAAAAAATTTTAAAGAGCTCAATCATATCCCCTCTCACACACCTCCTTTCGAACGAGAACATATTTAATACCCTCAGTCTATCTATATATTCAAGGTGCCTCAGGGAAGGAATAATCTTTGTTGTACTGATTCGAGAAGGTTAATATCGTGTCTAAAATGTGGGGACCATGCCTGTAGACAGTACTCTAGATGTGGCCTAACATAAGAGTTATAGAGTTTAAGAATAACCTCCTTACTTTTGTAACTGACATTTCTCTTAATGAAACCCAGCACTCTATTTGCCCTATTTCTTGCCTCAATACACTGCTTAGAAAACCTTAATGACTTATCTATTACTACTCCTAGATCTTTATAATCCTCTACTGAGCTCAGCCAATGCCCATCCATTTCATAGTTAAATTCTCTATTATCTTTTCCCATGTTAATAACTTTGCACTTTTCAAGGTTGAAAGTCATTTGCCACTTATGTGCCCAGGATAACAATTTATTTAAATCCTTATGGAAACATTTTTGGAAGTTTGGCCTACATAGAATAAATTACAATCTGAACATGGATTTCGGTAAATTACATTATTATCATTATTGGGGCTATGCTTCATCGAGATTTTTCTAATGTATGATTGTATTTAAAGGCTACCTTAATATTAAGTTGTTTTAGAATGGGCACTACAGACATAAAACAACTTATTAAACTTTTTCCTTACCATTGAGTTTAAAAATGTCGAATAGACGAAAGTACTAACTCCAATCCGCTTTTTATTCAGTTTCCTTCCGTGGTACATATTCATATATATATATATATATATATATATATATATATATATATATATATATATATATATATATATATATATATATATATATATATATATATATATGTATATATATATATATATATATATATACCCGTAGGTATGAAAGATTTTAAACCTAAGCACGTCATCAGTCAACACTTTAAAAATAGGAGTTATAAGCAGTGTTTAAAGTAGAATAAGCAAATACCCTATGATTCACGTTATTATTAGACGTATGCTTTTAGTAGGGATACTTTTGAAGAGTTCATTAATTTTTGTAATTACCTAATTTGAATCGTATTTTCATTTTTTTCTTTTTATTAATCGTATTAATAGGGACAGCATTGCTTCCCTTGCTTCCATTGCCAGCACACCTATTTTATATATACATATATATATATATATATATATATATATATATATATATATATATATATATATATATATATTTATATAGCAAAACACAAAATACACGAACAAAAATAAACATGAGATATATGCCTAATGTCCAAGCAACTTTGCAAATCTTGAATCACTCATGCTTCCTTTTCATTTCACCATTGCCCTCACGACCTTAATCTTTTTGTTTACCACCTCTTTTAGACCTATCAACTTGAACACATCCAAAAGAAGAAGATTGTTGACGGTCCACAGTCAATCTACTAGAAATCAACTCTGAATGAAGAGCCAAGCGCTTGATAAAGGAGTCAAACGCCAAAATTTAATAAGAATTGAAGAAAGGAGATTACCAGAAACAAGAAAGCTATGCGTCCACAAAACTGATTTGAGATTCCTCCTCTTTCAAGCGGGTGGGTTAGAAAACCTATCCTTAGCGGGATGATCTCTTCCTCACTTTTGCCTTTTTTATAGTCTAATCTTCTACATTTTTTCCTAGCCTATAAGCACCATAACTCGACCACCAGAGCGATCAGAAGCACTCTAATGTAAGACGTAGTGAACCTCGTAAAGAAGCCCCTTTAGGAGGTGCGAAGGATAGGTCTCTTTAGGACGAGCCGAAATTCATTGTTGGTGCCTTATAGTAGTAGGTATATTTAGTTTTGGTGGTCGAAGAGTGCTTGACAATATCGACTTATTTAGGGACCCATTGAGGGTGCCAAAGAAATAAAAGAACTATCCTGTGACAATCTATTTTCCAGAAAGGGGCAGACTTGATTACCTCAGTGTACCCTTAATGACACTCGAGGAGACGAACAAATCCAAGAAAGAAAAGCTGAGAGAAACACTTGGTGACCTCAAAGTTGCTCTAATCCAAACCTTGGACGTGTCAAATTCATACATCGCAATATGCCACAGAGCGCGATGTAGAAAGATTAGTAGGAAATTGACAATACTAATAATGAAGGGGGTTTCAGGCTTACTGGTCGGTGACTTCGATGAAGGTCATTCTTGTGATGAGGGGAGTGAGGAACGATCAGATGAGTCAAGTCGGGCACGATCCGATGAGGTAAGGGGGGCACGGTCTGAATGAGGCAGGTGGGGCACGATCCAAACCAACCATCCGATGAAGATAGCCAATCTTCAAAGATGACGTTCGACGGGAAATGTGGGATTACTCGAAATTCTACTGGAAGAGGAAACTTCTTTTACTCAAAGGTAGTTGATGGAGATTTTCTTCGATACGATTAAACGAAGGTGGACTGTTGCGCAAATTCAGAGGCTTGACGATCAGAGAAGCTACCAATTGACTGGGGGTAGAATCACGTAGGAGAAAGTCTGCTGTTTGATGAACGCTCACAGGACGAGACGATAAGGACTGCCTTGAGGTGCGTGCTGGACTCATCAAACTACAGTAAACCCGAGTATTTGTATGCCCGATTCTAAGTGGGGAGGGGAAATTTGAAGGAAGGAGTCACAAGCTCCAGACATTTTAATCCGGAGGCGGAGTCGATTCCTTATTTAACAGCAAGGTGCGAGACAGAACGGCTCTTTCTCGCCTTGTCACCGGATTCGGGAATATTTCCCCAATGCGCTCAGGAGTCGAAAATTCGTGAATGCTTGAACAGGAAGTGACGTTGTCCATGGCGGGATACCATCGCACGCGGTCTCAAATAAATTAGGGAGGGGGGGTCAGAGGTTGTTTTTTTTACAAAGAAAAACGCATAGCATAAATGGCTAAGGCCGCAGATGAGGGAAGGAAAAACTCATCTAGGAAAAACTCAATGAATCCTTAATAGCAGGGCCGGATTACCTAATGCGCCAAATAGGCCATGGCAAAGGTACTCGAACGTTTGGGAGCCATGCTCTTCTATTGTAATACGTGTTATTATGATTATTGTTATTTTAACCTTTATCTGGAACTGGTTAGTTTATCGACCACCTATTTAAAATATGCACTATACTTTCTCATTAGAGCATATATATTATTTTATTATATTTCCTCTGCGTATGCTAATATATTATATATATATATATATATATATATATATATATATATATATATATATATATATATATATATATATATATGTTGACCGTAAAATCCGATTCGGTCGGATTTTACGTCTGCATCCGAGTCACGCAGTCGGTCTTCATCTTTTCGGGAACCCGGTCGTCTAACAGGGAAAGGCCGACCAAATCTTCACCAAATACCAGAGATGCCGTTAAGGAGCAATGCTCGTGGTCGCAGCGACGTTCATCTGGTTGGTGAACTTCTGGTATTTAGTCACCATCATGATGTCGTCGTATGGGGCGTGGGATTATAGAGGAGCTTGGTGCCAAAAGCAAACGTACACCATGGTAATGAACAGCGCCATGCCAGTCATAGTCTGCCCCTCTCGTTTTGTTGTCTTGAAATGGTCTCTCAACAGGAACATCTTGAGGCAGTAGATGCCCTTAGACATCTACCTCGCGTGGTAAATGGGACCAGGGAAATGAAACGATGGCTAAGTTGTTTGGCGCCTTGCGAGGAACAGGGCTGCGAGCTGCAGGAACTTGAAGTGGTCATCGCGCGGACACTTTGTTGGATTAGCCAGCGCAGATACCACGTAATCCTTTATTTTTGAGAGGAGCTGCTCTACATGTCCTTCAAAAAGGGTATCCTAAGCCAACTGGTACTCTTGCTGGTTAATGGTCGGCCACTCATGGAAAGGCTTGAAGAGGGCGACTTCGGGACCTCCAGTGTGCACAAAGATGACTCGAAAGACATCAGAGAGAACAATATCCAACACATGATGGCGGCACACTGACATCGCCAACTCCCTCCCAAGACCTTCCTTGATCCGGATGCATGCACCATTGTGGAGGCCAGTGTTGTTTGCAGATGTATAGAACACCAATCCGACCACTCATTCACGAGTCTTCCAAGACTCGAGCAATTCCAGGCACGCTGCAGCCTGAGCTTTTATAGTACTTCTAGCAGCACTTGGAATACCCAGCACTTTCTCGAATCCTTGACCAGTCGCCAGAATCGCAACCCTCTCCATGGTCTTCCCTCCCTTCTCCTGCAACATTTTTTGTCCCAAATGCAGGAGAAGGGGACCAGCTGCTTGAAAGTTTTTCCGTAATTCTTTGTCTTGGATTTGGCGTGTGTGACGACGCGACCGCCGTATTGAACTTCGGGACTACATCAGATCAGAAATATCGTGGCCCCATGCCTTTTAAACAGCGCTAATAACGAACGCTGCACTACGATCTGTAAAATTAAGTCGATCTACAGCACCAACGACTTCAGGAGATCTGAAGATGTTCTTGGGTTTCTTCGTGGGAGGACCAGATGTACAGGCTGAAGTTGAAAGACGGTAGTCGTCTTCAGTCTGTGACTCTTTTGAGGATTTGACACTGGAGCAGAAGGCAGCATAGGACCCTTAAACCTTGGCCTATCGTTCGTTGTATCTATGCTTTAGAGAAACTTATTGGTCATTTCTCTTCCCACGCCTGGTCTCGACTCCAAATGTCTTCGCCTCAATCCCTGCAATGCTGCAGGATAAGATGTCTTCACGCTGTATCTTGAGGAACTCCTTGTCTTCTTTGTTGGTCAACTTCTGGAGGGCATCGCTTGTGGCAACATCGAAGAGTTCTAAAAAGTCATCCAGGAACATCTAAATATGGTCCGACTTTCGCTCGCGAGTCCATTGGCTCTTGAGTACCTTGTATTCGTCATGGATTCGTCCGTGATTCCTCGAATTTTTGTTACACAAGCATCCTCTCGTTACATGCCAAGTTCAGGACATCCGAGACAGTTTCTTTTCCACCGCGTGATAGGAACAGGTAAAACAATAGCACATATCACGTACTTGGAAGACGGGCACATTACAGGGAATCAACAGACTTCCTGAAAAGCCAACCCTTGTGGCTTGAACGAGTACTGATTACCATAACCTGAAAAGAAGAAGAAAACAGAAAAGTATAAAAGTGCACGGTGTGGACTGCAATCTCAGCCAGAGGCGCCATCGGACCCTTCTTCTTCGAGAAATCTGTGGCGAGAGTGATAGCCAGCAAGGAGCAGTATGTTGAGGTCCTCAAAACCTTCAAGAGGGAGCTGCAGACCCTGTTCCCGTCGCTTATGGAGAGATTCTGGTTCCAGCAAGATGAGGCAAGCTCTCACACCTCAAACTTGACCCGAGATTGGCTGTAAGAGAACTTTGGTGGCCATTTGATCAGTCTCAAGACTGGTTTGAGTGGTCACTTCACAGCTTAGACCTTAGCCCGCAAAATTTCTTTCTATAGGGCTACCTTAAAGACAGACTGTACGCACAGAGCCCAAGAACCATCAGGGAACTCACGGAAGCCATCAGTGAGGAGATCAGAGCCATTAGTCGGTCGGTTTGTAAGGACGTCATGGAAAACTTTGTGCTGCGCCTAAATAAATGCAGAGAGCTAAATGGAGGTCATCTCGAACACATGCTCTAGAATAAAGAAGAAAAGTCCAAAAATTCTCATGTTTTGATATGATGTTTGAAAACAATAAACTAGTTATCATCAAATTTTCATTCAATCCTTGCAGAAAATTAAGAAGTGAGGCTAATCGAAATTTGGAGCCCGTTATTTGAGCGTCACCCAGTGTATATAATATATATATATATATATATATATATATATATATATATATATATATATATATGTAGCAGAATGCCCCTTATTATCACTCCACACCTGACACCACTTTTGTCGTGGTATAGCTTGTGGAACGTGAAGTACCTATTTGATGAAATAGGCTTTGATCTAAGAGTGCTAATTTTCTTGTTTTTAATAAAGAGCCGCTTCAACACGTAAGGATAAGAAGGAAACACACAGGAATTCCCAAAATAAACTTATATTTTAAATTTAACAATTTGTTACACAAAAACTAAACATGAACCACAGAAATACTCCGAATATGAAAATACACAATAATGACTCCAATTAACTTGACCCTCTAAAATTGGATAATTAGCTACTCACTTCAATATACACGAAATAAGCTAATTGTCTCTATTGGAGTAACAAGGAAAGTAAGTACCCTAGGAGACCTTACGGTCCATTTAAAGAGGGTACCTTTGGACTAGCAATCGAGCAGGCACATGACTGCTCAATTGTTTTGCGTCCCGAAACGGCCACTTTTCAAGACTTTGTCCAGTCTTGACTTGAACTGGTCAACAGATTCACTGTTGACAACTTCCACTGGAAGTGCGTTCCACTTACCGCAGATACTGTTGGTGAAAAAATTTCCACACAGATTGCAGTTGTAACGCTTCAGTTCAAGTTGGAAGCCGTGATTGCGCGTTCTGTTCTCACTTAGTGTGAAAATATCCCGGTAGTCAACATTGTCGAACCCTCGAAGTATTTTGAAAACTTCGATGAGCTGACCACGCAGTTTACGGGTTTCCAGCGAGAACAGATCTAATTCCCATAGTCTATCCTCATAACTTTTATGTCGGATAGAGGGAATAAGTTTGGTTGCCCTAGCTTGTACGCGTTCCAACCTTGCGATGTCCTTTCGAAACGAAGGACTCCAAAATTGTACGCATACTTCAGGTGCGGCCGAACGAGGAAGTTGTACAGACAAAGTACTATCTCCGAGTTACGGTATTCAAACTGGCGCTTTATGTATCCCAACATCCTTTGGGACTTTTCCTCCGCCTCAATGCACTGTTTCAAGAACTTGAGGTCACTATTGATAGTAACACCCAAGTCCTTCTCAGTGTCACACGATTGAAGAGCAGTGCC
This sequence comes from Ceratothoa steindachneri, assembly GCA_963969495.1. Classification (NCBI taxonomy): domain Eukaryota; kingdom Metazoa; phylum Arthropoda; class Malacostraca; order Isopoda; family Cymothoidae; genus Ceratothoa; species Ceratothoa steindachneri. Next base: position 169,428,226 of record OZ018323.1, read on the forward strand.
CTTAAGGATATACTGAGATTGGGGGTTTCTGTGGCCGATATGCATCACTTTGCATTTGCCCACGTTAAAAGGCATTTGCCACGTGTCCGACCACTCCCCAATCTTCCCAAGATCTTCCTGCAGGCGGGCAGTATTTCCATCTTTTGCAACGTTCATACCAAGCTTGGTATCATCGGCAAATTTGGAAATCTTGGCAACCATGTCACCGTCCATGTCGTTGACGTAGATGATGAATAGTAGTGGTCCCAGGACAGAACCTTGAGGCACCCCGCTAATAAGGGGCACCAACTCAGAAGACTGTCCATTTACCACCACCCGTTGCCGTCTGCCAATCAGCCAGTTCTCGATCCAGCCGGCTACCTTTCCGTCTATGCCAAGCGCTCGCACTTTCCGGAGAAGGCGGCGGTGTGGTACCTTATCAAAGGCTTTTTGAAAGTCTAAGTAAACCACATCCACCGCCTTGTCCCGATCGTGCTCACTGAAAACGAAGTGGAAGAATTCCACAAGGTTCGTCAGGCATGACCATTGCCTTCGGAAGCCGTGCTGGGAACTCCTCAGTAGCAGGTTTGACTCTAAATACGACGTCATTTTGTCCACCATGATGCTTTCCATGAGTTTACCGACTATCGAAGTCAGACTGATAGGTCGGTAGTTTGACGCATGGCTGGGGTTTCCTTTCTTGAATATCGGAGTAACCCCTGCCTCACGCCAGTCTCTAGGAACGCATCCGGTCCGGATTGACATGTTGAAGATAGCGCACAGATGTCGTGATACTTCATCGCACACTTCCTTGAACACCTTGGGTAGAAACCCGTCCGGTCCAGGGGACTTATTCGTCTTTAGGTCAGCGATCTTTTTCTTTATTTCTCCTTCGGTGAAGTCCATTGCCTCCAGCTTTTCCCCCGAGTAGGAATACGTGGGCTGGGGGATGGGACCACACTCTTTAGTAAACACTGAGGAGAAGTAGTCATTGAGAAGCTTCGCATTTTCTGCATCAGAGTAAGTTAATGCACCCTACTCGTCCACCAAGGGCCCAATCCTACGATGGATTGGTTTACGGCTATTTACATAGCCGAAGAACTCTTTGGAATTCTCCTTGCAGAGTCTCGCCACTCAGAGTTCCTCAGTACGCTTAGCCGCCCTTATGCTGGACTTCACTCTCCTGGCTAGCCTCCTATACTCGTCAAGGGCACCCGAGATCTTCAATCGCCTGTACGCATTTCTCTTCTCCCTAAGCAGATGGCCGATTTCTCGATTAAACGACTTTGGTTGAACAGAAGACCGACGGAGGCATTTCAGAGGGATGCAACTAGATTGAAGACTCATGAACTTATTTTTAAATTGTTCCACGAATCCTCTACCTCTTCGCATACCGCTAGCCTTACATCAGTCAGCCCAGCACGAAGGCTTGCAAAGTCTGCTCTTCTCAAGTCAAGTTTCCTTGATTGCCCGGCAACAGACCTTACCTTCGGGATCTTGACGGTAAATCTAACTAGCTGGTGATCACTCTTACCGAGCTCTTCGCCTACAGAGACATCCTCAACGATATCATCCTTAGAGGTGAAGATTAAATTGAGGATATTGTCTCCTCTCGTCGGTTCTCTGACCCATTGAGTGAGGAACTCGTTGTTGGCGAACTCCAGGAGTAGCGCGCTCTCGCCACAGGCTGCTCTGGTTTCCCAGTCAACTTGTCTGTTGAAGTCGCCCATAACGATGCACACTCTGCCTTGAACAAGCTAACCCAGCAGCTGGTACAGTTCCTTGTCCTTCTCAACGGGTTGGGAAGGGGGTCTGTAAAGTACCAGGGTCCTGTATCTGACAGGACCTATCTCTAGGTCAACGCCTAGGAGCTCGTGATCGGACATAATGTTGAAGTTCGTAGATTTGATTGTATACTTGACATACAAAATTACACCGCCACCCTCTCTGTCTGCCCTATCTTTGTGGAAGAGTTAGTAGCCAGGGACCGTGAATTCGCCTTCAAAGTCTCGGTTTAAGGTTTTTATCCACGATTCTGTTATTGCTACCATTTTGGGTTCTTCAGTCACTACGAGGCCACAGAGCTCAGGAAACTTGTTCCTGATTGACCTCGCATTGAACAGAAGAACTTTCAGGGAGTCCCCGACTGTAGGACTCTCTACGCTCTTCCGTTTCCCGGCTTGTTTGTTGGCGAGGCACCCCTTTTTGCAACCTCTGAGAAGGTCGTTCCTGGAGTGACACGGGCGTAATGGCATACGTCCGCCCTCACTCTGGGCCGGTTTCTTCTTTCGGTCCTCTCTACGACTTCCTGGATCATGTTCGACAGAAAGGCCTTTCCTTTAAAGGAAAGATGTACCCCATCCCTTTGGTAGAGATCATTTCTACCATAAAATGTGCGGTACGGGTCCACAAAAAAGACTCCCTCTACCGTACACAAATCTGCAGGGCGCCGGTTTAAAGAGACATTCATCGAGTGAGCGGTCCATGTTGGACCTCTCCTCGGGAGCATCCCAACTACCACGCGTTTGCGGGTTTTCAGCCCATAGTCGTCCACGGCACCCATGACCGTGTGAAGGATTTTATCTGTAGGGCCTACCCTACCTCCTCTCAGGTATAAGTCGTTTCCACTGACCATCAGAGCAACGACTGAGCTCTCAGAAATCTGTGATTCCTCAGCCTCTACTTTGATGTGGTGGTTACCACATTCTCGCAGGCAGCTTACCTTAACGCTTGTGCAAAGACAGGCCGCTAGCAGGGGCTGCAGGTTTCGTGCCTGGGAATCACCCACAAGGATGACCCTGGCATATTTGCCTGCTGAACTCGGATTCTTTATTTTCGGAGGCAAGCTCTCCGATTCCTCTCTCTTCCCCGTCATGGTCTTTTCAGGCTTTTCTTTTTTTCTTCTTCCTCTTATTCTTCTTCTTCTTCTCTATCATCTTTTTCTCCTTGTCATCCTTTTCATTAACTTCTTCTACCTTTTCTTCTTCTATTTCTCTCTCTTCCTCTTTCTTCTTTCCCTTTTTCGTCTTTTTTTCTTTTTTCCGTTTAGCGTCTCTGCCACATTCGGGCCCGGGCTCTCTGCAGAGGTGGTGTTTGCTACAGGACTCGAGAGCTCGTTTAATTTCTCTTCGAGCCTGCGGATCTGGTGGGAGTGTTCCTCCTTGAGCCTCTCGATTTTCCGTTCGAGGTCTGTAGTTCTTTCCCTGTAGTAGGCGACTACTTCCTCCATTTCCTTCTTTAAAATGCACATGGTGCATACACTGCCTGGGTGGCATTTCACATAGCAGCCTTCCGGGAAGTCAACGCACCACTTTTCCTTCTTACATGTGGCACACGTGAATTTTAGCGCTGCTGGACCTTTCTTTCCTGCCATTTTGAACACTCTATTTCTTAAGCTTGTGACCAATCAATATATAAAAAGGGGTTGGTGAGTTCTTCCCGCGTGAGTCGCTCCCGCCTATTGATCGGAGTCGTTTCGGAGTCTTCCAGAAGGCACGCTCCATGTGCTGCTGTTCGTCCGACCGAGTCGTCAAGCCTCGGCGTGCCGTGGCTCCCAACCAAGCAGCACAGACGGTCCCCAAAGGGGCCATCGATTTGTCACCAGGTGAACAACAACGAAGCACGCCCCTTACTAAACTCCTACTAGTTCTTTTCACAACGGCCAGGATCTCAGAGTAGCGTTTAATGGATTTTGCACCACACCAAGGAACTCGACCCAAGGCTTTTTATTGGCCTGGCAACCAGCATGGGAACAAAGGGCCGTCACCTCGGACCAATGCTACCAGAAGCATTCGTCAACGGGTACTGGGAACGGTCAATAATTACGCGCCAGGAAAGGGGTTAACGGGGCACTACCCTCATCCCATTCATCGTACCCCAACGCCTAGGACACCTCTAGTCCTATTCTCTCGCAACCAGTGAGCGTCGATTGCCGTTGTTTATAGAGGTTCAAAAGCCTCTCTTCTGACGCGAGAGGTAGCTGCCAGGTAGATAGAGGGAAAAAAGGGAAAAAGTAACATGATAGGAGTAGGCCTTTTTTTGTTTTTTTTTCTTTTTGTATAAGTGGGAAATAGGATAAAAGTAAAAAAAAAAGAGAAGGATGGAGTAGAAAAAAAGAAAAGAATGACGCACTTAGTCTGGAACCTCGTTTCCGACCTAATCGACAAGAGAAGCCCTGCCAGGGGTAACCAGAAGAGGTACCCCCGCGGACATAGCTCAAAAAGTCAAAGGTCCACACAAGCTCTCTTCCCGCGACAAGGGTGGGTTTGAGTTTGACCTTGAACTAAAGGAACACTTTACCTCGGGAATGTTATTGGCTCCAATACGCGTGCCGACCGGCCAGATGGAGGTTGCGGAAGAATAACTTGAAAGCCACAACTAACTTTGGAGAGTGTGGCACCTAGGGTCCATGCACTTTTGGCAGGAAGGGATATCACCACGGGATAGTGAAAGAATGTTCTTTTCTCCTCTTTGGAATACTTGGACGAGTAATTCGCACTGTCTAGCGATGCGCTAAGGCTTGAATACCTTGACTTTCAGAGTATTACTGGAGGGATTGTACTCTAGGTAGGTATTCTTCATTGCGAGGAGTGTACTCAGTAGGGGACTTCTTCAAATGCGAGGAGTGTACTCGGTGGGTCTTCTCCAAGGGCGAGGACAGACGAGGGGGGTTTCTCTGACGAGAATAAGTTGAACTTGAACAAGTTAACTTTAAGGTCAGTTTGGTAACCAGAAACTAGCTCGAAGATGAGCTTCTTCTTAGTTCCAGTCTTCCTCAAGGGCGAGGCCTCTCTCCGTGTTTTGGAATACACCAGGATAGAAAAGTGGGGGGTTCTCTGACGAGAATAAGTTGAACTTGGTTCCTCAACCAAGTTAACTTATGAGTTTGGTGTAGCCACCGGGTATCGGGCTCGAAGGGGGCCATTTTCCTCTTCTTTTCTTAATTCCTCAAGGGCGAGGAATATGCCTGGGCTTTAGGATGCACCAGGATATGAGGAGTCTCTCTGACGAGAGTAAGTTGAACTTGAACAACTTAACTTAACGTTTGGTTTGATAACCAGGAGCTAGCTTGAGGATGAGCTGCTTCTTAGCCCCCTTGGTAGCCCTGCCTCTCTTGCAGGAGACTTCGTAGTCTGGTGACTCAAGTATTCTACCTGTCCAGTCTCGGTAGCCCGGCTTCTATCCGGGGACTTCATAGCCTGGAGACTCAAGTATTCTCCCTCGTTTTTCCTAAGTGTTTTTTATTTATACCTCGTCACCCCACTAGGGTAGGGGTAGGAGGGGGAGGGAGCTTGTGGAAGGGCCGCAGGAGGGTTATTATTCTAACGGTTTTTCTCACCAAGTCTTACCTCGGTTCCCGCTGGCCTTCGAGCTTGAGAGAAACGCGTCTCCAATTTATTACTTGAGGTGAAATTGAATATACTCTCGTAGGGAAGATCTTGCAGTTTACAATCTTTCGGCTTTTCATAGTGACGAGGGGCGAGGGACTGTGGTTACGAGTTTTCTCCATGGTGCGGGGCCCGGATGTCTTTGCGGTTACGATCCCGTGTCTCCATTGAGAGAGAACGTGGGAGTGACGATTCCCCTACAATATATATATATATATATATATATATATATATATATATATATATATATATATATAATTGATGGGGTTGCTGCTAGCCAGACGAACCTTTAATTTCATCAGGAATGAGAGTACATGGAATGCGAAGAAATTAATCATCATTTATTGAGTATAAACAACGTTTCGAGCTGTCCGCTCATCTTCGGGTTCTATGATATAAGGGAATACATAATTTACAGTGAATTATAATATTAAAAAATTTGTCTAGAAATTAGAATATTAAAAGTTTTGAAAAAATATCTACAAAAAGAGACTTTTCTTCTATAATACAAAACCTAAGAAAATACATAATTTATAATGAGTTAGAATATTAAAAATCCTACAGGAATATAAGGGAGAACCATCAAATCACTCCAGAGAGAAATGAGTAGGGGTGATTGAAGTAGCCATAGGTAAGAATGTATTGGTAGTAGAGTATGTCATAAGTAGAGGAGCAGCGGACGAGTTACAATTAAGACTAGGGGCACGGGATTTAATATAACGGGATTCTAATATTCTTAGCTTTGTTCATTGTTATCTGGCTCAATTATTGTAAAATTATCTATAGTTATATCCACGTTGCATTTGATTGCATGTGCTCTGATAGGGGATGGTTCTTTACGATTAAGTGTTTTTTCAGTACGGGCGCTGATGCCCATGTGTGAGGAGAACCTTGATCTCAGGAAGCGAATCGTGTTGCTTATGTATCTTTCTTGGAGACACCGAGTCCAAGTAAAATGATAAACAACACGACTGCGCATCTCCAAAGGAGGTTTGTCCTTTTGACTGAACAAACTACCAATATTGAGTTTGTTAACAAATACTAATTTGAAATTTGTATGGTAAAAATAGCGTTTAAATAATCTACAAAACTTTTTTCTGAATTCTCTATTAAGGGGACCCATTTCGGGAAGAATAAAATATTTTGAGTCCTTAGGAACATCGAAGGAATGATTGGGAGGTAAATATTGGGAATTAAAAAATTTACAAATAAGGGTATTTACTACTGAGAGGGGATATCAATTATTCTTGAAATAGGATCCTAGGAATTCAAATTCTTCATTCTTAGAGAGAATTAAGATGACAGGTGGAAGCCACTACAGATAAGTACCCTGATGGAGCTCAGTTTGTATTATAAGTCACAAAAGCTATAGAAATTTCTACCTATATTATTGAACGTAGGTTTTCTATATATTGATGTTGTCAAGCCTTGATTCGATTTTTTAATCAAAATGTCTAAAGGAGGGAGACAATTTTCTTTTTCAGTTTCCATAGTGTATTTAATGTTAGGATGAATGGAATTGATATAATTAAAAAAACTGGTACACATGGTCCTGGCTATCAAATACTGCACAGCAGTCGTATACAAATTTTCTTTAGAATAATGGCTTAAGTGACGAAGGGCATGCTTGAAATAGGTCTTCTCAAAATTTTTCATAAAGATATCTGCAGTAATGGGCGAAATGGGCGAACCCATTGCGAAACCATCTATCTGTTACTAAATTTTCCCAACAAATGAAAATATACCTTCTTTAAACAGCATTTGTAAAAATTATTTGAATTTGCCTCTTGTAAAGTTGTGGAAAGTGTTGCAATTCTGAAATGCAGATTCTAAAATAATATCTATGGTTTGGTTAACTAGTATGTTTGTGAATAACGAGAACACATCGTAGCTTACGAGTAATTTGGATGCGTAAAACTTTTGTCGGAGAATTTCTGGAACAAAGGAATAACTATTTTTTATGGTATACCGGTTTTGTGTTAATGGTGAAAAGAGATTGACCAAGTATTTCGCGACTTTATAGGTTGGAAATGAATACGAGGCAAGTATGGGTCTAAGCGAGATGGCTGGTTTGTTATGTATTTTCTTAGGTTTTGTATTATAGAAAAAAACGTCTCTTTTTGTAGATATTTTCAACACTTTTATATTCTAATTTTTAGCCAATTTTTTTAATATTATAATTCACTGTAAATTATGTATTCTTTTATATCATAGAACCCGAAGATGAGCGGACAGCTCGAAGCGTTGCTTATACCCAATAAATGAAGATGAATTTCGCCGCATTCTATGTACTCTCATTCGTGGTGAAATTAAATGTTCGTACCCCATTGATTTTATATATATATATATATATATATATATATATATATATATATATATATATGTAAATATATATATATATATTATATATATATATATATATATATATATATATATATATATATATATTATATATAAAACCTGGAAAGTACACTGAACTTCTTTATTGACGTTTCGCCTATTGGCTTCTTCAGAATTCAACTAAACGAAGAACGTGAGATCCCCCCATATATCTGCACCAGATTTATCCAGGGTTACTCTGGCTCGACCCTCGTAGTCTTCTCTGGTTGGATTTCTCCAGCCTTAATCTTTCTGCTTCCTGTCTGATGAACCGTCCCGCTCCATTAGCCAGCCGAAAGAAACTGTTTCAGGATTAGTTGAACTATCGGAAACGATTTATGCAGCCTCAATTATCCTCCTCTCTCTTCTCTCTCACCCTTTGTGGATACCTCTAATCCCATCACAATTAGGCAAGTGACCGTATTCATCGATATGGACCACTATGGCATTCAAGGTTCTATGAGCTCTGACGTCTCTTCTATGTTCACTAATCGTAGTTTTAATGCCTCTACCCGATTCACCATAGTAACTTTGGTCTTGTGCTTTACTAAGTCCCTGATTCTAATCAAGGCAGGCCTTCTTAAGAAGGGTTGCGTACTTAAGAGATCCGTTAATCGTACACGCCGATAAAGAACTTCAGTGTACTTTCCAAGTTTTTACTTCCCCCTCCCATTCTCTCACACACACACACACACACATATATATATATATATATATATATATATATATATATATATATATATATATATATATATATATATATATATATTGGTAAGATTGAGCACAAAAGAGTTTGAGAAGTTTATTATCTGAGCTTTTGGAGGAGTTAAACTAATTTCCTCTACCGGAAACGGTAGTGAAAGATATAGATAAATCAGCCACAGTTCACCCCACTCGATGGCCTTGAGGGGGCAGGTGTGGGGAGAGAAACACCTTGTCGACCCATCCTGACCCCCGACCCCCCATTCCCCGGTCTCCCCCAACTCACACTATGTGTTGGTGGCCCAAAGTTGAAGGCATAGCGTGAGCGAAGGATTAAGGACATGAGAAGAATGATAAAAAATGAAAGAAGGTGAAAAGGAAAGTATAGATGTAGAGAAGAATTAGATCTCAGGTGACCCTCTAATTTCAGCTTGCGATAGAAGGTGAGACTGGAATAGTTTCATTTTTTTTGTAATCAAAACAATGGTAAAGTTGTCAGTTGAGCCGACCAATCTCTGTAATCAATTATTCTTTAGTTTATCAGGGTGTGATAGAACGAGTTAATTTCAACTCCTATCCCATATTATTAATAACCACGATGCTGCCCACATGCAACTTCGATTCGAGGCTTGGAATCTTATCTCAGCTACCGGATGCCAATGTTTAAACAAGGAGGTTATCGTCCCCCCGTTCACCCCCATACGCTGACCTCGCCAGATCGAGTTAGGCTTATGAACAGATGAGGCATTTTTCTCCAGCCCGGCTGTGCGTTCCCTCCAAGCTTTCACTCCATTTTCCCCCACGCCAAGGAGATGTCCTGGCTATTTATATGGAAACTTTACCACTAAGATCAGATTGGAGATCCAGATTTTCGTCGCGAAACATCACCACGACCCTCTCTCCCTTTGTGCGCCAAGGGACCTCGACCTCGAGATTCACCATCACTTGTCCAGAAGGAGGACAATATTCCTTGAGTGCATCCCCCCCCTGTTGTTCAAGGAGAACAGCATTAGAACAGCCATTGTTCGTTTTGAGCCCTTCGCCAAGAAACGGTTCTCATCCCCCCCTGTTGTTCAAGGAGAACAGCATTAGAACAGCCATTGTTCGTTTTGAGCCCTTCGCTAAGAAACGGTTCTCTTCTTCCCCCCCCTGTTGTTCAAGGGAGAACAGCATTAGAACAGCCATTGTTCTTGAGCCCGTAGACAAGAGACGGTTCTCATTCCCCCCTTTGTTCAGAAGAGAACAAAGTAGAACAGCCATTGTTTTCAAGCCGTTCGTCGAGAAACGGTTCTCCTTCCCAAGACGCCTCGTCAGGATCCTTTTATCCCCCCTCCTTCGGCTGGAACTCGCCAGCGGACCGAATATTCCTTCAAGTACCTTCCACCGCACCCTAAGCCAAACGTCACCTTTTGAGTATTGATCCCTTTTGTCAATTCTATCCTGTGCTTTAAATTGTTTATCGAACCATCCCATCTCTTTAATTCTATATTTGTTTTACCTTTTTTTAATCCCTTAAATCCTTGGATTAGCCCGAGTCTCCACGACCCTTTCCATTCTGTTTATGTCAATATTTTCCGTTTTGTTTATAGTTATTATTAATAAAACTCTATTTTATTAATGATAGCAATATTATTATCCTTGAGCTCAGTTCCACTTCTTAAGCATCTTGAAGATACATAATATCTGCCGCCAGACAGTAACGCACTCTAAAGATAATTAAGGAAGTTCCCTCAACGAATTATGTTATATATAGTATCGTCGGGAGTCATTCTACGACACAGGGTTTTTTGTATTCATGCACTTATGTTTCTGTAACATTTATTTCCTATTCAGTTACGTATGTATTGGATATTTCTTCACGTATACTCTATCATATGTATTATGAGGGTTTCTTAAACTTTCATTGAGGTAGCTTTGTTACCCCTATCGTACACTTATTTCACTATCTAGTTTCTACTCTGTTTGACTTCAGTTACTTGTACTTTTCAAGTTTGATCATTTTAGGTGTCTTATTCGGTTAGTTATTTGGGGGATGCATTCTTTCGAAAGAATCTATTAGATGATATTTTGGCATGTTTGGTTAAGGGCTCTCATGTTTGGTAGAGCAACTAATGAACTGGATACCTATCTTGTATCAATGTTACTATTAATTATGTGTACAATGCTGTTTTCCTATTGCTCGTAGAAGTCTATACAATTTTCTTTCGGCTATGTGACTTGTGTTGCCTTTTAAAATTGACTCTATCCTTAGTACTTTGCCTTCCTGAAAATATCCTTAGAGTTGTTTTAATTAGATATCCATTACATTTTTTCTCGAAATATGGAGTTCACAGAATTTTTTCTTCCCTCTCGTTTTGGATCATATTTTCAATCTCCATAGAAGATGTTCGTGATTCAACTCTCACATTTAAGTGTTGGCCGACGACTAGTCAACTGATGTCGTCAGCGAACTTAATAATGAGGCCATTCAATGAGTTAGCAGGTCTGCAATATAGGCCGAATACAGAGTAGAGCTGAGTAAGCTCCCTTCCCTGTGGGAGTTCAGCTTTTCATTTGAACACGGATCATTTATTATCATGCAGTACCACGTATGCTCTTCTATCTGTCACAAAATTGCAGAGAATTCTATCTTGAACATTATTCATCTAGAAGTTAAATTTATTCTATTGCATTCCTCTAATTCGGCTTTGTCAAAGGCTTGTTCTAAATCTCTTATTACTAAATCAATGTAATTTTTCTCTGTTTTGTCCTTGGCGATCTTTTCTGTGATGAAGCCAGGTACCATTGTGGTGTCTCGGTCTTTACGAAATCAGAAATGGTATTCATTTTAGAGATTGTATTCAGTGAATTTTCCGATAAAATTAAAAGTAATATTAGTCCGTAGTGGGCGAGGAGATCCGGTGGTTTTCCTGGTTTTGGGATAAAGATCATTTTGGCTGGTTTGAAGTCGTCTTGGAAGTATTTGGTGGCTAAATACACATTGAATACGTTCTCAACCAAATCAATGATGGTAACTGGTGCTTAGGTGAGTGTGAATCTGGTGAGTTTAAATGGACCTGGTGCTTTATGTTTAAATGAACATATAGCGTTCTATATTTCTTCGATGGTAATTGTGGCCCCTGGGCTATATTTGATTTTACTATTGTCGCTGGGAACATTTTTCCTGGTTATTGCGGAGATTCTAGTAAACCATCTTTTGCATTTCTGGATTGAAATCTCCATTTTCTCTCTTGCAAGTGTAAACATGGATGTCCAGTAACGTCTGAATTTACGCTTAATGGTTCAAGACAGAAATCTTTTTAAGGGAGGTGGGGAACAGCTGGCAGGTCCTCCTCCCTCGTACCCGCTCACGATTGGGGGATGAAAGAAGAGGTGGAGGCCGATGGCAGACTTGCTCCTTCAAAATCTTTTCACACTTCTCACCTTTAGCTCAAGTAAACCGAGGGAGAATTGCTTGGTATGAACTCCGGAGCAACGATTCCTAAAAAGTTTATAGTAAAGATAGGAAAATGAAAAATAAAAAGAGATAAATTTTAGTGAGCACGAAGAATGAGCAACCTAAGTATTTATGGGTGAAAAAAAATACACATGCCCAAACAACTACCATACTGCATGTACTTATCATTGATTCTTCCTTTTTCACCCTCAGTCCTCCTAAGATAGTCCTGGTTATAGCTATCGGAAGATCCAACTATTCTCTTGCTCCTATGTGTTTTTATACTTTTATAATCTGTTTGTAATATAATTCATGCCTTTATATGAATTTTGTATCCTTTTTATATCTTGTTTTTCTTTTATATTTTTCATGCTGATTCCTTCATCGGTTGTTTGTCATTTCGTGTACGGTTTTCTTATTTATGTTCAGTTCATATTCCGTTTTCATGGTTGAGTTCTCATTGTTTGGGTGTCTCAAATTTGGTCTCATTATTCCTTAGATATTCCCGTAGGACCATTCGGCTCTGTTCAGTGTTTTTTGTAGTTTTCGGTATTCTTTCATTTTTCTCTTCGGTGAAATTTCAGGTTTCCTTTGCTGCTCTCTCTAAATTCATTGCGTATATATGGGCTCTTTTTTCTCTCCTCAGCTGATGTCTTGAGCTTCGGGAATGAAGTTGAGTGTGGTGATTGTTGATGATATACATGCAGATACGTTCTGCAAATAATAGTAAAAGATTATTGATTTTCTTGCATATATCTTTTGAACTTTTTCTGATGAATATATTTAGTGGTCGTAAATTGGCATCTAAGTGTAGGTCGCTCATTTTCCTGGTGTCCTTTATCAATCTTAGAGCCTTATTCTATACTTTGGGCATCTCTTTTTTTTCTTGATTGAGGCATCATATACAACGGTATTGGGGTAAAATAGTGTTTCCCTGCCCAATGTCGTATATATTTTTATCTTGCTCTTTATAGAGATTCCTCGGATTGAATATAGTAATGATAAGGTTGGGGTTGTTCTTTGAATCCTTTTTCGATGGTTACTTATATAACCTTTAGAATTTATGATGTTATTCTGTGATTTAAATGATGCTTAATAGTTTTTATTTACTGCCAGAGGTCAACTTATATTCAAAAAGGATGTTCAAACCTGAATTGTCAAAATTAGTTGAATTTTAAACTTAGAGAAATGTAAAATTTAATTTTCTGACAAAGCCCCATCATGGAATCAGTTGCCTTTATGAGAAAATAAACAACACATATTACACATTCGTCTCTATCAATATAAGTTGTAAGCCCTCGAAATCAGGTTAAGCTTTATCGATGTAACAGGGATATGAAAATAAATAAATATCTATATGAAGACAACCTAGACAAAAAGAGTGATAATATTTGAGCTGTTTTAGTCCAACTGTGGAAAGAGCAGGAAAATGAGAACAAGAAATATTATCTTTGGATGCAGTAAAATTATTTTAACTATTTTCACGGAGCGTTACCAATTCTGGCAGGAAAAACAGTTAAACGGCTTCAAACATTTTCTTCGTCACGGCCACCAGAAAAGAAGTTAGAAACATATACCGTTATTCTAAGTCACGATTGTACAACTTAATATATACCAAATAAATGTGACAAATATGCGCATTGGACTTAATCAAAGCAGATGTAAAAATTAATTTAATAAGATCTCATATATTTTTCGTTCTTCTATTTTCTAATTTATAATAGCGTAAAGGAGGGATGTTTTGCCTCGACAACTTTCATGTACCAAGTTCCTTCCCTTTCGCCTAGGAAGTGATGAAAAGTATCCTTTTCCAAAATGTTTGATGAAAAGTCGCCAACAAGAATGAAATTTCAATAGAAAATTAATTCAGGAAACTTTTACTTTAAATTATCCTTCTATAATAATGTATTTTACTCAAAAGTAACTGATTGTTTAAAGATTCTCAAATTAAACTGTACTGGCTTCCATCTCATTGACGGTTTTCACAAATGAAGTTGAACTATAAGTTCACGTGGCTGAAGCTATAATAAAGAACTATGGTTATTTCTATCACTAAGAGGGCAATAGGTCTGAGTAAGAGGATTGAAAGCGCTTCGCCCACAGCCCCCTACTACAATAGTTTTATCCAATTAAATTTACCAAAAAGTAGGAGATAATCGGATTTTAACTATCTCCCTCCACCATTAATTTCTAAATCAAAGATTTGCCGTAATTGAAGCTTAATATTTAATATATATAAGATCTGGTTTTCTCAAGGAAAAATATGAATAAACGAATAAATTAAATGCAAATAACGAAACTAAGAACGAAACGAATTGGGTAGACTTTCAAATTACATTTTTTATATTCCAGTAATCATGAAAATAATTTTTATCTATAAAGAACCGAAACTAATAAATTATCATTCAGAAAAGAAATTTAAAGAGTCTTGATCTGTAATGGTTAGTAGAAGAGAAGGATTAAATCCGATTGATATAGTGTGTTCTATCTCAAATAAACTCATCAAATGAAACCAACTTTGTTGAGAAAGAGGAATATTAGACTGAAACCTCCCTCCTGTAATCTCGCCACTCATCCCTTTAGGTTAGTTGTGTTGTGTACATAAGTTTTAAAATATTACCCCTTCCCTAACTTCATCCTGGTTTTTACCTACCCTAAGGGCCTATTGTCATTATCCATCTTCTAGATGAGAAAATGAGACTCAATTGCTGGTAATTTTTTTATTCGATTGACTCGTTTCGGAAGTGACTGACATCCATCCTCACTTTGATTATAATGATAACAAGATTGTTTATTTTATAATATGCAAGAGACTTCTTATGGATTAATAAAAGCTTTTAAACTAAAAATTAAAAAGTATAGAAAATAAGAATATATAAATGGTCGAGAAAAGAGGAGTCCTTTCATCACTAACGCCAAATAAGGAATAGGTTTAGTGTAGCAAAATCTTGTCTAAATTGATACTAAAGCTCAAATAGACAAATATACACAATCACAATAAACCAAATAAAAGACTCATATACTATCAAATGAAACTCAACTAGGTAAAGTGCCCTAAATACCTTAATAATGAGAATATAAAATCGTATTAAGTACTATCAACGTAAGCTGATCACTAATCCAACCACAACAAAGAAATATCGCAACAAAAATCCCAAACTTCAAACTACACCACCCTGAAAAGGAGCTCAGAAGCAAAATCGCTACAATGAATGAAGGAAAAATGTCGACAGAGATTAGATGATTTTCCCTTTACTTGTTAAAAGAGTTATAAAATTATGAACCAGCAAAGCTCTGGAGAATTACTCGAGGCTAGCTGAAGTTAAAAGGGTCCTGATAGAAATCACAGGGGAAGAACAGATAAAAGCGAGTGGATATGAGTAAATAATTAGTTTAAAAAAAATTATTTCTTTAAAATTGTATACAGGTTGTCTCAAAAGTCATTATCCTTTCTGGCGAAATATCAGGAAGGAACTTTAGGAAAGATAACATTGTCTTCATACTTTTATTTTAATATAAAAATGATCCATGTAAAGAATAGGAAATGAAACACTTGCACGTTTCACTGGTTGTTATTCTTAGAAAAAGAATTTTACGCGATGCCTATTCTTAACATGATAAAATGTGTTTTAGTTTTATTCCTGACATGTTAATGGCGAAGTTAGATTTGTGAGTATATTAGGGTAAGGAAAAGTTAACCTAACACTAAGCGAATATTCGTTCACCGTAAACCCACCCTAACCAACCCACCGTAACCCTAAACCTATCCTTATGTCTAACATGCCAAGAATAGCAAAGCAAATTTTTTTGGTCAAGTACAGTGACCGCCAAAGTTGATTGTTTGTGAAGAGCAACGCCTGCTGGTACTGGCTTCCCGATTCTCTACATAGTCCCTTATTTTATATTTAGATATATGTATGGAGCCAATATTATTCTAAAATTTATGATGTTTTAACCGTATAGGAAGCGAAATTTAAGATACCCTATGTTAAAGAAATATTTATCGATAACGATTTTGAACATATTTACCGTAATGCTTTTAAAGTCATCTCTAGGAATGTTATTCTAAGTTCGCTTTAATTATTATGAAAAGAACTTTTATTTTATCATAGTTAAATATTTTACTTATTAGACTGAAACCTTTATTTGAAGTGACGTTTCAGTTATGCATATATGTAACTGCAATATTCATTAATAATTTATATGAGCGAAACCTTTTAGTATGCTAAAGACGTTAATAAGTTCGGCGCGTAGATACCTTTCATACATTGGAAGTCAATTTAGGTGACTCAGTCTTTCCTTGCATGATCTAATTCTAATTTCAGCATTTAGTTTGTAGAAAGAGTGGGAACGTTCCAAAATTAAAGTGATCTTTCGCATATATGGAGACCGTATATGGATGGGTAACGTATACAAATAAACCCGGTGTTAGATATTATCAGAAAAATCGGCGAAAAGTTTAACTTTTCGTATGACGATTTTTGCCCCAGTACAGAAATCAGGTTTTCCATTTTTGTTGGAGGAGTTTGGGAAATCCTGAGAAAATCATGGGATTCTAATTATCCCATCTAAGTGCCTAATACATAAAAAATAGATGCTTTGCTAGCTAATGAGACCAAGCACAAGGCTTTAGCTTGAATAATTTAGCCGGAGAATTTTTTGAATATTTTTTTAATTCAAAAAAACGTAAAGGTATAGTTCAGATGGAAAAGAATAATATTTTCTTTAATTTTTTCACTTTAAATAAAAATTCATAAAAAATTAGCTATTAATCTCAGCAACTTCACATTATATCACTAAGAAGAAGAGAAACGAGCACATCTTTTCTATTTAAAACAAATTATGGTTAGGCCATATACCAATGGCACATATAATGAAAATTGATAAATGAACGATGATAAACGAAATTCATAATTTAAGATCCACTCTATAGATTAATTCGAGTATTTGGCCGCATTTCTGATCTTTGCCTAAGAAAGAAGAGTCCTGAACCACCGAATTGATATAAAGAATAGAATCGGTTAGGGGGAAATTTCGCCGAAAGTTTCTCTTAAACCTGGTTAAATCGACCCCCTATAAATTAAACCCCCAAATACCAAATTTATCCTAAGTTGAGGATGAAATTTAAAAATCGGAAGGTTGCCATATATGATTTGAAAGGCAATTTAATACCAAATCTAATGATATAGAAACAATTCCCCTGCCAACCACCACTAACACTGCTCCTGCCAGTCTCTACCGCCCCCACCCACCACAACCACTACTACCGTCCCTGCCCATCAATGCTACCACAACCACCCCTCCCCACCAGCAAAACCACCCCTGACAATCACCAGCTCCACGGCACCTGTCCACCGCCAGTAAGTACAGCATATAGAAAAAATACAGGACCCAATTTGTTGCTAATGGAACTAGGCTTGTCACTAGAAATAAACAAGCAGGCTCTTGGAATGCCAACAGATTACATGTACTGGCACGAAATAAAAAAAAACAAGATTTTCAGCATTGAGGGTCATGAAAGTGGAAATCAGCGTAAAGCACTGAGTTCATCTGAAAACTTTTCTGGCCTCATATCAACATTTTATTTAGCAATTGGATGTCGTGTCATGCTGACAAGCAACATTTGGTATAAAGCAGGCTTGAGTAATGGTGCTCAAGGTGTAGGCAAGAATATAGTTTTTCATAGGCAGGTTCAAAAGAACAGTTTTTAATATATGTTTTGGTGGAATTTGATTAGTATAGTGCCCCCCCCCTCCAATTTTCAATGATACCGAACAAAACTGGGCGCAAATTTTCCACTCATACGTCAACATCAGATAAACCCAAAGATAAAGCGGACCCCGATTCCTCTACGACGTAGTTCTGCAATTACAAGACACAAAGATTAGGGAATCAGTCTATATATTGGTGTCTGCCACACATCAGAGTGTGGGAGAAAAAAAGATGCGCACAGCCGCGCCTTTCAAGGAGAGAGAGAGAGAGAGAGAGAGAGAGAAAGAGAGAGAAAGAAAAGAGACAAAAGGTCGACCCTTTTTTTCTTCCCTCACGAAGGCGTGAAATCAGGAGAGGCCGTGATGGACTGAAAGCCCTTCATCGCGGAAAGCTGTGAAAAGCTCGAAGGTCACATTGGGAGTTGGACAAATTTTCGCTCGCCGACTTAAGAACTTTCCCGCGATCGTGCAAATAGGGCAATACTACCCTCGCCTAGCGATGCTTCGCACCCTGGAACCGTCCCCATCACCACGGCGAAGGGTTGGAAATAACACATTCGACCCCACTATAAATCCTCCGGCGCAGAGTTAGAAGGAGATATCTGCCACCTGCGCACCTCGTCAGTATCCGCTGCCAGCCCTTCCCGTCAGTATCCGCCGCCTTCTCGCCCCGTCAGTATCCGCTATCTGCACTTCTCCGTTCGTCCCGGTATTCACGCCCTTTGGACTCTGCAGAATTCCTTGCAGAACCCCTCAAGCTCCGCGTATTCTCGTTTAATTCGTATGGGTCTACCCCGTGCTCGTTGTTACCCACTCCTCGAACGCAACGCGCCCACTCTCGATTCAGTGTTCTAAAGTCGAAGGCAAGATCTAAGTTCATCCCGTCAGTACTCATTATCAAGAGACTATTATTTGAACTTTGCGCCAAAGCAAGGATTAAGCCATAGGACCAAATCTTTGATGTAATAGGAACGCGCAACTCTCCTGTGCAAGTGCTTTCTTTCACTTCCTCTCCCCTCAGTGTAAGCCTCCATCGTCGCCTTCGTGGACGGTCCCCGCCAAGTCCATCCACATTTTAAGACGCTGAGACTCGTGTACGTCTAATGTGTTATAGATCTTGCTTTAAAACTCCTTTTTAACCTTTGTAAAAAGAATATTAATTCGCATATTAGTAGTTATTTTTGTACCTGTTTTTCAATTTTCCCAGAAAATTCCAAGATCGCTGACTATTTGGCCAACCTAAAGTTTGGTTAGTTTGCATTCTGTCTGTATTATAAATTTCCCATGCACAGACCGTGATCTCTCTCGGCTTAGAAACGCAAGAAGTGTTGAACTCGACCCTGTTCTACGACTTATATATTAATATTTATTATATATTAAACTGGCGTCAGGTTTATTAGGGCTTAATCTTGGTCAACAATTGATTAAAGCTTGATCAATCTATTGGTAACTTGGGTTAAATTGTTAATTGTCGGCTAATTTTGGTTCCGGTTCTGGAGTTTAAAAGGTGATAAATAACCATTAAATACCTACTTGCGAAGTGTAATTGTTCCTATTTATTTTATTTGTGAAGTGATTATCTAGTGACCGTGATTAACTATTATTTTTATTCCCCAACGGAAATGAATTGTTGTTCTTTAATTCTTCATCTCGTGCCGTAAGGTATAGTATAAATAGTATTATTCTTCGTATTGCGGTGCTAGGAGTGCGGCAACTCTCGATTCAATCACAGGGAGGGATTTAGGTCAAATCTCGACCCCAAAAGCCCTCTTGCGAGTGTCCGACCTCATTTGTTGTTCATGTTTTTGTTTTGTTTAGCAAAACCATTAGCACTACCATTCGCAAAACATTCACACTCCCATTCGTGCGTAATGAAATCTATAATTTCCCCATTATTCATTGTCGTGCGTTAATTTAATTCTTGTAGTTGTGCCCTTCGCGTAAAACCAGCACATGGTGAGTCACTTGAACTTAGTGGCAAAGATCTGATAACTACATTAAGGAGGAAGAGAGAAGAGAAAGAGACAAAAGAAGAGAGAAAATAAAGAGAAAAGGAACGAGAAGAAAGACAAACAATTCGCTCTCACGAACTGGAAATGAGCAGAGCTAGGAACAAGATGCTTTCCATAAACTAATCAAGTTCTAGACTAGATCTAACGCAGCGCACGACCATACAACTCCTCGTCTTTATAGAAGGCGAAGAATTTGGGTCTTATCTCACATACTTCGAAAGGCAACAATTGATTACTCATCGTTAAAAGCTGAGTTGCTCGCCTCTAATAAAATTACACTGGACCTCTACCGAGCTAAATTTAAGTACTGTTGCATTCAAACAAACCAGACTTATCAGTAGTTCGGCTACTCCCTACAGCATTAGTTTGACCTCTGGGATTGCTGGGTCCAAGTTGCCTTATGAATAAGAGGTCCTGGTCGATTTCCTCCTCAAGGACCAATTTCTTGCGTTGCTCCCTTCGGAAATCAGATCCTTCGTGAAGGACTGGAGGTGCTGTACTCTCAAGGAATGCATTTTGGAGGCAGACGTTTACGCAGCTAGCCACAACTGCAATCCAAAATAAGGGCATAAATGAGCGCCCTATTTCCTAAATCCAAAACCAGCAAAAACAAATTGGTTCCTAAAAATGGGAATAAGTTCGTTAAGGTGAATGGACCCGCCAAACAGAAACCTCTATTCTAGTCGGGCCACCGTGATGTTAAGCCCTTTGCTCTCACCCCCCCTACTTCGTCGTCTCTCTGGAGAACCATTGTCTGCTATTCCTGTGGAGTTCAAGGTCATCCATCCCTCTCAAAGATATACCATATTAGTGCCACTTCTAAGGCTCCACTATCGCGAAATGAAGCCCACTCTTCTTCAAATCCGCCGAATACTGCTCGCCGCCAGGCAAACTTTTTATTCGATAAAGGTACCCCTCGGGCCATCCAATTCGAAACGGAAGCAGTGAATGCGTGCTGGATCTCCACTCTCGTCCGTGATACAGGGTCCATGTGCATTGTTGTATCCGACGAACTACTACCCCTTGTGCCTTCGGACCACGAGAAATTTGCCATAGTGCATGATTACTTCGGGTGGGCCAATAAACTCCCCATTGTTCACTGCAACATTGATTGCTCATATTTTACTGGTTGGGCTGAAGTTGCTGCAACCCACATAAGTTTTGCGCGGTCCTAATTGGTCAGTGCCCAATGGTTTATTACCCCCCCGTGGCTCAACCGGTTACTACCTGTTCCCTCGCGAAGAAGGAACTTCAAGCCCCTACACCTCTGCAACCCACTTTTGTCCTCAAAGTCCAAAGTGAGATGAGTTATGACCACCAAAACCCAGAGAGAATGTGAGTTTCTTCGTCCCTTGTGGTCAAAAGGCCAGAACAAAAACCGCGAAACCGTCAGAGGGAATGAGGTAATTTACTTTCTCATCAAGGAAGACCTCCTCTATCACATGTGCACCGAAGAAAACGGCTAAATGGAAGCCTCAAGGCCATTCTCAGGAAGTTGTGTGGAGATCAGCACACTGAATGGCACTGCTTCCTACCGGTACTCCTCTTTGCCTACAGTGAAATCCTTCATCGTACCTTAGGATTCACCTTCCTTTATTTTCATATGGTAGGAACGTCAGAGGCCCCCGATTATCCTAGAAGAACTTTATTCCAATCAGAAATTAGATCAAAACTTCCAGACTTCTTATTTGTATCGACAGAATTTAAGAAGGAGGTTGGAAAAGTGTGCCGAAATTGCGTCTCAGAACGCCTAAATCAATTATGTCAAGTATAAGACATAATTTTATCACAAGTCTAAAGAATGGAAATTTAACCCCGGAGAAAGTTTTGCTTCTCCTACCTACAGGCAACAAGAAATTGTTGAGCCAGTGGAACGCTCCTGGTGCATAATCGAGAAGCGATACCCTGCCGATTACCTTATTAGAACACCCTCAGGAATGAAGCTTATTTATGTTTACATAATCAAGCGGTACCTTCGTTGGGCGAGCATCAACCAGATAGTTACAATCGACGAAGAATCCTCCATAGAACCTGGCTACCCCTTGGACCCCTTTTGCGTAATTCAAGTCGCCTGCCTGGAGCAAGACAAGGAATACCCGTTGAATGTTTTGCCCGAATCTAATACTTCCCCGCCTGTGGAAATTAAGATATGCGAAGAGCTATCATCTCTTCAAAAAGATTGACCTTAAGCGCTCTTGAGTTGCTTTGTTGACGGCATCACCGAGATCCCGGTTGTGCTACCCATTTTGAGCATAATATCCTACTAACCCCTCTGGAATCCATCCATTCCAACAATGCTCCCTCTCTATTGACCTCTAGGAAGCATTCAATAACGAAGTGCATAAGCTTCTAAGGTTGAAAATGCTCGAACCTATGGAGTCGAGCTATTGTTTCCCGGTTGTCATGGTAAAGAAAGCCGATGGTTCTTATCGAATATGCATCGCTTTTAAAAAGTTAAATTCGGTTACTTTATTCGATGCATAACCAATCGCCACCATAGATCAGAACCTCCACCTTTTTGACAATTCTAAGTTCACCTGCAAGTTGGATTTATGCAAGGCCTATTATCAGATTCTCAGATTTTCCACTGAGAAAGGGCTGAAGCAGTTTCAGCTCTTTTGATAACGTTTATGTGACCACCCAAGATTGGGATAAACACTTGACCACCCTTTAAGACCTCTTGTACCAACTCGTGGAAGACATTTTGACAATTAGCCCCAGCAAGTGCAACTTTGCTTTTGGCACTATCGATTATCTCGGCTTCCAAATCGGGAATAATCAGTTAGCTTCCTATCAAGAAAAGATCAGGGCCATAGTGGACATGCCTTTGTACACTAACAAAAAGTAGCTGCGATCTTTCACAGGCTCTACATCGTTCTATCGTCGCTTCATCCCCAAAATTGCGTCTATATCCAGATCGCTATCTAGGCTATTAAAGAAGAAGGCTACCGAATGCCTTGAGTGGCGCCATTTTCAACTCACATCTTTAACCATCTCAAGGAGAAGTTGGCATCCTGTCCTATCTTCTGCCTCCATAAACCAGACAAACTTTTTGGCATTCGCGCCGACGCCAGTAATGATGGTATAGGATGTGTCCTCCTTCAGTATGAGAATAACGGCGAAAGTTTCCCCATCGCCTAAGCAAGCAGAAAATTAGTCGCGCTTGGGAAAATTGTGCGGTAATTGAAAGAGAAGCCATCGCTATATTTTGGGGAATCCGTAAATTTAGGATGTATTTAGTAGGGAAGAAATTTGTAGTGGAATCAGGCCACAAACACCTATCATAACCATGTAACGTCAAGAATAATAACGGTCGGTTAATGTGTTGGGGCTTGTTCCTCTAGGAAATCTAATTCCGAATTTTGTATTTAAAAGGCACTGCTAACTGCATGGCTGATAGTTTAAGTAGAAACACGTTGGATCCCTATCTAAACCAATTCCTAGCCTCTTGCATTTTTATTTCCGTGTATTAATTTTGGTTCATAAAATAAATTTGTATATTCAACCATAAAATAAGGAAACGCGTATATTTTAAATTTGTTTTACCTATCTGTGTACAATGAATTCCTTTTATATCCTTTTTTAGTGTCGTATAATCGCAGGATAAACTCACTCTCGCGCCAGTGAGTTCCATTTAATGATGCATGAAAAAATAGCCTTCTGCAACCATACCGTAGCATCATATAACCTTGTGTATATATATGGTGCAAAACCACCATTTCTCACTAGCTCCACTATTTTTTATTTTGGCTCCTTTTTGAAAATTTGTCCTATTTTCATGCGACTTTAAGTTCAATCTTCCATTAATTATTTTCGGATGCCACTTCTTCCCCTGTAGTTCCATCTGTGGATGGAGGAGTATCAGAGATCAGAGATCAGAGAGAGAGAGAGAGAGAGAGAGGGAGAGAAAGATGCGCGCTGCTATGACTTTCAAGGAGGGGTACAGAGATAAGAGAAACCTGGCAAATCCTTTTTGGCTGCACTAATAAAGGTGCCAAATCACAAAAGGCCGTGGTGGCCTGAAACTCCGTCATCGCGGAAAGTTGTTAAAAGCTCGAAGGTCGCATTGGGAGTCGGACAAAGTTTCGCCTCGCATGCTTAGGAACTTTCCCGCGATCATGCAAATAGGGTGAGAATACACTCGCCTGGCGATGCGTCGGACCCTGGAAGCATCCCTTTCGTGCGGATGGGGTAAAGCCCATTCGATCTCACTATAAATGCTCCGGCGCCAGAGTTAGAAGGCAGTATTGAGCGCCTGCGCGCCCCGTCAGTATCTGCCTCCTGCCTGCCCCGTCAGTAGCCGCCGCCTACCCACCTCGTCAGTATCGGCTGCGTGCACTTCCCTGTTCATACCTGCTATTCGCGCCCTTTATAATCTGCATAATTCCTCAGAGAATCCCTAAGCTCCGGGTATTCTCGTTAATTTCGCGTGAGTCTACCCTGTACTCGCTGTTACCCGCTCCTCGAACGCAATGCGCTCACTCTCGATTCGGTGTTCTAAACTGGAAGGCATGATCTAAGTTCATCCCGTTAGTAGTCATTATCAAGAGATTATTATTTGAACTATGCGCCGAGCCAAGGATTACTCTTTCTGACCAAATCTTCGAGGTTACAGCAACGCACAACTCTCCTCTGCAAGTGCTCTCTCTAGCCCCCCACCCCTAGTGTAAGCCTCTTTCTTCGGTTTTGTCTACGCTCAAGGTCAGTTGAGCCACCCTTCGGTCAATATTATTCGTTTGAGTGTACGGCAACCGTCCCCGCCAAGTCCCCCTACCCCTTTAAGACGCTAAGATTCGTGTACGTCTAATGGATTATATAGCTTGCTTCAAACCATCTTTTTATCCTTTGTAAAAAAAATATTAATTTGTATATAATTAAAGGTATTTTTGTCCCAGTTTTTCTATTGTCCAAGAACATTACAAGATAACTGATTATTTGGCTAACCTAAAATTCGGTTAATTTGCATCATCTCGGTTATCTCTCACGGCTGAGAAACGCAGAAAGGCTCGAACTCGACCTTATTCTACTACAGTGTCGTTGTTCAATATCCAACTAAAGAGGATTGAAAACCTGCTCCTATGAGCACCTGTGCTTTAAACTATTGTATAATCACCCTGTTGTAGAATGACCCTGACATATACGTCACTTCTACCTCATAGCCGGGGTCACTCAAGGTCAACGTGTGATCTTGATTCTACGTTGGTCAGGGCAGAGATGGGAGATAGAACTGAGGGGGGAGGGGGGACGAGTATGAAGGATTTTAAATTAAAAAGATTGAGTGCAGTTGGCCGATATTATCTAATGAAGGCTCCGGCTATGAGACATATGTAAATGTAGGCACAAAAATAAATTATAATATGCACAGTTATATACAATAAATAGATTAAATGCAATAATGGCAATAGATACGCTATGTATCCAAGTACCGAACGTATAAAAGCTACTTAGAGCGGCTATACAAGAGGCAAGGGGGTCGAGAGGCGATAGGAGGCTATGTACGAACACACACAGGGAGGACTGGCCTGTATAGCCACAGATGATTCGCCTCAGCTTGGCTTTGGTTCGAGGCTTTAAGAGATGAAACGGAGGATCGGATGGTTATTCAAAGGGATTTAACTACGACGAGTTTAACCTCTAGTAGTAACACTAAATGGAGATAGTATTCGTGCCAAACTAAATTTACCGAAACCAAGGTTGGAACAATTGCCTGGGAGTCAGTTCCTTTAGTATAATTCTAGCCTTTCCCTCGTCGAGAAATAGGAGCGCGATCGAGAATGACGTGTTTCGTTCTAAGATGCAGGCCTATACTGTCAATGCCCTATTAGGATCAACAATATATAGGGAACAGCGAGATCCGTTACTGCCTACTCCAAGGGGGGGGGGGCGTGGGGAAATCTCTTCACGAACCGACGCGGCGCTTGATGGATGGGAGCCAATCCCGCGGGGGTTTCTTGATAACGCACTGGGAGATGACAGAAGCACGCGTTTGAGATTCAAATCCCATGCTTATCGCTGAAAGTAGTTCAATATTCTGACTGTTCACATGATCCTTGCTCACGGAGACTAACCTCGAGCCTGACTTTGTGGTTTCGACGGACTACATGGACGCAAGGAGCCTCTATTCTCGTCACACACGATATGCTAAAATAAAAAAAAATCTGTTTTATAGATCTGCCAGACTACCCCAGATATAGGAAACTTTACATAAAAACCAAGGACAAAACTTACTTTAAAATGTTTCGAAAGTTTGTCTGCAGATGCATCATTGAATTTGGTAAATTTCTTTGCTTTGTTAGTAATATCAATCTGCAGCAACTGAATTCATGCCCTCCTAGAGGAACATTTTCATGTAAAAGAAAATGCTGGCAGATTTCTTACAAACTTCAACAAGTTTAGGCCAAACATCTCAGCTGATAGAGACATACCATCAACGAGCACAGTTTCCACAAATACCAATAATTCTACGCCAAACGTCTCCACAAAATAAATATACGATAACCACAAGAAGAAGATAGGCTCCCTGTAGTAACGAAAGTAGAGTTTCCTAAGTTTTACAACTAAGGGCCTCATTACTGATTTAATTCTGTTTTACAATAAACCATTCACTGTTTAAAATTAAAGGGGTTAATTCCATGAGTTTGGTGGATGTGCATCTTCCTGATCCACGCATATCAACTCTGCTCTTTAATAACACTACAACATTTGAAACACCTACAACATGGCATGTGGGCATCTGGTTACAGATCCAGAGCCAAATATTAACACGAGGATGCCTTTAAAACATATTATGCTATGAATAATGGGAATAACATCACCTATTGAACTGAAAAGGTACCACGATGAAACACAGTGTATGTCTAGTCTTCTCCAAATCATTCGATCATTAGCCTTTTGAGGACCAAATCTCATGTGCAGGCTGTCAAAGGGGACACATTACCCCCGCCCCAATATTTATCGGTCCAATTTAAATTACAAACACTAAAACAGACAGAAGAGGAAATACCAACTTCAATGAAAAAAATGCTATAAAAAATAATTTCAATTCCACAGAAAATTGCATTTATAAACATTGGTGATGCCTACTAAGCCACATTATGATCCAAACTCACAACTCTACTTGGATCTCCAAATTTCTTCATCATTCAATTTAAAATGCTCGAATTAAGGAATTCGGGACAAGGAATGGTTTCAACAAACATTCATGCAAAATCAACACCCTTTTCTGAAAACAAAATACAAATCGAAGAAAGCATGCAAACATATGAAGTCGTTGCAAGTATTTAGCATATTGGTGCTCAATTAAATTCAGGCCACTATGTGGCTTTTTAAAGGTAATGATAACTGGGTTGAGTTGGATGATTTAAGACTGACTAACCTAGCGCAAAGTGCATCAAGACCAAAACGGAGAGTTTATATCATGGTGTTTTAAAAGGGAATGACTTCATTACATTCTCAATCTGACCTCGGAGGACGCAGTTTGTGAACTATCAAAATTTCTTGAATATCTCAGAGCAACGCAAAGATTCAAGGAAGTAAGGATCACTAAAGCGAACTCCCTCAAGTTTCCTAAACAGTAGTTGTTGTTTTTTGTAATTTTCAGTCATTTATTTTAAGTATTTAGCTGTTTGAAGACTAAGCCTTTTGAATGTATCAAGACTTTTTCTTTTAGTTTAGTTTGGTAAAAGAATCCTAAAGTAGTAGAATTTAATTCAGACATTGGTTATAATGCTACTGAAAGACTTTGTCTGCAGTTTAAAAAACTTTCTTATGCTGAATCTTAATGACACACTTTATAAAGCCAACACATATTTTGTGAACTAGTCTTGCGCAATTCATTATTACACATTCATTTATTTGATATATAGATTGATCAGAAATGCTAAGAACTTAAGTTAGTTAATTAGATAGTCAGGATTCTAGGTTTTCAAGAATAAAGTAGATAGAGAGAGAAAGAGAAAGGAGAGCCAGATACGGAGAGAAAGAGAGAAGAAAAATGAACAAAAAACAAAGCGTCAAACATTTATGCCGACTTTTCTCACGGTGGCAGCCGCATTATTGTAGAGAAATGTGCTGCAATTCTGCGAGAACAAGCAGTCATTATAATAATGTTCAGGTAAGCACCTCGTCTTCTTTACCATGCACCCCAAAGGCTGAGTTGAATCCTACCATGTAGTCAGTTTGGGAAGAGAAAAGCGCTTGTCCCGTTGCTCAGCACATCGAAACTGCTTATAGCTCTCAAAATCACGTAATCCATACATATCTACGAACACACCAGAAGAAATTTTGGATATCCTCCTGAGTCACGTCAGTCATAGATAGCGTCACGAATACCGTGAACTAGAAGCTGCGGAGAATCCATTGCCTTGATGTATCAGGGCAATTCCGGAATCGCTAAAATCCACAATTTGGGCTAAAACCAGATTCCATTCAGTGTATAACAATAACCAGGCCGTAGAGACTGGCATATCGCCAGCAATTGCACCTAAGGCCTCAAAACAGGGACCAAAATGCCTATAAACGACCTTTATTGGGGGACTTGGAGCCATCTGCGTACAGTGGCATGGCTCCACCTTGAAACGACGTGTGCTCCAAGAAATTCGAATGTAGTAATCTTGTTGCTGTAGAAGCTTTGTAAGCAGAAGATTTTGATGAATGTTAATACCTGGTCCCATCCTAGGTAGTGTTTTAGGCAGAACCATATTCGTCACCTGATCTAGATCTACTTTCCGCTGCTGAAGGGGGTTCCTACTTGCTACCATTAAACAGAACGGCCAATTGTAAAATAGTCGTTTCACAGCGGATTAGGCAACGTCGAAACTGACAGGAAATGAAATGAGAGCCGTTGGTTAAAAGGGAAGATATTGGGCTACCGCAACAAGTGCGTGTTGCACTGTATACTTAGTAAAGGTAGCAAAATATCCTTAACATTAAAAAGTAGGAGCGCAACAGCCGACGTGTGGAAGGGACTGGTTGCTAAACTGAGACAAGAGTGGTGGATCGATTCTCCCTCCAGCTATTCACACTAGGATGCTGATGAACATAACTCGCATCCCAATCTAGCTTAGAACTAAAACGTAGCATTTAAAAAAAGAAAGAAGTAGCCCTATCAGTACGAATTTGGCTGAATGCTATGGAAGACAGATTGTTTATGTCGTAGGTATATGAGAGGCTTAGGGTAGAAATATTCACATCACAAGTTTAGCGACTATCAAAAACAAGACCAAGGAAACCAGGCGACTCTGTTACAGCTACTCGAACCAGAATTAGGTAAAGTCCATTTCGAGAAAAATTGCCTCATCTTAGTCGTATTCAAAGAGAAGAAATTCATCCGCTTCGGCATAGCAACCCATGCCGTCCAGAGCCTGTTAGTGTCTGCACACCAAGGTATGCATCTGGCCTACAACAAAAGATATATAAAAGTAGTCTTCGTAGAGCGAAGACTAAATATCTCTCGGCAGCACCCAGATGATATAGTTGATGATATTGGCAATGAGAGAGACACTGATAACACTTCCATGTGTGAACACTTCTTTCTGAATTAATTAACTAGAGAAAACTCTCCCTACCCTTACACGGAAACAACAAGCTCGCATAAACTAAGAAAATTAAATTGGGCAACCTCTTACGCAACTATGTTGTAGAGTATCCATGATACATCATCGTCATTCGATTATTATAGGCCTTCTCCGGATTAAAGAAAACAGTAGAGAAATGCTGTCTACTTTGATAGGTTTCTAAGATACATATCGCTAGCTGAAACAGCGCATCCAATGTGGAATGGAACTCGCTAAAGCCGCAATTTGCAGGAGACAGCTGTTTTTCCAAGACTAAGATATAAGCTGACTTATCATTAACCAATTTTTCTATCAATTTCACACACAAGAAGTTGGAGAAATTCGGCGTAAACTATCCGAGGTAAGTTAATTCCTCCACGTTTTGCGAATGGATTCCTATCAAAGAATTACTTATGGATCTCAACCGGACCATGTTTAGTATCAGAGTATGAGCCTAGAGAATAACGTAGTTCATAGTCCTTTGAAGGCTTCCTCGCCTCTTTAGGTTAAGTCTAAGTGCAAGCTTTCAGCGAGTATGCGACGTGCTTTAAACGCTGGCTAGAGTATACAGTCGTGAATTAATCTGCCATGGGCACAGGATTTGCAATTGCGCTATGCAGGCGAAATAGAATTGACTCCTGCAACAACTACCCTCGAATCCTTTTGATGTGGCCCCACACTTTTGGAAGTGGGGGAAGGGGCTGTCTTCCACTTAAGTGAATATACGTATTACAACAAAAAGAGGTTCGTGCTTGATTCTAAACGTAGCGGAATCTCCACGCTCGACGAAATTTAGCCACTGCGATTTCGTTTGGCGATATTTGTAGTGAATCAAGCTCTATCGCTTCTTTTTCAATGCCTTCTCATACTAAATCAACCACCAAGGAAGCGGTGGGTATGCAATAGCGCTATACCTTCTATGAATAAATACTATTTAGGTCTACGACAATAAGAGTGCTAGAGTAGAAGAACTTAACAGCTTCGTCCACCACCATAAACTCTTCCACTGAGATAGAAGATTAAGTTATTTTCTGAAAAATTATCAATATTATAATGAAGCTTATCATCTAACTCCCACGCAAAATCAAACTGTTGCGTTCGGAGAACTCAAAAGTAGATTGAAGGAACTAAATGAAGCGTTCTCTGACAATGATAAGTAAATTCATCTACCTTTAGGAGATCAATCACTACTGGTTTGATCATCTCAGCTAGGACCTGCCTCCTACAATTAATCGTGTATTCTCTTCAGACATGTGCTTTCGAAGACCTACTAGATGAGGCTTGGCTTAACGTTGAGATTTCTCTCCTCTTGACTCGTCCTTTGGAGAGACCCGCCTTTGGAGCGGCCTATGAACAGCTTTGGATAGTAGTGAAAGAGCCAAATTTTTCTTGTTTTTTACACTTCTTTCTATAGGAGGGTTTGAAAACCCTGAGAATAGCCTAAAACACACTTAAGAAGGATTTGTCCCAAGTATGTCTACCGACTCTTTGCAGGCGTACAGCTGCTTCGCTTTTTTAAAAAGGGCCGCGTAGGATTAGTGGTTTTAGTCGTGTAGAGCACAAGATCGTCTTACTGGTAGCTTTATCGGGATGACACCATGGAAAGGAAATTCATCGAAAGGGTACTGCTTGAACGCACTAGCTACTGTGCTCACAGGCCAGGGTCGGCCATGTGCAGAGGGTCCTTAATCTGAAAGGCGTAAGAATTTCCAGTTCGACCATGGTAAGACGCGCCAAATTATTTTGCCTCAACAAAGAACATTCGGTTTGCATGCTAAACGGAAAGATATAGTGTGCATTACGCCACAATTTAAAAGGTGGCTTGCTCAACCAATAAGGATTTATGTTTCGGCAAGACACTTCACCAGACCACATCGCTGCTTAGTGCGAGACACACCCGATAGTTTTAGTTGGGAGCTTCTTTCTAATTTCGTCATACTCATCTAATAACTTTTCAAACTAAATAAAAGCCTATCTATTCCTTTTGAATAAAACTCCCTATGCTTTAAACACACATATAAACTGTAGTTTATTTTCGAGTAATTCTTTATCAAATAATCTTTTATTAGGAATATGAGTTTCTAAAGACGAAAGAAGGTTGCAATTCGAAAGACATATTTTACGGTAGAGATGAACTTCCTGCATTTTCTCGGTTCCGCTGACAATTTTTTTATTCCAAAGCTATTTTTTGTACGTACGACTAATTTGATTAAAGTCATATCTGCCCATTCTATTCATTTTTTTCTGTTAATGCTTTTGCGTGATTTTTATTTTAGCTCATCAACCCGAAAATATGTCACCCCTAGTTATAATAGTTAATCGGGTCTTTGTATTGTTTCATCACAGAACGCACATATATTTTTGGTCATACCATTTTCTTTTCTTTAACTCTTAGTTGAAAAATGAATGCTATTTTTATTGCTTCAGATGAAATGCAGCAAAAATTCGGAGCAGAAAAAATTGATTTATTTCATTAAAAAGGAATGAGAAGATAATGAAGAGAGTGAAAGGTATAGAACACTTTTTACCAATACTTTCTCTTTAAATCTTTCTATGCGTTATTAACTATAAGGTTGGTTAAGCTATGGGAACTTACTTATATCTCAATGAGAAAGAGGCAACCAACTTCCGAGTATTATAAATTCTATTTTATATTTCTGATCTACAGTTCTTTCTCAGCAAATTTTCACTCTATTACTATTTTGCTTGATCTTCCTCGCTTTGTATTAATAGCTTCGTGCGATTTAAGGTCGTAACTGTTCTTCGAAATTCCGATTGTAGAATAAGTCTGATATTTACTATTCAATAAATGAAACCATTTTAACGATAAGGTCATCTTACTGGATTTTGATCATATATTTTTCTTTTAATTTCCAATATGGCAGAGGTTTCTATAAATATGTCACATTCACTTCCTTCTGACATATTCCTTCTCAGGATCATTACAACCACCTTAACTTTTCGATAAATCCAAATTGTACTAACGTATTGCTGCAAAAGTGTCCATATTGTTTTTTCCTTCATTCATACATTTTGTTTAATACTTAGACCAGGCAATGGCTTTGTCACTCCCCTCTACGAGGGGAGTTTGCGCTTCGCTACTAAGATTGAAATTTAAAATCTAAAAAAGCAGCCATGGTTAAATTTTTAGGAATTTTCTTAACTTCGCCAATTATAATAATTTTAAAAAGGAACTCTAAACTAAATTTTTCCCCTTTAGAAATATCACGTTGCTAAAATATAGTTATAGAAGAAGATATATAAAATTAAATTTTATGACCTTCTCTATTTGTAATTCTTTGGGTTTAAAAAAATTCCCAAAATTTCGATACTTATATTTTTTTGTGAACTCGATCATTTTGTTTTTTGATATTATAAAAGAATTATTAGAAATAACTTTGATAAAAAACATAAGTCATAACCAAACTAAGATTAAATTATTATTCAAATACTCAAAAAACATCACCTTCCTAAATTATATAGTTAGTTATAATTTTTTTTACAATCTATAACTTTTTATTCCCATGCCAGAATTTGTTTCGATAAAAGATTGTATTAGAAGTCACTTGGCAATTGTTTCACACAAATGGCAAGTAAATAACAAATGTTATCGTTTGCATTAAATGATGCGATTATCGTTCGCATTGGTTTGAAGAGATCCACTTAAAAGGTACGAATTAATTTTTGACTTTACTGAATAAAGAAGATAAAAATCATCTGAGGAGAGAAAAGATTTGCAATTTTCGGCACCTTGGCGTATATTTTCATCGTTTAACCCTTAATGCTAAATAATATTACCAAAACACTTTTATTAAGTTACTGAATAAGTAATCAGCCTTTTGTTCATGTTTCTCATTATTTTATTGTTTCAAAAGAAAACATCTCTTTCGATCTATTTATTATTAATTAATATAATTTCCAAATTTCTACAACTAGTTTCCATTTTTCTACTAACCTTTTAATATTATGTGTGTAAAAAGCATGTGAATTTTTTTTAGAAAAGTTCTTAGGCCTTAACTGGTCGGGTGGGGTCATATTAACCATATTTAATATTATTATGTTTTCATTTAACCGTGCAATCAGAGGATTCAGTTAAACAACATATCATTATACAAGGTTTATAATATAAATATTTTATGAAAACATTTACTTAAAAGAATAACCAAAACGCATATAACAGACATTATATCAGATAAAAAATAGTTACTCGGAAGTGAACAGAACATGCAGACCAGAAAAGAAATTCAGGCAAAAATATTAGCTCCTCATATTCTTCCTTATTGTGGTTGAGTCTCGCCCAGCGCATTATCATGATCATTGCAGTCATTGCATATGATAGTCATGTGCTCTTTGCATGTAAATGCATTGCATTTTTAACATGTGGTTGAATTTTTTGGGTCTTTACTTCTTGTGCATAATCTACATCTCTTTTTCGATAGTCCTGCTTGTAATAAAGGACATAGTACAGCCTCAGGTATACCGTGTTAAAGACGAATTCGCTTTCTTAGATCTCGGGGTATGGTGTAGTCTTATCAAAGTACAGGCTCCTTGTTAACCTTGCAGCATCTCCTTTATTTCTTAAATAAATAAGTACATTTTTAGACAGATACATTAATAAAATTAAAGAATATAGCTTAGGGCCATTGTCTATTTCTTCTTTCCGCATTATACTTTGAACATAACTGATCACATTGGTCTACACTTTTCTTCGTAGAGTTGTATAGCGTTATGATTTATGGCTTCTGTTGAATACCTGTGTTTTTATCAATTTTAGCATCACGATGCATAGTTGAGAGTCGTATGACTGACTTCCCTTTTTTCAAAATATATGATACTGAGATTATGTCTTCAGTAAATCCAAACATACTGCTGTAGTGAAAGAAATTGTTTAGGATTTTCTCTCTTACTTTTACGCTGAGTCACAACCAAGGTAAACCTGTGGTTTGTAAGATGTGACGTAGCTAATGGTATACTTGTATACCAGTTGTATGTAGTAATATTACGTCCAGTTTCTGTTACATAAGCAAATAAACGATGCAAAATAGCCTGAGGTTTATTTTCTTTTACAAAGGGTCCAGGGAGTTGGATTCCAGCATAAACCTCAAAATTTAACATATAATATGTCCTTGCATCTAACAAGGCAAAAACATTTAGGTCATATTTGTTTGGCTCATCGGGAAGGTAAACACGGAAATCACACTTACCTCAAAATACAATCAATTGCTCGTCTATGGTCAAATATTTCCCAGGGGTGTATATTTTTTGAATATTTTCCGATAAAATATCAAGGAAGCTTCTTACTGCTGCTACTTTATCACTATCTCTTCTATTTTCTCAAGTTAGGAAATCCTCAAAGCGTAGGCATCCTAGTAGAAAAAGAAAGCGTTCTGCCGAGATAATGATAGGAAATAGACAAACGCCTGTACCATCAGTTGCTCATAGATCTTCGTAATTTTGATGAGCGGCTCGCAACATCCCAGTCATTATGAGAATTCCAAGAAGCGAGAGCATTTGATCTTTACTTACATCGACTGCATAACGTTCACTTTCTAAACGATTCCTCAATCTCTGAATATATTTTTTAGTATTTTCTACCACCAAGTATAAAATTCGATCAACAAAGAATAACAAGAAAGCATCAAGAGGCGAGAAAGCATTTTTACCTGGTGATCTTACTCCTGGGAAATATGTCACTATATTATGGCTCTTAGTTCTTATATTTGCCTTAGTGATACATTTCTTACATCTTTTACCATCCTTTCATAAAAATTAATCTGCATGCGTTGTCTCTTCATCACCAGTCTTCTTCAGATGCATTTCTCTGTTCTGAGTAAGAATGGTGATGACTAAATTCCTCGTTGACATCCTACTCTTCTTCAGACTCACCAAGTACAGCTTCACCTTCTTCTTCTTCGTCAAGGGGTCTGCAAAAAATATATATATATATTTATATATGTATATAGATATATCTATATATTCTAGAATAAATGGTTTGTAGATCATTATGTGGCAAAAAGTCAATACTTTATGTATTTTTTAAAATATTATCAACATTTTGAAAAAGGCAAGTACCCCATAAGATATTAGAAATATTATTTAAAATTCTACAAGGTTTAGTTAAAATTTTGAAACAAAAACTAACTTTTAAGCAATTAAAATAATGGCTAAAAGTAAGCACAGCTGCAAAATTATAAATTAGATAGATATATATACTCAGTAACGTGAAATAAATTTTAAACTTACCTTTGATAATATGATTTCCTGTCCAATTTTCTGATACGCAAGTAGGCACGTGAGGTCAACACCTATACAAAAAAGGTTTCACAATTAGGTGCGTGGGATCAGAGCATACAAATAAACTTTCACAACAGAATTGGCAACAAGCGTGAGAAAAACTGAAATATAAAATTTGCTGCTAATAACTCAGCTACTGTGGGCGTGGTATTACAGAATTGACATATATGTGGGGTCAGTATGACCTCCTGGGACCTGTTAAGCATTAAAGGTTGTTTCGACCTTTTCTGCTCTCGTGATATTCATTCTTTTCTTAAGATGAAAGCAGTAAAGATGATCAGAAGTTTCAAAACATTGTGTCAGATTCCTAAGACTCCGTACCTAATGCGAAACCGTCTTCAGCCCCTCAGCGTTTTACCCAAATTAAACTAAATGCCTTAACATTTGATGTAGAAGCGGAGCTATTAGAGTGCACCAAAGTTTTTAAAATTCTCTTTGACAGCTCGGCAAAAGTTGCATATTTCAGAAGACGGGTCCAGAATTTTGTGAATTCTTTTTCAGAAGACAAGCAGTTTATTTACTAACAGTTAAGTATTGCCTTGTATAAACCTACATAATGGAGATTGTTTTTGAATAGTTCTAAGTGCAGCGTAAAGTGTCTTGTCATCTTTGATAATTAGCTAGTTTTGGGTGCAATCAATCACACTTGGTATTGGTGCATTTAGGAGAAACAATGGCTACATAAAAATGTTTATTGACTTACTCACATATTTAGAGCATAACTGGATCATTTGGGTTGACCTAACAATAGTTTAATTCATTTTCGCCTATCACTGCATGTGTGCCAGTTGACTTCGAGACATACACTGAAGCCAGAAGGAATGGCCCAGCAGCAAAGTTCTGAAAGCAAGCATGCCAAACAATGTGAATACACCGATCGTCATCAAAGATAGAATTTTCTTGCCCCACTCCACCTCAAGCTTGGATTAATGAAGCAGTTTGTGAAGGCAATGTGTACTGACAAGGAATGCTTTTAGCACATATGTATTTTCTTCCTTTTTTGAGAAAATCAAAACAGGCGAATTTAGTGAACCTCAAATGCATGCCCTTGTACGTAACGTGAAAATTTTCAGAAGGATGAATGACAAGAAGAGAGCATGGCTGTCATTCATGGGGGCTATACAAAACTTTCCTGCCAACAAAAAGGCCAATATCTAGGACGATTAAATTAGTAGAATGCAATTAACTTTTCAGGATTTAGGATGCAACATGCATGTCAAGGTTTATTTAATGAATAGTCACCTTCACCATTTCTCTGAGAACCTTGGAGATAAGTA
This sequence comes from Ceratothoa steindachneri, assembly GCA_963969495.1. Lineage (NCBI taxonomy): Eukaryota > Metazoa > Arthropoda > Malacostraca > Isopoda > Cymothoidae > Ceratothoa > Ceratothoa steindachneri. Next base: position 169,464,957 of record OZ018323.1, read on the forward strand.
ATGAACAGGGCGAGCGCTTTCACTAAGACCTAAGGATGATAGGTGAAAGCTATCTAAGGCCGGTGACCTGACATATGATGGTGGACTAATGCTGAGGAATCCAACGAGATGGCCCCGATAAAGTTTTCAGATGCAAGAGCTACAAGCGCAAATTCTTAACATGTTAGGAACAATTCGAAATTTTATATTATTTCATCTAACTTTCTGAATCGCATTGATAGACACTGATAGTCTTATGTAATGGATGCTGGCTTACGATTTAATTAGTATTATCATATTTTTTTGTTGCATATATGATTTCTTTTACTTATATTTCAAATTATATTACTAATTGGGATGAATATATGTACATGCTTTTGAAAAAAATACACGTTCTTTGTCTAAACAGTTGTTTCAAGACTAATTTTAACATAGTATGACAATAAATTGTAAAAGATCTGAAGCCTATACAGAAAATATCGGATTTTAATTCAGCACAAACAAATTAGTTTTTTTTCGTTGATAACCACTCAAGGATGTTTGATCGTTTTGCCTCAAACTATTTACACAAACGTTTTGTTTCTTTCCCCAATTAGGGTGGTTGCCTAAACTTTATATCGAAAGAACTAAACAAACTTTGAAAAGTCCTATATTTCTCCTTTATCGAATAAAAAGTATATTTATATAAAAACAATCGAAAAAATCTCCGTCTCGGATCATCTCTCAAAACACAGTTGTGATACTATGGAAAGCGCGTTGCGATTACCATACTATAATTTCTCTTCCTTCCCCTTTTTCAAACGAAATAGTGCATGTGGCTGATAATTCTAATGGAAAACTAGCCTAAGAGGCTTACTGGGATGCCAAGAACTGTTATTGAGAATTGGGTGCGAGGAGATATATAGGCCCTTTCATTTCTCTACGAATTATTTAGTTAGACGTCACAGAAGAACCTTCGTACTCTATTTCCTATTTCACTAACAAGTTGAGAAGTTAACAAGAAACTCTTTGACTAGTAAAAAAACAGATTGACTTCGTCATGTAAACATACTGGAAACTGTTTAAATTAAACAAATATGTCGTTTACAGCAAAATTGAATTTTAAACTTATATTAAAGCATAAGAAAACGTTTGTTTCTATTGCTTTTGTTCCTTTGCTTTTAACAACTAAACGCTGGCTGAGGAGAGCTTTTGAAATTTCAAACCAGTTTATGCATGATAATAAAACTGTTTGGCACCTTTTGGTCAAGGTACTTTTCATTAAATGTACCGTATTGGCTTTTTTTGTATAGATTGTATAGATGAGATTTCCAACTGCTACTTAGCATTATACCTATTTGCTCTAAAAAAAAATCCTTTTTAAGAGTTAGTAAAAGTATTAACACATCCACTTCAACCATAAACAATCCTAATCCTGCAAATGTCTCTTAGTTCCCATATTCATCTACCAGCTTCAACTTTACTAATGACAATCATCTCCCGATTAATGAAAGAAAGAGCAACCTCACTTCACGAATAAATAATAAGAATTCCACACCCTCCCAAGTAGTCATTCATTATCAATATACAGATATCAATATAATGTACTTTTCTATTCGTATTGGGTTAAGGAATAAGTTCTTGCGGTTTTGTCAAATTTATTCATTACCAAATAACAATTTTAGAAAAACTTCATTTTTAATTGATAACAATATGCAATTTAATCAATAATGTATTTTCCGTTGTTATTTACGACCTCTTCCCAAGGTTCAACTAGTTTTTCGATGCCTCTGCAATAAAAATCTCTGGATTTCGACTCGAAGAATTCGTCTATCCAGGTTCTAAATTTCGCAACAGTATTGAACGAAACGCCGAGCAAATTGTTGGAGAGCGATCGGAACAGATGGAAATCCGATGGTGCCAAGTCGGGCAAATATGGAAGTTTCGGCAGGATTTCTCAATTAAGCATTTGGATGGCGTCTTTTGTCATATTGGCAATGTGAGGGCGAACATTGTCGTGTTGCAGAAGGATTTCATAACGTCAATGAGGTCACTTTTCACGAATAGCTTCGGCGAGTCGATACATTTGTTGAACGTAAAGTTCTGCATTGACAATCTTGTTGTTCGCAAGGAGCTCATGAAGAATGATTCCTTCACAATCCCACCACACACACAGCATCGTTTTTTGTAGATGAAGTCTTTGCTTTAATCGCAGAAGTGTTTTTTTTATTGGGGCTAAGCCATTGTTATCGATGGTTCATGTTGACAGAAACACAACACATTTCGTCACCAGTGATGATGCAGGGAAGAAATCTGTCTTTATATTCAGGAGTAGCCTCGTGACGAGCAAGCAAACCTGCATCAATCGTGGAGCGTTGAAGATTTTCGCTTTCACTCAAAGTGTGCGGAACGTAATTCACTATATTTTTCTGATCACACCCCAATTGTATAGCCAATTCTCAAGTCGATTGACGAGCATTTTCATAAAGAAGGTCGTTCAATCGATCTTCATCCAAATTAACGGGGCGACCAGAACGTTATTATTCAACTTCAATACGTAGCCTAAGTAAAAGCCTAATAGTCTACGCTGTTAAGAGACGTAGCCTAACTTTTACAAGTTTTGCTCTCATTATTTATTATTGTTTCTTAATATGTGCACAAATCACGTCAACAAAACTTATATCAACACAACATTAAATAAAACGCAAGAACTTATTCCTCAACCTAATAGTTACCTACAATCACAGATCTCACAAAATCACTATTAGAAATGCTTGAAGTCACGTCTTCGTCTACATCACAAGGTAATTTTAGACGAAAAACACATCACCATATATATATATATATATATATATATATATATATATATATATATATATATATATATATATATATATATATATATATATATATATATAAATCAGATAAATTGTTAAATCCAATGACAGTTTCGGCATGGAGTTTGTCATGCCATCCTCAGTGTTCGACTGAGGATGGCATGACAAACTCCATGCCGAAACTGGTCTCGAGATAATAAATACTACGCTCCTCAACAGTTGTTTTATTAACATATAAATATATATATATATATATATATATATATATATATATTTTATATATATATATATATATATATATATATATACATGTCGAGGTATACTTTTGTCGAAGAACTCTATTTTTGTTGTTTTAAGGAAGCCGGTCCGATCCTATTAATTATGCCAGAAAACAATTCTTCAATATTGGCTGAGTGGACTTTTTAAGTACTTTATTGCTGAGAGAGTGACAGCGTTTAATCCATTATTAATGCAGAGCCATTTCAAATACGTAAGGATTTAGTAAAACGCCCAGGAATTATCCCAAAATAAACAAATATTTTAAAATTTAACAATTAACTACAAAGAAAACAGTAAAAACATTTATATCCACCTACTAAGCTTAGCGAGGCTAAACATGTTTGCAACTGGTCCTATTACAATATCTATTCATAACAAAAATAAACAAATAGGCTCCACGTAAACAAACCAATTACCAATTAGTTATTTTATTGCGACCATTTTAGATTAGCGTTATACATCAAATTTAATTACACTCTTCTATTAGGAAATATGACGGGGTTCACGCACAATTGTTTGTACTTCAACTAAATCGTGTAACGTAATAAACTCATACTAACGCAATACGAATATAAATGTTCTTTCTATCTTTCATGAGAGAAGGAATCAGGGGTTGCAGGATGTCACTGGAGGGCTTTTCTCGCGCTTCGGGGAGTTGGAGTGGCCGATTATAGATTTTCTTCGCGATCCTGTATTGTCTCCCACCGAATAATCTAGACTGGCTGATAGATCGATCTTCTCGAACTGATCCTTTATCGTCTCCCAACGTATAAGCTCGACTGGCTGAAGGATCGATCTTCTCGAACTGATCCTCTCTCTTCTCCCGCCGAATAATAATGTCTTCTCTTTCCTTCAGGGGCTTATTTATAGGCGGACGACCGCCCCATCCCAGGGGGAAGGGTCGACGCGCAGAGGGGAGAGCGAGTGGTGAGGTCGCATCTGGGAGAGCGAGGAGGGAGGAGGTTGGCACCGAGGTGCCCAAGTCGGCTTGTTAACTAGAAACATTAACCGTCACCATCCTTGGCGTGCCTTTTAACTGGCACCGCTTTTTGGTGATATAACCACGAGCCTACAGATCTCGTAGGTAATTGAATCTTTTGGATCTTTTGAGGTGGTCGCTCCAACTACCTATGCAGCGGTTAGATCAAACAGGGTAGGCATTTAGACTGTTATTCACCGGCTACCGTTCCCATGAGTCTCCTCATGCAGCTCAATCTCCGGCTTTCTCCACATGGCGGGGTGACCTCTAATGTATATGTCCACCTCGTCCTCCGGGAGGTTTTATGATGCAATTCCACTACAATATATATATATATATATATATATATATATATATATATATATATATATATATATATATATATATACTAGTGGCCCCGTAGAAATTCCACGGAAAATATATTTAATGATAAATTTATTTAAAAAATATAAATCGTATATAAGCTCTCTACATAATGGACACTAGGTTATTATGCCCATTCCATTCTTGCTCACAGTTGTATTATTATTTTTCTGCATACTGCGTTCTTTATCACAGTTTTGTTACCTCTCCATCCTTGCTTGTAAGATTCCACACTTTTACTTTCACATCTGTCTCTCTGCCTCCTCTTAAAAAGGCGACGTACAACTGACCATGACTTAATTCTGGTTCAATAAGAATCAGACCCACTCTATCGTGTTTAACCTTGGCTCCTGTTGATAGTCATTGCATACGACAGTCTTGCAAGAAACTGGGTTCTTTCTAATGTTACAGGCACGTTTGGGTCACTTGTAGCCAACTTCAGCCTTAGAATTAAAGAATGCCTATCAAACAAAGAACCAGTGATGAGAGAAGCCTCAATGGAATGTTGATGCAATCTTACTACTTCTAACCTTATGCCGTTGTATAGACCGTTCTCTCTTGAAATGTGCGAAGAAGCATGATTATTGTTTCTAGTTTTAATTTGAGTTTGTGAGGCAGCTTCTCGGAGAGTGTTAATGAATTTATGAATTCCATTAGAGATCTGTAAGCTTTCACAGGGTCATCAGCAAGCACTCTGTCAGTACTGTAATATATCTTGTAGTTTCAAGGGAGCCGCTGCAAAACTTCTTCATTAATTAAAAGACAATCTACATTGCTAGGAGACAAAATCACTCGATTGCTCTTTTCTTTTTGAGTAGTATTATTGAAAATTTCCCTACTAAAGAGTCTCCTGCACAACTAATGGGAGAGACTTCAATCTCCTCTTCAGTCATATTCGGTCCTTCAATTCGTGGTGTTGTCCCATTGCCCAGATGCAGTAACCAGGTCGCAAACTCTCGATGATCAGGTCCTGTTCTCATGTTGTTGTGCAAGCTAAAGCATCGATAGAAATGCCACAGATGAAGGTTCTTTAGGCAAATTTCCAAAGTAGCCTCATAAGTACCTCTCGGTACTATTGTCAACACTTGTCGAAAGTCACCTCCTAAAAACAAAACCTTTCCTCCAATTTCCTCCAAACAATTCGTCTACACCAGTGATATCTTGAAGGTACTTATCAATAGTATGAACGGCATAGGTAGGAATCATAGAGGCCTCAACCAGTATTATGAGTTATGTATCATATTTTGGTTATCGAAAGATAGATTATTAGTGCATTTAGTATTTTTTATTATATTTACTACTTTAAGTATAGTTAGTGCATTTATAACATTTTCTATTTTAGCATAGTATATTTAGTACTTTTAGCAAATTAGTACATTTATATTTTCACTTCTAGAAATTTAGTATATTTAGTATTTTAGCACATTTAGTACTTTTAGTACATTTATTAATTTTTGCCCATCTGGTATATTTTGTAATTTAGCTCATTTAATGTATTTATTATGTCTATACCATTTATCACATTTACTACTCTTAGAAAATTTAATATAAAAGTTCATTTAGTACTTTTACTGCTTTCAGTACATTTAATACATTTATTATTTTAGTACATTTTGTACTTCTAGTAATTTTTGTATTTTAAAAGTTAGTACATTTAGTACTTTTAGTACATTTTATACTTTTAGTAAATGTTGGAATTTTACCACATTTAATATATTTAGTATTTTTTTGTTGTAGCACATTTAGTATATTAAGCAGATTTAGTACTTATAGTACAGTGTGTACTTTTATTCAATGTTGTACTTTTATCATATTTAGTACATTTAGTAAATGTTATACTTTTAGCACATTTCGTAGTTCTATTGTATTTAGTATATTTTGTATTATTAATACATTAGTACATTTGATACTTTTAGAACCTTTAGTAGATTTAATACTCTTAGTACATTTATGATCTTGGACCTATCGAGTACATTTTGTACTTTAACCATATTTAGTACATTTATTAAGTTTATGCCATTTACCACATTTAGTAATTTTAGTAAATTTAGCACATTTAGTCCTTTTAGTACATCCACACATTTAGTACATTTAGTACTTTTAGTTCATTTTATACTTTTTTTAAATTTTTTGAATTTTAACACATAAAATTAAATTTCAAACACCAGAAATTCATCGAAAATTAAATTTCAAACATAAAATTATCTAACATTAGAAAAGGGTGGCCTGGGAGTCATGACGTAATTGCGTAACGGTCGAACGGACGGAGGCGACATAAGCATATTATTATTTACAAGATTATTAATTTTTTTTAATTATCAGCTTATGAATGAAAGAGAAAAATTTATCGTGGCCGATTCGAGAAACTAAATGTTCCCAGATTTCGATGCAAAGGTTAGGTTAGGTTAGGTTAGGTTACATTGTATGCACCATTTCCACTGCTATCAATATACCGGAGGCCAGTAGGACCAATTTGCTTTTCCTTGGATTCACGTCCTTTCTTTTACTTTGGGAAGGTTGCAAGAAAATACATTTGATTTTTTGCTTTATTATATGAAATAACTAATTTAATAATACTAATTGAATATGAGATATATTTTAATGATATAAAATATCGAAGTCAGTTCAGTGAAAAATAACAATGAAGATTAATCATTTTTAATGCTTGGAGTATATTCACTACACTTTATACACTGTGATATACATGTAATTATTTGTGAATTGAGAAATTTTATTTTATCGTATATTAAATCTTGTGAAATCGCAAAATCAATGAAATCGTAATTAATTTCCAAAACACAAGTGTAAAAATGCCCGGCAATTGGAAAGGTATGTTTTGACTTCGGCAAGGATATGCCCCAGACAGTCAATGGACGATGAGTCAACTGTGACATGTAACCTTAAAATGCGGATAAACGTTACCATAGATACTAAAGAGACGTGAGAGAGTCTCGTTCAGGATGCATTTTTGGGAGTCTTCCCATTTATATGTGAAGTTTCTAATTGTGAATCCGAGGACCCTGTAAGCTCTTTTGCAGGTTTCAACGCATTAATTACCAATATTAAAGTCATTAGATAGGATCGCGCCAAGATCCGTTTCAGTGATTACCGTATTTATCGTCCGCCCGAACATTTTTTAATGACACTCTCACGTCTCGTAACAATATGCAATTCTTTGGATTTATCAGCATTCAATTTTATCTGCCATACTTCGGACCACTCGACTATCCGTTCAGGTCTTTTGGGTTTTAGCCTGTCCTAGGTGGTTATAGCTTTTCCCCCCAATTAGATGTCATCATCAAACTCTGGAACATGGCTCAAACCAGCGTTTATGTCATTGATATATACTAGACACAACAATGGACCCAATAGAGAACCATGAAACACATCGTTCTAGTGACGAAACGCCGATTTGAATGCAACCGATAGATGATTGTTCCCTGTTTCCTTCCGTTCATGCTATAGGAAAATCAAAATAGAACCACCGTGAAATTTCTACTCAAATTTAGGTACGAAAAATAGCCTCTCTTATCAGGCTTTATCATATTGTAGAATAATGCCATGGGACTCCATGCTCCATCTATTTCTGCAGTAACAGACTTGGGACGCACTTGTAGGTTGCGGCCGTTATAACCGAAATCTCGCCTGAAAAGTTGATATTGACTAAAGACTTGCAGACAGCAGAAATGCTTTTGTCCTTTGTGAAGACTTCAACTACGAGTATCTATTCTATCCAAGTGAGTGGAGAGTTCTTTATCAGAGTACCTCCTCTGAGGAGTACATTTAAGAATAATTTTTATAATAATAATAATAATAAAACTTTTATAACGCATTCTTTATGGCGGGAGGCTTTCATAGAGCGCACGTTCGGCTGAGGGCTAAAATCATGTGAGTGAGTAAGCAATTCTAACAGATGCGTTTTCAGGAGTCGCTTGAAAGTGGTAATGAGGCAGCTGATCTAATTTCGGCTGGAAGAGCATTCCAAAGCTTGGGGGCACAGACTGAGAAAGAGCGGTCGCCCATTGAGCAGAGGGACGAGCGAGGAGTATTCAGGAGAGGAGCATGAGATGACCGAAGGGCCCCAGGGGTGATACGTTGGGAAAGAGCAGAGTAAAGGTAAGTTGGGGCCTTTTGGTTAAGGACATTGAAAGAGAAGAAGAGAATCTTGAAATGAGAACGCTATCTGACAGGTAACCACTGCAGTTCCTGAAACAAGGGCTTAGAAGAGGAGAAGCGAGAGCGACGGAGGAGTAGTCGGGCAGCGTAGTTCTGGACTAGCTGAAGGGAGCGTAGAGGGGAAAATGGTAGATTTACAAGAAGAGAGTTACAGTAATGAAGGCGGGAGGTAATGAAGGCGTGGACAGCAGTCTCAAGTCTTTGGCGATCCAAGTGAGAGCGAATGCGGGAGAAGTTATGGAGGAAACAAAGGGAAGATTTACTAATATTGTGGGTGTGGGGCTTGAAGGAGAGAAACTCATCGAACACAACGCCAAGATTTCTAACAGAGTCAGAGAAAGCGAAAGAGTTTTCACCCAGAGGGAGGGAGGGAGGGAAAGAAGGATTTAACTTTGTATACTAAAGCGATCGGTACCACCTAGAAGAACTTCAGTTTTGGGGTGGTTAAGTTTGAGGAAGTTAGCCGATAGCCAGTCCAAGATAGAAGAATAGTCAGATAGGAGGTCACAGATGGAGTGGGCAATGGTCGAGGGGAAAGAGCAAATAAAGATTTGAGTGTTATCAGCATAGAGGTAGAAGGATAGACCGAGATTACGTAAGAGGGAGCTTAACGGGACTAAGTAGATACGAAAGAGGAGAGGGCTGAGGACAGAGCGTTGAGGGACACCAAAGCGAATAGGAGTGGGATCAGATGAGACATCGTTAATCACTACAGATTGAGTAGAGCAGTTTTGGCGGAGTGCCCAGCTTTAAAACCTGATTGGTAAGTCTCATCAATATTACAGGCAACGATGTGAGAATTAATGCGCGAAACAAGGACCTTGCAGTAAGGAAAGTTGCGAGATCGGGCGATAGCTAGCTGGGCCGGAAGGGTTAAGCTTCGGTTTTTCAAGAATCGGACGGATTTGGGCACATTTGAAGTAAGAAGGGACAAAACCAGTAGTAAGGGAGGTATTGAACAGGTGGAGGAGCATTGGGAGTATGACATGCAATATTTTGATTAATACCTTGGGGGGGAACGAGTCACGAGGGGAGCCAGATTTTTTAGAGCACAAGAGTAAGGCAGACAGCTCAGAAGTGGTCATAGCAGGAAATACGTTGAGCGGCCGTGGGGGGAGATCAGGGAGAATGTGAAAGGCCTGGTCAGGCAGTCGCAGGAGGGAGGCATGAAAGCTAATGATCTTATCAACGAAGAATTTAGAGAGGGTGGTAGGGCTGATAGGGGTGGGGACAAGATATGTGGAGGTAAGAGAAGAGAGCAGAAGGAAAACGGCACTGGGTCATTCTTATTGTCGGCTAGCAATTTACGCGAATGGGCTTCACGAGCAGATTTCAGTTTAGCCAAGCAGAGAGATGTCGCAAGATGGTAAGTGAGCGAAAGAGCAGTTGTATCTTGCACACGGGAGCGAGCTTTACGAAGAGCTCTTTCATGAGCACGTAAAGACTGTCTCGAGCGTAGGAGTTACAGCGAGTACCATGAGGCGCGGTGACGGCGAGAGGACGAAGGATTAATAATTGGGGAGTAGGCATTAAGGCAAGTTAGGAGGGATTGCTCTAAGGATGAGAGGATTTGGTAAGGAGAGGCGAGAGCGTAAATTAGATGCAACATAATTAAGAAGTGATGGGATGTCGATGGAGGCTAGCCGTCGATAAGGTTTTTGTATAAGAGGAGGCCGATAGAGCAAAGAAGTGGGGGTTGAGACGTTGAAGTTAATAAGGCAATGGTTAGAAATAGCATTAAACAGGATAGTAGTGGTCAAGTTGGAAATTTGACAGTCGGAAATTACAAGTTCTAAAATGTTACCATTGCAGTGTGTTGGGAAGAAACATGTTGAGTAAGGGAGAAGAGGTCCAGGATCTCAAGGAAAATAGGTAGATTAGAGTTAGTGACTGGGAGGTTAAAGTCCCCCATGATGTGAAGATTACCCGATGGGAAGAGACTAGGAAAAAAGTTACTAAATTCTTGAAGAAAAAGTTCAAGGGAGTAGCTGTGGGAGCTGTAGAGCACAATAGTTGTTGAAGAGGGAACAGAATTAGAGACAGATAAGGGCCTCAAAACAAAGAAGAGTTTTGAATTAATCGACGCTTAAAATATGACTACCCAAGACACTCGATAAATTGTGTAAATGTGCGCTGCAGTGCTAAATCGTATGTCTTCAATTTTCTCCTCGGTGGGAGAGATGCCATTCTTCGGTACATCATGACTATGAAATATAATCTCCTATGCGTAAAAGGTATAGTTTATTGAATTTATTTAAAGCCTGCCCTCTCTTAGACGCTAGAAGAGTGTTTGTTGGTGAGATATGTGCTCCTTAGCTAACTAACTTACAACCAAAATATCATTCACGAAAACGAAGTCAATAAATATCACAAAGTTTGGCCATCGTTTATCAAACTAGGCGACATTCTGACAAACTAACAAATTCAACTCATGAATTGATGCAGGTTTTTCGATCGAATTCAGATCAACGGTACTTTTGTAGTATGCCTTGGCCAAGTCGAACTTGTGAATTATAGATTTCACTTAAAAATTAGTAGAAAAATCCAGCAAATTAGACGTAGGATAACGGTCATTTTTTTTAATTGAGACCACTAAATTTTAATATTCTCCATTCCCTAAAACCTTTGGGAGCCGTGAGTTGCGGTGAAGCCCACTCGTTCTGGGAAGAACAGATGGTGCCTTCCCGCATCCTCACCTTAAACGCATTCTTTACTGCTCAAAGATTGTAAGGTAGCAGCATTCACGCGTGAAAATGGGCAGGAGCACCGCATGTCTCAATGTAGTGAGTGAGAGCAAGCTCACCAGGCTCATAATGTTTATGCATGTGGGCGAACAACCACAAATAAATGGTACAGCAGGATAGGTAGAAGTGAAAGCGAGTAACAACGAGTACTGGATAGGTTCACGCGAATTAAACGAGAATACATGGAGCTTGAGGTGTTCTGGAGGAAATTGTGCAGTGTCAAAAGGGAAGCTAATAGAAGGTACGAACGTGAAAGTGCAGACGGCAGGTGCTGACAGCGCGGGCAGGCGGCAGATACTGCCTTCCAACTCTGGATACGGAGGATTTATAGTGGGTTCGAATAGGCTTTTCACCCCACCGCCGGAAGGAAGGGTTCTGAGGTCCGACGCATTGCCATGCGAGGGTAGTCTCGCACTAATAGCACGATCACAAGAAAGTATCTAAGCCGGAGAGGCAAAACTTTGTCCGACTCTCAATGGGACCTTTAAGCTTCTCGCAGCTTTCCGCAATGGCTGGCTTTCAGGCCACCACGGTCTTTCGTGATTTCACGCCTTCATTAGATCGGACAAAAAGGGTCGACCAGGTGTCTGTTCTCTCCCTCTCTCTGATTTCTGACATATTCTAATATTAAATTTTCTTGTGAGCTCGAGCGAACTAATAGCATCTCCTTTCTAGCAGTGAAAATTGCCCGAGAAGATAGTCACTTTAGGTCAAATGTTTACCGAAAACCCACTTATTCGAACCGTGGATTAAGTTTTTTTAACAGTTTTGTGTTTAACTTTAAATTTAATGCTATCGATACACTTCGTCATAGAGAAAATAACTTATGTTCAACGTTTACACCTGTTAATTTTGAATTCGAATTTCTTGGCTTCTAATGATTATCCCAAATTGTTTTTCTGTAATAAATTAGCTTATTTCTTAGTAAAAAAAAATACTGCATTCTGGTTCCGTTACTAAATTAAAGGTTTTCTTCCCATTTCCATACTTTGGTTCCCAATACAAAAATTAAAAGTGAATTTTTAAAACTGTTGACATCGGCCTATCCACAATTTTTCTTCTATATTGTTCTCATTAACGACTTAAGGATGGGATCATTTTTTAAGTTTAAACATCAACCACCCACCATTATGTGTTGGAAAATTATATACGGTTTTCTTTGTATGTGCAATAGCATTGTATCATATGTGGTGGCAATAAGGCACACGCTTTACTCTCCCTCTAGGCAGCATAGGAGTGGACCTGAGAAAACTGGTTTTCAACTTAGTGAATCTGATCCAACCATGATTCAAAACCACCTTCGCACTTTGGTTCTAGAGTGAAAACTTTACCTGCTACAGATGATTATCATTTAAAAAAATCAACCCTCTTTGAATTATATCTCCTTATAACTCCATCCATATCCCTTCACTAGTTGGTTTTTCTCTCCGCTCTCTTTTAGAATTTAATTCGTAGCAAATTTAATCCTCTTATTTCACGATCTTTTACCCTCATATACGAGTATGACATAAGTTTTTATGTACAGATTTTAATGGTTTATTAATTTGTTTGCAGTGATAATAGGATTTGTTGTAATCGTTGTAAACTTTGCAATAAATCTTACGTATCATTTTCCGTTCTTTCATCGTTATCCTGTTTTTTATATAATATATATATATGGTCATTCCTAGGGGAATCAGTATTATTTTTGAGTTGATATTTACAGGACAGCGAAAAGAGAAAACAATCAGATTTTAAACAGTTTTATTATAAACATAAACTCTTCAGCCTGTTAATCTTATGAGATTTGTAGATTAAAAAATTCTTAGACTCAGTAATAATAAATTAAATTTACGAACTTAAAATAAAAATACATCAAAATACTCTCTTACATGTAGAGTAAATAAATCAGAAATATGTGAATTAACTTTTCTCATTATTTGTTTCAAATCCAGAAGAATTACAGTACTTGTTAAAAGGATTATGAAATGTTGTTTTCTCACACACCGAATGAAAATAAACTTTTCAAAGAAGAAGATAATGATTACTAATTTAATGAAGGTATGGCATTTAGAATCAACTGTGAAATTTTAATTAGAATTGCTTTTCGCTCTTAAAGGAGTCATTAATAAGGAAAGAAGTAAATAGAAATTAGGTTAAAGAATGTTAAGTATGCTTAAGTATATATTGAGAAGCAACATGCCTCTTTGTTAAAAACGTGAATTAGTTTATCAATAATTTACTCTAGTTTTAAAATATGATACTGAATCTTAGGAATGAAACACAAAAAACATTCTGAAACTGAAAACAATTGAGAAAGACCTGGAATGATACATTTGGGGAGTGTCACTCAGTGATATTCCTAAAACAAATGTTAAATTAGACTAACCGCTTACCATATGTATGATATATTTCAACGTTGGAAATATTTATCTGTTTATTAGCATCACTCGAGATAGTTACGAAGGATCAAATGGTGAAGGAAGCATACGAACCTTCCAGTTCTTGAAGTCGTTGCTGAAAGCTCTACATTGTTAAACTGCACACAACCTGTGTTTTGCTATATATAATATGCTAGAAAACTGCGAACAACGATACTCATAAATACTTGCAGGTCTAGTACCGAAATATATTTGCATTTTATATAAACAACATTTGAAAATATTTGAAGATAAGTTATTAGAATTTATGCACTAGGTCGCAAACTAATTGCCACAACATAGAAGAGGAAAATAAATTTTTGGCCTATCAACTATAATCTTGGCTTGTCTTTAATGATAGTTTCCAGAGAGAAGATGGTTCACCCCGTTGTCGAAAGCTTAAAAGGAATATCCACTAGTAATGGAGAAATTTCGTAAGAAATCATATTTGGTGGTCAATTACTTATAATTAAACATATTTTAAAGTCTCAGTTAATTGAGGTCTAGTAGCATGAAGTAAAACAAAAGCTAAAGTATAATAAACTATAGTAGGGAGAGTTGATTTGCGATTGACTGATATAACACACCTGAAATTAAGTATAAAATCCATATAGAAAATTTGATTAGAAACTATGGAATCCATAGTAAATTTAGATTGAAATGTTTATTGTATAGGCGGTGGGAAAATTAGTCATCATTTGAATATTGAGGTAAAAGCAGGAGGCAAGAAGCAGTTATCCACGTAGTAGCGATCAAAGTCATGAAGGCATTGTTCAATCCAGTTCCGTTTGCGGTAAAACAAAGTCAAAAAGCTGTAGCATAACACTAAACCCATCTAAAAGCCCACTTTTGTATATATAATTGCCTATTGAATATGTAAAAAGAAAACAAAACAGGTAATTTTAAAAGAGTTCGAAATATTTAAAATCGACTTAAACTAAAGGCAGTAGCATATTAAATGCATAAGGATAATCCCATCGTATATTAATGTTAGTTTAGCGTTATTTGTGAATGAAGGTTCTACAAGAAACCTAACATAACTGCAGTAATTTTCATAGAAAGCGAACAAAATATAAATAAATTAACTTTTTTTTAAATACTTGAATGATTTTCATAATAATTTCACATAGTATGTTTTTCCATTTGCATCTGATAGTATCCAAGTTCCATTTCATATAACAACGGCTCTAAAATTGATTTGAGGAAAGGATGGGCCCTAACCGAGAAACGATAACGTATAACTTTCAGTTTATACATTAAAATTCCTAAGTTCTTTATGCATTCTATGCCTATGGTATTCCTCAATAATCAGAATAGTGAGACGAATTAAAGTCAACAAATGATTCCAAAAGCAGTTTGTTCAGTGGAAAAGTGAATGAATAACACTATCTGGTATCTCAGGCATTCTCATAGGTCAAAAATGTTAAGTTTAACAGAAGATGGCTGAATGAGAATAACTCCCCCTTAAAGTAAACGATGAAAACGGGTCTTCCTCGAAAATCCATTCCCAGGGGAAATTGCACGATCCAAGGGAGGGCGATGAAGGACCAATTTGAGAATAGCCCTATTTTCTAGTCGACTTCCGAAAACATGACTCCCTCAGTTCTCATAAGAGTGATGGGCGGAAAGCATACTACCTAGTTAATAAAATCCCTCATAATTAAAAAGAATTAGGGGTTATGTTGGCCTTCGTTGTGAAAAGTTGGAAAATGCTTTCCAGCAACGAAAGAAAATTTAACTTATTCGGATGAGATGAATTCAGCATTAACATTTTCTACCTGTTATTCTATGAAATTAAATTCAATAATATTAGAGGTTAATTAGTTTATTTCAAATTCTTTAATGATTTAATAAAACTGATTTAACATTTTGCCAATGAACTCTTATTTATAGCGCGATACCTCTGACCCCAGGTCTAAAAGCAAAAATATCAGTATCAGGGGAGAGTTTCTTAAATGAAATATATCATAGTTGAGAAAATGTGGAAAATAAAGAGATTTGAATGCCTGAAATTGCAGAAGTATTTAAACAAAAGAGGCTGGTTAAAGTTCAGGAAGCATTTTACTCGATGTAAAGCAATAAATTTCAGTAAATTTTTTAGTTTCTTAAGATAAAAAAATGAATAATGGACTTCAATAAAGATAGACAAAATTAAGAAAAAAAGGAACTCATAAATCCTTAACTTCGCAGGAGTTCTCATGAGAAGAGGTTAGAGATAACTTTTGCCTAGACACAAATTTCAAGTTTGTGCTGACTTCCTAAATTAGAAAGTTTGGGTGGATAGACCATTTATTGCTAAACCAAATTTCGAAGGTGACATCCGTCATCTCAATTCACTGGCATACTAATGAATAGAGACAGATAATTAGCCTAAGAACTCACGAGTTTACACGTGAGAATTTAATAGGAAGCTCGTACGTGAATACATTTATAGTCAGATCACTCATCCGAACTCTTATGAAAAATTACTTTCCGCACAAGCCATCTTTATTAAATTGTGACTTGTAAATTTGTCTTCTTAAGATAAATATCTTTTTCTATATTTTAGTTTGCCAGCGACTTAAGTGGACGGATATTCCTGTCGAAACATGGTCTCGCAATTATTAATTGGCCAATATACTGTGCCCTATTTCATATTCCTAATTCAAAAAATTCCGTACAGGGGTGAGATTCAAACCAAGCACACTGAGGCAGTAAGCAACCGCTTTGACCTTAATAAAACCGAGCCTTAGACACCTCGGCT
This sequence comes from Ceratothoa steindachneri, assembly GCA_963969495.1. Classification (NCBI taxonomy): domain Eukaryota; kingdom Metazoa; phylum Arthropoda; class Malacostraca; order Isopoda; family Cymothoidae; genus Ceratothoa; species Ceratothoa steindachneri. The sequence continues at coordinate 169,481,435 of OZ018323.1, forward strand.
AAGCAGAAGAGCTTGCGCACCTGATATTGAACCTGTGCTCGTAAATCCTTTTCCCAGACTCCTTCCAGTATAACCTATGTGAAACAAGGGGCACTTAATTCCTTACTAAGGGATTAAATTTACATCTGCTTTATTAATTTCTTCTGAAAGGTTATACGGTTGGGGGAAAGGATACTATTTATTCCTTTTAGTAATTGAGAAAATAGAAGTGATAGAGAATATCTTATAATATCATGATTCTTTCTTTTAGTGAAATAAACATTTACTTTCGCTTTAGATACTATTTCTTTAACTAATAAAGCATGAGTCTATTTAATCCCTTGTAAATGCTCCTTCGTACACAAGGTTGAGACCAGAAGAAGTCTGAATAAAAGAGTGATGAGCATAGAAATGATGTCTAGTATACAAACGTGGGTTTTACTATTTTTACAAACACCAATATTTTTAACTAGCCAATAGATTCCCTACAAGACAAAATACTTTACTTGTGGAGGCGTGAAGGATTTTTTGCAAAGGAAAAGTGATTGAATCCACACAAATGGGCGAAATCACGAATTTCAAACTCTCGGATGTTCAATTGAAATATATCCCTTATACCCAAAATTTAATTTTGAAATATATTCTTAATGACCTCAAATTCAAATCCACTGATTAGGAACTTTAATCTGATTTCGCTTTTTAATATATTTTTTTAGGTTTGGTGCCACTGTATTTCTACTCCGTATACGACCAAAGATTGCTCTATGTCATGTATGGTCTATGCACTGATTTAGTTAAACACATATAATTTTGGATTAATGTCCCAGCTGTTTCTCTTGGTATAATTACGATCACTACAATATATTTTTATTCTCACCTCAAAGAATAATCAAAATTCAACCAGCCAAACTATCCAAACCAACCAATCAACTTCTAAGGACTATTTAATTAGATTTTTATTTTCTTCACAGAATCAACTCTGAGCATGGACGCCATTTTATTCCACGTGACCTAATTAACTCAGTATTCGTGATATATTTTAAATAAAATTCTCCTATCTTTCATTTGTTCTATAATTAATAAATAATTTACTCTTCCGTGTCTTTTTACCCCAACTATTTTAGGAGTGTCTCTAATTTGAATGTAATTAATGTTTGTTTTACTAGATACCAGGTAAAATTAAATAGACAGCCACGGTTTTATGGTAAAATGTTTTGTTCCAATATTTATCTAATATTATGAGTTTAAAATTGTTACTATTAAACTTTCCTAGAAAGAATATATCAAATGAATTTTCAAATTTTCAAGGAGGACGAATTTTGGAAATATTGAATTTCTCTTACAAAGGTTAGGGAAGATGTTCTTGTAGAAACACAGGAGTTTGAATTTTTGGACGTTAATATATACATATTTATATGGGTGTGAATTTATACATTCCCACAATTAACAATTATTTGACGACTATCAGTAATTTATTTCCCCCGAATGAATTCATTCAGTAAACATCGAAGTAAATAATGCTACTTATTTTCACCCTTGCATTCAATTCTAACAAAGTCATATACCTCTATGGGACATTAGCTGATTTAGCGAGCATTTAATTTTAGTATATTTGTATTATAATTTGAAGGTGAAATAAAAAATAGCCCAAATCCATTTCATTAATAAATACAGCGAATTGATGCGATCTGTCAATATTTAGAATGATTTCCCTTGTTCTGCGAGAGAGCTTCAATTCGTTTGTCATACTCGATACCGAAATTGTGATGAAACTTGACTTTATTGTTTCATTTTTGTTTAATAGAACCAGCAACTGATTACAAATTCATGACATCTGTTTCTAAACTAACAGTTTTATTATCGTCACAAATTCTCTATTGGGTTCAAATCTAGCGAAAACCCTGGCCAGAGTTCATAATGTTCTCTGTTATTTTCAAGTGCACATTCATGCTGAAAAATACAGTTATCATCCCGAAATTGTTGTTAAATTGTTGGCTTTATGGAGCAAGTTTTAATTTTAATGTGAGGTTAATCTTTATATCTTCTACAAAAGTGGAGCCAATCTATAAGGCTCTCCTTAGTAAGATGACGGTTCTTTGAAGCCCTTCTTGACCTGAAACCTGTCGAAAAGTCTCTGCCTCATTGTGTGCGGTGAAGCGCTCACACGTCCCTGCTTCCAGTCAAGAGCAAGATTAGCACTCAATTCAACCCAATTCTTGAGTTGAGACCGCAATAAGAAGCGATCTTGGCGTTTATTTGAGTCTCTTTGGTGTCCAGGAGACTTCTTCACAGGAATATAACCAGTCTTTTTATAGTCATTAATGAGGCTAATTTCGGGGTTCCTTGATACAATACTCTCAGCAACTATCACCTTGCATTTGAGGCTAATTTCATGCTGCGCAAGAATGGTAGCACACTTTTCTTTGCAAAGAAACATTTCTAGAATTGATAAATGTTAAAACATTTATTTTTACTAAATTATATTACGAAATAAATTAATATGATGACACAACATTCATTTAACTCAAATTTGTCAAGATTTACCGCTAGAGTCTAAATCTCACCTGATTCATGGTCATGACTGTATTCTGGATCTTTCTGTTTGGTGGCAGGCGGATGTTTTGTACCAAATTTCACCAATAATGCAGTTTTGAGTGCTGAATACGAATATAACAGTTATTCTTTGGAGAAATGAAAGGAGGTATTAAAAAAAAAAAAATTAATGCGCACTAGTTCAGAATATTATTCTATAAACAATTATGATTATATATTGGGAGATCCATCCTAATTGATTGAAACTCAGAATCATCGTAGGGGGTCCCCCCGCAGTGTTAAACCCTCCACAAGCAGTCCCCTTGAATTTACTCCCAGAAGGTGAAACACTCAGGAAATTTTGTCAACCCCATCAGCGAAGCGCACACTCAGGAAAGAGAAAGTCCATGGCACGCCGTAAGACAAAGAAATAAAAGACATTGCGCTACCCACTGTGAGATGCTGAATTTCTACTTATGTCAATTTATGTGTCGAAAACGCAATAGAAATGAAAATTTATTTAAAAAAATATTATGGGATATATCTAAATACAAATGAATGTTCGAAGAAATAATAGATGAAGTGAACTATAATATTGGGAAATCATATGGCAGTTTAAGTGCGTTTCATTTTCCTTTCTTCTTTTCCCAAAGTTTTGGGACAAACCTAAATTTACCGTTTGAAATTTCTTTTTTTTATACTTCTTTTTATTTCTCCCCAAAACAAATTATATTCGCCTTCAGCACTCAAAACTGCATCGTTGGCGAAAATTTGGTACGAAAAATCCGCCTGCCGCCAAACAGTAAAGACCCTGTATTCTTATTTACCCTAAAAGAAGTTTTTCGTTTCTTCTTCTTTGAATCAATGATGATTTCTTATAAAAATTAGATACATGTCACTGCAAACTCCGTAAAATACAAATAGTTTCACAAAACGTAAATATAGTCTTTATCGTTTTCAGAAGGAAATTTGTATTTGTAATTAACCTTTCATAAATGCGTTTATTTCCTCAGAAAAGTTTCTTCATTATGTAAAATAACTTTTTTAGAATCTACAAATCCTAAATAATGTTAAAATTGGTAAATATTTAGTCACAGATACGTGAGGTAGTTTATCCTAACCCTCTTTTAAATGTAAATTAGGCGAGACCGGGACTAGTTGATAAAATTTTACTATTTTTACCTCTAATTCAATAACTAATGAAGGAAACTTAAACAAATATTTGCGGTAAAAAGTTTATTATGTGTTATCATAATCAAATAACAAAAAGGTTATATAGTTTTCAATTCCTGAGATATAATTGAAAATAGCAGAAAACCTTTTTGTATACAAATTGCCCTATATGCGGGGCAATTTGTTACAGACCATGGTGTATATTGTTAGAAAATATGAAAAGAATCACATCCTTTTTAAAACAAAAGAAATCAGTTATCACTTCATTTCACATTGTACACATACATAATGAGCACTTTCATTTGTGCAACTTTCATAGGCCCAATCTTTGCATTTGATGCATTGCACCCATTGCTCCCCTGAGGCTGAATTTAACCATTAACCACCACATGCAAGACACTCAATAATTTTAATGTTCTTACTGTTCTTATCTACACCAGACTACAAAAACCCTGTAGTGTTCAGATTCCTTTTACAAGCTTTACTCTTGAGCCTTTTTCCTTGTGAATCCTCATTTTGTTCCTGTAGTTTCATCTTCACAGGTATATCTGTTAAGATTGCTGTGTGGCGTTTTCTTTTGTTGCATCTTTGAGTCTTTCTTTGGCTAGTTTTTTAAATGGTCGCAGCTCCTCTGGGGTTTTGATTTCTCCTGTGGGTCTTTGTTATCTCTTTATATAAGAATGTGATTGGTATATGTAAAGCCGATCTAAACTATCCGTGCTTATACTTGGAACAGGGTCTGTAATCATAATTTCAAGGCTTGTTTTGTGCTGAGGAGTTGGCTGGTCTTGTGGAGCCTATACAAACTTTAGTAAATTGTAATGAGCTTTCACCATTTAGGGGGCAAGTGGTTACTGATTGTAACAACTAGTCCTGAAGAAATTATTTTCATTTTCCTCCTAAATATGAGAAAATGAAGCCTAATCACAGATGAAGCATAAAGTCGGTTATTTCCTTAACATAAGTTTCATTAAGGTCTATGAAAATAATACAAAAGGTCAGAATACTTACTCAGATTATCCAAAAACAGTTTTTTGATTGTGGTTTCGCTGAAGGGTGATCAACCTGATTAGCAACCAACGAGGACAAGGCTGCTACTGACGTCTAAATGTCTCAAAAACCTCGGCGCCAACTATTGCCATATGATGAATATATTGATATTCTCTCAACCTACTCCTGTAAGCAACTCGCCCCGGTCTTCCCTGCACAGAAAAATTTAATAAAATTATAACATTTTCTGTGTTATTTTAAATTCCAATAAAGCAATTTGAGATAGTTAATTCATGATCGTGTAAAGATTTACTTTATCTTGTGAAGTAAAACAGAAACAGAATTACCAGACATGATAAAGATAAAGTATTCTTTCAAGCTATAGGATAAGAGTTCATCCGATCTCTCTTGGGCAATGTTCTTTTGCACTCCTTTCTTCCTTCTATTTATCTATTTACGTAGATCAATGCCAACACCGATATAAAGATCAATTTATAGGTTAGAGGTAAATATTCCTGACCTCTACAAAATTCTCCTTACACCTGGTCCAACCTTTAGCGACCATTGTCCTATTTTTTAAAGTTTAAGTGGTCGATACCAATCGCTCTACCTAGGGCTTTATTTGATATCTTGACTACCAGGATAAATAGAGAGAGGCCACTTTCTCTTGGAGCACTGGGGTATTGCCCTTCCTACACATTTCATCCCCTTTGCGTTAGTGGATGAGGGAGATTCTTCAATAAAATATTAAACCTTTTCTCTCTTAATATTCCTGTTGATGATGTCAATAATGCCATAAGTATGCTTTCAAACAGCTAAAATATTTCCATTAATATTCTTTTTACTGCTAAAATTTGGACCGTTGGGCAAATACTTGTCCCTTACGTTTTTAATTTATAAGTGAAATGTAGTGAAATTTTACATCTATTCAATATTACCGATCTTGCCTTCGAATTTTTTTATTTTATTATTATGCATTTTGATATTTATCTAGAGACATAAAAAAAGAGTAACATAAAGTTGAATTAGATACAATGGCAAACAAATTCAAATCCTACTTTAATGATATTCTCAAAGGAATGAAAAGACACTAGATGGTAAAATACTTAAAAAATGTATATAATCAAGGCGCACATAGTGCTGCTTTTCAGAGAGATGATTTCTAAAAAATGTGGCAATGTTAAAATTAAATTATAATGAGTGTAGAGGAATTACAACATAAAGCCTCCCGGGGGGCTAAGCGGACGTATACATTAAAGTCCCCCCTCCCCTTGCGGAGAAAGCAAGAGAATCAAGCCCCATTTAGAGAGTCGTAGGAAGGTTAGCCGGTGAATAACCGTCTAGTTCCTATCCTGTTTGATCTTCTCGCTGCATAGGTAGTTGGAGCGACCATCTGTGTTAAGGTGACCACCAAATGCCCTTAAACAGTGCTCAAAAGATCCAATTACCTACGAGATCCGTAGGCCCGTAGTTAAATCACCAAAAAGCGGTGCCAGTCAAAAAGGAACGCCAAGGATGGTGACGGTTGGTGGTATCTCTAATTAACAAGCCGACTTGGGCACCGCGGTGCCAACCTCTTCACTCCTTGCTCTCCTCGATGCGGCCTCACTCTTCGCTCTCCCCTCGCTGTGCTCGCTTCTTTCCCCTTAGATGGGGCGGTCGCCAGCCTATAAATAGGGCCCTTGAAGGTAAGAGAAAAGATAACTCGGTGAAAGACGATCGAGGACCAGTTCGAGAAGATCGGTCCTTCGCCCATTTTGATATAACCGGGATTATTTCGAGGAGAGAAGATAAAAGATTAGTTCAAGAAGAACGATCCTTCACCCAGTGTCGAATTAACTTAAAAGTCACGTTTTGTATTGGTACCAGACTGAACCATCCGGTACAAACTTAGAAGAAGTCTGACGGGATTACCATTCCTAGTGTTAAACCAGAAATTTCAGCAGCAAGAGAAGAGGGATTTTTTCGGTGCCAGCCCGAAGCATCCTGCACAGGCTTAATAAGAAGCTTAGCAAGACCAATATTTCTAGTACAAAACATGAATTTTGCAAGCAAGATAATAGAAGAACCAGTCACCCTCGAGTGACTCTCAAATTGTGATCTTAAGACCGAAGAATTAGATATCAGATTCCCTTACCTCCATCCTATCTCGAAGAAAATCTACCATCGGCCGCTCTAACACTCCCAAGCGCAAGAAAAGCCCTCTAGTGTAATCTGGCAACTCCTGATACTATCTGTCATGTAAGTTAGAATTACAATTTATATTCGTATTGCATTAGTATGAGTTTATTACGGTACTCAAATTAATTGAAGTAGAAACAATTGTGTGGGAACCACGTCATATTTACTAGTAGGAGAGTGTAATTTAATTTGATGTTTAACGTTAATCTAAAAGGTTCACGATAAAATAATTAATCGGCAATTGGTTTGTTTACGCGTAGCATAATAAGTTTATTCGAGAGACATAAATAAACTTTTATTTTGTGAGGATAAGATCTTTGTAACATGGAAAAACATTTGTATAGTAAATTCTATTGTTTAAACAGAAGTATTTTATTCGCCTTAGTCATACAAAAACATTATCTTTCTTGGCAATCAGAAATATCAATCATTAAAATATATTTTCCTGCAATATGCAATTTAGAGATATCGCCCGTAGAGTAGAAACTTGAAGGACGATAATTTAAATATGCAGGAATTTTCGTCGTCTACCCTCTCATTTACTAGGAATTGTCCCATTTAAACATTTGTTGTTAAATTATATAGATTTAGAACTATTTTAGGGGAAATGATATTTAGTGATCTCGTTCTAATTGATGGGAATTTGAAACTAATTGGTATCTACTTAGAAGTAATTACCTATAGAGAAAGGCAGCTTGATGCTCAATTTTCTTAATTCGACCTCTCTAATTTAGGCTGTTAAATTTTAATAGCTGCCTAAATTAAGTAAAACTTCGCACAGTGTTATTCGCTTTGGTTATTTAGCATAGGATTGTCCCAATATTTCTACCTACAAATTGCTACTCCAGTGACTGGAATGAAGCAAGTATATTAAGCAGAAATCCACAAAATAATTATGGAACCTTTACTTAATGATGCAAGTATAATGTCTTTACTACTAGGAAGCATTTGACAAGCGTATTTTTTAACTTTATTTAACCAGTCAATAGCAATCAGTTTTGCCCATAGATGCTCATAATTATTTGCGGTTAGTAATCAAGAAAAGTGTTTAACCATAATTCTCAAAGAAGAGGTGATTCCCTTCCCCATCATATTAAGTCTAATCTCACAGATATCGGAGTTACTTACCTTGTTCTCATTTAAATTCACTTTTAACATTGCCACATTTTTTAGAAATCATCTCACTGAAAAACAGCCCTATGTGCGCCTTGGTTATGTATATTTTCTAAATATATTAACCATATTGTCTCTTTTTATTAATTTGAAAATATCATTAGAGTAGGATTAGAATTTGATGGATATGATATCTAATGAAATTTAGGTGACTATATTTATGTCCTTAGATTAATATGACAATGAATCATAAAAAAATAAAACCAATTAAAAAAATATCAGTAATTTTGTGTAGGTCTAAAATTCACTAAATTAAATATTTAAATAAAAGGTAGGGTAGAAGCATTTGCCCGAACGACCAATTTTTAGCCCTTAAGAGAAGAGAATAATAAGGGAAATATTGTAGCTGTTTGAGAGCAGACCATGGCATTATTGACATTGTCAACAAGAATATTGAGATAGAAATCGTTTAATATTTCATTAAAGAATCTCAGTTATCCACCAACGCAAAGGAGATGGAATGTGCTGTTAGGTCAATACCCTTCCTACCGTTGAAAACTGGATTAGCAGCACTCTCTCGAGAACCCAGTGCCCCAATAGAAAGTGGCTTCTCTCTATTTATCCTGTTAGTTAAGATATCAAATAAAGCCTTAGGTAGCGGGATTGGTATCCACCACTTAAACTTTAAAAAGTAGCACAATAGTCGCTAAAGGTTTGACCAGGTGTAAGGAGAATTTTGTAGAGGTCAGGAATATTTACCTCTAACCTATACATTGATCTTTATATCGGTGTTGGCATTGATCTACGTAAATAGATAAATAAAAGTAAGAAAGGAGTGCAAAAGAACATTGCTGAAAAGAAAATGGATAATCTCTTATCCTAAAGTTTGAAAGAATACTTTTTCTTAATCATGTCTGGTAATTCTGTTTCTGTTCTACTTCACAGGATAAAGTAAATATGTACACGATCATAAGTTAACTATCTTAAACTACTTTAGTGGAATATAAAATAACAGAAAATGTTATAATTTGATTCAGTTTTCCTGTGTAGGGTAGACCGGGGCGAGTTGGTTACAGGGGTAGTTTGATACAACGTCAATATCTTCATCATAAGGCAATAGTTAGCGCCCGAGTTTCTTGAGACGTTTAGACGTCAGTATAGCCTTGTTCTCGTTAATTACTAATCAGGTTGATCACCCGTCAGCGAAACAACAATCATAAAACTGTTTTTAGATAACCAGTGTAAGTATTCTGACCTTTCTTTTTAGTTTCATATACATTAATTAAACTCCTGTTTATGAGATAACTGTATTTATGCTTCATATGTGATTAGACTTCATTTTTTTATATTCATGAGGAAACGGAAAATAATTACTTAGGGACTAGTTATTACAATCAGTAACAACTTGCCCCCCAAATGGTGAAAGGCCATTACAGCCTACTGAAGTTTGTATAGGCTCCTCAAGACCATCCAACTCAGAAGATAATAAGCCTTAAAATTATGATTCCAGACCCTGTTCCAAGTGCAAGCACGGATGGTTTAGATAGGCCTTAAATATACCAATTACCTTCTTCTATAAAGACATAACAAAGACCAACACGAGAAATCAAAACCACAGAGGAGTTGCGACCATTTAAAAAAACTAGCCAAAGAAAGACTCAAAGGATGCACAAAAGAAAACGCCACACAGCAATCTTAACAGATATACCTGTGAAGATGAAACTACAGGAACAGAATGAGGATTTTCAAGGAGAAAGGCTAAAGAGTAAAACTTGTAAAAGGAATCTGAACACTACAGGGTTTCTGTAGTCTGGTGGAAGTAAGAACAGAAAGAACATTGAAGATTATTGAGTGTCTTGCATGTGGTGGTGAATGGTCAAATTCAGCCTCAGGGGAGTAATGAGGGCAATGTAGCAAATTCAAAGACTAGGCCTATGAAATGAAAGTGCTCATTATGTATGTGACCTATGTGAGATGAACTGATAACTGATTTCTTTTGGTTCTTAAAAGAGTGATTTTTTTCATATTTTGTAACCATATACCCTATGGTCTGTAGCAACTTGTTCCACATTTGGAGCAAGTTGTATACAAAAGGTTTTTCTGCTATTTTCAATTATATTGCAGGAAGTAAAAAGTATATAACCTTTTTGTTACCTAATTATCATAACACGAATAATAAACTTTTCACGGGATAAATTTGTTTGTTTCTTTCATTAGTTACTGAATTAGAGGTAAAAATAGTAAAATTGTAACAACTAGCCCCGGTCTTCCCTAATTTCCATTCAGCCAAAGCTTAGGGTAAACTACATCACGTTTATGTGATTAAATATTTACTAATTTTAGCATCCTTTAAGATATTTAGATTTCGAAAAAGTTATTTTACGTAATGAAGAAACTTTTCTGAAGAAATAAACGTATTTATGAAAGGTTAACTACAAATACAAATTTCCTTCTGAAAACGATAGAAACTATATTTATGTTTTGTGAAAGTGTTTGTATTTTACTGAGTTTGCAGATACATATATCCAATTTTTATAAGAAATCATCATTCATTCAAAAAAGAAGAAACGAGAAACTTCTTTTAGAGTAAATAAGAATACAGTCATTACTATGAATCAAGTGGGTTTGAGACTCTAGGGCAAAATGTTGACAAATTTGAAATAAATGAATGTTGTGTCATATTTATCTTTTTCCTAATATATTTTAGGGAAATAAAATGTATTGACATTTATTGATTCTAGAAATGTTTCTTTGCAAAGAAAAGTGTGCTGCGATTCTTCACTGCAGGAAATTGGCCTCAAATGCAAAGTGATAGTTGCTAAGAGTATTGTATTAACTTTGAAGTTGACCAGTGTTAGATACTTTCAAATACTTTCCCATCGACTTATTCTCACTATGAGCATCGTCTACTTCACCTTTTGGTCTTTAAACAATCGGATTCTCAATGGACGATTCTTTGATAAAGTGAGAATTGTATTCAGATTAAGAAGGTCTGCAAAGAATCGTCGTCTTACTAAGGAGAGCCTTAAGGATTGGCTCCACTTCTGTAGAAAATATAAAAATTGGACTGTTAAGGAGTGAAGGAATTAATGAATGTTGAAGAGTGGAGCCAATTAATATTCACTCATAAATCTCTCGCCCGCTCTAACGAGTCCTGTATCTTGCCACGGTAAAGCATCTGGACATCTTTAGATCTTCTAAGGGAAGTGGATCACTAACTTTTTTCTCCATGAACACTTCCATGAACTCACATTGACACCGAAACTTGCCTCATCTCCACATAAATCCAAAATTTAACAACAATATCGGTATGATAACTGTATTTTTTAGCATGAATGTGCACCTGAAAATAACAGAGGACAGTATGAACTCTGGCCAGGCTTTTTGCTAGATTTGAACCCAATAGAGAATTTGTGACGATAATTAAACTGTCAGTTGAGAAATAGATGTTATCAAATTGTAATCAGTTGCTCGTTCTTATTAAACAAAAATGAAACAATAAAGTCAAGTTTCATCACAAATTCGGTATCGAGTATGACAAACGAATTGAATCCTTCTCGAAGACCAAGGGAAATCATTCTAAATATTGACTGACCGTATCAATTGTCTGTATTTATTAATGAAATGGATTTTTGGCTATTTTTATCACCTTCAAATTATGATACAAACATAATAAAATAAAATTCACCCTTTAATTCATTATATTACTTTTCTTTCGGAAAACATATAGTAGCCTCGACCCCTTTGCTTTGACTGTAGATAGATGCGATTCGGCAGACACGGAGTTTCTCCTGCTCGTTTAATCATGCACTGATCCATAGAGGTATATGACTATGTTAGAAATAAATGCAAGAGTAAAAGTAAGTAGCATTATTTACAGCCATCTTTACTGACCAAATTCATTGGAAGGAAACAAATTACTGATTGCCCTCAAATAATTTATAATCGGTGGAAAGTATAGACACGCCACATATATATATATATATATATATATATATATATATATATATATATATATATATATATATATTTATATGTAAAACAAAAGAGCACAAAATAGAGAAATATTATCAAAGACGGATATGAAGTATAAAACCAAATAGATAAGGTCTACTTCCGGAAATTCTAAGTGTGAGCACGTAATGTAGACAACGGCGAATATGTTTCACGATTGATTTAAATTTGTTTGTATTAAACTCTTAATAACTTAATCTCTAAAGTCATAGCCGTTCACTCTCTAAAAATTGACCAAATCTTAATTGGTCAGAGGAAATTAAGTTGTGTAGAACTTCCAAATGATTGCGCTCATTTCTGTAGCTACTCTTCCAAGTTCATAATATTGGTCAGAGGCAGAGATGGGCGTGATCCATTTGAAGATATTGTGCCCCTTGTATCTTAATAGTTTATGGATCAACAACTAAACTAAAAACTACTGATATGCATTGATGAAAACCTACAGACATATCTGTCTTTCTCTCTCTCTGGATCATGACTGTAATTTCTCCTATTTAGGTGGTGAACAACGAAATTCGTTGTTAGATTTAATATAGAATAAATATGCGCTGATCATGGTGAAAATAAGTTTATTTCACGATAAAAAAAACTTTAAGCTTGTTAACTATGAACTGCAAGTAGAATTTTTATACAAACATAAGTATTATACAGTGTTCAATAAGTCTCTCTGTATGACAATAATTTTATGTTTTGTGCAGAAATAACATTCAGGTCTTTTGGGTGAATATAAATTGGATGAGAAATATCCCAAGCATCAAGCTAAAGAAGATGGCAGTAGGAGCAATGCTGGTTATGCCAAAATTCAAAATCAGTTAACACTAAGCATATTCCGCATGGCCAAACATAACCAGGAACACCAATATGCAAGGATATCTTTGAAAAGTTGATTCTCTCGCTTTTGGGTAATGGGTTCATATCATTAAGCCTAAGTTACATGAATTTAAGGATCTTTTACCATATTAATATAACATATTTTGCTATTTTCTCCATAGATATAACTGAATAAAAAAGTTTATTATATTATTTTTATGAACATTAAACTATCTCTAACCTAGTTAAATATTTTGCTTTTTTATATAGCTAATTTCTGTCACAAAAAATTATTCAGCATATTTGTATGAACATTAGACTATTGCTAGCCTAGCTAAATATTTGATAATTTTCCATTTCTAATCTATTTTATATGTTTTACTTTTGAAATAATTTTTCCAGATGTTAACTCGGCTGTTCAAGTGCCATCTAGACGCACCTGGCTAGATGTCATGCGACAACAATCTTTAAAATGAATGAAGACTAAGAAGCAAAACTAGAAGCATTAGATCATGGGTATGTTACATACGGCATATGGTCAACTAATCGTCGCAGTTTCATGGGAGTCTTTGGTATGTTACTAATTTACTGTATTCTTTTTACATAAATGATAAATTAATGAATTTTTTAAGAATTCATTTTGCTGTAAATATGGACTCATGTAGTTGTATGACAGGCAACTCTTCGCTAAATTGCCTCCTTTTATAACATATTTCTTCTCTGCAATATTTAGTGATGCTAGTTTATCTGGTGCACGTCCAACTAATATTATTAATTAAACTAAAACAATGTTCATACTAACATAGATTTTATATTCTTACATTTGAGACCAATGATAAATTGTGGCGAGGATTAAATGCACTGACATCCCCAAAATTTCGTAGAACAAGATACGAGGTTTTGAAAAAGATCTGTTACACTTGTTTTTTAAATCTTTCGAGAGGTATACGTGTGTGATAGAAAATATTTAGTCAAATAAACTCAAATTTCTTTTTTTCCATCCATTAGGTCGCATTAAAGCGTCTTTTCCATTCTGTGGTGAGGTATCGGGATTGAAGTGAAAAAATCGAGTTCTTTGCTCTCATGCGCGCAGGCCACAACAAGTCAGAAATAGCCAATAGGCTCAACTTCAGCCGGATGACCGTCCAGAGTCGCTAAGAGGCTCCATAACGGAGAACACCTGAGCAGATTGACCACGTTCATACAAAGATGAGGATGATAGCCGTTTGGCTGTGAGAAATGGCTTCGAAAGTGCTCGTAAGCTCAAAATGACAGCGCTTGCGAAGAAGAAGAGTATCTCGGCCGTCAAGGAGGAGGGCGGCAAGAGCTTGAGGTATCTGGAAACCTTCTGGTCACCGACTCTATGCGGAAGTAACCTTGTAAGCGCTGTAGCCGCCTTTTGAACAACTTTAAGAGTCATGGCAATATAATTCTTATTTTTTCTGATGAAAAATCTTTCACATTCAATCCGGTCATGAACAAACAGAACCAACCCGTGGTATGTTTCGGCCAGGAAGTTTCGGAGGTACGCTACGTGTCCGCGACCATGAGTCAGCCTCCGTGATGATGCTCGACGTAGTGGCTTTGAAGGACGAGAAGATGATGCCGGTGAGTTACGTGCCCGGTTACAGGCTTACCGCAGCAAAATACGAGGACATGTTGGCCACAAAAGTCCTTCCCTGATCTAGAAAGATCACAAGGAATACAGACTAACTCTTTTAGCAGGACTTGCCTCAGCGCCCTCTACAAAAAAACGTGCAAGAGTTGTTGGGGTCGAATATGAACTTCTAGTCGAAGGATCTTTGGCTGCCTCACTCGCCCACACTAAATCCTTTCGACTATAGCCTGTGGGCCAGCAGGAGGGAGAACTTTGTCTGCAACTTGTACGCGGGTATCAGATCATGCCCGGATCCCGTGTTGGCCGCTGAGGGCTATGAATTGGAATTAATTTCAGAATGTTTGTATGTTCTAAACTAATTGCAGCAGTAACCAAACAATTACAGGCAGGAAAATAACACTGGTTTACAAGTTTATTACTGTTTAGTAAATAGACATCATTTAAAATTTTTGGCCTATCTAGTCTAGTTTTTAATTTATTGAACAACCTTATTTAATATATTAGCTTTGAGGCAAGGTGCATATGTTTATAAGTCTGTGTATTAGTCAATGTCCATATCTATATCGATATACGTGGGAGTTAATCTGGATATGAAAATGTCATAAGTGTATATGGGAGACCATATGTATATGTTATAAAGTAGTCACTATGTATATCTCTACGTCCACTATGCTGGGGTCTTTACTTTATCCTATTTCTAATTTCTTTTCTTGTTTTCACGATTTTTCATTTGTTGTGGTGAACTAAGAAATAGAAAATGAGCAAGATGCCCTTTTCAAGATGGCGTTCCGTTAATTCTAACAATGTGTTTGGAGAATTAACGTCTGTGGAGAATACATATTACCTGAAAAATCGAAAAAACATCACTGATTTTGTTGAGAGAGCGTATATGGCATATTCTTTGGGCAAGTTTGTAGACCAATATAAATATTGGGCACCGAATAAGGTCCTTAAACCATGTACAGAACATTTGTGACAGTGGACTAAAATGACCAGGTAAATATGAGGTTTGCCATAACAGTGGTATGGAGAGCCCAATAATCTCGTGCACGACTGCTATTTTTGTGCCCTAAATTTGAAGGGTATTGACTAGGAAAAAGGACGCATGCTTGTCTATCCTACTCTTGCCTCTGCTATCTTTCTTGAATAACTTCGCCTTCAACCAACGAATATTCATCACCTGAAGATGAAACTAGAGATCAATATTTTTCTTTTGAAGCCTTCCCTCAGCTATTCTCGCGGGTATAGATGAATGATCTAGTGCGTGATATGAACCACACAAACAATTCTGCAGAAAGTTGGCTTTGAAATTGAAAGAGAAGAAGCTTCTATAGACTTGTTTTCTCATTTCCTTTTATCGGAGTAGGCATGAGGAGTTCCTTTCTTTCTTCCTACAAGAGGAATAGCTGGTTTATTGTAGAGAAGCCAGTGCACTCCTTACCAGAAGAATAGCGTCTTTTCATAGATACTACTAAGCGTAGTTAAAAATGTGTATTGTTGCACAATGGAAATTTGTATGGCTCTATCCCACTAGGCCACTCAACCAACAACTCTGAAGGAAAAATAAGAAGAAATTAAGCTGGTTTCAGAGAACATACTATATTATAATTATAAATGGGTCAGCTTCGTTGACTTAAGGGGATAACACATTTCTTCTTTAGTTACTTTTTACGTTGTTTCTGGTTTTGTGTATCATTTTATTGAAATATTATGCACTTTTTTATGGTATAATTACTTTTTTAGCAATATGAATAGAACATAGGAAAATTAAGATAATGCAAAAGTGCATACATTCTGGAAATTTTTCTTAAATATTTAAAGTTAATTTGGGAAAGATAGAACAAAACTACACCATGGATTTTTATATCATTTTATTTAAGATTGTATCACTTTTTATAGTATATATTTTGTTTTAGTAACCTGAGTAGAACATAGTGAAAATTATGATAATTCAAAATTGTATACATTCGTGGAAATTCTCCGTAGATTTTTAAAGTTAATTTCTGAACAAAACACCAAACTACACCATGCGATTTTAAATATTTGTAAAAAAAAAATGCCACCAGTGAACTGGTTAATATTTTTCGCATCATTCGAATATAGATTAAACTAAATTCCATGGCATTCAGCACACCCCTACTATTCACCTAACATCCCCCTTTCCAACTGAGAACAAAACCTATAGTTGGCCATGTAGGAAAAATATATGTTCCAGTTCAAGTCCACCATCAAAACAGATTTTCATGAAACTAAGGAAAACTGATTTCAAATGATAACTAAATCATATTGACATTTTTTGCTCGTGAATTAAGTTCATTGGCTTAATTTTTAAAAATTCTATATCCATTTATATGATATCAGGGTTCAAGGAGGGGTTCTGAAAGGCCCTCCTGTATCTCCAAAACGGCGCCGTAGTTTATTATGATTTTCAAAGAATCGAAGGGCTTAGAATGCGCTTTAATTTCATATATGATAATCTAATGCAGTAAAAAGTTGAAAAAATTAATATGGTATCGCCTTAAAGATGGTGAATTTTCTGATGAAACAGCAATCTAGTTATACTAAATAGCGATCCTTTCTTTGACTGTGGGACAGTAGAGACCGAATAAACAAATATGTTAAGAAGGCTTGGCCGCCTCGTACAAATATGAATCCATGAATTGCTGCCAATATATTGGAAGACCCTTTAGTTGAGTTAGAAAAAATCATTTTCACCCCCATTGAGATTAACGGATTGATCGAGCAATTCGTCAAATTCCTTGATATGAATGTGGAATGCTTCAAGTCTATCTGCAATGTATTTCAAGGCATGACGATTGAAAAACTTAAAGCAGGGATATTTGATGAACCACAGATCCGCAAGTTCTTGAAGGAGACAAATTTGGTGAAAGCGATGAGCGAAAATGAAGCATCAGCTTGGCAAGCCTTTGTAGGTCCTAGTGCGAAGTTCCTTGCGAAACAAACGATTGAAAACTATAAAGACCTTTTACCAACTTGATATCAAATTTTCGTGATATTAGTGCGAATATGAGCATAAAAATGCATTTTCTTTTTAGTCATCTTGATCGTTTTTCTGAAAATCTCAGAGATGTTAGCGTCGAATAAGGCGAACGATTCTATCAAGACATCAAGGAAGTGGAAACTCAGTGAATGTTGCTCAACATTCACGGTGCGCAAATAAGCGTAAATTTATTTCCTAAATTTTATTTCAAAAAACTTTGCCAAAGTACATTTTTAATTTTTATTTTTTATTGGTGCTTTGTTTGTTCATTTTATCCTCTCTTTATTGCTTTATATTATGTCTCTCTTGTATGAATAAAATACTTTGATAAAAACAGTCTTGTTTAATTCCAGTAAAAATCTCTAAATCAACAAATGTACACTGTGGGAAATATTTCTATGCGTATTTTTAACATGTATAAGAGCCAAAATGGAGATGAGGAGAGACAAACAACTAGACTTGATAGAGAAAAACTGAAGTTATTTTACAATTTAACAAGCAAAATAATTCAAGAATTCGTTGAAATATTCCAGGCACCAAACAAAAGTTGTTTTTGTTGCTCAGTGTAATGCTACTGCGGTTGTCTTCTTTAACTACTCCTAGGGATTCAAGATATCCTTCAAGATTGGATCCTATACAACTAAACGATACTCTCTTAAGACAATTTAAGATTACTGTCTTCAATGCCAGATTTGCAATTTATTTTTTCTTTGTGGCCCGATGTAGAGGCTGCCGTTTTGGCCTCAGTATCTTATCCGTATTTCAATCTTAGAGCCTAATTTCGGGGATAATAAAACAATCAAGACTTAAGTAAAAGGCAAACAGCAAAGTGTATAAGAAATTGTAATTGTAATTCAGACTCATCATCTGAAGGCATTTATTCAAAACTATGGACGACTCATTATCTGCTCCTAACAACAAGAAAGGAGTTGCAAGTCCTACAATATTTGTTGGACAGGAACGAATAAAGCATTAAAAAAAAAATGCTTCAAGACGTATATCACAAAAGTACTTTCCTCTGCACGGCACTGTTGCTTTCATACGTTGGCATGGTCAAAAGCCCTAACCGAATTCTTCTTTCGGATGGTAACTTTAGATAATTAGTTTGCTGAAAGCAAATGTTTACCACGGTTTAACATTATATTTTCAGTAATCGTGTACTGCAATCAATGTGCTTTAGATCAAGTAACATACAAACATATATTAAATTCCAAACAGCCCCAAAGACCATCGAATTTGCGAGTATGTATATAAAATAACTACAACAAAAAGCAAACAAAAATACAAAACACTCAAAAAATGAAGGATCGCAAAATGACGATGTAGAAGATGTGTCGATGTCGAATAAGTGATGATAGTAAAAACATAATAATGACGAAGGCTTGACGATGGAAAAAGATTTGATCCATATTTTCTTACGATGATTGACGATGCCAAAGCCGTGGCAACGTCAAGATGTGACCAGGGCAAAGAAATGAAAACGGCGAAGACGTGACGAGGCAATAAAATTTCTCTTTTGCAATGACACATCTTAATTTTTCGATTGATGCTTCTTTGATTTTTCTTGTAATTTTAGTCTTTTTGTTGTAGTTTTTTTTATATAATCTCAGCTTCGATGCAAGTTTGGCTAACTTTCACTTAATACACGTCATGTTATGTTAAATACCACATAACATATCATAACACACATTAAACGCAAAAAAAGCCTAAAGGCCATCAAAGTTTCTATCAATATATAAATAAAAAATACAAAACATTAAAAAAGCAAGGATCACAAAATAACGATGGTTGAGATCAGTCCATGTCGAAACATGATGATGGGGAAAACATAACAATGTCCAAGGTGTGTAGAGGCGAAGGCGTGTGTAGGCGAAGGCTTGACGGTGGTGATAATTAGATGCGGATTGTCTTTTTGTTGTAATTCTTTTTATATACTCGCAACTTCGATGGGATTTTGACCAATCTTTATGTAATACACGTCATGTTATGTTTAATATCAAATAACAAAATGCCTAAAGGAATTCAAAGTTGCTGTATCTACATATATAAAGGTCTATATCAATTGAGAAAATACAAAACATTAAAAAGCAATGATCGAAAAATAACGATTGTGGAGATCTGTCGATTCCGAAAAGATGATAATGGAGAAAACATAATAATGAGTGAAGGCGTGTACATAGAGGCAAAGGCTTGACGATGGTGAAAACTAGATTTTAATTTTTAATCTTTATCAGGAGAAAATAGATACCATCCTAAACAAGCTCTGCCGACCAAAGTCGCGTGCTCTCACTTTTCCTGATTTATGATCTTACGACATTCAAGGCTCTCCATAATTTCCGGACTAACCTTGGAGGACCTTGGCAAATATATGATTGCAGAAAAATTGTAAAACAAAAAAAACGGCTTTCAAATTTCGTTAGAATAGGCCAAATAGTAAGAATTATATACAGTGCCATACAAACTTAACGAACAATATACTAAAAATCTACATTTTCTTGAGAATAGTAGCCTAATTTAGGTGAAAATTGCCTAAAATAATCTTTAAAATTCGCATCTAATGTAATTTAATTTAATTCCATAGAAGAACAGGCAAAGAATAGTAATGCTGATTGCTGAATTCATGGCATCCGAATAAATAAAATTTTACTTCGTTGCTGAAAAGCACTTTCCCAATTTTCACAACGAAGGCCAACCTAGCTGCTTAATTATTTTTAATTACGAGTATAAGGGATTTTTTTAGCTAGGTAACATGCTTTCGGACCCATCTCTCATATGAGACGTGAGAATACCGTCTAGCCTAAAATTGGTGCTTCATCACCCTCCATTGCATCGTGGATTTTCGAGGACGACCCGTTTTCTTCGTCTACTTCAACGAAGAGCTATTCTAATTGAGCTTTCTTATGTTGAACCTGCAATTTTTTACTTATCACAATGCCTTGAGATATCAGGTATTGTTTTTCACTTACTTTTCTGCTGAACAAACTGCTTTCTGAATGATTGATTGACCTTAAGTCGTCTCCCTATTCTGATAAACAAGGAATACGATCAGTCTAGAATGCAAAGGAACTTAGCTGCTCTAAATACTTTAGGAATTTTAATGTATAAGCTAAAAGTTATAAATTATCTTTCTCTGGGTTACGACACATCCTTTCCTTGAATCCTTTTTTAGCCACTGTTCTATAAAAAGAAACTTGGATACTATCAAAAAAATCAAAAACGCCCCCCCAAAAAAATTCAAGTATTTAAATAAAATATTTAAGCGTTTTTTAAAATTTTCTAGGAAATGTACTGCAGTTAAGCTTCTTGTAAAAATATATCCACAAATGCCGCATAAGGATTGTAGGGGAATCGTCACTTCCCCCCTCTCCCCGTTCACACGTGATGCAGTCCCAAGGCGGTTACCGCAAAGACATCCGCCCCAGGCATCGGTGGGTCCATTGCGTAACCGCAGCGTCGCCTATTTTGGTGCCATGAAAGACCTTAAAGGTCAAAATGCAAGATCTCCCCCAGGAGAGTGAGATCCAGTTTCCCGTCAAATAAGAAATTGGAGACGTGTTTCTCCCAAGCTCGAAGGCTAACGAGGAGCCGATGTAAGAATCGGTGGGAAAAACCGTTGGGCAAAAAAACTCTCCTGGGGCCGTCCTCAAGCCCCCCCCCTTACCATTCCCCCAGTGGGTTGACGAGGTATAAATGAGGAACTCTGAGGAAAATCGTGGTAGTATACGTCAGTCTCTAGGTGACGAAGTCTCCGGATCAAACCAAACTACCGAGACTGGAGAGGTAGTGTACTTGGCAAACCAGACCAAGAAGTACCCTGCAAGAGAGGCAAGGCTACCTACCTTAAAGGGCTAAGAAGAAGCTCATCCTCGAGCTAGTCCCGGGTTATCAAACCAAACGAAGAGTTAACTTTGGTAAGTTCAACTTACTCTCGCCAGAGAGACTCCTTATATCCTGGTGCACCTTAAACACCAGTGGTATTCCTCGTCCGTTAAAGAATTAAGAAAAGAAGAAGGAAAACGCTTCCCCTCGAGCCCGTTACTCGGTGGCCACACCGTACTCCTAAGTTAACTTGGTAAGGAACCAAGTTCAACTTATTCTCGTCAGAGAAATCCCCCTTCGTTATACTCGCCCTTGAGGAAGACTGGAACTAAGGAAAAGCTCATCCTCGAGCTAGTTCCCGGTTACCAAACTGAACTTTAAGTAACTTATTCTCCCTAGAGAAACCCCGTCTCATTGATCCTCGCCCTTGAAGAAGACCCTCCCCGAGTTCAGTCCTCGTCCATGAGGAAATAAGTACCGAAGGAGAAAAGCTCCTCTTCGAGCTCGTTACTCGGTGGTCACACCGCACTCCAAGTTAACTTGATTTAAGAACCAAGTTCGACTCACTCTCGCCAGAGAGACCACGACTGCCTAGGTGTTGCATAAAGCACCGTATTTGTTCTCGTCCTTAAAGAACCAGTCCCCCCTGGGAGAACGTGTAGACCCCCCAGCTGCTACCCTCGCCAAAACGACCGTGTAATTTCGCTCATCTACATCTGGACAGACGGCACGCGTCGTGAGTCAATAACATTTCTGAGGCCCTTTAAACTCCAGATGAGTCGGTAAGCCTAATTCTTATATTTTAGTTGTGCGTAGAGAAATTAACCAATTTTCGTGGGTAAACTAATTTAATTAATTCTTGTTTAGGATAATATTCAGAGTATTGCTGTAATTAATGTTTAGATGTTGTGTATTCAATGGTTAATGTTAAAATATAAGTTTATTTGGGGATTATTTTGCGTTTCTCTCGATATCCTTACGTGTTTCGGAACGGCTCTGTTCGTTAATATATCAATATATTTTAGACACTCTTAGCACATTTGAATAGAACAAAAAGGGGGGGAATTCTACGACACACTATTATAAAAGTGGTGTCAGGTTAGTAGTGTTTTTATTAGAAAGAATTCTACGACATAAATAAAAGTGGTGTCAGGTTTGTAGGTTGTTATTAGAAAGAACCCAGCAGTGTCTATTGAAGAAAGAGCCAACACGTAAAGGAATATCAGGAATAAGAGAATAATTGACGAGAGAAAAATTGGCAGAGTTAAGGGTGGTAACAATCTAAAGGTAATTGGTAGGCCAAGTCGTAAATTTGTTGTCGGCAGTGGTATTTCAATCAGCATAGTAGTGGGATCAAGGGTAAGTTATGCTGAGCGCTACCTAAGTAGTGGAGGCATAATTACCTGAGAGTACATTAAGGAAAATTTGACGGACCAACACAAAATGGATCCGGTCGAAAGATTCAACCTACAAGCCCAAATTCTGGGATTGGAAGGCAAGGATATACATGCCTACATCCTGGAAGAATTGAGAATACAAAGAGAAAAAGAAGAAGAAATAATAGAGTTTGATAGAAAGAGGGAAAATATACAAAGAGAGGATAAAAGAAATCGGGAAGCAATGGAAATATGGATGAACCGAAAAAGGGAAGAAGCCCGAACACAGCGGAAAATAGAAATAGAGGAAAGAAGGTTCTCAAGAGGAAGTAAGACAAACGAAAGAATAAGACAGTTGAAAAGAGAAGCACAAGAATTCGGAATAAGGATAGAAAGGGAAGATGAGGAAAAGAGAATAAAGATAAAACGAGAAGATGATGAAAGAAAAATAAAGATAAACCTGGAAGATGAAGAAAGAAGAACCCGACGGGAAAATGAAATAGCGAAAGCAGAAAAAGAAGCCGAGGAAAGGAGAATGAAGAGGGAAAAAGAACGTGCTCAAGCTGAAAGAGAAGAGAGAGAAGAAAAGGAAAGATTGCTCGCACTCCAAAGAGCACCTATCGAGAATCTCATAGAGGCCGAGGAAGTTGTAGCCTGGCCTGGACCTAAGAAAGGACCATCGAGAGAAACCAAGCTAAATGTGGTAACGATGGAAGAAGTAAGAAGTAGGGATGAGGTACCCGCAGGAGTACCTAAAGGAAAACCTACGAGGAGAACCCAGCTAAATGGGGTTATCAGGGCTGAAGTAGGAGGTAGGGTAGAGGTACGAGCAGGTGTACCTGAGGAACTACCTACTAAGAGAAGTGAGTCAAATCAGTTGATAAGGAAGGAGGAAAGAGGTGCTATTGCAATACACCCAGATAAGACTAGTCAAATGGTAGACGCGGATGAGTATCCCCTACCCCTAGTAGTCTCCTCGCCGAACGGAACGTCCACGGAGTTACCGCTAAATCGCTTAGTCGTAGTAAGCGCCACGCCCATTAACGACCTCACAGGGAAAAGTTTTCTCGATCTCCAAAGATCGAACCTAGACACGATCTTCCCGTGTACCTGGTTAAAGGAGAGCTATGGGACCCACGCTCCCATCAATTATTCCCCACTGCAACAGTCCGCTCTAGCCTTAATGTTCAATTTAAAGTTAGTTAAGTACCATAATATGGGTAAGTCGAGTAGGTTAAAATACCGCTACCATTTAGTAGCATACTAAGGTAGACTCAATAACTCGAACGGCCGATTCAGGCGCGGTAAAGTATTGGTATTAGAACATCAATTTAGTATTAGCTACATCAAAGGAGCCGATAAAAGACAGCTGCTCTATGGGTGGAAACGAAATACCATTGAGGGTTATTTCAGTACCTAATGACCGTGAAACCGTGTTTTCATTTGTTGTTCGTGTTAATATTTATCGGTAGGATTTAAGTTCTCAAAAACTTAGAAATGTAAGGAAGTAGCTTTTTTTGTTTTTTTTGCGGGTAATCGACGAATTAAGGGTTTTTTAATTTTATGTAAAATTGTATTGCGAGTAGGTCTAGTTCGACACATTGCCTGTGTAAACACGCGCGAGGGCGCTGGTGTGTAAGGAAACTTAATGTAAGAGAGGGCTCAAAGAAATACAACTTTGCTGCTGATCTCGACTAGGTTAAGTAAGTTGTTTAAAGTTCTCAGAAGTCCCCCCCCCCCCATTAAGTTCTTGGATGTGAGGTGTTGTAGGGAAATCGTCACTTTCCCTACCCTCTGCCCGTTCACTCGTGATGCAGTCCTAAGGTGGTTACCGCAAAGACATCCGCCCCAGGCATCGGCCGGTCCATTTCGTAACCGCAGCGTCGCCTATTTTGGTGCCATGAAAGACCTTAAAGGTCAAAATGCAAGATCTCCCCCAGGAGCGTGAGATCCAGTTTCACGTCAAATAAGAAATTGGAGACGTGTTTCTACCAATTTCAAAGGCTAACGAGGAGCCGATGTAAGAATCAGTGGGAAAAACCGTTGGGCAAAAAAACTCTCCTGAGGCCGTCCTCAAGCCCCTACCCCCTTACCATTCCCCCAGTGGGGTGACGAGGTATAAATGAGGAACTCTGAGGAAAATCGTAGTATCGTGGTAGTATACGTCAGTCTCTAGGAGACGAAGTCTTCGGATCAAACCAAACTACCGAGACTGGAGAGGTAGTGTACTTGGCTCGCCAGACCAAGAAGTACCCTGCAAGAGAGGCAGGGCTACCTAACTAAAGGGGCTAAGAAGAAGCTCATCCTCGAGCTAGTCCCGAGTTATCAAACCAAACGAAGAGTTAACTTTGGTAAGTTCAACTTACTCTCGCCAGAGAGACTCCTCAAATCCTGGTGCACCTTAAAGACCAGTGGTATTCCCCGTCCTTTAAAGAATTAAGAAAAGAAGAAGGAAAACGCTTCCCCTCGAGCCCGTTACTCGGTGGCCACACCGTACTCCTAAGTTAACTTGGTAAGGAACCAAGTTCAACTTATTCTCGTCAGAGAAATCCCCCTTCGTTATACTCGCCCTTGAGGAAGACTGGAACTAAGAAAAAGCTCATCCTCGAGCTAGTTCCCGGTTACCAAACCAAACTTCAAGTAACTTATTCTCGCCAGAGAAACCCCGTCTCATCGATCCTCGCCCTTGAAGAAGACCCTTCCCGAGTTCAGTCCCCGTCCATGAGGAAATAAGTAACGAAGGAGAAAAGCTCCTCCTCAGCTCATAACTCGGTTGTCACACCGCACTCCAAGTTAACTTGATTTAAGAACCAAGTTCGACTCACTCTCGCCAGAGAGACCACGACTGCCTAAGTGTTGCATAAAGCACCGTATTTGTTCTCGTCCTTGAAGAACCCCCCCCCCTCGGAAGAACGTGCGGACCCCTCAGCTGCTACCCTCGCCAAAACGACCATGTAATTTCGCTCATCTACATCTGGACAGACGGCACGCGTCGTTAGTCAATAACATTTCTGAGGCCCTTTAGACTCCTAATGAGTCCGTAAGCCTAATTCTTATCTTTTTGTTGTGTGTAGAAAAATTAATCAATTTTTGTAGGTAAACTAATTTAATTCATTCTTTTTTAGGATAATATTCAGAGTATTGCTGATATTAATGTTTAGATGTTGTATATTCAATGGTTAAAGTTAAAATATAAGTTTATTTGGGGATTATTTTGCGTTTCTCTCGATATCCTTACGTGTTTCGGAACGGCTCTGTTCGTTAATATATCAATATATTTTAGACACTCTTAGCACATTAGAATATAACAAAAAGGGGTGGCATTCTACGACACACTATTAAAAAAGTGGTGTCAGGTTAGTATGGTTTTTATTAGAAGGAATTCTACGACATAAATCATCCCGAAGGATTATCCTCATGCGGTATTTGTGAATGAAGTTTAACCGAATTATATTTCGAACTTTTTAAAAGGGCCTGTTTTTCTTGCTTTTACATATTCATAGGCAATTATATATATATATATATATATATATATATATATATATATATATATATATATATATATATATATATATATATATACATAAGGAAGGTTTTTGCATAGGTTTAGCCTAAGGATACAGTTTTTTTACTTTGTTTCTTTGCTGATGGAACTGGATTGATCAATGCCTTCATGACTTTGATCGATTCTACGTAGATGAGTGCTTCTTGCCTCCTCATTTTACATCAAGTGTTACATTATGACTAATCTTCGCGCCTTTTATACCATAAACATTCTAATATAAGTTTACTATGGATTAAGAACCTAATAATAAAATTTATTGTATAGATTTTTCTACCTCATTAACTTTAGGTGTGTTATATCACTGTATCGCAAATGAACTCTCCCTCTTCTAGGTTTATTCTACTTTATCTTTTGTTTATGCTTTAACAAGAACGTTTCTGAAAACTTAATTAAACTTGGCATTAAAATCTTTTTAATTTAAAGAACTTGCCCATTGAATATGATTTTTTACAAAATTTCTTCCTATGTATTGTGTATCCTCTTCGTGCTTTCTTCAACGGGTTAACCATCTTTTTTTCTAGAAATTATCATCAAAGCCAAGACAAGATTATAATTACTAGTCAAGAATTTCATTTTATGCTTCTATATTTTGGCAACTAGTTTGCTAACTAGTGGAGGAATTATAATCGGTTTTCTTCAACTTTTTCCAAAGTCGTTTACATAAAATGTTAATTAAAAAAATCCATATGGGTTACCTTTACCATTTAAATGCAAATTTATTTCGGCATTAGATCTGCTAGATTTTGAGTATGGTTGTCTGCAGTTTTCCAGCATTTTATATTGGGCCAACCACAGTGTGTCTGCAGTCTAACATTGCCCATCATGCAGCAAGGTTTTTAAGAACTGGAAGGTTCGTATCCTCCCTTCACCATTTGCTCTTTCGTAACTATCCTCAGAACTACTAAAAACATATGGATTTCTAACTTCAAAATCTATGAAATGGTAAGCGGTGCGTCTAATTTAACATTCGTTTTAGGAATATTCTTGAGTGATATTACCAAAATGTATCGCTCCATGTTTCTCTCAATTGTCTTCAGTTTGTGAATAATTTTTGTGTTCATTTATGAAGTTTCAATATCATAAGTTCAAACTAGTAAATATCATAGATTAACTAATTTCCGTTTTAAGCAAAGAGGCATGTGGCTTTTAATGATATAATTAGGTATAATTAACGTTCTCTAGCCTAACTTAATCTACTAATCTCCTTTTTCATGATCGCATTAGGAGTAATACGATATTCTAATTAAAATTATACTTATATCATCTTTAAAATTTCACAGTTGATTCTAAATTCCCTACTTTCATCAAATCTATTAAACATTATTTTCTTCTTTGAAAAGTTTATTTTCAGTCGGTGTGTGAAAACAACTTTGCTTAATCCTATTTACTGGAACTATAATTATTATAAATTTGAAGCAAAAAATGAGAAAAATTAACTTACATATGTTCGATTTATTTGCTGTCTTGTTTTCAGATTCTAATTCCTGAAAATCTCATCAAACTTTGATGAAAGCAGTTGTCTAGAGATAAGAATACCTATACTTTATTTATTTCTATTTTATTAACCAAGTACACCATAAAAAATGATTTTTGTTAACTTAGTTTATAAGAGAGTATTTTGATGTATTTTTTTATTAAGTCCTTGTTTCCTTAGTACTATTAGAGTTTAATATATGATTACTAAGTCAAAAATTTGTCAGTTTACAAGTGTCACAAGATTGACGACCCAAAAAGTTTATGTTTAATTAAATTTTGTTTTAAAATCCGAATGTTTTATTTCTTTTGTCTTGTAAATATCACCCCTCAAAATAGTACTGATTTCCTTAGGAGTGACCAGATATATATATATATATATATATATATATATATATATATATATATATATATATTTATAAATATATATATATATATATATATATATATATATATATATATATATATATATTTATAAATATATATATATATATATATATATATATATATATATATATATATATATATATATATATAATATGATTGATGAGAATGTTAAGTCTAGTTCTTCACCAACCAATGCTTTATAAGAATGAGGAATGATAATAGAGGAGTCACGTGTTAGATTCTACATAATAGAGTAAAGTTGAGAATAGGCAACCGGCAATTTCAGGGGAAACTAAGAGTGGAATATTTCTAAATTTATTTATAAATTAACGAGAAAGATATAGAAGTCAAACAAAGAGCAAGTAAAATGGGAAATACACAGAATTTGATCGAATATAAATGTAGGTTTAGAGTAACTATATATTCTTATAATTATATATATAAATTTTAGTTAGGAATTATGGAATGATATATTGGATATCTTTAATATAAAATTTGGTCGATATTATTTACAGGATATGATATATTTAATGTATGGATGGATGGACTTGGGAATAGCTTTGGACACAGATTAATTGCTCTAATTATAATTCCGAGGGGACTTGAAATGGAGAGAAAAGAGGGAATAACATTTTAAATAATTAACATATTCGATTGAGTTGAATAATGGTAACGTTAATTTACTCACCTTTGTCTGGCGATAACGAGAACACGGGTGGACTATTTTTCTCAGCAAACATTGGGGTGAGGCAGGATGATGCTGATTGGTCGGTTTAAAATATCTCAAACAAGGATTTGGATGGGTTGAAATATATATCGTACAACGTATAGGATAATTATTTGCAGACGTTACGTAGAGTAAATTTTGTTAGAAATCGTACGATTTATATATGATTGGAATTGTGGTACATGAATATGAATAAATGGAAGCGAGATGAGTAATCTCTCAGACGGGGAATTATACTTTTGTAGGAGCTAGCAAGGATGTTAGGTGCTACAATACTCCCCCACTAAGAGAGTTACCCCTCCCGTTACAAAAAAAGGTTAATTCAGATATCTCCCAGTGGTGTTATGACACCACTGGGCTGAATACGATTAGGGCAAATGCTACGAAATGCGGGCAAGGCACTCTCACTGAGGCCCTCTGAGCTAGCGTTCGGTGATCTTAGGACGTTTTGAGTCTGGTTGCTGTTTGCAGGGTGACCCGAGGTGAAGAGACGGTCTCCTGACTTTGCAGCTCTACCGACGAGGTTTCCTGCGAAAAAAGAGGAGGCAGCACAATCAGGAAGGAGATATAGGCAGTGTAGAGGTTATTGTGGGTGAGGTTAAATGATAGCAAATTAGGAGAATCCCTGGAATATTTTGAGACGTAGTTGTGGAAAAAAACGATGGCTGTTCGGAGTGAACAGCATCAATAAAGGCGGGTTTCAATCGATCCAGAGAAACAGGATCCTGTTTGGGTGCCAAATTGTAGGGTTCCTAGAGATGGCAAGAAAGGGTCAATCATAAACGGGTTGTATGGCGGAGCAAGTTGAATCGCGACGGACAAAGACGTGGAAACAGGTTGACATCTCTTTTGGCACGAAAGGTTTCTGGGAAGCAAGCACTCTTGAGGCAGTACGCTTAACTTCAGCCATCACACGTACCAAATTGTGTACGTATGAAGCAGGATCGAGATAGGAAGGTCAAGTGTGGTCAATAGAAGAAAAAAATTGACCAGGAAGCCGGAGTTGGGTAACATAATCTAGTTCCGCTTCAGAGCAGGTAAAATCCTCTTTCAAGGACGAACGAATGTTCAAAAGAATCAAAGGTTACGTGTCCATTCAAGTGATATTGGGATCGGTGGAGCATAAGCTTGCTTTGAGCGTCCGATGCAAACGTTCGATGGCCGGGTTGCGTTGAGAGTGGTATCTTGTGGTACGAAGGCTAAAGGAACCAATAACTGCCATGAGTACATCCCATTGGTGAGATTCAAATTAACTACCACGGTCATTCATGATTTTGGAAGGGACACCAAAACGAGCAACCCAGCCTGAGATAAAGGCTTGAGCGACGGTGTATGTTCGAATGGCGACACTCTTTGGGCAACGAGTGAAACGAGAGCCTAGAAGATCGACGTGAATGGTGCTAAAGCGGGACGAAGGCAGTGCAAAAGGAACCAGAGGAGTGTTTGTGTTGCGCTGAACCTTAGCACGCTGACAAGGCACACAAGAGCGAGTCCATTTGGTCACGTCGGCGTTCATACCTGGCCACACAAAACGTTTTGCAATGAGCTTGCGAGTAGCTCGCATGCTTGGATAAAAAAGACCGTGAGTTTGGTCAAATATACGCTGACGGTAAGCGAGAGGAATAAGAGGACGAAGACAGTCAGGCACTGAATAATCGACTAAGATACGCCTGGAAGGACTGCCTGGTAAGTCAACCTCGCGGACGACGAGTTAAGGGGAGTGAGGCAGTGTTTGCGTGTCGTTATCCTGTTCCTGAGCCAACACTATTGTCGCATAGTTAATGGGCGCATGAGAGAATTGCCTGCCCGTAATTGAAGAAATGCCAGAAAGCGTATCCGGTACGACGTTTGAAGAGCCAGGAACGTATTAAATGTCATTTGTAAAAGCAATATGAAGTCTAGATGATGAACATTTACTGCAGAGTGCACGGAAGAAATGCCATGAGAGGATAGTGCGCCAAGCAATGATTTGTGATCCTTAAAAACAGTAAATTCACGTCCTTCCAATTATTATCGGAAGTGATGGAGGGAAAGATATATCCCAAGCAGCTCTCATGAAAATGTGCTCGATCTCTTTTGAGGAGTTAAATATTTTGAGAAGAATGAGAGAGGTTGCCATGAGTCACTAAAATTTTGTTGCAAGGTTGCACCTACATGGGTGGCTGACGCATCCGAGGCAACGCTTATATTGGCCCCTGGGCAAGGATAGGCCAGCGGAACAGCGGAGGCCATAGACTCTTTGGTGCAATAAAAAAATTCGCAGGCCTCGGAAAACCATGACTGTGGAGAGTTCTTCTTGGTGAGTAAGGTGAGAGTGTAGAGTGGTTGCATTATTTTTGAAACGTCGGAATAAATCTATGGTAAAAGTTAACCAGGCCACAGAAACGACGAAGTTGCTTTAGTGAGGAAGGTCGAGGGAAATCCCAAATAGCAGAAACTTTATCGTCGAGAGGACGAATTCCGTCAGGAGAAACATGATGTTTAAGAAAGGAGAGTTGTGCGACACCAAATAGGCACTTGAGAGTGTTGAGTACGATACCATACTCTTTATTCGAACCAAAACCTGACGAAGGTGAGATAGATATTCTTCTAAAGAAGGAGATGATATGAGGGGTCGTCTATGTAGCCAAATACGAAAGGATCACCTCTCAGAACCTGATCTATAAAACTTTGGAAGGTCTGACCACTTTTGAGAAGACCATAAGGCATTCAGTACATGACGAAGGAACTAAATGGCGTGGTGATATCTATCTTTGTGATGTCATCTGGATAAATAGGGATCTGGTTGAAAGCACGAACCAGATCGAGTCGAAAAAGATTGAAAGATTAAACAACCGGAGAGAGCAGAGTTGAAGTCAGACAGGTAGGGGAGAGGATATCTATCGGGGATAGTACAGGCATTTACTCGCCTGTAATCTCCTACAGCTCTGTACTCAGCCGGAGTGGATTTGGTTAATATATGATGCAAAGAAGCCCAAAGAGAAGTAGAGGGGCTAGCTATGCCAGCTTCGACCATGAAGGTGAACTCTTGATTCATTAAAATGAGGTCATCTGGGGCTAGTCGACGAAGGCGGGAGAATACAAGCCGCCCAGTCGTCTTTGTCCGGTGAACAACGCTGTGTTTAATAGGTCTGTCTTTTGAGGAAAGAATACTAAAGCCAGGAAATTCCTGTAGAAGGTGCTGAATTTGGAGATTGGTTGATGGAAAACGGACATAGAGGAGAGAACTGTGCGACGAGAAAAATGAACCGGAAACTGTGAGTGAGGTAGTGCGATCGATAAGCTTGAGGTTACGAGAATTGACCAAAAGGTCGTGGGCAGAGATAAAATCGAGTCCCAACATAGGAATGTCAACATCAGCAACAATAAACGTCCATCGAAAAACTTTACGTAGGCTGAGAGACAATTGAAGGATACGCCTTCCATAGGTCCTTATATCCGAGGAATTAGCAGCTTTAAATACAAAATCAGGGGAAGAACTAGCTTTATCGTCCAGAAATGCTAGAATAATACTAAATTGAGCACCAGTTTCTACTAAATAAATTGCAAGATGATTGTCATTAACAAAGTTGAAGCTGCTAGATGAATAAGGGAGCTAGGAGTAACTTGCAGTTCAGGATAGATTATGGTTGAAGTGGATGTGTTAAGAGTTTTCTGAGGCCAGATAGGGATATTAATACGTAGCACCTATACATAAAAGCCTGTACGGTACTTTTAATGAAAAGCACTTAGACCAAATGGTGCCAAACACTTTTATGATCATGCAAAATTTAGTTTGAAATTTTAAAAGCTCTCCTCTCAGCCAGCGTTTAGTTGCTAAAAGCAAAGGAACAAAATCAATAGAAACATTCGTTTTCCTATACCTTAATAAGATATATAATTAAATTTCGCTGTAAATGACATATGTACTTAATTTAAACACATCATAAATTCAATCTGTTTTGGGCTGCTCCAAGATTTACTTGTTAACTTCTAAACTTGTTCGTGAAATAGTAAATAGAGTACGAACGTTCTTAGCTTCCCAGTAAGCTTCTCAGGCCATGTTTCAATTAGAAGTAACAGCCCCACGCACTAATTAGTTGAAAAGGGGGAAGAAAGAGAAGTTATATTATGGTAATCGCAACGCACTTTCCATAGTATCACAATTGTGGTTTGAGACATGATCCAAGACGGAGATTTTTTCGATTGTTTTTTCATAAATATACTTTTTTCTCGATAAAGAGAGAAATACAGGAATTTTAATATTCTATTTAGTTGTTTCGATATAAAGTTTTTGCAACCACCATAATTTGGGCAAGAAAAAAACGTTTGTGTAAATAGTTTGAGGCAAAGCGATCGAACATTCTTGAGTGGATTATCAACGGACAAAAATCTCATCTGATTGTGCTGAATTGAAATCCGAATTCATATTTTCTGTATAGGCTTCAGATCTTTTACAATTTATTGACATACTATGTTAAAATTAGTCTTGAAACAACTGTTTAGACAAAGAACGTGTATTTTTTTCACAAAGCATGTATTTTCATCCAAATTAGTATTATAATTTGAAATATACGTAAAAGAAATCAAATATGCAACAAAAAATATGTACTAATACTAGTTAAGTCTTAAGCCTGCATCCATTACTTAAAACTATCGGTGTCTACCAATGCGATTCAGAAATCTCGAGAAATAATATATAATTTCGAATTGTTCCTAGCATGTCAAGAATTTGCCCTTGTAGCTCTTGCATCTGAAAACTTTATCGGGCCATCTCTTTAGATTCTTCAAAATTAGTCCACCATCATATGTCAAGACCCCCGCCTTAGTTAGTGCTCTTCTATCATAATTAGGTCTTAGTAGAATCGCTTGCCCTGTTGATTACTTATACTCGTAGCTCTAAATCCTGAAAAGTCAATTGCATTCTAGTAACTTAATCCTCATAGATATTGGCCTTTTTGTTGGCAGGCAAGTTTTGTATAACCGCAACGAATGACAGCTACGCTGCCTTCTTGTCATTTATCCTTTTCAAAATTTTCACATTACGTACAACGGAATGCATTTTATTTTTTACTAAATTCGACTGCTTTGATTTTCTCAAAAGAAAAAGAATAAAAGGCAGAAAATATTTGCCGAAATCATTCCTAGTCAGTACTCATTGAGGTCACAAACTGCTTCATTAATCCAAGCTTTAGGTGGAGTCGGGCAAAAAAAAATTTATCTTCGATGAAGTTCGGTTCATTCACAAAGTTTAGCAAGCCTACTTTCAGAATTTCGCTAATGGGCCATTCCTTCTGGCTCCAGTGTATGTCTCGAAGTCAACTGGCCCACAAGCAGAGATAGTATGCAAAGATAGTGAGACATTTTGGGGGATCGAAAAGGAAGTGGACTATTTTTAGGTACACACAAATTATCTAGTTATGCTCTTAATATATGAGTAAACTTTGAATAAACTTTTTTATTTAGTCACGGTTTCTTGCAAATGCAACAAGACCAAGTGGGACTGCACCTAAAAATAGGTCATTATGTAAGATAACAACACACTTTTGACGCTGGGATCAGAACTATACAAATAAATCTCCATTATGTATGTAGGGTAACGCCTAACAGTGCAAGAGACCTAAAATATCGTGGTAGCAAATAAATTGCTTATATTCTAAAAAGAAAATCACAAACATCTGTTCCCTTCTTCTGAAATATTCTGCTTTTGCCGAACTGTCAAAAAGATTCGCTACTAAATTTCATTTAAAGTCCTTCAGTTCCCCCTTAGTAAAACTCTAATGGGCTAAAGACTGTTTTGCATTAAATAGGGATCTGTGACATTGTTTTGAAATAGATGATCAGCTTTACTCCTTTTTTCTTCAAACCAGGCAACTCCATTACTAATGTCTGCTGACCAAAAATCACGTGCACTCACTTATTCTGATTTATGACCTTAATACCTTCAAAACTTTTAATAATTCCCGGACTAACCTTAGGAGGACCTTAGCAATTATACTATTCGAAAGAGAATATAAAACAATATAAGGGTTTCAACTTTCGTTAGAATGGGCCAAATAGTTATGATGTTAGGACCAAAACAAAATAATTCCCGGACTAACTTTGGGAGGACTTTGGCAATTATATTATTTGAAAAAGAGCGTAAAACAATATTAGGGTTTAAAATTCCGTTATAATCGACCGAATAGTTATGATGTTATAGCCAAAAGAAAATTATTCCAGGGCTAACCTTGGGAGGACCTTGTCAATTATATTATTCGAAAGAGAATGTATAACAACATAAAGCAATCAGATTTTGTTAGAATCGGCCTAAAAGATATGAACTTAATGGCAAAAAATCCCGGACTAACCCTGGGAAGACTATGGCAATTATATGATTCGAAAGAGAATGCAAAGGAACATAAGGGTTTCAAATTTTGTTAGAATCGGCAGGATAATTATTATGTTATGGCCAAAACGACATAATTCCCGGGCTAACTTTGGCAAGACTTTACATTATATCATGTGAAAGAGAATATAAAACAACCTAAGTGTTTCAAATTTCGTTAGAATCGGCCGAATAGATGTAATGTTATTATAAATAAAACAAAGGCAAAACAGGGACCGACCGAAATAGTTAGATTTAGAGTCGGACGCGACTAGACTTGAACGTGACTAAAAAGAATGAATATCACGAGAGCAGAATGAGGTCGAAACAACCTTAAAGAACTTTTATCAATGAAATTCAAACTATTTTTACAGATATAGTATTAAAATGTTAGTTAAAAGATGTAGACTTGTTTTAGAAACTTGGAAATTATATTAATTATTAAGTTAGTAAATACATCTTTATTCAAATAGAAATAAATCGAAAAAGTTGTTTTATTTCGAGCCTAAAAATAATGCTAAACATGATAAAAATGCTGAAATACTTATTGGGAAGCTTAATAAAAGTGATTTAAGATTATTATTTAATATTAGGGTTAAACGAAGAAAAAATACGCCAAGGTGCAGAAAATTGCAAGTTCTTTCATGTGGCACTGATTGAAATTCTCTCCTTAAACGATTTTATCTTCTTTATTCACTAAAGTTAATTATTTAATTCGTACCTTTTAAGTGAATCTCTTAAGACCAACGCGAAGGAAGCAATTATAATTCATGACCAAACGATAACATTTGTCATTTACTTGTATTTGTATGAAACAATTGCCAAGTAACTTCTAATCCAGTCTTTTATCAAAACAAATTCTAGCTTAGGAATACAATATTATAGATAGTAAAATTAATAACATCTAAGTATTAAACAAAGGGCAGGAATGAATGAAGAAACAATATGGTCTTTTTTGCAGCAAAACGTTACTACACTTTCGATTTATTGAAAGGTTTAGGTAGTCGTAATGCTCCTGGGGAGGAATATGTCAAAAGGAGATTTATAGAAACCTCTGCTTTATTGGACATTAAAAGAAAAATACATGATCAAAATCCAGTGAGATGACAATATCGTTAAAATGTTTTCATTTAGTGAATAGTAAATATCAGACTTATTCTACATTTGGAATTTCGAAGAACATTTATGACCTTAAATCGCACGAAGCTATTAATACAAAGCGAGGAAGATCAAGCAAAATAATTATTTAAGAAAAGATTCGCTGAGAAAGAA
Organism: Ceratothoa steindachneri; assembly: GCA_963969495.1. Taxonomy (NCBI): domain Eukaryota; kingdom Metazoa; phylum Arthropoda; class Malacostraca; order Isopoda; family Cymothoidae; genus Ceratothoa; species Ceratothoa steindachneri. The sequence goes on from OZ018323.1 coordinate 169,517,811, forward strand.
CTTTAGATCAGAAATATAAAATGAAATTTATACTACTCGGAAGTCGATTGCCTCGTTTTCATTGTGATATAATAAGTTCGTATACCTTATTCAACCTTATAGTTAATAATGCATAGAAATATTTAAAGAGAGAGTATTGGTAGGAGGTGTTCTATACTTTTTACCATCTTCATTTTATACTATTTCCTTTTTCATGAACTAAATAAATATTTCTGCTCCGAATTTTTGCCGTATTTCATCTGAAGTTTGGAAACCTCAAGGTTTCCAAACTATACCCTTGAAATGAATTTAAAAACCAAGGAACTTCGGCTCTCTCGCTACTAAACAAAGTTGTTCAGGGGCACCTCCAAAGTCAGGTCCTTCGAAAGTACGAGGCAGGAGAAGACAAATATCAACATTAAGCCAAGCCTAATATATTAGGACTTCGAAAGCATCCCTCTAAAGGGAATGCACGATTAATTGCAGGAGGTAAGTCCTGGCTGAGCTAATCAAACCACTAGTGATTGATCTCCTAAAAGTAGATGAATTTACTTATCATTGTCAGAGAACACTTCATTTATTTGCATCAATCAATTCTTAAGCTCTCCGAACGTAGCATTCTGATTTTTGGGGGAAGATAGATAATGACCATCATAATATTGATCATTTTTCAGAAAATGACCCAATTCTCTATCTCACTGGAAGAGGTTATGGCAGTGGACGAAACCGTTTAGTTTTTCTCCAGCACTCTCATTGTCGTAGACCTGACTACTATGCCTAGAAGGTATGGCGGTATCTCATACCCTCCGCTTCCTTGGTGGTTGATTTAGTAAGAGACAGCCTTAAGATAAAAGCAATATAGCTTCATTCACTACAAACTCTGCCCAAACGAATTTACAGTGCCGGAATTTCGTCAAGCTTGGAGATTCCGTTATGTTTCGAAGCAAGCCCGCCCCTCTTCTCGGCGAAATAAGTACGGTGAGCGGTCAATAAGTTTTTCAATTCGGATATAAGGAAACGAGATATGAGGAAAAGTGTTTTTTGTTTTCAATATAACTACCCTCGACTTCAGTGCACTTGCGCCACTTGTCCCTGAGGCTTCGAATTCCCAACAACCAGAAATCTCCCGACTGCTGTTCAATCTACTCCTGGACGGCGAGCTGGACATCTCCATTGTCCCCAAACCGGCGTCCACGCAGTGCAGCCTTGAGCTGGCGGAATAAAAAGTAGTCGCTAGGGACCAGATCTAGACTGTAGGGGCAATGGTTGAGCTGCTCGAATCCGCACTCGCGCATGGCAGCTTGTGCAACTCTGGCCTTGTGGACTTTAACGACGTTGAAGTTTATCATGGGGCGTCAGGTTTCTAGGGACACAACGAGTAGAGACCTTGGTCATGGCCAAATTGTTATGGATGATGTTGATAACACTTCTCTATGTTATTCCAAGTTCTCGCTCGATTTCTTCGACCTTCAGCCGTGGATTTTCGAGGATCATCCTCTCCACACGGGCCACATTGTCCTCGTTGATCACGTCTGACGGGCGTCCTAAACGGGATCATCTTCAAGGGACTCACTACCATGGCGAAACTCCCTATTCCCTCCGAGCAATGGTGGCATAGGAAGGGGCGGTGTCGGTGTACACTGCAACCATGCGTTCATGAATCTCTTTTTTTATTCTTGCCTTGCTTGGTCAAAAATTTGATCACTGCGCGGTGCTCAACCTTCTTCATTGTTAAAAAATTCGTGACTGACCATCTGCGATCAGCTACTGCTCCTTAAATAGACGAGGCAGGAGCGTGCGGCTGCAGGTCCTGACTTGTCATAACTTGTCCTAACCCCCCCACAAACAGCCATCCCCCTTCCTCTTTTTTGCCCTACCGATTCGCTAAACTTATTGACCGCGCCTTGTATCTTCACTTAAGGGATGGAATCCCCTTCCAGAAGTGTGGGACCACATCAAAAAGATTGTAAGGAAGTTTTCACAGAAGCCAACCTTTATTTCGCCTGGATAGCGATCCCGCAATTCCAAATCCTGTGTCTGTGGCATAGCAATTCGCGACTTTATACTTTAGCCAGCATGCCAAAATTTAAAGCACGTCGCATAATCGCTGAAATCTGCTAAGTGGACTTAACCTCCAGAGGTGATGAAGCCTTCAACGATCTGTGAGCTACGTTATGCTATTAATTCATACGATGATACTACACATGGCCCGGTTGATATCAATATGTAATTCTTCGACAGGAATCCATTCGCAAAACGTGAAGAAATGATCTTACCCCGGATAGTTTACGCCCTATTTATCAAATTTCTTGCTTGTTAAAATTGATTTAAATATTGGTTGATGATAAGTCAACTTATGACATAGCCATGGAAAACCAACTCCACATCAGATGCGCTGTTCCAGCTAGCAATAACTATCTCAGAAACCTACCATCGTAGACAACATTTCTCTACTGTTTACTTTGATTTGGAGAATGCGTACCATAAACGCTTAACGATAAGGTATCGTGGATATTGGATACTATACAACATATCTGCGTGCACTTTGCCAAATTAATTTTTCTAAGTTTCTGCGAGTTTGTTGTTTCTGCGTAAGGGTAGGGACATTTTTCTCTGGTTCATTAAGACAGGAAGAGGTGTACACACAAGAAAGTGATCTCAGTTTCACTCTCATTGCCTGCATCATCAACTATATCACCTCGGTGCTGATTTGAGTTATTTAGTCTCTGCTCTCCGAAAACGACCGTTATATATCTTTTGGTGTAAGTCAGATGCCTACCTTGGTGTGCAGGAACCAACAGGCTCTGGGCAGCATGCCTCGCTATGCCAAAGCGCATAAGTTTCGGTTTTCTTTGAATATAACTAAGATGGTGCAATTCTTCTGCCATATATGGCTTCATCCGGATCTGGACTTTACCTAGATTTGGCTCGAGTGACTGTAACAGACTCGCCTTGTTTCCTTGGTCTCGTTTTGACAGCCTTTTAACCTGTGATGCACCCTTAGACTCGTACGCATGCATGGACAATCTGGCTTCCGTTGCGTTCAGCAAATGGGTACTGATAGGGCTACTTCTTTAATTTTTTAATGCTACTTTTTAGTTCTAAGCTAGATTAGAGATATAAGTTATGCGCATCAGCATCCCTGCGTGAATATGTGGAGGGAGACTCAATCCACCACTCTTGTCTAAGTTTAGCAACCGGCCCCTTTGCAAGTTCCTTTTCGATGTTAAGGAGATTCTTCTACCTTTTCGGAGTACACAGTGTAACACGCGTTTCTACGCCCTAGCCCATAATCTTCCTTTTAACGAACGGTTTTTATTTGATTTTTTGTCGATTTTAACGTTGCCCAATCCGCTGTGGACGACTATTTTACCAATGTAGGAACTCCCTTCGGCAGCGTAAGGTAGATCTGGAGCAGGTGGCATAATGTGGCTTTCCAGGCATCACAATTTTTAGCAATGTCATTTTCAGTAGAATTGAAGTAATTTTGTATAGCCTTTTTCTCCATTGAACTTAGTATTTTCTCTTCTGTCTCATTTTCTGTTTGTAATTTGAATTGGAGCGAGAGATATTGGAGTAGTAAGGGTGGGTCCCCTTTGACAGCCTGCACATGAGATTTGGTTCTCAATTTGATGCCACAAAAGGCTAATGATCGAATGATTTGGAGAAGTCTAGACATGCATCGTGGTGCCTTTCCAGGTCAATGGGTGATGTTATTCCCAGTAATCTCAGCATAATATATTTTAAAGGCATCTTTCTGTCAACATTTGACTCTAGGTCTGTAACCAGATGGCCCACATCCCATGTTGTAGGTGTTGTAAATGCTTTAAAGTTATAACACAGCAGACTTAATGTACATGGATCAGGAGGATGCACATTTAGCAAACTCATGGAATTCCCCTTTAATTTTAAACAGTCAATGGCTACTTGGAAAACAGAATTAAACCAGCAGTGAGACGCTGATTTATGAAATTTAGGAAACCGTACTCTTGCTACTACCGGGAGCCTAGCTTCTTCTTGAGGTGATGGTATTTTTCTATTTATCGAGACGTTTGACCTATAATTATTGAAGTTTGTGGGAACTGTGCTCTGTGACGGTATGTTTCTATTGGCTAAAATTTTTGGCCTAGAATTGTTGGGTTTTATGGTAAATGTGTTTGGATTTTCCTTTACATCAGAATATTCCTCTAGTAGGGCATGAAAATAATTGGTGAATTCAGTTGCTGCAAAGTGATATTACCCTCAGATATTTCAACTCAATAGCAAATCTGCTGTCAATCATTTGAAATATATTAAAGTGATCTTTACATTTTGTTTTTCCGTAAAGTTTCATATGTCCTGGGTAGTTTGGCAGAATTATAAAGAAATTTTGTTGATTTCAGCAAATTGGGTGAGTATACAATACTTTTAACCCCAGTTGATCATAGGATCAGTTTGTATTCCTCTTTAGTTGGATATTGAACAACGACACCATTATAGAGACTGAGGCCATGAATTTTGTGTCCTGTAATTTCAGAACTGAGACAGAGAGGGATCGGGGTCTACTCTAACTTTGGGTTAACCTGATGTTAACGTATCAGTGAAAATATTGGTGCCGAATTTGTTTGGTCTCATCAATATTGGGGGGTCACTATACGGATCAAATTCCACTAAGACATATCTTGGAAATAGTTCTTCTTCCTCCTGCTAATGAAAAACTATGTCCTTGGCTAGACCTTGAGCACCATTAATCAAGCCTACTTTAACCTAAATGTTGCTTGTCAGCATGACTCGACATCCAATTGATAAATGAGCTGTTGATTTGAGGCTAGACAAGTTTTCAGATGAACTTAGTGCTATACGCTGATTTCCACTTTCATGAGCCTGAATTCTCAAATTCTTGGTTTAGTTATCCCCTGCCAGCACATTTAATCTGTTTTCATTCCTAGAGCCTGCGTCTTTATTTGTAGTAACAAGCCTAGCCTCATTACCAACAAATTTGGTCCTGTATTTGTGCCATATGAGGTACTCACCTGCGGTGGGTAAGGACCATTTTGCTCATCGTGTGCAGGGGCAATAGTGGTGGTGGGCAGGTGTGGCATTGGTGGTTGGTAGGGGCGGTGGTGGTGGCGTTGGCGGTGTTGGGCGGGGGCAGTAGTGGTGGTGGTGGTTGGCAGGGGCGATGGAGGTGGGAAAGGGCAGTGGTAGTGGTGGTGGGCAGGGGCATTGTTTCTATACCATTAAATTAGATATTAAATTACCATTCAAATCTTATGTGGCATCCTTTCTATATTTGAAATTGCATCCCTCAACTTGGCATAAATTTGATATTTGGGGCGTTTAATTTATAGGGAGTCGATTTAATCAGGTTTAAAAGAAACTTACGGCGAAATTTCAACCTAACCGATCCTATTCTTAAGATCAATTCGGTGGATGGGAGTTTTCTTTCTTAGGCACAGATCAGAAATGCGGCCAAATACTCGAATTAATCTATAGAGTGGATCTTAAATTATGAATCTCGTTCATCATCGTTCATTTATCAATATCCTCAATTGTTGTAACAATATGATATGTTGTTACCATAATTTGTTTTAATTAGAAAAGATGTGCTCGTTTCTCTTCTTCTTAGTGATATAAGGTGAAGCTGTTGAGATTAATAGCTAATTTTTAATGAAATTTTAATTAATTTGAAAAATGAAAAATTTATATTTCTCTTCCATCTCTGAGCTTTGGAGGCAAAACCTATAGGATTCGGAACCATACGTTTACGTTCTTTTGAATTAAAAAAAAATAAAAAAACCCTACGACTAACCTATTTAAGTTAAAGCCTTCTGCTTGATCTCATTAGCTAGCAAATTACCTACATCACTAGAATCTCATGATTTGCTCAAGATTTCTCAAATTCCTCAAGCAAAAAGGGAAAACTCTGATTTCTCTACTCGGACAAAAGTCGGCATACGAAAAGTTAAAACTTTTCGCCGATAATATTTAACTACGATAGAATCCAATTTCACTTCTTATAAATTAAAACGAACTTAGAATGAAATTCCTAGAGATGACTTTAAAAGTATTACCGTAAATATGTTTAAAATGGGCATAGCAAAATATTTCTTTAATAAAGGGTATACTAAATTTCGCTATCTATACGGCAAAATATCATAAATTTTGGAATAACATTGGCTTCATACTTATATTTATATTTTAATATGGAACCCTGTAAAGAATCTGGAAGTTAGTACCAGCAGGCGTCGTTCTTCACAACCAATGAATTTTGGAGGTCTCTGTGCTTGACTAAACAAAATTTGGTTTGTTATTCTTGGCATATTAGGCGTTACAATAGGTTTGGGATTACGGTGGAGTAGGTTAGGCTAACTTACTGCTAATCTAACACACCAACCTAACCTTGTTATTAACATGTCAAAAAATAAAAAAAACAATTGTATCATGTCAAGAATAGGAGCCCCTAAAATTCTCTTTCTAAGAATAGCAACCACTCAATAGGGCAAGTGTTGGTTTCCTATTCTCTACATGATCCATTTTATATTAAAATAAAAGTATAATGAAAATATTATCTTTCCTAAAATTCTTGATATTTTGCTAGACAACCTGTATGTAGTTTTAGAGAAATAAAAAATTTAATCTAAATATTTACACATATCCACTCGCTTTTACCTGTTCTTCCGCTGTGATCTTAATCAGGACCCTATTTTCTTGAGATAGCCTCGAAACCATTATGGAGACTGAGGGCTTTGCTGGTTCATAATTTCATAACTCCTTTAAAAAGTAAAGGGAGAATCGTCTAATCTCTGCCCACACAATTTTCTGGCGTTCATCGTAAAAATCAAACCGTACTCAGGATTTTTGCTTCTAACCTACTTTTCAGGGTTGTATAATTTTAAGGTTTGTAATTTTTGTTTCGATATTTCTTTCTTTCTGTTAGATTCAGCTTACGTTGATAGTACTTAATACTATTTTATATTTTCATTATTAAACTATTTATGGCACTTTACCCACTTTAGTCTGATTTGATAGTATATAAGTTTTTTATTTGGTTTATTAGGCTTGTGTTTTTTGGTGTATTTGGGTTTTAGTATAAATTTCGGGATTTTTCTACATTATACCTATCACTTATTTGGTCAAGTTATGTAATAACTCCTCTTTTCTCGACCATTTTGCGTTCTAAAATAAATAATCTTGTTATCATTATAATTCGAGTCAATCGATTAAAAATTAGCAGCAACTGAGTCTCATTTTCTCATCTAGAAGATGGATATTGACAGTAGGACCTTCAGGTTCGTAAAAACCAGGATGGGGTTAGGGGAGGGGTAATATTTTTAAACTTATGTACATAACACCTCTAACCTAAGGGGCTGAGAGCCAAAATTAACAGGAGTGGGGTGCAATTCTTTAGTCTTATTAATATATTAAAGCGATTTAATCTTTCTCTTCTTCTTCGTATTATTGTTCAATACTTTTAATTTCTTCTCTAAATGATAATTTATTAGTTTCGCTTCCTTACTAATAGAAATTATTATCATTATTAATGGAATATGAAAAACATGTATTTTGAAAGTCTACCCAATTAGAGGTAAATTAATTTGTTTCGTTATTTGCATTTTATTTTTCAATTTATTTATATTTTCCTTAAAAAAGCAGATCTTATATAGATTAAATAGCTTAAATTATGGCAAAACTTTGATTCAGAATTTTTTGGGGGGAGAAGATAGTTAAAATCCGAATGTCTCCTACTTTTTGGTAAATTTAATTAGATAAAACTATTGTAGTAGGGGGCTGTGGGCGAAGCACTTTCAACCCGCTTATTCAGACCTCTTGCCTTTTTAGTGATAGAAATAGCCATAGTTATTTATTATAGCTTCAGCCACGTGAACTTATAGTTCAGCTTCATTTGTGAAAACCGTCAATGAGATGGAAGCCAGTACAGTTTAATTTGAGAATCTTTAAACAATCAGTTACTTTTGAGTAAAAATACATTATTATAAAAGGATAATTTAAAGTAAAAGTTTCCTGAATTAATTTTCTTTTGAAATTTCATTGTTGTTGGCGACTTTTAATCAAACCTAGTGGAAAAAGGATACTTTTCATCACTTCCTAGGAAAAAGGGGAGGAAAAGGCAAACAAACCCTCCTTTACATTATCATAAATTAGAAAATAGAAGAACGAAAAATATATGAGACATTATTAAATGAATTTTTACATCTGCTTTGATTAAGTCCAATGCACTTATATGTAACATTTATTTGTTATACTCGTATATGAAGTGGTACACTGGTGACTCAGAATAACGGTATATGTTTCTAACTTCTTTTCTGGTGGCCGTGACGGAGGAAATGTTTGAAGACGTTTAATTATTTTTTTTCCTGCCAGAATTGATAACGCTCCGTATCAATAGTTAAAAAAAATTTACTGCATCTAGAGATAATATATCTTGTTCCCATTTTCCTTCTCTTTCCACAGTTGGACTAAAACAGCTCAAATATTATCACTCTTTTTGTCTTAATTGTCTTCATATAGATATTTATGTATTTTCTTGTCCCTGTGTTACATTGATAAAGCTTAACCTGATTTCGAGGGCTTAAAACTTATATTGATAGAGACGAATGTGTAATATGTGTTGTTTATTTTCTCATAGAGGCAACTGATTCCAGGATTTTGCTTTGTCAGAAGATTAATTTTTACATTTCTCTAAATTTAAAATTCAAATACTTTGACAATTCAGATTTTAACATCCTCTTTGAATATAAGTTGACCTCTAGCAGTAAATCAAAACTATTAAGAATCATTTAAATCACAGAATAACATAAATTGAAAACTAGGTAACTTTGCCTCATGCCATTAGCTTACACAGTTTTCATTTTTAATTTGTACACGAATTTTAATTTCTGAGATAAAAAACTAAAAATGCCTTCAAAGTATGATTACTTGAAGTTTTATCCTCTTATAGACTTCTGCCCGAAAGTTTAGTGGCTTTGTAGTATTTGTGTGTTCAAGTGCTGCATTAACATCTCATAATGACTCTTCAAATCCTTTGCATTTTACCATATGCCAGAGAAAATCTTAATATTTTCGAAGGTTAAATTTGTTTACTACCCTTTGTTTACCTAATTTTAGTTTAAATATATTTAATTTAAATAAAACTTTCATGTAATCCTTTATACAGAATTCATGCTTATGGAGGGAGTAGATGAGATTCCATAGAACTACGTGTCTTTGTCCAAAAACCTTTTAGAGGAAAAAACAAGCAGAAAACAAGTGTCTTATAGCAGCTTACTTGTTCGTCGTTCATTAGTAACCAGTTAAAGAGAAAGATTTATAAGTTTCATTAAATTAGTTCGTGTCATTTAAAATGTATTACCTTAGTTTTAATAGTTATTCATAACCTTTGAGTACTACATATAATGAATCAGCACATGAATTAGATCAAATTTGCATGAATTGATGATGAGAGTAATTTAGATGTTTCTAATATTTGGTGCTAAACAGAATGGTACGATATACTTAACATACATATGGATTTTGCAGGAAGGGTTTAATATGATGCGTCAGACAGATTTACAGATGTTTGTATAAAGAGAGTTGGGTAATTGTGTAATTAAAAAAATAATATCTAGAGAGAGACTTCATAGTTTTATGCTGTAGCAATTGATCGACCTCATGATATTTTACTGAATTCAGTGAAGGTGATGTTTTGGCCAGTTGTGTGCACGTTAAGCAAGGAATTTGTTTTAATTTAAAGCATGCAGTAAATGATAGTGGGACAAAAAAGTAATAATGTGAAAATAAGATTTTGAGTGACAAGGTAAGCAAAGTTTTAGGAAAGGCTGAGGTTCTGAGTGCAAGAAGTGCAAAGAAAAATGATTAGAGTACGCTCGTTTCAACTTTAATAAAATTAACGCGAAATATGATGGTGAAGGATAAAAGATAATTAGAAAATGGTTAGTTTCAGAGATATTTTGCATGTGAGAAAGGATTATACAGTGTGCAAATAAATAGAATGTATATCTAACTGAGAGAAAGAATCGAATGATTTTTACCCGAGTATGCACATATCTGGACGAGCTTCAAAGAATCGACTTATTAATAGAATATTCTGACATGAGTGAGATTGAATTCGAAAGACTCTAAGATTGTGCAAATGCTGAATATGTTAAAGTGTTTACGAGAAAGAGTTTTAAAAGGGATAAGTTAATGATATGTGTGTATATTGGAAGTGTGTGAGGGACGTATGTGAAGTTTATACCTGAGTTTGAAGTCTAGATTGATTGGATGATACAGCACATATATGCCTATAATCAAGGTTAGTGCTGTATAAAAGTCAGGCTGATTTTGTTGTAATTGTGCATACATGAATGAAAATGGTGGGTATATGAGCGGCAATATTGATTGATTGATTGATGTAATAAGTGGGGAAAATGTGTTGTAGTTGTAGATAGTGGTAAAGAATATTTATATTTTGCCCTGGTGTAGAGGGCATCTCAGGCTTCTTACTTTTTTCTATTTCTTTTTTATTCCTCCTCTTTCGATCGTATCAGTGTTTTAGCTGACACTTTTGTTGTTGTTTTTTATCTTGTTTTTTATTTGTTTATTTATTCATTGTTATCTTTCTATTTTATTATATATATATATATATATATATATATATATATATATATATATATATATATATATATATACATATATATATATATATATATATATATATATATATATATATATATATATATATATATAGTCTTTGTCCTCCGTCTTTAGGCATTCAAACCTTTTAATTGTTTTGCTAACTCGGTAGCTTTTATTTTTACTTTTATTTTGGTTTAGTTTTGTTTATTTTGCCGTTTGTGGGCACTTCGCCTCTTTTAATATATTTATCATTTCTATCATTTGGGCACTTCGCCTCTTTTAATTTATTTATTGGTCTTGTATTTATCATTTCTTTCATTTGGGCACTTCGCCTCTTTTAATTTTTTATTTGTCTTGTATTTATCATTTCTATCATTTGGGCACTTCGCCTCTTTTAATTGATTTATTGGTCTTGTATTTATCATTTCTATCATTTGGGCACCTTGCCTCTTTTAATTTATTTATTGGTCTTGTATTTATCATTTCTATCATTTGGGCACTTCACCTCTTTTAATTCATTTATTGGTCTTGTATTTAACATTTCTATCATTTGAGCACTTCGCCTCTTTTAATTTATTTATTAGGCTTGTATTTATCATTTCTATCATTTGGGCACTTCACCTCTTTTAATATATTTATTGGTCTTGTGTTTATCATTTTTATCATTTGGGCAAATCGCCTCTTTTAATTTATTTATTGGTCTTGTATTTATCATTTCTATCATTTGGGCACCTTGCCTCTTTCAATTTATTTATTGGTCTTGTATTTATCATTTCTATCATTTAGGCACTTCGCCTCTTTTAATTTATTTATTGGTCTTGTATTTAGAATTTCTATCATTTGGGCACTTCACCTCTTTTAATTTATTTATTGGTCTTGTATTTATCATTTCTATCATTTGGGCACTTCGCCTCTTTTAATTTATTTATTGGTCTTGTATTTATCATTTCTATCATTTGGGCACTTCGCCTCTTTTAATTTATTTATTGGTCTTGTATTTATCATTTCTATCATTTGGGCACCTTGCCTCTTTTAATTTATTTATTGGTCTTGTATTTATCATTTCTATCATTTGGGCACTTCGCCTCTTTTAATTTATTTATTGGTCTTGTATTTATCATTTCTATCATTTGGGCACTTCACCTCTTTTAATTTATTTATTGGTCTTGTATTTATCATTTCTATCATTTGGGCACTTCGCCTCTTTTAATTTATTTATTGGTCTTGTGTTCATCATTTTATCATTTGGGCACTTCGCTTCCTTTAATTTATTTATTGGTCTTGTATTTATCATTTCTATCATTTGGGCACTTCGCCTCTTTTAATTAATTTATTTATCTTGTATTTATCATTTCTATCATTTGGGCACCTTGCCTCTTTTAATTTATTTATTGGTCTTGTATTTATCATTTCTATCATTTGGGCACTTCGCCTCTTTTAATTTATTTATTGGTCTTGTATTTATTATTTCTATCATTTGGGCACTTCGCCTCTTTTAATTTATTTATTGGTCATGTGTTCATCATTTCTATCATTTGGGCACTTCGCTTCCTTTAATTTATTTATTGGTCTTGTATTTATCATTTCTATTATTTGAGCCCTTTGCCTCTTTTAATTTATTTATTTGTCTTGTATTTATCATTTCTATCATTTAGGCACCTTGCCTCTTTTAATTTATTTATTGGTCTTGTATTTATCATTTCTATCATTTAGGCACTTTACCACTTTTAATTTATTTATTGGTCTTGTATTAAACATTTCTATCATTTGAGCACTTCGCCTCTTTTAATTTATTTATTGGTCTTGTATTTATCATTTCTATCATTTGGGCACTTCACCTCTTTTAATTTATTTATTGGTCTTGTGTTTATCATTTCTATCATTTGGGCACTTCGCCTCTTTTAATTTATTTATTGGTCTTGTATTTATCATTTCTATAATTTGGGCACTTCGCGTCTTTTAATTTATTTATTGGTCTTGTATTTATCATTTTTATCATTTGGGCACCTTGCCTCTTTTAATTTATTTATTGGTCTTGTATTTATCATTTCTATCATGTGGGCACTTCGCCTCTTTTAATTTATTTATTGGTCTTGTATTTATCATTTCTATCATTTGGGCACTTCACCTCTTTTAATTTATTTATTGGTCTTGTGTTTATTATTTCTATCATTTGGGCACTTCGCCTCTTTTAATTTATTTATTGGTCTTGTATTTATCATTTCTATCATTTGGGCACTTCGCGTCTTTTAATTTATTTATTGGTCTTGTATTTATCATTTCTATCATTTGGGCACTTCACCTCTTTTAATTTATTTATTGGTCTTGTATTTATCATTTCTATCATTTGGGCACTTCGCCTGTTTTAATTTATTTATTGGTCTTGTATTTATCATTTCTATCATTTGGGCACTTCACCTCTTCAATTTATTTATTTGTCTTGTATTTATCATTTCTATCATTTGGGCACTTTACCTCTTTAATTTATTTATTGGTCTTGTGTTTATCATTTCTATCATTTGGGCAATTCGCCTCTTTTAATTTATTTATTGGTCTTGTATTTATCATTTCTATCATTTGGGCACTTCGCTTCTTTTAATTTATTTATTGGTCTTGTATTTATCATTTCTATCATTTGGGCACTTCGCCTCTTTTAATTTATTTATTGGTCTTGTATTTATCATTTCTATCATTTGGGCACTTCGCTTCTTTTAATTTATTTATTTGTCTTGTATTTATCATTTCTATCATTTGGGCATTTCACCTCTGTTAATTTATTTATTGGTCTTGTATTTATTATTTCTATCATTTGGGCACTTCGCCTCTTTTAATTTATTAATTTGTCTTGTATTTATTATTTCTATCATTTGGGCACTTCGACTGTTTTTATTTATTTATTTATTTGTCTTGTATTTATCATTTCTAATATTTGGGCACTTCGCCTTTTTTAATTTATTTATTGGTCTTGTATTTATCATTTCTATCATTTGGGCACTTCACCTCTTTTAATTTATTTATTTGTCTTGTATTTATCATTTCTATCATTTGGGCACCTTGCCTCTTTTAATTTATTTATTGGTCTTGTATTTATCATTTCTATCATTTGGGCACTTCGCCTCTTTTAATTTATTTATTGATCTTGTATTTAACATTTCTATCATTTGAGCACTTCGCCTCTTTTAATTTATTTATTGGTCTTGTATTTAACATTTCTATCATTTGGGCACTTCACCTCTTTTAATTTATTTATTGGTCTTGTATTTATCATTTCTATCATTTGGGCACTTCGCCTCTTTTAATTTATTTATTTGTCTTGTATTTATCATTTCTAGCATTTAGGGACTTCGCCTCTTTTAATTTATTTATTGGTCTTGTATTTATCATTTCTATCATTTGGGCACTTCGCTTCCTTTAATTTATTTATTGGTCTTGTATTTATCATTTCTATCATTTGGGCACTTCGCCTCTTTTAATTTATTTATTTGTCTTGTATTTATCATTTCTATCATTTGGGCAGTTCACCTCTTTTAATTTATTTATTGGTCTTGTATTTATCATTTCTATCATTTGGGCACTTCGCCTCTTTTAATTTATTTATTGGTCTTGTATTTATCATTTCTATCATTTGGGCACCTTGCCTCTTTTAATTTATTTATTGGTCTTGTATTTATCATTTCTATCATTTGGGCACTTCGCTTCCTTTAATTTATTTATTGGTCTTGTATTTATCATTTCTATCATTTGGGCACTTCGCCTCTTTTAATTTATTTATTTGTCTTGTATTTATCATTTCTATCATTTGGGCACCTTGCCTCTTTTAATTTATTTATTGGTCTTGTATTTATCATTTCTATCATTTGGGCACTTCGCCTCTTTTAATTCATTTATTGTTCTTGTATTTAACATTTCTATCATTTGAGCACTTCGCCTCTTTTAATTTATTAATTTGTCTTGTATTTATTATTTCTATCATTTGGGCACTTCGACTGTTTTTATTTATTTATTTATTTGTCTTGTATTTATCATTTCTAATATTTGGGCACTTCGCCTTTTTTAATTTATTTATTGGTCTTGTATTTAACATTTCTATCATTTGAGCACTTCGCCTCTTTTAATTTATTTATTGGTCTTGTATTTATCATTTCTATCATTTGGGCACTTCGCTTCCTTTAATTTATTTATTGGTCTTGTATTTATCATTTCTATCATTTGGGCACTTCGCCTCTTTTAATTTATTTATTTGTCTTGTATTTATCATTTCTATCATTTGGGCACTTCGCCTCTTTTAATTCATTTATTGGTCTTGTATTTAACATTTCTATCATTTGAGCACTTCGCCTCTTTTAATTTATTTATTGGTCTTGTATTTATCATTTCTATCATTTGGGCACTTCACCTCTTTTAATTTATTTATTGGTCTTGTATTTAACATTTCTATCATTTGAGCACTTCGCCTCTTTTAATTTATTTATTGGTCTTGTATTTATCATTTCTATCATTTGGGCACTTCGCCTCTTTTGATTTTCTCTCTTTTTGGAATCTTTTTCGCCGAGTCTTTTTCGTGAGTAGCATAATTTAGTCTTTTTTAACGTATACATAACTGCTTGATCTTCCCGGGAACACAGTCTTCTACTTGGAAATAGAGCTCTCCTGGTAATTCGTCCAATTATTGGTTTTGGTATATCTATGTTTGCCTCTATATGAGGTAGGATTTCGTTTCTTACTTTATCCCAGGTCATTCTCCTAGGCCTTTAAACGACCATATTCAGTGGCTCAAGTCCTGCTCTTGCGTTCAGTTCTGTCTGCCGAATATAGTCCATTCTGCTCGCGCCAGCTTTAAGCAGGGTAACATTGTTCTGGTTCTCTGCATAAATCTGAGAGAGGTGGAACTAGTTGCATGCATTACCCCTGCTAATTACACCAGTGTTTAGTGCACCAGGACAGTGTACAGCTTGTTGATGTTTTTGGCGCTGAAGTTTCTGAACCTGTGCAGTTTTCCAAGTTCTCTTTCGGCTAGGGAGATTCGGTTGTTGATGTGCGTCCTATAGCCTGTTGAGGTGATGCGCAGACCCAGAACTTTACACTCGTTGGAGTATGGGTAAATTTCGTCTGCGACTATGATGGCGTCTCGTTTCTAGCGGTTCACTGGAAGAATCTGTAACTTTCGGCGGTTGGTCTTAATTTTCCACTTTCTTTTTAAACAATTGATATTATCGATTTCGATAGCTGTCTACCTTGCTTGAACTTCAGCGTTCCTATAGGAACTGGAGAAGACCTGAGTGACGTCGTCTGCAAACTGCAGGTACACCACATCCACGCCGACTGGACTGGAACAGGTAAGTCCAACGAGTACACAAGGTACAACAGCGGACTCAGACAGTTACCTTGTGGAAAACCCGCTTCTAGTTAAAATACGGGTCCTCTGTTGCCCCCAATTGAAATTCGGGTTTTTTCCTATGATATAATCGTAGAGGACCCTTTCCAGGATAGGGTTTAGCTGGAGGCCCAAGATCTTAAATTGTAGACCTCTCAGCCAAACTTTATCGAAAGCCTTCTGTACATTTCGCATCACCACGTCTAAGTACTTCCCCTCAGTTTTACAGTAGGCAAGCTTTTCGGTGAGAATGGCAAGATATATATCAGTCCCTTTTCCAGAATAGGGTTTAGCTGGAGGCCCAAGATCTTGAATTGTAGACCTCTTAACCAAACTTTATCGAAAGCCTTCTGTACATTTCGCATCACAACGTCTAAGTACTTCCCCTCAGCTTTACAGTAGGCAAGCTTTTCGGTGAGAATGGCAAGATATCTATCAGTCCCCTTTCTCTTGCGAAACCGGTGCTGCTGAGGGTTTTGAGCTTCCAACTCGGTTAGCTGATCTTGTAGCCTGTTGGATAGAAGCTTCTCGTAGACTTTGCCTACAAACTCAAAGAGGGATATTGGCCTGTCCTCCACCAATTGATCGGGAGGCTTATTTCATAAAGGAATAAAAATGATTTATCTATTTTTTAACCATCGGGGAAGTAGCCCGTATTCAGGGAAGCGTTATAGATGTTAGTGATTCCCTGAATGATCTGCCGGGATGCATGCAACAAATTATTTTAGTGATGCCCGTCCAGCCTGACGCCTTATGACTTTCATGACCTCTTCCGTAGTAATTGGTCAGCCATGGTCCGCCATCTCCCTCCCTTCGTCGACGTAGGCTCGTGGGTGTGTTCGATGTATGATCTAATTAAATTCTTCAATCAGATGGTCCTCGAATTCCTGGTCGAATTCCGCTTCATCCTTAGGTGTTATTGAGAAGATTTGGTTTTCACAACGTGCGGAACCTTTCCTCTAGGCCCGCCGAGGCCTCCAAGTAGTCATTGTCCTCCTTAATGCGGGTCTTTCCTCTACTTGATAGGCCTTTTAGTTTCCTTACTAGATGCCAGAATTTATCGGGGGTCACCTTGCTGGCTATTAGGCTGTTCCAGATCTCAGCCTCTTGTTGGTTAATAGCCAGCTTTAGCTCATCGCACAATTGTCGTTTCAGCGAGCTTCGTTCTCGATTCCTAGGCACTCTTCTGATCTCTTCATACACTTTCCTGTGTTCCCTAGCGATCACTTTCATCTCTTCGGTCCATCTGGGTTGTAGGAGAGTCTTGTACCCTGTCACGGCTACACACTTGCGGTCAGTCTCAGTGATGAGGGCTGTTATATATATATATATATATATATATATATATATATATATATATATATATATATATATATATATATATATATATATATACATATATGTATATATATATATATATATATATATATATATATATATATATATATATATATATATATATGTATATATATATATATATATATTATATATATGTGGAAGGCATTCAAGCCTTTGTAGCAGCGGGTTTATTTGCTCTCTACTTGTTTTTTCGTGAAGATTTGCATCTTCTTATCCGGGTAGTTTACGCCCAGATTTTGAGGGGTTTTTTTATTATTTGGTTATTGTGTATTGTTTGTTTTTTTTATTGCTTTTTGAATTTTTGGGCGAGTTTATCGCACAAAATTTAGGGGAAGTTTATAAAAAAAAAATTATCACTTGCTAATTTAGTGAATGATATCGTGTGGCTTTGTTTGCGTTCTGTGTTGTTAAAAACTCTAAGTGAACCTTGGGCCTACGTCCTCGTCAATGAGTATTCTGCTGCTTTTGAAGAGTATTGCGCGTCCTCTGTCATCAAATTCCATATGCTCGAGCACAAACTTGGGAGGGAGGTGCCGGTGCACTTTGTCCATGATCTTAGTTGCTCTCAGGTGAAGTTCCATGTTTATGATGGTTATCTTTAGTTCACGATGGAGCTTACTCTGCCTTCTCATCTCTTTCCTTCGGGTTCCTGTTATAGGGTAGACTGCCTTATTTTGGACCCTTTGCAGTTTGAGGACTTGGGTCTTGGAAACCGCGATAATAGGGACCGGTGGATGCAGGAGTTTTGATCGAATGCATGCATTGTAGATCTTAATTTTGTTGGAGGTACTCTGGTTTATGAACTTCAAAAGTTCCCCCAAGTCCCTCCGTGCATTCGATGTAGTTCTTGCTACATGACTCCCATACCCACAAGTCATAATACGGAGTCTCAGAACCATGGCCTCTCTGCGGTATGGGATGCGTACACCTCCCACACGGATATCTGCGAATGTCTGTCAAAATATTGGAATTACACGGAACTTTTGGGCAGTGGTAGATATCTTCCATCTTCTCTCGAAAGAGTGTATATTTTCGATTTCTACCGCCGTACTCTATGCCATGTAATTTGCATTCCGATAAGGCGTCGTACATATCATTGTTATGTCGTTTGCAAATTGGACGTACAAGGAACCTTCAGTCAGAGGTCGGGGAAGGTCGATGGTGTAAATATTGTAGAGGAGGGGACTTATGCACCCGCCTTGAGGCACTCCCGCCTTTAGCTCGAACTCGGGGCCATTTTAATCCTTGATACTCAGAAACGCCCTCCTGTCCATTATATAATCTCTTCGTAGCTTGTGTACGAGTGCAGGGGCCCTCTTCGTTGTCAGAAAAAGAGGATCCCTCCTCACTTTCGGCCTTTTCTTTTCGTCGTCTTCTTCGGATTCCTCCGATGAGGGAGCTTCAATAATCTCCTCTAATCTAGTATTGACGCTATTGTTCTTTATGACTAAGTCTTTGAATGCCTTGGAACATTAGGGGGCTTCAGTCCTAATTACTGAAGGGAGATTGTTCGCCTTCAGGAGAGCATTAAGTAGTTCTTTTTAGCAGCCGAGTTTTACTGCATTTGCCTTTTTGCTTGGGTTATGCAAATTAAGATTTTTACGCTCAAATCTCCAGGGATACTTATTTGTGCAAGTGCCGATGCAGGATTTACCTCTGCATTCTTCTTGGCAGCGTTTGTATATGTAAATTTTTGTGCTCTCCTCTCTTTTTTTTCCTTTCTTTTGATAATTTCGTGGCACTTGGGGCAGTTCAGGGCCATGGTCCTATGCTCCCCTTTGCAATTTAAGCATCTTTTCATGTTTCTTTCACATTTGTTGAATCTGTGCCCTTTAATGTCGTGTGCTCTTCGAGTTTGTAGCATACAAAGCACATTTGTATGCTATTAATTTCTCTTCTTCAATATTTTCGCCTGGTATTCTCATAGTGAATACCAGTATTCCATTTTGTGTTGCTTTCCTTGCCATGTCTGTAGTAGAGAAAGTTATTTTGAAGACGTAGGTGTGTTCGCGAAATTTTATTATTTCGCGAACTTGGGTTACTTTGGTAATTTCTTCCTTGAGTTCCTCGGGTTTATGTTCACCCACCCACCTCTCCACTTTGCGGCAGATTACGTTTCTGTGCACTGCCACGTGTGGAGGGGTTTTGGCTTTTAGGCCGGTGTTCCTTAGGACCCTCGCTGCCTCTTCCGATAGAAGCTGGTCCACGTCCTTGGTCTCGGCACACATAGCGATGAATCCAAATGAAACTTCAATACTTTCCACTAGTGCCACTTTAAATTCAATGTAGAGGGTTTCGCATAGGTTCTTCTTGACAGGGGTCTTCATTCCTGAGATGGTCCTTAAGGGGACCCTCTTAGTGACGGCCTCCATAGTCTTCGTTGTCCTCCTGCGATGCCTTCTTTTCCTGAAACCAAAGTGTAGTTATTGTGTTTTTGGAGTGAAAAAGAAAGTTTTGACGTGGTAAAGGAGGCAAAGGATGGTGGAGGTAGGTTTAGGTACGAGTCCAATAAATGGTGAGAAACGCTCCCGTTCATTTTCCTGTTGTTACCCCGCTCGTTTGCCGCCAGAATGATGGGTGATAGATAGGATGGGGTGAGTCTCAAGTGGTGACCTCAGAGGGTTAAGCTTGGTGGACTTGATGCATAGCGACCGAATCAACGATCGCTTAATTTTTGACACCCCCTCACGGATACATAGGCCATAACTGCATCCAACTATATAGAGATGGGTGTACTTCCCTCTATGATTCTGGCCGGGTCCCCCGGGTGATGGGGATTTCTCCTCCGTCCGGGACTTGCAGTTATGCCCCAGTATCGAGATAATTTCTGACTTACGCTTTCGCTGTTGCCTAGGCCTCAAACCAGTTTTCACATAGGCTCTTGATTATGTCATTTCAAGTGGCTGGCATAGTTAGGACAAAATAAATAAATCGCAGACATCCGAGCAGGTTCGCACGCAAGGCGAAGGACGGGAGCAGTGTGGTGCTTAATCCCTCATTGAATTATTAGTCTTCGACGAAAAATAAATATCTCTCTTTTCGAAGGTTGAAGCTGGATTCACCGTAAAACTTCCAGAATAAGCGTTCTTCTATGTAGGCAGTGCTCAAAGTCCGTTACTAAGCAAGTAAAAATGTTTTATCCGTAGCTTGTCAACAATGCGTAGTAGTCGAATATTCGGCCGTCTCCGGGAATGTTGGACTTGGACTTAGATATAAAAAGTAGTGAAAAGGAAAATACATACACACGTATATGATTGCAACTGCAATCATGTATGCATAAAGTATATAATAGTAGAAGATAGATAGGTAGGGATAGATTTCCCTGATGAAAAGAATAGAAGGGGTAGAAAATTTTTGGTGATAGGGAATCGCAGGCATTTGTCAGAGGTTGGTGTTCTTCTATTTGTTATTTGATCTAATATTCTTGTTGTTATTCGTACTGTTTTCTGCTTCTTTTTGTTTCGTTCTTGTTTGGGTTGCTATTGATTAGCATGTTTGGTTGTGTGATTATTTGTTTTTTTTATGTTTTTGGTTGTGTGTTCATTATGTTTCTTGTAAATTGTAGTGGTTTTTGTAGCGTTCAAGCCTTTGTATGTTGTTGTTGTAAGTTCTGTGTTTCTCTCGTTGTTCATTTAAATGTCTTCAGTGTTCTTCTTCTTGTTCAAACTTGTGTAGTCCATTGTGTGGTATGTTTAGTTTTATGTGAAGATTGGGTCTTCTCGTCTTTCTGTCTGTGCTTTGCTACTGACAAAGTCCAGTCTTTTTCTGTTTAAGTATACTAACGGAATGTCGATGTGTCTCTTTCTGATTTCGTCCGTCATGAGTCTTGGGATTTTCTCCCCGATTTTTCTGGCTCTTCGTTGTAGCTCCATGTTGATTGGAGTCAACTGGATGCCTTGGTGAAGGCTCCTCTTCCTCTTTCTTCCTCTCCTCCTGGTGCCTGTTAAAAGGAGTACACCTTTGTTTTAAACTCTTTGTAGGAGTCGTACTTTGTTTTTTGGAACTAGTATTGATAGGTATTAGTGGATACAGGAGCTACGATCTTATGAGCACGTTGTAGATTTTCTTTTTGTTAGCCGTGTTCAAGTTTTGGAACTTGATAAGCTTTGAAAGCTCTACCTGCGCTCGCACTGCTGCCTAAGCAACGTGACTACCATATCCCTTACTACCTATCTTTATTCCAAGTACTGTCTCGTTGTTACTGTAAGGAATCCAGGCGATATCGGTCTCGATGTGGATCCGCTTCTTACGGAAGAATGGAATCACATTAAAATTTTACGTGTTAATGGCGATCTTCCAACTTATTTCGAACCTGATGATATGGTCGATTTCTCAGAGAGCAATTTATGCCATGAGATCGGGATTTTTGAAGGGTGCAGTCATAATCTGAGAGATGTCATCAGCGAACTGAACATACAGGGTGTCCTCCCTGCCTGGATTGGGTAGGTCGAGGGCATTTATATTGTAAAGGAGGGAACTTAGGCACCGTCCTTGCGGTACGCCTGCATTTAGTTCGAAGTCTGGTCCAGTAAGGTCGTATATTTTTAAAAATGCTTTTCTGTCTGTCACGTAGTCACAAAGATTTTTTTCCAATCTTAGGTTCAGTCCGAGTCTTAGTATTTTGAACTGAAGCCCAGTCCTCCATAATTTGTCAAACGCCTTCTTCACATCTCTGAGCACCAGGTCAGCGTACCTTTTCTGGCTAGCAATATTCGCCAGTTTTTTGCTGATGATTCCTAGAGCCGTATCAGTCCCTCTCCCTCTTCTAAATCAAAGCTAGTATTGGTTATTGAGGTTGTTTTCCTCAATAAAATTTTGGATTCGACTACCAAGGATCTTCTCGAAGACCTTGCTAGCCACTTTGAAAAAGGAGATGGGTCTGAAATATGCTGGTCTGTCGGGCTGTTTCCCGGCTTTTAGAATGAAGATCATTTTGGCGATCTTTCATTCGTCCGGGAAATAGCCGACGTTCAGGCACGCATTAATTAGATTGACCAGCCTCTCTAAGATATTATGGGGGGCGTTCACCTAGTTGAGTTCGGCAAACCCTGTTTTACCTGGTGCTCTCTGTTTGAAGGAACGTAGCATTGTTAGTAATTCTTCCGTCGTTACTTTTCTTCGGTAGCCTGTCATCTCTCTGTCAGCAGTCGCGTTATTAAAGTGGCATGTCCTGTCTAATGCAGGTCTTAAATTGGTCATGAATTTGTTCTTCGAAGTCTAGGTCGAAGAGTTCATTTTCTTCTGGACTGATGGAAAATACATTTTTACAGTAGCTTCTGAACTCCTCTTTCAATACTTTCGCTTCCATCTTTGTCCCGTCATCATTACTGAGGAAAATGCTTTTGTCAGGTGGCTTACCATTCAATCTGGATAGTGTGTTCCAGAATGTTCGGGGATCCGTTTCTTTGTCAAGTTTGTCGACAAGGTCATTCCAAAGTGCTTGTTGTTGCTCTGTTATTGGAGTCTTTATTTCTGTCCTTAGTGTTCGTAACCGTCTGTTTTTAATTCTTTCTCAGCTAGTCAGTCTAATATCTTCGAAAATTGTTTTATATTCGTCTGTTAGGTCATATAGTTCTTGTGTCCACCTTGGTGCTGGTAACAATTTGAATGAGGTTTTGGGTACCGTTGCGCGGTCCACCTTCACTAGTTCCTGGTCGATCTCCTCCAGGGTGGTTCCATTGAGGGGGTGAGCTCTGAACTTACCGAGAAGGGTATGGTACTCTTCCCAGTTCGTTTGGGAGTAGCATAATCGCTCCCTGACGGGTATTTGGATTGGGCTCGATGAGATTTTGATTAAGGTAGCAACGTGGTCGCTTGGGATTAGAGATCCTGGCTGGATATGGTAGTTGTAGGAAAATTGAGGGCTGGTTAGGGTTGCGTAGGTGTCGGTGATAAAGGTAGGGAAGTCGAGCTCGATGCGGCCAACGATACCTCTGTCAATAAGGTTCTTCATGTTCCTTCCCTTCTTGTTTAGAGCTCCGATTTAACTGGATTCCTGGCATTTGGCGTTGAGGTCTCCCCCGAACAGGACTGTTCTATCGTGTGCACACAGTTGGAGAAAGTTGTGCATCAGGATATAGTCTCGTCTTGGGGGTTGGAGGTTGGTACCCTGTTGATACCACAAGTGGCTCCAGGGTGGTTTGGACCTCGATGGCCAGATATGATTCGTACAAAGAAGGAAGTAGTTTGAACTGAATACATTTCTTGACTGCGATAGCTGCGCCATCAAAGCGTTCCTGGCTATGGTTCTTAGTCATCCCGCAGTAATTAAATATCTTTATAGTTTTCTGTGAGGTGTCTATACTGTGTTCTGATATCAGAACGATATCAGGGTCGCAATTTATAATAATATTTCCGTAAGTCACTTGTTTCTCGATCCTTCTGTCAGTATTCATCTATAAGATTGTCAAGTCCTTTTTTAGTCTGTCCATGTTTTCTGTCAATTAGTCGTTTCTGTTAACGTATTTCTTTGCAGTGGATGGGCTGGCTGGAGGAGATTTGCACTTTCCGGATCTCTTTTTGTTGTACTTCGAGTTCGTTAGAGTCAAGAAAGCGTCCTATGTGAGCTGGACCATCCCGAGGATGAGGGCCTCTTCAACAACCTTCTCCAGCATGTCCTCGGGTACTTTCATTTCTATCTACCGGTGGTCACTCCGTCGCTCACATCTTTGTCGGTTTTTGCTTCTGGAAAAGAGGTGTAATCAGTGGTGAAGATTTTCAATTCGATCCTCCTCCCGTGGCAAGAATACTTGCCTTACTTCGACAAGGAAGTTGATCTGCCCCTCTGTCCGATGGGGAAGTGATTGGAGCGGCTACCATGGCGATGCTTATTTTTCGTTCCTCTGGGTGATTTCTCCTCAGGAATGGTAGTGGCGGTTTGAGTTGTTGTTGCGCCATTTGACTCAGAATTTTTTGAGGTTTGGTTTGTGGGAGCGGGAACATCAATTTTTTGTGGTGTGGCTGGTCTTGGTTGTGGGGGCTGCATGTGGATGCGAAGGACTTCCTCCGAGCATAGGTTATCAGGGAACCACATCTCGTCCATCCCGTTGTTATTTAGCATCTGGTTAAGTTCTTTTTGGAATGAGCCGGGGCTAGTTAAATTGGTAATGTGCGCATAATAAATGCAGCACATAATCTTAGTCGACTGCTCGCTCTCTACCTTAAGGTAGGTGCGTTGAGCCGTCGCCTCGCCGACTGCCACCTTTGCCACTTTAGAATAAGTTCTATTAATTCAGGCCTCTACTTCCTCTTTCTTCTGCTACTGTTGTTTTCTGATAGCAGCCTTCTTTGCGGGGCAAGACATTGTCATGGCTGCATGCTCCCCGTTGCAGTTAATGCAACGCTTTTCGGAGCTTCTGCAGTCACGTCAGATATGTCCAGTTTTGCTGCAGAAAGAGCAAATAGACTCGGTTTGGAGGCAAGATTTTGTAGTGTGCTCATTTAGCTTGTAACACTTTTGGCAAGTTTGAATTTGGGTAAATTCGTCTCTTTCTATTTAGTCAGGGCAGACCCTGACGTGGAAAAGGAGGGGTCCAACTTCTTTTGCCTTTTGTGCCATCCCCGTGTCAGCGAAAACGATTTTGAACACGTGGGTATAATCTTTAAATTTGATCACCTCCGAGACTTTAGCCCAGGGGTGGTTCCTCTCAATTTCTTGAGAGATCTCCGTGCTTGAATGATGACCCACCCATGATTCAAGCCGGTGGCAGACGACACTGTGGTGTGCCTGGATTTGGGGAGGGATTTTGGGAGACAGATTTATTTCCCTGAATACTTTCTCTCCCTTGGTCGAGGACAGGAGCTCAGCGTCACTTTCCTTCTGGTATATGGCCGTGTACCCAAAAGACGTGTCAATGAGTCTAACGAGAGCTACATCAAGTTCCCCGTAGATAATGGAGAAGACGTCCCCCCGATCAGGCTTATTTCTTTCGGGGAGAGTCCTCAGGCTGATTGTGAGGACGTCGTTCGTCATTTTAGCGTCATTGTCGTGTTAGTCATAGGTGTAGAAAAGTGAAAGATCAGAATAGAGAAAAAGATAGAATTTCCAAGGTCCAATTAGCACTTTACCTTTTGAAGAGCATAATTGGAGTCCGGTAACTTGCCGTAATCCAGGATTATAGGTAGTACTGGCACTTTGTGTGGTATTATATATATACCACACTCACCGTTTATAATTGGCGGAGGAAAAGGTTTAACACATGAGTATTTCACTCATCGAAAAACTCTTCGGATGCGTTTGGTCAATTTTTCGCAAACGGATACCTCCTTTTGCGAATGTCACATACCGAGAGAAACGTAAATTGTAACAAAAATCTTAGCAGTCTCCGGCAATGTATAGGGTTTTTGTGTTAAGATGGTTGATCAACCTTTCGTTAAGGTGCTTTTCTAGGATTTTGCCTAGAAATTCCAGGAGCGAGATAGGAGGGAAGCTTTCGACTTGATGTTTCGGTTTGTCCGGCTTCGGCAGGAAGATCATCTTTGCCGTTTTAAATGCTTGGGGAAAGTATCCCATATTTAAGCAGGCATTGAAGATCTTCACTACCGATTCGTGCACATTATCTGGAGCATTAATTAAGTGAGCTTTAAATATTCCAAGGGATTGTCTTTTTGTTCATCGACGTTTCTAAACGGTATAATGAGTTCACGTTGTGTTGCCAGGCTACTTATGATTTCTTCCTCATAGTTCAGGTCGAAATCTTGATTTTCTTCAGGTGAAATAGAAAAAATTTCCGTCCAGTAAGTTCGGAAATGCTCTTGTAATTCCTCATTTTGCTCTAATTTCTTGTTCTAAATTTTTAGGCTTATTTCTTCTTTCGAATGTGATCCGCGTAATTTCCTGAATTGTCTCCAGAATTTCCTTGGATCCTTTTCTATCTCTATCTTACCTATTATGTTATCCCAGAGCCTGCCTGAATTTTCCTTGATCAGGGTGTCTATCCTCCTTCTAATTATGATAATGCTTCTGTACCTTTCGATCGTATTACCCGATACCCTGATTTCATTCATTACATTTTGAAATGCATCCATTTCATCTTGGATCTCTTGGGACCATCTAGGTGCAGGTATGGTTCTGTATTCTATTGTTGCGGTGTGTAAATTATCCGCCTCTTTTATTTTACTGGTGATTAACTTCATTTGGGCATCTATTTCCTCTTGACTTTGTTTGTTAAAGGATCCGGTTTCTATTTTGTGTAAGTATTGTTTGAATCCATCCCAGTTTGTTTTGCTGGTTGCTTTTCTTTGTGATATTTTTATTTGGATGGGTGAAGTTGAGATGGTGGTAATTATGCTTAAATGATCGGAGGGAGTTGCGTAACTTGGCTGTGTGTGGTGATTTAAATTGAAGTTTGGATTAGTTAACATAATATCTGGGGTAGTCGAGGTTCGAGCTGTGAGATACGTAGGCAAGTCAGGTCCTTCTCTGTTTAGTAGGCCTTTTTTCATCAGGAGATGTAGGGTTTTACCGTACCGTTTGTATGGGTTGTGTACCCTGCTTCCCTGCACCTTGCATTAAGGTCTCCGGCTAGGAAGGTTGAGGCTGGTCTACGGAATAGCTTGATGAATTTGGGTAGCGGTAGGTACAAGCGTCTAGGTGGTTGGTAGGCCCCGGCTATGACCAGGTCACTTGTAGTCATTTTTATTTTCACACCTAAAAATAATTCCTCTAGCCCTTTGATTTCAGTAAAGTGTATACCTTTTTTATGCCTAGGGCAACTCCGTCATATCTTTACTGTGAGTGGTTTGTTGTTAAGAATTTATAGTTGGGGATTTTTATATTTCTGTATCTGTATCTGTGAATATGCCATGTTCTGTTAAGATGATTAGGTCTCGATCTTCCTTTCTTACTATGTTGGAGTAGATTAATCGTTTTTCTTTCCAGCCGTTAATATTCAAGGTGAATATTTTAAGCTTACGTTGAAACATGTCCATTACTGTTATGATTGCTTGTGTTCTCTACCTGACTTTGACTTTTCTGGTTAAACTGGGGATCGAGTGTGTCCATTTCTTTTCTTTTTGAATTCACCACATGAGATGTTGCTGCATATTCTGGAGCGATGAATAACATGCCCTGTTTTAGTGCGTTGTGAACTTCGCTTTTGTCTGCGTCTGCTTCGTATTCCCATCTAAATTTACCCTTGACTAGTCCGTCGACTATTTCCTTCTGCTTGTATTGCTTAGGAATGGGGTGAGCATGAGATCCGTAAATTTTGATGTTGAAGTGCTAGGTGGTCATTTTTTACTTTTGTTTTTCTGAGGCCACTTTTGTGCTTTCTTCCTCTGATTCAGTATCCATTTCACTTTTGTCTTCCTCTTCTTCTATTTGGGTAGTAGTTTCCTTTGGAGTCATATTCATTTTGTACAACTCATTCGAGGGTGGGTTCTCCGGGAACCACATTTTTTTTAGTCCGTTTTACTCAAGCATCGTGTTAAGTTCAGTTGCATAAGAACCTGGGCTCGCTATGTTGACAAAGTATGCATGCATTATGCACAGTATTAAGTCGGGCCTCATATTGCCCTCGATATTGACCGTTGTGGTCTGTGCGGTGGGTGCAGAGATGCTTCGGTTAGCTGTTGCTGCAGCGTAGGTAGTATTTTTTCTCCTTTCTTTCTCTGAGTTGATATCGGCTTTCTTCTTCCAAATAAGTTTTTTGTTACTGGGCATAACATGGCCAGAGTCCTATGTCCATTCCCGCAGTTAAAGCATTTTTTCTCTGTGCTTCTGCACTCATCCCATCTGTGTTCCTGGCTTGAGCATTTGGAGCAAGCTTTACCTTTGAAGGTACACTCCTTGGTTGGGTGCTTATCTAGCGCGTAGCATGTGAAGCACACTTGCACTAAAACAAACGTTTCCCTTTCTATCTGGTCGGGGAAGATTTTTGTGTAAAATGCTAGGATTCCTTGCTCGGTGGCTTTCTTTGCGATCTCTGTCAATCGGAAGATCACTTTAAAGACGTGGCTGTGATCCTCTCCATTCTGGTCCTTGAATTTTATTACGTCTTCGACTTTTGCCTATTCTTGCTCTCTTTCTAGCTCTTCTTTTATCTCTTGGGCTGTATGTTTGCCTACCAATAGGTCAAGACGCCGGCATATTACTGAACTCTCTGTTTGGTCATCGGCGTAGGCCACTGTGTATGTGTGATTTCAGTCTTCGGGTGGGCGTGGGGTGTCGTTTGTGAACATAATTTATAATTTGGGTGCCAGTACCCTTCGTTGGTGTAAAGGGTCGTGAGAATGTATTATTGTATTTTATGTGGCAACTAATTTTAGTGAGGTAGTGCGAGAGGTGCCTTCTGGTGCAGAGAGGTAACTTTGTATTTTGGGCGAGTTTCCAACGGAGTCCCTCGTGCCACACTTTATCGAAGGCCTTCTCCAAGTCATTTCTGATGGAGAGAGTCTTATGATGTACCCAGCGTTTTTTTTGTATTCTGTCGTGAACGATAGTCACGGCTGCCTGAGTGGACCGGCCTCTCCTAAACCCGTATTGGTGGGGGGAGAACCAGTCCCTCTCTTCCAGGTACTCCCGTAGGCGGCAGTTGACCATTCGTTCAAGTATCTTGCCTAGGTGGTCTAATAGAGTAATAGGCCTGTAGTTATTTGGGTATTTTGGGTCTTTGTCTGGTTTGTGTAGGAGTATGTTGTGAGAGACTTTAAATATTTTAGGGAAGTTGCCTGAGGCTAGTGAGGCGTTGAATAGGTGTGAAAGTGTGGGGTATATGTTTGCGGGAAGGTTGTGTATAAGTGTGGCTGGTAGCCTGGAGGGGCCGGGGGTGCCTTTTGGTGTTGTTTTACTGTAGTGTTTTGAATGTTACCAAATGACGCCAGCTATTTATAGAAGAATGTAAGCGATAGTTGCCATAACGCTACTGCCGCTTTGCCTTCCTAACTCTCACTAAATATACAAACGCAATAAATAATCAGCCTTTTTTCCTTCGGTTTTTTATTTAATAAACTATAAATTTATAGTTTATTTAATTAAATTAACATAGTATTTCATAGTTATCCTGAAGAAAAGCTCCTTAAGGAAGTAAACCAATTCTCACTCAGACTCACTCACTTTGCTTTGTATGGAGCCTTTAAGATAAAGAGGACAGGAAATCTGGTAAACACGTGTAGTTCTTTGCTGGAAGGCAAAGTTTGCTGGTGATATTTTCCTAAGATAAAGCATAATTCCTGCTTATAATGGTTAAACATCATTCCTAATTTTTAAAAATATACTCAACGAAATATTTATTAGAGAACACTACAATTAATTTGCACTATTTTTTATCTATTAATGCCACTGCATTAAAATTGTCTCCTCATAAAATATATGCTCATTAAAAAAGTTTTCTGCAACTGACTCGATTTGGAGGCGATAGTTGATTAAAAGTTAACAAAGTGATAGTTTATGTTAAATAAGTGCAAGGTTTGAATGACTGTAATAAAACAGTTATTCCAATCTTACTACATATTTACCTTCATTCTTAGCTGCTTTCTTTCTGAATCTCGAAGTTATTTGTGATTGTTTCTCCATATTCAAATGTGATATCAATGAATGTCAGCTAAGATGGATTAAACGGTTGCCGTCATCGTTTATTGAATACGTGATTTGATCATTTTTCAGGGTGCTTCGTTTAAATTCACCTAGAGTAAAACTCCTAATCACGTATCATTATCATTTAAAATTGTATGTATTTAGCGTAGTGGTTAGTGTACTGAATTTAAAAACTAAAGGTCAAGGTTGGCCTAAAACAATAAAAAACAACGTTCAGTGTTAAATACTTTCGCTGACAACACCTGCATTGGGCCAACATGGTAGCATATGACCGAAAACTTCCCATATGAGGAAACAAATCCAGCATGATGAAGAAGGGCTTTTTTCACCAGTGGGAAGCAGATGCCTGAAATGACATATATATATATATATATATATATATATATATATATATATATATATATATACACTGACCAGCAACTAAAGAAATATGTATACTAACACTTTAAAAATTACAATGAAATTATGGGGAAATACACTTAAAACTAAACAATTCCGAAAATTCAAATTCACAAATAGGACTTTCCCTTACGAGGCAATTAAAGCTAGGAAATGTAGGTCAACAATTGTTCACGCACAATTATTAGAAATACAAACAAGCCAAAGGAGGAATGGCATACGACAATGGTAATTTGTAAAGGATTGAAATTGAGGGTCTTATATCCTGTAGAAAATACGCATAAACCTCTATATAAAGAAGTAATCATATATATGAATACATAGGCATTAGGTGATCTAGATTATAGATATTATATGTTCATAACGGTACTGCGTGTAGCATTTCATTTCGGCTACTGGTAGATAAGGGGCACGAAAAGTAAGATCCCTCATATAGAAACTTAATGTAATGATGATAAGAAACCATGAGTTAATACAGAATGATGTCAAAAAGGATTTACCAAAGATTTTAATGTATGCAGTGATTTCATTTTTAATTATTTCCTTAATTAAACTTGTGGCCCGAATTTGCTGCTCGTATGGATAATTTCAGTATTGGTTGATGATGTCGGCCCGCGGGTAACGGTAATTTCCGCAGATCGTCCTAATAAGGAATACATTCTCTTTTGTCCGGTAGAAACGCAGTTTGGTCCATTGAAGAAGCCCATCTGTTTAGATCCGCAGGTAGGTATGTCTAAAAATACAGTTGAATCTTGTATCTCGAGGTTGATCAGTTTTCAATCAGGTGAGAGAAGTTTCTGTTCTTCGTCATCAGCGACATCGATCCCATCTCTCCCTCACAGCTAAGATGAAGAGCGTCGATGCGACCCAACTTCCACTTGATTTGCGATACATCCTCGTGTATAAAGACAACGCTTCTGACCCTAGGGTCTCCCTTCATGCGGACAAACTAGTTGCATGAATTGGTGGTCCCCTAAAGCATGATTGGGAATCTGGTATCATATTCCTACGAGAAAGTATTTAATTCTAATCCTTCTCCGCCCTGTATTTGCAATTTGGTATTTCTTTAAACTAAAATTCAATATGGGTGCATATTCGGCTTGGGTGAGAAAACGATTGGGGATGCGTGTGAAGGAATATTTATTTATTGTCCTACTTTTCAGAAGAAAAATAAATCTGAATACAAAGATGACTACTTTAATTAACTTAGTGTGGAAGATAAAACTGATAATGTTGATGAAATATTGAAGGTCTAGGTAACATTAGGGTTTAGCACAAGTTCTGGCCAAAGTTCCTTTTCTACAATCAACGAGGGCCCGTACACCACAAGTGGAGTTTATATAATTTTTTTGCACTCATTACCCTTGTGAGAGGTCACACAGAATATCTTTAGAATCTGTGTGACGCAATTCCTGGCCAGAGGTGACGGATATGACTCACTCCACCTTATTCCAAATGTAGAGCTTGGTAGGATTTTAGGAGCTAATCCAATGAATAACAATTTGGTTGTCGGCCAAGAAATAGCCTGTTGTGAACAACGTTCTAATTGAACAGAAAATAATGCCGGCGTAAGTTATAAAGTAGCTACAGTTATTGGTTCGCTTACTATTTTAGCTTTCACAGTTAAATGCAAGAGTGTGACTTGAAATAGAGTATTATGGCTCCTTAATCTTTACCGCTACTATCGCTTAACTATCAAATTCATATATTTGAGGTTGAATGATTTGCCTTTGGAACGAAAGTTAAAAATTGTTATAATTATGAAAGCTGGTTGAATTGCAAGTGAATTAAGTATCCAATTCCTTATCCAAATTTAAGCATTTTTCATAAAGCGTTTAAAACTACTCTCTGCGTACGATTACTTAGCTGCGACTCTATTCATTCTAGGAGATTTTCTCTAATTCCATGAGCAAAAGTTTAGTTTGCAATCACCTAAGAGGAACGGTGTCGAATGCCTTAGTGAAGTCTAAGTAAACTATGTTTAAAGATCTACTTTCGTCATAGCTTTTTAATCATGCTGTCTCAAAATTCTAAAAGATTAGTTAAATATTAACGTTCCTGGATTTTAACCTTATTGGTCGATAAGTAATTGGAAGTTCTCTTTTTCTCTTCGTAAAACGGGGGTTAATATTCACTAGCTTAAAATCTAATAGTAAGACACCTTCTTCTAAACTTTGCTAAAAAAATTCCTTAGCGGTCCCACTAACGGGTTTCAAATTTCTTTTAAATGCGCTGGATAGATTAAATCAGAAACTTTAGATTTACTGGGTTTTAACTTACTGATATAAAAATCTATTTCTGTTTAGAAGAATTCGATATAGGTTAAAGTTTATCACATCGTCCGTTCGTATCGAGGAAATTAATGGGTATTTGAAAAAAGGATACGTCCAAAACTAAACAAAGATAAGTATAAATGCAGGCCTGACCCCTTAAAACTTTATCTCAATAGAAAAGTCAACAAAAAATTAATAAAACTTTGCATGCTATAATTTTGAATGGCGTGATCATATCTACTTGGACTTTATCATTTTGATGCTTTGTTTGGGGATGATATCATTCGTGTCTTTTTTCATTATAACCCAGAGATCTTCAACATTCGGTAATATTCGAGTCATATCTGCCATAATTTCTCTATAGGGGAGAAATTAGGGCTCCATGCAGGCCAGATCATCACGTTGGTATTTGCAGCATGCAAGAAACACTTCACAATTTTTTCCATCTGGCATCGAGTATTGCCCTGCCTGAAAACAAAGTAACATGCTCCTGATACTCAGAGAGGAGGAATTCCATGTCTCTGAAGCAGATTCTTGTATACCAAAGTTTAATTTGCCGTGTAAATGAGCTACACAAACTACTAGCATCGAAAACCGGGAGTAATTCAGTTAACAAGAAAGTGTAGAAGGCAACTTCATTCTCTTATACAGCAATTTCCTATCATTATTTGCCAGTCTTTCTCAAAGCCAGCCTTGAAACAGTCAGCTTTCGGCCAACTTCATTTTTTATCATTGGTCTCACCTAAAATTTCACCTCCCTTACTCGCATATCAACTGTCCCAGCAGGAATAATTAACTCATTATTATTCCGTTGTAGGTTAGCAGCTTTTCCTGTCGCTTTAATTTGAAGCCATTGTCTCTAAAGACAACTAGTCCTTAACCCTCTTAACTATTTAGACTTTTGTGTTTAGTCTTCTGCCTCCATTAAACTGTGCGATATTTATCTAAATCTTCATCTTTTAATCTGCTTTAGAAAATGGCACCGAGTGATAACTACATCTCGTAATATTCATGCCTTACCCGAGGGTGCAGTTGCCTCTTAATTATTTATTCAGCATCTCATACATGCGCTATTGTTATCTGTGTACCTGAGAAATATCTGCATTTTCTTATATTTAATTGCTTTATCTAAGTTGCTTTAGCTCAATTCTAGTTTGTTTTAAGTAATTTAAAACAATGCAGTCGTTTCATCCCTTTGAGGAGCAATTACACTTTACGTTTAATTGCCGAGCAAAAGAGATCAACGAACGCATGGTTGCAGTTTACACCGACACCGCCCCTTCCTATGCAACCATTGCTCGCTGGAATAGGGAGTTCTGCAATGGTCGTGAGTCCCTTGAAGATGACCCCCGTTCAGGACGCCTGTCAGACGTGACCAACGAGGACAATGTGGCCCGTGTGAAGAGGATGATCCTCGAAAATCCACGGCTGAGGGTCGAAAACATCGAGCAAGAACTTGGAATATCACATGGAAGTGTTATCAACATCATCCACGCTCCATGATCGACTTCAACGTCGTCAAAGTTCACAAGGCCAGAGTTGCACAAGCTGCTCTGCGCGAGTGCAGATTCAAGGAGCTCAAACATCCCCCCTACAGTCCAGATCTGGCCCACAGCGACTACTTTTTATTTCGCCATTTCAAGGCTGCACTGCGTAGACGCCAGTTTGGGGAAGATGAAGATGTCCAGCTCGCCGTTCAGGAGTGGATTGAACAGCAGTCGAGAGACTTCTGGTTGTCGGGAATTCGAAACCTCAGGGACAAGTGGCGCAAGTGCATTGAAGTCGAGGGTAGTTATATTGAAAAATAATAAAACACTTTTCCTCATATCTCGTTTCCTTATATCCGAATTTTAAAACTTATTGCCTGCCCTGGTAACATCATTATGACCCTGCTATAATAATGTTCCACATAACTCCTTAATGGAAAAGAAACGGAATTTAGAAATAAATGAGTGTATGCACCTATATTTTATTTTGTTGTTTAAAGATTTGGCCTTTAAGGTGACACCATATTTTTAGGAGCAAGTAAAACACTATTTTCTATTCCTAAAAAAAGTATTACGATAAATATGTCATTCTTGTATCAAAGAGAGAAATGTTATATCGTTATACCTGTCGTACTTTCACTTAATATCACCGGTTTATTATGTTTATTTCCTCTCAAGGTGAAGAAAGCGACTCTTTTCATAGCAGCTTTAAATCGAAGAATAATTTTGTTGAGTATTTTTCATATTTTTACTGCCTTCGTGTGAAAGAAATCCTGTCCCGAGCTTGACTTTTATCGTTTAAATTCTTTATATGTTCGAGTGAAAAAGGACATTCGAAATATGTCTCATAATTTAAGATAAAATGCCAACGTGGGACCACTTTTCAAAGAGCGAAGAATGTTAAGTATCACCAGCTAAGGCCCAAGTTACACATTTAAAATTCACAAAATAAAATGCAATTAGGTTATTTTACTTGCACTGTGCAAATAGTAGAAGTATAAAGTATATTCTTTGAAAACTGGTACTTTTATACTAGCATGAGAGAAAAATATAATTACACTACCTATATATTTTATATATTGAAATTTTGGCTATTTAATTTATTTATATGGAAAATAGGGAAAATCGGATGATTCTGAGTCAGGAATTTCCTGAAAAGTACTCAATAATGAATTTAGAGTAATTAAAAATGACGTATGGTATATACAGTTTCTTCGGGATAAATTTCACGATATTTAGACTCATTTTTTCAGAACCGTTGTTGTATCCGGGAACCGTCAACAGACCTTTGCTATTAATCGTATGAGAGGAGAAAAGGGCAAATTCTGACAGCCATGGTCGGGAGAAACCGCCTGACGAAGGCAAAGAAGCTCCTGAACAATTGGAAGCATGATATCGTCCAGGAAGGATCTAGTTCTTCTCTGTTGAAAAGAACTTCGCCAGGAACAGCTTAACAACACCCATAGCAACAGGTGGCTTGCTCACAACCAATGAGCCCTCCCTTATATCATGAAAACCAAGTTCCACCCACGTGATGGTCTTTAGGTGAATATCCTATTAGAGTGACATCATGTTGCCCTATATATTTTACCAGTGACTTAGGCACAATTTAGACTACTAAGTGGTGTTGCTGGAGAATATGTTCGAACGCTGGTTGGGGAAAGCTGTTGTTGGAAAGAGCCAGAAGTTCTTTATGAAAATTTCTTCGACTTCACCTGCCCTTCTTTCTCGATTCCACATTCACCGTTTATAACCCTATGGATTACTCTGTGTGGAGCGCGGCTAAAAAATACACAGGCTGACCTGCTGGCAACACCAAGGCCGAGCTAGTGGTGAAGCTCAAAATGGTTCTTCAAAGATTTTCATAGAAACATAGTGAGGAAGGCAAACATCAGGTTCTGGAGCCATCTTAAGCAAGTCGAAGAATGTGACGGGGGCTACTTTAAGTAAACTTTTATTTTCGAGCGATAATCTAGTTGATATTTTTAAATTTTTTATGAAATATTGTGAGTGAGGTTTCTTCTATGCAAATAGTGCAATTTACCCCGAAAACCATAAAGAGCACAAACAATCATTATACAAGATTCAGTGGAACACAAAAGATCAGGGGGGTACACAATTTTCTTGATCTGGCCTGGGTATGGGAAGAAAGTAGGTCCACTGGCGGAGTATCTAACAGAAAATAGAAGTTACCAGGTTGGGTCGGAATTCGCCTACAGCTGTCTCGAGTATGCGAATAATGCAGATCTACTGCCAGGTCATATAAGAGAAACTATTGTTATCTCTTCAACATCTAGATCAATGGTGGCAAGATATATGTGTGAGATGGCGGATTAGAGGAATTGAACCAATAGAATGTAGATCTTATATCTAAATTTGTGCAACTTAGGTCCAAATGACATTGGTATATGCTTTCCTGAGAGCTCATTTTGATATTTGGAGAAACATCTATCTCTTTCTCGTTGTTAACATCAATATTTTAATAAGAGCACACAGTCGCCCTGAGATGGAATTTGTAGCGCGTTCATGGTCTTTGCTTAAATGATTTTCAAAAAATTTCATTCAAATATAAATATACCTTATTCAGAACAATGCATTAAGGGTTCAGAATTTATTTCAGTTGTATGTTGCATATACATTATTACTATGCAATGGTTCTTTCTCCCCATACCTCAAAGATCCATCACTTTCATTCATTAGCAGAAATTATCCACTTTGATTTGATTTCGGCTAATTTTCTTTCTGTAAACAAGTGATCTATAGTCAGATAAGTGTAGTTAATTAAAATCAAATATCTATCACAAATGAAAAATATAGTGACGCCTCAATTTGTTTGGTGATTCATCATCTTTCTTTATTTTCATTTTTCCTTCTCCTTTTACATGTCAATATAAGAAATTTTTAATGAAAAGAACAAAACACAAAGAGGGAAGACAAAAATGAAAGAAAAGTTACAAAATATAATAACACTATTAGCGGGGTTATTGTTTGGTTTGGTTCGCTTCCATCAAAACATCAATGGAATCAGAAAGAACAAACCTTAATCCTATTACGAAAGAAAACGAAAAATACCCTGTTTTTTATCTTGTTTTCTAAAGTTTCGACGCACCATCTGCCAATTATTTATCCTAACTAATTGGGTTCACAAAAATATTATTATGAGAATCCCTTTCAGCCTTATTCCACGTTGTTCAAATAAGCCGTTTTCAATTTTTGAATATTCTTTCTGCTAATGATTTTATCATAAACTCCTTTTATATTTAGGAAAGTTAGCAAGATAATATCGTAAGGATCATTATAAATCAACGCGAGTATCGACAATAAATTGATTACTCTCTTCTAGAGGAAAAAAATAATGATTAAGAACTTAATATAAACTCAATGAATTTTGGGCCCGTATTTCATTTTCGTATTATGGGTAGAGATTGAGTTTTGTCATTCATTAACCGTAGTATTTCTTTCGCATTTACGGGACATTATTAATCAATTTTCTCATCGGCCTTCGATGTCCCATTTGGGACCTTATATATGTCATTTAACTGCTCTTTTTTGGTCAGAAGATAAAATGAAATGGTAAATTTCCGAAAGTTACCTACGGGTTAAAGAAAATATCAACTAATTTAAGAGTAAACGAATACTTTCAGAAATTAAAAAATAAGATTTTGTTCTAATGTATGCGGATTTAGAGAGAAAATTACTTATTACATTTAAAAAATAGTTAAGAAAATAAGCAGTGAATTGGAAAAAAAATTCACCTAAATTGTTCCTTGTTTAAATAGGTTTGTCTTCCATTTCATCATTTTTAACCATATATATATATATAATATATTTATGTATAATAAAGAGAAAGAGAGAGAGAAATTGAACGTGAAGAGGTTTTTAGTCGTTTTTTTTGTTTTATTAAGCCATTAGAAAGGGACGTTGGAGGGCATACAGATGAAGAAGAGCAAACGACAGCACAATTAAATCATTCCATACTGAGAATACAGAAACACCACCCTAGGAAAATTTTTAATTACCTTCGCCGGGAATCGTACTCGGGCTCCTAATTCTCGATCAGTTGATTTTTCCATTAAGGCTACCGGGTACACCAATTAATACCCACCCAAAGTTTCACCCTATCAAACCAATATCTCATCAAGCTATAACAATTCCAAGGGGTTTTAAACACTATCACACAGACAAATATCATACTCCAAGCAAGAGCAAATACAGGTTCTGAGAGTAATAACAACTAGCACGGGGATTTCGCTATTTTTACTTCTGAATTTCAAAATCTTTGCTCTCCTCTGTGTTTTTTCTTCTAATGTCTCTTTTCCTGTATTTTAAACAAATCAAAGTTAAAGTCGAGTTCTTGTTTCATTTATGCATTGCAGAATATTCTGCGCTGTACGGTTACTGCAGCTTTCTCTCTTCTGCTTTCATTGTCTTTTAAATGCGGAAATTAAACATGGCGAAAGCACTGTAAAACTTGTGACTAAACGCATGACCTGCATTTTCTCTTAATTTATATATATATATATATATATATATATATATATATATATATATATATATATATATCCAAAAGTTTTGAGACATATATCTTTTCATCTAAGTAAATTTATAGAACTAATAAAACGTTGCATTTTGTTTTAGGAGGGTTTTTTTGAAAAATTGAAGGTGAAATATACAAAAAGATAAGGCCTGAACTGATTTTATTGACAAATACAACCAATTGAAGCACCCAGTCAATATTTACAATGATGTTTTCTGTTCATCAGGGCTCCTTTAATTCATTTTGGCATGTTGTAGGGAAATATGTGAGTATATCTTGACTTATATTTCTACATTTATGTTCAATACGCGCCACAAATGCTTACAATTGGATTGCTAGTGTTTATTAACCGCTAGCTGGATATCATCCCCCAATTCTATATTGGATTCAAATTTGGTATGAAATTTTCAGCCAAGAACTTTATTGCTTTTCTTGTGATAAGGTGCGCTATCATGCTGATAAATATAGTTATCATCCCCAAATTGATCCTAAACTTTCGCCAAAATGTACTGATGAAGCCTGTTTTACTACCATTTTGAGTACATAGTGGTGTTCTTGGGGAAATATTTAGTCTTCAAGTTTCTTTAGAAGAGAAACAACCTCAGACAGGGAGTACAAGTATATCCGGATTTTCACCTTTGTGAGGAAACAGGACTCGTAAAAAGCATTATCATTTTCTTTCTCTAAATAGAGATCTCGCCAAAACTCCAACAAGCTAATGGGAGTTCTATCAGAGAATATCACTTTGTCTCAGTCTAAAACATTTCAATCGTTATATTTGTACAGAAGTAGAGCCTATCATTAAGATTCTTCTTGCTGAGATGAGGCTATAGTGGCTCATCACCTGTTTATAGTGGTGAGTTTTAGGTTACCGGTTTATTTTGGTATGCAGATTGGTTACTTGTTTACGGAAGGTGGTCACCACCTTTAGGTGACGATGGGTTAAGAGAGTGTGGGTATCGGGCGAAGGCGGTCAAGGTCTTAACGTCCAGGTTTGTATGACTCAAAATGCTCTTAAAACTGATAATCCGCTGGTAGGCTGAGTTCGAAAGGTTATCGCTTGGTAGAGGGAATAAATCAGAAGAAAATCTCGATTTTGGTAGGCTTTAATCCCAGCTTAAGACTGCTTCAGTTTGGGCAGGCGAAATTGTCGAGTCTTTAGCTATTAGTGTTAACATTTGGTGTTTAGTGTAAGTCTCCTTCCAGGTCATATTGTTTGGATTATCGACGAATGGATGAAGTACGAGGAGCGGACTCGTAACGCGAATAATAATGCTACTAATGTACTAGTCTGAAACGAGAATCAAAAATTATGAATCATGAGAAAGGCGTTTTTGTCCGTTTATTTATACTACCATCCTTAAGGGGGCGTGACTTCTCTTTTTATAATCTAAATGCAGGGCAGAGCCTATCGAGTCAAAGTGTGTGTGCGTGCTCACCGTGAACACCTGTCGATTTGGGTTGTATTTGCATTTAGCCGTCTTTGCGCTTTATCAGGCCGGCATTCATAGCAAGATTGATTCCGCTATTTCAGAGGTCCACGTAAAGTCTGACTGGTGAGATCAGATCTTGCCCTAATTTTGCCCATCTGCCTCCGTTATCTCTTTTCCAGACCTTACAGCTCGCATCTCTTTGCTTATGTATGCATGTTTGTACATCTGTGTGGAAACTCCAACGATTTCACTTTCATCCTAATAATATTAATGAAGGAGAGGCTCTTAATACATATTAAATTGCGTTTAAACATTATTTGCTTTGTTCGACATAAGTTCATTTTTACAACATGGCATAAGGCTTACATGGTTCTCATTTGTGAGATTCCTCGTTGGGTCTACTCCACCTTGAAATTGGGGTGCCATATGGCTTCTTCGGAGCCCTTGGCCAATTGAGACTTTTGTCGAAAAGTCTCCAAGTCGCTTTATGCGTTGAAGCGTTCACAGCTGCTACCTTCCAATCGTAAGCAATTTTGCCACTGGAAGAAAACTGAATTTTGAGCTTGAATCTTGCCAGTAAGTGATCTTCTCGCTCATTTGAAGTTGGGTGTTTCATAAAACTTCTTCACAACAGTGTAACCAGTCTTTTTACCGCAATTAATGTTATACAGCTGGTGTTCCTTGATCCAATACCCTCTAGCACCTTTCTTATTATATTTTAGGCAAGTTTGGTGAAGAACAACATTGTTTGCAAGTTTTTATTTGGAAGGAACAATTTCTGATATTGAAAAAGTTTCAAATATTTTCTATACCATAATATATTGTCAAATAAATTATAATAACACGATAGCATTCAGTAAGGCATATTTGGCATATGTCAGAGAGAGAAGGATACCCCCCCCCCCACTAACCCAACGTCTACGCGTGACGCCTGAGAAAAGATCCACCTGCACGTCGTGACAGCCCCAAAGAAGCAGCAAGAATTTCGTGCGGCCGTGTGATCCCTGTTGGGTTCCCCCTTCTCCCCCGTCACATCGCCTAATCGGCGCCAGAACTACGGCATCGAGGACTTTTGCGCGAGTTTATAATGCTCGCCGAGAATATCCCCTATCCCTGGCGCGCTAAGTCTAATGAGATCCACGTTCCCTTCTGGGGGGCTTCTGGTGACCCGCTTTCACCGACGTAGTATAATTATTTCGAGAAAAGCTTTGATAAATTAATACCACACAGCCCCTTCCTGGTTAGTAGCCACGTACAGCCTCCTGCGCCTTGCTTCACCTCACAACGGCTTCCAGCTACGAACATGACGCGTCACTTCTCTACCTGGCCAATATCGTACCTAAGGCTAGAGTTTACGCCAGGCAGACGATAGACATGGACAGGCATCTATCACTTAGGTACGACTTTGTACTCGTCTGGAGTACTACCAGGATTATTTCTCAGCGAGATTAAAGAAGAAGGAATTTTTCAAGTTGAAATTTGTAGCGCCCGACTTCCTCGTTGTCTCCAAAGCCTCATGTCAATTAGGCTTTACGTGAGTCTCCCCATTATCTGCACTCTCCCCCTTTTCCTTGAATCAATCACCGTCGAGTCATTTGTTTTCCCCTTCCGGTTTGGTCTCCCGCTTTTTATCTTATTTATTCTCATTTATTCACTTTTGCTAATAATATTTTCTTTGTATATATAGTAAAGTTATTGTTATACAATCAGTTTTTCTAAACCCAGAGCATCTAAGAATTTATTATTTAAGCCAACCGCACTCGATTTTTATTAAATAACCCTCGTTCTGGGATCTTTATCCTCCTACCAATTCATGGCGTCCTCCTTTCTCGCGGCACCGCAGAGTCAATCATCGGCTATCATCAACGTTCGACTTTAGGACAAACATTATATATTTGCTGTGTCAGGTGTGGAGTTACCCGCAATATCAGATTATATTTCTTTTAGATCTGTAACAGATTCTAAAGGGTGCTATTCTTGTATATTAAAGGGTCTGGTTTTGGAAACTGTAGAAAAGACCTTACCCATTTTCGCTTTCGTGTGCCTATTTTGTATTGAAATTTGTGACTGTGTGAAACTAACCCTTTTCAGGCTGCATAAAACGTCTGCCATACTGTAAAGGAGTTATCTTATTTCTTTTTTTGGTGTGGGTTTGTCGTTTTCTTCGTTGCATATTGGGCAACACAGGCTCTCGCTAAATTCCGAAGTGAATATTTCGAGTAAAATTAAGAATTCGCGCCACGCGAAATAATTATCGAAGTGTTTGTTTGTTTTTATGTGAAAAATCGTAGGTCCACCGAAGACTACCAGAATCCCCGCTGTGTATCTAAATAATTCCTCACTTTTTTGTGGTGCTTTTCCTGGAAGTTGGTCAAACGCAATAAAAGGTCCTCATTATTTAATACGTTTAAGTTGCAAGGAGAGTCGCTTGGGCTAAGTGGCAAAGACCTCGTAGTTTATATCCAAAAGTATAAAAGGACCGAAAGAGAATAGAGAAGACAAAAAAAGAGAAGAGAAGGAACAGCAA
The DNA here is from genome assembly GCA_963969495.1 of Ceratothoa steindachneri. Taxonomy (NCBI): domain Eukaryota; kingdom Metazoa; phylum Arthropoda; class Malacostraca; order Isopoda; family Cymothoidae; genus Ceratothoa; species Ceratothoa steindachneri. Next base: position 169,560,331 of record OZ018323.1, read on the forward strand.
TAAAAAAGAGAAAGAGAAGAACGAGTAGAAAGAGGAGAAAGTAAAGAACGAGGAGAAAAGGAAAGAATCTGCCTTCATGAAGTTTAAATGGGTAGAACCAGGAACGAGACTCTGTCCATCAGCTCAAAGTCCGAAACTCCTCCTAGTGCTTCTGTTAAGCTTCCGATTTTCAAGGAAGGCGAGGAATTATGAGCCTTCTTATTGGACTTCAAGAAAATCATCGAAATCAACCATTGGGACATCGAGGTATGTGATAAAACGGTCTGAGGCTGCCATGCTTCAGCCCCTATCACATGTCGAAACGTATGCTTCCCACGAGCATCCTGCGTGAGATAGTAAAAGGCGCCTTATCGCCCAACATTCCCAAGTTTAATGAAGGAGGTTCAATCCCCCGTTTGCCTCAATGCGTAGATCTCGCCAGATTGAATTAGGTTTATGGGAAGATAAGATATTTACCCAAGCGCCACCGGGACATTCTATCGAAGTTCCCCCCCCCCCGCATTGTTGTCTACGCCGAAGGGCTGGCTCCGGCTATTTATGCGATAGCATTTTGCGTTTGAATTAGATCCCGATTATCTTCGCCTGGCATCACGCTGATCCGGTCTTCCTTGTGCACCTAGGAACTCTACCCCGAGAAACCCTGTATTGTTCAGAAGAAGAAAATATCCCCTGAGTGCCAAGGTTCATGCCCCTCGAAACGCCAAGTCAACAGGGCCCCCCCCCCCTGTTGTTCAGAAAGAGAACAACTTTAGAACAGTCATTGTTCTTCGAGCCCGTTCGACAAGAAACAGTTCTCGTTCTCAAGAAATCACGTCAGGGGTAATTTAATTCCCCCTTTTTTAACGTTCTTTAACAAAACGCTTGGTTACACCAATAACCTCCATTGTTCATCTAGAACATCTCCGATATCCTGTCTCAAAGATCGCTCGTACTTCCGAGCCCCACTTTGCTCTCACTCCTCGAAGTCAGTCCTTTTCCCTCGTTAAGGACAAACCCCCCAAAGAACCTTTTCTCCAGGAAAAGAAATCGCCAGTTGGACCGAAGATTCCTTCTCATCGCCTTCCTCTGCCACGACAACCAAATAATTACGTTAGCTACGCATTACATTTAACTATTTAACTTTGTGTCAACGCAACTCTTTTCCTGCTTGTTTGTTTTGTCGTTTTGAATCGCTCCAAATCTTAATCCTCCGCTTAGTCAAATATTCCCATGACCTTTTTCGTTTCCTGTGTATCTCCCATTTTAATCTCCGGTCATGTAAATATTTTTCGTGTGTTGTTTTATTAGATTAATTAATAAAATTCTATTTTATTAATGTTTGCAATATTATTTATCCTTGGGCTCCGTTCCACTTCTTAAGTATATTGAAGATAAATAAGCCCTCTCTAGTCTCCCTTTTGAACCATTCTCGGCCATCTGATCACCACGCACTCGAATATAGAATAATCCACACAAAGAATAGATATATATATAGTATATCATCGGGAGCCTATTCTACTACATTTATATATATATATATATATATATATATATATATATATATATATATATATATATATATATATATATATATACTATTTAAATTTGGTGTCAAGTGTGTAAGTTTTAACGCTATATCTTTGCAAACACTGGTCTCAGTCGAGTGAAGCATAGTGCTATTGTTATAAGAATAGAGTATATGAATTCCCTTCTGTTTTAACGATTGCTATCCCCTTTTGAAAACTTAAAAAGCTGGAGTAGCTCAATTAAGTGGTATAATAATTTGTTCGTGTGTTTTTTTGTGTTATATTAGTTATTGGTTATCTAGGTTGAGAAACCAATCACGAATAGGTCAGTGCCTATATTTATGTAGGCCAATTCTCTAGAAGGCATACTTCTTATCTCAAACGAACTTAGTTGGTTGACTATTGCCTACCAAGAGCAAATATGACTCAGTTTGAAATCTTCAAAGCGCAAGAAGAATCCTTGAGACTTTGCGAAAGAGAATTGATTGAGTACATCCAAGAGGAGCAACGAACAGAAAGAGAAAAGTTAAGAGAAGAAAGGCAAAGATAAATTCAACTAGAAGAAAGAGAAGAGAAATTCAACGAGAAGAAAGAGAAAGAGAGGAACGGAAAAGAAGAGCCGAGCTTCACCATGAGCTTGAAATGGCACGCGTACAAGCTGGAACACAATCAGTGAGTACACGTTCAGAAACCCCGTCCAATCCTCCACTTAAGCTCCCCAATTTCAGGGATGGAGAGGATTTCGGAGCATTTTTATCGCACTTCGAAAAGATCCTTAAAATCAACAACCTGGACTTGGAGGCCGAAGGCGTAGTGAGGTTACTGCCACTCTTAAATTCTAAAATACTCGACATCTTCATTTCCTTACCATTTGAGTGTACAACTGACTACAGTACATTAAAAGCTGAGTTATTGGCCGCTCATAATATGACTCCCGATTTCAACAGACAGGAATTTTGAGGAAGTCGTGTTAAACCCGGACAGACGATCCGTCAATTCGGATACATTCTTCAGATGAATTTCAAATTGTGGCTAGAATCTTCGAAGGTTGATCCTAACTACGAGTCCTTAACAGACTTTGTGTTGCCGGATCAATTTTTGGCGTCTCTCCCGACGGAGATCCGCGCGTTCATCAAGGATCGTCGGTGCCAGACCTTTAGAGAATGTACCGAAGAAGCGGATGTCTATGCTGCCAGTCATAATTTGTACCCCAAGGAGAATCGAAATTCTCACCAATTCCCCTACCAGGAAAGAAGCAAGGATTCGCGCCCCTTCACAGGAAAGCGAACGAAGTTTCCGGGCCCCGTTAAACCCCAAAACTTCTTTTTCCCAAACCAACAACGGGACATCAAACCTCCCGTTAAGATTTCTCCACTATCACTCTTCCCGAAGCGACCAATCATATTATGCGGTGTAGAAAACCACATGAGCTGGAATTGCCCCCAAAATTCGAGGCCTTAAAAACGGACCAACCCATCAAGTACACCAGATTAATGCCACACTGGCTTCCCCAGTAGAGCAGACCCAAGCATCAACTTCTCCCCCTCCGTCAGGCTACCAGGTAAATATTATTTTTGATCAAAATTCCCCGGGAACTTTAAAATTTGAGGAGGGCAGCGTGAACGGCTGCCGTGTATCTACCTTCGTCAGGAACAGAGGGTGCATTTGTTTTATCGTGTCTGACGAGCTCCTCTCCCCAGTGGATCCTAATCACGAAATATGTTGGGTAGTACATGACTACCTTGGGCGGGCGAACCGATTCCCCGTCGTTAAATGTTACCTGCAGTGTCAGTATTTTTATGGCAGGTCTGAAGGCATTTCGGCACCTATAAAGTTCTGTTCAGTACTTATAGGACAGATTCCTCAAGTAAGCTCCGACCCTGTATCCCAGGCCGCTCTTACTCGAGCCAGAGCTAAGCAGGAAGCACAGGAGCCCGTCTTCCTCAGAATCCTGATACCGTCCGAATTCTCGGAGATCCTTAACCAGGATTTTATGTCCGCACAAGGGGAGTGTGAAACACTAAAACCCTTATGGGATAAGGCCCAAAACAAGGACACAGAGACTGTCCGTGGACCCAAAATCATAAGGTACCTGCAGCAAGGTGGTCTACTCTACCGATCCGCCGAGGACAGTAATAACGCCGTTACAACTGTCTTATGCCTTCCACAAACCCATGTACCTATAGTGTTAAAAATAGCTCATGACAGCATCTTTTCCGGTCATTTTAGTCATACCAAAATGGGTCAGCGTATTTTTAAATATTTTTACTGGCCGGGTGCTGCAGCTGACATCTCTAAGCATCGTCAGTCATGCGATGTGTGTCAAAAGACGTCCGGTAAGGGTGGGTCAAACCTGCTCCCTTAAAAAGGGGACCAGTCATCACTGAACCCTTCTCCAGAATGGCCATCGACCTGGTTTGCCCTATCCACCCCCTTTCGAGTGAAGGGCACAGCTTCATTTTCACCTTGGTTAATTTTGCTACCCGTTTCCCCGAGGCTGTCCCCCTTCGCCAAATCGATGGTATTTCTTGCGCCTGAGGCCCTCATTTCCATCTTTTGAAGGGTAGGCGTCCCCAAGGAAATACTCTCAGACAGAGGACGGCAATTCACCTCCGAGTTGATGGAGTACGTAGGGAAGCTATTCATGGTAAGGCCCTTTTTTAACACCCCTTTCCGGCCACAGACGAACGGAATGTGCGAAAAATTAAACGGAAATCTAAAAACTATTATTAAGAAGATTTGTGCCGAGCAGCCCAGCGAATGGCACCGATATCTCCCGGTCGCCCTATTCGCCTATCGAGAAATTTCTCATCGTACATTAGACTTCGCACCGTTCGAGATCCTTTATAGACGTAATATACGCGGACCAATCAGCATTTTAAAGGAGTTGCTAACCAAGCCCCAACTGGACCAAGAACTTCAGTCATTCTACGCCTATGTCTTGGATCTACACCAGAGGCTCGAGAAATGCGCGAACATCGCCTATGAAAATGCCAATGTTAATTTGGACAAATATAAAACCTATTTTGATGTCAGGTCCGAAGATAGGAAGTTTAAGCCCGGTGATGAGGTAATCCTGCTCCTTCATACAGCGAGTAATAAATTACTGATCCAATGGAAAGGTCCGTACTCGGTCCGCGAGGTACGAGGACCGGTACATTACCTCATTGTTACCCCAGCAGGCGATAAACTCTACCACGTTAACTTATTAAAGAAGTACCACCGACGCGCCCATGGAGATACGTTCGTAGCACTGGACGAAACATCGGCGCTTGAAGAGGATTACCCCGTTAGGGTCCCTTAATGTCATTCAGCCAGTATGCATTCAACCTGATGCCGATTACCCTCTTCCTTCCCTGCCAGGCGAGTCTTTTGAACCCTCTGACCTGGATATCGACGCGCAGTTGACACCACATCAAAAGAGTCAGCTACAAGAATTATTATGTCAGTTCGACGACGTTATTTCGGAGAAGCCTGGATGCGCTACTAGTTTCGAGAATGGCATTAAATTGACGATCTTAGAACCTGTCCGTTCAAATCCCCCTCCATGCTAATTCATTTACGCCAAGCTTTTAACGCTGAAGTAGATAATTTGATTAGTTTAGACATAATAGAACCTTTCACCTCTAGTTATTGTTCCCCAATCGTCATGGTCAAGAAACCTGAAGGCTCTTATCAGATGTGCATCGACTTCAGGAAGTTAAATTCGGTAACTGTGTTCGACGCAGAGCCCATCCCGTTGGTAGATCAAAACCTCCACCTTTTTGAAGACGCTAAGTTCATCTCAGAACATGATTTGTGAAAGGCGTATTACCAAATTACCCTCCGGCCCGATGTGAAAGCATATACCACCTTTGCAACTGAGAAAGGCTTAATGCAATTAAGGAGCCTTCCTTTTGGCCTCGTGACCGCTTGCAGCAACTATAACCTTCTCATGAGAAGGTTGTTAGATGGACTTCCTAATGCCTCCTTTTACTTCGATAACGTCCACGTTGCCACTCGTGTATGTAGTCATCATCTAACCACCCGACTGGCTCTCTTCGAACGAAAGTGCAAAAATAGCCTCACCATTGGCCCTAGCAAATGCCATTTTGACTACAGAACCATAAAATTCTTGGGTTTTAAAATAGGACAAAGCCAGCTAGGTCCACAGGAGGACAAGATTAAGGCAATCGCCGACATGCCCCTTCCAAATACCAAGAAACAATTAAGATCATTCCTAGGATCAGCTTCTTACTATCGGCGATTTGTCCAAAATTTCGCTGCAATCTCGTCGCCACTCAGCACCCTCTTAAAAAAGAATTCCCCCGATCGAATAAGTTGGAAAGATTTCGCTATTTCTCATTTTAACCAGCTCAAGAGTAAGCTCATTTCAGGCCCCATTTTGAAGTTGCCCAACCCGGAAAAAATCCTTTTGGATTAAGACCAACGCGAGCAACGAGGGCATTGGGGGTGTAAACCTCCAATATGAGGATGACGGAACGAGCCATCCAGTTGCATACGCTAGTCGCCAGCTATTGCCCCGCGAAAAGAGATATGCCACTCTAGAGAAGGAAGCTCTAGCTATTATTTGGGTTATTAACAAGTTTAAAATGCATTTGATAGGAAAAGAATTTCGGATACGAACTGACCATCGCCCGCTGGCCTATATTCGGAATTTACGACACTCCAACGGCCGAATTATGGGCTGGAGTCTACTCTTGAAAGAGTACCAATTTAAAATAAATTACATAAAAGGTTCCGACAATCTTGTCGCTGACGCACTCAGTAGGAATGATTTACCAAATATTGTAGATTAATTTGTAATTCGTAGGATTAGGATTTCCATGTATGTATGTATATACCATCTTGTACTACTTAATTGGATTCTAATGTAATATAATTAGTTAAATTGAATGTAAATGTCAGAATTTTGTGACTCAACGTCTATTTTTTCCTTCTTATCTCGTACATTTGTACCCATTAATTTACGTATGAATTCTTTCATCCCATATGTATTTTTTTCTTTGGTCTTAACCTTTTTGTAAACGCTTGAAATTAGCAATTTTCGCATATTTTTTCATGTCATTATTACGCCATGTATTAATTTTATATTATTCTATTGTTTTCCCATGTCTCTTTTATGGCTAAGATTGTATTGAGGGTTAGTTTCCCCTATAATCGAATGACCGACATGATCATATGTATTGATGTAATGCTAGCTGGGTGCATGGAAGGATGGTCGATGCAAGAAAGTGAGTTCTCCAAAACGGAGCTCTATGGTTGTCCCTTCTCTCCCTTTTTAGAAGTAACAACTTTCCCCGGAATAGAGGGGTGTGATAGAACGGTCTGAGGCTGCCATGCTCCAGACCCTATCACATGGCGAAACGTATGCTTCCCACGTGCATCTTGCGAGAGAGTAGAAGGCGCCTTATCGCCAACCATTCCCAAGTTTAATGAAGGAGGTTCAATCCCCCGTTTGCCTCCCTGCGTCGATCTCGCCAGATTGAATTAGGCTTATAGGAAGATAAGATATTTTCCGAAGCGCCACCGGGACAATCTATCGAATTGCCCCCCCCCCTCCATTTTCCCCTACGCCGAGGGAATGGATCCGGCATTTATGCGATAGCATTTCGGGGGAGAAGAACCAGATCCCGATTATCTTCGCGAGGCATCACGCCGATCCAGTCTTCCTTGTGCACCTAGAAACACTACCCCGAGAAACCCCTTATTGTCCAGAAGAGGACAATATTTCTCTGAGTGCCAAAGTTCGTACTCCTCGAGAAACCAAGTCAACAGCCCTCCGCCTCCCCTGTTGTTCAGAAAGAGACCAACTTTAGAACAGCCATTGTTCTTTAAGCTCGTTTGACAAGAAACGGTTCTCACCCCTCCTGTTGTTCAGGAAGAGAACAACTTTACAACAGTTATTGTTCTTCGAGGCCGTTCGACAAGAAACGGTTCTCGTTCTCAAGAAATCACGTCAGTGGTAATTCAATTCCCCCTTATTTAACGTTCTTCAAGAGAACGATTGGTTACACCAATAACCTCCATTGTTTATCTAGAACATCTCCGATATCATGTCTCAAGGAACGCTTGTACTTCAGGGCCCCACTTCGCTCTCACTCCTCGAAGTCAGTCCTTTTCCCTCGTTAAGGACAAACCCCCTGAAGAAACATTTCTCCTGGAAAAGAAATCGCCAGTTGGACCGAAGATTCCTTCCCATCGCCTTTTCTGTGCCACGACGACCTTATAATTACGTTAGCTACGCATTTCATTTAACTATTTAATTTGGTGTCAACGCAACTCTGTGCTTTAAACGGATTTTAGCGAATCATTTCCCTTCTTGTTATTTTTGTCGTTTTAAATATCCCAAATCTTAATTCTCCGCTTAGTCAAATATTCCCATGACCTTTTTCGTTTCCTGTGTATCTCCCATTTTAATCCCCGGTCATGTAAATATTTTCCGTGTGTTGTTTTATTAGATCAATTAATAAAATTTTATTTTATTAATGTTTGCAATATTATTTATCCTTGGGCTCCGTTCCACTTCTTAAGTATATTGATGATAAATCAGCCCTCTCCAGGCCCCCTTTTGAGCCATTTTCGGCCATCTGATCACCACGCACTCGAATATAGAATAATCCATACAAAGAATAGATATATATATATATAGTATATCGTCAAAGCATATTCTATGACAAGGTAAATGGATTTGCTCAACTGTTTTCCTTGCTAAATTCCTAAATCCTAGATATATTTATATCACTCCCATCCGATGCAACAATTGATTATTTGTCCCCAAGATTGAAGTTACTGGCGGCATATAACATGACCCCAGAATTTTACCGATACAAATTCAGACATGCTCGCATTCAGCCAGGCCAAACATACTCTTAGTGTGTGTACATCCTCCAGCGTTACCTTAAAGACTACGATGCCCTCGTTGACTTCTTCCTGAGAGACCAGTTGGTGCCTGCACTTCCGGCTGAAATCAGATTTTCCGTAAAAGACCAGCGGTACCTCACATTCAAGCGTTGCACAGAAGAGGCCTACATTTATTCGGCAAGCCACAAACTTTATCTGAAAGAAGGGAAGGAAACGGCCCCCCTTTTCCCAAAACCTAAGCCAAACAAAGGTAAATTCACCCTGCAAAATTGAAATAGGTGTGCCAAGGTAACTGAGCCGTCAAAGCTGAAACCACTCTTTTCCTCCGAATACCGAGGTGTACAACATTTCTCTTAAGGTCCCCCGATGTCACGTATTCCCAGGAGATCCATCTTTTGTTTTTCCTATGATGTAGAGGGCTACGGGAAAACAAACTGCCCCCAGAACTTTCAGTTTAGGAATAACTCTTCTCATTAGGTACACCAACCTGTGCCTCGTCTGCACCTCCGCCAACACCATCGAAATATTCTCCTCCCTCGAGCACCTCAAGTCTCAGCGGCCACCAGGTAAACTTCTTGTTTTATAAGAATACTCCTGGAAGCCTCAAGTTCGAATCCAGAACGATTAATGCCTGCCGTTTCTCCATTCTTGTGAGAGAACTGGGTGCACCTTCATAGTGGTGTCGGACAAGCTTCCTCGACTAGCCCCTGACCATAATAAATTCGCCGTCGCACCACTACTTGGGGCGCGTCAATCGGTTCCTCATCGTTAACTGCTACATCGATTGTGCGTACTTCCCTAGCTGGGCAGAAGTAGTAGCAGCCCCTATTGAATTCTGCTTCGTCCTCCTTGGCCAATGCCCACGAGCCTCTGCCAGCTTCATGGCTCAACCCAAGGTAAACCGTTCGCAAGTGTTAAAGGATTCTAAGATGCTCTCGACCCTAGAAACCTCACGTTCTTAAGAATTCAAGGAGGTCATGACTGAAGACTTCGGAAGGAACCAGAAGAATTGCGATTTGTTCCGACCCCTGTGGGCTAAGCCCAGGCAAAAGAGCAAGAAGATACCCGAGGAGACAAGGTCGCCTCCTACCAAGTTAGGGACGGCTTACTTTACTGTGCGTGCTAAGAAAACGGTAAACACCAGACGAAAGTATTGTGTGTTAAGCGTTCACACTCTGGTCAAGTTTTGATCGCTGCCCATCACAGCCTTTTTTCAGGCCATTTAGCCACACGAAGACCACTCAGAAGATCTTCAAATATTTTTATTGGCCACGAGCGCATGAAGAAATCCTTCACCTCCGCAAGTCTTGCGATATCTGCCAAAATACTGTCGTTAACGGGTGAGTTAAGCCTGCACCGTTGCAAAGAGTCCCATAATCTCAGAGCCGTTTTCCCGTGTCGCAATTGATCTTCTCGCTCCGATATACCTCCTGTCGAGTGGATGTCATAGTAACTTGCTAACCTTAGTGGATTTTGTCACCCGGTTCCTAGAGGCCGTGCTGTTGCAGAATCTAGACAGCATCTTCTGCTCGGAAGCACTAATCTCCAAGAAACTGTGCGCAGAACAACCCCGAGTTGGCACCATTTCTTTCCGGTAGCTCTTTTTGCATCCTGGAAAATTCCCGTTCGCACCTTACGTTTTGCCTCATTTGAGCTTCTGTATGGATTTAATGTTAGAGATCCCTTATCATTCTAAAGTAGCTCTTGTCCAATTCGATATTAGACCAGGAGATTCAATACTCTTATGCTTACCTCCTAGACCTGAGGCAAAGGTTAGAAAAGTTCGCAGAGAGATCGTGCATCAGAACGCCGAGACAATCTTGGGCAAGTATAAAACCTACTTTGAATGTAAGTCCCAAGAACGAAAATTTAAACACGGTGACAAAGTCCTTTTATGACTCCCCACCGAGAACAACAAACTTTTGAACCAATGGAAGGGCCCCTTCCTTGTGAGCGAAAGACGGGGCCCCGTCGACTACTTGATCCAAACCCTGTCTGGTACTAAGCTATTCAACGTGAACATGCTTAAAACGTACCATCGACGCGCTTATGCCAACCAACTTGTGGGCCTGGACGAAGAATCCGATTTGGAGCCTAGCTATCCGCTTGACCCCTTAGTCATGGTACAAGTCTTCAAGGTGTAACAAACGCGGAATATCCTCTTTACGTCCTGTCAGAAACCCCGATTCCCCATCGAGCGAGTTGAGTATAAACTCTCAGCTTCCGATCTCATAGAAGACCAAGTTACAAGCGCTACTCACTCAATTCACCGATGTAATCTCGGATACCCCTGACTGTGCTGCCTAGTTCCAGCACAATATTCGTCTTACCACCCAGGAATCTGTTCGTTCGAAGCCTTAGCCCCTGTCCATTCACTTAAGAAAAGCATTTAATGAGGATGTAGACAACCTATTGAAGATAGGTATTATAGAGCCACCGGAGTCGGAGTATTGCTCTCCGGTCGTCATGGTGAAGAAGTCAGACAATTCTTACCGGATGTGCATCGGCTTCCAGAAGTTAAACTCCGTCACCGTGTTCGACGCAGAACCGATTCCCCTCATCGATCAGAATTTTTACATGATCGAGACTGACCATAAGCCCCCTCGTACCTACCGAACGTCAAGAACAATAATAGTCGACTTATGAGGTGGGGCTTCTCTCTCCAAGAAATCCAATTTAAAATTGGATACAGTAAGTGTTTTCTATAATTATCTGGAGAACAGCATAAGAGGAAATTCCCTGGATTTGCCTCCGGAGTAATTTTTCATTGATTAATTTTAGCGTTAAATGGATTATTTTGGTAGATATTCCTAAATAATTTTGGTAGTTTTATGTAATGCCTTATACGAATATGTGCCATATTTCTTTTTTATTGTGTATCTCTTTTTGAAGAGTTCTCCTGTTCGTATGTACCTTTTTTTGGTATTGTTGGACCTTTTTTTAATATTCTTGTATGTAAGCCCCTGGATATTAAGACTATTTTGAGCCCGGCTATTGATAACTATTCTTGTTTGTCCTATTGTATAATTACTATTATTATTTGTCTTCTTTTTTAATTTATGTTGTTCGGTAATAGGAATACCAAGCAGTTCCCGAGTCCCCTTTATTTAACATATTTTGGGGCACAGTATCCGGTACCATCCTTTTTGTTTTTGTGTCCCTATTGGAAATTTAACCGTGTAATTACCCTCTATTAGTCTGATGTCACTTCCTTTGGAAGCTTCATCTTGGGAGGGAAGGAGATGTCTGAAAGAGAAGGTTCCTCCCCCCAACCCAAAGTCTACCCAGGACGCCTAAGAAAGGATGCAACTGCACGCCCAGACAGTCCCAAAAGATCAGCGAGAATTTCGCGCGGCCGTGTGATCCCTGTTGAGTTTCCACTTGTCCCTCATCGCATCACCTGATCGGCGACAGAAATACGGCGTCAAGGATTTTCGCGCTAGCCTGTGATGCTTGCCGAGAATATCCCCTCCCCCTAGCGCGCTGGTGACCCGCTTCCGCCGAGGCACTATAAATACTTGTAGAAAAGCTTGGAGAATTTAGTACCACACAGCTCCGTCTTGCTTAGCAGCCACATACAGTCTCGTACGCCCTGCTCCGCCTCCAAACGGCTTATATCTACGAACACAACGCGTCATCTCTCTATCCAGCTTCGCTCGTACGCAAGGCCAGAGTTCGTGCCCGACAGACAAGAGACATGGACAGTCATCTACCACTCGGGTATCAACTTCGTTTTCGTCTGGAATACTCCCTGATTCATTTCTCAGCGAGGTTAAAGAAGAAGGAATTTTGTAAGTCGAACTTTGCAGCGCCCACTTCCTAGTCATCGCCAAAGCCTCATGTGAATTAGGATTTACGTGAGTTTCCCCGTTATCTGCACTCTTCCGCTTTTCCTGGAATTAATCACCTTACATCATCTTTAGGACTCTCGTCTCCGTGGAGTCATTTGTATCCCCATCCCTCTGTTTGGTATCCCGGGGTATCATCTTATTTATCGTCATTTATTTACTTTTGTAATAATATTAACTCCATCTATCCAGAAATTGCATTCCACAAAACCAATAAATGAAATTATATTTAAGAAGGACAATGCCTCATGCCAATTCTGCCATCCATGCAAGAATAAAAATATATTTTTATTTAATCAATTACATATTCATAATTTTTTTCTACAACCTTCTTCTAACTTATTGGTTTAAATAAAATAAATAAATCTCTGGAAACTAATATGAGACTAAATATTTCAGCTAACAACGCCTCTCTCCCTAATAGGCGACATATGAACCCTCGGGCTGTATAGTTAAGTTATTACTAGTCGTTCTGTAACTTTTTCATGAAAATAAATAAATATTTTTTTACAGGAAAGTAGAATTTGTTAAACCCATTAGTGATCTAACTAGTCACTCGCTAGGTAGTGGTGTGTTGTTTGCTCTAATTTTTTTAAATTTGTTTGAGGCGAATGAAATAGGGAATAGTGGAACAACAAAATGGTAACTATATAATTGCATATATTTATTAAAATTCTTTTTCCAAAACATCACAAACTTCTCGGATGGAACAAATATTTAAAGGCCTCAAAAATATTATTCAAATTATTTTCAACTGTAATTTTCGTATATCATATACCCATATTATTAATAAGACTTGTGCTACCATTGTTTTGTAGCAGCGCTGTCATGCATGGGTCAAAGGGATTAACCGCGTCTCGGCAACATTGTGTTATACATAATAATTTACCCGCAAGCCCTAAAGGAATCTCACGTGATTTGATAATCTTCTCTGGGATCCGTTCTATTTACCTTCAGATCTTAGTGTTCATAACTTATTATCTGCAAAATCGTTTGACTGTTTTATTGCTCTTCGAACTAATCCAAGTAATTCATAGTATATTTTAATTTAATATACAATAAAAGTACACAACTCATACACGAGTAATTAGGCAATGTTTTCAATATATAATTAAACATTGGCAGATAATAAATAATAACGTGTCTTAGGATTATATGCAATAACTCTTTAGCGTCTCATTATTTTCCAGAAAAGGTTATGGATTTTTTTTTATTTCAGTGATAATTATGAATGTAATGAACATAATATAGTGGATGCGCACAACACATTTTTTCTCATGTATTAAATAGTTAATAGTTAACTTTCTACAATTTGTTTTACGACCATCCAGAAATAATTTCGAAGAAGCATTTTTAAAATGGTCAAGAAAAATTAACATTTTCCCTAGAAGAGGAAGTTTCTAGTAAAAGAATGAGACAAAGGAAAGTCCTCTCTGAAAATTTCAAAAGTTTTAAGTGTGATCATCGCAGTGTAAATAAAATTGTAGAGAATGGTATTTAGACATGAAAAAGAAGTGTTCAACAATAGTCCGATGTCTTACCACTAGAGATATTTTCAAATCAAATGAGAAATGGTAAAACCCTCATAATAGCAGCCAATCTATTTTCCAAGCTGCTAGGTTTCCTTTGTCTCGTAGTGAACAAAATGTAATACTCTTAGGGAATTTGGATCTTTCCTCTTATTATGGCGCAATTTCGTCTCCTGAGCCAAATGGCTGAACATTAGCTGAGGAGGCTGAAATGCCTTCTCATGAGGGACAATCAAGGAATTTGATCATTCCTATGTTATAAGTATTGGGGGGGTTGGCGGCGAATAAGAGGAAACTATAAAAATAAGAGCTAAGGGAAGTAAAAAAAAAAAGAGTAAAAGCTAAACATTATTTAATAGATAAAACTTTACAATGTCTTGGTAAATAGGAGCAGTTGTCCTTTTCTTTTATTTTGCTGCCTCCATAAAACTCGCACATATTACAGTCGATCAGACAACGAGCAGTTTCACATTCTTTTTTATTCTCCATTTTTGCCTTGGCCCAAAGCGATTGCATTTTATTTTGTGTTGGTACCTGTTTCTACATCTTTAAAGTTCTGCAAGTGTTTAAGAGTCAAATGCTTATACCGCATCTCTCGCAAAGATTTATTATAGATAATAACGTGATGCCGATCTATCAGGAACTGCATGCATGATAAACTCACACGTTTCCCTACAAATTCCTCTGAAAACCCACGGCACTGGTAAAAGTATCCAGACATTGTTCTTAATCTAGAAAGTTCGTACTTTGCCATTTTTTTAAGAAGGAAAACAATGCTTATGCTTCTAAAAAAACAAGAGATATCATAACACTAAAAATGTCACAGCCTAATCACTCGTGTAACCCACAGTTCAGCCATCTGGCTGAGGAGACAAAATTGCGCCATCATAGGAGAAAAGATCAGTGAATTTTCTCCAGTTAGGAATTTAAACAAAGAGCCGTTTCTAACAATACAAAAGACTAAGTCTGTTGCAGATACAGCCATACAAGAAAAATGACTAGATAGCGCTATCTTCACTGATGAATTAATAGTCACTCTGGATGAGCCGGATGGTTCACCAAGCGACATCAAGAAGGGGAAGGATTCGTGATTTTGAGTGCAATTGTTGAGAACAAGTTACTAGGGAATTTTAAGGTCAAATATGAGACGAAAATTGTCAATCAAAGAATAATTGTCCTTTTTTCCTCTAATATGGTATTTAGATTTTCACATTACATTTTCTGCTAATGATTGTCTTAACTCCATGATAAACGTTACAAAAAATTGCTTTAAGTTAGCTTTAACAATTTTTATATACACAAACTTTAGTTGTATCAAGGAAATTACTCTCCTAAATTTTTGTTTAGTAAAAGGACTATGGTACAAACCTATAATACTGATAAACGCTTTTCATACCCAAAGATATGTTATTATAGAGTAATGATTAATCAAATGCTCACCTAGAATATAGGAACGGTTTTTCTAGATTGGCTCTAATTTTTGAGATATAAGATGCTCACATACAGTATTTTAGATTTCTGCGGCCGTGATTCGTATGATATAGATTAGATGACGAAATTATTCGTAGAAATAAGGTCATTTAATCAATTACACTATAATTCAAGAAGGCTATTTGCTTAACATAGTGTTAGGAATGGAGGACAAGAATACTAAACGAGATGGCTTTATTGAGCTCCAAGATACGATTGATGGACTCTCTGATAGAAACGATAGGACGTAAATGCTAGAACCTTTTGTTTCCGGATGCCGAGTCCTCCTCGGAAAATATATATTTCTTGCAATTCCTGCTCAATCTCGTGAATCACTGAATGACAGATAATATTTGATTTTCCGCTACTTCAGAAGGCTAGAAACAAAATTCACCATAATTAAATTTTTTTAAACGAAAAAGGATATTAAAAATGCCTTTTAATACTTTAAACTATTGATACTCTTACTCATATTCAATCACAAGAGCTGACCAGCAGAAGAAGCTGCAAGCGAGAAGGCAAGCAAAGCAGGCACTTAACACTAAAGTAAAGGCCGGTCTACCGGGCGCCTACCAACCACGGCACCCTCCCCCCACAGCCTTGTCTGTTCTGCCCTTTAGGCAAACGCTAGATGAAGGATACCTTGATCACAAACCTAGATCGGGAGTGCCTATAGCCGAGCACCAACAGATTGCTGTATCGGCAGCTCCTTGCAGCCGAGGATAAGGCCTATCGTGTCAAGCCTCTTCTGCCCCTAGGGTCCTTCTCCCTTCGGTCAAGATACGGTTCGGAATACTGCACAAATTCCTACCCGTTTAAACCTAGTGCAGTTTTATGCCCTCAAGAGCTCTTCCGGAATGACGGCGCTCAGACGCCGTTAAACGCGGCTAGTCCGTGACTGTGGACGGTGACCAGGCTCCGACAGAAGACAAGGTACATCTAAATATGGGGCCTGGCATACCATTCCCTAATCTCTCAACCGCCTCCGACGTGTCCACATCACAAATACCCAACACCATGGAACCCCTGTGTGATACCCAATTAGGATTCACACGGGAACTCTTCCTGAAAGTCATCGCTATGTTATTATTGGCAAAAAAAACTAGATTTAGAGATGAAGATGGACGTTGTAAAGCTGAAAATGCCCTATAGAAGAGGAGGCAGAAGAAACACAAGTTACAAGACCGAGTGGGACACAAGATAGAGAAGCAAGATACGTTTTTCAAAGCGGCAATATCACCTGGTCTCAAGCTTGCCATAACTCTGCGATAACTGGCCTCGGGTGACAGCTTTATGAGCCTTTAGAATGGCTTCAGGATTGCTCATACCACCATGTTTGTAATAGCCTAAGAAACCTGTCAAGCTCCTTTTGCGGAATACTTGCAGGAAGTGATTCCATGTCCGAATACAGAGGAGGAGTGGAAGAAGGTGGCTGAGAGTTTCAGCAGAAGTTGGAACTTCCACAAAACCATTGGCGCATTAGACGGGGAACATGTGCGCATGAGATGCCCAGCTAAGGCCTGATCAAAATACTACAATTACAAAGGCTACCATTCCATAGTTCTCATCGCACGTGTTGATGCTGACTACAAGTTCCTGTATATCGACGTGGCTGCGTCTGGTGCAGGATCATTTGCAGGCATTTTCACCATGACACCTATAAGCCATTCACTGGTGCAAAGCACCCTTTCCCTCTCTCACCAGAAACTGCCCCCTGGCACCAACACACCAGTGCCATACTTTATTGTGGCACTGGTTGATGAAGCCTTATCCCCAAAAAGGCCTAAATCGACAACAAAGGATTTTTAACTACCCACTCTCGAGGGAACGGCGTGTTGCCGCAAATGCCTTTGGCATCCTCACTAACAGGTAAGAGTGCTGGCTAAGTTAATACTTGTTATAACAACATTATGATTTTTTCCAAAATAAATCAATAATCATTTACTGTTCTTATGAAAATATTTATATATTTAACGTTTTAACAATATCCATTTCAATCACATAGGTTGAGTTGTCTCCTGACGACCATGGCCTAGACTCCAAAGAGCATTTAGTTAGTTACCCTTGCCTGTTGTGTCCTCCACAACTTTCTGCTGATCAGGAATCCCACTGTTGCAACCTCCTTGGTGGAAACTAATGATTTAGTAAGGCATCTGGTGCAACTCGGCATATGGAGGGAGAGTGATGTGCTGCTAGATATACAGAACCTGACGGACAACAACGCTACGTGGGTAACCAAGGAGCATCGTCAGCACCTCATGGAATACTACAGCTCGCCTGCTGGTGCTGTCCCATGGGAGTAAAACATTGTCAGTTACCCGTAATTGACATATTTTTTTAATGTACATATTTGTATTATGTTTAATTTCAATATATAATTTCTTTCTAGTTTATTTTATTAGGCGAGGTTGTGGACTTGTCTTCAAGTAATGTACAAAAATAACTGCCGATTTTCTGTCGATATCCCTTCTTTCCCACAAAATGCTACTCTATATATAATTTATCTGGTGGGCCATAAGTAATGCAAAATTTGGCAAATTAGTGTTAAGTAGAATTTTAAGGACAAGTTTATGTTAATATATTCTTTCATGCATAAGCGTTAACAAAGTGACCAATTAGCTTTAAGATAAATCTTACATTTTAAACTTAGGCGCTACAAAAATTGGCCAATCAGCGTTAAGCAGAATTTTAAGAAAGAGTTTACGTTGAATAGTTTTCACATATAAGCGTTACTAAAATTCGATCAAGATTTTTGACGACTGATCTAGTTGCCTTAGCACGTTGAATTCTTATTGCTCTGGTGAAGATCGTGATTGTGCGTTAATTTTCTTGCTTCATTGAGCCTTGATTTGTCTGAAAACAACCTGTTGGGCATTCGGAAAGCACCCTATTCTGCAGGTAAAGTGCCTTGTAAAAAACTGTCTTTTGGCTCAGGACTGGGACATTTTTCTTGAAAACCCATTTTCTTCTAAACTTGGTGATAGATTCTCTCTTAAACTACACACACGCACACTTACAAACACACGCTCACTCCGTGGGGATTTTCCTTTTGAAGTTTATATTTTCCAGTCTCAGATATGAGGAGATGGAAAGGTAAATGAGGGAGACCCTGGGGATACTACTGAACACCCTTTCCGAGGGCCCCAAGCCTGATCGGGGAAGGGTCTGCGCTAAAATTTATGGGGATTTGGGAATCGCACTCGTAAGATATAGATACACAATGGGTATGAGGCCATTTCCTTAAAGGAGAGTGATTGCAAAGCACTCACCTCCCCCCAAGCAACAGAATGCCTAAAAACGAGAAACCTTAAACTCCACACACTACCACAGATAAAGACTCACCGAAGTGTTATCCTTCGCCGCCTTGATCCATGGGTTGAGAGGCACTCCGTTGAAGAAATTCAGGCGGAGGTGGAGAAGAACCACACCTTGCCGAAGGTTTCTGAGACAATAAAATTCAAGGATTATACATATGTATTCAAAATAGTCTTTTGCGATACGGCAATGGCAATTAAATCCATGAAGGGATGTATACTTCTTTCCAACGTTCGTGTTTGCCCTGAGCAGATCGAACGAGAGAAGTTTATTGACTTCTAGATGTGCTTCAAGTGCTACAAGTACGAGGAGCCCCCTACGGCCAATTGCCCCAATGAAAATATATATCTGCTCAGCAGACTCACATTCGTGGACGGGTTGCAATAGCACCTCCATGAAGTACCTGAACTGTGTAGGAGTGCATCAGACATTATAAATGGCCTGCCAAATCAAGAAATCTCCTAAAGAAAAAATCAAATCAAAACAGACAGGCTAAATAAGAAAAGGTAAATAATACCTACGCCAAGTTTGCTAAAGCTGCCGTGGCGGAAGCTCGAGAACTAAAACATATCTGAATGTCGAGAATTAAAATTCGACCAGAATTATGTGTTGCATCTATTATGCTCACATTGCAATTTTCTCCTCCCTGGGGTGCTTTGCAAAAGAGCTTAATAGAATGCTGAATCATAATATGATGCAGAAAATGTGGTTTCCCTAGAATCTACGGTCAGAAGAAATTCTAAAGATTAGTCTCAAACCCCAGTACGAGACTAGTTGTCAGAAGCTCCTCATCCCCAGCAACGCCCTTGCTCTCTCTCGGGATCCTAGGATCTAGGCTCAGGCATAAAAGGAAGCGAAGACACGCACTGAGAAGCAAAACAACAACACGCAAAATACAGAGCAAGCAAACTCACTCACACACAGAATGATAGTGAATTTACCCTCACTGAGACTGCGAACCCTGAAGTGGGCGCACGCTCTCCCCGCTCACAGAAAACCTTACAGCCTTAAAGATCTCCGAGATCGTCCTCTTTTTATAAAAGGGAATCTAAGCACGCTTACAATTTAAGTAAAATTAACTTGAAGGTATTCGCTGCCGAAAGGTTCCCTTTCTCTAAGGAGAGAGATGCCCTTTATGTATCGGAAGGAATAATATCCGTATGATACAAATGGGAATTCTCCTCGGACGACTGCAGTGAAAAACAAATCGAGGATGCTTTACTCCAACGCTTAGTAATACTGGAACCCGAAACTTTTATCTTTCTAACGGACAGAGAAGACAGTAAAAAACGTACAGGAAAAACAATCACGTTACCAAACACTCCACAAGGACCTAAGCTCGTAAGAGAATAAGTCCTAAAGGCAACATAAACACAGACAGGCATCTATAGTAAACAAGACAATGGACACATTAAAAAAATTACCTTTCAACTCAAACGGTTGGACGGACAAAAAAGTACTTTATGGTTACGTAATACGACAATGTGACCCAGACGTTGTATTTAAATCTGAACATGGAAAAAATGACACAGACAGGATAAAAAAAAATTCCCTACGAAGTGTTAACCAAAATTCACAGTGGAGAAAGTTTTGACAGATGTACAATAGCTGTGAAAAGAGGTCTTGACTTCAGATCAATTATTGGTCTCGATGAGTCATAACTCGGTGTGGAGGTCCGTACGGCAGTGGGCCCCCTGGCCCTGTTGACAGGGTACCAGCCCCCAAGGAGAGGGTACTCACCCCTTTATAACTTCCTGCAGCGTTGTGGTCACGACAGAACCATTCTTTTTGCCGGTGACCTCAATGCAGGGAGTGCTGCATTAGACTGCACATCGACCAACCCAGCAGGCAGAAAACTTGAGGCACTTATTGACAGGCAGTTTATGAAATGAATTAGACCAAACAGCCAATAAACTGGACATCGTGCTCACCAGCACTTTGTTTCCCTATAATTACTCCCTTGAACCGAACCCTCCTGTCCCCAGCGATCACTAGGCTATCCTTATTAAAATTTCAACCTCCCCATTCCAAGTCACTAACCCAGAACGCAAGAGTTACGCTCGCGCCAATTGGGATACGTATAATCGACACGTCGAAAACTACATTCCCGACCCCTTAATTGACCTGTCTTTCATTCTTCTCTACAATTTCACTTTTCTATTATTTTCTCTAATTTCCCCACTATTTTCTCCTACTAAAATCCTCTACTACTATATTCCTTACTTTATATGTACAATTTCAAGATTTTTGACCTCTCAGTTCATCTGACTACTCACCGATCTACGCACTGCTAAGTTACATCAATCTTTTAATTTGAAATAACTTTGCGAAGAGAGCATTTTCTATATGTTTACGTATTTACCAAAGAGAGACCTCCTTTTCTGATTTTCCCCAACCGGTGATGTCCTTAAATTCTCCTATCTCAATCTATACATTCTTATATCTGGTACTCTCCTACTTTACTTCCACCTAGCACAGTATAACCGGACCACCAGCAAGTTCTCAGAAACAGTCAGTAGTAGGGTATAGTAAACTCCTGAAAAAGACCCCGTTAGGGGGCCAAAAAAGGAGCCCGGTCATCGGTGACGAGCCCGAATCTGACTGCAGGACCGCTTATAGGGCTAGGCCTAATTACGTAGGGTGGTCAGAGAGTGTGCACTCCAGAGCAGGCAGGCGATATAGTATTAGGAACAGCTAGGAGGCTACTCTCACTTGTTGAGTGGGGTAAATAATCTACTACCTTATTTGCCAGAGAACCTTCCCTCCATGGGGGGCATGAAAAATGGATACAAACACCTAATGGATTTGATGTCACCTGTGCGGAAAACAACGATGTCGAACTAATACTTTTATCAGCAGGAAAATCGACTTAGAGGCTAAAGTACCACACCAGATTATTGCCACCCGCAGCATGGTATGCTGGAAGGTAGAAACATGGGTAGAGGAACACTCATCAGAGGAAATAAAACATGAAATAATAGAAACACAACCATGGATGAAGATACACGACATAATCAAATTAAAGGAACACACACATGTGTTTAAAATAGTGTGCGAGTCGATCGAGATTGCAACAAATGCACTCCAGAAGGAAATCCTCGCATACAGAGTATGAGAATATCGGCTTGTAACATTGAAAGGGTCCAGTATCACAAATTGCATGTCTGTTTTAGATGCTACAGAATGGAAGCCCACATTACCATAAACTGCCGAAAAAAGGCAGAAGAAATATGTTCGGAATGCAGTGACCAAGATTCTCGGAGAGGTTGCACAAATTCCACTAAAAAGTGTGTTAATTGTGGAGGGAACCACAAAACAATGGCCAAGACAGGCCAGAAGTGAAAAGAAATAATAAAGAGAAAAGAAACGGAAACACAACAACGAAACAAAGTAATAAAAGACACCTCATATGCGGTGGCAGAAGAAGCGAAAATAAACAGACAAACCACTCATGTGACGCTTGAGGGAACTCTAAACGTCAAAATATTGACATGCATTCTACACTCGCACGTCCTAAACATTGCCCAATCATGAACATTATGCCACATTGTAGAACTCCATGCTCAAGGAAAACGGGCTGGATCCAATGGAATTCTCGCAAAATATTGACTCATTAGCTATATTTAACCTAAAAATTTCAGAAGACACAAAAGAACAGGAATCGAGGAAACAGAATCTGAGAGCAGCACTGAAGAAAATAATAAGAAAAACGTAAAAAGAAATACACGCAAAAACAAAAAAGAAAACCGACTAGGGAAGCCTCGCCATGCAACCCAACACCGTAAATACCAACCACGAAATGTGAAAATAACAAGAGTCAGACCTTAGCAAGGACAGAGGAAAGGCAGAAATACCAGAAAAAGATACAAATAAATTTAGGTACAACCACCACTCTTCCCAAAAAGAGGAACTGCTTAAGAACATTCAAACAAGATGGATAATAGAAAATTAAGAATTCTACAGATAAATACGAATGGGGGGAAGGATAAAGAAAACATATTTTTAGAGAAAAAGATGCCGAAATTATTCTACTTTCAGATCATGGGATTAACCTTGAGTCTTGAAGACTAAAAATATGGAACTACGACGTAATAGTGACTAACCACACAAACGAACCACACGACGGACAGCAATAGCCATAAAAAGAGGAATATAATACAAGACAAAACAAGGACTAACCAAATCTTACCTCGCAATCGAGGTTAAAATGGAACTAATTAATATAATAATTTATACAGGCTACCAACTACCGCGACGCCCGGGTCTCCCAATAAATAACGTTGTGAGGATTCTAAAAATATGGAACCACGACGTAATTGCGACTAATTACGCAAATGAACCACACGACGGACAGCAATAGACATAAAAAGAGGAATAGAATTTAAGACAAAACAAGGACTAACCAAACCTTACCTCGCAATCGATGTTAAAATGGGACTAATTTATGTAATAATTGCTACAGGCTACCAACCACCGCAACGCCCGGTTCTCCCAATAAATAACGTTGTGAGGATTTTAATCTCAGATCACGGGATTAACCTTGAGACTCGCAAACTAAAAATAGTTAACTACGAAGTAATAGCGACTAACCATACAAACGAACCACAGGACAGAGCAGCAATACACATAAAGAGAGTACTAGAGTACAAGACAAAACAAGCACTAACCGAATCTT
This sequence comes from Ceratothoa steindachneri, assembly GCA_963969495.1. Lineage (NCBI taxonomy): Eukaryota > Metazoa > Arthropoda > Malacostraca > Isopoda > Cymothoidae > Ceratothoa > Ceratothoa steindachneri. The sequence goes on from OZ018323.1 coordinate 169,583,537, forward strand.
ATCTCGCAATCGAGGTTAAAATGGAACTAATTAATAAAATAATTGCTACAGGCTACCAACCACCGCGACGCCAGTGTCTCCCAATAAATAACTTTGTGAGGATATTTAATAATAGACTACCAACCTTGTTTATGGGGAATCTAAGCGCGAGATGTTCAGATACTGGCTACAAAAGGAGGTACCAAACAGAAAAGCAACTACAAACCCTAATAGAAAGAATATTTAGAAGACTGTGAGCATACTTCCCAACATAGAGAATACAAACAAAGAGAATACAGGAGCATAGCCGTTCAAAATATGGACAACGAGAATTTTGAAAAATGGTAAGATCCATGGGAAGCACAAAATAAAAAGAGAAAATAAAGACTAAAGACAGAAACGGGAATTTAATAGAATGCGCATACCTGATTGAACGACTTTTCAGGGAACACTGGAAAGGAGTGTTCAACATAAGAGACGAGGAAAGGGAAAACTAAGACATAGACTTCGAAAACCAAATAATTGACGAACTAAACAACCTGATTGAAAGGACTTTTTCACATCACTACCTAGGTGCAGAACGGCATGCGAACGAAGGATATCACACGGAAATCGCAATCGAGGAATTGAAGAACACTATTTCCAATTATAAACAACAGGCCCCTGGAAAATCGGGCCTCACCCAAAAAAAAATATTTAAAAGCACCGGATAATATACTGGAGGGGATAAGGAACGTATTTCAACGCCTGTATAAACACGGGATACATCCCCGATGAGTTTTGATTGACAAAATGTTATTCATACCGAAGCCAGGAAAACCACCTCCGAAGGTCGAAAACTTCAGACCTATATCCCTTCTCGACTTCATCGGGAAGGTGTTTGAAAAAGTCCTGAACACAAGATTAAATGAATATCTCACAGAAAACAACCCCTGGAACAATGAGCAATTCGGCTTCAGAAATAACAGGAATAAGGAAATGGCCCTCAGAGTGATCACAGAAAAAATAATCAAGTGATTGAAGAGAAATGCTTTATGGACATTATACGCTGGACGTATCGAAGGCATTTGATAAAATCTAGCAAAGAGGCATACAACATAAAATTCTAAATCTGGAAATGAACAACTATCTGGAAAGAATTTTAGGCGACTACATCATGGAAATATATACATAGATAGACACGGAGAATTACCAAGGTGAAAGATACAAGCTTAATGAAGGCCTCACTTATGGAAGGTCTTTAGGTCCTTCACTATACTTAGTGTATACCTCGAACATTACCTCACCCAGGAACGAGGGCTGTGTGAACATACAATACGCAGATTTTTATTGGAACACACAGATGTAGGCCAGTAATGGCAACAGAAATAGAAAATCTAAACGAGTATGAAAGCAAATGGAAAATTTTAACGAATAGAGATAAATTTAAAATTATACCTATGTATCACAAAAAAACTATCCAACCTTTACGTAGCTGGAGAGCGATACAGGTAGAACGGTGAAAGCAAGATTTTAGGCCTAACTATTATAAAAAGGGTTACAAGAAACACGTGACCAAAAGAATAAACAAAGAACGAGGCATGCTAACTTTACTCTACAGGTAAAGAAATCTTAACATGAAAAATAAGAAAAAGATCTACTAGGCCATATCCAACAATTGCCATGTATACGGTTTTAAGAAGCAATCTAATACGAATGCAACGAATACAGATTAAGGCAGTAAATATCATTACGAATACGCTACGATTAGAAAAGAAAAAACAAAGAGACTTACACAACGAAGCGAAAATGAAAATAATTGAAAAAAAGAGCCAAAATGTCATAGAAAAGCACAAGAAGAAATAGGAGAGGAATTAAATAATCAAATAGCACGGGAAGCAGGATAGAGACAACATATGTTGTTTCCTAGTGCTAAAAACCAAGCAGACCAAAGGGAAGGAGGAGATTTACGTGTATACCAAATAAGGAAACCTCATTGTAACAAAACTTCCTGAATAATGACAAACTCACCGGATTGGACTTTATACCCACAAGGAATGACAAAACTAACCAAAAAGTGCAAATGAACGAAAAAGAAAAGAAAATATAAATAAAGAGAAGAAAATAAACATGAATAACCAAGGAACACCAACTCACACAACAGATACAGATACGAAAATTATGCTACAAAAATAATAGAAACTCGAGTTATTAATAACGGCAAAACAAATAATGCTAACAACGTTTTGAACGCCTATCTCATACACACAACATAATAACAAAACAACGACAGAAATAAACAAACAGACAACACTTGCACTCTAACTTATTTTGAACTTAACTCTAAAATTAGTTTATAGTAGAGAGATTAGCGTCACCTCCACGCAACTTGCACCTCTGCAAACTTTTAAATTCCTTCCACCTCAACCATCTTCCTCCTTTACTGCTATCCAAAGATGGGCCAAACACTAACACCAGGGACAGGCACAGCAAATAGTAACAATTAAAAGCTAAGAAAACATTAAAACAGCGTGGTCTGGGTCCCACGTTAAGCAGGTCCACAGACCAACTTGGTCAACTTTCAAGCAATGAAATTTATTTCAGTCTGTCCTACCTTTACTTCTTACTTCTTTCTTCTTCCCTTCCCTCTCTCCCTCTCTCCGGAGCTCTTTTCCCTGGGTGCCTTCTGGCCCCTAGGGAGGAGGGCGCTGGGGAAACTCGGGAAAATAGACCTCATCCCGCCCTCCTGACCGGGGCCCTCTTCCGGAAGAAATGGGTGGGGGTGGAGCACGGAGATCTAAAACTTTTTGTCCCACTTTCCCTTTCATTTCATTTCATCAAGATTTTCGTGACGGCAAAGCATTCTACGGATACGCATTGCTGAGCACATTTCATCTGAAATTCATCAGATATTCATCCGAATTTCATTTTTTGCTTAGTAAAGGACTAAGAGCACCCCCGAAAGAATACAGCCGATTCGGAATTCTTGAGTGAATTTTAATTCACCCTTCAAAAGGGAATAATGCTTTTTTTATCCGAGAAATACTAACTATATGAAGGCTCAAGCACCTCACTGATCTCTTCCATCATCCAGCCTGGGAACCTGCTAGGATGTCTGCCATTCATTAATTTCGACTTAACTATGTCGGCCACTTGGACTGACATAATTAAGGGCTTATGTGAAAGCTGGTTTGAGGACTAGACCACAGTGGAAGAATAAGTCAGAACTTTCTCGAATCTAGGGCTAAACTCCAAGTCCTGGACGGACGAGAGATCCTCATTGCTCGGGGAGGGGGGGGAGGGGATGGCCAGAATCATAGAGGGAAGTAGCACCCGTCTCTATGTAGTTGAAAGCGGTTTTGGCGTAAGTACCAGGAAGGGGGTGGCAAAACGTTAGCGGTCGTTGATTCGGGAGATATTGCCATCAAGTTCACCATGAGTCATTCCTTCTGAGATTCCCACTCGAAATCCATCCCATCCATCCATCATCACCTATTATCCTGGCGGCTTCTAGAGGGAGCAACTGAAAAATGGACGGGAGCACTCAAATCACGTTTGCGAACCGGCATATCTAAACCGATAACTCCTTTTTCATCTCACCACTTCATTTTTCACCTCACAGCCAAAACATCATAATTACACTTTTTTTGCAAAAGAAAGAAGAGGATAAGGACACAAGGAAGACATGGAGACCCTCACTAAGAGGGTCTCCCTCAGGACCATCGAAGGAGAAAAAGCACCGGACAAGAGCAAGTTGTGCGAAACTCTCTCCATCAACCTGAAAGTGGCCCTCGTGAAATTAATCGAAGTCTCCTCGAGCTTCATAGCGCTTTGCGCTGAGACTAAGGATGTTGACCAGCTCCTATCAGAAGAGGGAGCCGGAGTATTAAAGAAGGTCGGACTGGAGGCCAAAAGAAAAAAACACAAGTAGCAGCGAATCATACCGGTCATCTGCCGCAAAGTTGGAATCCTGGGTTGAGGAACACTCACCGAGCAATTGAAAGAGGAAATTAATAGGAACAATCAAAGTACTAAAATTCACGAAATAGTCAAGTTTCGCGAATATACCCACGTTTTCAAGATCACGTTTACGACCACGGACACTGCAAGGAAAGCGACCACGGATGGAATCCTGGTATTCACTATGAAAATACTAGGCAGCCACATCGAGCAAGAAAAATTCAATAGCATTCAAATGTGTTTTTTTTGTTACAAACTCGAAACCCATAACACAACGAATTGCCCTGAAAAGGAGAAACTATGGTGCAGTGAGTGCGCCAATGAAGACTACAGGCACGACAAATGTTAAAGCTCCATGAAGAAATGCTTAAATTGTAAGGGGGAGCATAGGACCATAGCCCTGAAATTCCATAGATGTAAAGAAATAATCAAGAGGAAAGAAAAGGAACAGAAAAAGGCAAAAGAAACAACTCACGCCAACGCCGCCAAAAGTCAGAACCAACGAGGGCATCACCGACTGAACTCAATCTCACGAGCGACTTAAGAGCCAAGATTCTCATCTGTATTACATGCGTGAATGTCGCTAACGCAGTCAAATCTGGCTGCTATAACGAAGTCCTTAATGCATTACTGAAGGAGAATAACCTGCCCTTAGGGAAAATGCCGGCGAACCCTGAATGTTCCAGGATATTCAGGGAAATAGTGGCCAGAGACAGCAACTAAGTGAATTGTGGGCTCGAAGCAATAGTCGAGGGCCCGTCATTGCAGGAATCCGAGGAGGATGAAGAAAAGAAGACGGAGTTGATACCACCTCTTTGGAGAGTGATGAGAGCCCATGCACTCGTACACGGGCTACAAAGAGCCAATCAAACTCCCCGAGTCTTCCACCACAGAAAGAAAAGCCTGGGGACACTAAGAGCCCCTCATAGGCTAAGAATATGAAAAATAATAGGAACAAACACCCATAACTACGTTAAATCATGCACATGAACGCACTAAGAGTAATGGAAATTAACACCAACGGCTGGACGACAAAAAGGACTCTTTACGTAAACATATTCAGAGAAATTGATGCAGATATCATCTTAATTTCTGAGCACGGAATCGCCACAAGAATTCCTGAGATGAAGATCTGGAATCACGATGTATTGATAACAAAGCATTCGTAGTAGCGCTTCGACAGAGCCGCTATTGCAATTAAGAAATGGATGAAATACAAGCCCATCAGAAAACTACAAGAATCCTATCTCGCTATTGAGGTCGAATTGGACATTTGGTATCAGGTCGTTGCCAACGGATACTAGCCGCCAAGAAGAGGGTATTTGCCCATTCATTCTCTTGCTGGACTATTTGACAGAACTCCCATTATATTAATGGTGGATCTGAACGCAAGATTTCGAGAATCCAGATACAGGACCTACAATGGGAACGGAAGGTGCTTAGAAACCCTGCTGGAAAGAAATATAGTCCAGCGTATAGGCCCCGAAATCCCCATATATGTCAGAGAAGGCAGTGCTAAAAAAAAACAGACATATGTATGGCTAACCGAGAGCTATCATTTAATTACTACATGGAACCAGTCCAGGTACCATATAGTGACCATATAGGAATCTTGCTTAGCATCAACATGAACCCTATACAAGTTCCAGCTGCATTCAAGAAGGACTACATACGGGCATACTGGAAACAGTACGTGCGCCTACTCGAGGCCTGCCATCAGCCCAACTTGGATGAGGCGATTTTTGAGGAGATCGGTAAGGCACTCGAAGACCTTAACAACCACCTAAAAAATGAGGATAGTGCTTGTATCCCTACGTTCCGGCATAAGTCCATCTGAACCTATAGATGGACTGAATATATGAAGGGTTTTTACCGTGAATTGAAATTGTTGTATGAAATTAACATCAGAAATGCATCAATACACTCAACACAATGAAGTAACAGGAGTGGAGAAGTTGGGACAATGTGATCGGGAGCCTCGATCAGGATGCATCACCCAAGCACTTTTAGAGCAAAATCTGATGTCTCAAAGGATCAACGGTTACGAATAAGAAATTGAAAATAAAAAATTAAGACGGAACCGTCGTGACAGAAGAAAGAAGAATAGAAGAAATATTACGATGTTATTGTGAAAGAATCTTCAGCATAACCGAAGAGGAGAACGAAGATTATGACTTAAAGTTTGAAAGCAACATCATACGCGAGCTTAACAGGCAAATACATAGAACGAAGCCTTACCACTAGGTGGATCAACAGCGCCATGGAGACTCCGAGATCACCGAAGAGGAACTACTTGGCACGCTCCGATCATTCCGTAAGAAAGCCGCGGGACCAGTGGGGCTGAAGAAGCTAAACTTCCTAAAGGGACCAGCAAACGGCGAAAATTATTTTTCTACGCAAGCACGGGAAGAACCCGATGTTGAGAGAGAGCTACGGCCAATTTCACTCCTAGAATTTGGCGGCAAGCTCTTTCTGAAGATCCTCAACAGAAAACTGGTTTCTCACCTGGAGGAGAACTCCCACTACAAACCATATCAATTGTGGTTTAGATGAAAGCGAAGTACGGAGATGGCGATAAATGCCATACGGCAAAGCTAGCCCAAGCCCAATGGAAAAGGAGTTACGCAGATATTGTTTGTTGGGATGTGTCAAAGGCGTTTGATAAGGTGTGGCTAAGGGTGATGCAGTTTAAGATCCTACGGTTGGGCCTAAGTTCAAACTTAGAGAGAACACTCTGTGAATATCTCATGGAGATAGCGGCGTATTTCAGTTTGGGGTGCACAGACGTACCGAAGTTTCCGCTTACTGCGGGCCTCCGCAGGGTGGGTGTCTGTCCACCACTATCTACTCGATATACAACGCAAAATTCCAAGCACCTATGAACTTCTATTGCCTCAACATTCAATACACCTATGGCTTGAGCCAGATAATCACTTGTCCTTGGAGGAATTCACCCTGGAAAGCTCGCATGACTGCGGCAGAAATCGAGAACTTGATCAACTACGAGGCTCAATGGAAGATTCAAACTATAACGAAAACAACAGAGGAAACACATGACAATAATTTTTATGAATGTGATAGGCCTGACCACCAGGCGCCTAGCATCTCTTTGCACCCTACCACACGACTTTCTCTACACCACTTGTCTATTTTTATCTATCAATCTACACACCCCTCTTTGCCTAATACATATACACACACTTACATCAATTCGCAATTGACAATCATAATTTTATTTATAGCAGCTCACAATACTTGGACAAAGTACATTAGCTATTTACATCCCGGTGAAGGAGGTAATGGTTTGGGTAAGCAGAAAAACGCCTTTGCCTATTAAAGAATTGTGATCACCACCGACTAAAGATAACATTCTAACAGTGAACTTTTATTCACACTTAAGAAAATATAATATCAGTTTTTATTTAGAGAATTAATCATTAAATGAGGGCTTATAAATATCATTGCTCCCTTTACAACACTTATTAGGTTCCGTTTACATGGAATGATATTTTGGTTTACTGTGAACAGAAGAAGAACTACTCGGTGTGCTCCTCTCATTCCATTTGAAAGCCACAGGAGAATCGGGGCTTACGAAGCTAAACTTCAAAAAGGCACCACCCAAAGTCATCGAGGGAATGGGAAGAATTTTTAACGCGTGTCTAAATAAGAGATACTTTCCTGATGCATATAAAACGGCAAAGATAATCATTTTGCCAAAGCATTGAAAGGACTCAACTTTGAGAGATAGCTACCAGCCAATTTTACTTCTAGAATTAGGTGGGAAGCTCTGCGAGAAGTTCCTCAACAGAAGTCTGGTGTCTCACCTGGAAGAAAACGCACTCTACAACACATATCAATGCAAGTTTATAAAAAAACAAGGTATGGAGATGGCGATAAATGTGATCACAGAAAAGCTTGCCCAAGCTAAAAGGGACAGGAGTTACGTGGATATTGTTTGTCTGGATATTTCAAAGGCGTTTGAAAAGGTGTAGCAACGGGATATGCAGTTTAAGATCCTACGGTTGGGCTAAGTGAAAACTTAGAAAGAACCTTCTGTGAGTATGTCATGAAGGGAGCGGCATATGTCAGTTTAGGGTGCACGGATGACCGAGGTTTCCACTCAATGCGGGCCTCCCGCAGGTGATGTCAGTCCTTCACTTTCTACTCGATATACACCGCAGATGTCCCAACCCCTATGAAGCCCTCTTGCCTCAACATGCAATACACAGATGATTTTAGCCAGATAATCACTTGTCCTTGGATCAATGCGCCCTGGCAAGCTCGCATGACTGTGGCAGAAATCGAGAACTTGAACAACTACGAGGCTCAATGGAAAATTCAAACGAATCTAGAGAAATTCAAAGTAGTCGCCATTGGCAGGAGGCTACTCTCAGAGGTCAGGATGAGGGATAGATGCTGTCCATACACCATGGAATGCAATTTTCTCGGAATGAAAATTACTTTATCTGGGTACAGGAAGCACGTCGCTGATAGAATTTCTTTAGCCTCAGTAGCCGTCAGGACTCCGTATATGTTTAGAAATCTACGTGAAAGCAACGCTCTTGTTAGATATTCGTTGCTATACGCCGATTCCGTCCTCTGTTGTGTCTCGAAAACAAAAGAGGAGACTACAAAAGGTGAAAAATAAATGCGTGTACCTAATTACGGATATATGTAGGCGAGAAAGAATACGCCAAGAAGAGCTGCACAGGAAAGCGGGGATAACACACATTAATAATGTCATAGAAGAACGGACCGGAAAATGTAACTACTATATAATCAGGAACTGAATGAGGATATCATTCAAATGATTAATCAGAACAGAAAAGCTATATTCTGCGCCAAATTTCCAAATTCCACTAACCTAGTGGCTTGCGGCGACGAATTACCGTTCTACTCATAACGAGAATGTAAAACTATCGAAAATGTGACAACAAACCGATGAAGACATAACTACCTCGATTTAAGAAAAAATCACCGATTTTCACAAACGGAGAACGAACAAGACTCGATCACACCAAACGTGACCAGAAGAAAGAAGACAAGAAGAAACAGAAAATACTGAATTACACATAGAACAAAATAATTAAAACAGAATATAACCTAAAAACAAATTTCAAGTAATATACTACAAAAAAAAACTGTAAATGCGCAATAAATATAAAAAAACATTAAAAATTATTAAAACAAATGGCTTGAGATCCATAAAATAAAAACTATAACGAAAACAACAAAGGAAACATATGCCAATATTAAGACTTACCACCAGGCGCCTAGCATCCCTTTGCACCCTATCACAAGACTTTCTCATTTCACCACTTGTCTATTTTCATATATCAATCTACACACCCCTTTATTGCCTTATACATATACATACACTTACATCCATTCGTAATTCGTAATCAAAATATAAATTTTTAGCTGCTCAGAATACTTGGACGAAGTACATTAGCTATATACATCCCGTTACCAGCTAAAGGAGGTAACGGTTATAACAGTCAGAAAAAAACCTTCGCCTAGTAAAGAACTGTGAGCACCGCCGACTCATTCTAACGGTGAATTTTTATTCACACTTAAGTAAATATAATACCACATTTTATTCAGAGAATTAATCATTAAATAAGGGCTTAAAAATATCTTTGCTCCCTTGACAACACCTTTTGATTTCCCTTTAAATGGAATGATATTTTTGTTTACTGTCAACCTATTATAGAGTTTTATAAAACTTCTAAATGCTATTTTCTTTAGATACTTTTGAGTTAAATGTGATTCTAGAATGTGGTTCCAGCAGCACTTTACATCGCCCCGAGAACACGGAGTATATTAACATATAAATAAATACATCAACATACAAATTTTTATGCTATTCATGGGTCGTTTAAAACAAAATTATGTTTGCGTGTGTGTTTGTCCGTGCCACAACTTTATTATGCCCATCCTTCACTTTTATCATTGGCTGCAGTATAAGTTAAATTTATATTTCTAAGCATACCTACAGCTTTGTGTGCGTGCTCACAACATTACATACTTTCGTCTTTTATTTATTATCCTTGACTACATAACATATATTTCAGAGAGGTCAGCAGTCCTGAGATTCTTTGTATAACATATGCTAAGCCAAGCGATTTAACCACATTGAATAAAGCGTTCCGCATGTAGTAGCTGCAGTTCCTCATCGCAAACTAAACCTATTTTTATCTACATTTCTTTCTATGTAGGCACCACACCACTTTTCTTAAACTACATGGAACGGAGTTAAATTTACATTTATATATACATAAATTTAAACACTTAATTATTATTATTCTCATCACCGGACACTGGAATTTAAACTATTGGCACTTTTTTAAAAAAATAGCACTGAACTACATTATTAAACTTATTTGTACTGGAATTTTATTTATTACTATTGTTGTTACTATCAATTTCTGATCATTGTGCCCGAACGAAAGCCGTACTTTTTTTGGTTTCCTTTGCTGATCCAGGTCGCTCGAAGTAGTCCGGTGCTTATAAATAAGCTCGAATCATTCATGCTGCCAAATGATTGCTTGGAAACTTTGAGTACTCACCTGCTCTACTGAAAAGGAGGAAAAGATTAAGCTATCTTCGGATTTTCTCATTGCGTCTTACTGTACGCACTGAATTAACAGAAGAAGGTCGCGCTCGCGCGAACCTGGATCCAGCTCTTGCCTGTAGCAGCACACTCTGGGGCCTAATAACCTCACTGCTGATGAAGGCCTTTACATACCACCAGTGACTGTGCGTGTCCGAACCCCTGAGGGAAGCCTTGCAGAGGGCGCAAGAGAGGGACCCCGTTCAGTGGTGGAGTGTTCAGAACTGGTCGGTGGGCCCTGTCAGACAACAGAATAGGTAGAGAAGTCGAGTGCGGATCCGAGATTAACTTTAGGCACACGCACCCGTGATAAGGACCCATAGGAGAAACTCGACCGATCTTCGACCTTGGGATCGTCATGGACGGCCGTAGGGTGAGTAGACGTGTCCCACTTGTGACCACAGAGGGACAAAGGAAACCGCCAAGAGAAAAGATATTCGAGACAGCCTTCACCAAACTTTGAATTGCGCTATACAGAGTGAAGGAACAACCTAAACGATACCAGACCATTTGTGACACAAACGAGGACGTGGATAACATGCTAAGCACAAAAGGAAGACAGGAATTTGAGAAAATTAGGCTCATCTCCCCTCCCCCCCCCAAATAACAGCTCAGCGATCTATCATCTGCAACCGGATCGACCCCTATGTAGGCTTCCATACTGCGAATGAACTTAAACAAGAAATTGAAGACATGCAAAGCTGGGCGAAAATATACGAAGTCTACAAATTTAAAAGTCAAGAGGGTGAAGAGCACCCCCGTGTCTTTAAAGTTACATTCCAGACAACAAAAATGGCACATAAAGCAACGGAACAGAGAATCTTACTATTTAACTAAAAAATCTCGTCATCATGCATCGAACATGAATCCTTCATACGCGTACACGTGTGTTTTACCTGCTACGCATTAGAATCGCACGCGACAAAAGATTTCACATTCCAAGGCAAGAAATGTTCTGAATGCGCTAGTGAAGAACACACCTGGAAGGAATTCAGTAGCACCCAAATGAAATGGCTGAACTGCGGTAACCCCCATCGTACCCTGTCTATGACCTGCCCGATGAAAAAGTCCCACATCGCAGAAAAAAGAAGCAATTGATGGAAGAGAAAAACTAAAAGGTCAACACCACTTACGCCCAAGCAACAAAAGCATCGAGCCAAGAGAATACCTTGCTACAATTAGAACCCGGAATGAGAACGGATCTGATTATGGTCATCCTCCATGCGCATTTCGCGAACAACGGGATGAAACCAATGTGGTTCCCTGATAATCCCCCGTCCGCCGAACTCTTTCAGGCACAGATTAAATGTATGACCACAATGGAGAACAGATCTAGAGCAAGCTCAAAAGATCTCAGGTTAGACAAAAAAGCAGCTGTGGAACCTGATAATAGCTCTTCTGTAGAATCTTCCCCATTCTCAGATGAATCGATTCAGGCACCTACCGGAATGGACGACCACCACGAACAGGATGAAATGGACCCAGCTACGATAATGCACAGCTCAAGCCAAGCTCTCAACTTGAGACTTTTTGGCACCTCAACCAACCCACTCACCAAGCCCATAAACTCAGTGGAAATTATGAAAGGAGTAATGGGCGGAGAGTATAAATGGGATTATAATGCAGACTACACAGAAAAAGAGGTCTACAAAGCACTGACTACCGGAAAAATTGAAATAGGACCAGAATCGTGCATGAACATCACCCAAGACTCGTACAAAAATAAGAGAACCGGCAAATTGAGATCTCCAGCCCGCGAACAAAAAAGCATCCAGAAACCACCACGTAAGAAATAGTTATGGACTACACAATCCGTTACATAAAAAAGCTAAAAATATTTACAATGAACGTTAACGGCTGGCACAACAAACGACATATCTATAATGAGATCATAAGAAAAGTCGATCCTGATATATTCCTAATTACTGAACATGGAATTAACCCTAATAATGAGCATATTAAGATCTACAATTACGAAGTAATAACGAACAATTACTCAAATGATAGATACGACGGGGTGGCCTTAGCAATAAGGACAGGAATATATTTCCGAGAAGTGAACGGCCTAGAAGAGTCATATCTCGCTGGGAAAATCAAAATGACTTACGACGACCTAATAGTAAGTGTCGGATACCAAACCAAGACGCCTATATCTCCCTGTCCGATCGTTCTTGCGCCTATTCTGCAGGAATTCATTAGTTATCATGATCGGCGATCTCAATTCAACATGCAGATAAACTGGGTACAGCGCAGCGTTCAACGGGTCGGGTAGAACGCTAAGTCTACGAATGGATAGGAATATATTATAAAGATCGGGCCCAGAATTTCTAACGTTATTAACAGAAAGATCTGCAACAACGCTTGATATAGTCCTAACAAATCCCACATTCGCCCTTAACCACGTCACAATACCGGGACCATACATTCCATCGGATTATCATAACATGATCAACCTGTCTCAACTTCTCCCATCAACGCAAATGTCTCAGAAAGGCTGACTGGGACCAATACAGAAGATCACTGGAGGACATACAGTCCCAGACAGCTGACGGTTATACAACCAGCGAGATTGAAGAAAGAGTCAGATATATAAAAAGAGAGGATAATAGAAGTAGACCGCCAAACGATACCATGGACCCAACACCAAACTTTTCTCGCTCCACTATGAGATGCAAATATCCAAGATGAAATGACTTACCTAGAAAATCTAATAGTGAAGATTAATCAACTTGGCAACTCTTGCCATCGTAACATCGAGAGAAATAGCCTGAGGAACCTCATAAAAGAACTAATCACTGAAAAAAACAATGAAACATGGAATAATATTATAACCAGGATAGACAATGAGGGAAATCCCAGCAAGTTTTGGAGCCAGATTAGGAGGCTTAGAGGAACCCCTCCTAAGGAAAGAATCAAGATCAAAATGGAAGGCAGGGAGATCACAAATACGAAGGAGATAGAAAGGCAATTTAGGTCGCACTGGCAGATGAAATTTGACATAGGTCAAGATGAAAATAGATATTTTGATGCAGACTACGAAGCGGAGGTTGTCGAAAATTTTAGAGCAAGACGAGAAACGATAGTGCCGTACCAACATGTTGACAACTTAAGGCAAAATCTTTCAGAAGGTGAACCGTTCATTCAAGAAGAATACGAGCAAGCCTTGAAGTCATTTAAACAAAAAACACCAGGCATCTCAGGTATCACGAAAATACACAAACAAAAGGCTCCAGCAAACATCAACAAGGAAATATTTAGTATTTTTAACGCCTGTCTCAATACAGGATATTTGCCCAAAGCATTTAGGACCGCAAATATGATATTCATTCTTATCGCTCAGAGGATTGCCTTTGCTAAAGAAAGGAACCATAAAATCGACGTGGTTCTGAGAGACGTGGCATCTGCCTTCGATAAAGTCTGGATCCCGGGCCTCAAGTCGAATGTGCTAGCCTCGGCCTGCACGACAATTTCAGTAGAATCATATATAACTATTTGGACCAACGGAAAGCGAAAATAACTATTAATGGCTATGAAGGGGAAGTCTTCCGGCTTAAGGCCGGAGTGCCCCAAGGGGGCTGCCTTAGTCCCACCCTTTACGTTATGTATACGAATGACCTCCCTCATCCCGATTATGACTTTGCACAGAATATCCAACTGTCCGATGATATAACACAGATGGTGACAGGTGACAAGCGACTATCCGAACCCAAGGGACGTTGCCAATAAAACGGGAGCAGGGATAAGCACACTTAATAACTATGAGAGAAAAAATAAAATCAGAACCAACGAAGTCAAATAGAAAGTAATTCCGATACGATCTCGTAAAACATCGATCATCCGTACAAACGGCAAAAACTACCCCTATACGCATGACGGCAAAGTCCTTGGATTAAAGATCACGTCAAATGGATACGTTTCACACGGCAAGGAAACAGCGGAGGCAGGCCGAAAAGAACTCAGTTCACTTTATAGGTTCAAACAACTCTCGCCCGCAAATAAACGTAAATTATATACCAAACTGGTGAGACCAGTCCTTCTTTACCCGACCATACCGCTCCATACCCTTAGTAGATGCGCCCTGAGGAAACTTCAGACGATTGAAAATAGAGCACTAAGTTTTATTGCTGGTGTTACACTGAATGACTGCATACTCACACGCCTACTACATCAAGTTACCGATTTGGACCCCATCAATATAACAATCCATAACCGAGCGAAAGAAATATGGCAAAAGATTCAAAATAACCTGGACCCCGAGATGACAAACCAAATGAAACTACCTGATATTAACCATGAGCTGACCTTCAAATACGCATTTCAAAGCAGCCAGATCCTGGCTCAAGGAGATGCTACAGCAATATACTGACCTTTACCGAAATCAACTCCAAAAGAACATTGAAATTATGTACAAATGATTTTAATTTAAAAAAAAACCCGTATTAGACAAAAAATTAAATAAATAAATCAAATAAAAAGATCCATATTAGGCAAAAAAGATCCGTAGTGGACAAACAAAGGAAAAAGCGGTAAGTCCTCCGTCAAAATTGGAACCACCGTAAAATAAAACAAAGGCTTGAAAGCTTTGACCAAATAAAACAGCCAAGATAACTGTTACTTGACCAGGAAAAACAAAGTTAGCCACTTAACCTGGTACACACTTCTTATACTTATATACACACCTTTAAACTTTCTTCTCATATCTATCCATACACATTTCTTACTTACACCATAATTGATCATTGATGCTGCCACATCACTTGGAAGAATCTTGAAGAAAACTACGCTCATCAAGAAGTCAGCCCGCAAAGGAGGAAAAGTCAAGGAAAAGACACCTAAAAAAAAACGTACTGTTTTTCTCTAAGATATACAGTGGATGGTAATCTCTACAACTAGCCGTCTAAGGGATTCAGAAAGCCCCCCATCCCCCTTCTACCCCACCTTCCTGAATAAAAATACCTTTATTTCCCTGACAAATCATAGTGGTATGACGTGCTAAAACCCTCCTTATCCAAGCCCTGCTCTGACTTAGCTCTGTGAATGCGACTTTTCACATAAAGCTCTGTTGCATCTATGCCGTTATACTTAGAAAGGGGATAATTGCAAACTTTTGGAAAAGGAGGTCTGAGCCTTTGCCTGCGGCGGAACCCAAAGGAAGGAACAAACCTGGATTAGGACTCAGTTACCAACGCGGGGATGATTAACACCCTACCTGCGGCACCGTCCAAGACCACAGAGGAAGTCTCTACCGTCTCTGAGATGTCGGACATAACTGGAAAATATCCAAAACCCAATAGAGGGGTCGGAACTCCGACTGGAGTGAGTTGATTCTGGCTTCATTCATCATTAAGTCCGCCATGTTTTTACACCTTCCGAGGAGCCCAACCAGGTCCATACTCACTCATCATTCATCACCACATCCGAGTGATTTTCCTAAGGTTGTTACCGGCGGGGCGGGTGGACCTCCATATAAAGAAAAAAATGACAAGCAATACTTCCTACCTCACACTCCTACGTACAACAAACAAAACACCCACAACGAACAATGAACACACACTCGTAAACTTAGCCGCTACACACGACACTCCCATCACGAACATAATAAAGCCATACAGGCCACAAACTCGTCTTCCACTCACAGGAGGACGCAGTAAAATTCCACCAACACGCATTTGAAACACTCGCCGCATTAGACCTACAGACAAAATTAGCCGACGGTGTAGTAAAAAAACACCAAATACGGATAACAAAGACAAACCCTCTGTGGTTGGCCTTTTCCACTGATGACTACAAATCCCTGCTGCTAAACCAAGTCATCAAGGTCTGCGGTACCCTAACATACCTACACAACATCGAGTCACTTTACATAATACCAACACAATGCCACCGGTGTTACAAAACCGGACACACAACACGAAACTGCCAAGCAAACCTGGTCTGCTCCAAGTGCAGTGTAGTTGGCCACAACTACACCACCTGCAGAGCCACTACACCCCTCTGCTCCAACTGTGGCGGTGACCATGTCACCCTCAACCCAAAATGTCCTTACTTAAGTAAGGCCCACTCTGACGCCGTAGCAGCTATATGGCGTCCTCAACCCATCTACACAACCAACGCTCATAAGCGAAGACCCGCCGCCCTGATACGAATGGAGCTGCTCGACTACACATCCACACTGACCACTCCCATCACCGTCGAGGCAACAAAACACAACATTAAAACAACACCAAAACGTGCCCTCGGCCCCTCCGGGCTACCAGCCACACTAATACACAACCTCCCCGCAAACATATACCCCACACTTACATAGCTATTCAACGCCTCACTAGCCTCAGGCCACTTTTCTAAAATATTCAATGTCTCTCACAACATACTTCTACACAAAACGAACAAAGACCCAAAACACCCAAACAATTACTGGCATATTGCTCTATTAGAGCACTTAGGCAAAATCCTCGAACGTATGATCAACTGCCGCCTACTGGAATACCTGGAAGAGAGGGACTGGTTCTCCCCCCCCTCCAATATGGGTTCAGGAGGGGCCAGGCCACTCAGACGACTGTGACCATCGTTCATGACAGAATACAGAAAAAACGCCGGGTACATCAAAAGATACTCTCCATCAGCAAGGACGTGGAGAAGGCCTTTGATAAAGTGTGGCACGAGGGACTCCGTTGGAAGCTCGCCAACAATACAAAGTTACCTCTCGCACTACCTCACTGAACCTAGATACAGCATAAAATACAAAAATATCCTCTCAAAACCCTTCACACCACGCTCAGCGTACTGTCACCCACACTATACATCATGTACACAAACGACAACCTACACCCACCCGAAAACTGCTATCACACATACAGTGTCCTACGCCGATGACGAGACCATTCTCGTCAGCGGCCTTGAACCAGAAGAAATCGCACTCAACGCACAAACAATACTAGACGCTAAGACAGATTACGAGGATAAATGGCTGATTACCAGGAATCCTCAGAAGACACAGATAACGCTCTACGGCACAAGAGATCACTTCATGCATAAGTTACAAATCTTCTCACACACACCAGACATGAACCATCTAAACCCAGAAAGGCTCGAATACACACAACATACAAAAATCCTTGGGGTAACTTTTGATAAGACCCTCAGGTTCAATATACCCCGGAACAGAACACAAGCAAGAGCCTCACGTACAAACACACCGCTGCGTAGGTTCTACCCTACGGGCATAAAACTTCAGTTACACCTATACAAAACACTCGTGCGACCTCTTCTCACGTATGCCCCACAGTCACTCGCAGCTGCGAGTTCCACGTAGCAGCAGAAGGCTCAGCGCATTCAGAACTCTGCTCTGAAGCGCGCTTGCCACTTTGCCCTGTACACGAGAATGTCCACACTACATGGCAAAAACAAATTAGCACCCCTCAACACATTCGCTCACACCAGACTCACAAAACAACTCGGGAAACTCACCAGTGACCCATTATACATCGCACTACATGTAAGACGGTATGTGATGGCACCCCGATACCCCGCGGCCCATACCGTTCTTGGCATAAGCTAAAAGCATCATGAATAACGCGTTTCCGACTAAGCAGACATGCTCTCCTTCCTGACCACCCTCCAACCGTCGTCCATTCACGAACACCTCGAGACCCACCCAACCACACCACGCATCGGTGTCTAGCTACCGACCTATCAACTCTTTCTATCCCCTCTCAAGTTATTTCCGCAACCTTTCCCTCTACGACTGTCTGTTCGGCTGTGTTACACAGTGATCCCTCTCTATCCTTTCTATACACACATCATTATCATCATCATGCCGCAAAGTCTCGCAGAGCTCGATGAGAGGAGTAGCTCTGCGATGAAATAATCGTAGATGTAATTCAATACACATTGTCGGGCGGCAATGCAGCGCAAATCCGCGGCTGCTTAGGTGAAGACGGAAGGTTCGACGCTGGTTTAATTTGCGCTAGCTCTTTGAAAGTAAGGCAGCCTAAAATCCATTATTTTTGCCATCCAGTAGCAGCTGCTTGGAGGTGGATTACGCCAAGTTGGTAAAGACGTCAGCTTGCTGCTCTCTTTATTCGGCGAATGTGTGGCATGTCTTCAGAGTAATGAACGGAAAATAACTGCCTTCTTGATTCCTAGTCGATCTCCCTTTTTTCCTTTTTTGTGAGAGAAAATATAATATGACCTCATGTGACTCTCCCACCACCCACCTTCTCCGTCCCTTCCGCGTTGGAGAGGTAGGACGGAAACGACCCAGGCCGACCTCTCTGCAGGATCTATACCCTACTCACATCGGCTATATTTTGGTTGATTTCAAGTAGGGTACAGGCGAGAGACAGGAGAAGTTTTTAGATTGAGGGGTAGACAAGGAAAAGGAAAATGAAATTTATGAAATGTGTTAAAGGTTAATATTTGACCCTAGTTGGTCTGTCCAAAGAAGGGGTGGGGTCGAGTGGGATAATGGAGTGGGTAGTGGCAGATTTCTCTGGCGGATTTACAGCTTACTATTAGTTCCATATCTGCTTGCCCCGAAAGAGAGGAAGGAAAGGGGGGGGGGAGATGTCTTGAACTCGTGACTTGTCAGTGGCAGAGATGCCAGATGGCCGTAATTACGGGCAGATTGCTAAAGTATGAGCATGGAAATAATGACTGGCCGTAAAATAATCAGATTTTCACGGCCAGTAGACTACAGTATATATCCTTAAATATGAAGAAACCTGAAATATCATTAAATATTTACATAAAAGTAAAAAATGGCCGTGAGATGCTTGCGATCTGGCAACCCTGGTCATTGGTGTGTGTAGGGGGAGGGAATGTAGGAAGGAAGGGGGGGAGGGAGGCCGGTGGAACTCTCAGTAGATAGTGTGTTCATTAAGGCAGCAAATGTACTTAAGTTTCACCTTTTTTATACCATAACGAGTCAAAGTACCTAAAGAGTAATTTATATACAGTTATGGGAGGGACAGACTAAACTGTCTTAAATGTTCAGCCCATACTTCACCCAGGTAGGAGGGCTTTAGAATTTAAGAGCGGGGCCGGAGTACTTCTCACGTGGTGTGGCGTATCCCTCCCTGGCATGATGGGCAGGCACGTGTACTTACCCTGTAGGAAATAGCAATATACCTGTGACTGTCCTGAGCAGCTCATCCTCCAGATCTCCTTGCAGCCCTTCCCGCAACAGCTTCATTTTCTGTCTAAGGTCCCCGTAAGAGGCGCGGCGATTTGCCATCCTGGCTGCCGTGCTGACGGGATCCAGCGCTCCGTCCGGCCCCAGCTTAGTCTCTCTTGCTTCCTTCAAAACACTTGTTTCCTCTCTTTTCATACAACCTCTTCTACAACTTTCTCTGGTCAGCCTCTAATTTCACAGGGTAGATGCTGACCTTCTTTTCGGACAACCGTCCTAGATCGGGGCTGAGGGGGGAGAGGACAATGTTCCCTGACCCCTGAGCTCCGGTCTGGGGTGGTTGGTTTTTAACACCATAGCTTCCTCACATCCCTTTTGCTCTCGTCTTCAAAATCTATCTTTTTTATGCCGTGTCTAAGGTGGAGCCGCCATGCCGATTGACTGCCAGGCCACCAGGCGAAAGGGGTGGTCCCAAATGGCGTCCCTGGCTCTGCCAGGCCTGTAAGCACCTCTTGCAGTGCGGTCAACTGCAAGAGGGGATGAGCTATTGCGTCCCAGGTAAAAAAGAGGATCACCATGCCCAATGATGAAGATAAAAAAAACCCAACCCCCAACTTCCCCTGAAACAGCGACGGAGCCGCCCTCGGGCAGCTCCAGCAAAAACAATAGAGGTCCCCTTTCCTGTGCTTGCGCAAGGGGACCCTGCATATTTCTCTAACCGAAGAGGAGGCTTACTCCTCTCCTTCGCCTACGGGTGCAGGGGACTCCCCCTCACCCCCTTCTCTGGAGGTGCTTTCGGGCACCTCCCTTTTTCCAGCGGCATTCCCCTCTTTTCTTTCCAAGGGGACTGCCAAGAAAGTCAGCAGGCAGCCCTTAACCAGCCGCTCCCCATCGAAGTGGCTCGGTAGGGCAAACCCCCTTAGGGAGAGAAGGAAGCCAGGCCCCTTCGGGCTCTTCCCTACAAAGACCTGCAGGCAAGAATATTAAACCTTGCCGGGGTCAAGGCCTGTGCCTCCCCACAAAAGATTCATGACGCTGCCAAGGGAGCCTGCGATGACCTGGGAGGGGATGGCCAACTGGAGGCCCCTCCTGTGATGGCCATGGTCCTTGAGATAAACCAACCTCAGACGGTAGGGCCTTCTATGGGGAGGAATCCGGGCTCGTCGCCAAGCACTGAACCCGAATCCGCCCCTATGCAAGGTCCTCCTCAAACGGCTTGGGGTTCTGAGGCAGTACAAGGAGGGGAGTGATCTCCTCCGGATGATGCCTTTGCGACCAATAGGACATTCTCCATTTCGGAGAAGGACCTGGCTGAGGCCGGTACCTCTGGCCTAGGGGCTTCTACCGGTAGGGGTGAGAAGCGGGTTTATTCCCCGCCCTCCTCTCCAAAAAGGAAAAAGACCAAGACCAAAAAGACAAAGAAGACTCGGGGCTCCTCTCCATCTGCGGGGGCTGCGGGGACGGATGAGTCTGCTGCCACTCTGGAAAGCGACCAAGCCAAGATCGGCACATCCGGCCCCTCTGCCCATCCGGTTGCGGAGCCCCTGACTAAGACCAAAAGTGCACAGGGCGGAGCCTCGATGACATCGTGGCCCCTCATTCAGATGTTACCTGGCGTTTTGGAGCCCGCTGACTTGAAACGCTTCCTCGTTATTCGCTCCACTGATGGCACCATGTTGTCCAATCAGAGGAGAGGATTAGCTAGTGCAATTGGTAGAGAGCCAAAGGTGACCCGTTTCTCAGACGGGAGCCTTCTGGCGAATGCGGCGAATCCCGCCGAGTCGACCAAGATAAGTGCTCTTCGGACACTTGATGGCACCCCGGTGAGTGTGACGCCGCACTCTACCGTGAACTTTGTGAAAGGAGTAGTTTATGCGAGGGAACTCGTTGACTACTCCATTGAGGATATCACCCTAGAGCTGGCCGACCATGGGGCGGTCAAGGTCGAACGTGTGATGAGAAAACAGGGAGGGGCCTCGAGACCCACCCCTACACTTTTCGTCACGTTCGACTGTGACAAGCTCCCTGAGTCGGTGCGTGCCAGTTGGTACCACTACCGCGTGAAGGCATTAGTGCCACTGCTGCGGCAGTGATATTACTGTCACTGCTTTGGCCATACGAATCGCTCATGTAGACGTGCAAAGTCGGGGTCACCCGAAGTCTGTGTAAATTGCTCCAAAGGTCGCACACGATAAGTCCAAATCGTGTGTGGCCAAGTGTGTCAATTGCGGAGAGCCGAACCTTGCTTCTTCGAAGCAATGTGGCGCATATCTCCTTGAGAAAGAAATCCTGGCCGTTCAGGCCCAGGATCGACTTTTATTCCGCGAGGCTAAGGATTTGGTCCTGGCGCGCCAGGCTCTGTCTGGGACGTCATATGCCTCAATAGTTAGAAAGGCACCCTCTGCTCGTGGCCCATCCAGGCCAACGAGCACGGTTGTTTCCGCGCCCATTCTGAGCCCTTCTGCGGGCTCTACCCAACCCACGCGCTCCCCTGGTAAAGCTGGCGGCAAAAAGGGTTCATACCCAGCCCCGGCTAAAACCAGGAACCCCCCCCTCTTCCCCCAGCGTGACCGTTTCCCGTAACGCGAAAAAGCCACGCGCCTCCACTGAGTCGTTAGACTCACAGAAGGCAACACCCCTGAAGATGGTCGCTAGGCCATCTTCCGGGGTTCCTAAAGCTGTTCCCCGAAAGGAGGACAGAAACAAAGGAGCTTCGGCTCCTTCGCCCACGCCCTGAGTTGCAGCGAGTGGCTCGGAGACGGTGGTTCCTCTAAAAGAGGGCCCCCCGCCTCTGAAGCCACAACGTCCGTCTAAGGTTTCGAGGCGGATGGAGGAAAAGACTCGCATGGCAAGCCCAACCGCCCCCAATAAGTCCTCAAATGTGACAGCGCCTTCAGCGCTTTGTCTGGCCAACAGCGCCCGGGAATCTGCTCCCGGGAAGCGTACGGGCATTCCCGTGAGGGTCTTCAGTTCAAAGAGGGCACCTGCGTCTCCTCCGAGCTAGGCCTATAGGACATATTCCTTCAATGGAATTGCCGTGGACTCCGGGCCAACTGTAAAGAGCTGCGGAGGCTCGTCTCGTCCCGTTCCCCGTTAGCTTTCTTTTTTCAGGAGACCATGCTAGGCGCGTGCCCCCTGCCCGCCCTCCCGGGGTATAAGGGTCTTGCGACCCCACCACCGCGGGATGGCCGGGTTGCAAGATGCGCGGTTTACACCCGGCATGATGTCTCCGTTCTTTCTCTCTCTTTAGATACCTCCTTTTAGGCAGTGGCTGTGCAGCTGCACCTGGATAGGAGGTATACTCTAATTTCTGCGTACATTCCACCGTCAGCTGACTTCGACGCGGGGGACTTCCGCCGCGTCGTGGCACGTTTGCTGAGGCCCTATCTCTTGCTTGGAGATCTGAACGGCAGGTATCCTGTATGGGGAGATTACTCCATAAATCCCAGGGGACAAGTCCTTGCCAATCTGATCGAAGAGCTTGAGATGGGTGTCCTAAACGTGGATGAGGTAACGCATCACTGTCCGAGAATGCTTCATTTTCTTGCCTTGACCTATCTTTGTGCTCCTCAGATGCACAGCCTGATTTTGATTTGGGGGTGGTCGATGACCTCCATGGTAGTGATCACTTTGCCATTCAAATATCATTTTCAGGGCAACTGCCGCCTGAGGCCCACCTTGGTGGTGCTTGGCGCGGGTGCAGTGGCCAGCATTTCAGGAAATGACTGAATTCTCTATCTAAGTCGAGGAGTTTAGGTCGGTAGATGAGGCCGTTGAGTTCTTCTCTGGCAAGCTCATCGCCGTGGGCCTGACTACTATTCCTAAGGCGGCTGGCCGTTTTGCACGCCCACCACTCCCATAATGGTTGGCCGAGTGTGAGATGGCCCTCAAACAGAAGCGTTATGCCTACATGCGCTATAAGCGATGCCCGAACGATTTCACTGTCGCTGAATTTCGTCGGGCTAGGGCTAGGTTCCGGTAAATTTCGAAGCACGCCCGCCGCTCTTCTTGGCGAGCATACGTGTCTTCACTTAACGGGAAGACCCCTTTAGCTGAGGTGTGGAAGCGAGTCAAAAGGATTCGGAGCAAGTTCTCGCAGGACCCCTCTCCCGTTCTCCAGGAGAGTGGGACCGCAATCTCAGGCCCCGCGTCCGTGGCAGTATCCTTAGCGACCGCTTTATCGCATTCTCTAGCCGGGATGCTGCTCCGCCAGCATTCAATGCACGTCGTGATGTCGCGGAAGGCCGCCGGCAGGACTTTACCTCCAGAGGCGGAGAACCCTTCAACGACAAGTTTACTGTGAGTGAGTTGCGCTCCGCTCTCGTTTCGTGCGTGGACACCGCCTATGGTCCGGACGATGTCCCGTACGCCATGCTTCGACACCTGGGTGAGCGAGGCATGGCCTTTCTCTTAAATTTGTTCAACAAGATCTGGGTGGAGGGTCTTCTCCCAGACTCCTGGCGAATCGCAAACCGGGAAGAGATCACTCTACTCCGACCGGTTTCCGCCCAATCTCTCTAACTTTTTTGCGTATGCAAGTTGATGGAGAAATTAGTAAATGTTAGATTAGCCTTTTTCCTGGACAGCGGAGGCCGTCTGTCTCCGCACAGTGCGGCTTCCGCAAGTTCCACTCCCCGTCGGATGCTCTGCTCCGACTAGAAAATGCCGTCTGCGAGGCTTTCCTTTGTAGACAGCACTACGCCACGGTCTTTTTCGATCTGGAGAAGGCCTATGATACCGCATGGCGATACGGTATCATGGAGACTCTCCACACGATGGGAGCGAGGGGACGCCTTCCAATGTTTATATCTGAATTTTTGCGAGATCGTCGATTCCGCGTACGGGTGGGAGAGCCCTCTACGGCCCGAAGGAGCAGGAAGAGGGTGTGCCGCAGGGAAGTGTCCTGAGTGTCACACTCTTAGCCCTGAGCATCAACGGCATCACATCGGTGCTGCCGGAAGATGTTCTCGCTACGCTCTACGTGGCTGACATTTCGATCTATTTTGGTGCAGCCCAGATGCCAACTCTGGTGCGTCGACTCCAACAGGCATTGAACCGCGTCTCTCGCTATGCCGACCGCACAGGTTTCGGTTTTCTTTGGCCAAGACTAAGGTGGTGCACTCCTGCCGTCATCCACGGCTTCACTCCGATCCAGATTTGTTTCTTAATGGGGTGCGCCTGGATGTGGTGGAATCACACCGTTTCCTTGGTCTTGTATTCGACCGACGCCTCACCTGGGAGGCTCATATTCGCAGCCTTAGGGTCTCCTGTACCCGCGCCATGGACATTCTCCGTTCCGTGACGTTCAGGGCTTGGGGCGCTGAACGGATGCGAGTTTTATGCATCCGCAGCCGAGCGTTTATTGTGGACGGTGGATTCGATCCACCACACCGGCCTTCGCCTTGCGACCGGTGCCTTCCGCACTTCCCCCATTGAGAGCCTGTTGGTTGATGCTGGGGAGATGCCACTCGCTCTGCGCCACGTGCAGTGCATCACCCGCCTGTACGCGCGAGCCCGGCGCCTCCCTCAGTCGCCAACAGCTCCCACTGCTTCCGCAGCTGATCCCGATGGTGCCTATGCCGCCGAGAGACGCCAGTCTTCCCGCAAGCCCCTTGGGTTTAGGGCCAGGAAACTCCTTCGTTAGGTAGATATAGCTCTCGGGCAGGTGGCGCCCCTGGTTCTGCCCAGGGTGCCAACCTTGAGGGTACCACATTTAGCTATTTGTCACCTCGCCTCTGCTTCCAAAGCTTGTACGGGGCTAGGAGTATTGCGTTCGACCTTTTTGGAGCACACATAGTATACACCGTGCCAGTGTATACGGATGGGTCCAAGTCCCAAGAGGGGGTTGGCTTCCACGCCGTATCCCCTCTGTTTGAAGTCAGCAAGGCTCTACCAGGCACTGCGTCTGTCTTCACGGCCGAGCTGGTGGCAATACACCACTCGGTACGGGAGATTACGCGACGTGCCCGGTTCGGAGACCGGATTGTGATCTATAGCGACTCACAAAGCGCCCTGAGTGCTCTCGGGGCATTGGAATCTCCGCATCCCCTGGTTCGCGATATCCGCGACGCCACGGTTTTGGCGAGCTGGGCAGATGTCGAGATTATCTTCTGCTGGGTTCCTGGACATGCAGGAATTGCGGGGAATGAGCACGCCGATGAGGCCGCCAAAGAGTCCGTGAGGACTCCACGACTGGACCAGCGTTTCGCTCTTCCTCACACCGACTACATAGCAGGAATACGGGCAGCTCTTCGGACTGCTTGGCAAAGAAGATGGGAGACGGTCGAAGGGAACTTAAAGTTGCGTGCCATTGCGCCGCGCCTGTTCCCATGGACGTATCACCCAATGCCAAGACGGCTGCAGGTCGCTTTCTGTCGTCTCCGAATCGGACACACTCGTGTGACGCATTGCTATTTGATGGAGCACTCACCTGCGCCGTATTGCGACGACTGCGTTGTCCCCCAGACTGTTTGGCACATTCTTGTTGAATGTCCCAGTCTGGGTGATCTTCGCGCACGTTACCTGTCCCGGTACCGGGATGGGCGGGGTCGCTACCGCCTGTCCTTTGTACTCGGGACGAGTGCGGGCACATTAACTGGTGGACTTGTTGACTTTCTGGGGAAGCCCGGCCTTCTCCCTTTCATTTAACCAGGTTTAATTGTTGTTTTTATTATTGCTTTGTTATTGTTATTCTTATTTCTTTTTATTGTTCTTTCCTGTTTGATTTTTTTTAAGTAGCCTAGAACTAGGCTGTTTGTTTACGGCGACTTATGCCTAAGTCGGCACTCGCCAGATAGCCCCTTAAAAAAAAAAATCTGTCTAAAGTACGCCAGATACTTTAGAGAGAGAGGTGACGCCCCCTTGTCGTGGGAAGAGAGCTTGTGCGTACCCTTGACTTTTCGAGCTATGTCGGCGGGGGTACTTATCTTCTGGCACCCCTGGCAGGGTTTCCCTTGTCGATTTGGTCGGAAATTAGGTTCCAGACTAAGTGCGTCTTTGTCTTTTTTTATCCTACTCTATCCTTCCTCTTTCTTTAAAAAAATTATCCTATTTCTTCTACTTATACAAAAAGAAAAACAACAAAAAAACAACCCCTATACCTATCATGTCACTCTTACCCTTTTTTCATCTATCTACATATAAGGACCTGGCAGCTACCTCACGCATCAGAAGAGAGGCTTTGGAACCTCTATAAACAACGCCAGTCGACGCTCACTGGTTGCGAGAGACTAGGACTTGAGGGGCCTTAGGCGTTGGGGCACGATGAATGGGATGAGGGTAGTGCCCCGGTAACCCCTTTCCTAGCGCATAATTATTGACCATTCCCAGTGACCGTTGACGGGTGCCTCTGGTAGCATTGGTCCGTGGTGACGGCCCTTTCTTCCCATGTTGGTTGCCAGGCCAACAAAAAGCCTTGGGTCGAGTCTCTTGGTGTGGCGGGATATCCACTGAACGCTGCTCCGAGATCTTGGCCGTCGTAAAGGGAACTAGTAGGAGTTTAGTACGGGGTGTGCTCCGTTGTTCACCTGTTGAGAAATCGATGGCCCCTTCGGGGACCGTCAGTGCTGCTTGGTTGGGAGCCACGGCACGCCGAGGTTTGACGACTCGGTCGGACGAACAGCAGCACAAGGAGCGTGCCTTCTGAAAGATCCGAAACCTCTCTGATCGATAGGCGGGAGCGACTCACGCGGGGCGAACTCACCACCCCCTTTCTTTTTTATTGAGTGGTCACAAAGTATTCAGAGATATATAGTGTTCAGCATGACTGGAAAGAAAGGACCTGGTGCGTTAAAGTATACCTGCTCGACATGCCAAAAGGACAAGTGGTGCGTAGATTTTCCGGAGGAATGTTTCTCAAAATGCCACCCTGGAAGTATCTGCACGGACTGCGTCCTAAGGGCAGAACTTCAGGAGCTTAAGGAACTTTTTAAATCTTCTGAGGAAAAAACACGACGGCTGGAAGAAAAGGTGAAAATCCTCGAGTCTGAGCATGTGACTCAAATCCGTCATCTCGAAGCCATCTTTGCAGAGATTAAAGCCACCATGGACAGCAACAGCAACAAGAAACTCCCAACGACGCAGATGGCTCCTCTGTTGGGCTCTCATGCACCGCGTCGATAGAGATAGGCCAACCATCCGACGTCCCAGAGCCAGCAGCTGCTGGGGTTACTCAGGCCGTCAAAAAGAAGAAAAGGAAGAGTAAGAAAGGAAAAACAGAAGAGAAAGTAGAAACGGAAGAAAAAACGAAGAAGAAAAAGAGGAAAAACCCCCAAAAAGTGGGGAAGAAAGAGGAATCGAAAGAGCCCTTACTGAAAGGGAAGCCTCTGTCCTCTGAACCCAAATGCGCGAGGGTCATCGTGATCGGTGACTCCCAAGCGCGGGATCTACAACCCTTGCTAGCGGCCCGCCTTCGCACCAGTGTGAAGGTAAGCTGCCTTCCAGGAAAGGGGAACGGAGAAATAAGGGTGGAGGCTGAGAAATCTCAGATCTCTGAGAACTCTGTAGTTGCCCTCATGGCAAGTGGCAACGATCTCTACCTACGAGGAGGCAATGTAGGCGCCAGCGGGAAGATCCTGACCACGGTTATGGGAGGAGTTGACGACTGTGGGCTAAAAACCCGCAGACGTCTCGTGGTCGAGATACTCCCAAGACGAGGTCCATCCCGCAATGCTCACGCGAGGAACGTCTCCATAAACCAACGCCTAAGAGATCTTTGTACGGCGGAAGGAGTCTTTTTTGTAGACCCCTACCGCACCTTTTACGGGAGAAATGACCTGTACAAAAAGGACGGAGTGCATCTTTCCTTTAAAGGGAAAGCTGCACTCGCAAACATGATCCAGGATGTTGTGGAGCGGACCCAAAGAAGTGTCAGACCCCGAGTAAAGGAGGACGTACGCCAGTACACCCGTGTTACTCCAGGAACGACCTTTTCTAACGTCACAAAGGAGGAAGTGACCCCGCCACAGAGAAAGAAAGCAGGAAACGGAAGAGCGTAGGGAGTCCTACAGTCGGGGACTCCTTAAAAATTCTTCTGTTTAATGCGAGGTCTATCAGAAACAAGTTTCTAGAACTTGGTGGCCTCGTAGCAACAGAAGAACCGGAGATGGTGGCCATAACAGAGTCGTGGATAAAAACCTCAAGCCAAGATTTTGAAGGTGAATTCACGATTCCCGGTTACCAGCTCTTCTTGAAAGATAGGCCAGACAGAGAGGGTGGCGGTGTGATGTTGTATGTCAAGGATACTCTCAACTCGACGGATTGCAACATCGTATCCGACCATGAACTACTAGGTGTTGACCTAGAGATAGGTCGGGCCAAATACAGGACCCTGGTGCTTTATAGACCTCCTGCCTAACTCGTTGAAAAGGACAGAGATCTGTACCAGCTACTAGGAGAACTTGTCAAAGACAGAGTGTGTATCGTCATGGGTGATTTCAACACACAAGTTGACTGGGAATCCAGAGAACCCTGTAGCGAGAACGCACTACTCCTGGAGTTCACGAACAACGAGTTCCTCACTCAATGGGTGAGAGAGCCAACGAGAGGAGACAATATCCTCGACTTGGTTTTCACCTCTAAGGATGACATCGTTGAGGACCTCTCTGTTGGCGAAGAGCTCGGTGGCAGTGACCACCGACTAATTAGATTTGTAGTCAAAGTCCCTAAGGCAGAGCCTGCAACTAGTAAGTCAAGGAAACTCGATTTAAGAAGAGCAGACTTTGCAGGTCTACGCGCGGGACTGACTGACGCGAGGCTAGAAGAGTGCGATGCTGTTGAAGACTCTTGGAACAGTTTCAAAACCACATTCATGAGTCTTTAATCGCGGTTTATCCCTCTGAAATGCCCCCGTCGGTCTTCTGTTCAACCAAAGTGGTTTAATCGAGAAATCGGGCAACTGCTTAGGGAGAAAAGAAATTTGTACCGGCAATCGAAGATCTCGGGTGACTTTGACGAATACCGGAGGCTAGTCAGGAGAGTGAAGTCCAGCATAAGGGCGGCTAAGCGGTCTGAGGAACTCCGAGTGGCGAGACTCTGTAAAGAGAATCCTAAGGAGTTTTTTGGATATGTGAACAGCCGTAAACCAATCCGTCGAACGATTGGCCCTTTGAGGAATGAGGAGGGGACATTAAAGCATTCAGATGCAGAAAATGCTAACCTCCTTAACGACTACTTCTCTTCAGTGTTTACTGAAGATTGTGGTCCCATTCCCCAGCTGACGGATTCCTACTCGGGGGGAAAAGCTGGAGGCAATGGACTTCACCGAAGGAGAAATAAAGAAAAAGATCGCTGACCTAAAGACGAATAAGTCCCCTGGACTGGACGGGTTTCTACCTAAAGTGTTGAAAGAAGTGTGCGACGAAGTATCACGACATCTGTGCGCTATCTTTAACATGTCAATCCGGACCAAATGCGTTCCTAGAGACTGGCGTGAGGCGGAGGTGACTCCTATTTTCAAGAAAGGAAACCGTAACCAACCGTCGAACTACCGACCTATCAGTCTGACTTCCATAGTCGGTAAACTCATGGAAAGCATCATAGTGGACAAAGTGACGTCGTATTTAGAGTCAAACATGCTACTGAGGAGTTCCCAGCACGGCTTCCGAAGGCAACGGTCATGCCTGACGAACCTTGTAGAATTCTTCCACTTCGTTTTCAATGAGCACGATCGGGACAAGGCGGTGGATGTGGTCTACCTAGACTTTCAGAAAGCCTTTGATAAGGTACCACACCGCCGCCTTCTCCGGAAAGTGCGAGCGCTTGGCATAGACGGAAAGGTAGCCGGCTGGATCGAGAACTGGCTAAGTGGCAGACGGCAACGGGTGGTGGTAAATGGGCAGTCTTCTGAGTGGGTGCCCGTTACTAGAGGGGTGCCTCAAGATTCTGTCCTGGGACCACTACTATTCATCATCTACGTCAACGACATGGACGGTGACAGGGTTGCCAAGATTTCCAAATTTGCCGACGATACCAAGCTTGGTATGAACGTTGCAAAGGATGGAAATACTGCCCGCCTGCAGGAAGATCTTGAGAAGATTGGGGAGTGGTCGGACACGTGGCAAATGCCTTTTAACGTAGGGAAATGCAAAGTGATGCATATCGGCCACAGAAACCCCCAATCTCTGTAAATCCTTAAGGGCACTGCTATTGAATCCACCGACAATGAGAAGGACTTTGGGTGTAACAATCACTAGTGACCTCAAGTTCTCGAAACAGTGCATGAGGCGGAGAAAAAGGCCCAAAGGATGCTAGGCTATATTAAGCGCCAGTTTGGTTATCGAAACCAGGAGATTGTACTGTGCCTGTACAACTCACTTGTCCGACCGCACCTGAAGTATGCCGTACAATTTTGGAGTCCTTCATTGCGAAAGGACATCGGTAGATTGAAACGCGTACAAGCCAGGGCAACCAAGCTGATTCCCTCTATCCCACATAAGAGTTATGAGGATAGACTAAGGCAATTAGATCTGTTCTCGCTGGAAACCCGTAGACTGCGTGGTCAGCTCATCGAAGTTTTCAAAATACTTCGAGGGTTCGACAATGTTGACTACCGGGATATTTTCACACTGAGTGAGAACAGAACGCACAATCACGGCTTCAAACTTGAACTGAAGCGTTACAACCGCAATCTGTGTGGAAGTTTTTTCACCTACAGTATCTGCGGTATGTGGAACGCACTTCCAGTGGAAGTTGTCAACAGTGAATCTGTTGACCAATTCAAGTCAAGACTAGACAAAGTCTTGAAAAGTGGCCGTTTAGGGACGCAAAACAATTGAGCAGCCTTGTGCCCGCTCGATTGCTAGTTTAAAGGTACCCTCTTTGAATGGACCGTAAGGTCTCCTAGGGTACCTTCTCTCCTTGTTGTTACTCCTTGTTGTTACGTCTGGATAGTCTCTTTCTGAGGCGACTAAGGTTTAAGGAAAGTGACCTTATTGAGGAGGTCGCTGTTCTTGCTGGTCTTGGCCTTTAACTGAAAAGATAAACAAACATTTAATGTCATGTAACTGCAATATTAATACACACACACACACACACACTACACCAACCAACATTCTCTCCATGTAAGTATTCATTAATTTTATATATATATAAATATATATATATATATTAATTACATATATTGTGTATTACTCTATTTTTATCTTACCTTTTGCATCAGCAGCCGGTAGTCTTACTCTTCCTCGTTACAGCTGGACCAGGACAATTTGGTGGGTCTTTTCTTTTCCACTTCAGCTTCTTGTGGTGTTTTCCCCTCCGCTTTCTGGAGAAGTGATGCCTCTAGTGGCTGGGACGGTTGTGTAAATACAATGAAATGAAAATATTAAATTAATTAATTTTCCAAGAATTGTTTTTCCTACTGTGACATGATTATTTAATAAAATGTAGGGCAACTAGAATGAAAACCTCTTACACAAAGCATGGTTGATATAAAAAAACATGAAGTATAATTTTAACCAAACTAAAAATGTGCGTAATTATCCTAATGTTGGTGCGGCCGTCCTAGCAAACACTATGGGCCTCGAAAAACCCGAAGGTGGGCAACCCCAAGCGGGCCCTCTCGGTGTAGTAGGGAGCAGCCTGTCTTGACTTCCTGTCGGCGAGGCGTGTGAATCATGTCCTAATCGACTCCAGCCAGATTTTAAGCTATGTTCCTAGGAAAATAGACAAAAATGAATGCAAATTAATACAGAAGCAAAAAACTTTATTAACATACGTAATAGCAAATTAGGATTATACTTGTAGTATGTTTATTACGTAAATACAGATGCTTCAGAACATAATGAAAATATAAAATATTTATAAACTAACATGCTATGGGGGGCTTGAGACTGTTTGCTTTATCTTCCCAAGCTGAGCCTTGATGGTGAAGTCCTTGCAGTCCCATAGCCCTTATCATATAGGATGGGTTACTCCCTTTACTAGGTCCATTTCCTGCTCCTCCGTTAGGATGAGCTTGATGGCGGGTCGACGTCGCCTTGGTTTGGGGCCCACCTGTGAATTATCGTATTCATCCTTCTCCCCGACGTTTATGAGTGGAGGGTTGCGTGATATTTCAGGAGTTAGCTCAATCTCCACTACCTCGTCTTCCCCATCCTCCATCAGCAGCTGTTTAAGCTGCTCCTCCGGTGGTGTGTCGTGGATGTCCTGTGTCACCTGTGATTCGGCAAACATGTCCACAGACTGGACGCAGGATATTTTCTTCCTGGTGATGCGAGGCATGGTGAGTGGAAACGCTTGAGTCAGACTCACCAGTACCTGGGACGTTAGAGGATCGGCGTCTCACGGTGACCATGGTCGGCGGTATCCGGTAACAAGCAATTGCATCATGGTGTGTGAAAAATTTAGACGTGTTGGGGACGGCGTCTTGTGGCGCTAGTGGCCGCATAAGTCGCTGCACCGAGCCGACCTTGTGCTGCCTGGTTATGACGTCATTATGGATGCCGCTTGCCGCCGCGTCCCTTCAAACTACCTAACGTGTGTCGCAATGAGCTCACTCGAAGCCGACCACTTTTCGAAGTTTTGAACGTGCACAGGACTTTTAAACCTGCTCCCTAACCTTAGGCGCGCTCGACAAGACCAAAATTTGGAGAGGCTCTGCGCACCGCCCTCGTCCAAGACGCCCCTATGACCGTTGCCGAACACGAGGTCAGCAAGGGCCGGGAGGCGGCTAGTAGCCAAGGAGTGACCGGGGCTTTATAAAGAACTTGTATAAAACCATTTAATATACGAAAACCCCTCTCTTATTTCCTAATAATTTACTTTTGGTCCATTTTCTTCAGATCCATCCTTATTTTCTAGGCCGAAGGCAGAAGAACTGGAATTCTTTAGAAATACGAAAAAAAGAATCCTCATATCCCATTTTTTCGCATCTAAAACATATTTATTATTTTCATTTTGCTTTTCTCTTTAGTCGCGTTCGACTCTATAATTCACTATGTCGGTTGGTCCCCGTTTTGCTTTTTTTTGTTTTGGTAATAACATTGTCATAATTGGCCAATTCTAACGAAATTTGAAAACCCTTATGTTGTTTTATATTCTCTTTCGAATGATATAATTACCAAGGTCCTCCTAAGCTTAGCCCGGGAATTACTTTGTTTTTGCCAATAATATCATAACTATTCGGCCAATTCTATCGAACTTTGAACTCATTTTGTTGTATTACATTCACTTTCGAATGGTATAATAAACAGCCATATCTTAATTTTAACAAATTTTCTGAAATCGTGAACCATTTGTAATTAGTTTTGTTTAAAAGAAATTTCAAAGAATCCGGTAATCATATTTATTTTTTTATGAACTCTCACCATTTGCTCTTAGGCCATTTGTATATACATCCTAAAAGAAAGAAAATATTTATTATTATTCACCCATTAAAAAAATTCCATTCATAAAATATAGTTCAAGGATATGTGTCGTAACCCTGTTTTTAAAAAAAGAACAAAAGCTCGTTGTCTGAACCATATAGGGCGTAGGCCACATTCGTCCTGTAAGGAGGAGGGGCAAAGCCGCTCCTCTTGTTCATTTAAATTAAATTCTCAAATAAACTTTACTTTCATTTTTATTATAAACATCAGAATCACATTGATAAAAGTATAATACCTACCTTCGAAAATCATGGAGCGCCACCTATTTCTTTGGCTTTCTTCCATAGTTATGTTTGGATAGTACGTAGTTATGGCTCCAATCCTTCTCTACGGTGACTGGCCGATTACCTTCTATGTGCCAGGTTCGCCTTAGATGTCTAACCCATCTTGCTTTCACCAAACTCACCCAAGGCCTAAAATCTATGCCCATAGGCTCGGCTTGCTGCTTGAAACTTCATCTACTAGAATTAGCAAGACTCCATGCCATGGGAGCAAGGGCCCCTATGGCTCCCCCCACTTGGTTCAGACCTTTAAGCAAGATGGTTGCCCGGGGTGTGGTTGCTGCCCTAGACCAGCAGCTACTTGGAGCTACAAGTGAGAGTTTGATGAATGGTGCTGCCCAGGTGCATAGAGCCACCCCGTAGTATATGGCTACCCCATGCTCAAGGTACAGCTCCCATTAATTGAGAGTCGTGGTCATTCTCCTTAATTCTAATATTGACTAAATACATATATTTAAGTAATAAAAATTAACCCTTTGAAACTATGTTTTTATGATTTCCTTTTATGTGGTTTATCAAACAGTCACGATGAAGGCCCCAGCAATTTTCTTCCAATATCTTTCTCTCCCTTCTGCTTGTATACCTTTCCTTCTTTATCTTAATTCCTGATTGAACTCCTCCTCTTGTTTTCCACTACATAAAGTCACAAAGAATTTTAGCTAATCTGCCCTAGTCGCTAAGGAGTAAATGTACTTTTATGCACATATTATCAGCCATTTGTACAAAGTACAAATCTTCATAAATGTCTACGGGCTTTTGTTACTCAAGTAGTGCTTAATAACTAAGACATAAGTTTACTAAAGAGAAAGATTCAAAGTCCTTAATAATTTATAAAAACTAGAATCTTTGATAATCTTACGAAACTTGAACACCAGTAAATATGCTTGCCGTGAATTAGTTCATGGAAGATAGGCAAATGTATTTGAAACAATTTTTGTCTTTGCCAATGCCCCACCAAATTGCCTAATCAATCCAAGTTTGATATGGAGTGGAGGATGAATGAAGATGTGTCCCTTTAAGACTTTGTCTAATTTTTAGAATTACCATGTTTTGCTCTTTTTTTCTCCCAAGCAAACAAAACAGAGGTTTTGCCTCCTCGTCCCAATGCCTGGAGGTCATTTTTACTTCCTTTAGATCATTATTTTATTTACATATTCACTCACAAAATCTTTGCGTGAGGCCTTGATGCTATTGCTTTTTAAATTCTAGCAAATAATTTGCTGTTTTTTGATTAACACTATTACTGGTACTTATGAGAGCAGTTTTTCTAAAACCATTTTTGCATTCTCATAGTTTTATTTAGGATTATTAAGTGAGGAATAGTGTGCATATATGCATATAGTGGTTAAAATTATGCAATGAAACATATATTAAAATTTGAGGGCAACCGTCTATAAAAAGCCACCAATCATGTGTACGATATTCTGGTAATATTATTTGAAAAGAAGTCCTGCAATATTATTGTAGCCGACAAATATTTCATTCTGGCTAAAGTAAAGAAAATGCTCCTCCTTTCTTTCAAATTGGCTCTTACTTTTGCTTCTTGCTGTAGAAAATTCTCTTAATTTAGAGTGAATGATAATATTTTAGCTCACTGTACTGACAGACTGGCCTCCTATCAGATTATTAAGCTCTTTTAGGGAGCTTAATAATCTGATACGTGACCTCATATTAGGTAGTAAAGAACTTGATTTATATCCACATTTACTTCTACCTTCGATGATAAATACAGTTCAGGAACTGCAATTCTTCACAATAAAGTATTCCGCAATGAGGTAACCACTGAATTGGTATTTCTTCACTATTCGTCAGAGATCGCCTTGCTGATTCCACATAAGATTACTTTGACTTATGTTTTTAAAAACTATTCGCATCTTTAACATTCATAAAACAAAAATATCAATTATCGTGATAGTTCTATGAGTTACACTCCTTATAAGAAAGCCATGGATTATCTTAGTCTCAACCTTCACTTCACAAATATTAGAGGATGCATCCTTAAATTGTTTAAGCAGGCTCCTATTTGTGAACTAATATCTTTATTTTTAATAAAAATTCAAGTAATAAATCTAAAAAATAATTATTAAACTTAAGTTTAAAATATTAAAAAAATTAAGTAAATAACATAAGCTAAGACAAACTTTATTGTCCAAATCTTTTAGTGGATTTAGAATAATTTTGATGTGCTAAATCCAAAATCACATTGGTTTTTCTCAATGAGGTCAATTTTGTTTTATTTATTTTCACATCATCTTTTACGGTTTTTTACGTGTAAGAGTATTTTCTATTTTTATGATGTAAATTTCTTTCTTATTTCTTTAAATAAACGAATTCTGAAGAGTTTACGTGCCGTAATCTTTGACTAACTGGTAATTTTCTTTTGCAATTTAATAAAATGGATTTGGCAAGAAGTTCTTGTAAATATAAGGACAATATATTTTACTATATTTGGAGTTATTACACCGTTGTTCCTAATAGGAATCCAGGCTCACGTTTCATAAAGCGTACTTACCATGATTATTTTGATATGAAACCTGGTGACCAGGATAAAGCTTAAGAGCCACATATTATATACGAGATATGCACCGATGGATTTGAAGGAGCCAACAAACCAGCACTACGTCATGTAGCTTGCTCATTGTGATGAAATTACAGTACTGCCTTTGCAGAAGATCTTGAGATTGACGAGGTTTCTTGCATTGTTGAAGAACATGAAGAATAGGAAGTGTTTTCTTAGGATGCAACTTCACATTTTTGTCCGAAAAGGAGCTATATGATCTAGTTTGCAATATCAGCTTGTCAAAATTCTCTTCCGAGAAGATAACATCCAAAATGATGAAAAAAATTCTTACTGACAGTGCTTACATCACCTTCTACTGCAGCAGACATAAATAGTAACCCAGGTATTTCTCTGAAGAGAAGGAATTTGTGAACTGTACATATATTTCACAGCTTCTGCACCAGCTAAGAGAGCCACAATACCCACCCGAAGGTTGAAGCCGGTTCATTGACAAGAACCGAGCTCAGGCTTAGACGAAGAATGACTGTTCTGTACCGGATGAATTATTAACTAGCAGAGAAAAGGACCTCATAAAAAATACTCGTAGACAGAGACAAATATTCTTGACACCGCTGGACATCAAGCTTGGTTTGATCAAACAGTTCAAAGAAGTTCTGGATAAGGATGGTAGCTGATTACTTACTTCTGCCACGTTTTTCCAGGATTGAGCAGGAGAAATTGAAAGCTGAAATATTTAACGGTCCTCAACTTCATCAGCTCACAAGGGATCCAGCGTTTGAAAAATCAATAAAGGAAGTTGAACTGTAATCGTGGAATGCTTTTGTTCTGGTCGAGAAGAAATTTCTTAGCGAAAAGAAGACAAGAAACTACGTAGAACATGTCACCAATTTGGTGACTGCTCTCAAAAACTGTGGATGCAACATGAGCACCAAAATACATTATTTATTCTCACATATGGATCGGTTTCATAAGAATATGGAATCTATCAGCGATGAGCATAAAAAGAGATACTATCAGGACATGAAAGAAATGGAGACGAGGTATAAGGACGCTGGAATGCAGTCTTGCAAGCTGAAGATAGATATCTCTACCAGTTACCATTCTAGGAGTACTGAATTCTGAACAATGACGACCTAATACCCAACTTACATGTAGATATCTTCATCGATGTCTACTAATCAATTTTTTAGCATTTCGTATAAGAAATATTAAGAAAAATGAACCAAAATGTCAGAAAAATGTAATCGGTTTTGTTATAAGATCAGATATTTTAAAAAAACGACTTAACACGAAAACTTGACATGATCAGAGGGAGCGGATATGATTTTCGGATTCAGTGGCGAAAAATCGTACTAAATCAGTTAAACAACTTAGACCACTCAAAGATTTTTTTCGCAACCCAGTGTAATAATGTACCTAAGTAAATTTATAAACAAAATATGCCACATATTGAAGCAAAATCCTTCTTTGAAGCGTATCAATAATCTCAAAAAATATTACTACACCAAAGTTAATATAATTTTTAGATTATACGGCACAGAAATACGTTGTTTATAGTTCACATATATTCGGCAACTGAAATTAGATGGGGAGGGGACGTTGATAAGGAAAGTTAGAAACCATTTAACAATTCCAATCAAAATATTCATATTACTCTACCAGTCAATGGCCTCGCCAGTCCCCCCTACGAAGGGAGCTTGTGCTTCGCTACTAAGATTAAAATTTAAAATCTAAAAAAAAGCAGCCATGGTTAAATTTTTTTAAATTATCTGAATTTCGCCAATTATAATAATTTTAAAGAGGAACTTTAAACTAAATTTCTCCTCTTTCAAAATATCACGTTTCCAAAATATAGAGTTATAGAAGAAGAAGAAATTAACCATTCGAAATTCTTTCGGTTTTAAAAAATTCCCCAAATTTCGATACTTATATTTATTTCTAAACTTCATCATTTTGATTTTTGATATTATAAAAGAATTATTAGAAATAACTTTGATAAAAAAACATAAGTCATAACTAAATTAATATGAAATTATTATTCAAAAACTCAAAAAATCACCTTCTTAAATTATAGAGTTATTGATGATGATGATGATAAACTTTTAGTTCAAGATAAATTCTATATTTCTGTATTTTTGTCAGGTTTGGTCTTTTCCAATCATATTTGGCAAATTTTTAATGGTATCTGTCAGTGATATAAACCCATTTATCAGATTATCCTCTTTCAATAACTCCCTCTATATTAATTGATCCATTAATCTCTGTAACTAAAATACGTCTTTCACTGCTATATATGCCCGTACCAGTAATTTCACTATCGATGTTAAAGCCCCTCGTGTTTTTATTGCTTCTCAATCAATCACAACCAATACGCTTCAGACCCTCAAAGCTACTGCCACCTAAATTTACCCTTGTTAATAGATGGATTATCAAAAAGTGGGAACTTATTTAAAGAATTACTTACCTAAATACAGGGTGATCCCAAATTTTTAAAACAAGCCAATGTAGCATCACGAAAGGAGACTGAGCTTCTAAGCTCCATAACCAGAGTTTGGCATGTAAATCTAAGGATATTATTCTTTCCTTATTGCACTGTTTCCTAACCTTTTATGCACTAGCGCTCGCTTTGGACATAAGAAATTCGTCTCTGCCCAAATGTCAAATTTAATTTCGAACACGATATTAAATCTAGCTTTTATATTAAAATGACAGTTAGGTATTACTGCAAACAAATATTTTTAACGCAGTTTGTATTTTTATTATAAGGACTAAGGATGAAAATCCTAAAATTAAAATTTTATTTGGTAGCTTACATCAATATGTTTTCAATGCGGTGGTTGACTTTGTTGCTTAATTGCCTAGTCTGTCACTCTGATTTCTATGTTGCTTAGAAATAATCTCAGATCTCGTTTTGTAACTTGAAAACGGTATCTTTGTTTAGTATTAAGCTGAGAAAATGCATTAAAACCACGTTTAGCCTTAGAGGAAGTTGGTAAAGCACTGCAAAACGTTTGATACTTTCCCATAGCTTTGAATACCTTTCAAAATTTTATTTTTAGCTAAAATTCATGTTATTATTGTTTGAAGAGGGGCTATAATTCAAAGTTGTTTTTGAAGAAATTAACTACTGTATAATTTAAGAAGAGGATTTTTTTAATAATAATTTCATCTTAGTT
Source organism: Ceratothoa steindachneri (assembly GCA_963969495.1). Classification (NCBI taxonomy): domain Eukaryota; kingdom Metazoa; phylum Arthropoda; class Malacostraca; order Isopoda; family Cymothoidae; genus Ceratothoa; species Ceratothoa steindachneri. Next base: position 169,623,539 of record OZ018323.1, read on the forward strand.
TGGTGATGACTTATATTTTTCATCAGAGTTATTTCTAATAATTCTTTTATAATATCAAAAAACAAAATGGTGAAATTCAGAAATAAATGTAAGTATCGAAATTTTGCGAATTTTTAAAACCCAAATGTTGAAGTTCAGATAATTTATTTTTATGTATCTTCTTCTATAATTATATTTTAGCAACGTGATATTTTGAAAGGGGGAAAATTTAGTTTAGAGTTCCTTTTTTAAATTATTATAACTGGCAAAGTTCAGAAAATTTATTAAAATTTAACCATGGCCTCTTTTGTTTAGATTTTAAATTTTAATTTTAGTAGCTAAGCCTGATTTTATTTAAAAAATTCTCAGCTATAGTACATAAACATGGATGCATCTTTAGCATCTTTTGTTTAGATTTTAAATTTTAATTTTAGTAGCTAAGCCTGATTTTATTTGAAAAATTCTCAGCTATAGTACATAAACATGGATGCATCTTTAGCATCTGTTTCAAGTTTCGTTGCAAAACCTAATTCTTGCACAATTTTCTAATATTTAATAAAACGAACTTATCCTAAAAGTAGTGGTACATTGCCTAGGAGAGTAGATTCGTCTAATTGTAAAAATATTTGTTGATTTTAATAATGTTATATAAGGTCTATTCAATGATCCCGACCATTTCTTCAAGTTTCCTTTGCAGAGAATTATTACTAAGCGGAATCGCTTTGATAATTCCACTTGTACCATTTACTTCACCTTTCAAATGCATGGCTAATGTTGGTAATTTAGAAGGTTTGTAGAAGCACTAATATTGAATAATTTTTTTAAAATTAAAAGAAAAATTTATAAATACCCAGCGCACAATTGAGTATGTTCACTCACCCCTAAATGAATTGTAAACTTAAGGCGCCCCCTTTTAACACAACGCTACCCACAAGGTGGTGCTAGCGACAAGGTTGGGAATCCCTGCCATATAGAAATCTTTTGTTAAAGACCTTTGGGCGTATGCAGTGCAATTTCCATCCATATCTATAAAAGGAAATTGCAGTAAGTGAACGTTTTCCGCATCAAACGACGGACTAAAATCCAGAAATTAGAAATAGATTGTACTGAAAGAGAGTACTTTACCTCAATTTATTTTCACTGAAAGATCGGCGTCCAGGTGACAAAGTTAATGGTATTTAAAATACTAATCGAGCTCCCTTAAATAAATTTGGAATCAATATTTGAACTAAATAACAGAATACCCACTATAAATATCGGCTGAAAGCTAATAATCAAGAGATTCAACACTGCATGCCAAGAAAAACTTCTTAGGAAATAACAAACTTAAATAAATTTGCTTGGAATGTCATTGAAAGAAATTTAGCATATTTGTTTAAGAAGACCAGGCAATGGCTTTGCCACTCGCCACTCCCCCTAACTAAGATTAAAATCTATAAAAAAAAAGCCATGGTTAAATTTTTATAAATTTTCTGAACGTCGCCAATTATAATAATTTTAAAAAGGAAATCTAAACTATTTTCCCCCTTTCAAAATATCACGTTGCTAAAATATAGTTAGAGATAAAATAAATAAGCAACCTTACTTAAATTTTAATAAATTTTCTGAACTTCACCAATTGTACTTTCTTTTCTGTTAAAACATTATAAAGAATTGGATAATCATATTTATTCGTTCTTGAACTAAACTACGAGGGGCGGTCAATAACTTTTGCAATTCAGATATAAGGAAACGAGATATGAGGAAAAGTGTTCTATTATTTTTCAATATAGCTACCCTCGACTTCAATGCACTTGCGCCACTTGTCCCTGAGGCTTCGATTTCCCGACAACCACAAATCTCCCGACTGCTTGTCAATCCACTCCTGGACGGCGAGCTGGACATATTTATCGTGCCCAAACTGGCGTTCACGCAGTGCAGCCTTGATCTAGCGGAATAAAAAGTAGTCACTGGGGGCCAGATCTGGACGGTAAGGGGGATGGTCAAGCTCATCGAATCCGAACTCGCGCAGGGCAGCTTGTGCAACTCTGGCCTTGTGGACTTTGACGACGTTGAAGTCTATCATGGGACGTGAGGTTTCTAAGGACCCAACGGGCAGAGACTTTTGTCATAGCCAAATTGTCTTGGATGATGTTGGTAACACTTTCATGTGATATTCCAAGTTCTCGCTCTATTTCTTTGACCTTCACCCGTCGCTTTTCGAGAATCATTCTCTCCACACGGTTCACATTGTCCTCATCGGTCACGTTTATTGGGCATCCTAGACGGGAAACATCTTCAAGGGACTCACGAACATGGCGGAACCTTTCATTCCAGCGAGCAATGGTTGCATAGGAAGTGGCGATATTGCTGTACACTGCAGCCATGCGTTCATGGATCTCTTTTGCATTCTTGCCTTTCTTGGTCAAAAATTTGATCACTGCGTGGTGCTCAACCTTCTCCATTGTTGAAAGATTTGTGATTGACGATCTACGATCAGCTACTGCTTCTTAAATAGACGAGGCAGGAGCGTGCGGCTGCAGGTTCTGACTTGTCATAACTTGTCTTAACACAACCACAAAAAGCCATCCACCTTCCTCTGTTTTGCCCGACCGATTCGCAAAACTTATTTACCACCCCTCGTATTTTGTTTTTTCAAACTCTAAAGAAATTCTTAGAAATTACCTTGATAAAAATTTAAAATAAACTTAAGTCATAACCAAACTAAGATGAAATTATTAGTAATAAAAAATAAATATTATATAAAGATATTACATTACAGAAGTAGGGGTCATTAAGATTTCTTTACTTATAGTCTCTCTCTAAATTCATGTCTTTCACCTCTTCACTCTTTTCCATGTTCATGAACTAATTTCGAGTGGATCTCAGCTTCTTTGCTAGTTTATACTTTTGTAATTTTGTAATTAAGTTTCTCTCTATTTGAGTAATCTTTTTTCGTTGCTGCTGAATTTTATATTTATGTATTTTTCCATGTTATTTATTTGTGTTCTAAGTATATTTGGCTTATTTAAATTATTAAATATGAGTAATATAAAACAATTTATCAGATTTCCTTGATCACTAACCCACTTACACTATTCGATCCATAGGTTTTATCCGTTACAAGCACTACGGTTACTACTGCTACCCATAGGTGGGTGCGATACCGAAAAAATGTATCACAATAACCGATAAATCGATAACTATAACCTTATCGGCGATAACAGATAATCGATAACTGGCGATAAATTTATCGCCCGATTAGGTGATAATCGATAAATCGATAAGTCCAACATTATAATACAATATTGATTATTTACTATATATATCGTTATTTTATAATACAATAGTAAGAATATTTGAATCCTGTTTCTTAGTTTCTTACCTGGTGAGGCTCTCCTTCATCTTTTCATAGGTTTTGAGGATCCTCTTTCCAGCTCAGATCTAACTATTTCTGCCTCCGAGGCACGCGCGGCTCGCCCCTGTACTAAACTAGAACCAAAAAATTAAATTATGGATTATCGCTAGCTTGGAAACAAAAGTATCGGCGATAGCGATGAATCGATAACGCGGAAAAAATATCGGATAACCGATAACCCGATATCGTTATCGCAACAAATTATCGCGATAATTTATCACGATAACGACGACCTATGCTGCTACCAGTAGTCACACTACTTATTTCGTTACAAAGCTCAGGGAGAATTTATTACCCAAAGCTCACCCTTGTATGAATACGTCTCTGACAGCCAGTCCGCTGCCATTTATATTTACCTCAGTGTTCGGGGAATTAATCCCACCGTGTAGACATATGTGAAAAAATACTAATCTTATGTCCAATAAATTTATTCATAAAACTCCCTTTGCTGTTTCTCTCTAGATCTATCCTGTTCAATTATCTGAGCGAATCTTTATCATTTAATAGTTTTCCTTTTCTTCTTGAAGTTTTCTTTAGGTATTCATTTTTTAACTTATTTCTTCGTCTCAAAGTTTCCTTACTTTGAAAAGTATTTTCTCATTTACTTCTTTTATATTATTTTTTAAAGGATATTCCCTGTCTTTATTTATTCAATTTAAAGATATACTCGTACATAGACTTTAGCTTTTGTTGTGAAGGCCAACCAACATTTAATTTTCAAGGAGACTGAATAATTACTGTACTCATTAATTCGTTTGTCTCTCTCAGGGTCTTATTGGCTTCTATAAGCCCATTTCGCTTCTTTGGACCTTTTTTGTTTTCACTTCCTTAACCTTTATTTTTCAGAAGAATAATTATCTTAGATTTCAGCTCCTTCATTGTTCCAGGAATACTTTTACTATTATTCATCCTCTGACTATAAAAAGAATATTCTGCAGTTCTCCATTAAATTTATGTTGAGTATAATACTTTATATTATCTTTTTAATAGTATGTTAGGAGCAATATTTTGATAGCGGAGACTGTCTAAAACCATTTATAAGTTGATAAATTGAAAATATTTCAAGCCAATTCCGCAATGCAAGAATTCTTTCTCGACGACATCTGGAAATGACTTGAGAAGGCTTAAGTTACGCTAGCGAGTTTGTTTTCCCTGTAAATAGTAGTTATTTTTTTATTTTTAGAGCAACGATGTAGTTCATGGGAATTAGGTTATTTAACATATATAGTATTACAATCTGTTGGTGATGATTTTGGTTGAATCTGTAGAATTACCAATAATTAACATGTTTAGATAACAGGCTACGCCCTCACCTTATATGCACATAGTTGCTCAAAACAACAAACATTCTGTTTTTTTCCATAACCTAAACAAACCTTACCTAACCAGAAAGGCAGAAAAAAATTACTTGATTGTGATAGGTAGAGATCCGCAGGGCTATACCAGGGCTATATGTTTTGTTTCGATTCACAATCGAACCCATCGATAGCACAAACACCTTCAATAACATGACCTACATTGTGTTTTCGCTTCATGAATTTGGCCTTGTCTAATTCCACTGAGCCCCCGATTTTTTCCGAGAAATTTTCAAAAGAATTAATTATCACCTCTCTAAAAAAACTAAACCAGTCCACCAAGGTTTTGGTTGAGAATTCTTCCTGTTCGTAGATTTAATTTTTAGTCAGTTTGTTATAAAAACATCAATCGACAATGTACAAGATTGTCTCGGGGAGAGAGAAGTGCAATCGAAAAAAGTCCCCCATAAAAAACATTTTTTTAAGCCTGCACTTTGATGTCAACACGCTTTTATTGCATCAGAAAATACCGTTCCCATCAGAGTGCAACTGAAATTGTTCATTAAAGTGTCAACAAGCCACATCATTCTGCATAAGTTTATATGCAACAAAAAAGTTAATAATTTTATATTTACACGCACACAACAAGGGTAGAATATGGGTTGAAATAACAGCCTTAATACACGGTTTCCAGAAAGTAAATGACATCATACTGGGGTGAAAAAGGGACAGCCTCGCAAACAAATCGTGAAACGCACGAGCGAGCACAACTTAGTCAACCTCATACCGTTTTGAGATGGTTTCGTGGAAGAATTTATGTGTTGCAGAATCAGCGTAAAATATTCAACTTGAAACATTATAAATAGTTGTTATGGCCTTTTCGGCATCAAAATATTACTCCTAGGACACTATGACAGTGATACGAAAAAGTATGACAGCATTTAGTAACTTAAAACGTGTGCGCTCGTCTTATTCAAAGTAACATTAATTTAAATTTAAATTTTATACATAATTAAAATTCATTTTTCACTTTCCATGAGATTTGTTTTATGTGAGCTGCCGAAATCATAATGTCCTTTAGTAGTCTCGAGACTTGCTTTTCATTAGTGTTATTTAAACTCCCTTTATTTTATGATTCATAATGGCTTATTTTCGCTGTTTGTTTGCTTTGAGCAAATATTTCTGTTTACCGTTATTTACACTTTCCTTAGAGAAGTATTATATGTTTTGTTGAGGATCCTTCTGTTAGAAGGCTCTGCAATAGACTTTCGTCCCAATTCTTATCATCACAATTTGTGGCTCGCTATTTTCCCTTTTCCCATGATTTCTTTCACTTTCATTGAGTGAAAAACTGTCTCATATATATACTATATTTGGTAAATATTTGCTTCGCTAGCAAGTTAATTAATCTATATACAAAAACATTCAAATTGATTAGTTCCACTTTTTATTATCAAAGAAACATAATAGAATACAAACCGATTATGGTTTGTTTTTCCACAACCAAAACTTACCACCAAGAAAAAACTCAGATACCGTTCGCCTCTTCTGACTATAACCACCCAGGTAAAAAGCTTCGAGCTCCTCTCACTTTTAACCAAATCGAGTCAATTTATTTCCGTTGTTAAACCACAAATATTGGTCTATACCATTTATTTTTCCTCAAATTATCGCCAATGTTTTACTTATGATTTTTCAAAGCCGTTCAATTCTTATTGAGTAAAAGTAAATTAATAATATTTAAGTCTAATCTAACTTTTGGGTTGAAAAAAATAACTACTATTGTCCTGGAAATTCAGGCCCATGCTTGGAAGTATCACTTAGACTAATATCAAAAGTAATCTTAAATTTTGGTTGTTTTCTACGACGAGCAGCTTGCAAAATAGAGCATGGATTAAAAAAATAATTTCGTCTATAGTTGTGTGCCTTTTGGGGGTATAATTTTCCGCCTAAAACTTTTTAATGTATTCAAAATCCAATCTAATCTTAAACTTAAAATATCTTTAATCCTTTACATTGTATATGGCACTTTTGTTTACATTTTAGAGCTTCATTTAAAGAATATTATTTTATATTTTAATCATAATATTAATTTATCATTTGATTTTATTAAAGAAGTTTCTTTTTTAATTTCAGTCTGTGTTATTTGGATGGTAAGACTATATTAAAGAAATTTGAGGAATAAGAAGATGTGCTTTATGAAATTCTAAATATAGAAAAAAGTCTGACAGAAGTTGTCGGTTTTCTCAGCTCAATTGAAAGCGCGCGAGAAAAAAAAGCGTATGCCAGGAGGCAGGACATTCCACAGTTTAGGAACAACTACAGAGAAGTCACAATCAACAAAGTATCAGAGACGAGCCCCAGGAACCGAAAGCAAGGGGGGGGGGAACTACCTATTAAAGGCCTCTTTGTTGTCTGGACACAGTCACTGTGGAGGAAAGGTAAAAAGCCTTTGCAGTTTTTAAGGTTCTAAATTCGATGAGGCAGATTTAAAACTACTTCAAAATTTAATGGTCACTCAGTGCAGCTCATGAAGCAGATATATGATAGGAGAGAACGGTCCTACTCGGAGACTAACTCGAGCCCCAAAGTTCTGGACAAGTTGAAGGGGATGAATTGTAGTTTGGGCGGTTCCATTGAAAAGAGAGTTACGATAATCAAGGCGGCAAGTAACACAAGCATAGAGACTATCTCGAAACTGTTTCGCCCAAAGTGAAGCATGATAGTACTCGTATAACTGATGTTACGAACAAAGCAGAATGACGATTTGCTAATATTACCAACATTCAATTTGAATTCGAGTTGAATGTCAAAGGAAACACCGTTGTTTCTAATGTTGCCTGAGAATACGATCGGAGAGCCACCTAGATTTACAGAGGGTCTACACTTATTCAGCGAGAGACATCTGCTGAAGTTCCAATCAAAAGAACCACATTTTCCTTATAATTGATTCTGATGAATTTGTCCGATAGGCATTAACTAATCGTGTCATATGTGAATAAATAGTTATTGACGTTCACGACGAGTGAGTTTGAGAAGAGGAGAGATATATGTGCGTGTCATCAGCATAGAAATACAAGGATATACCAAAGCGACACATAATAAAGCCAAGATGAAGGAGGTACTGGTAAATATGAAAGTTGAGTGGGACTAGACCAGAGCTATGAGGAACATATAGTACATAGCAGCTGTCCGAGAGACCTCATCACTGATGCGAACTGAATGAGTAAGATATGTCACATATGAGTGAAACCAATTTATATCAGTTCTCGAGACACAGAGAAAGTAACGAAGGTGGGCGAGAAGAAAGAAGTGGTCAACTGTGTCAAACGCTCTCGAGAGATCGAGAAGCGCCAGAATTGATGCCCTACACCGTATGCATAGCGGCGGGGTCAGGCAGTCACATATAGGATGGCCAATTCAGAATGTGACCTGCATTGAAGCCGGTTGGAAGGTTTCATGGATCATAGAAGAGCCTTGGATGGGAAGGGAAGTTGAGAGATAAGACGAAAATTGGAAAGATTATTGTGCGAAGATTTTGTTTCTCTAAGATAGGACGGACAGCAGCAACTTTAAATTCAGACGACATCTCACCGAGCGACAGAAAGGCGTATAATATACCAAGTATGTAGGTGTGGTAGGAAGACAGTTAGGAATTGAATGGAGATTTGGTGTGAAATTGCCAAACGGAGAGCCCTTTTTTTATTGGCGAGCTCTTCAGGGGATACTGTCAGTGAGGGAAGTGAGATTGGGAGATTGGGTAAGGGGATTTACAGTGTGACAAGAGGCTATATAAAGACGTGATCCCAGAGGTAATATTAAGTACTTTCTCAGAAATAACGGGGCAAGGCGAATGTGGAGATGCGAGGAGGAATTTTTGGAAACCTGGGAGACGAGAGAAGAGCAATGAGATAAGAAATGCAGAGATTTTTGTTTGTTATCGTTAAGGATTTTACGAGTATGGGTTTTGGAAAGGGATCATGGGAGGGCAGTGTGCGCATGAGTTGAGAGAAAATAGAGAAAGAAGCTTGCTTCCTCCCCATGTTTCGATAGTAGGTCGAACGAAGACACCTCTCACATGCTCTTTTGTGTTTTTTTGGTCTCAGAGAGCGTGTTGGAGAACCAAGATGTGCGGGATCTGCGAGAGGAGTCACGACGATGGGGAGCATGCGTATCAAACAAGTAGACAATGAATGCGAAAAGGAATTGTTGGATAGGTTGAGGTCAGAAGAGTGGGAGACAGTGGGGCTATCCGGTAGAACTGAAACAAGATTCTGAAACATTATAAAATACACTTTTGCCTATGTTTAAATTTATTTTCCATTTGCGGAGATGTACTTTTGATATGCTAGAGTGTAATTATCATTATCCTAAAATGAATTTGCACAATATTAAGTTAAACATTTTGAATTTTTAAAATAAGAACTTATATCTCAATTAAAAACTATTTAGCCCAACTCTATAGCTTAAGAAAAGACATATTAAGTAGATTAATTGAATGAAAAACTAATATTTTAGCATTTCTAAATAAGAATCATATAATGGCAAATTATGTATGAAAATTATGAAAATACGTATTGCCATTTTTTCATTGATGTATCCATTTTCTCTCGTACGAGGGGCGGTCAATAGGTTTTGTGAATCGGTAGGGCAAAACAGAGGAAGGGAGATGGCTGTTTGTGAAGGTGTTAGGACAAGTTATGACAAGTCAGGACCTGCAGCAGCACGCTCCTGCCTCTTTTATTTAAGAAGCAGTAGCTGATCGCAGATCGTCAGTCACAAATCTTTCAACAATGGAGAAGGTTAAGCACCGCGCAGTGATTAAATTTTTGACCAAGGAAGGCAAGAATGCAAAGGAGATCCATGAACGAATGGTTGCAGTGTACACCGACACCGCCCCTTTTTATGCAACTATTTCTCGCTGGAATGGGGAGTTCCGCCATGGTCATGAGTCCCTTGAAGATGACCCCCGTCCAGGAAGCCCGTCAGACGTGACCAAGGAGGACAATGTTGCCCGTGTGGAGAGGATGATCCTTGAAAATCGATGGATGAAGGTCGAAGAAATCGAGCGAGAACTTGGAATATCACATGGAAGTGTTATCAACATCATCCACGACAATTTGGCCATGATCGACTTCAACGTCGTCAAAGTCCACAAGGCCAGAGTTGCACAAGCTGCCCTGCGCGAGTGCGGATTCGAGGAGCTCAACCATTCTCCCTACAGTCCAGATCTGGCCCCTAGCGACTACTTTATATTCCGCGAGCTTAAGGCTGCACTGCATGCACGCCGGTTTGATGACGATGAATATGTCCAGCTCGCCATCCAGGAGTGGATTGACAAGCAGTCAGGAGATTTGTGGTTGTCGGGAAATCGAAGCCTCAGGGACAAGTGGCGCAAGTGCATTGAAGTCGAGGGTAGTTATATTGAAAAATAATGAAACACTTTTCCTCATATCTCGCTTCCTTATATCCCAATTGCAAAACTTATTGACCGCCCATCGTATGTGTAGATATCTTTCGTCGATATAGTCCTTTACATATGCATACTATCTCTTTTCCTTCTTTCTCAATCTATGTAGAATCCTTGTTTGGTCCTATAAAAAGACGAAATTCCATGTTATCATCTTTCATTATTGCCTATGGGATATTAAGTGTCTCTCCTGTCAATTGTTAGGATGATTTCACGTTTATTAACGAAGACTGTATTTTTCTCTAACCGAGGATTTGTCTTTAACATAAGCTTACTTTAGGCATTCTTGTGGAGGATGGAGATGGTGTAGGAGTGGAGAACGTGGTGGCCTGAAAAGTTCAAACTACCTTTCTTATTCCTATTGATGTAACAGGCAAAAGAATTTATATTATTTAATTCTGTTTGCTATCTCTTATCTTCTTCTTTCCTAATTTATGTGTACTCCTTGTTTGGTCTTATAAAAAGACGAAATCGCATGTTATCATTTTTCTTTATTTCCTATGGGTTATTGAATATCAACCGTGTTACGTGTTATCGTGATTTCCCGTTTATTTATGAATTACAGGGTATTCTGGCTAAATTTGACAGTTCGAATAAAAGAACCCCTTTCCCGTAATATATCTGTCTAAAATAAAAGATTTTAACGATTTAAATTTTTTTAACTAGATTATGGTTAAGGAATAACGGATTACTCGAAGTAGTTACCAATTGTTTCCACCGCGGCATCAAGACTGCTCCGATTCTTGTCGGATAGGTTCCAAAGTGTCCCTTGAAAGATCCTCGGACATATTCTTGACCATCAGCTTTTTCTCGCTTTTGCAGGCACACTAGTTGGACTCTTTCTTAACCTTGCCCCACACATTGTAATCCATGGGATTAAAATACGGAAAAATAGGAAGTCAGAAAGTGGTGCTCGTGAAGTCGTAGAAATTCCCTGACAACAACTTCTAACTCTTTCCCGGGGAATGACCTTCCAGCAGCAACCCTCTTCAGCTAGGGTGTGACTACAGTCTCCAGTAGCTACACATAGCCGTTGAATTGTGCCTAAGACACTGGTAAAAGATGTGGGGCAGCGTGATGAAATCCTGGCAGTAGACACCCCCAAAGACCATTAAAGTTACGTAGAACTTTGACTTCATGATACATGGAATGTCCCATAGATTGTAGGCAAAGCACCAGTTGTTCTACATGGTGTACATTTTGTCTTGGCAGAATTTTTTTTCGTTGAAGAATAACCAGATCGTTCCAAGCTCAACAAGATGCTTTAATTTGTTCATAAGCTAATTTGCCTTCATCAAGCGGTTCTCCTTAGCCTTGGCTGTTAGAATTTGATCATTGTGCCTCTTGTACCACTGGTAACGAAGGTCCTTATTCATGGTAGCGAATACAACACTTTTCACCAAAGCCCTGATTCCTTTGCTCGGCCTTCCATCACTTTTATTCTGCACCTAGGATTAATTCCTAGATGCAAAGGCAGCCGGAACACCTATTTTCCTTTCTGCTGGCTACGGTTTAGTAGTTTGCGTTGCAGCCGTCTATGTCACGTCTTACAGCCTTTAAGGTCTTCATACGAGTAGAGCATTGAGCAACAGTTATAACTTTTGCATTTTGATAAGTGAAGCGAATCATTATGTACAAGAAACTCTTTTCCAATATTCAGATAATTTCCAGTCCTCCATGTCAGTCTATCTTTTCGCAACTAAAACTTTACTCCTTACTTCAAATTTTCCTGAAATTTTACCTGAAAATTTAGCCAGAACGACTTGTATATTGTTTAGAGGGGTAAATTGCTTTTTTAGAGAAACGTAAAATTATAGTGGTCAGAATAATTCATTATTTATGGAGAGGAATAGTGTTATGCCCCCTCTGCTTGTTTACTACCAGCAGACTTACTATTAAGCGGATTACTAAGCTTTTTTCTTAAGAACGACTCAATAGTGGCACTCGTGAATCTTTCATAAGTTTAGTATACGAGAAAACGAAGTCGAATAGTTTTGCCCCCCTTTTGGACTTGATCCGCTAACACGACGTGTTTCTGTATACATTTTTTGTGTGTGCCTTATTCTAGACAAGGATTGCACGAACGGTAAGAGTTCATTTACAGTTGGACTATATAGCGTATGTCTAAATATTGGAAACCACATCTATTTATTGATTTAAAGTTTTAGCTTCAATTTTTCAGTATACAGCTAGGAATTGTTTGCTAGACTTAACCACTCTAACAGATTCCTTTCTGCCAGTAATTTTCAAATGCAAGCGCTTCAGAATCCTAATATTCTGATGCCACGAATAGACTGAAGTCAATTTTATGACCCATCAGTAATTCTAAATTATGCATTTCCTCAACTAAAGACACTGAAATTGGCCCTTTGCTCAATGAAATTGCACGAAAATGTATGATACAAGGCACATGTGGTAAAACTAATTCTGTCCGCATTGCATTAAAAGAAACCAGAATATTAAACTTGGTGTTACTGTGTGTCCTCTTGCTATTTATGAGTTTAAAAACAGGAACGTCGCGTATTCAACATCAACTAAATTAAAATTACCAAAAAATGGAAGCTAGTTTCTCTTCTATTTAGTAAGTCAGGTACCTCTTTAAACATAATTTAAAAAACATAGGATTGTGATCAAGTCAAAATAGAAAATCATTGAGAAATATTTATTGCACAATGAAATTAAGCATTTTTTGAGTTTAAATTAAGGTAGTGTGTGTCAATCAATGTCGTGTTCAATGGAATAAAATGCATCATAGATCATCTGCTGGGATACGCATCATCGTTTCTATTAAGAGACAAAAATTAGCATCCTTCCAGAAAGGCAATCAAAAAGAGCCACTTTTAAGCGTCCAATATCTGACGCTCTCTATACAACATAGCTCAATAATGTAAAGTTGAATTAGTTTATCTCTATTTAAGTTTTATATCATTATTTGGAGTAAAGAAATAATTAAACTCCCACGAACAGAGAATAATAAAGGGAAGAAATAAAACCAGACAAATTATGAGAAAAATCATTTTATTTTGAATCACGATAATTACAAATTAATATCTGGTGTTGCCAAAATTTCAGGTCTGACTACCATTAATCGAATTAGGGATGATTGAAGAAGTTTCTCATGGACGGGTTCGAGATTAGACAGCACCTCGCTGCAAAATTGATTGATACTCGCATTAAGTTGGTCTGTTTTATTTAATATTTTATAGAGTATCACACTACGCTGCATGCGGCAATACAAAACTTGGGTAGCAACATTGTGGAGCTCTTTTGCTGGCGATTTAGAAGTTCCTTATAACATAGCAAAATAAGTTACCAGCTTGAATATCATTAAATTATTCTGCAAAATGAAATGCCATCTGAAATCCGTCTTATCGGTCAAAAGGTTATTTTACCGCAGAACAATGATCCTTAACGCACGTTTAGAATTTTTTGTAGTTAATTAGAGCATAAAGAGGTGACAAGAGATAATTGCAGGATAATTCGAACAGATGAGTAATAAAGAAACGACCACCAAATCCACAGTTGCTATGGAAGTGTTTGCTTGAATGATGAAATGAAAAAAACAAAAGGAATATTTGGTTTCTCTAGTAAAAAAGATGCGGAAAATAAGCTCTGTTATTATATAATGAAAAGGTAGATTGTTTGATGAATATATATGTATGTATATATATATATATATATATATATATATATATATATATATATATATATATATGCCATATTTTATGTAACATTTATTGAAATTGAGAGCAGGAATCGCGTTATTGATTTCAGTTTATAGACACTAATTTCTTGATTATAGATGTTTCTTACGGAGAAATGGAATTCAGAAGATTTTTAAGCTCCGTTTTTAATTTTTCTTCCCCTCGAAAAATCATTTGATTGAGGCGGTCATTTTCTGGGAGAGGAATAGTCATGATATGAACTGAAAAAGGTAGAGAGAAAGATTTTAATATAAGTGAGATATTTTAGTTGGAAACGAGAATAAATATAGAAGTTGCCACATTTCAGACAAAGATTGTCAATTTATTTACTATTTTTATTTCAAAATTACCCAAAAGATAAGAGATAATTGCAGGATAATTCGAACAGATGAGTAATAAAGAAACGACCACCAAATCCACAGTTGCTATGGAAGTGTTTGCTTGAATGATGAAATGAAAAAAACAAAAGGAATATTTGGTTTCTCTAGTAAAAAAGATGCGGAAAATAAGCTCTGTTATTATATAATGAAAAGGTAGATTGTTTGATGAATATATATGTATGTATATATATATATATATATATATATATCTATATATATATATATATATGCCATATTTTATGTAACATTTATTGAAATTGAGAGCAGGAATCGCGTTATTGATTTCAGTTTATAGACACTAATTTCTTGATTATAGATGTTTCTTACGGAGAAATGGAATTCAGAAGATTTTTAAGCTCCGTTTTTAATTTTTCTTCCCCTTGAAAAATCATTTGATTGAGGCGGTCATTTTCTGGGAGAGGAATAGTCATGATATGAACTGAAAAAGGTAGAGAGAAAGATTTTAATATAAGTGAGATATTTTAGTTGGAAACGAGAATAAATATAGAAGTTGCCACATTTCAGACAAAAATTGTCAATTTATTTACTATTTTTATTTCAAAATTACCCAAAAGATAAAGTTTTGTGAATATGAGGATTTGTGCTTAGACTTTCCGAGTTTAGGGCCATTAGCTCCAGGATTAAGCAAAGAATAACAATGGCTATTCTTTTATTTCCACCGTTGTCTTTAGGATGACGAGTCGAGAACCATTACGTACTGTGAATAGTTTCGGTTTTCCTTCGTGGTTTAGCCGGTGGTTTTCTTGGAAGAGTTGGTACTAAAACCTCATACTTCCCACATACCTATTTATTTTATGTCGTCCACTTTAGAATCACACAGTCACCAGGATAAATGTTGATCTTGTTTCTTTTTCCTGCGAGGGATTATCCTCACTGTTGTATAATTTGAAGGTGAGCTCTGCTGTTCCAATCCCTTTTGCTCGAGTTTTAGCAACTTTCTTCTTTTTGTTGTCTTATTTTTATATCGTTAGCTAATTTTGGTTTCGGGTGACGTCCTTTTGTTTTTCTTCATTTTTTTTATCGTTCTCTTGTTTTGGTTTGGCTAGTGATCCTGGCCATAAAGGGTTAGTATTTCAGAGAGTGGTGGGTTCTCTAGTAGCACATCATCTTCATTCTAGTTTTCCCCGACGACATTACTCTTGTCTTGCTTGGGCTGCCGCAATTGAGGCATTCTTCCTCTATCAGTTGGCTGCAGTGTGCAATAGTGTGCTTCATGTCAACATCAAAGTAGCAAGCTTCTTTTTAAGTGAATTATTTAGTTGTGCAGGTTTTCTTCTTATAGCAGTTTAAGCATATTTGTATGTTGATATCTTTCTATTTCTATATGTTCTAGAGAAATTCTTATGTTGAAAAATGAAGGGCATTTTGAATGATCTTGTTTATCATATCTGTCATTCCATACCATATATTGAAAACATGAGTTTGTTCCCAAATTTGAAGATTTTTGTGATTTTGATGCCTTTAATATTCTTTTCTATTTCTTTTTAAATTTTGTGTTTGTTTGAAAGCCCACTCACATGTCTATTTTTTGACAAATAAGGTTCGTTTTAGCTATGAATTGGCAAAGAATTCTGGACATGGGTCAAATTTTCTTAAGTATTTCGACGCATTTGGCCGAAACGAGTTTATTCCAGTAACTTTCGACAATTTTCAAAGGACTCTCCCTCTATTTAAACAGGAGCAGCTGACTGAAAACTCCAACCCCGCGCCTGTGCTGGACAATCAATGCACGTTGTAATGGCGCTAAAGATCGCCAATTTAGCTTTACTTTCAAATGCAAATAACCTTTGACAGTTTTACGCTGAGTTGCCTTCTGCTCTCGGGTCATGCCTGGATACCGCCCCTAGTCCGATCGATATCCCGTTTTCCATGCTTAGACAATTATAAGAGTCAGGTATGGAGTTTTCCTAGATTTTCTCCACAGGATATTGACAAACGGGAATCCTACCAGACTTCTAGCAAATGGCTAGAGTGCTATCTTTTTGCAAAAGTGGAGAGATCACTCTAGCCTGGCCGGTTTCCATCAAATTTCATTAATGTCCTGCTTATACAAGTTGATAAAGAAATGAAAAAGTGGATGCCATCTATCTTATGCAGAGTGCGATTTACATAAGTTTCACTCCACTTCGGATACTCTAATCCATTTGGTAAAGGCTATCAGTGAGAACGTCCTTCGTAGATAACAGTACGCCTTGGTCTTTTTCGATCTGCAGAAATCCTATGAACTTGCATGATGATACAGTATCGTGGAGATCCTCAATTACTTACGCGGCCATTTTCGCGTTGCCTAAAACGCCGAGAGACACCACTCATACTTTTAACCATTCAGGTTTTTGGCTAGGAATCTTCTTAGAGAGCTTTGGCATAGCCTTTATTCTTCCCCATGACACAATACTGGGAGGTACCCCCTTTGACTATTTCTCACTATGCTTCTGTTCTCAAAGGTTTCACAGCGCTGGGACTATTGCAATCAAACTTTTTGAATTACAGTCCGTGGCAGACGGAACTCGTTCCAAGGTACAGGGAAAAAGGTAAGTAATTGCAGTCTCTATCCTATCTGCTTGAGGTTAGCGGGCCGAGATCTTTGCAATACACCCATCGGTACTGGATATAACGCTTTGTGCCTGATTCAGTGGCCCGATCGTGATGTATGGCGATTCAAAAATTACCCTGATTCCTCTCGGGGCATTAAAAGTCTGCGCCCGCATGTTAGAGGTAATAATGATGCCACGATTGCCGTGAAGCGAGAAAATGTCCATATTATCTTCTTCTGTGATGATGGGGGGTGGAGACGGCCGAGTCTACTTTTCATTCAATTTACTTGCCTATTAAAACATTTTCTCCCCTCCCCCTCAAAAGAGAGATTTATTTTAAATTGACAGCGAAATTGTTGAAATTAATACGATATTTTCTATGGCGTATGATTCAGGACAAGTTTTCTGCTGAAAAAAACATTCTTGAATCGGGTTGGACTCCTAAAAAACCGCAATTAAATTAAGAATTTACGGCCAGTGCTTCCTTCTGAATTCTTTTTGAAGGTAAAGTAGCTGTGTTTTTTTAGAAATTGTACCATTTTCCCGTTTTACTAGGCTCTTCTACATCTCTAACTTACATTGTGAAACGGTACTTAACAAAACTTTACAAACAAATAGATAGACACGCAAATATCGCGTTTATCTTGTCCTCTCTCGCACTAGCCTTGGATAGGATGTTAGAGAAATGAGAAAG
Source organism: Ceratothoa steindachneri (assembly GCA_963969495.1). Lineage (NCBI taxonomy): Eukaryota > Metazoa > Arthropoda > Malacostraca > Isopoda > Cymothoidae > Ceratothoa > Ceratothoa steindachneri. Next base: position 169,641,013 of record OZ018323.1, read on the forward strand.
ACTTTCCGTATTATACATATTTCGGACCTTATTGCATCGTTGAAATCTAGTTTTGAGTCAAATCAAAAAACTTAGACGGCATATGAAAGTCACATTAGGCGAATTATTGATAGTTCATAGCGATAGGTGGAACTTTTTCAAGTTGATATCTTTGAGCCTTTTCAACAAGCTCAAAGTTTATGATGTATTAATTTTCTCTAATCTCCTTTATTTGAACTAACGTTAAATGTGATCCCCAAAACTCAAATAAACTAACTACCAGGAGTTGATAATAAGGCAATACTATAAGGAGAAGAAGGAAGAGAAAAAGCGGCCTCCATTAAGGAATTAGGCTCAGCCTTGTCAATGAGGCGCTCTTTGAAAGAACAAAACGGATATAACCAAATATAGATGATAATCTACCTCCTGAAATCTTTCTCAGTAACATTTTCATCACAGGCCCAAGACCAGTAAGTCCTTTTATGCTTAGCCTATGGTAGATAGAAGGCACCCTGACTCAACGTTGCGTACACATTAAAAGACACCTCTATATTCAATAGGTCAAACAATCATAGTCTTCCACTTTACTACACTTTTAGGAGAAGTTAGGAACTTCATTAGCTGAAATAACTTCGCTGCTACAATGCCTTTAATACCTCTCACCTCACTTTATGTCAAAAGTAGAAAAGAACGTAGAAACAACAAAACTACAGAGCAGGCCAAAGATATCCTATCATTATTGACTTCTCAATTTCATCTTTCTACACTAGCCCACTATACTATACTGTTGCACAGCCTTTCTCCATTTTCATGCTCTCTATTTATTTATTACCTATTTCACTACCCGTATACGTTCTAGTAAATGTCTAAGTTCACAATCTCAATCCCCAAAGAATCTCGAGGGCATAACAACGTCGGGCAACAGTTTTTCGTTTTATCGAAAGGTTTCTCTTATCCTCTCTCCTAACTAATGTCGCAAGACCTTAATTAAATATATACCATATTAATGCTTAAGATACCATTAAACTACACATATCTTACAGCAGTGATGCATGAAACATTTAATGATCATTTGTAATATCAGTGAAAATTCTCACAAAAGAAATAATAGTAGCATCAACTTTGCTGAAGAAAATCTAGGATATTCGTAAGTCTCAAAACTGATGGTCGAAGAATTCCTTTTGTTGAGATATACTTTTTCTTTAAGTATACTTTGTTGTTTTTAAGGAAGAGCCGCTTCAACACGTAAGGATATAGAGAAACGCACAGGAATTATCCCAAAATAAACATATATTTTAAATTTAACAATTAACTACAAAAAAAAACAGTAAAAACATTTATATCAACCTACTGACCTAACCGAAGCTAAACAGGTTGGCAACTGGGCCTATTTCAATATCTCTTCATGACAAAAATAAACAAATAGGCTACACGGAAACACATCAATTGCCAATTAGTATTTTTATCGCGACACTTTTAGATAAGCGTTAAACATTAAATTAAATTACTCTCTTCTACTAGTAAATATGACGGATTTCACGCACAATTGTTTCTACTTCTGTTAAATCGTGAAATGTAATAAACTCATACTGACTCAATATGAATATAAATGTTCTTTCTATCTTACATGACAGAAGGGATCAGGGGTTGCCAGTGTCGTGGGAGGGCTTTTTTTGCCCTTTGAAGAGTTAAAGTGGCCGATGGTAGAATTTCGTGTAAAAGAGGAGGGGGGGGGCGATGTCAACTTTTTATTGCAACTTTGCTTCCTGTTACGTTTAGAAGACGAAGAGTTATTGTGCTCCTATCTCAACGAGTCCTCTTCTGGATACTCTCGAAGCTCATTTGTGTCCTATTCTGTATCGACGGTTGCCTCCCTAGTTTTGGGGTATACGAGGGGATTTCCACCCTACTTAACAAATGAAACCTCGTTGGGGCTTGGTTCTTCTCCTTTTACTCTTACGGAGCTGAGCTGTGAGAGTCACTCGAGTGTGAGCTGGTTTTCTTTTCTCCAGTCAAACTTCTACTAAGTCTGTAAAAGATTCTTCGGTTAGGGCACCGATGCAAAACTTGACGTTCTATACTCGTATTGATTCGGCACAGAACGAAAGGCTCGATCTTCTCAAACTAATCCTTTATCGTCTCTCCTCGAATAATCTTGACTGGCTGAAGGATCGATCTTCCCGAACTGATCCTTTATCGTTCTCACCGAATAATCTTGATTGGCTGAAGGATCGATCTACACGAACTGATCCTATATCGTTCTCACCGAATAATTTTGACTGGCTGAAGGATCAATCTTTTCGAACTGATCCTATATCATTCTCACCGAATAATAATCTTTTCTCTTTCCTTCAGGGGCTTATTTATAGGCAGACCACCGCTCCATCCAAGGGGGAAGGGGGCAAGGTCGCAGAGGGGAGAGCAAGTGGTAAGGTCGCATCTGGGAGAGCGAGGAGTGAGCCGGTTGGCACTGAATTGCCCAAGTCGGCTTCTTAATTAGAGAGACCTCCAACCGCCACCCTCCCTGGCGTGCCTTTTGACTGGCACCGCTTTTTGGTGATATAACCACGGACCTACGGATCTCGTAGGTAATTGGATCTTTTGAGCGTCGTTTAAGGGCCTTTGGTGGTTACCTTAACACACATGGTCACTTAAACTACCTATGCAGCGGGGAGATCAAACAGGGTAGGTAGTAAGACTGTTGTTCGCAGGATACAGTTCCCACGAGTCTCCTCATGGGGGCTCGATTCTCCGGCTTTCTCTACAAGGGGGGGGGGGGACTTTAATGTATATGTCCGGCTGGCCCTTCGGGAGGCTTTATGTGGCAATTACTCTACACTAATCATTATTAAAACTCTAAGATTAAGAAAAATTAACCTTTGAAAGATTTACACCGAAATATTTCCTCTCTGTCTCTCTATATCTCTCCATATGTATATATATATATATATATATATATATATATATATATGTCTATCCGTCTGTGAAGAAAGACCCACCAAGGTAGAGTGAAAAAACGATTCCGAGCACTTTCATCTTTATTCTCAAATACTTTTTCAAGGAATAACTATATAGTAGTGAGAGGAGGGAATTGGACTACCTTTCTCCAAACTCTAATTAGCAGGTACCAAATCCTGAAACATCTTAATTTGTGATTTTACATATATGAAGAATAATCGGGTCTAGCGATCATATATATTGTGGCGAATCGTGACATCTTTTTTTTGGCATGCAATTTTATGAAATACAGAAAAAGTCTAACGTTCCTACAAAAACATTGTATAATTGTTACATATAGAATTTAGTAAGTTAAAATAGCTTTCATAAACAATTTGACACGTTTTTGTAAAGAATTATTCAATGCCATTTTTAGTAATCAAGGAAAAGGCAAAACCTAAAAAATTTATTAATAGTTCAGAAAATTGTAAAAAATATCGGAAAAGCGTTACAAAATTCAAACTTACCTAAGGTAATGGCGAAACACTACTTATATAGAAATTCTGCTCGTCGTGTTTTCTTGCAAAATTCTCCAATTATCGTATTATAACAGTTTTATCGATTCTCCATAAGTTCTTGAGAACAAGATTAGAATGCCCTCTTCACTTTGGCAACTTCGTAAGTAAGTTTAATTCTTTTAAGAGCAGAGAGTGATTGCTCAAAAGTTGTTATTGTTGGATTCAAATTTGTTTACCTGTTTATTTCCTGTAGACTTATGTCCATTTCATTTTAAAATATAAATTTAAGGAGATCGGTAACATTATTTTTCGCAAGAGACTTGTGAAAATATAAAACAAACGATTCAGAACGGAAGCGAGGAAACTCAAAAAGGAACTGTAGCTCTATTTCAAAGATTCAAAAGATTTTACTGGGAAGATAGCACAATAAAACTCAAACTTTTTGCAATCTAAATCTCAATGAATTGTAAATTTTCTATTAAACTGAAACGCCCTTTCATTTTAACGAGTATCTTATGAAATATGTCATGATATAATTGACTGTACTCTTTTTGGGGAAATATTCTGTTTTCTTTTGCTTGATGGTTCGCCCCACCTTCCTGTTATCAAGCTATACGTATCTGAAAAATTTCGTTACAATGTTTTCCACTGTCATTGATATATACCCAATATCCATTGATTTTGTTTGCAACACATAAAATAGATATTTAGAGAAAGGAAAAATCGCAGAAAATAGTTCTAATAAAAAAAATAAAATCAATTGTATCGATGCCTGCCAGCAAGCCAGGCGCGCTGTTTTTATTCGCGGACGACTCTACATCTTATTATGTCGGTCAGTCGGTCCCCGTTTTGCTTTTTGGGGGGGTTTTGTAATGGCATCGTAACTTGTCGAGGTATGCCTGTGAAGACCTGTTCGGAACAAGGGTGCATACACAAGCACGGGCAGATAGCCAGCCCGAGGCAGTCTGCGATATGCTTTGGAGCAATTAAAGGAGTGAAAGGCCGCCTCCTTGATTTTTAGACTGCATTTATGATTGACCGGAATTTATCAAATGGCTTGCCAAGTTGCAGTACAAAATATAATTTTAATATATATATATATATATATATATATATATATATATATATATATATATATATATATAAATATATATACAAAAAGAGGAACAAATTGCTCAATAAGGATCGTGACAGTTTACAATATGACAGAGCTAGGAGGGGAGTGAAAAATGATCGTTAATTCGACTAATGGATATTATTTAAGCCTGAACGAGAAGTCAATTCAAAAGGGGATGCAGATGACGATTGACGAGGGGTGTAATCAGGTGATTACAATACAAAATCACTTTACCTTGAAGCTTAGAGGTGTTCGAAGGGATAAGACAAACGACACAGGTCTTTCAGGAGATATTTCTGTGAGTCTTGATGAGGAGGACTCGTAGATGGGGGTTTTGAGTACTTCTTGTTGAAGAACGAGATTTTCTTTGCTCCAGAGAGATGGAATCTTAAACACGAGAAGGTTCTGCGCCTCGACAGGGAGTCTCATACACGAGGAACGGAAGTCTTGAATGGGGTTACGGGATAAGGGGGCCCGCACAGTTCTCCGAGAAGAAGGTGGATTGATAAGCTTTTGTTCTGAACAGGGGCCAGAGCTTTACGAAAAGTGATCTGCTGCTGATACCTTAACGACGAGGTACGACTCGAACAGGGGTTGCGAGACTTCGTGGGAGAACAGACAAAACGGTCTGAACGGAAGGACTGGCAGACCCACAATCTCCTTGAGGAAAGACGGACGCAGGGTTAAATAGCCAGGAGGCTGGTCCGTTAAAGAGACACGGTCATGGCCGTCCCCCGAGGATTCTCGATGTCAGTCTATGCAAATCGGCTTCAAGATAGTGAGTTGGATCAGACAGCGAGGTTTGCCTCGGGATATGGGGCTGGGTTTGTACGGCCGCGCTCGCGGGCAAAGGACATGCCTGTGAGGCATGGGGGCAGACAAGAATTCGGCGTTATCGCGGGGGAGGGAGAGCGAGGTGCGTCCCGCATAAGTAAATACAGCCAGGTTGAGCGACTCAGCGCGGGACTGCTTCCTTCTCTATGATTCTAAAATTCCCCGTCCAAGGAGCACGTGGTTTGGAGCGAAGGAGCTCAAAAGGGTATTCGCCGAATCAAATGAAATTTGAAACCCTTATGTTGTTTTAAATTCACTTTCGAATCATGACCTACAAAAGCTACACTATCTACAGCACCACGAACATCACCACCTACATCACAAACACCAACACCTCATACAGCACCTAAGCCTACACCAGCTACACCACAACCACCTACACAAACTACACTACACCCATTCCACCTACACCACCGATAGATACATCGAATATACCACCACCACCTACACCACAACCACCGCCTACCCCACTACCACCGCCTACCCCACCACCACCACCTACACCACCACCACCTGCACCACCACAACCTACAACATCACCACTTAAAACACTACCACCTACACCACCACCACCTACACCACTACTACTTACACCAACACCACCTACACCTCGTACACCACTCCCGCCTACACCACCTACACCACCAGCACCAACACCGCCACCTAAGCCACAGGGACCTACACGATCACCTAACAACAACACTTAAACTACATACACCAGCCCCACCAACACCAACACCACTAATACAACCTACAACACCTATACCACCTCCACCTACACCACTACTACTTACACCATCACCACTTAAAACACAAACAAAACCACTAACGCAACCTACAACACCTACACCACAATCACCTACACTACTACCACTTACACCACCACCGCTTACAACACTAACAACAACACCACCTACATATCAATCACCACTCCCGCATAAACCACTTAAATCACCAGCACAAACACCACCACCATCTAAACCACGACAATCCTCACCATCTACATTACCATCTAAATCACTTACACCAGCCCCACCTACACCACCATAAGCTGCATCACCACCAACTACAACACGACCACCTACATCACTTACACCACTCTCACTAGCAACACTTACACAACTACCACCTACACAATCTACACCACTACCACCTACAACACCTACCCCATTACCACCAACACCATCATCACCACCACCTACACCATTTACACCACCGTCACCTACACCATCGCCGCTACCACCACCACCACCACCTATACAACCACTAACTACCACACTACCCAAGGATATCCCGGGAATTATTTTGTTTTGGCAATAACATTATAACTAGTCATCAGATACTATCAAATTTTGAGATACTTATGTTGTTTTACATTTTCCTTCGAATAAAATATTTGTCAAAGCTCTCCGATGCTTATTCATGGAGTTATTTGTCAATAACTTCATAATTATTCTGCGGATTCTAACAAAATTTGAAATTCTTATGTTGTTTTATATGTTCTTTCTAGTGATATAATTGCCTAATTCCTCCCAAGGTTATCCTGGGAAATTTATTCAATAACTTAATAACTATTCGGCCGATACTAACAAAACTTGAAATCTTTATGTTGTTTTACATTCTCTTTCGAATGATATAATTGCCCAGGTCCTTTCTATCAATACTCGTATCATTCAAGCTGATAAATCGTTTACAAATATTACCATGTTTATCAAGATAAAGTACAAAGTAGAAAGTTGTGTAAAACAACTGACATCAGATGTTTCATTTAATAAAATCGCCAGGTAAATGGACTCATTAAATTCGACTTTAATTTATTTTAACAAAACTGAACTAATAGGTTGAATTAAGTCATTTGAATAGCAGATGATATACCCTTGAAAACTTTCCATTTTTTACTGATTCTCAAGCCCTACATCCAATTCTCACATAAAAATCGCTAACTCAATATAATTAACTCTATTATCAGCGTTTACTTCTTGATTATGACCATAAAATGCTACCTCTTGCGTATCATAAAAGCATTTAATCGTAATTAAGAGTTTCAATATTTCTTTGTTCTTACTAACTTCATCGTTATGTCGAGAAATGGCAGCTTATTTTTGTTTGTAAAGCAATAAATCAATTCTTTTTGAGATTTTAAATGTTTTCAAATCGACAAATGCGTTTATATGAAAAAGATACTTTTCTTGATAAGAAAAAGCAGTGTGTAAATTAGTTAAATGGTCATATCCACGATCAACAGAATTCTAAACAGATTTTTCATTGTAAAATAGCAAACACAACCAACAGTACAATATTTTATTGGAATTATTGCAACATCCTCATGGAATTTCATCATACATCTTAGAGTTAAATTTTTTAGTAAATCTTTTATTTTCTTTAGTTAACTGCAAATTTAGCATCGGTCTCTCATTATTAACAATACGTTTTTTCTCATCAATCGACTGTGAGCTAAACTTTTTCACTTTTAATTCATTCAATATTTTGTCTGTTATTATGGGCCCAAAAAAAGTAAACAATAAACTCGGTTAAAAATTGGCACATGGTAGGCTTGTACAAGTATAACTGGCCCTCAGTGCCATCACTCCAAAAGTTTAAAATGCCTCAGCCACTCAGCCTACCGTCTGTGTGGTTGCCGGATATCACCTGCGACTGCATGCGTTTCCGAAATGCATGCTTTCTGGATTACATGAATAATTTTAATGAAAACATCTAAATGATACACATGTATAAAATTGTTGTAATGTTTTAGCATGTTTTGGAACATTTTAACTCATGTATTTGGATATAAAATACTTGAAGATATTAAACGTTATTGAAAGCGAAGGAATGTACGCAACAAACAACCTTTGGTCTTAAGCAATAAAAATAATTTTTCTGTACACATAATCTTTGAAAGCTATGTGATCTCAGATGGATTGCTGGTGTACAAAACAAACAGTCTTATTGACAAAAGTAATCAAGACCATTTTTCTGAAGAAAAATAAAAACTTGAGAAGTTGGATAATCTCTGCTCACCCCAAGCTAGGCAACGGAAAAATTATCCTTTTAATCTTATGAAATAATATTTTATTTCTCCGCAGTGTCAAACGCTTACAAGTTACAATAAGTGATTCTGTAAAAATTAGGCATGCAGTGAATGACTTGCATTCATAGAGGGATCGACACTGATATATATATATATATATATATATATATATATATATATATACATATATATATTCTTTATTTTTATCTAGCTTCTTTCGCTTTGCTCGATTCAAACACATATTTCTGTCTACATTACCAATCATTAGGCTAATCTCTGAATCTCTCCATTCACTACAATGGCTAATGTTAAAATCTATTATATCTAGACACAAGAGCAGTGATATATTTATTCCTAATTCAAATCGTTTGCATAATCAGAATCTCCACATAATAGTAGTGTAGTTTTTTAAAGCTTGAAAAATCACTCACACTATGAAATTTATCCCAACGCTAGTGATGTATAAATCCCTAATTCGAGCCCTAAACCACATTCACGATCTCACAATGATAATATCGATATATTTATCCATAATCTTCGCAATATGACACTTTATGGAAACTCGTGATAGTACTGAGATATTTATCTATATTTTAAGCTATCGGCCACATTCAGAATCTGATTATAATAGTAATATATATCTTCACAATTCTAGCTATCGGCCAGATTTAGAATATTTTCTTTCGCGCCCTTAGGTAAACTCAGAATCTCTTCGTTTGAGCCCCGGGATACAATTAGAAGATAATTTCAATTTCACTTTCATCTACTTTCATTACTAGTCTGTTTTATTCCTTTTATCTTCTCAAGCTCTCCTTTAGCATCCCATGTGTGTCCATTTTGTGCTATCTAATCACCTTTCCTATGAGAAGAATTTTTCTCGCTTCCCAAAACAATTGTTGGTACTATTATTTTCTTTTTTCTTATATCCGTCTTTATTACATTTTCATTTCTGGTTATTTTTTTCTTCCTGTCAGTTTAATTGATTTAAAATATCTTTTTCATACCTCTGTTTGAAATCGACCTTAATTTTCTTCATTATTTTAGTTTTAGTAGTTCATTTTAAGATACAAGTAATTTTCTACATGATTTAGCATAATCACTTAATTTGGCCATTTCTTGTTGTCTTTGACATTCTCGATTATGATGCTGATTCTTTCAAGCAAAATTTAGCTTCGGTCTTTCTCTCATCCTTTCGTGTATTACCCTAGCAGTGTCTGTATATAAACTGACAACACAATCATCAACTTCATCTCTTCTTGCTACCGTAAAACAACTTGTGTCAGGAAAGTTTTGGGAGCATATAAATCCTCAGACTTTTTGTTCTATTGTAAAGACAGACTTAATTCACCTTATTTATTATTATTTAGTATGATTTTTATATTATTTATTATTCGTATATATTATTATATATAAAAATTGTATATTATGATTAGTATTAATTTTCTATTATTATTATTAGTAGTAGTATGTTATTGTCATTATTTCTTATTATTATTTAGTATTATTAATATTAATATTATTTGTTATATTTTATATTAGTATTAGGATTTATTACATTGGGGGAACAAATTTTAACTTCTTTTGTTTATCGACTTAGATTTGACAGTTAATTAATTATACATAATTTGGGTGCGGTGAGCACGAATTTTTACTCCGGTTTGCTGGATCAGGTCCTGATTTTGTTCAACACACTTCCTCTTTCATCATATCCATAAAAATGGATATTTTCTCAATAATTGACAAGTCTTTTTGCAGTTCCACATTATAATTGTAATTATCTATTAGTGCCTGTTTAAACTAATGTTTGTTTTTATATTTCAGATTTTAAAAATAAAGAATTGAAATATTTTTACAAATTGACAAGAAAATCATGTAATATGCTCTCAAGCACTAGAAAATTCATATGCAACAACTCCTGATTCATTTTGCTACATATGTGGAAGTTTTACACTTTCACATCAACGAGGAATTATAATAGACTTCGTGAAAAGAGCTTACTTAGGTAATTTTGTCATAAAACTTGGGGATCAAGATAAATTATGGGTTTCACATAAAGCCTGCACTGTGTGCATTGACAGACTGTGATATTGAACGAAGGGTTCTGAGTCAAAAATACCTTTTGTAGTTTCGATAGTAAGTTTATGATTCCATAAAACTACGTAACTTAGTCATATGTGTACTGAACTTTTCCTAAGAGTAATTGGAACTTAGGTACATAAACAACTTTTGATAAAATTCGCTTTTGTTAACGCTTAACAATTTTTTTCCATTTCAGCTGTGGCGAGAGCCTACAAACCATGAGACGGATTGCTACTTCTTCTTTGTCAAGACTTCGGGCTTCACTAAAAAAAAATAAACATGGTATCGAGTACCCAAATTTCGACACCGCAATACAACCTGTGCTACATTCAAATGAAATTCCTATTCCAAAATGTAAGAGTCTACCATCTCAGGAATCAGTTGAAGATGTTTCTGAAAATATTGTTATGCCCTCTGAAGAGTCAAACACCGAATTCAACCCCAGGGTAGTTGTAAGGGAAAGTTATCAGCCAAAGTTTAACCAGGCCAAGTTGAATGATCTTTCGAGGGATCTAAATTTACCAAAAAGGATGCGTAAACTTTAGCTTTCAAGACTCAAACAGTAAACATGCTTAGTTCAAACACATATGTTTCGTTTTACAGAAACAGAAAAAGAACTTCTTAAATATTTTAGGACAGATGATAGTTTAGTATATTGCTGCGATATACCAGGTTTGTTAAAGGAGATTGGGGAGTTCAGTCCTACAAGGCAAGTGATTGGCGTTTGTTTTTAGACAGTTTCAAAAGAAGTCTTAAGTGTGTATTGCTGCATAATGGCAATTTATACATCTCGATACCAAATGGGCCCTCAACAACATTAAAAGAAAAGTATGAGCATATAGAAACTGTTTTAAAACTTATCAAATATAGGAGCACGAGTGAATCATATATGTTGACTTAAAATGGTCAATTTTCTGCTAGGCGAACAAGCAAGGTATACTAAATATCCCTACTTCTTTTGCTTATGGGACAGCAGAGCTAAGGAAGAAAATTATTCCCAACAAATATGGCCAGCACGAACATGACTTAATGTCGGAAAAAAGAATGTAATTAATCAACCTTTAGTGAGCAAAGATAAATCATATTTCCTTCTCTGCATATCAAACTAGCTCTCATGAAACAATATGTAAAAGCTTTAGATTCAAACGGCGAGTGTTTCCAATACATACTTTCAAAATTCCTAAGTTTAAGTTATGAAAAAATCCATGCTGGAATTTTCGACGGTCTACAAATAAGAACATTAATTAATGGCAGCAGTTTTATTAATGAAATGAATGAACGCAAAAGAAATTATAAGTAAGAGAACTACGAAGAATTCTTAAGAAAACTTTTAAGGAACTACAAAGAGTTAGGTTGCAATATAAGCATAAAAAAGCATTTTTTGAATAGTCATCTTAACCAATTTCTAAGTAATTTAGCTACTATAAGTTACCAACAAGGGGAGAGATTCCATCAATATATTAAATTTATGGATGAACGTTATTAAGGACGCGGGGATTGCCACATGATGACTGATTATTGTCTGTACTTGAAAAGAGACCTGCCGTCAACAACCAAATACTCAAGAAAGTCCTATAAAAGAAAATATTTACCAGAGTGAAAGCTTCATATCTCTTTGTTTTGTTTACTTTGTCATTTCTATCGTTATAATGTAATTTTACAATAGTTTGAACTGCATGTCTTTATGAAAATGGAAATAAATTTTAACGCATTTCATTTTTAGTCCTAAGCTTGGTAAAACTGGAAATGGCGCATGGGATGTTTACAAGAATCAGGACCTGATACAGCCAAACCGAGGTGAAATTCGTTTTCAGCGCACAAAAATCACTTATAATCAAGTGTCAGATATCATTTAATAAAATACGTGTTGCCCAGTGTTATAATATACTATTATTATTTATAGTTATTAATTATGATGTACTAGTGTACCTGTGCGTCAAACATGACGTCATTATTTTAAAATTAGAGCTATATTTCATTATTATAGATAATACCAAGTCGTTGGTATATAAATTACAATTTTCTTTCAAAATAAGTAGATTCAAGTCTTAGTAACCCAACAAAAAATATAAATAAATACACGACGGGTATTATTATCATTGAATATAATTATTTATTCTTATTATTAATTATTATTAGTGAAAGTTACTATTAGTATTTATTATTATTTAATATTATTTATTATAACTATTATTTATTGTTATCATTATGACTCTCCAATCAACGTTTTCGCCCCGCACTTTACAACAGGAGGAGTGTTTCCACCTGTACAGAGTTCGGTCTGTAGCCATGGTGCCCCAGTGAACTGCATTCCAGTGGAATAGCACCAGGGTATAATAATAATAAGTGATCACCTACCCTACTCATTAGTAGACCCACCTATCTCTGCTTATTATTATATACATCCAACCCTTTTCCACACTTGCTCTCCTATCCACATCCACAGAGGTTTTGTTGCCAGCGGATTTTCTTCGTCTCATGAGCCTTAGTGGTGGGGACCGTCGAATCTACACACTTTCCTTCGTACACATATAAGGTGGCTACGCCGGCACCATCATTTATGGTCAAAGTTCCAAGACAATTTCGCCAAAAATAGCAGACTGCATTAGCGAAGCCCATCAACGCCGAACCAGGACCAATTATGGGTAAATGATCATATTATTGAATTTCTAGTTGTATGGAGACTTTTCTTTTAACCTTCCCTCTCATAGAAAGGACATACTATCTACTTTCTATAAGGCTCCCTTTTCTGTTTCGGATCATGGTGATAATTCAAAGGAAGAATGGAAACGCGCTGGGAGATCCGCCTCTAAGCGCAGCCTTGTCATCCCTAGGTGTCGAGAGGGAGGATAAAACCAATTCTACACGTGAATGAGCTCTCCTCTCACCATTACCATGTGGCAAAAGGGTTTCTCCTTTGCCATCTTTGTAGCCGCTATCGGGAGCGCAACCTCTGAAATGCTGATCGCTCCTGAAGTACTCTCTCAAGGGCCTCTCTAACCATTTTCTACCAGATATGAGGCTTACTTCTTTCATAGACCAACGGGTGCGGGGTTTACTCCTTACCCTATTCTTTGGAATCTCCCATAAACGACTCCTTATTTCGACAAATTTCAGTCCTCCTATTATATCCCAAGAGAGTAGGTAGGCAGCCCAAAATTAACCGGTCCCGGTAGAATTGACCCAATTGGGCCAGCCACCTTAGGCTTACAGGATTTAAGCAGGACGCGTCGGGCAGTGCTCCCTGCAGTTCAGCAATCAGCCATGTTAACATGTCAGGTGTTGGCGTGACTGCATCCCTCTTTTTCCCGATGGAGGCCGGTTCACCTGTCAGAGAATTGAATGTGACGAAAGATACATCGAATGAGATCTGTGATGCCTTCTGAGATGACCACACGGAGGCTTCCACTGAGATGGGCATGCTCCCAAGAGTGACTCAGCTCGAGACGGCAGAATTTTCATGGAGTCAAATCCGGATTCCGTGCCAAACAACGAACATGAGTATGCCCATGTGCAAGCTTCTCCTCAAACGGCTCAGACCCCCATAGACACACAATGGGATAATAGACCTTCTTCTCTGGCCAGTGTCCATTTAACAAATAAAATCTTCTTCATTGGAAAAGAATCTTGCTGAGACCGGTTTATCCGGGCTAGGGGCTCTTTCCGGCTGTGGAGAAAATCGTGTTTATATCTATCCCTCCACTCCACAAAAGTAAAGTAGAAAAAGAAGATCAGAGGTTCCTCTCACTCTGCGAGGGATGCTGGGAAGGGCGGGTCCGCTGCCTTTTCGGCAAACGGCCAGCTCAAGAGAGGCCCGTCCGGCCCCGAGGTGCCCCCGGGTGAGGGGTTACAGCCCAAGATTCAAAGTCGCAAGTGCACTGATTGGAGCCTTAATTACGTAGGGGGCCCATATTGAGAGACTACCTGAAGTTTTTGTCTCCGCTGGCTTCAGACGCTTTCTGTTTATTTGCTCCACTGATAGCAGCTTGTTGGCTAAAGACAAAATTATCACCCTGAGGAGAGCAATAGCTCGCTTGATTTGCAGAAAGCTGAAGGTGTCTTCGGGTAAATGCGTCAGATCCATTCTAATCGGCCATGATTAGTGCCCTTCGGACACTTAATAGCACGCCGATGATGTGACAATGCACTCTATCATGAACTTCAAGAAAGGTGTGGGCTACGCAAGGAACCTCATCAAATACTACAAAAATGACATCACCTTAGACCTGGCCGACCATGGAGCGGTCAAAATCGAACGTGTCATGAGAAAATACAGAGAAGCCTCGAGACCAACCACTACCATCTTCGTCAAGTTCAACCGTGGCAGGCTCAATGAGTCGGTGCCTGCCGGTTGGTATCGCTACCGCGTGAAGACATTAGTGCCCCTGCCGTAGAGAGGCTACTACTGTTATCACTTCGACCATAAGAATCGATCATATAGACGGGAAAAGTCGGGGTTAGCCGAAGTCTGTGCGAGTTGCTCCAAGGCCACACACGATAAGGCCACACCCTACGTGTAAGGCCATATGTGTCAATTGAAGAGAGTCGCACCTCCCAATGCCGCAACGGTTCTACGTCAGTTTCTGTTTTCTTCTAACTGGGCACAGTCGCCGGATTTACAGCCATTTAATGGAACCCTCTCCCGCACCTTATTGCGATAACTGCGTTATCCACCAGACTGTTCGGCACGTTTTTTTTAATGCTGCAATCTGGGTTATCTTTGCGCACCTTACACGGGCGGGATTACTACTGCATTTCTCTTGTAGTCTGGACGGGGTCGTGCAAACCGACTTGTGGATTATCTGACGTTTTCGAGGAGGCTGACCTTCTCCATTTTTCTCTACTATCTTTTTTATAGATCACATGTTCCTTCGCCGGAAGGATGCGGGCCTCCCTCCATGCCGGAGGGTGTTTCGTTCTTCTTGTTTTTTGTATGTAGGTTATTTGGTTTATGGATGCTTTATGTGTTTTATATTCAAGCCTAGTATTAGCGGGTAACGTGATTATGGCGAGTTATTCCCTAGTAGGCAGTCGCCAGAAGTGCCCCTAAAAAAATTCTGTTTGTGTAATTTAGTTTAACACGCAATCCTATATCTATCTATATTTTTTTCCTATTACCTTGATTTTATTTTTTAAGTGTCCGAAACAATATATGTGTTTCTTTTGCCTCGAACTGTTGATTTCACTTTCTCAAAGTCTTTTTGGTGCACTTTCCTTTAATTTTTATCTCACCAATCTATGTAAACTTAACTTCATTTTCTTCTTGTAGTCAATTTTCTATCATATTGTTTCCTTCCAAATTATTACATCACCATTTAGTAAACGCATTGAATTTTTTTATATTTAGTATATGTATTTTCTTTCATTTATTTCTTATTCCTTTAAGTAACAAATAAAATAACCTATATTTGAGTAAAACAGCATTAAGTTGTTGATTTCAAGCTTTTATTTCCAAACGAATATATTGAATAAAATGTAAAGATTTTTTTAGCTTTGCATTAAAATGAATCCCTCAATTCATTAACTCCTAACTCCTACCAGTTCTCACACAAATACATCCGATCCATACTTATTTCTATCTCAAATTTATCATACAGAATCTAAGAAATCACTCAATTATCCATATAAAATAACTCCTTCGTAGTTTTAAATTTTTAAACTACAATAAAAACATACTAGTTTAATATTCATTTTCATTATATTTTGTCTTTAAATATTGATAAACCGGCTTCATTTTTGATTTTTGTTTGCATGGATGGTATGTTGTGTATAAGGACATTTTTCCTTGCAAATGTTCTTTTTGATATTCTAAAAAAATACCTATTTACAGGTATATATCAGAATATAAATTTCGCTATGCAACAATGTAGTTTCATAATTTCTAAAATGTGTCTTTACATATATTCAAATGTACTTTTCCGCAATATAAAATATACATTTCATTCTCATAACTGCGCATAGCTTTATAATTATATATTTCTTTAAAGAACAATAATGATGTATATGTTAGGTTTGGATAACTACAAATGAGGGAATTAAAAGATCTATGACTTGGCACTTATTTTATATGTGATGTTAGTGTGATTCTAATTAATTGGTATTAAAAAGCAACTTTTTAAGGTAAATAATAGTTTTAGGACTGGTAGCAAACAAAAGAATTTATATTTAAATTATTAAAACGAATTTAGAGGGATTTTTCTTAAAATGACTAGAGAAAATAAAAACAAGGAGCTGAGTTTGATTTTAAAAGTTGTTGATTCATTTGTTTAGACTAGATTTTTGCAAAATATTAAAGAAAAACAAATTTAACATTCCTCTTAATGAATGACATAATACACACGAAATAAAAAAATTTGCTAATTTGTGAACAAAAATGTTACTCTAGATGGAATCGGAAAGGCTCCTTTCATAGGTAAAACCTAGTAATAAAAAAGGTAGGAGAGTAAAAACTGCATAAGAGGAGGATAGAAGATTAAGATCAGTGCAGGAAAAGCAAAGGAGAATAAGACCAGAAAAGCAGGAGCCTAAGAAGAGAACAAGTAGACTATAATACAAATCTGGATATAATCAGACACGAACAGTTTACTGAAGCCCTGACCATATTCGTTAATGTGATCCCCACCATTCCAAACCAATCCCCGTCAATTCGATCTCACGTTGAGACGTTAGTATTTCGGCGCACCATCCTCTTCCATCCAAAGAAAACCAAAATTAAATGAGTCCTTGGTTACGCTTTGGCAAGATTAAACGACCGATAGACTATGAATGAGGCTAAAGAACTTGTCGTATATAATAACATTTCTTCGCCTGATTCAAACTGTCATAGTTTTGTCCTGTTTACACCTTTGTCCTCATTAGTTAGGGTTATTAACAATAACTCTTTCATATTGATTGCAATATTTTTCCGCCAGATGCAGAGCAGTAGCATAGGTTCGCACATTGCTCCAATTTCGGTGTAAGATTTAATGTCAAAGTCTTATGATATTTTGTAAGCAACATTTTTCCTTGCTTATAGACACAAATCTGTATTTAAACCAGATGTCCCAGTAATTGATGCTCCAAAGAATATAAGATAAGTATTATTGTTTCAACTAGGCCCACTTAATAAATTTACTCGTTTTAAATATTTGTTCAAAACTGCTCAGAAAACTATATGTACATACAGACATAATTTGGATTGTAAATAATTTTAGGCTGCTAATGTCTTTTAAATGAAAACAGAAGATCTCACTTGCCACGAGAAGCATGGTTGCTTACAATTTTTACCTGCATAGGAAATACTTTTCAGTTCTCATATCTATTTCAGCTTGAGGAGAGGAAATGTCCATTTTAAAAGGAAAATAAATTTAAATTGGCCAGAACTTATTGAGTATAGGACTGAACTTTCTAATAAAAGCCTTTGTTCATATCAAAGCTATATACTCTTCTAAAATTAGATGGCTTTTATATATGGTAATTTAATTTCTGTGTGAAATTCAATTCAATTTTATTTCTGGTATTAGTAAAATAACAAACGAAGTGTCTAATATTCTTCACTACAAAGCAATTCTTTTTCCTTGCTCGTTCTCTCTTCCTGTGTTGTCTTCTTTTGTCTCCATATTCCTTAAGATTAGCTTATTGTCGTTTGTTCATAGTTCATTAGTGTTTGTATACTCATGTATAATACAGATGTAAGAGGCCTCTATCACTAAAACTTCTAATCACGACCTGAGTTATTTAAATTGGTTTTCTTCGAAAGAAATTTGATGAATCGCCGAACAGGGCATTTTCAATGTAAGATAAGATACGTTTTTGAATCAAAGTATATTTTCCAAGACTTAACTTGTATTATTAACAAGTTAATTAACCAAAGAAGCGAAGTAAATCCCTAAATATTAATTTTTATTCTTTAACAAAATTGAGCCTGAAATTAACTGCTCTTGCAAGATTCGAAGACAGATTTAGATTATGTACTTGTAATTTTTTGAGCGACAATTCGTATTAAAGGCAATAATCTCGCCTCGGTATCTTTGGAGTATCTATGTACTATCAAATTCCGTCCCCATTTTTTCAAATTGAAGAGGCTGTCTCTCTCAACGACCTCTTCAGACACCCACACGCATTGCTAACTCTACTTTTTTCAATCTAATAAGTTTTTACATCATTTCTGAGTCCCGAATTTTTACCCCTTTTTTGACTGATCGTCCGATTTTATCACCTAATGAAATTGTTCACATGGGATCAATTCCTATTTCTCTGTGAAGGTAAATAGTCAATTTATTAGTAACTCATTTGTAGAAAATTACAACCATTACTATTGGTTTACGGTTCGAGACATTAATTGAGTTAATTGATGTCTCGCGTCTTTCATTATTAATCCTAGGGCATTCGTACTGACGTCAGTTTATTCGAGGCCTCACTCGCAAACAAAGTCTGACTAATCAATATCAGAATGTGCTTATTCCTTTTTTCTTATTTCTCTCATTCATTGATCCCTAATTTATTTTATTTTAAAACAGTATCAGTTTGGTGTAGCTCATTTTAATTTAGGGTAATCAAGTTTCACTTGTTGGTGGTTTCCTTTTTATTAATTCAATGCCAAAGTTTAATAATCCTTATAGGTCATGGAAAACAAATCAACTGCTATAATAGTGGTATGCTATTTTGCCCATATTGTGATAGTAGGTATAATTATTATTATTTATGAAGTGTCTATTTATAGATATGGTTTGGTAAGAGAAGATTTGACTCACTACTTGCAGATTTAACATGATCAATGGACACCATTGCGCCGAGGCATTTATTTATATAAAAATCTAATGGTTTTATTGATTCTTCGTTATTCAAATTACGAAGAGTTTATTAAAAAGTCATGAAGGTAAGCGAAGTGATTTATAGACGAGGACTGATTATCTGAAAATAAGGATAATTGAGGACTCTATCATTGTGACATGCAACATACTGGGCCCTTCTCCTTTTCTAAAAGAAGTTCCCTATTTGAAAGGTTTCTTATAGAAGAACGAGCAGAACTTATACTATCTTTATTTTATCACAATAAATATAACATACGGTTAAACTTTAATCATTTTCTCATCCAAATTGTGATTTATATTGAGGTTAAAGATTTTAGTTGATCATTAAACTGAATAGAATGTGTTTGGTAATATGTTAGATATTCAAGAGTACTTTCTCGAAAACTACCTTATTTTAGCTTATCGTGGCCTGCTAAATCATATGCAGCAGATTATCTATATTTAAATTATAATCGGTGTAAAATTACCACTAGATATATAATCACCTTAGCAACGTAAAGTTGGCATTTGCTAGAGAGAAACAAGCCATCTTTATTCATAAGTAAGTTGTTTACTGTAGTTCAATAAATTCTAAAAGATTCTTCACTCCCTTTATTCGAACGGCATTTCTTCCAAAACATTTGCCCCCGAACCTTTTTTATTATTTTCCAATTAAAAAATATATTTTTTAAATATGCATTCCCGCCATGTTAATAAATAGGAATATGTGTTAAAAACAAAAAGAAAGGACAAGTGCGAGGAAACTTGTAAAATCAAAGAGCACTGGTTAAGTCACTTGGACTCAAAATGAATCATCTCTAATTTTGGTCTGGAGAGATTTTTCGTTATGGGCGTGCGTTAAACTGCCTGCCATTCTCGTTACATAAATAAGGTCGCATATTGCTATGACCCTATCTAATATTTTATTACTTATTTCGATCCTTACTAATGGATTAAATTTGCATTGCGTATATTTTAACGTAGTTAAGGAGGAAGTGTCTGTTGATTTGAAATTGAAGTTTCTGGGAAATTGTAAAACAAATTATGCATTTTACGAGATTAATTAACATTCTTCTCTTTTAATTATATTTCTAATTAAATTTCTATTTATAGCTTTTTATATCCATACTCATTTATGCTTTCATATTTTTAGTGTCATCTTTCATTTTTGTCAACCTTAAAAAATCATCACGCTATCGAAACTTTTTCGGTCATTGTATCGTATTTTCCTTATTCATTTTCTCTATCTATTGGTTTCTTAATCCTTTTTTTATATTTGCACCACAATTTGAACAGTTGCATTTCTTAACAATGAGGTTTGGAATTTATAGAGCCAGTTTGGTATTTAACAAATTTAAATACATATGTATCTCTTAAAAAAAATGTCCTCCGCCTTATAACTCGTTCTTGGTTGTTTTATAGGTCTTATTTATTTCAATACTGTCATGATATGACCAGGTGTATGCGGTTATACGCACACTGGCATAGTCACCATCGAAACTAAGGCTCCAACTGGGGATGGTTCTAAGAGTGCTTAAGATACACAGTTGCTAGGTCAAGGAATATTCAAACACGGCTACAAAAATATACTTTAATAGGACTAAAGATTACATATACATATAGGGCAAGTAAAATGGCAATGCAATTAAATATTGACGGTTCGCTGCTAAGATGACTAACACTATCAATTAAGTTTGAACCGAGGGATAATTAATTAAGTAATGATTTTACAATTATGCTAGTTCTAAAGCAAAGGAAATCCTTGAGGGTCGAGGCGGTAAATGTGAGAGGAGAGTGACGAAGCGGAAGTTAAATTCCCTTTACCTTGATATGCGGCGAGTAGGACTAGGTAGGTAAGTTCGATCTTGAACTTGTGGGCGTCTCACGAGACGCTCAATCCAACTTTGGGAAATTGAAGATGGAGCCCTCTTATACTTAAGAGGCAAACTTTCTATGGATCGGGGATAGCTTTTCTGATCATTAAAATCCGAAGACGTGGTGAAAAGGATTGAAGCGCGCCTATCTAATGGTTTTATTGATTCTTCACGAACAATGCTGAGTGACGACTAGCTCTTCTTTGGCTATTTCGCAATCACTCAATTCTTCTCTGGACGAGAATGTAGTCGATTCCCTCTCGACAAACGTTACGGCTAACGTACTGGACGGCGGTTCAAGTCACAATCTGCATGTGAACTTTGAAGTATCGATTATATACCCCGAAATTATCTAGACGGGGAGAGAGGTTCATCGCCAAAAGACTTCCTTAATTGCCTTGGGTCACGATAAGGACCATAGCGAGAAGTGGCGATGCCCACTTAATGATCTTCACATTGTTCTAATTTTCGCAGTATATAGGGCAGACGAATTTAGTGCGGTCAACGGCGAACTTGTTTTTTTTTGTATTTTTTAGCTTGTCATTAAACTCTTTAAGTCGTATAAACATTTTTTTCTATTCTCATAATTTGGGGATCTTCCATTTATTCATAAATTTTCTAAAATTTGGAGATTAACTCTAAGCTAACTTGACTATAACAGGCAAATCCGAAACTGACTTGCACACTGTTATGGCGTACCGTACACACATTTATCTATCTATGCCTTAATACATGAATAGAGGTAGAAAACACCGTACCCTTGCCTCAAAGGTAAGATTTGATTTAATGAGTAAGAAAATTGAAAAGAATCTTGTTGAAATGTATCTTTCATCTTCATCATAACATACTTTCAAAATATTACAATAAACTGCTCATTACTTATAGCCGACTTTTAGCTTGTTCAAAAATTATTCTTGTTTCTAATCCGATTATTTTATTTCTACAGTACAAATTAAATATTCTCTGAATTCTCTGCCTTTGTAAGGTTTAAGATGCATTTAACTAGGCTACTGCACATTATATTACCATTACCCTCCCTCATCTTATACTTTCTCACCTCATAATGATGGTCCTCAGCAAATGTCTTTAAAATTGGTTATCTTGAGCTATTAGATCAGTTCTCACTCCGTGTTTCGCATCTATAGTATCGACGCCTTCTCAGTTACAGGCACGAATTGTGAATTATACACACATCTTCAAACCGTGGTATTTCTTTAAAAACTTATCTTTTAGTTGCAAATATGGTATTTTTCTTGCATTAGCATTCCTAAGGATAACTTCAGTTGCCTCAGAAAGGTTTTAATAACTAGTTTAAGTATAAGAGAAATAGTGGTAATATCTTAATTTTTTTGCCCTTCTTGTAAAATGCGTTCAGTCCTCGTTAACTTATAGTTTAGTCCACTCTTTAAAATAATTTATGTAAAATTTATTATCTAAAATATAAATACTCCCAAAAAGCTTCATGGTCATTTTGACAATATTAAACTATATTAAGTAAGATTAGGTCATATCACCTGGGTTATATCTTTAGTTGATAAAATCGAAAATTTAAAATGGAAAATAAAAACGAGATTAAACTGACAATATAACTACCATAGGTTTGATTATCTTTTAGTGTCATATGGACGACCACATGTTTGACAGTGCCTGATTCATCCAAGATCACTTATTTTAAATAAAGAGGGCAAACATGCAGAGGCCCCTAATAAAAAAATCAACGTTATTTTAGAGAATCCTAGCTTTCCAAAATAGATTAATACTGCTGCACTGAGAGAAGTTTATCAATTAAACCTTGTCGGTGAGAGGTAAGTGCAGTATTCACTCATCTTTCGTTCTCCACAATCAATTTTAAACGCTATCTGAGAGACGAATACCACCCTCTTTTGCCTTATAACGCTGCAGCATGCATGTGCTAGGCTTCGTTGTGTTGTAAGTCGTTAAGAATACTATTTAGAATGTATGCTCACTTGGTTGCTGGTACGTCTAACCAAGTAGATAATCGATTATTACTATAGTAATATCTTATCGGTCTAGGAAGTGTTGTATAATGTACCCTGCTTTTGATACCTAAGCAAAAGTCCTTTTAATCTGATTTCCATTACTCAAAGTACAAGTAAACTACCCGAACTTAAATGCACTTAAGTAAAGTCAGAAAGTATCGTATTCTTGAAGTTCTCAAGTAGTGAATGTTAAAAGGTAGCAGCAAATAGTAAAGTAGCTATCACCTCAATGTAAATAGCCTATACGTTTTCCTTTCCAATATGTGGGTATCTTTACCAGATAGCCTATAGACTACATAGGTAAAAGCATGATTACTCACCTTAATGTGTTTCTTTCAATTTAAAGGCGAATTGATGTATGTGGTCAGAATAAAGAACATTATTTACATAGATTACTTCAACTCGAAAATCTAGCACGATCAGCGTGAAAGATCGAAAATCACACTCTCTAACTTATTTTAATTCATCTGAATAAATTCAATTTTGCTAGAGAGGGAAGAGTAGGTGATAGCCGGCTAGCTGGTATAATCAGGTACATTTTGGACGATTCAATCCACATGAACTTCCTCAGAATTAGAAGAAAGATAGTAATATGGATACAGGTGTCGACGTCAGGTCTCTTCTTCCTCAACCTCAAAAGGGTGGAGAGGAACATGACCCCTAGTTGACTCTTATCGATTGGCTGTCTGGCTTTGTTGCTGTTGGCTGTCTGGCTTTGTTCCTGTTGGCTGTCTGGCTTTGTTCCTGTTGGCTGTCTGGCTTTGTTCTGGAAGGTTGTCTTGCAGGAAGCTCTTGATTCTCATTGTAAGATTGGGATATAATACTGATTTGGGTGTATAGTTTTTCTTGTATTTATTTAATACATCAATCACTGTGTAATAAATACATTAGTGATTAATACTTTTGGGGAAGATAACTGGCAGCAATCCTGAGCAAGAATTTTTTTTGGTGAGTGTTAACTTTTTCCTTAGTAAATTTCTAAGAGTATGGCTGTTTGTATAGATGGTGAGAGCATGCCGTTTGAAAGTAGTGTGTATGTGGTGTGTGATGCATGTGGAGTTGAAAGGAGAGTGAATGTAACTGAATGCCGTGTGTGTTTTCTGGAAGGGGAGGTTAGGAGGTTGAGTGGGGAATGTAAGAGGTTGAATGATTTGGTGTTTGAGGTGAGAAGAGATGCAAGTGTGCGATTGAAGGGTGAGATTAGTGCTAAGAGGGTGGAAGATAGGGCTAGGACTGGGAACAGTGTGGAAGTTCTGAGTGATGATGAATGGTGGGTGAAAATGGATAGGATAGATAAGTTAGGACAGGTTAGGTGTGTGAATGAGAGGGACATAGAACCTGTTAGGTTGACTAACATATTCAATGTCCTGAGAGAGGAAGAGTGTAAAAGTGATTTGCCTGGTGTGATTGTGGATGAAAGCAGGATGGGTGGTAGTGTGACTGAGAGCAGGAGGGAGGGTAATGTTAGGCCAAGACAGAATAGGAGAATGACTGAGGTGCTAGTGATGGGTGACTCTCAGATTAGGTATTTAGATAGGAAGTTGAGTGATAGCAAGTGGAAGGGAATGAGAGTTTGTCTGCCGGGTGCTGGTGTAAGTGATGTTTGTGAGAGGTATGATAGGCTGGTTTCTGGGTGTGAGAGGGATGCAGTTGTGATTACGCATGTGGGAGTGAATGATGTAAAGAAGGTGGGTACATGTGAGTTACGTGAGCAGTATAAAAGGTTAGTTGAAAGGATGAGTAAAAGCAGGGTAAAAGGTGTTGTTTCTGGTGTGCTTCCAAGATTGGATGTGGGGGTAGAATGGTTGTCGCGTGCAATTGGTTTGAATGAATTTGTGAAAGGACTGTGTGAGGAGTTAGGATTGGTGTTTGTAGATGTCTGGGGAGGGTTTTACGGAAATAGGAGGTTGTATGCGATGGATGGGCTCCATCTTAGTCGGGCAGGTGTTGAGGTTCTATGGGGGGAGCTGGATAGTGTGATTAGGTCCTTACGGGTGGGAAACTAGAAGCTGTTAGAGGTAAGGGAATAACAGGAATAGAGGGCAGGTGTAGGAAATGGAAGGGATGCAGAGATAGAGGAATAGCTAAGGGAGAGGGCATACTGATGCGTTATAGGGGGACTAATGCACAAGTGAATGAGCAGATAACTAGGAATAGAAAAGCACGATGCAATGAAGATGGAAATAATAAAAAAACTTAAAAATATACTACACAAATGGTCGGAGTATAAGGAATAAGATAGATCTCTTAAGAGCGTTAGCGAGTGAAGAGAATTTTGATATAATTGCGATAACAGAGTCATGGCTTGATTTGGCAGGAAATCACTTTAAACCTGAGGTTGAGATTGAGGGCTTTAACATGTTCCATACAGATAGGAATAGGAAGAGAGGAGGAGGGGTTATTATTTATATTAAAGATAATCTCCAGTGTTGTGTAAACAGTACAATTAAATTAGATGATAACACAGAGTCATTATGGCTAAATGTAAAGGAAGGTAAAAACAAGCTTGTCATAGGATTATTATACAGACCACCAAATCTTAGTAAGGAAGCTTCAAATCTTCTGTGGCAGGAGATTGAACGGGCATGTAGAAGTAAGCATGTGTGTATAATGGGCGATTTTAATTACAGAAATATAGACTGGGAAGCTCTTGTGGGTGATCAGGAGGCTGAGGAATTTTTGAATGTTGTCCAAGATAATTTTCTGAGGCAGATTATTAATGAACCCACTAGAGGTAATAATATACTGGATTTAGTTCTGACAAATAGGGAAGAAGTTATTAAGGATACTGAGATTGGAGGAAATTTGGGTAATAGTGACCATTGTGAAATTAGATTCAAGATGAAATGGAATGGTATTGATAGTAGCATGAACAATGTTAAAATTCCTGACTTTAGAAGAGCAAATTATAATAGGCTAAGGACTTACCTGGAGGCAGTTGTACAGAAACCAGGCAATGAAATCAATTCAGGAATAGATTCAATGATATCAGTTAGTGGAGACAATAATCACCAGGAGGAAGAGATTACAATTGAAGAGGAGTATGAAAGAATAATTGAGCAATTAATTACAGGTCAGATGATTAACATTCCTTATAAGGAGATTAGGACTAAAAATAATGACCCAAAATGGATGACAGATAAAATTAAGCATTATATTGGCATTAAAAAGGGCATTTATAGGAAAATAAAAAATGGAGAGGTCACTTAAGGCAGAGATATAATGAACTAGCAAGAGATGTGAAAAAGTTAGTTAGAGTAGCAAGGAGAAATTATGAAATTAAAGTGGCAAATAGGGCAAAGGAAGATCCTAAAAGTTTTTATCAATTATACAAAACTAAGGTTAGAGATAAAATAGGCCCACTTATAGATTCTAATGGAGAATTAGTGAGTGATAGGGACTCAATGGCTGGAATGCTAAATGACTTTTTTCTCTCAGTATTTACACAGGAGGATACTCTAAATATACCCGAGGTGTCAATGATCTTTCGGGGTAATGGTGAAGAGAAATTAAAGGATATCTTGATCACAAAGGAGATAGTGACAAAGGAAATTGATAAAATCAAAAGTAGTAAAGCACCCGGTCGTGATGAGGTCTTTCCTAGAATTTTGAAAGAATGTAAGGATGTGTTAAGTGAGCCCCTAGCATGCATCTTTAGAAAATCATTGGAGAGTGGCATGGTGCCAGTGGCATGGAAGAAAGCCAATGTGATACCTATATTTAAGAAAGGGGATAAAACAAATATGTCTAATTACAGACCAGTAAGTTTGACATCAGTGGTAGGGAAAATGATGGAATCTATTATAGCAAGGAATATTAGGGATCACTTGGATAAGCATAAGTTGATAAAAGAATCACAGCATGGCTTTAGTAAGGGTAAATCCTGCCTGACTAATTTGCTGTCTTTTTATAGTAAGGTGTATGAAGCAGCAGATAAGGATGAAAACTATGATATTTTATACTTGGAATTTAGTAAGGCTTTTGATCGAGTGCCACACTTACGGCTTCTGAGCAAAGTTAAAGCACACGGGATCGATGGCAGTATATTTAGGTGGATTCAGTCATGGCTTGGTGACAGACAGCAAAGAGTTAGTATAGATGGAGTTAAATCTGAGTGGGGGTGTGTTAGCAGTGGAGTTCCGCAAGGATCTGTTTTGGGTCCCTTGCTATTCTTAATTTATATTAATGATCTTGACATAGGTATAAGTAGTGACCTGAGTAAATTTGCTGATGATACTAAGCTAGGTAGGGCCATTAGGGCTGATTCTGATGCTGTTGTAATGCAGGAGGAATTGACCATTCTGTCCAATTGGGCTGAGAAATGGCAAATGAAGTTTAACATAGACAAATGTAGTGTACTTAGTATAGGTAGAAATAATCCAGTGAATAGTTATAAATTAAATGGGAGAAATTTAGGGAGGACCGATTGTGAGAGGGACTTGGGTATTTTGGTAAGTTCAGACCTTCGTCCTAGAAAGCAATGCCTAAATGCTAAGAATAAAGCTAATAGGATATTGGGATTCATTAGGAGGAGTGTAAGCAATAAGAGTGCTGAAGTCATTCTAAAACTGTATCTGGCGCTAGTTAGGCCTCATCTAGACTATGCAGTACAATTTTGGTCACCATATTATAGGAAGGATATTGATTTGCTTGAGTCTGTGTAGAGAAGGATGACAAAGATGATTGGTGGGCTAAGGAACTTACCTTATGCTGAAAGGCTCAGAAAACTAAATCTACATACATTGGAAAGGAGAAGAGTCAGAGGGGAATTGATTGAAGTCTTCAAATGGGTAAAAGGATATAATAAAGGGGATCTGGGTAAGGTTCTTATACTTAGTGAACATGACAGGACACGTAGCAATGGGTTTAAGCTTGATAAGTATAGGTTTAGGAAGGAGATTGGGAGGAATTGGTTTACAAATCGTGTGGTAGATGAATGGAATAGGCTCACTAGGCATGTGATAGAAGCCTCCTCTCTGGGTAGTTTTAAGAATAGATTAGATGAATATATGAATGAAGCTGCTAGATGGGACTGACTTTTTTTATGTACATATGTATATATTTTTCTAAGGAGTGGGGAGATTATTTTGCGGTTGCATGAATGGACATAATCCTCTGGATGCATTTTATGTATATTGTAGATTAGATCTGACGAACTCCTGTAAAGGGTGACAATGTTGATGACTTTTCTCTGGTAAGAAATCTTTTGTGTGTTGACTGGAACAGGAGCTGCCAAGTGTAGGCCATGAATGGTCTTTTGCAGTCTCCTTCTTTTCTTATGTTCTTATGTTCTTCTCCCCTGGTCTAGTCGCCCCTTTCCTACAAGTTCATGGCAGAAGGAGATAGGGTGGCCTAGGCAAGGAAGAAAGCAGAGGAGTAGAAGAAAAGTGAAATGGAGAAGAAATGAGAAATAATAGTAAGCGGTAAGAAACTGATCTACTGTAAGTTAACCTCTTCTTCATTAAGAAAATAGAAAAAAATATAACTATAGAAAACTTTTATTATATGGAATTATTTATTAACGTGGTATCAGAACCAC
The DNA here is from genome assembly GCA_963969495.1 of Ceratothoa steindachneri. Lineage (NCBI taxonomy): Eukaryota > Metazoa > Arthropoda > Malacostraca > Isopoda > Cymothoidae > Ceratothoa > Ceratothoa steindachneri. The sequence continues at coordinate 169,669,692 of OZ018323.1, forward strand.
AAATCCCTCTTTCTACGTCCATTTTCTGCATTGCTCTAGTAAGAGTAACATCTTCATAGATGAAGGGAAGAAATGTCAAATGTCTTTTCTCTGTAATCGACAATTAATTCATGTGTTTAATGAATTATTCATGTCGACGTGCGAATATGTGTTTTGAGCAATTATATAGCTGTATAGCATAGTGTTTTGGGGGGTTTGTGGAGAGATAAACTGCTAAATCTGAATTCTTAAATGATTTGTACACTCTGAAGGATATTAAAAACTGGCTGTTTTTCTTACTTCTTGTCATTTTAAAGAAGGTAAATACAAGTAAAACCATAATTAAGGAACTTATACAAGCTATGGCTTTTTTTATCCTGTCCTCTTATCCTAATCTATTTTCGAATACATTCAACATTACAATTCAACTCTTCAATTGTAAACATGTTTATACATTAAGACAAACTAACTAAACTTTTGTACCAAAATAAGGTATATTTTTCATGAACACAAATTCTTTTTAATCTATGTATGTGAATCACTTAACAGAATGTTTATTACACCCCATCGCTTCACATATTCGTTTGATCTTTTGATCAAGATTAATGTTAGGAATCAATGAATAAAGATTTTTCTCCATTTTTATAATTCTAACCTAATGTATGTAACGTCAATCTACTAGAAAATGTAGTAAGCAGTCTAGTAGAAGAACTTTTCGATTTGAATTTTACCATTAACTGATTGCAGTATGATAAAATCACAAGTAACATCTGGTCATCTAAATTGGCATTTCACCCCTCACTCCATACAATATTCAGGTTATTTTTGCTCTTAGTCAATCTTGGCTAACTGACAATACCCCTGGTTTCGAGCAAGAGATCACTAGATTGAACTTCGGTGAAGATAAGGGTTTTTATAAAGAAAAATCTAAACCAAAAGAGCTTAACTATTGATATTAAAATAACAAATTAGACAGAGCTTGAGTATTTAAAGAAAAAAAATACACTGAGTTTGCTAATTATAGCAAAATATCTAGCTAAATATCTATCTAAAATTATGAACAAATATTTTCAAATAAAGCTAATAAGAATAAAACATGCAACACTGAGATAGTTAGAAACCCTGTGATGTTAAGAGCAGGAATGGATTAAATATGGAAAATTTAAAATCAAGATGATATTAGCACTCAATTAAAGGATAAAGAATGTGTGAAAATTCCTTCCCTATGCCTAATTTTGAAACCTACTACTCCAACATCCACAATTCTATTTTATTAATAAAATAATTTTGGGGGGACATCGTGTTCTGAGACGGAATGTTATATAACTTTAACAGAAAGATAGATTTTAAGGAAAATTATTTCCCAAACAATTCATGGCATTTCATTTTATTCTCCTCTAAATTTTAAGCCCTAAACAACAATGTTTATATTATCTAGCTTGATCAAAACATTCAAAGGTATAGAGAATTCTGATAAATTTCTTTGACACTTTTGAAAGAAATATTGATACCATAAAAGAAGAGAAAATTTATCACTTGCCAAAATGTAATTTTGCGATTTTGCTCCTATAATTGTCTATATATGAAAGAATAGCTTTGTAATTTCCTCGATGTAAAATTGATGGACCTTCTTTGTATGCATTGTTTCTCACCTTTATAATTTCCGAGAATTTAATTTATTTTCAGAGCTGCAAGTAAGAATGGTGACGCTCTATGAGTTAGATGAGATTCGAGCTACTTTTGGCCTTACTCCAATCTCCAAGCTATGGACAGAAAAAATAAAAGAAGATTCTATTGCCGATGCTATTCAATTTTTCTGATTATTTGATGCAAAACAACCAACCAAGAATCACAGATCTATAAGAAAAGAATTTTCACTATCCCAAGCTGAATATTACTTGTTAAAATCTAACATGGTTGTACTAATTTGAAGAGCAATTTGAAGTTGCCTTTGAAGGTTTCCCAGAAAAGACAATTTCAAATCAACAGAAGCTTCCTACTTAACTAACTCAAAATATAGGCAATACGAATTTAATCCATTAGTACACTCAGTCAGAAAGCAAGTAAGGATAGAGATAAGTAATAAAATATTAGAAAACTCTAATGATAGGAATTAAAAAATATCATACGAAAAGGTCGTAGCATTCCATTACCTTAGATATGTAACGAGACTGACAGGTAGTTTAACGCACGCCCATAACGAAAAATCTCTCCACACCAAAATTAGAGATGATTCATTTTGAATCCAAGTGACTTAATCAGCGCTCTTTGCAGTCGACCCACATCTCTCTCTCTCTCTCTCTCTCTCTCTCTCTCTCTCTCTCTCTCTCTCTCTCTCTCTCTCTCTCTCTCTCTCTCTCTCTCTCTCTCTCTCTCTCTCTCTCTCTCTCTCTCTCTCTCAACACAGCCACCTTGTCGTCGGTGAGAGAGCTTGCGTGATCTGCCTGAGTTAAGCTAGCTAAGCTGGGGGACTTTTAGTCCGGTAGGGTCACCCATGCCAGTAAGGTAGCTGTAGTAGGATCCAGACTAAGGGTTGTCAAACTTCTCTACCACTTCTTTGATGCGTCTCCTTGCATCCCCCTACCAACCCATTCGATTCTGTTAGTACTAAGTTTCACCAACTCTCTTCAACTGTCAAAAAATCAAAACAAAAACCCAATAACAAAAAAAAACCCTTCATCTCTATTACACATAAGTTGTTTATTAATAAGGGCCTCACCAGCTCCCTTATGCCGCGTGAGAAGAGAGGCTTTGGAACCTCTTTAAATAACGCCTTGGAGCACTCATAGGTTACAAGAGACTGAGATTGAAGGGATCTTAGGCGTTTGGGGTACGATTAATGGAGAAATGCTAGGTACCCCTTAAAAGCTTTCTCCTAACGTGTAATTGCCTGACCAGCTCCCTGTGACCGCTACTTGGTGAATAAAGGCTCAACTGATCTTTGGAGAGAGAGCTTTTGTGCCTTGCTGGTTGCCGGATCAGCTAAAGATCTCGGATGAAGTCGTGGGCACTTAGCTTTACTATTTGCCTCAAGTCTGGCCGTTTTTAGTTGATTAGTAGGGCTTAGTAGGAAGACAGTTACACCTCAAGCACCCCTGTCGAAAAATCAGAGAACCAGTTCACTGGGGCTCTCGTGCTGCTCAGTTGGGAGCTGCGGCACGATTGGGGACGTCCGGCCCAGGGGAGACCTTAGGGTTGGTGTGCTTGATCAAAGGGTTTCTGTTCGCCGAACGACCGAAAACCTCCTGGAAATAGGCGGATGAGATTAGTGCGAGAGAAAATCACAACCAAAAACCCCTTTTTTAATGCGTATGGTCCGAGATTTTTGTAAGATGGCGAAGAAGAATGGTCCTCCGTTTCGAAAGCTAACCTGCAAAATATGCAAAGTCTATAGATGGAGTGAAGACTTCGGGGGAAGGAGTTGCAAGGAACTCACAGATGGCGTCAGTGTCTGTGACTTCTGCGAACTCGAGAAGCGCCTGGGCGAGAGCATCGCTCAACTGAGAGAGGAGAACTCCCTCCTTAAAAGGGAAGTTCAACTCTTAAAAACAGAGAGATGCAGATGCTCAGGCGAGAAGGCTCCGGACGTCCAACAGCCGATTTCTTCTGCTGAAGGGCTTCCTCAACGAGCCAAAAAGAAGAAAAGAAAGAAGAAAGAAGAGAAAGTAGAAATAGAAGAAGAGAAAGTAGAAATAGAAGAAGAGAAAGTAGAAAGAGAAGAAGAGAAAGTAAAAGGAGAAGAAGAGAAAGTAGAAAGAGAAGAAAAGAAACTGGAAACAGAAGAAGAGAAAGTAGAAGCAGAAGAAGAGAAACGGGAAACAAACGAAGAGATAGCAAAGGAAGTCAAGAAGAAGAATAAGAGGAAGAATAAGAAGAAGAAGAAAAAAAAATTAGAGATACAAGAGGAAAGCGGCAAGTCGCCTCCGAAAGGAAAGACTAAGTCGTCCGCAGTCAAATGTGCAAGAGTCACCCTTATTGGTGATTCTCAAGCACGGGGTCTGAAGCCCCTGCTAGCGGCCCGCCTTCGCACAAGCGTTAAGGTGAGCTGCATCCCAGGTTGTGGGAATATGCAGGTAAGAGCTGAGGCCGAGAAGTCTCAGATTTCAGAGACTTCAGTCGTTGCCCTTATGGTAAGTGGCAACGACCTCTACCTCAGAGGAGGTAGGGTAGGCCCTACAGGTGAAATTATGAGGACAGTTATGGGCGCTGTCGACGACTGTGGACTGAAAACCCGCAGACGCGTCGTGGTGGGGATGCTCCCGAGGTGGGGTCCAAGCCGGACTGCCCGCTTGAGGAACATGTCGCTAAACAGGCGCCTTGCAGACCTCTGTACGGCTGAGGGTGTCTTTTTTGTGGACCCGTACGCCGTGTTCTATGGTAGAAAAGACCTCTACCAAAGGGACGGGGTGCACCTCTCCTTTAAGGGCAAGGCGTTCCTAGCCAACCTCATCCAGGATGTCGTGGAGCGCACCCAAAGGAGTGTCCGGCCCATTGGGAAGGCGGACGTACGCCAGTACGCCCGAGTCACTCCCCAAACAACCTTCTCGGAGGTTGTTAAAAATGGTGCCACCGCGACAAACAAGAAGCCGGGAAACGGAAGAGTATAGGGGGTCCTACATTAGGGGACTCCCTGAAGGTTCTTCTGTTCAATGCGAGGTCAATCAGGAACAAATTTCCTGAGCTCCGTGGCCTCGTAGCGACGGAAGAACCCGAAATGGTAGCCATAACAGAATCGTGGATAAAAACGTCAAACCGAGACTTTGAAGGCGAATTCACGGTTCCTGGCTACCAACTCTTCCACAAAGATAGGCCAGACAGAGAGGGTGGCGGTGTAATGTTGTATGTCAAGGATACAATCAAATCTACGAACTCCAACGTTATATCCGACCACGAGCTCCTAGGCGTTGACCTAGAGATCGGTCCTGCCAAATACAGGACCCTGCTGCTTTACAGACCCCCTTCCCAACCTGTTGAGAAGGAAAGGGAACTGTACCAGCTGCTGGGTGAGCTGGTTCAAGGCAGAGTGTGCATCGTTATGGGCGATTTTAACAGACAAGTTGACTGGGAAACCAGAGCAGCCTGTGGCGAGAGCGCGCTACTCCTGGAGTTCGCCAACAACGAGTTCCTCACTCAATGGGTCAGAGAACCGACGAGAGGAGACAATATCCTCGACTTGGTCTTCACCTCTGAGGATGATATCGTTGAGGATATCTCTGTAGGCGAAGAGCTCGGTGGCAGTGATCACCAGCTAGTTAGATTTAGCGTCAAGATCCCGAAGGTAAGGTCTGTTGCCAGTCAATTAAAGAAACTTGACTTGAGAAGAGCAGACTTTGCCAGCCTTCGAGCTGGACTGACTGACGTGAGGCTAGAAGTGTGCGATGCCGTTGAAGACTCGTGGAATAGTTTCAAAACCACATTCATGAGTCTTCAATCGCGTTTCATCCCTCTGAAATGCCCCCGTCTGTCTTCTGTTCAACCTAAGTGGTTTAATCGAGAAATCGGCCAACTGCTTAGGGAGAAGAGAAATGTGTACCGGCAATCGAAGATCTCGGGTGACTTTGACGAATACCGGAGGCTAGCCAGGAGAGTGAAGTCCAGCATAAGGGCGGCTAAGCGGTCTGAGGAACTCCGAGTGGCGAGACTCTGTAAAGGGAATCCAAAGGAGTTTTTTGGATATGTGAACAGCCGTAAACCAATCCGTCGAACGATTGGCCCTTTGAGGAATGAGGAGGGGACATTAAAGCATTCAGATGCAGAAAATGCTAACCTCCTCAACGACTACTTCTCTTCAGTGTTTACTGAAGAGTGTGGTCCCATTCCCCAGCCGACAGATTCCTACTCGGGGGAAAAACTGGAGGCAATGGACTTCACCGAAGGAGAAATAAAGAAAAAGATCGCTGACCTAAAGACGAATAAGTCCCCTGGACCGGACGGGTTTTTACCTAAAGTGTTGAAGGAAGTGTGCGATGAAGTATCACGACATCTGTGCGCTATCTTTAACATGTCAATCCGGACCGGATGCGTTCCTAGAGACTGGCGTGAGGCGGAGGTGACTCCTATCTTCAAGAAAGGAGACCGTAACCAACCGTCGAACTACCGACCTATCAGTCTGACTTCGATAGTCGGTAAACTCATGGAAAGCATCATGGTGGACAAAGTGACGTCGTATTTAGAGTCAAACCTGCTACTGAGGAGTTCCCAGCACGGCTTCCGAAGGCAACGGTCATGCCTGACGAACCTTGTGGAATTCTTCCACTTCGTTTTCAGTGAGCACGATCGGGACAAGGCGGTGGATGTGGTCTACCTAGACTTTCAGAAAGCCTTTGATAAGGTACCACACCGCCGCCTTCTCCGGAAAGTGCGAGCGCTTGGCATAGACGGAAAGGTAGCCGGCTGGATCGAGAACTGGCTAAGTGGCAGACGGCAACGGGTGGTGGTAAATGGACAGTCTTCTGAGTGGGTGCCCGTTACTAGCGGGGTGCCTCAAGGTTCTGTCTTGGGACCACTACTATTCATCATCTACGTCAACGACATGGACGGTGACATGGTTGCCAAGATTTCCAAATTTGCCGACGATACCAAGCTTGGTATGAACGTTGCAAAGGATGGAAATACTGCCCGCCTGCAGGAAGATCTTGGGAAGATTGGGGAGTGGTCGGACACGTGGCAAATGCCTTTTAACGTGGGAAAATGCAAAGTGATGCATATCGGCCACAGAAACCCCCAATCTCAGTATATCCTTAAGGGCACTGCTCTTGAATCGAGTGACACTGAGAAGGACTTGGGTGTAACAATCACTAGTGACCTCAAGTTCTCGAAACAGTGCATTGAGGCGGAGAAAAAGGCCCAAAGGATGCTAGGCTATATTAAGCGCCAGTTTGGTTATCGGAACCAGGAGATTGTACTGTGCCTGTACAACTCACTTGTCCGACCGCACCTGGAGTATGCCGTACAATTTTGGAGTCCTTCATTACGAAAGGACATCGCGAGATTGGAACGCGTACAAGCCAGGGCAACCAAGCTGATTCCCTCTATCCGACATAAAAGTTATGAGGATAGACTAAGGGAGTTAGATCTGTTCTCACTGGAAACCCGTAGACTGCGTGGTCAGCTCATCGAAGTCTTCAAAATACTTCGAGGGTTCGACAATGTTGACTACCGGGATATTTTCACACTGAGTGAGAACAGAACGCGCAATCACGGCTTCAAACTTGAACTGAAGCGTTACAACCGCAATCTGTGTGGAAACTTTTTCACCTACAGTATCTGCGGTAAGTGGAACGCACTTCCAGTGGAAGTTGTCAACAGTGAATCTGTTGACCAGTTCAAGTCAAGACTAGACAAAGTCTTGAAAAGTGGCCGTTTATGGACGCAAAACAATTGAGCAGCCATGTGCCCGCTCAATTGCTAGTCCAAAGGTACCCTCTTTGAATGGACCGTAAGGTCTCCTAGGGTACTTACTTTCCTTGTTACTCCTTGTTACTCCTTGTTACTCTCTCTCTCTCTCTCTCTCTCTTTCTCTCTCTCTCTTATCAATCACTTGAGCTTCCAGTGTCCACCCTGCATAATCTTCTGATATTGCATCCAATAAAGAACGCAGTAATAGCGTACCACATTACCTCTTTTTAGCGGCCTACACTGTTATATTAGTAATAATAAAGATGAAAAACGAAAAACTTTACGGTGTAAATGAAGAAAATAAACAGATAGATAGAGGGCCAAATTCGGTACTTCTTTAGTCATATCTAGTCTCTAAACTTATCAGTAATTATTACATGTCAATTACTACAAATAAGTAGTAATTATAGCACTGTTGTCTTTTCCCAGAATGGCTATAACGTAATGGCGAATGTGTTTTAACATATTTAGTCTTGTTTCAAATAAAACGCTCCAAGCATCATGCAAAATTTGTCAAATAACCAGTAGGTCAATAAAACCGACTAAATGACGGAAAAAACAAAAGATGTGTTTCAATTTTGAAAGCAGACAAATATGAAATCGGGTGCAATAATAAAAGATGCAGCAGTAAACAAAAGTGAAAATAAATAAAAATTTGAAAAATTATATCAAACAAAGGAATTTCCCTTAAAACGCATCGACTGATAGAGCCTTTTATATTAAATGATTGACCTACTTTCCTGGATGGCTCGTTAAAACTTTAATTGAAAATTCCATGAGCCAAAGCGGACTGATCTTGGAGCACAAGTAGGGGAGAGAGACAATGATTACTTTAATCGGGAGGAAGTCAAATGTTCCTTTGAGATCCAAATGTATATAAGAGGCGAATTAAATCGATAAAATGCCATTCTCTAAGATTTTAAGGGAGAAAAAGTAATGAAAAATTCTTCCAATCCGCCAATCAAAGAAAAGAAAGACGCCAGCCAATTATGGAGCACATTTCATTTCCTTTCGTCCAATCCGAAAGGAACAAAATGATTTGTCCTATGACAATTGGAATTCTTGTTTATAGCTCTGACAGTGACTTCGTCTTTCCTCTTTTATCGTTCTCCCTATCTTTCCCTTTCTCTATCTCTCTTAAAATTAATCAATCTCCTCTCATTTACTCTGGTGTTAAAAGGGAAACATGAGAAACTTGTACAGATTAATGTTTGAATATATGTACCAAATTATAGAGAACTCAAAATGTGGTAGTAAAGGCAACAATAAGAATAAAGTTGTCTCCCAAGAAAGATGAAACGCGAATTGCGAATTGTTTCCTACTTTAATCAGTCTCTTGAATGTTCGTCGAGAATGAGCTATAAAAAAGTGGAAAGTAGAGGAGACCGGGTCTAGTTTTTACAATTTTACTATTTATACCTCTAATTCAATAACTAATAAAGGAAACTTAAACAAATTTAGGCTGTAAACAGTTTATTATGTGTTTTATCATAATCATGTAACAAAAAGGTTATATACTCTTTGATTTCTGAGATATAATTAAAAATAGCAGAAAAACTCTTTGTATACAACTTGCCCCATATGCGTGGCATGTTCTTACAGACCATGGTGTATATTGCTAAAAAATATGAAAAGAATCACATCCTTTAATAAAACAAAAGAAATCAGTTATCACTTCATTACACATAGGTCACATACATAATGAGCACTTTCATTTGTGCAACTTTCATAGGCACAATTTTTGCATTTGATGCATTGCACCCATTGCTCCCCTGAGACTGAATTTGACAATTCACAGCCACATACAAGACACGAAAAATCTTCAATATTCTTTCTGTTCTTATCTCCACCAGACTTAAGAAACCCTTTATTGTTTAGATTTCTTTTACAGGTCTTACTACTGAGCATTTTTTCTTGTGAATCCTTATTTGGTTTCTGTAGTTTCATCTTCACAGCTGTATTTGTTAGGATTGCTGTGTGGTGTCTTCTTTTATTGCATCTTTGAGTCTTTCTTGGGCTAGCTTTTTAAATGGTCTCCCTTCTGCTGTGGTTTTTAGTTCTCCTGTTGGTCTTTGTTCTGTATTTAGAGAAGAAGGTGATTGGTATATGAAAGCCTATCTAAACCATTCTTTCCTCTACTTGGAACAGGGTCTGGAATCATATTTTCAAGGGTTGTTATGTGCTGAGGAGTTGTAGAGTTCTGAGGAGGTTCACACCTAAGTATCTTGTAGCCTATGCAAACTTCCGTAGGCTGTAATGGGCTTTCACCCTTTGCTTTGGTTTCATTGCCCATTTCTGGGACTTTTGCAACTACAGGCGTATCCTGTGGATTTTCTTTTAGACGATCAGTAACATCAGCAGGAAGAAATTCATCATTCCCGAAGACTTCCCGACTGTAGGGAAAAATGCCTATCACCTTGAAGGCCTTTTGTATGTTTTACATAGTTGTGGCCTTGGGAAATGCAATGGCAATAATTATTGGCAAATTATATACGGTCATTGTCTTTCCGGGATGATTTTTCAGCCAGGTGTCACATGAGGCATTAAAGTACTTTTTAAAGGGCCCATAAACGCTTACATCTGAAGGTTGAAGCCTGTCTGAACAATGACGTGGGAAAGTGACAAGGGCAACTTCATTGTCCCTGCAATAGTCTATCAGCTCTAAACATTGCTTGTAATTTTGCTCTCAACGAAGAGAAGGTTGGTACTGACGCCTACACGTCTCAAGAACCTCGGTGCCAACTGTTGCAATATGATGAAGATATTGACAATGTATCAACCTATCCCTGTATGCAACTAGCCCCGGTCTCCCCTACTCGGAATTCTCGTTTCATCTTCCCCGCGGGAAAGAATACGCTATACAAATCCTTTAGTGTAGATAGTGTGTTATGGTGTATATTTTAATTTAAGGCTTCTTTGGCTTGAGGAGTTCTCGATAGACGTTTAGAATCAGTTTTGGATTTCTGGCGTCTAGGTCGGGGGTTCAATCACATCAAACGCAGACACAAAACTTTCAGCGGCGTCATGAGCTAGAAGCCCATTGGGGGGATACGCTGATACTAAATTTCACGTGGGTAATTAGCGACTTATGCATGGTGCCAATCACAACACTGCTTTCATTTCCCTCCCATTCTTCACAGGATAACATAACTACTCTCTACTCTTTTTCAGGAACCCTACCAATAGAGTACTACTGTCACATATGGGGCACTCACGAACATATACCCCTTATACTGAACTGGTGTTTCCCCCCAGGGTCAACAAAGTTTTCCACCATCGTGAGTTGATTTCAGAATCAATACGACCCGGCCCGCTTCTCATCCTACAAAGATGACTGACGTTTTATGCTTTGGCGATCAACAGTTAGTGGCATTTTGATCTTTATTTGCATTTCCTCATCCGGGATATGGATCTTGTCTACGATAAATGGAGCTCTCTACCTACCTACTTCATGCGATGATTCACTTTTCAAAAGCCTTTTGGTGGTGGCGTGGAATGAGGATTTCGCTTTTTAAAAATACATATATGATTAATTTCAAGGATTAAACTAGAGTTTTTATGGGTTCGATGAGTTAATAGGAAATACGTGGTTTTGCAAAAATTCTATTACTCTCGACAGCGGCAGACTACGTCTTTCAGGGGGACGATGCCCCGCCCCAGACCGCCAAGACCATGCAGAAGCGTTTTGGGTCAAACATGAACTTCATATCGAAGGAATTTGGGCCGCCGCAGTTGCCCAATCCCAATCACCTCCACTACAGCCTGTGGGCGCATGTCGAAGGCAAGGACTGCAAGGTTTATTACAGCAACATCGATGATTTAGAGTACTTCGTCAACCACATGTGGGACAGCAGGAGGAAGGACTCCGTCCACAACGTGTGCGGAGCTTAAGGTCTCACCTGAGGCTTGTGCTCACCGTCGAGGGCGGCCACGTTGATAAATATTACAATTTAAAGACAAAAATAGATATGTGTTTAAATGTAGCAATATTATTATTGAGTCCTTTTTGAGAGCGTCGTAACGGTGTAACAGGACTTTTTCAATACTCAAGACAGTGTAATGGCACATATTGCCTATCACTAGACTTTCCCGGATTTTAATTAAAATTGCGACGAGAACTAGTTCCACCAAACCCTTCAATGTTAAATTTCAGAGCAAAACTTCATTTATGTATATTGCAAAGTACAGGGTGTCTCGCAAGTTACAGACTAAAGAGGAAAATGTTAATTTGGTGTTTATCTTGTGCAGGGTTTGTAAGAAACCTGCACAACGATGTTGACAAAAGAGGGATGAATCGAGATAATCCTACTGGTGGGTACACGAAACAACAGAGGTGCCAGACATGCACATTGAATTTAAATTTCTCTCACCACTTTTGAACAACTGATTACCAAATTCAATGAAACCGGCAGTGTGAACGACAAAGCACGTTCAAAACCGCCAAAGACTGTTGAAAATGAAGCAATACATACTGCTATATAGGCACGCTTCTGCTGTGAATCAGTAAAGGCAGCATTCACCGCTTCCTGAAGTTGGAGAAGTGACAGCCATTCAAATTGCCATTAGTGCAGAAACTGTGTGAGGACGACCTAAATAAAGTGTACAGTTTTGCTGGTTGGCTTTATTAGAAGTTAACTGTGACCATGACCATCAGCATCTGTTCTGTAATGAGGCTAAACTTTACGTTTCCGCCGAACTTAGACGCTAATACATGCTTTATTGATCCAGTCAGAACAGTCAAAGGTTTAAGATGAGCAAAGAGTAGGGCAGAGTAAGTGTAATGGGTGAAACAAAAGAATGACCTGTTATTCGCTTAAATGAAAAAAAAGTAAATGAAAGCAAAGAATACTCTCGTTGTTTTTCGCTTTGATTAAATAGATTAGAGAAACCAAAGAACTTCATTTTTTGCGCTTTAAATATAAAACTAAAAGAAACCGAAGAATAACCATCAGTTTTTTTTGCTTTAAAAGAAAAAGTATTTGAAACCAACGAAAATCCGAAAGAATACCCTCATTTTTTCGCTTTAAACGAATAAAGTAAATGCAACCTAAGAATACTTCTTGTTTTTCGCTCTAAATAAAAATGTTAATGAAACCAAAGAATACTCTTGTTGTCTTCGATTTAGGTTAAAAAAGTAAATGAAACCAAATAATACGCTCTTTATTTTCGCTTTAAATCACAAAAGAAAATTAAACCAAAGAATGTCCAGGTTGTTTTTCGTTTAGAGGGAAAAGGTAAATAAAACCAAGGAATATCTTCGTTTTTCAGCTTTAAATGAAAAAAAGTAAATGAAACTTAATAATACCCTAGTTTTTTATTTAAATCAAATGAACGAATAATTTTGTTGTTTTTTGGTTTTAATTTAAGTGAATGGAAACAAAGAATAGCCTCGTTTTTTTGCTTTGATTTAAAAAAGTAAACGAAACCAAAGAATAACCTCTTTTTTTCGCTTTAAATCACAGAAGAAAATGAAACCAACGAATGCCCTCGTCGTTTTTCGTTTAAAATGAAAAAAAAAATTAAATGAAACCAACAACCCACGTTTTGTTCGCTTCAAATAAAAAGTAACTGAAAACAAAAATACACTTGTTTTTCGCTTCATATGAAAAGAAATAAAACCAAGGAATATCTTCAATTTTCGATTTAAATGAAAAAAAAGTAAATGAAACCAAAGAATAGCACTCGAGGGGGATTTCACTTTAGAATAAAAAAAGTAAATGGACCTATAATACCCTAGTTTTTTTTATTTAAATTAAGCCAACGATAAGCTACGTTATTTTTCTCCTCCAATGAAAAAAATAGTAGATGGAACCCAAGAATTCCCTCGTTTTTTTCTTGCTATAAATGAAAAAGAGTAAGGGAAAAACAAAGAATATCCACTTTTCCCTTTGAAAGAAAAAGTAAATGAAGTCAACGAATATCCTCCTTTTTCACTTTAAATATTAAGAGTAAAAGAAGCCAAAGAATACCCTCGTTTCTTCTCTTAAATTAAAAAAAGTAAATAAAACCAAAGAATAACCTAGTTTTTTTCATTTTATTGAAACCAACGAATACCTTCCGTGTTTTCCGTTTTAGCTGAAAAAAGTAAATGAAACCAAATAATTACTTCTTGGACTTTAAATGAAAAGAATACCTACCTTCGGTTTTGCGCTTGAAATGAAAAAAAGTGAAAGAAAAAAAGCGATTGAAAAAGTAAATAAAACCATAGAACAACTTCGTTTTCCTGATTAAATGAAAAAACTTAAATAAAACCAAAGAATACTCACCTTCAGTTTGGCGCTTGAAATGACAAAAAGTGAATGAAACAAAAGAATTTTTATTTAAATCATTTAAAAAATAGTTATTTACTTTCATAAATTCCCTTTTCATAAAGTTATAAAAAATAGGAACATGGGTGAGATTAATTTTGTCACAAATGACTTAAGAGTGCTATATTGAGCGGCGTAAGTAAAAAGAAATATAGGGTCGTGACTAGTAAAACAGCGTCTGAGTTTGGACCCTCATAGACATACCTAAACCGAACTCATGTATGTGAGAGAAAATAGTTTCTCCTAAGAGTTTCAAGGAGTTACAAGGAGTTACAAGGAAAGAAAGTACTTTAGAAGACCTTACGGTCCATTCAAAGAGGGTACCTTTGGACTAGCAATTGAGTAGGCACATGGCTGCTCAATTGTTTTGAGTCCCTAAACGGCCACTTTTCACGACTTTGTCTAGTCTTGACTTGAACTGGTCAACAGATTCACTGTTGACAACTTCCACTGGAAGTGCGTTCCACTTAACGCAAATACTGTAGGTGAAAACATTTCGACACAGATTGCGGTTGTAACGCTTCAGTTCAAGTTTGAAGCCGTTATTGCGCGTTCAACATTGTCGAACCCTCGAAGTATTTTGAAAACTTCGATGAGCTGACCACGCAGTCTACGGGTTTCCAGCGAGAACAGATCTAATTCCCTTAGTCTATCCTCATAACTTTTATGTCGGATAGAGGGAATTAGTTTGGTTGCCCTAGCTTGTACGCGTTCCAACCTTGCGATGTCTTTTCGAAACGAAGGACTCCAAAATTTTACGCCATACTCCAGGTGCGGCCGAACCAGGGAGTTGTAGAGACAAAGTGCTATCTCCTTGTTACGGTATCCAAACTGGTGCTTTATGTAGCCTAAGATCCTTTGGGCTTTCTTCTCTGCCTCGATGCACTGTTTCGAGAACTTGAGGTCGCTAGTGATAGTAACACCCACGTCCTTCTCAGTGTCACTCGATTCAAGGGCAGTTCCCTTAAGAAAGTACTGAGATTTAGGGTTTCGGTGGCCGATATGCATTACTTTGCATTTCCCTACGTTGAAAGGCATTTTCCACGTGTCCGACCACTCCCCAATCCTTTAAGGGTCCTCTTGGAGGCTGGCAGTGTTCCGTTCCTTTTCTAAAATGATACTAAACTTGGTGTCGTCGGCAAATTTGGAGATTTTGGCAACCATGTCTCCGTCCATGTCGTTGACATAGATAATAAACAGTAGTGGTCCCAGGACGGAACCTTGAGGGACACCGCTAGATACGGGCGCCCATTCAGAGGCCTGACCATTCACCACTACGCGTTGCCGTCTGTCACTTAGCCAGCTCTCTATCCAACCTGCTACCTTGCCGGCGATGCCCTGCGCACGCACTTTCCGGAAAAGGCGGCGATGTGGCATCTTATCAAAGGCCTTTTTTTAAGTCAAGGTACACAACATCCACCGCCTTGTCTCGATCATGCTCACTGAACACGACGTGGAAGAATTCCACAAGGTTCGTCAGGCATGACCGTTGCCTTCGGAAGCCGTGCTGGGAAGTCTTCAGTAGCAGGTTTAACTCTAAATAAGACGTTATCTTTTCCACTTTCATGCTTTCCATGAGTTTACCGACTATCGAAGTCAGACTGATGGGTCGATAGTTTGACGGATGGCTGGGGTCTCCTTTCTTAAAGATAGGAGTCACCTCCGCCTCACGCCAGTCTCAAGGAACGCATCCGGTCCGGATTGACATGTTAAAGATAGCGCACAAATGTCGAGATACTTCATCGCACACTTCCTTCGAAACCTTGGATAGAAACCCGTCCGGTCCGGGGGACTTATTCGTCTTTAGGTCAGCGATCTTTTTCTTTATTTCACCTTCGGTGAAGTCCATTACCTCCAGCTTTTCCTCCGAGTAGGAATCCGTGGGCTGTGGGATGGGACCACACTCTTTAGTAAACACTGAAGAGAAGTAGTCATTGAGCAGGTTAGCATTTTCTGCATCTGACTGAGTTTATGCATCCTCCTCGTCCACTAAGGGCCCAATCCTACGATAGATTGGTTTACGGCTATTTACATAGCAGAAGAACTCCTTGGGATTCTCCTTGCAGAGTCTCGCCACTCGGAGTTCCTCATACCACTTAGCCGCCCTTATGCTAACCTCCGGTACTCGTTAAAGGCACCCGAGATCTTCGATCGCCGGTACGCATTTCTCTTCTCCCTAAGCAGTTGGCCGATTTCTCTATTAAACCACTTTGGTTGAACAGAAGACCGACGGAGGCATTTCAGAGGGATGCAACTTGATTGAAGACTCATGAACTTATTTTTGAAATTGTTCCACGAATCCTCAACATTTTCGCATACCGCTAGCCTTACATCAGTCAATCCAGCACGAAGGCTCGCAAAGTCTGCTCTTCTCAAGTCAAGTTTCCTTGATTGACTGGCAACAGACCTTACCTTCGGGATCTTGACAGTAAATCTAATTAGCTGGTGATCACTGACACCGAGCTCTTCGCCTACAGAGAGATACTCAACGATATCATCCTCAGAGGTGAAGACTAAGTCGAGGATATTGTCTCCTCTCGTCGGTTCTCTGACCCATTGAGTGAGGAACTCGTTGTTGGCGAACTCCAGGAGTAGCGCGCTCTCGCCAAAGGCTGCTCTGGTTTTCCATTTAACTTGTCTGTTGAAGTCACCCATAACGATGCACACTCTGCCTTTAACAAGCTCACCCAGCAGCTGGTACAGTTCTCTGTCCTTCTTAACGGGTTGGGAAACGGGGCTGTAAAGCAGCAGGGTCCTGTATCTGACAGGACCTATCTCTAGGTCAACGCCTAAAAGCTCATGATCGGATATAATGTTGGAGTTTGTAGATTTGATTGTATCCTTGACATACAACATTACACCGCCACCCTCTCTGTCTTTGTGGAAGAGTTGGTAGCCAGGAACCATGAATTTGCCTTCAAAGTCTCGGTTTGATGTTTTTAACCACGATTCTGTTATTGCTACCATTTCGGGTTCTTCCGTCGCTACGAGGCCACGGAGGTCAGGAAACTTGTTCCTGATGGACCTCGCATTGAACAGAAGAACTTTCACCTAGTCCCCTAATGTAGGACCCCCTATACTCTTCCGTTTCCCGGCTTCTTGGTTGTCGCGGTGGCACCATTTTTGGCAACCTCCGAGAAGGTTGTTTGGGGAGTGACTCGGGCGTACTGGCGTACGTCCGCCTTCCCAATGGGCCGGACACTCCTTTGGGTGCGCTCCACGACATCCTGGATGAGGTTGGCTAGGAAAGCCTTGCCCTTAAAGGAGAGGTGTACCCCATTCCTTTGGTAGAGGTCTTTTCTACCATAGAATAGGCGTAGGGGTCGACATAAAAGACACCTTCCGCCGTAAAGAGGTCTGCAATGATGTGTGCATAATGGAACTGGAGGCTCTTAATAATATTATTTCAATTGATTGTTAGCATCTCTCTAACATAAAAAACGATTTAAAAAATAGATTAAAATCAATTGGGTTTGCGCAATTAATTTTGGTAGATATGCTCATAGGAGTACCCACATATTTTCTTGGTAAGATGAATTTTGATTGAAGTACGTCATGTTTAACATAAATATATAGATAGTATTCCTTTATTTAATGATTCTAGCAAATTTCAGGAGTAGTTAATTATATTACAGTGGGTTTTAAAATCAAAGATTCAAAGTGCTTGATCTTGCCATAGGAAAGAATAGCAGGGCTACCTGATAATCGTTCTTAGATACAAAGATTTTCCAATTTTCCTCCTTTTTGCTTATACAGAATCAGGGTATGTCTTTTTTCCAAGCTGTCGGATTTTTCGGATCCCTCTGATTTAATTTTGACAGCTCTTTTGTTAGTTTAGCTATAAATCTTGAAGTTTGGGGGCTTGAAAGAAATTTAGATCATTCTTTTAGCTCTTTTTCATCTTTAAACATCAATATTGGAGGCTGATAAACTTGAATGTTGCTGATATCAACTAAATCCTCCCATTTGTTGTATTCAAATTGATTTTTGGTACCATGTTGAGTCTGAGTCTTTGATCACGTCTTGCACGAATTAGAGTATAGGCATGTTCTCTTATATTGAGGATTACTATCGCTCCATAAGCTTGATTAGACCAGCTAACAAAGAGACAAAAATGTTTCTGGTGTCAAAGTAAAGACATTCCTTTTGAGGTCAAGTAAATCTTACTCCTAAACTTCTTGACTCTTTTACTTGAAGGCCTGGATCATCATTAATTAAACCTCTGGAGCATGATAGAATTATTTCATCTTTCTAATAAAGAACCACATTGGCCCATAGACCTCCTTGATGAAAGTTACACTTATCCCCAGTTCTGGTCTAAGATTTTCTGTTGTTCTATAAAGAACAAGAATTCTAACAGCTTCTCTTAACCATCTTCCTGACTGATAGGATCAACTTCTCTGGAAACAAACTTGACAGATATCTTATCTGGCTTTTCTCATAAATGATTCTCTATTATAGAGTTAGAGGTCATCAAACTACGTCCCTTGGGCAACTAACCAAAGAAATGGGCACGTTTTGAAGGTAGAATAGGGAGAACACAAAAAAGAAGGCCAGTTGCGTGATATGCAGTGAAAATGATGTTTAGATAGAGTTCATTCTTCGGCGTCACTATAAAACAAAATATGTCAACATATTCAAACTTTTCGGAATTGTTACGTTCTGAGAAATTTGAGTCCATGAAACGTAGTATTAAATCTCAAAGAAATATCTTCACGATAAAGTTTGAAGTTTAATCTTCGCTTGTACAAGTTAAAAAATAGTGCATCAGAGGGCAAATGGAGGAAAACCGCTTATTGAAGGCAACTTCATCAAAGACTGTATGATGGAAGCACTAAGCACTTGTGTCTTGAGAAAGCCTATTTGTTTGGAAGTATCAGCCTTTCAGCAAGTTTAGTTGTATGGAGAACATAAGAACTTGGAGAGAACATAGTACTCTAGATAAGTGAGAAGCTAGGAACTTATTATGGTAATTTTTGGCGATGGATGGGTCGACTGATCTCGTGCGTAAATCACAGCTTCTCGTGTTCCTTCATGGTGTTAATTTGGACTTTCAGATCACTGGAGAAGTTGGCATCCGTTTGCAGCTGCACGGAACAATAACTGGAGAAAACATTTTTAAGGAAGTGCAGAAAACATTGCGAGACTAAAACTATCAACTTCGATGTGTTACAGTTGATGAAGAAAAGAAAAATGGCAGGAGTGAGGAGGGGTCTGTTTGGGCAGTCATGACTCAATTGGAGGAACTACAAATCCTTGGTGCTCTGTTCATACACTGCATCATACATCAGAAAGCACTTTGTGAGGAAGACAGATATTTGCCTGTTATGATATCAATGTTTAAAATAACTTATTTCTGTGAGTAAATCTTTTCAAATATTAAATATGTGAAGTCAGCACATCAAACAAGATTGATTGATAAACATTTGAAAGCATTCTCTTTGGTAGATGTAGAAATTACAAATCAAACATTTAGGATATCTTGAAAGCGAAACGTCACTTTCACAAATCTCAGTAACATTTTTTGCTGTTTATTTAATTTCGTTATACCTGCTTTAAAAAAAAACATTTTTGTTCAATCCACCTTGATTTTTAGTCGCCTGAGAGTCTAGTTGCGAACAGCTCTATATCTCACTATTTCGGTCGGTCGGTCGGTTTCCGTTTTCCTTTTTTATTGTTTTTGTAATAACATCATAACTATTCGGCTGATTCTAAGGAAATTTAAAAATCTTATGTTATTTTACATTCTCTTTTGAATGGTATAATTGTCAAAGTCCTCCCAAGGTTAGTCCTGGAATTATATTTTTTTGCCAATAACATCATAACTATTTCGCCGATTATAACGAAATTCGAAACCCTTATGTTGTTTTACATGCTCTTCCGAATGATATAATTGCAAAAGTCTTACCAAGGTTAGCACGGGGATAATTTTGTTTTGTCAAAAACATCATAACTATTCGGCCGATACTCTGCTAGACTAGACTAGACTATAATATGCTATATTCTGCTAGGCAAGCCTAGAATAAGCTATACTATGCTAAGCTATACTAAGATATAATGTACAAGGGTAATATATACTACGCTAATTTTGGCTATAAAATGCTATGTTATGATAGCAGATAGTATGTTAAGCTAGACCATACTAAGCTATGCTTGCCTAGGGTACAATGCTAGGTTAGGTTATTCTATGCGAGGCAGGCAAAGGTATGCTACTTATACTAGGCTAGACAGGGCTATACTATGCTATGCTAACGTAGGCTAAAGTATAATAGGATAGGGAGGGCTATGCTCTGCTATGCTAGGGTATGTTAAACTATGCAGGGTAGTAACAACAAGGAGTAACAACAAGGAAAGAAGGTACCCTAGGAGACCTTACGGTCCATTCAAAGAGGGCACCATTGGACTTGCAATCGAGCGGGCACAAGGCTGCTCAATTGTTTTGCGTCCATAAACGGCCACTTTTCAAGACCTTGTCTAGTCTTGACTTGAACTGGTCAACAGATTTACTGTTGACAACTTCCACTAGAAGTGCGTTCCACTTACCGCAGATACTGTAGGTGAACAAATTTCCACACAGATTGCGGTTGTAACGCTTCAGTTCAAGTTTGAAGCCGTGATTGCGCGTTCTGGTCTCACTCAGTGTGAAAATATCCCGGAAGTCAACATTGTAGAACCCTCGAAGTATTTTGAAAACTTCGATGAGCTGACCACGCAGTCTACGGGTTTCCAGCGAGAACAGATCTAATTCCCTTAGTCTATCCTCATATCTTTTATGTCAGATAGAGGGAATCAGCTTGGTTGCCCTGGCTTGTACGCGTTCCAATCTCGCGATTTCCTTTCGCAATGAAGGACTCCAAAATTGTACGGCATACTCCAGGTGTGGTCGGACAAGTGAGTTGTACAGGCACAGTACAATCTCCTGGTTCCGATAACCAAACTGGCGCTTAATATAGCCTAGCATCCTTTGGGCCTTTTTCTCCGCCTCAATGCACTGTTTCGAGAACTTGAAGTCACTAGTGATTGTTACACACAAGTCCTTCTCAGTGTCGGTGGATTCAATAGCAGTGCCCTTAAGGATATACTGAGATTGGGGGTTTCTGTGGCCGATATGCATCACTTTGCATTTCCCCACGTTAAAAGGCATTTGCCACGTGTCCGACCACTTCCCAATCTTCCCAAGATCTTCCTGCAGGCGGGCAGTATTTCCATCCTTTGCAACGTTCATACCAAGCTTGGTATCATCGGCCAATTTGGAAATCTTTGCAACCATGTCACCGTCCATGTCGTTGACGTAGATGATGAATAGTAGTGGTCCCAGGACAGAACCTTGAGGCACCCCGCTAGTAACGGGCACCCACTCAGAAGACTGTCCATTTACCACCACCCGTTGCCGTCTGCCACTTAGCCAGTTCTCGATCCAGCCAGCTACCTTTCCGTCTATGCCAAGCGCTTGCACTTTCCAGAGAAGGCGGCGGTGTGGTACCTTAACAAAGGCTTTCTGAAAGTCTAGGTAGACCACATCCACCGCCTTGTCCCGATCGTGCTCACTGAAAACGAAGTGGAAGAATTCCACAAGGTTCGTCAGGCATGACCGTTGCCTTCGGAAGCCGTGCTGGGAACTCCTCAGTAGCAGGTTTGACTCTAAATACGACGTCACTTTGTCCACCATGATGCTTTCCATGAGTTTACCGACTTTCGAAGTCAGACTGATATGTCGGTAGTTCGACGGTTGGTTACGGTCTCCTTTCTTGAAGATAGGAGTCACCTCCGCCTCACGCCAGTCTCTAGGAACGCATTTGGTCCGGATTGACATGTTGAAGATAGCGCACAGATGTCGTGATACTTCATCGCACACTTCCTTCAACACTTTAGGTAGAAACCCGTCCGGTCCAGGGGACTTATTTGTCTTTAGGTCAGCGATCTTTTTCTTTATTTCTCCTTCGGTGAAGTCCATTGCCTCCAGCTTTTCCCCCGAGTAGGAATCCGTCGGCTGGGGTATGGGACCATATTTTTCAGTAAACACTGAAGAGAAGTATTTGTCAAGGAGGTTAGCATTTTCTGCATCTGAATGCTTTAATGTCCCCTCCTCATTCCTCAAAGGGCCAATCGTTCGACGGATTGGTTTACGGCTGTTCACATATCCAAAAAACTCCTTGGGATTCTCTTTACAGAGTCTCGCTACTCGGAGTTCCTCAGACCGCTTAGCCGCCCTTATGCTGGACTTCACTCTCCTGGCTAGCCTTCGGTATTCGTCAAAGTCACCCGAGATCTTCGATTGACGGTACACATTTCTCTTCTCCATAAGCAGTTGGCTGATTTCTCGATTAAACCATTTAGGTTGAACAGAAGACAGACGGGGGCATTCCAGAGGGATGAAACGCGATTGAAGACTCATGAATGTGGTTTTGAAACTGTTCCACGAGTCTTCAACGGCATCGCACACTTCTAGCCTCACGTCAGTCAGTACAGCTCGAAAGCTTGCAAAGTCTGCTCTTCTCAAGTCAAGTTTCTTTGATTGACTGGCAACAGACCTTACCTTCGGGATCTTGACGCTAAATCTAACTAGCTGGTGATCACTGTCAGGCTACGATAGGCTAGCTATCCCAGGCTATAATAAGCTAAGCTATGCAAGGTTATTTTAGTCTAGGGTATGGTATGCTACACTAGTCTAGGATATACTAGGCTACAATATGTTACGCTTGGCTATATCATGTTAGATGTTGTTATGATAGGATAAGATATACCAAGCTAGCCTACCGTATGAGAGGCTAGGCTATAGTAGCCTATTCTAGCTTGGTAATACTAAGCTACGCTACTTTAGGTGAGGCTAGGCTAGGCTCTTACATTCAATGCTAAGCCATACTTGGTTAGGCTAGGCTATTGTAAGCTAGGCTATGCTAAGCAATGCTACGATAGGCAAGGCTATACTAGGCTATAAAAAATATGCTAAGTTAGATAGGGTCTACTAAGCTAGACTAGGCTATATTAGGATAAGATAGGCTAGCCTATACTAAACTAAGGTAGGATGAAATAGGCTATACTTTATTAGGTTATACTAGACTAGCTAGATTATACCAAGCTAGACTAGGTTAGGCGCAGGACAGTTAGAGTATTCTATTTTAGCCTTGGGTATACTCGGGTAGGTTATACTATGCTATGCTTGGCTATGATATGCTATGCTATACTAGGTAAGTTTAGGCTATGCTATGCTAAACACTACTACGCTATGATAGGCTATACTATGCTATTTTAGGATAGGCTGGACTATGGTACACTATTATGTGTTATTGCTTTTTCAAATTAGGACAAGCCTGGCGACATTCGCACATTTGAACACCTAATTTGAAAATAGCAGAGTTGTTGCCATCTCAATTCTAAACTCTGGTTGACGTTCTCAAAGGTGGATGTGAGAAACTACCCAGCAGCCAATCTTGCAAAGGCTATTTACCTTAAAGTGCTTAAAAAGTCTGATCGATGGAACAGTTCTTTTCTAACCCCCGCTTTAAATTCAAGAAGCACAATCTTAAACAGATCCAAACGAACTGGGAACAGGCCAAAGACATAGCCCTTGGAAGAGGAGAGCTACAGGCTTAAGACACTTTCATTACCAAACTACACAACCTGTTGATATCCTCAGGCGCAAGTGTATTTTTTTTTTTTTTTTGGTGTGAATTTGGCTGACTTAGTTGCAAAAACGAAACACAAATTAATTTAAATCCTCTATGGAGATGAAGATCGCTGTAAAGGAACTTGCTTTCATTAAAGGTCAGAGAGAAATGATTACTTCTTTTGGATCACATTAAGTTTGCTTTCGAAATTATCTTGAGTAAAATAGACAAGTCAATAAGTAAAAGCAACAAGAAGGTGAAGGAAAAAGAGCCCCTTACTATACGAGTAGGTCAGCCAATGTTTCAACGCGATCAAGTTAAATAACTTTCTCTCCTGGAGAACAATTACTTGATGCTCAAGATAGAAAGGATAAATTTATGAAATGACTTCAAAAATACCAACCACATATTCCAATTCCATTAAAAAGCAACCCGAGGCTTATTTTGAAGGGGCAATAACATCATAACTCTTGGACTAATTCAAACGAAATTTGAAAATCTTATATTGTTTTACATAATCTTTTAAATAATATAATTGCCCATGTCCTGCCAAGGTTAGCCCGGGAATTATTTTGTTTGGGCAATAACATCATAACTATTCGCCCAATTCTAATGAAATTTGAAACCCTTTTCCTTTTTTTTGAATGATAAAATTGCCAATGACCTATGGTTACTACGGAAATTATTGAAAATTTTGAGGTCGTAAGGTCATAAATCAGAATAAGTGTGGGCAGGCGACATTTTTGTCAGCAAACCTTGTTTCTAGTAAGGTTAAATTGATCCCTTTATTTGCTAAAGGTAAACATGTGATGCGGGCCTTCCAATGTTAATATCCGTAGAGCTTTCGTAGCTCAGTGAATGCTGGTTATTCGGCCAGAGCACCGGTCATTCTTCCAGTTATCCGGCTTGATGTGATGATCTCATTATTAGTAACTTTAACAAGTCAATCTATAGGCCATAAGTTGACTCATGGCTTTATTTGTTGTCAAGATAAGTAGCTTTACCAGCACAGTCAGAATAGTTCTTGGGATCATTGATCCCCCTATCTCTATTCAAAATAACATGAAGCAAATTGACTCCAATGCGGTGGAGAGCACATCCAATTAAATGAACAGCTTTCTGTATTTTCTTTAAACAAAAGACACTGCAACATTTAAATCTCAGTAATAATACTGGTGTTAGCAAATAAAAGCTTTTAGTCTCTGCAAACTGCGATGGTGTTCAAAAATATTGTAAATGATAGAAATCGGCCTTCTCCTTTTCTATGTTCATTTCTTACATAACAGTGGCTTAGATACCTTTCTTGATTACTAGAATCACTGTCTACACAAGTGAAACTCGGGTGATGTACAGTTACCTTATTTAGCTTACCTTAATTTTCCAATTTTCCTTCCTAATTTCGTTTAGAAGCAAGTTTTTTGGGGCCTTGTTAGAATTAAAGCCAATTTGCATTTATGAATTAATTTCCATTTATTTCAGAGATATTTGAAACGATAACTTTTTCACTATTTAACTTTTAGACGACCTCATTCTTGGAAGTATCGCCCTGTATTACAGCATCTTTTACTAGAGCATCTCTAGGGGATGCAACAGCTTCTTAGTTTATCTAATACCTGGAAAACTTAAAAATATTTACACTTAATTTCCAGCAACTTTCAGGATTGTCCCATTTTGACAAATTAATCAAATTAGCACAAAATAATAATAACTTGACTAATATTTCATCATTACAGATTAGTTTTCACATAAATCAAGAGACTACAAAGTTTTGTACTTTCAAATATATTTTAAAATTTTATATTATGTTATTATAAATACGATTTTAGTCTTTCCTAATAAATCATAGTGCCAAGATTTCTAATTATCTGTAATATTTTTAATTATTTATTCCTCTCTGAATGATGATAGCTATAATTAGAGTATGTAAATATATCATGCTATGTAATTTATTTTATATTTGGCTTCGAAAAAAGGTTAAAATAATATATTTGATAGAAATAAAAATTATATTACTAAATACTTTTTAATATAATATTTTGGAATTAATAATGCAAACTCACTTCATCAAAGTTTATAGCCTATTTTTAATTTGTCTAAATTTGTATCAATATTTGAACACATTCTTTTCTAATATTGCTAATCTTTTTGATATTTCATTGGCTTTTTTTATTTCATTTATGATCTTTATCATCAATGGCGCCATGTTAATATTTTTTCCTAGATCCAACTTTTTGACGCTGGTCTCTCATCTATGTATAATCTTTCCTCTATCAGGTTCTGAAATGGCCAAGACTTAACTATTTCTCTATTTTTCATATTAGTTATAATATTAAAGAGTGATTTCTCTTGATTAAACCAAAATAAGATACGAGTATTTACCTTGATTTCTAAGGGGCAAATGAAGAAAATATAAACCGTTTCACAGCTCTCCTCTGCGTACTGAACCCCTTTAGGGTTGCATTCTTCTCCCTCTAGTTTGCAAGAACCCGCGCAAATATCTTATACCTTATCTAAATCGTTGTCAAAAGCATTTTGGCTTTTTGTTGCCTCATCCCAGAGAAACTTTCTTATCTTGATCAACAATCCCTGACATTTTAACTTTTATAGTTTTCTTAGAAGACGCAGAAGTCTAGGATTTACTTTTTGTTGAATGTTAAGTAGACTCTGTTGCATGAGTAACAATATACAGAGTTATCTTTTAATCCATTATCAAGCTCTACTGTGTGAATAAATATGACAATATTACATAATGTGATAAATCAGCTTCAGGAAGGTATTCATGGGGGTGCCAAACATTACTTTCCAGGTTTAGGATCCATTTGATCTGGAATAAGGATTTGACACGTAATTATAATTTTATGAAATGAGTCTAGACACTTTATAGACAGTGTCTCTAACATTTTTAATAAATGTTGGACAGTGTGCATAATACTCGCCTATGAAAATGTTTTCTTCACTCTAATTTTAAATTGAAAAATAAATATGATGTTTATCCCCTTTGTAATAATTAGTTCATTATACAACTAGGTTTAATTTCCTAAGAAATATATTTGTAAACTGCCTCGAATTGAAGTCTACGAAAGATTTATTGACTACCAGGCCTAATTAGTCAACTAGTTATCATGAGAGAGTACTAGTGCAGGAGGGTGTGGCAGAGATTGAATTCCTTCATCGTTTCTCTTGAACCATCCCAGTTAGATGCTCCTTTTAAAACTCTTGCAAAGGCATTCAACAATTATCTCCCTACCAACGAACCACATCGCAGAATCTGAAACACGAAGTAGATTCTCTTTGACTAAACTCCTTTACTTCAACACAGCGTAGCATAACGGAGGCAAGCGAGGAAGAATAATTGACTGAATCGGCGAGGGAAAAGTAATTAACCAATACCAAACATTCGCGATTAAAAGGTGTACGGAACAGGTTATAATGAAAAATCGTCAATATCAACCTTATCCCTCTCCAAAGGGGGTTTTACGTAGCGAATCAATTAAAATCATCTACCCATATTAAACATGAACTCATCCATTATGTTTTTCGGCAATGGTACGGCAGCATCTCATACAGGGTTCACTATTGCGCAGGAATGCACCAAGATTACCCCTCACAACCCCTTTCCGTGCCCAACTATCATAAAGAATAGAAACTACGTGGCGCTAAAGTCTCCAAAATACTTCGAGAATTTAGTATCTCTCAGTTTCCCCACAGAATGTAGCCAACGCGAGTCGACGCAACTAGAAATACGAGGGATCTTCAAACAGTCTTGGTTCAAATTGAAAGAAATATTTATTAAAAATTAAAATAAAAAATGTCACTAATATTTCTCAACATACTTTCAATTTAAGTCAATGCACTTCTGAAGGTAATGTTTCCACCTAACTAGTCCCTCTCTGAAGAACTCCTGGCTTTACGAATTGAAACATATCTGAACTTCACGTTTTGCCTCTTGGATCGATTGAAATCTTGTTGCTTATAAATCTTCCTTAAGCTTAGGAAACAAGAAATATTCCGAGTGCTGGAGCGCAAGATCAGGGTTATAGGGTAGCTGTGGCATGATTTGCTATCGCAATTTCCTCAAAGTTTCTCTTGTTAGCCGTGAAGAAGGGTCTGGAGAATTATAATGATGGAACATGCCTCCTTTGTACAAGCTCATGATCCAGCAACGCTTTGGCACCCAATGGTCAGAGTGCTTGCTGAGACCAAGATGCTCTGTTTAAATTGCATATGTTGATCCTTGAAAAATATCTACTTCTTTTGTAATAAATTCAACGCTCATCCTGAAATCTTAATCCAAAGGTTTTTGAACGAGGCCATCTTTTCTGCATTGGTTGATGTGCACGGTCTCACTTCTCTCTCCTCGTAATTATTGTCTTTTCTTTCTTCTTTGAAACGTTTCATCCACCTCAAAACAGTGCTGCTATGAGGAATAAACTCACTATAAAAAGGCTGCAAAAAATCAACAATAGCAGGGGATTTCCAATCAAGTTTTATTCAAAATTTGATATCAGCTCTGATCTCAAAAGTTTGCTTTTTCATGGATAATAAGAGCTAATTTCTTGTAATTGCTACCTGAAATGTGTCAGAGGACTAAATGACGGTTTTTCAGGTATCAAAACAAACAAAATATATGATTAAACGTGTTTTTACTTGAAAATGTCAGATGATCTTTTAAATTAAAGGCTTGCACTAAATCTTTTTAAAGATCCCTCGTACCCGCAGTTCCTACCCCTTTTATTCCATATTCAGCGAAAGATCACCCCTCATTGGATCAACACCAAAGGCAAATCTTATATGGGTATGAGGGTTATTTATCGTAGCAGTTCGTCTAGTGATGCTTCATCGCTGAGCAGAAGGCTCCAATCACACAACTTCACAAGCCCTCTTCATGCATAGCTAACATACACAATATCACCCATTTCTTCCTCGGTCAGTCCTTTCTCTCTCAGATAATCATTTACATAATCAGCCCACCTTTTAAGCAGTCTTCAAACCTTTCTCATACCCTGAAACATTCACATATATAGCCTCATTCCTTCCCCTCTCCGCCTCTCTTTTTCGTTCTCTCAATTTCTCTTTATTTCCTCAATGGAAGCAAAATAGAATATTTGTAGAGCTTGTAGTTGTATAAGAGTGTCATAAAATGAAGGCGGTACTTTGCAAAAGAAATAACCATCAATTATGCAAAGTTAGAGAATCTTATTCCCCTTAAGAGAATTTTCGGTCGATTATTTTGATATAATAGAGTTAAATATTGGTGAGGATAGAAAATAGATATTATCCACTCGTTTTTGTCTTCTCTCAGGAATCAGTATAAAATAATATTTTATCACAACTAATTGATGTAACAATAGAAGAAACTGTTTACCAAATATTGTGCAAATGTACAAAAGCAAATCAAATTTCAGTTATGTATTCTTCGGTTTTCTAGGGCCCAGCCTATGTTGATCATAGCACAGGCCTAAGATAACATCAGATAAACTCTACTAACCAGACCTGGTTCTTCCTTTGAGCCATTGTGTTTCATTGAATTTGTCAAATTTGTGGACGTCTCAGTAATGTAAATTAGAACACCTAACAATTATTCAAAAGGATGTCAAAAAATAGAAATAAATGTCTATACAAAATAAAGCAGATCAGTCAAATAATTTACCATATTAAGGAGCTAAAACATAAATGATGAGAAAGCTTCTAAGTCATATCAAAGATCATCCCAGTCAGAATATCTAACATCCTAGAAAGCCACCACCATAATCGAATCTGTATCCCTAGAATTTTGTTAAGAGACATCAATGCAATAGGCTCTTCATATTAAATAACATTACATAACATAAAAAAATGAAAGGAGACAATAGGCATATTCAAAATTATCCTAATCAAGGTATCCACTATCGCAGAAAGTTAATATCATGGTAGGTAAATCTACGCCCATCGATTGAGTTATATGCAATAAGCTAAGAGTTTCGTTAGATTGTTTTTTATACAAGACACTAAACATGCAAGTACTAATAAAATTTGGCTATAATAAGTATATAGATGAAACCTGCAAAGTCATTGTTGGTAATAATACAAATTTGATATATTCCCCCTTAAAGAAATAGAAATATCTTTTAGGTAGTTTAAGCCCTAGAAATGAATATAAACTTCATTTCATAAGATGTGAATAATTATCAAGATATATCTTATCAAAACATATCTTCATAAAATTATGAATCACTCCTAACCTAACCTCAAAGAAAGATAATGACTGTACCTAAACATAACGAACCATACTTTTTATTATTGATCATAAAAATAAGTTTCAGTGTCTAATTCAATACATGGAGCATGAAATCTTGGCCCTCTGAAGCGGAAAAACCTTTTTCTTTTCGGTATATCACTCTCGATTACATTTTAGAAAATACCTAATTCGGTAACATAATTCTCTCTTAGTGAAGCATTACCATTCTCATCTTGTTCAAAGTAGTAAACTCCATCCTCCCTACAAAAAGTCTGTAAACTAATGACGTCCAAGGCAGCACAAAATGAGCAGAGCTGAGATGACTCGCCGATCACAACTCTAATATAGAAAGGAAGACAATCTTAAGCATCAAACATTAAAGAACTTGGGAGGCAAATACCAGAATGTTTAATGAGTTGTCAGCTTAACATATCAGGAGGTGATAGAGAAACCCGCCGCAGTTGGATTACGTTCCTACATGTTCTCACAGGTAATGCAAGGGCCGAAACCCCCTAGCCCATTTTCTTCGGTTCAAAGTTGACTTTTCGTGAGTGAGGATGGCGCCTTCTGGCAAAATGAGTGAAGTTGAACAGCGGGCTGTGATAAAATTTTCAGTCATTCAAGTGAAAGTGTCATAGTCAATTCATGAGTTGAAGACAACACTAAGGGAGAGTGCACTATCTTATTCTAACGTCAAATGTTTAACTGCTTTCATCAAGTAGGGCCGAGACTCGTGTGAGGATGACCCTCAAAGTGATGGTCCGTCAACCTCATTCACCAGTGAAACTGTGACGATGGTAGAGAGCATGGTCATGGATATTCGCCGAATCTCAGTACGATACATTTGTTCTCAACTGTGGATAAGTAAGGGATCCATTCTTAGCATCTTGTACTATCACCTCAACCTTTACAAGGTGTCTGCGCGATAGGTCACAAGAATGCTGACGCCTGAGCAGAAGAATAACCGGATAATGACTACAACGGCGATGTTGACCCTCGTGAGAGCAGATCTGAAGGGATTCATGGCCCAATCTTAATCCATGATGAACCATGGGTTCCTGGCTCGAACAGAAACAAAAGCCAAATCTAAGCAATAGAAGCATCTATCCTCTCCAACGCCACGAAAATTCAAGGTCATGAAGTCATCCCGGAAGGTCATGGTAACCGTGTTTTCGCGCCCTGAAGAGATCCTCCTCGTGGACTTCTTAGATCATGGCCGCACCATTAACGTATCATACTATGCATATCTACCAAGGTAGCTTCGGGAGGCTCTCCTTGAGAAACGCCAATGGAAAGTGACCCGAGGTGTTCTCTTGCAAGACATTGCACCTGTACACAAGAGCATGGTGACCATGAACTAAATGGTGTCCTGCGGCTTCGAAGTGTTGCCCCATTCCCACTTATTCCCCAATATGGCACCCTAGGAGTTTCGCATTTTGCAACACATAAGGAAATAGCTACTAGGTATCTCTTTCGCTGATGACGAGAAGACCAAGGAGAAGGTCATGGAAGTTTTGGATGGATTAAACCTATTATTCTTCAGGGACGGATTTTCGCAATTCAAAAAAAGACTAGAGAAGTGCATTAATGTCAAATGCGATTAAGTTGAAAAATAAATATAGTTGAGTGAACCTTAGCTCTATTTTTGGCACCTTCTGGGTTAGGCGGAGCACTTATTTAACAGAAAACGAACTAAAAAAAAAACTACACAAAAACTAATGAGTCAAATGGTGTTTGTTTTTTTATTAATATAAGACTATAAATATTGGATTTGTAAGGCATAAGGACTCTTTCACACGGCGCAGGCGATGCCCGTGTCCGCATTTAAGTGTAGTTGGGTCCGCCTCAACGTTGCTGTATTGATGGCGCGAGGAAAAACCTCTAGACAATCGCACGGCACGCCAATTTTTCAAATTGGCAAATGAAACAACGTTTTGGGGAAGATCTACAGAGCTGTCTTCTTTTGCACGGATGGTTGCTACTGCATAGACAACTTCTTCCTGCCTTTTTTACCGTCCTACTCTTGGATTATTAGCAACAAACTTTTTAAAATTGTCTTTGCCATTCGCATTATAAGTAAGTAAATGTTTTTCAACCAACTTCTCAATGAAGTTCCACATTTTCATAGCTTTGTTTACTGAATTTTCATATAGTAGAAAGCTATTGAGAAGCATCCTCATTATAATATGGAGACCTATCTTCTTGAACCAGGCATGGCTCTTTCAGCTGAGGTTATTATATTCCAATAATTTCCCATCCATATCAACGCTGTCCATCAATTCATTATATTTTTCAATCTGATAAGGCTTCTGGAAAACTCTTCTCGTTCCACCAAATTAAGTCTTATCCTTTTCAATCAGCTCAGCGTAATGGTAGGTTCTGTTCTTTTATCTTCCCATCTCACAATCAAAGAGTTATCTCTTCTGCTGAATGCAGAATCATATCGTTGTAGTTTTTTAGAAGCCAAATCTTTTGGAGGTCCTCTGTTGGAACGAATGTTACCAGTCAGCATGGTTTCTTTCGAGTGTTAAAAGTTAGCAACACGTATATTTACATACCAATTGTCAACAATGATGTGCCTTTCTTGTTCAAGTATAGATTTTGACAACTGTACAACTATACGCTCACTGTAACTTAGTTTATGGACATCAGGGTATTTGCGGATAAAACTTATGTCCTTTCCATAGTAAATGCAAAAAGTTTAATTATGGCCATTCCATTCCCTTTCACTGTTGTATAAAATGAATAGTTTTATTCCAAAACGTTCTTAGTTTTGATGAATTGGCAAAAGCCTAGCCTTCCTTTCCTGAGAACAAGATCTTCATCAACTGCGCAATGTTCGCCAGCATCAACGTTCTTCATTGCAATTGTAGTTAGAATATGGCATAAGATGTCTAAACGAGTAGATAGATCATTCATTTTTACATCTTTTACTTCAGTTATTCTTAGAAACCTCATTAAGGAAAGGTATCGATCCCTGCTCATGATGAATGCACATAAAAAGTAAACCCCTGGCTGAAATCGTGTTCGACAACTAATACAAGTTCATCTTACCGTGATTATATAAGTCTGTATAAAAATGCAAGCCAAGAAATGTTTACACATATACATTATTTACATCTTTCCACTTTATTGCATATGATATACCTTTTTTGTCCGGATTTTATTCAAAGAAATGTTTTGCCCTGTCATTTATACACTTCACAAAATAAGATATAACATCATTAGTTATAAACTTTTTGAAAACATTTAAGGCAGTCATATTTTAATTACAATCAAGAGGGGGATTTTCACAAGTGAACGTACGAACTAATTTGGGTAATGGTTTAGGCATCGTGTCTGCAAAAATATCACCAATTCTTTTCCACCCTCCAAACAACTGTTTCACCTTCTTCATCTGATATATTAAATGTATCACTCTTATAGATATCTTTTGTTTCATCCTCACTTTCCATGGGTTCATATTCACTATCACTATTATCTATGTCACTATCAGAGATTGTGAATGTTAAAAAAAATCAAAACTAATATGGGTATTTTACAGAACAAGTTGTAGGCGAGCACCATTTAGCAACAGACTCGCCATGTGTTCATTAGGTTCCATCTACTACATCTGTGATTGGTTTACTCATATAACGTCACATTTATCAAGCAGAATCTACCAAAGTTCATATAGTATCGCAAGTCAGCTTCTAAATTACATTTTAATCCATTGGAAGCGTTTTTTCTAAGACGCCCGGCTGAGCGTCACCGAAATACGTATTGTCATATCGTGTGACGACCGCTCGGTCGTCATCGAGGGTAAGGGGTTAAATTTAAGAGATGATGCATCATAGCTACCAGAAGATGCTGAATGGTTAACCATAGTAATTACTATCCAAATAGGTACTCTTCCCATGAAGATATTATCAACACTTCATTGATATTCCACTCAGAATTGTAAAATTTTGCATACAAACTTGTGTGATAGTGTACTTAGCGTTCGATATAAGCAACCTATTTTAAATCTCCAGATAAGTAGATGTTGAAAGGCGCACTTTTCTCAGGTATCGGAAATTCTAATAATTAATTCTATTGAGCTTCTAAACAGGTCTGGCTTCTGAATAGTGTATATGAAAGTGATGGTAATGTTAACTTTATTTTTAGTGAGACTCCATTCATCACCAGCTTATGTTGCGAGAAGAAATCTGCGTGTAGTTTTCCATATACATCAATTAGTTTTTTCTTCGATTTGCTCTATTTTGTTTTATGATTTCTTTACTAGAGTAATATTTAAGCTCCTAATCCTAGTCTAAACACACACACTCTTACACACGCACACATATACACCCTTTTCCCCCACCCACCTCTGATTAGTTTGACATTAAACTGGGCCCGCCACTCTCCCTCCTCCCCCCCTCAAAGGACATCCACAAGTCACTGTTTGACTAGGTCAGTGACCTTTACGAGCATTGTTTAATCATAGTCCGATAGTGCAAACAGAATGAGACAACACGAGGGGGAGAAGTTGTTCTGTTCTAAATGATATAAATACTATAAAGTGGGTGGATAGAACATACATGATGGAGGAAGAGGTCAAAAAATGGAATGTTCAAGTTCAAGTTGAAGTTAATGAAAGTGTTGAAATGTGTGTTAGGTTTTCATAGGTGTGAAATTGTTTCCTTGTTTGCCCTAGTATTAAGGGCATCACTAGCATTCCTCTCCTTTTTTACTTTTAGGTTTTTACTTCTCATCCTTCTATAGTTTTGATGACCGCCCTTGACGGTCATGTTCTTCATTTTGTCTAAATATCTTTTTCTAACTCTTAAGTTGGTTTTTCCGTCGTGGCTTTCAAGCCTATGAATTCCTATTTTGCTAACTGGTAGGTTGTCTCTTCGTTAATTTTTGTTTTTTTCGTTATCTTTGGGTTGGGCATTTCGCTTCTTTTATTTATGCTATTTATATATTTGTTGTTCCTTTAATTTCTCTCTTGGTTTAGTTTAAACATTATTATTATTTGAGGCACTTGCCTCTTTTTATCTATGTTCTTTATTTTTTTTATTATTTACTAGATTTTTTATGTTTGCTGTTTGATTATTTTCTTACCTATTTTAATTTAAAATTACATTTGGGCACTTCGCCTCTTTTTTTCTGAGCTTTTAGCTTTTGTTGTTAATATCTATTTCATTTATGATTTAACTTGGGTACTTCGTCTCTTTTTATTAATAATTAACTTTTGTTGTTTTTTTATTTTATTTCACTTTTTGTGTTTTAACTTAGGCACTTTGCCTCATTTTAGTTATCCAATTTGTCTCTTTTTGTTTAAATTTTACACCATCTCTTTTTTACTAAGTTAATAATTTGGAGTTAAAATTCTTAGGTAAAGATTGGTATTATTTCTTCCCTAGCACATTTTCTTCCGCTGGAGAACAGTGTTGTCCTTTCTACCTGTGAAGTCCGTGTATAGGTATGTCGACATTATTGTTGATATTTGGGAGAATATCTTCCTCAACCTTATCCCATGTTTTGCTCCCTAGCCTCTGGATCTCCATATTAATTGGCTTGAGTCCCCCCCACTCTTTCGTGTAGGACTGTCTGCTTGATACGGTCATTCCTTCTTGCACCGTCAATAAGCAGTTTTGCTTTATTCTGCACCTTCTGCAACGTCCTGAGAGAGCTACAGCTACCCATCTGCGCGACCACTGCTGGGTACACCAGGACGGAGCGTAGCAAGGCCGTATAGAGTTTCCTTTTATTTGGTACGCTGAGGCTTCTTCAGCTCTGTTGTTTATGTTGTTCATGTTTTGTAAAGACGTAAGCCCAGGACCGTTTCCTCGGTCAAGTACGGATGAATTTTATCCTCAACGAGGATTTCGGCGAATTTCCGGGGGTTCATCGGAATTATCAGGAATTTCTGGCGGTTAGTCTTTATTTTTTACCTTTTTTGGTAACGATTGATGTTATCAATCTCGGCAGCTGTCGCCCTTGCTTAAACTCCAGCGTTCCTGAATGGACTTGGAACAATTTTTGTGACGTAATCTGCATATTGCAGATACTTAGAATCATCCTTCACAGGAGCAAGGAGATCTATTGTCTACACGAGGTACAGCAACAGACTCAGCCTTGTTGAACTCCCACCTCGAGTTTGAATTGGAATCTTTTGTAGCCCTCGATCGCGATTTTGGTTCTTCTCTCCATGACATAGTCACAAAGGACCATTTCCAGGATTGGGTTTAGCTGTAAGTTGACGATTTGGAATTGCAGTTCCCTCAGCCAGACCTTATCGAAGGCCTTCTTTAAATCCCGCATCACCATGTCTAGGTATTTTCTCTCAGCTTTGCTGCATGCGAGTTTTTCCGTTAGTAGGGTGAGGGCGGTCTCCGTTCATCGTCTTCTACGGAACCCATGCTGCTGAGGGTGTTGAGCCTGTCAGGCAGAAGCTTCTCGTAGACTTTAGCAACGAATTCCAGCAGGGAGATTGGCCTGTAATTGACCAATTGATCAGGGGGTTTACCTCCCTTAGGTATGAAAATTATTTTCGCAATCTTAAAACAATCATGGAAGTAACTCGTGTTCAGGAAAGCGTTATAGATATTTGTGATTCCCTGAATGATCTGCTGTATGACATTTATCAAGTTCTTTTTGGTGATGCCCGCCCAGCCTGGTGGTCTTTGCTCAAAGGTTCTCACAGTGACCATGACCTCCTCTGGTGTTATAGGACGGCCATAGCCCGCCATATTCCTGCCTTCGTTTACTTAATATTGTGGGTGTGTGCACTGTATAATCTGATTTAGATCTTCGATAAGTTGGCCTTCGAATTCCTGGTTAAACTCTTCATTGTCTTCCGGGGTGATACTGAAGACGTTTTTCCAATAATTCCTAAATCTGTCTTCTAGAACCACCGGGTCCTCTATATAGTTCCCGTTCTCTTTTATTCGAGCCTTAGTTCTTCCGATTAGTTCTTATAGATTCTTGACTTGACGCCAGAATTTTGCCGGGTTCAGCTCGCTATCGATTTTGGCTATCAGGTTGTTCCATGTTTCCTCGTGTTGGAGGTTGATAACTTCTTTTAGCTCGGTGCTCAGGCGCCGAGGAAGTGAACTTCTTTCCAGGTTAGGACCTTCCCGTCTTATCTCTTCGTACACTTCCTTGTGATCACGAGCGATCTCCCTCATCTGTATTACTTATTGCATTCAAGATGTTTATATTCTTCGTTTGCTTGTGTTTTGAGAAGCTTGGGTGCTCCTTATCAGAAGATTTAAATTTGATCCCAAGAAGTCTTGATTTGCAATAGTCTCATAGTGTTACAATGTGTATAAAAATCTCTTCTTGAAAGAAAATTCGATCGCAATTATCGACAGGAAGAAATAAAAAGCCTGTTATTATAAGGCTATACGTTGGCTTATGTTTGTAGAAGATGTTAAATGAATCCCGATTTTCCATGAAAGAAATAGTAGTAAGCAAAGCCTTTCTGTTATTGGAAGAGAATTTTTTCCTGAAGTGCTTTCGCGATCAGGAGGAGCAACGGTTTTGCATTTCATGGGTGTTATTGGCATGGGTGTCAGAAGCACGACTGTAATCTCCAACAAGATGTTTCAATAGGTGGACGTGGGTCGTTGGATCGCTGCTACCACACACTAGGGAGTGATCGAATTCTTTGTAGCAAATACAAGGTTATCATTCTGTGGGAGTGTGAATTTAAAACCATGATGCAAACCATTCCAGGATGACGTGAGACAGTTTAAAGAATCTCCGCCGATGTAGTAAATTGTGTATTGAATGTGGGAAGTGCACTTTTCGGCAGCAGATGTAATCTATTTATATTATAATATCCACCAACTGAAGATGTGAAAATCCATTACGGCTATTTTTGCTCGTTATATCCATATTTGTACGAAAAATTACGTCTATTCAAGAATTCATCTATGGTAAGAATAAGGCATATCTCATTTTCGGGAAAATTGATGTCTTCCCTGCTAATGATCTGTATATTCCAGTTCTACCTCAATCTATAAGTGGTAAACTTACTTTTACACTCTGCACCACATACACCCGACAAAACTCACATGATTGCGATCACTGAAAAGCAATGTGTGATTTGCAGAGTGTATTCATCGCCGGAAGTTAAACCTACACTCGATAAGATGTATAAGATCAAGATAATTTATGAGCTTTGGGAGTTTTAAAAGAGGCACGGGTTGTTCAAATAGGACATAAAGCTATTTCTAGAACTAAAAATCGAGGCTTCTAGAGAGAAGGAGAAAATGGCATATGTGAAGAAAATGAATGAGGATGAGGGGATAAACATACAAATTGACAACATCGAAAGGAATCCTGGAAAACGTTTTAGAGCAAAGCTCTGCCTAAACAGACAAAGGATTATTTTTTTTTTCATTGATAATTAAACTTTAGTTGATATATAACAATCTCAATGTGATTTTAGCAGTATTAATACATTGTAGAACGAAAAGAAGTCAATTATTTTATTAAACTTAAAGTTGAAAATAATAATAATAATAATGCAAAAAAACAGCCGATCAAGTCTACTCATATTTTCATCCTTTACAGTCTCGGGAAAATTTTGCTCAGAAGATTCGCGGTTTGAAAAGGGTCATCTGTGCTTCAGACCATGATGTTATAGAGCTAATCAAAAACGACGATTATATTATGAACTCCTTGGATGCATTTTTAAATGCGTACATAGAGAAGATGGAGAATGCTGAACATGTAAAAGTTGACTCACACGTAACGAATCCTCCAATTGCAGAATTCCCAACCGCCTATTCTCAAATCAAGCTCTAGGGCTTCTTCCACTGATTGAAAGAACGGTTGTTTTACTGTGCAACAGACATTGCCATTTTCATTGTTAGTAAAGACCACCTACACCCTCTACTTGAAGAATTCCTAGGTGATCTCATCGATGAGATTAAAGATATGTACGGTGCTGATGCGTATGAAAACTGATTCTGCTCTACGGGCCCCAAAACCTATTCGGTACGTATCCAAGCGACGAGTGGGGTGAAGTATATACTTCCTGCTAAAGGATTAACCATTTATCCTCAAACGAAGGATATAATCACCTATAATAATATGATACGCCTAGTTGGAGCTGATGAGGGGGAAGGAAAGCTGATAATTATATTCCTGCACCATTCATATGTTTCAGGGCCGAGGAACACGGTGCAGTTAAAGTGGTGGGATAGGAACAGGTTTTAGAAAGACATTTCGTAAACGAGTTGAACTCCTTGGAAGTTATCGAACCATACCTTTCGGTTTCAAAGGGAGCTTACATACCATTCAAAAGTAATTAATATACACTTTATCATTTATAATATTATCTGAAAAATATGAATAAAAGAAAGATGAAACAATAAGAGTTATACTACAAATGTTTTAATTTGTCTACAAAATAACCCATCACATTCTCTTGAATGTGTGAGAAGAATTCTTTTATCCTTGCTTCAATCTTGGTTTTCATTATATCGGTGAGCTGGTGGGAATACCATGAGAGAAAGCGAAATAAAAGGGGTTTGTATCAAATATATAGATGTTCACTACTTTTTAACCATCATTCACCATGTTAATATGTAATATGCCGAAAAACCTGTCCGCCATGTATTGTCACGATTGGATAGGCCTCCTACAAAGAAAAATAACCATAACCTCGTTTTTGAATTTTTTTCCAATGAGTAAATCTTCTAAATCCATAAGCTGGAGATTTTCAATTACTTGTTGGACGTTATTGTAGATGAGAGGTGGTTGGACTAACTCACTATACAGAAATTCAATCAGATCAATAAGATGTTCACGAATAAGTTGACGAAGATGGTCAAAGAAATCAACCGTAGATGAATAATCTGGTTAAAATTTATAATCCGATCCACACGCATCTTCGGTTGAAAAATAGTTACTAAGTCTAGGTGTGACAAGGTGTGGATGGAGGATCATCTTATAACGTGTAATATACAGAGAAGTTTAGGGATAAATGAGTAAAAACAAGTGCGGAGGCGGAGTGGAAAGTAAAGAGTTAAGTGGCAACTCCACTGATATGTTAATAGGGGACAATACATGAATATTCAAACCTCGTAAAAGACAGCCTGTCCCATTGGACTTTGGCTCTCTGTCGGTACAGATTCACCTGGGGTGTGAGGATGGGGATGTAGTGGTGGATGGAAGGGAGGCCGAGTCCATTAAAAAGGTCAGCAGAGACTCGGGTATATTCTTTGAGTTGGGAGGGAGGATCTGGGTCCATTATGACGGTTATGTGTGTGTATGTTCAAGTATGTATATGTCTATGTGTAGGCTCGGCGTGTAGATTAGACTTTGCTTGAAAAGTTCACTGTTTTCGTCATGTTCTTCGAGGGAGGGGGGACAGGGAGGGGAAGGGGCGGGTCCATTTTCATGTCAAACTAATCAGGGTAGGTTGGGGGGGCATTATGGCGTTCATGTATGTGTATGCTCTTGTATGTGTGTGCGTGTGAATGTGAGTATATATGTGAGAGTGTGTGTGTGTGTAGACTCGGATTGTGTACTTCAGTACTACTGACACACTTCTCCCATCGTGATATACGAGAGGAGTAAACTCACTTTTCGCCTACAGTATTTAGGAGGGACTCTTGAGAACGAATAATGGGGTTCCTTTCGATAACTGAGAGGAAGCCACCTTGTGATGCTCACTGGACTAAGATGGTAAAGGAGAAGCATCCTTACCGATTAAAGGTGGTAAGAGGGAAGCAACCTTAAGAGAAAGAGGTGTACCTGGCCCTCCTCGCCCACAATTTCTGCTACTAAGTAAGATGAATTTTTGCTCATAGTCGACGTTTCCTCAAAATTAAAGAATCGACAATAGAAAGGATGAAAACTTGAGAACTCCTATCTCAGTATTGCTTTTGACCAGAAATGATGAGAAAGGAAGTGAGGAGCTATCTTTCGCATCCCGCTGCTCCCGCCTATCCCATCTAAGATTTCCGGAGCTTTCAATATCCCTCTCTCTCAGTGCGTTCAGGATAATGTTCGCCCCACTCCTACGCCACCCAGACCTGAAGTTACTCATCGGACTCACAGTCGGTGTAGAGACGGTGTCTAAAGATTCTCATAGGTCACATTTTCCAAAGGGGCAGCTAAGGATGCAGAGCACGTAAGAGAGAAGAACCTATGTTATGTAGTAACAGCCAAAAAAAACGCATCCTCATAGCCAGTAGAGATTTATGTGCGCAAATGTGAAAGTTAAAAATATCCAATCGAAACCGTTCTTTTTAGGGCTGTCAGATTCGACTATTGCAGTGAAGTTCAACCGAGTTGCCACGGGAGCGGCCATGAAATCATTTTAAAAATGCCTAAATTTCCCCCCAAAAACTTATTTTAAACATTTATAAAAAATCTAACACACTTGAAAGTATTTGAAACTCTCTTCTATGCATTGTGCAATATAAACAAGAGGAAAAGTCCCTCCAGTGACC
Organism: Ceratothoa steindachneri; assembly: GCA_963969495.1. Taxonomy (NCBI): domain Eukaryota; kingdom Metazoa; phylum Arthropoda; class Malacostraca; order Isopoda; family Cymothoidae; genus Ceratothoa; species Ceratothoa steindachneri. The sequence goes on from OZ018323.1 coordinate 169,710,640, forward strand.
TACGGCGTTTTATGAAAAGATGATAAATGGCTACTACATTGATGGTTTCCCATGATTTAAATCACTTACAAGTGAATTTGAATGACTAAATGAGGCTCCTGCCACTAGATGGTGATACCCAGCGCCATCCGATGACAGATTTAAATTTCCAGGGTGAATAACCATATGTCCCATGGTCATATGGGTCATTTAATAGCTCTAGATGGGTAAAATTAAACTTTACTCCTTTTGAAATAAAAAGCGACGCTTGGACCTGGCGCTTTGCCGCGGGTAAAAAGGGAAAAAGAGAGATTGCTGAGAATGAATGAAAAAATGAAAGTTTCCTTGTCAATTATACGTCCCAATATTAAAGAATTATGTGATACGCATCAAGCTCAAATTTCCTATCAAACTTTTAAAGGTAAAATTAACAAAATTTATTTAAATTAGGTTAAATGTCAATGGCGATTAATTTTGAAGTGCTTTTACGCAATTAAAAAATTTATACGTAAACTATTTCATATTGAGCTGCCACGACTAACTCGAGATTACAATCAGGGTATCACTATCATAAAAAGGTTGAAAATGACTGGTCTATTGATATGCAGTCACCTACTTGGCATGGATGAAGAGCGTCCCTCAGACATGCCATATGAAGTTTTCAGGTAGCTACTCATTGCTATACTATTGTAATATATACCATGCCCGCTCGGGAGGGGAAGAAACAACATCCTGTACTGCGGCGGGATAAGCGAAGATTAAAAATACTTAATTGATACAGTTGTAATTGGCCTGTTAGATTGTTCTATTGGATACAATCACTTAGGTGGCGTGGATGAGGAGCGTTCCCCAGGCGCACACAATGCAGTGAGAAGTTGGATACTCATTACTATACTCTCCGCTTACAATGAGTGCGTACATTGCTACTTGCATTATCATCCCTAGTGTATATAAATCAATTACTTTACAATAACAACTGCAAGATAAATAACCCTCTTTTAAGCTCCAGTTTCAGCCAGTAAAAAAAAAGAAACCCACGCATGCCTCGGTAGTCGGATGATGGGGCCGCAATATGGCCCTAAAAATAAGCTATTGAGGATAAACTGCCTTCAATAAAGCTTTACAACCTTCAACTTTTTCTTACGTGGAGAAAACTATCCCGCAAAAAGAGAGGCAAATTGATACATAACCTAACCAAATGTTGGGTTAATGCTGGCTTTTTTCTTAAAGTTATTTATGTACACGATCCAGCTCCGTACATGTAACCTCTTTGTTGTCAATTTTATTTGGTCTAAGAAGTTCTAATTTGATTATGTCAATCATATCCCACCAAACGTTGAATAAATCTGTTAAAAAGGATAGCACTATTTTGCTATAAAGCTTGAGATATGATGGCGTCCTCATCCGAAAGTTTTAAGAAATTAGTTTTTAAACTAAATTATAACCTTATAAACATGTATTTTTAACTACTCACTATATGAGACTCGTTGCCATTTTCTCACCTTATCAGTAGCTAACCTTTTTCCTTCACTTTCGAAACTGAGCGACCTCCAAAACACTTGTGGTTGATTTTCTTTTCGTGATCCTTACAATCTTTTAAGCTGAATTATAAATTCTCACGAAGTTCGCTTTTCTCTTTCAATGAAACCTATTGTTTTATTTTCATCAATAAATTCCAAATTTCTTTCGAATCGTTTTAGGATATTTTCTTAAAAATTGCATACTACATAAAATGATCTTCCCAATATTTTGGTATTTTGCCAAATCGATTTCATTTCTTACCCTTCATTCAAACACAAACATGCAACTACCTATTTGCAGTCCAATTTACTACAGTGCTTCTTTATTGGAAAGCAGTAATAAGTTCTCTTCGAATGAAAACGCCTCTGGGTTCAATTAACGCTTAAGTTTAGTTAATAAATCGGAAAACTGTTGCTTTCTCAATGGTTAGTAGCCAAGAGGCAGGATAAAATAAGAGAAGGATCCAGACAAAGCTGAAAGTTGGTAGGAATATTAGAAACAATGAATAAGGCACAAGTAGATGGAATACATTTCCGTTTATTAGAAGTTTAAGAGTCGTGGGGCGAAAACTACATCACGGCATTGGGAAACGATTAATGCAACAGCCTACCATCAGTTTGGTGAGAGAAAAGTTAATCGTGATAATTCAGACCCCTTCAACGGGTCGTGCCTAGGCTACAGAAAGGGAGAACTGTAGTAGATACTCGTGTCTTACCAGATCCTAAATATCCAAGTACTGTCCTCTTTAAAGTACTTGGTCCTTGTACTTTTCACAGATCTTCACTTTCTTTAACTTCAATTCTTTATCTATATACATCTGTTGAAGGAAACTTTGGTGAAATCTCTCACGATGTCCATCTACTTAATATATTAGATTATTCCATAATTAATACTACATTCTTTTATATGTATCATTGCTTTATGGATAGAAATAAAACGACCCTTATACTTATTCATATTTAAATAATTATTCCTATTAATTGAATCATGAAATAGGCACCAACTTCCTACTACCTTTTTAATAACATTTTTGTAAAAATTGCTTGACTTTGATTCCCTAAACTTCTTTAACGTTGTTTCGACCACTTTGGTGCTGACAACTTTATCCTCATTAAGAGATTCTGTAAACACCTAAAAATATAGTAATCTGATTAGGCTAATTTGAGTAATTATGGCGCATGCCTCATTCGGTCTAATTGAAATCGTTAAGGTTTTGTATGGTGTCTCTTGATATATAAAGTCAAACCTTGTCTTTATGTAAGAGCAATTTTCTTCAATTGACTAATGCTGGCCTTTTTTAGTTCAAATGCTGTATGTACCCGGTCCTACTGCTCGGAGTAATCCTTTTGAGTGACAATCTGATTTGATTTTTAGTATTTCAAATTCGACTTCGCCATTCATATCCCACCAATCCATGAATAAAATATTCCATGGCTAAGGCCCTTATAACATCAGGGCAATTAGTCTTTTACCAGGACAAATCCATTGTCTTAAAATTTTAATATTATTGTACATAACTGATTTTTCGTCTCCTCTAACATTCTTCCTTAAAATGTTTCGCATTGTATGCGAGAAACGATAAATGAACATATGTTGATTCATTGTTGCAAGTGTAGCTGTGAGAGGTCGTGATGAATCCATTATTCTTATCTCCTCTACATGACGATAAACATTGAAATGAGTTGAATGCAGACATACAAGTTCTTATGTATGTTTTGAGTTTAATAGGCTAATCTAACGTACAAACAAACCTGCTTTCTATTATTTCTAGCCACAAAATAATGATAAATAAGAAAAATGCCGCTGTACATATGGAACAACCTAATATATAATAAATGTGAAATGAAGGTTTAATTGACTAAATAGGTGAACATTTTTCTCTCTCTACATCTTCATTACCTTCATCATTACAAATTGTGAGTGGGGCAAATAAATTATGTATTGAACCCCTACAAACATAACTTTTGAGTTTCCGGCTTCTGAGGTCAAAGGTCCCTTATCTGAATTCTCCAATTTCATGGCGAAATGTGGAATGATACTTTTCATTCGCACAATTTCTTCTTGCACTTTCGTTGTTCAGAAGATTTAAAAATATCCCATAAGAACTGCGCCGGTTAATTTATTTTCATTTCACGCTCCTTATTTTGTCTTTATTCTGACAGTAATTATAATGTGACTAATAATCAGATAGGACATAATACTTCTCTTTCGATATGTTTTATTCGCTATAGAGATTAGACGTAATCTGATAATTCCTCAAATAGGGTTATTTCCCTTTATATCATTTCTCTTCCTTTACCAAAGAGATGTAGTGTTCATCTATACTTTTATATAAATTTATTTAAAAAATATGGAGTGCCTTTTAATAAAATGTCTAATTATATTAACCATTTTTCTTTTCCTTACATAATCCTCTTCGCCTGTATTCTCCTTCGTTTCATAAATCACCATGTGTATGGGCATATATGGATTTCCCTAGCAGTGGTATTGCTGGAACCAATTTAATTGCATACTTAATTCATGTATTCGAGGCTTCAATCATTATATTCACACCCTCCGTTCTTTAAGGTATATTAAGAACACAGTATTTTATTAGATAATTTTTACCTCCTGATTTTAGTAGCCTTTATTTTATTTTCACTTACTATATTAAAGGTCTTGTCTATTTCTAGCCTGTAAAGAGTCAACTTGAGATTTTAAATTAAGCATATAAACATTTTTTACACATGTTTTTTTAATTATACACAAATATTACCTCTACACATAAATATATAACATATTAAATAACTTGTGTATTAAATTATATATGTGCTTTATAAATTTCGTTTGGATGATTTCATTTTATTCTCCCGCTTTTGTTGGGAAACGTATTTTTTGCATTCCTAATCATTATATAAATAATAGAGCTCAATATATTTATTAAAAAAGTACCATCAATCTAAAATATATAGTGAACCACCATTTAAAACGTGGTTCTACATTACTATAATTACCTTGGAGATAGTATATTATTTTTCCTTTGAAAATAGTATTAGTATAGTAACGAAACCTCTAGAAATATGTAAATAAAAATTAAGGACCAAAGAGATATTCAAAACTAGTTTCATATTTTTATCAAAGATTAATTAAAAGAAATTGCTAAGTAACCTTTTCGGAATCGTGAAATTAAATCTCAAAAATCAATTAACTAACGAAGTAATCGCGATTTTTAATTTGCATATATAAAATATGCTTTTTTTATGCATACAGATTTTTTTCTTGTTTTCTTTTTGAATCTTTATAATTTACGAACTCTTTCTAGAATTTTGAATATAACTCTGCAATGAGTCGGCTCGGGATAGTCGGCTGGCGATGAGGTAGCTGGAGATGAGTTGAATAGAGATGAGTTGACTGTCGATGTGTTAACTAGCGATGAATTGACTGGAAATGAGTTGGCTGATGATTATTTGGCTGGTGATGAGATGGCGGTTATGACTCGGCTGGCGAAAAGGTGGTTGGCAAGGAGTCGACTGTCAATGAGTTTGCACGGAATGGGTTAGTTGAGTGGCGATGAGTGGGCCAGCGATGACTAGGGTGATGATGAGTTGGCTGAAGATGAGTTGTCAGTGATGAATCGTCCTCTTCCCCAACTATCAAGGTTATTTAGCGAAGCAAATCTTGTTTGATTCATTATCGATAGGCTTTGATATCACCTAATTTTCTCAAATATGAAGAAACAAATATCAACCATTGTTTTCTTTGAAAGTTCATTAGGGATGAGAAATTTTGGTGTATAAAACGATAATATCCAACAATATTAATGATTTGACATCCAAATTGCACTTAAGAGAGAGTCACCTTTTATTAAACTTACATATATTTATTGTTTGTAATTATTTTTTTTGTTAAATATTCAAAATTGAAAATCACTAAAAAGCCAGCTAAAAGTCACTCGGGGCAAATGAATATTAACAATCATATTTAATATTTGTTCCAATGAGAAATGGATCTGGCGGCAAAAATTCTTAGGTCCTGCACGAAGGTCAATTTAGAGTCAGGAAGATAATTCTGGAAATAAAGTTTCCTCTATAAAGTCAGGGGACGAATTGATAGGTTCCAATAAACATGAAAAAACAATAAATCAAACAAAGTACCAAGATTTTTCACAGGAAATCACTCATAAATCAAAAAAGATGATTTGCTCATACTCGCGTGAATAAGCAATAAAGTCTCTGTTTCCGTTATTTGCTAAAGGATATACCAATATTTGCCAATTCTCATCGCCTTGTCAAATCTAAATTTATAAAGAAAGGAAAACCTTAGATAACTGGATGTAAACCAAGAGAATTTGAAGAGAAACGTATTTAAATTTCTTAACTTTTTGGATAGGAACATTATTCTCATCGGACGTTATTAGCTGAACCCCAATGGATAGACGCTTTGCGTACATAATCTGAAACAAATATTAGAAAAAAGGTTTCGGTATTTATAATTTAAACCTTTGTGTTAATTTACATAAAAGATCGATTCAAAATAATTCTATAAATGCGTGGAAGAATTATCGATTTAAGGATACCAGTGGTATTTACTCAAATCTACGCAATGGAAAATGATTCCCTGGTCTTTGGAATCTATTAACATTCAATCGTAAATATAATTATTTGAATAAAAATTCATATTTGGTAACCGATAATCATTGTCCTGTTAATTTACAGTCTAAATAACAGATACGGCTTTCTCCTCATTTCCCATCATATATTTTAGGATGGAAGCTAAATTAGCCATTAGACCACACCTGTTAAAAGTTAACCCATTAAATTAACTTTCATTTCAAAGTAGAAAATAAATTTAAGTAGAGCAAAGCCGATTAAGCAACATTCAGGTCGCTTAATAATGAAAACTAAGTTAAAAATTGGAATAAGACCATAATAAACAAACAAATCGAGTAGAATTTGTGACATGTGATATTCTCTAAAACTAGTCATCGAGAAAGTTCAACCATTTTGGATTCAGTAAGTTTGAAAACATATTACTTAACATGCAAGAATATACTCACATTTTAGTGCCGAAGCTTTTGAAGTTCAGTATCCATTATGAAGATAGAAATTTAGATTACCATTTCATTCCAAACTTAGGGAAAGTTTTAACATTAAATAAACGGTTGAACGATGAACTCTTTTGATCCTTAAGGTAAGCTCTCCCCAATAAAATAAAATCACTTTCAATCCGTGGTCTCTAAATTTAACCATATTCAGAGTTACCTTTTTCCGCTGATTAGGCCCTAACCCGGAACTAATAAAAGTCTTGATTCAGGGTGATAAGAATATGTAACTGCAACGCATTTTTACTTTTCTTAAAGTCACCAGGTTTTTGTTTGTTTGATCCATGCATTTCTCGCAACTTGGCTCAACTCAAGCCATTTGGTTAACAAGATAATATATGGCTAATTGGTTACTCCACAGGCTAGGCTATGTTATATATCGAAGTTAAAATCTATTCTAGAAAAACGAACAACAAAAATCGTTGCTAAGTTCTCTTAGCATCAGGAGTTTTAGTCTGGTAATCAGGGATAGCGTTAAGTAATATTTCAGAATAGCTCCGAGGGGGAAATTTATCTGCCTAAATTCAATAAAACCCAATAAAAAGCAAGAATAAATCTAAATATTAATGGCGCAGTGTATAAAACGACTTTATTGATATAATTATAGGGGATTAGCTAAATTTTGCGAGGATTAAGGATTAGGTGGGATAGGTTAAATGCGGTTAGATTTTTACATATTATCTACTGAACGGCTCATACTGCTCGGTATTAGAATTTAAATTTTTGTGAAACTAAGTAACCAAAAAAGAGAACAGTGATCTGCAGATAGTCTAAATCAGCGTGGTAATTTTGAATATACAACAAGGTAGCAAGAACCACTCAATTAAAATATTAAAAAAACTAATCCCATTGTAGAGAAATTAAAACGTAACGCCACCCATAGGGCCAAGAGGACATATATTTTAAAATCCCTCTTGGCAGAGAGCAAGAGAAAAGAACAAGAAATTGAGGTGCGTGAGAACGATGGACGTTTGACTAACAGTAAAACTGTCGAATGCCTCTGATCTCCCCGCCCGGTGGGTAGTCGACTCGAGCTGCGCGTCCCAAGGAAGCCGCGAAAGGCCATTAAGCACATCTAATAAGAAACTGGCAAAACATCCGGTTAATCACCGAACTCAGAATATCCGATTACCCACGAGGTCAGGAGGCCCACGGTTAGAACGCCAACGAGTGGCGTAAGATCGAAAGACCACCGAGAAGAAATAGTGGGACGGTTGTTGGTGCCTGTCCTTAAGAAGCAGACTTGATCTCCGCGGTGTCACTCCACCCTCTCCCCTTGCGCTCCCCTCAGTGGCATTACCTCGTCTCCCTTAGTTGGGGTGGTCCCTGGGCTATAAATAAGCCCCGTAAGGAAGGGAAGTATTATTCTGTTAGAGACGATAAATGACTAGATTTTTGTGATCAGTTCCTCGCCCTGTTCCGGACTCGACTTCTAAGATTTAGAAGTTCGTCTCGTTTTCTTATCGGTTCCATACCGATTTATCCCTCGCAGGATTAGCAAGAGGCCTAGCTGGATCAAAATTCCTAAGTGTCAAACAGGAAGTTTGGAAGCAAGATAAAATAAGTTATCAGCTCAACCTTGATGGACTTTCAATTAGTTAGATTATGAAGAGTAAATGGTGGTTTAACTCTGTAATTTAGAAATCTCCAGAAATTAGCTATCTGGCAATTGGTCAGTTTACGTGAAGTCTACTATGTTTTGATCAGAGCTCTCGTCAGGAGTAGGCCAATATTCGAATCATGCGAACCATGTTAAACTGAGAGAATTTCGTGTAAATGTAAATATTTGAGTTAATTGATAAATTAAAAGATATATATTTTTGGTTAATGCTTGGTGTTTCACTGGATGCTTACGTGTTGACCGGCTCTTTCCTTAGCCCATTCCGGTGTCCACTCAGCCAATAGAAGAATAATTTCACTTCCTAAGTGGTGTCAGACTGTCTCGCTAAAAGTCATTAAATAAATAAATACTTTGAAAAAGGAGTATTGTATCGGAGTAAATGTTAAACGGCCAACAGTTGAACAATAATTCTCCGACAAAAGTGGAGAGACAATTCCTCGACACCCATTAACTTACACCCTAATCTAATAAATAAGAGAAACAGAAAATTCCAATTAAAATACTGAAAGTGGCAAGTGAGAATAGTTTATCTTACTTGTAATTTTGTCTCAAATAAACAAAATTTTCTTTAAACGTGAGATCAATATCAGGAATTTTTCATTTAACCTGTAGGCTAATAACCCCTTTGATTTCTTAAGAGTGTTACATAGAGTGTTACATAAGTCATTCAGTTCTGCCTGATTAAAACGTTAAAAAGATGTGAGTTTCTTATCAGATGAGGAATCTTCGACATATGAGACCACGTCTTGAAACTTCTGCTCAGATTTAATGTAACTCCGATATTTTTACTTAAGTTAGGGCCTAAATTGAAAGGCTCTATTGAACAACACTCTATTTTGATTATTTTGAAAAATGGCGTTATCAGGGTCCTCTAAAATGCCATTATATCTCTTTTCTTTCAATATCTAATAACTCTCATAAAATAAATGAATATCCTTTCGCAAATAGCAAGTGTTCAGCCATTTGGCCAAGCTATCAGCCATTTTTCTGCCTATCAGCCAGATGGCTTAGCGTTATAAGACTATATTGAGTCGGTCGAACAGAAAAGAACGAGTTTCCTTTAGTGTTGCCATGCTTAAATAAATGATAACAATGATCGCCACCAGCGTATATTTTAATTGGAAGAATTTTACTGCCAAAAGCCGCGGCTTAAAGTTTCAAACACCTCACAAATTTTACGAAATTAGATAAATGCAGGGGCGTAAACTTTTTATTTCTATATCAATAGGAATATACCAGTGAAATAGATATCAATAGGTTATAAATGCCCTCCCAAATTAAGAAGAAGGAAAACTATATAAAATTTGCTAAAACATGTAACATCAGCAACATATAACACACACCGAGATGAAAGCCTGTGAAAATTACAGGAAAAACAAACTAAATACATGAAGGCCATTAGCGTGTCAAATGTCCCTTAGCAGTGATGAGAGAATTTATTTTTCGAGGCAAGATCTCTCCACAAGGGTGCGAATCCCGATTACTACCTTCAATTTTTTATTCATTGAGGCTGGCTGAAGAAGACTTACGACTTCATTCAGGTCCTGCCGAAAGTTTCCCATAAGATTCATATCCGGATACTGAGGAGTTCAGTCTATTATTTTGATATCGTCGTCCCAAAACCACTGTATGGTGTACGCAGACTTGTACTTGGGTGCGTTTGTATGGACAATGTGTAATGAAATTGCAATGAAATTGGTTGTAATATTCATAATAATAAATATGATAAATTCAAAACCCTCTAAAATGGAAATCATCGACAGAACAGTTGGAATGAACAAGACGTCAGCTATTTCTACCTCGAGACCTTTTTAAAAAGGTATGATAGTGATAAAAATAAAATGCCTTCTATCCCCTCGTTAGATGTGATATTTACTGTATGAATTCATTCCCAAAGGAAAATTTCTACCTGGCTATCATCTGGATATGATTGTCCCTCTCAATATTCATGATGATAATATTATCTAAAATGCTTTTTAAATCCGACTTTATGACTTTATTGGTAGGCAATCTTTGATTTATTTATTATATATGTGTTAATTTAAACCAAAGCGGTGCTATTTGTCTGATAAAAGTTGTTTTAAAAATATATAAGAAGTTCATATATTATTGAAAAGCCTTAAAATTGAATTGACTCAACCCTTAGCCAACTGTATAGTTTTTCATATATGGACACCTAAATGGTTATTAAATAAAAGTGATTAATGAAAATCAATACTGACTTTGTTTGTTTTCTAACAAGACTTTTAAAAAGTAATGTCGCGAAATTTTTTTTTGTCGATATCCAAATATTTTAGCGATATGAAGAAAATTTTAAAGGGGAGGACGAGAAAAGCCAGAGCTGATGAGGACCTTTATTTTCGATTCGCTGGTCATTTGCTTCTTCATATTAAATGGATTTTTTTGTATTTGTGAAAGATTAATCACTGGCATAGGCATTTTCCCATCCTTTTCCTTGGTTGGTGAGGGGGAAAGGAGATGTTCCCGTTCGACCAGTCATCATTCTCCCTCGCATTTCCCAAAAGATCGAATTCGATCCAAATGGGAAAGGATCAGCTGGAGCTGATGAAGTTGGAGAGGAGTAAAACATTTGAAATGAGAGAAGAGAGTAATAGAATAAAAGTTGGTGTATGTTGAGCTTCTCTTAAGAGATATATGGATAGAATGGAAACACTCCATTTTATAGACTCACTGATTTTCTTTGAATCTTAAACATGCATCTCTCAATTACTCATTACTTTTAATCGCCTTTTTTTTTAATTCCTCGTTGATTCTCTTAATTTCTTACAGATATCGCGAGAACAGCCTAATCAGTGTTCGGTTTTGTAGATCATCTTTCACCCATGCCATTATGAGTATTTGAGTTGTTTAATTTTATATGAGTAATCTACAGTGGATATATACCTCAAAGGCGTTATAAAGATTTTACAGTACTCCAGAAAGCATTTTGCCCACAGAGATGGACTACAGTTGCCGAAATATGAACAACCTTTAGCAGACTTTATCAAACATAAAGCATGGGTATGAGCTTGTCGAGCCAGTCCATCAACTCCACCGCAATGTTCCTATTATCAAATTATGCGTGCAGAAAATTCCAATAGTTGCACATCTTATATGGGATAAGAGTTCCGCATCGATCACGGTTGAATTGCTTCAGTTCAAGTTTGTACCTATGGTTTCGGCTATTTACCTCCTAAGCTAGAATATTTCTCGGTAATCCACGTCGTCAAATCCATGAAATATTTTAAATTCCTAGATGAACTGACCTTGCATTCTTCTAGTTTTCAACTTAAAGACCACTAACTCTTACAGGCACTGATTATACGGCTTATACCTAATAGAGGGGATCAGTTTAGTCCCCAGGTTTGTACTCTTTTCTGCTGATCTATATTCATTCTGTATAATGGACACGAGAACTGGACTAAACATCCAGATGCAGACGGACTAAGGAATTATACAAGGTAAATTAATCTCCTTGTTCCGATACGATAACTGATTTTCATTGTATCCTAGCATCGTTTGAGTCTTCTTTTCATGCTTAATGCATTACTTCGAGAAATTAAGATTGTCCTTTATGACGACTCCCAAGTTCTTTTTCCATACTGTTCTCACAATTGCTGCACCTTCGTCAATTTACCTTGTTCGGGTGGTTTTGTGGCTTCTATAATGCCTTTTCTAATTTTTTTACCATTCTTCTATCCGTTTCAGATCCTTTCTAAGACTATCTACTTTTTCACATTGTGAGAAATTCATTCCCAACTTTATGTCGTCTGCAAACGTGGAGATCATAGAATCTATACCTTTATTTACATCATAATATAAATAATGAAGAGCAATTATACAAGTCCAGTCCCTTGAGGGAGCCGGTTGTAACTATTATCCACTCATGTACCACGCTTTTTCCCACCCCTTCTGTCTCCTATACCTTAAGTGAATACTGGCAGTTAACCTAGACCCAGACTGTCTATTCTGCACACGCGTTGGTACAAAATTGATAACGATATCCATTTTAATTATATGCTTGTTGGTCGAAAGGTAGTGGACGAATTGGTTTTCGTTGTTTGGTTTTCTTATACGGAGGAAAATTTCAATTCTTGATCGCTTCTTTGGAGCAAAACATTTCAGAATGGGAGCGGGTACTGTTTTTTTTTATCCACCATCGTGAAGTTAATGGGTGGACAGAGTTCATTATCACACTGTAGGACCTCATCATTTTTGAAGCAAAGAGTAGCATGTCGTCCACATATCAGGGCCAAATGATTTGGAGCCCATGTTTTTCCTGTAATTGGGCACAGCTTAAGTTTATTAATAAAAAAGAAGGGTAAGAAAAGCGAATAGAATGGATTCTAAATAATGAATACGAGGCACTACTAGTCCAATGTCCTTAGGGATGCTAGCATATACTTGAATGATGTTGTTCTAACAGAAGCACGTGAGACTACTAGTTTGAGGCATTGAGGAATAGGTCCACGGGAAGAGTCCCAACCATAAACGTGAATCTTTACGTTCCCATCGGCCATATACCATCTTTTTTGTCAGGTAGCCCGAAAAGTTGACCTGATTGCTGCAATGTATTCAATGTGGCGAAGAGCGAAACGTTGTTTTGGTTACCGAGTCGTTGAAGCCTCTTTCGCGCCTTCAATTCCTGCCATCCCTACATTTTTAGGAATCCAGCAGTAGACATTCTTTCCATCTTCCCATCTCACAGGAACACTGAAGTAGGAAATACTGCAAACCAAATGTTGGGTAATTCTGATCACTCAAGAGAAATCTGCGCTTTCTGTGAGTTACTATAAATCACAATTTCATGTCTGATTCAGTCACGAAGCATAATTTCCATTGTCAAGAGCTGTATTACCACCAGATTGACCTAAAAGACAGACGCAGTGCAAGTTAGAGCCTCGCTAACTTAAAATAGAGGAGACACGGCATGGAAGCCTCCCCGCTACCCTCTTAGCAATTGAAAACATCCGTGTACACTGATGTGGCTACAGCGTGATACGATGTATGCTCCACAAATTTAGAACGCAATACTCTCAGTGATTTAGAAAGTTTTGGAGAAGACGAGTGGCAACAGATGAACAAACGTGTTACGTTCCAGGTTGCGGTCCTAGAGAGAATCAGAAGCACCACCTGCCTGAGAGCTATAATGATTTATAGCAAGATTTGCCAATACCTAAAGCCAAAAGGCTCATAGTATGCTTGTTCTCTCTCGATGCCATAGGCATCGTCGAGATGGGTCTCAGATGAAATAAGGGTCATCAGCTCATCACCGTTAGTCTTATCGCTAAACCTTTTATGAACTTTACTACACTGCTAATTACCCTAATTATGAGGGTAGGAGAGCAACGAAAAGCATAATCTTACGAAAATGATTCATATGCAAACGAGTAATAATAATTATAAAAGACTCTAGACTATATAATCTAAGTCGCTATGCCGCCTTCAATGAGACAAGTGAGGCGCCCGCCATCTTAAGCCCCCTCCCACTTTTCCCCAATTACCCTCAGCCATTTCTACACCTCTCAGACTAAAATCTTCTCCATTCTCTTTCATTTTTTCTCTTATCTATATATTCTATTAATATTTATTCCCTGTTCTCTGTATTTTTCTCCTTTATTCACTTCTGCTTCTTCTATTCCTACAAACGATGATTATTGGGCTACCTAATCCATCCTCCCCACCCATGCCTTGTCTGATTGATGACGTGATACAATTTACACATTCTCTTATCGTCTACCCTTTTTCACATTCCTTTATTCACCAATTTCTCGTCATTATCCTTTTATGTCTATATTTTATTTCTATATTACATATTTCTCCATTCCGATCTTTCGCAAAGACGGAAATTATTTCGATATTTTCCATGACCTACGGCTAAATTATTCCAAAAATTCAACCCCATTTCACCGTCACTTCTCCTCCACTTTATATTATTGTTTCTATTCTCATTTTTATTCATATTTCTCGCTCTAGTCATCCACTTGATTCATAACTCCGTCTTCTTCATTTGAGACAGACGACGGGTATTGGAGCATACCCGTTCAGATTCCCCACCCCACACCACTTCCGCTTTGATGGCATCTTACAACTTACAATTCCACTTCTCGTCTATCCATTTTCAAATTCCCTTATACTCTACTCTCACACTCCTCTCTTTCATCCTGTGGTAATTTCCGTTACATCTTAAAGTTATCATCCAAATTTCAACACCTAAATATATATATATATATATATATATATATATATATATATATATATATATGCATATTTATATATAGATACCCCATTTTACAATTGCCATACTTTATTTCTAAATGTGCTTAATACACTTAAACACTTAAATACGCTATTTTGGTCAATCGAAGAAGTTTTCTCAAAGTTTTCATTTTTCCTACGCTGTTGTATTATAAAGGTTCCAAGATATTATTAATATGCGATCGAAAATAATATCAAAAATAAGGACTAGAGAATATAATTTATATAAAAGGATCGAAATAATCGCGAGTAGCAAATATCCGTCAAAAAGCAGAGAATGGCGAATTTTGAATCACTAACATGTACAGAAATCGCATGTATTTCAATCCTTGTATTATCTTTCATGTCCATTATGGATTTGGATTGCCAAGCTTTGGAAACGTTTGCTTATACGGTAGCTATAAAACAAAATTGTTCTACCTGTGTGTGGAATAAGCGAGGCAAGGAAGTTCAAGTTGGTTATCACTTTTCCGTACGAGGAGCGTGCGTTCATCTGAGTGATGAAAGTCTGTACGTTTGTTTGACCTTTACTTAATCGTACACCTTTAGAAAAGCGTACATGTGGTTATTGCTGTTTTTTGTTTAAGCGTGTTGGTTAAATCATTTATTCATATGTTATTATTATCACTATTATTATTTTTATTATTAATTTTCAGGCTACTAGAGCAACTCATTTCTGGAGGCTGACCATCTATCATATGAAAAGAGTATGTGCCTGTGGAGCCCGATTGCAAGGTGTAGTATACCAAACAATGAACCTCACAAATGAGCACCCCGTTGGCCCTATGAAAGCCTGAAGTTGGGTAAACAAATCGAACACTGAAATAATATGCCATGTTGTAACAATGAGCTAATGTAGACCAAATAAAATACTTGTAACTAATGTTAATTCGCAATTTAATAAGTATCAATACAAAACAGAATATGTTAATATGATGCAAGCGAAATCGTTAGGTTCCCACGCGAATGTACAAACATACACACATTAGTAAACGGTTGTGAGCTGAAGGTCTGGATACAGTTAATGGAGTTAGTACAATCCAGCTGAACGGACATAGAACGGAATCTGATCTGACAAGCCAGAGTTTACATGAGCCTGTGAAAGGATGAAATTAATCTTACTATGGATGTCGGCTTCACATGGTCTGTCAGATTGCCAAATTTAAATAATCTCTTAGCTCACACATGCCTACACTGAACATGCATGTTAAAGTATGGCCAAGGGTACGTGAATATGCGCACACAGGCTCTAAGATAGGCCAAGCAAGGCGACAACTCTTATTGTTTCTAAAAGTACGATATAAGTAGATAGCGGCAGCAGCGTCACCAAGAAATATAACAAACACAATGACAAAAAAATAGATTTTGAAAACACACCAACTAAAAGGGGAAAACATTAAATATGGGTATATAAAAGGTACATAAATGAGACGGACTTAAACTCCGAATACTAATTAGATAACCGTGGCTAGGGAATGGTTTTAATGGGAGATTGAGGGTAATGAGAGATTTACTTCCTTTGAGACTCGAGGGTAAGTTGGGGAAAACTTGGGGAAGGTCCTGGTGACCTTGATTACTCACGGAGGGTGTAGCCAAAGAACCCGCAGCGGGTGCGGCTACTCTTGTCAAATTCGCGATGCGAGCTTCGGGCCTTCTGCCCTCAGGAGGTCACCGAAAACGAACTTCGAAGGGTAGGGGGGGAGAGATGACTTCTCCACACTCGGCTTTAGCAAGGTAATGGGCCTCTTGTCGTAAGAGGTCACCAGAAAAACTTCGGAGGATGGTTTCTTCAATCCTCAATCCGAAGGCGGGTGAGAAAGGCTGACGTTACCTCACGAGACTCTTCTCCCTGACCCGAAGACACGGCTGTGATGTCCAGCTCTTCCGTGGCTTGCGACCGTCACTCATACTTCTTGGGAGAGAGCTCGTTGAATTGCATTCCTTTCAGGCAAGTGGCGTCTAACGGAATCTGTCCGTCAGCCTGGAGCGGGTGGATATATAGTCGGACTTATTCAAAACAGGGAGAGAGATTTGGACCATCTTAACCTTCATTATCGGGCGTGAAGAACCGAGCGCCTTCTTATGAGGAAGTGTCAACGGCTGGAATCAGCAGCCAGACAGGGGACCGCGGCGGGGGGCCATAAACGCGGTTCACGGCGAGTATACAAAGCAGTCTCCAGACCTAAGTAGAAGAAGATGGAAGGTCGAGACGACCGGGAGGAAGCTTTGGTGTGAATTTCACGGGAACCTGGTGGCGGGTCAAAAGACTGGGAGGTCGGAAAAAGGGGGGAAGTAACGGCTCGCTTTCTCTCCCTAAATACTGTCTTAGGAGGTGGGGAAATAATATTATTCCAAGAGGATTCCTTCACAATGCACACACACTCTGACTCCGCCCAATAGTCTTAGTAGAAACTACAGGAATCAGATAGGCTGCGCCTTGTGTTCAGATTAAGGGAAAAAAATGTCACGCCCCCTTAATTGGAGTTTGTATAAATAGACGGGCTGAAACATTCTGTAGAAGAATCAGAGAGAGAAGGAATCCTTCCCCCTGTCTTCCCTAGTTCACCGTTGACTGTTCTAAATTTGTGTGTCCTATATACCGCGAAAATTAAAACAATGGAAATACCATAAAGTGGGTATCGCGACTTTGCGCTATAAATCTTATCGCGATCCAAGGCAATTAAAGAAGTCTGTTGGTGATGAATCTCTCTCACAGTCTAGATAATTTCGGGGTATATATTAGACAAATAAAAGTTCACATGCAGGTTGTATCTGAAGCCGACGTCCAGTACGTTAGGTGTTACGTCTTCGTTAGTCGAGAGAAAATCAACTACATTCTCGTCCAGAGAAGAAGTGAGTGATTATGGAAGAGACAAGAAAGAGCTAGTCGTCACTCAGTGTTGTTCATGGAGATAGTGTTAGGTGTGCTTCAACCCTACTCACCACGTCTTCGGATTATAAGGATCGGAAAAGCCATCCCCGAAACATCCTCCGTTTGCTTCTTAAGGAGAATAGCCCCGCATCTTCAATTTTCCGAAGTTGAATTGAACGTCCCGTGAGACGGCTACAGGTTCAAGGTCGAACTTACCTACCTGGCCTTACTCGCTGCACATGAAGTGTGATGGATTTAACCCTAGATTCGTCACTCTCCTCCCACTTAACCGCGTCGAACCTCAAGGATCCCCTTTTCTCTAGAACTTGCATAATTGTAAAATCATTACTTATTAAACTATCCGTCTGTTTAAACTTAATTGATAGTGTTGATAATTTTAGCAGTTAACAGTCAATATTTAATTGCAAATCTATTGTACTTGCCCTATATGTATATGTAATCTATAGTCCGATTAAAGTATATTTTTTTAAACGTGTTTGAATCTTCCTTGGCCTAGCAACTGTGTATGTAAAGCAATCTTAGAACCATCCCCAGGTGGAGCCTTAATTTCGATCGGCCAGTAGGCCTGTGTGCGTATAATGGCGTACACCGGTCATACTACGACACATTCTTATTTTTCTTATTCTCATTCTGATTTATATATTAGTAGCGTTATTATTTTTAGCATCACAAATCCGTTCCTCGTCCTCAATCGTATCCTTCCATATTCCCCAAAATCTGACAGAGAAGGAGACTTACAAGAAACAGTGAACATTAACACTGATAGTTAGCCCAAAGGCGTGAGCGCATGAACGAACCACGGAAAATCTAAACTATTTTGCTTGCCCAAACTGAAGTAGCCCTAAGACGAGATTAAAGCCTACAAAACCGCTAATTTTCTTCCAAGTCTTTCCTTCTGTCAATCAATAACCAGGTTACCATTCAAACCTAGCCTACAAGCGGATTACCCGAAAGAACATTTTAGAGTCAGACTTAACTCAAATCTAAGGCCAGCTTAATTGCTTTCGCCCAACACCCATTAACTGGTAACTCATCGTCACCCCAAAACTAGTGACCATTCTATATGCCGATGCACTACATAGAAGGGGTAAGAGATTTGACTGCAAAAATAATCTTAATATCCTTAAGAAACCATCCACTCGAACCACATGAATATTCATATGTAATGTTAAGGCATGGTCGCCCTTCTGTTTCTCCGTCCGAATTGAGATATATATAACGCAGGCTTAAGGTTTATTGAGCGTGGATAAAGTTCATGGTATTGGAGTATTAAATTTTATATCAAATTATAATTTATGATGTATATGGGTTAAATGATATAAAAGTAATAGATTTATGCTTTTCTATTGACTGTGTAGCATAAAGATGTAAAGCGGACGAGCTTGGGACATCGACGACTAGTTAATGTATAGTGGCCTTGTCTTTACCTCACTTTAAAATGCTAGGCGATCCACATAGTGAGATAATAAGGTCATGATGTACTTTCAAGCGTGGCCTAGCAAAGCTTAAGATTTTTTAGGCCTTTTCTACTGTATGACTACAAGTCCGGCCAAAACGCTGCCCAATTGCAACGTCGTATCAAACAAGAATTTAGAGGACACAATAGGTCGTTGCACAGGCTACAATTGCTTTAAAAATTTTCATCGTGGCCAATTCGATTTCCAAGATCAAGAGTGGTCGACCAACACCTATTTAATATGACCGTTTCTGTGCCTGTGTCAAATCTGATCAACAACTAACATCACGCGAGTTGGCTGAAAAGCTTTGCGTCAGCTATACAGCCATTTTCCATAATTTTGAGGAAATGGGCAAAGTCAGCAAAGTGGACGTATGGATTCCACGGAAGTTGACAGACTTTAACAGTAAGCGCCGCATAGAGGCCTGAATGACCCCTCTGTCTAATAAACGTCGTATTGATTGGCAGAAAAAGGCGGTTACTGCAGATCAGATATGTTGTCTACACTCGGACATAGCACGCAAAGAAAGCTGGACAGGCAAAGATGCACCTCAACAACCTCAGAGAAAGGCCAACAGACATCAAAAGAAGCTTATGGTTTGTGTCTGGTGGAATGTGAAGGGGGTGATTTACTGGGAAATGTTGGAACGCAATCAGTATTTGTGAGGCTCAATTATACAGTCAACGACTGCAACAAGTGGCAGAAGCATTTGCGCAGAAACAGCCAGAATTGATTGATGTCATGTTTCTTCATGATGTCTACACTCGGACATGACACGCAAAGGAAGCTGTACAGGCAAAGATGCACCTCAACAACCTCAGACAAAGGCCAACCGACATCAAAAGAAGCTTATGGTTTGTGTCTGGTGGAATGTAAAGAGTGTGATTTACTGGGAAATACTGGAACGCAATCAGTATATTGATGCTCCATTATACAGTCAACGACTGCAACAAGTGGCAGAAGCATTTGCGCAGAAACAGCTAGAATTGATTGATGTCATGTTTCTCCATGATTTATACACTCGGACATGGCACGCAAAGGAAGCTGGACAGGCAAAGATGCACCTCAACCACCTCAGACAAAGGCCGACCGACATCAAAAGAAGCTTATGGTTTGTGTCTGGTGGAATGTGAAGAGTGTTATTTACTTGGAAATGTTGGAACGCAATCAGTGTATTGAGGCTCAATTATACAATCAACGACTGCAACAAGTGGCTCAAGCATTTGCACAAAAACAGCCAGAATTGACTGATGTCATGTTTCTCCATGATGTCTACACTCGGACATGGCACGTAAAGGAAGCTGGACAGGCAGAGATGCACCTCAACAACCTCAGACAAAGGCCAACCGACATCAAAAGAAGCTTATTGTTTGTGTCTGGTGAAATGTGAAGAGTGTGATTTACTGGAAAATGTTGGAACGCAATCAATATATTGAGGCTCAATTATACAGTCAACGACTGCAACAAGTGGCAGAAGCATTTGCGCAGAAACAGCCAGAATTGATTGATGTCATGTTTCTCCATGATTTATACACTCGGACATGGCACGCAAAGGAAGCTGGACAGGCAAAGATGCACCTCAACCACCTAAGCACAAAGGCCGGCTGACTTCAAAAGAACTTATGGTTTGTGTCTGGTGGAATGTGAAGAGTGTGATTTACTTGGAAATGTTGGAATGCAATCAGTATATTGATGCTCAATTATACAGTCAACGACTGCAACAAGTGGCAGAAGCATTTGCGCAAAAACAGCCAGAATTGACTGATGTCATGTTTCTCCCTGATGTCTACACTCGGACATGGCACGTAAAGGAAGCTGGACAGGCAAAGATGCACCTCAACAACCTCAGACAAAGGCCAACAGACATCAAAAGAAGCTTATGGTTTGTGTCTGGTGAAATGTGAAGAGTGTGATTTACTGAAAAATGTTGGAACGCAATCAGTATATTGAGGGTCAATTATACAGTCAACGACTGCAACAAGTGGCTCAAGCATTTGCGCAGAAACAGCCAGAATTGATTGATGTCATGTTTCTCCATGATTTCTACACTCGGACATGGCACGCAAAGGAAGCTGTACAGGCAAAGATGCACCTCAATTACCTCAGACAAAGGCCGACCGACATCAAAAGAAGCTTATGGTTTGTGTCTGGTGGAATGTAAAGAGTGTGATTTACTGGGAAATACTGGAACGCAATCAGTATATTGATCCTCAATTATACAGTCAACGACTGCAACAAGTGGCAGAAGCATTTGCGCAGAAACAGCCAGAATTGATTGATGTCATGTTTCTCCATGATTTCTACACTCGGACATGGCACGCAAAGGAAGCTGGACAGGCAAAGATGCACCTCAACCACCTCAGACAAAGGCCGACCGACTTTAAAAGAAGCTTATGGTTTGTGTCTGGTGGAATGTGAAGAGTGTGATTTACTTGGAAATGTTGGAACGCAATCAGTATATTGAGGCTCAATCATACAGTCAACGACTGCAACAAGTGGCAGAAGCATTTGCGCAAAAACAGCCAGAATTGACTGATGTCATGTTTCTCCATGATGTA
Organism: Ceratothoa steindachneri; assembly: GCA_963969495.1. NCBI lineage: Eukaryota > Metazoa > Arthropoda > Malacostraca > Isopoda > Cymothoidae > Ceratothoa > Ceratothoa steindachneri. The sequence continues at coordinate 169,732,007 of OZ018323.1, forward strand.
TACACTCGGACATGGCACGTAAAGGAAGCTGGACAGGCAAAGATGCACCTCAACCACCTAAGCACAAAGGCCGACTGACTTCAAAAGAACTTATGGTTTGTGTCTGGTGGAATATGAAGGGTGTGATTTACTTGGAAATGTTGGAACGCAATCAGTATATTGAGGCTCAATTATACAGTCAACGACTGCAACAAGTGGCAGAAGCATTTGCGCAGAAACAGCCAGAATTGACTGATGTCATGTTTCTCCATGATGATTCCCGACCACACGTTGCAAATTATACCAGTGGTAAACTCCTTGAACAGGGGTGGGAGGTTCTCCCTCACCTTTTCTTCTCACTAGACCTAGCGCCAACACACTACCATCTATTTCGGGTACTGTATAGATTATTGAACCGCAAAACGTTCGCAAATTATGAGGAACTGAATACTGCAGTTGGAGACTTCTTTGATAGCAAACCAATTGAATTTTTCAACAAAGCATCCATAATCAATATCGTCTTGGGAAGTATGTGCTCTAAAATAACGGTAATTATATTGCTCATTGATATGTTTATTTTTCTGCATTTTTCGTTCCTAATCAGTGTCAATAAAAGTAAGCGAGAACATGGTTTCGAACCTTATAACTTCATAAGGCAAAAGAGTCAAAACATTGATGTTAGGACTAAATTTTCACTTTAAATTTCATAAGAAAAGTCTTTAAAATCTATTGTTATGTTATTAAAAATATAAGAAAATTAAAGCTAAACTACCTTTACCTTTGATCACACAAAAATTAATTTTAGGAAAATATTATTATCTATCCAAAAGAATCAAGCTTCTATAAAGTAAAGATGAATGAAGAATCAAATTACACAATGAAGTAATAAATGCTGAAACGAATCGAAAAAATGTAATAACTCCGATATCATGTGATTGTAAAAGAATGATCAAAAATTTAATGGAAATAAATTAGCAATAAACATGAAATCCTACACTAAGCTGTGAGTGAAATTCACTGCAGTGATAGTTTTTACTGTAAATAATTACCATGAACACAATATGTGAACACGAAGCACTTTTTCAAATATACCTTCGGCTGCTTTCCTCGCAGGTGATTCTTTCCTAAACCTTGGATGAAAACATGGATTTATCTATACTATTACCATTCCAGAAAAAAATAATAAATAAAGATTTGACTAACCTTTGGCTTGCCAATGATTTCTGAGTCAAAAATTATAGTAGTTTCTTATCATGAATTATGCAAGGATCCTCGGAAACTAGAAAATATAAACGGGCGTAATTCAAATAACTCCAAGTATTCCATTACATCCTTCACATTTCATTCGTTAACATCAATGATCACCAGCCCCCGCCGAGATTCTTACCAGCGAATACGAAGCAATATGAATAGTATTAAGACATCCGTGAAATGAAATGTCAAATCAATGGCCAAGGAGATTTTTACGCCTATGTCCACATTCGGATATTATACACATCGAATTCGAAAGTATCCGGTATAACACTGAATCTGTTATTTAAGTTCGGCAACACAATATAACGCGGATTGCGAACAAACGTTAAAAACGCGTTTCCCATTGCTCGTCGTGTCTCATTGGTAAAGCAGGTGGCTTCATCGATGGGTCTCTGGTACGATTTCTGATGGGGCTGATTTTCCATCTCTGTCGACGTAAACAATTAAACTTTATTGAATTCGCGAAAGATGATTTATATACATAGGATATATGGTGTTATCTTTAGCATGTATGCAGGCAACATAAAACTTAGAACCTTTGTAGGATTACGCTCGTTTAAACGAGCGAATTAAATTCCGGTCGTTCTGGGGATCCATGCATAATTCAGCATCTAAGACCAGTCAGTTCCCGTCCAATCTTTACTTTCACGCTCGTATTTGTATGAAAATGGATTTCCACACTTTCCATATGTTCACTTTATTTATAATCTAAAATTTAAAGTGATAATTCCATGTGATTTCACTTTATCTTATATAAAAAATATGTTAATTTTTATACCTACACAAGCTAAATTGGAATAGGTACCCATAATTTATGATAAAACATGTTCAGGCAAAATTTTGTAATCATTAATAATGATACTACCTATATTTATAAATTCCTTTGCAATAATAAGAAGCAAAAGGAATCAGCTTTCTTCTACTAAGGCTATGAAATTGCTGAGGGTGGGGGGGGGGGGGCTGAGGAGATGTGTAAGATGTGCAAAGTATGTTGGTGTTATAAAACCAACCTTTTTTTTAGGGTTAGTCAAAACCAAGCGCGATTTAGAGAAGATGAACATTTATGGTCTTTGGGCGAATACCGGAATTGAAATACCGATATTATACTGGTATCAGTTGAAAGATATCAGTATCATTACCGAAGAGACAAAACCCATATTGGAAGTGGGCTCATATGTGTACATTTTCTATGCACACACACACAATATTTACATATAAATTGCACCCATTATCCTCGTCGTAATTGGTTAAATATTATACAATAAAGTAATAATCAAGCAATATATAACTTTAATATCAAAGTACACTTTTTTTTCAAAAAGTAATTTAAAGAAAAACTGTAATATGCAAAAAAACGTTTTAGCACAACTGTGAGTTTCAAGACAACGCGCAACACAACATACAGTAACGTCCTGTCCTGTTTTGTTCTGTTCCTGTATAACATCAAAACGTTTTTGCTCGATGCACGGTTGCTCTCCCGTTCCTGTGTGATAAACACAGATTTTTGTTCAGCTTACTGGCTTCCACCAGCACGCAGTACAATTTTAATTTTGTAACGATAACACTGTTTTTGAAACTAATTAACAGTGTGGCCCCTTATATACAATGTCGAAGAAATAAAATGCTTGGAATTATTTCAGTAGAAAAAGTAATAATGACGCCGAGTGCTTACAGTGTAAAACGTGCTAAAGTGCACTGGAGGTTCAACAACAGGATTGTTTGTTCACTTGAAATCCGTATATTAAGATTACTAACTTTGACTCGAACCCTAAAGGGTGAAACAATTAAATACGAGAGATATTAACATCATTCCTCACTCCCAATTCTATTGAACAAGAAATTACAAGCCTCGCTGCCCTCGTTGGCTTCAGATTCAATTCTATTGCTTCAAGTAAGTTCATTAAATAGAGTTTAGCTGAAAACAATTATGATACGTTACTTCCAAGTACGAGAGTGTCTTTGAGTAAAATTGTAAGTAGTTTCTATGATAAGAAAAAGAGTGAGCTGGTAAATCATTTAAACTCTGATTACTGAAGGTGCCCTATTCTGTGCCATTCTTGATGAATATACACTGTACATCCATAAAAAGCGAGATACATGAATATTAATGTGCATAACAAAGATAAGTATTAGTCTTTGGGTGTAGGTAAAGTTTATGGAAGCCATAATAAAATAGAGATTAGCTGATTTTGGCCTCGATTTTGTAAGCAACCGACGGTGCCTCAGGTATGGTGAAGTTTGGAAAATAAATCTTACCTGAGTATCAAGAGTGTTTAGTTCATCCAATGTATCTAGCCATTTCTTCAGTCTTTTACAAAATGAGATTAAAGAGTGACCAATATGAAAAAGGATAACAGTGAAGAAACTGAACAATTAGTAGAAGACAGTGAAAGGGAAGAAATGGGAGAGGAGAAAGTTAGATCTACTGTCACACCTAATGAAATTCCAAGTGAAAATGAAAAGGATGTTGATGAAGAATTTAAAAGTACTTTTTCTAATATTTTTCTCTAAAACTGCAAAATAATCTCGGAGTTCCACTACTTCAAGACATTTTCTTATCTATAATAAACAAAGTTAGAAGAATATGTCGAATTTTCCGGAAATCTCCACTAAATAAGGAGAAACTTCAAGATTTTGTAAAAAATCAGTTTAATTGGAAAGATCTCACGCTAATCTTAGACAGCAAGACGAGATTGAATAGTCTTTTAAGTATGATAGAAAGATTTTTTAAGCTGAAAGAATGCATCTCCAAAGCATTGAGAGAAATTAGTTTACTGAGACAATCATTTCAAACGAGTGCGATATTTTGGAAGACATCAGTAATATATGCCTTGTCCCCTTAAGATAGCTCTTTAAGGCATGTGTTCAAGAGAGGCAACATCTTTAACTGCTGAAGTCTCCTTCCATTTCATTATAAACAAACTTTTATAGAAGAATATCCCACTAGGAAAGTCATTAAAAGAAATGATAATTAAATACTCTTCTTCAAGAAGATAGCTAGAAATTATAGGCTTGTGTAAATACCTTCATCACCTTAGAACTTTGAAAACTCAGGATGATGAGCTTTTTTCGCCTCCTTCTAAACTTTTACTCAAGAAAACTTCAGATAGTCTCTTTAAAAGGCTTTTCTCAGAAAACTGTATACAGTTTGATCAGCAAGAAAAAGAACCTGTAGCCAACAACAACCAGGTTGCTCTAAAGATGCAATGGAAATAGAAGCTGGAAAAGGAACAAATGATAACCCATTGCTTGCTGAATATTTGAAAGAAATATAAGAGTTAGAGACAATCCCAGTCAAGATGGAATTTAAGAGCTTTGAATTATCATTAAAAAGAACGGAAAAACAAGACAAGCTCTATAATGGATTACTTTCAGTCAAGCCCACAAATGTAGAATCTGAAAGGGCGTTCTTGGAAGCGTGGTTGTACCTCACGAAACTGAGATAAAATCTTTCAAATAATTTTCTGAATAGTCTTTTTTTCAAATCTGTATTTCCAAATGAAAACAAATCTTATTAGTTTGCTTTCCATTAAAAGGTTGTTATTTTTCTTGTATTAGGGAGGCATTGGCTTTTGTCTTAATAAATCTTTATTTTTGTTACCTATTATTGCACTGAATTTGGAAATTCACATTTTCTTACCATAATATAATATTTTTTAGCTTAAAATTTTTTCAGTAAAAAATTATTGTCATACACTGGAAAAAAACAATATATACTTTTTTAACTAGTTTTTCTATAGTTTGAATTGATTTTGCTTGAGAAAGGTTGATTTTCATTATGGATATATTTTACTAAATTGAAAAAGTGATTGATTTTTTGAAGTTATTTTTTATTCATTGAAGCTTATCAATAGAGGAATGAAAGTTATGACTAAATCTTTAAGCAATAAAGTATATCACCTTAATTTATATATATATATATATATATATATATATATATATATACAGGTAGTGACATCGGTATTAGGAAAATCGTCGGTATTGATACCGGTACTGGGAAGTTCGATATTTTAACATCACTAGTACGGTATCAAGGTTATCCAGGCAAAAATTTGATAACAATAAAACATAATCAAAAGTCAATCATGGAAGCTTAATAAATTATGTTTCGGGAATTGGGGTAACACTACATAATCAACATCCTTATAATGTAGCAGCGATTTAAAAAAAAAAACACTCACCTTCTTGAAGAAACAATGATAACCTTATTTGCAATGTGTAAAGGTAAAACAAATCACTTCCTACTTATTAAAACTTGCGCTATCCAAAAAGGTAAAAATGATTTTACGTATACAACTTTCTTGCTCATTTCACTTTCATTACAGCCATAAACACCTGTAATATTTGTATAAGCATTATTTTGGTGTAATATTTCGTAGAATTTAAACCAAATTATCTACATTTAGAATTTTTTGAAATATTTTGTAATAAAGTTTATTCAAAATACATAAAGCTTCTACTTCATAACATTACAGCCTATTCTTATATATTTGCTTGTTTCGGTGTTTATAGGGAGATAAAGAGAAGTCGTGACAGAGGTAAATGTTAAATATTCGCAAATATTTTCTACGTTTCATTTACACAAGTTTTTAGCGTGTAGATTTTGTATTTTCCTTTAGCACAATTCCAGGCTTTCAATTCTACATAAAAATACCTTTGAATATATGATTTTAAATTCATAAAACTGAACTGTCTTTTGGTGAATACTAAGAAGAAAAAAAATGGTGGAATATAACGAGACGAAAGCAATCTCTCTCGATCGTTAACAAATGAGACATTGAAAATAAAAGTAAAACGAGTGTACTAAAAAAAGTCAAACTTATGGATTGACTTACTCTAAAGGTGAAGGAATGGGGCAAACTTGCCATTTGAAAGCAACTTGCGCGAAACGCACATAAATATGAAAGATGTCAGCCACTTCATTACATTCTCACCACCATCCGCGTTGTTATGCTTGTTTCGGAAGGGTCAATGATTTTAAACAAAGTTAAACTATAATCAAATATTTTTTAAATAATCCAAAGAGTTGGTTTTTAAAATCAGAGTGAAAGAGTGACTTACTCTACAATTTAAAGTAAAGAAACTTAGGATATAGTTGGCAGGAACGACAATTTTCTAGAAATATTCCATCTATATTAGCCTTTTGGAGTTTCTTCGATTTGTGATGGAACGAGCGGAAAATTCGGAGTACGTCATTTCCATAGCGATTGTTTATTTGGCAATGGAGTGAGTTGCTAGCGAGACGCAATTTAATTTTTTAAGCTGAAGCAAATGAAGAAAACAGGACAGAACGTTACTCTATGCTGTGTTGCGCGCTGTCTTGAAGCTCACCGTTGTACTAAAACGTTTTTATTCATATGAAACTGTTTTTCTTTTATTTATTTGGACAGAAAAGTGTACTTTGATATTAAGATTTTATATTGCCTAATTATTGCTTTATTGTATAATATTCAACCAATTCCTATGAAGATAATAGGTGCAATATATATGTATATATATAGAGAGAGATGGTAACCACGGTATAACAAAGATTTTATGGCTGAAATCTTATGTTTAAAGTCACACGAACTGAAAAGTTTATTGCCAACCCAGTGAACGTAGGTCTTCGGAAAATTTTAGTATCAATGCTATCTTGAGTCTTACGAATAATAAGGTCTAAAAATTGTAAGGATAAGTTTGTTTCTGTTTCCATTGTGTATGTGATGTTAGGATGAGTGGTATTTAGGTATTGGAAGAATTCTTCAGCTTGAGTTTTATTTTGGAATACTGCAAAAGAGTCATGAACAAATCGCCTTTAAAACAGAGGACGACAGTCAGATGGATAATCATGAAACATTTTAGATTCCATATAGGTCATGAAAATATTTTCACTATAGTTATCAAAACCTTTGTATATTTTAAGTGTTCAATTATTACATACAGTGAATTAAGCATTTACCCTAAATTCTATAGTTATTACAATTCTTTCATGTAAGTAATCTAGAGCTATATTTCTTATTTTTGTTAACTTTGCTAATGAATTGTAATATATTCCTAGGAACCAGAAGATGAGCACACAAGCTCGAAACGTTGTTACTCTGGATAAATGGATTTAGAAAAGTGCTTGGATTATTTTTCGTCATTGGCTTCATCTTGAATATATAAATATATAGAAAAAATATATATATATATATTCGTGCGTGACTGTTTCTGCTTCTAGTAAGATGGATCTACATCAAGAAAAGGAGAGCAAGCACTAAATTTAACATGCATTGGCCAACGTTTTGGGCTCTGGCCCCATCTTCTTGGCTAGAACAATGAAAATATATAAAAATTAATTATTTTTACAAATCAGAACAATGACAAGAGCTAAGGGGCTAAAGGTAAAATCGACAAAAATTTAAAACACAAAAAATGCAAACAATAAAATACTGAAAAATTCAATAGGAAGGTCAAATTTCTGACATAATAGGGGTAGAAGTTGAAGAATAGGTAAAAACAATAATTATAGTATCAAATATTACCTGATTCGAAGAAAGCGGTGAGCTAAATGAATGAAATTTGAAAATTTGTGACTAGGACACCTTTGATTTAGTCTTAGTTAGTTTTTTATTGTATTTAATTGGTTGGTAGAAAAAATATAGTGTTAACTAGTTGGTTGTTTTAAAGGTAATTAGTTCCTCGCAACTAGTTAAATAGGTGAGTGTCTATTTTAATTTAAGAAATGTATCACGGTGTGGAACTAGCATCTTTAATTAACTGAGGCTGATTGTATTTAATTAATAGGGACTCAATTATGAGAATTCAGATTTTGATTTGGACGAAGATTAATTTTAAATTTATTATAATCTATGGAGATTTTATAGGAATTGAAATGAGATCAGATAACAGAATTTTCCTTTCCAGACAGATCAATCCCTGTTCTGTAGCTAACCGCCCCCGGTGAGCATCGATGCGAACCTTGAGAAGATGTTCCGTACATCCATTGTACATTTGAAGGAACATTTGAGATAAGTATATTTATATACTACTCTCAGAACGCATGACATCAGCTATGGGGGCTTTTAAAGTAAACAACAAGCCAATTTTTAAAGGGTGTAAAAAGTTGGCGTTAGATTAGAATGTGGATATAATCTTGTCAAAATATTCAACAATTCTTTCCTAAAAGCAGAAGTCTGGTATCCCAAACAGATAAAGGAGATATATAATTCCTTGCGGGGTTAAACTTATTGTTTAAAAATCCTGAATCCAACGTATGAAAATATAAGGTTGATAGTTTTCACTGCCACGTGGTCAGTTATGACCTTTTCTTTCTCTTTACCATAATTGCATTAACTGAGACCATAAACATAAATTTAATTTTACTGTTTCCTTCCCCTGATAGCGTACATCGTGGATTCTCTCGATCTGCATTTAAAACACTTCTAGAATTACCTGTTCACGATTTCTTTTTTTACTTTTAATAAAAAAATATATACAACATGTTGATGCTTTTGCTATGGGTTCGCACTTGGAACAACCTTCGCCAACATTTTCATGTGCAATTTGAAAACCCACTTTTTTAAACGATCGTCCAATAGAATTTAAGCCTATTTTTTATAAACGATACATCGATGAAACTTTCACAGTATTCCATAACTCTGCTCAATCTGAACTTTGACAAAATTTCATAAACTAATATCACCTTAACATTTCCTTTACCATAGAACGTAAAAAGAAATAATAGTTTAACGTTTTAGAATGTTAAAATAGAAAAAAACACGGTTACTTTGAATTTTCTATCTTCTGAAAGCCTGCGTTTACTCACCTTGGTCTAAAATTGTATGGTTTCCGTATATTTCAATTTAAAGTTAATAGCATTCAATATTTGCTCTAACTGGACACTATTCCAGTTGGAAATGGAAAATTTTTCAACGTATTTTAAATTAAATAACTACCTGCCCTATATTTTCATACCTTGCAGTCTAGATTTTTTTAAAATTATTCTATCAGAATAAATTTTCCTTGCAGTAATATTTTTATTACCTTTTTTCTAAAAAAAACGTACAGGGAAGCGATTCGAACCAGGCACGCTGAAGCAACGAGCACCGCTTTTGAAAAAGGGTAATAAAAATATTACTGAAAGGAAAAATTATTCCGTTTTTTTCTTTCAATGTGGTTTGATGGATTCATTTTCATCATTCTTTTGCGCTACTTTGATATATATATATATATATATATATATATATATATATATATATATATATATATATATGCAAAAAAGTCCACAAGGTAAATGAAACGAAGATTGGGGATTTCAAGTACTTTTGAACTCAATTCTAAATCCCTTATCAAGGCATGGTTTGATTTACTTGGTTTACCCCATTCCTTGATAAATAACTTGGAATTTTTAAACATTGAAAGTGCGTCTGGTTTTACTTATTTTCTAAATCATAGTAGTCAATTAAATAATTAATTAATCAATCGATTACATCATCCTCTTCTTTCCAAGGGCATGATATCCCTACCGAATAATAAAATACACACACGGAGCCGGGGGGGCAAGGGGCCGGCGCTCGTTAAAGAGAGAAGACTAAGAAAGAGATGTAGTAGTTTACTTTGTTCCCAATCAGTAATCGTGTGGGCCATACTTGGCTCAAGGAGAAGCCAACCATAGTACTTCGAAGGAGTGTAGTTAAAGATCTGACAACTGATGTGAGCTACATTTGGTACAGAAATAGTTGATCCTCTTTGCAACTCATTATGAGAACTAAATTGCCTAATTTTAAGTCTAGGTAAATATGAGAATGTTTAGAGAGAAATTTTCCGTTCCTCTATCTCCTGCGGTTTCATACATGTGAAGAACATGTGTGAAAGGAAAAAAAAATACAAATTCCTTTAGCTAACAATACAAGTTCTAACGCCGCATAGAACTACTATGTGACCAGGAGTGAAGATATGTTTTAAGAGTAAATGAAACTTTGATGATTCTAGAAGGGGAAAAATTATCCGCACGAATTCACATATTTTACTGCTTAAGATTTTCGCCCGATCTCTCAGCCTCTGGTGCGGTTCCCCTGTCTCCTAACAACATGATTATTGTTTTATTTGTTTATAAATAACTGTTAATTAATGAAAATGAAAATAAAACTATTGTTTAAAACAACCGAGTGTTCGTTTACGAGTGAAGTAAAGAATTCATGAACATATAGAATAAAAAAGCAAATTAATAGATTATAAAGTAACCAAAACCACGTCCCAAACGAACAGGAGGATATCTAATTATCCCTCAATTTGTTTGCAGGGAAGGTAAAATGGAAGTCTCAGAGCGCGAATTTGCACTTTTTTGAGAGGGATTTCGTAATATTAATGAGAAACTCTCAGCAGTGGGCCAGGAATTATTAAAATTCAGCAATTTTCTTCTAAGAAATAAATAAATAACATAGGAATCACGTGCCTTCTCGGAATTCGTTATTTTCATCCTTTTTTTCACCCTTCTTTCAATACCTCTCTGGTTCCTAGGTCTTTTCCATTTAGGTATATACATCTTCGTTGGATTATAGTTGTAATTTTTTTCCCCCTTAAGTAAAGCAATTTATATAAAACCACTCGCTCCACTAATTCTATTTGTCACAAATACGAAGACCCTATCTTACACATACCGCATTTAAACCTTCTCTTTCCTCTTTTGCTCAATCATATGCCAATTTGTCCCAATTTCTCACAACCGATACCCCTGCAAGAACTATTTAAATCAGATCAAGTTATAAAAATAACTTAATTACTCATTAAACTCCAATAATCTAGATGTAACTTGATGATTTTATGAAATATAATCTCTAGCAATTTGAATAATTTACATGTAACTTTCATTAATCTGTTGTGGGAACATTTGCCTTTGGGAGTGGAATATTGTCCCTTGTGGAGTCCGAAGTCGTGGTAATCTTGCTCTTCTTGTATTTGAACGGTAGAATACTTGTTGAAGCTAATTTCTTACTCATCCAGCTTCTTTTTCTATGACAATTTAAAGACTTACATGAGGGCATAATTACAGATCGTTATCAGCAGGTGAGTTAGGTGAATGGAAGTGAGAATAGATATGGTTCGATAGACGAAGGGTGAGAGGATGGGAGAAGGGATACCTTGAGGTTTGTGTTTACCCCAAATGAATTAAAATGGAGAGCGAGCGGTAGGATTCTGCGTTGAAATATTATGTGTGGCAGACACGTTATTTCAGCCCCCCCAAAAGGATAAAAATACACGAGTTAGAGAGAGGAGTTGAGAGTATATTTTTATATGTGCCCTGTAAGAAGGAATGAGCTACGGAAGGTATTTTATCTGAAAACTGTATGAGGCATGAAAATTGGATTATCTGAAAACAAGATGGTGGTGTGTAAGTTTAAATTGATTGGCGTATGGATCAAAATACCTGATGAAGTCCGCAATGAAAATTGAGACATAAGTGAGAATGCTTGACAGCAGGAGAGATGAAATAAAGGTTTTAAGATATGCAAAAGCAAATATGGAACAAATTAACGAAATAATACTGGTTGCTTCAATGGTTGTAAATGTATTGGGCTAGAAAATAAAAGAGAAAGCAGAACGCTGATTGCTTGAATGACGATGTGAAAGTGCATTGGACTTCAAAATGGGAACATAATTGCAAATGCTAGGGCAGCGACTTGGCAAAAAATAGACATATTGCAATACTTTAATTTTAATCATCGCAAGTCCGTTTGCGCTGTAGTAAGCGTGAATGCAATTTTAGAGTTTGATATCAAAGGACACTTGGTTAGCAGAATCAAAATTATCTTTGGATAAAATCGATTATTTCATTCACGCATGGTGCAAACGGTCGACAACTACTGTTATTGTGTTAAAGAGCTTCAAATGCTATATATAAAACCCTAACTATTTGCAAAATATTCTGCGAGTAGCTTGTGCCAGTTCCTTGCTCAGAAACCTAACATAAACACAACTAACTTAGCCGACATTACCCTACAGGTTGTACTCATACTGCAACCCTCAAATGCCAGAACCTAACCTCAACACCACGATGGCCTCGAGCGCCTAATTCGCTGCTGGGTAGGTTTGACAAATACTCTAAACTTTAAGTTGTAGGGGCTTAAATAATAGGTTGTTTGGGAGAAAATATGTTTTTACAAAATTATTTAAAATGTTATTAAACGTATTGCAAGTGTACAAATGAATGGAAAAATATGTTTTAAATAATTAATATCTATATCAAAGGTAACTAAACGCGAATAAATAGAGAAAGCCCTGCATATGCACCATTAAATAGCTGCTAACTTTGAAGTCGATGCCATATTAGTGAAATAATGTGGCGCTTATAATGTATAAGTAGGTTTTCTGTTTCTCTCTCTCTCTCTCAACGGAGTCAAGGATAAAAACCCCAAGCCGAGATTTTGAAGGCGAATTTACGATTCCCGGTTACCAACTCTTCCTTAAAGATAGGCCAGACAGAGAGGGTGGCCTTGTGATGTTGTATGTCAAGGATACTCTCAACTAGATGGATTCCAACATCGTATCCGACCATGAGCTACTAGGTTTTGACCTAGAGATAAATCTTGCCAGATACAGGACCCTGGTGCTTTACAGACCGCCTGCCCAATTCTTAGAACAGGACAGGACTCTGTACCAGCTGTTGGGCAAACTTGAAAAAGACAGAGTGTGTTTCACCATGGGTGACCTTAATACCCATGTTGACTGGGGAAACCAGAGAACCCTGTAGCTAAAACGCACTACTCCTGGAGTTCGCGAGCAACGAGTTCCTGACTCAATGGGTGAGAGATCCATCGAGAGCAGAAAAATATCCTCGATTTGGTTTTCACCTCTGAGGATGACATCGTTGAGGACCTCTCTGTTGGCAAAGAGGGCAGTGGCAGTGACCATCAAATAATTAAATTTGTAGTCAAAGTCCCCAAGGCAGGGCCTGCAACTAGTAAATCGAGGAAACTTGATTTGAGAAGAGCAGACTTTGCAGGATTCCGTGCTGGACTAACTGACGCGAGGCTAAAAGTGTGCGATGCTGTTTAGGACTCGTGGAACAGTTTCAAAACCACATTCATGAGTCTGCAATCGCGTTTCCTCCCTCTGAAATGCCCCCGTTGGTCTTCTGTTCAAGTGCGCGATCAAGTGTCACGAAACCTAAACGCAATCTTAAACATGTCAATCCGGATCGAATGCGTTCCTAGAGAGTAGCCTGAAGTGGAGGTCTCTCCTATCTTCAAGAAAGGAGACCGTAGCTAACCGTCGAACTACTGACCTATCAGTTTGACTTCGATAGTTGGTAAACTCATGGAAAGCATGATGGTGGACAAAATGACGTCGCATTTAGGGTCAAACCTGCTACTAAGGAGTTCCCAGCATGGCTTCCGAAGGCAACGGTCATGCCTGACGAACCTTGTGGAATTCTTCCACTTCGTCTTCAGTGAGCACGATCAGGACAAAGGCGGGGGATGTGTTCTACTCAGACTTTCAGAAGGCCTTCGATAAGGTACCACGCCACCGTCTTCTCCGGAAAGTGCAAGCGCTGGGCATAGATGGAAAAGTAACAGGCTGGATAAAAAACTGGCTAAGTGGCAGACAGCAACGGGTGTTGCTGAATGGACAGGCTTCTGAGTGGGTGCCCGTTACTAGCGGGGTGCTTTAAGGTTCTATACTGAGACCACTACTATTTATCATCTACGTCAACGACATGGACGGTAACATGGTTGCCAAGATTTCTTAATTTGCCGACGATACTAAGCTTGGTACGAGCGTTGCAAAGGATGCAAATACTGCCTGCAGAAAGATGATCTTCGAAAGATTGGGGAGTGGTCGGATACGTGGCAAATGCCTTTCAACGTAAACATATGCAAAGTGATGCATATCGGCCACCGAATTCCCGAATCATCTTATATCCTTAAGGGCACTGTTCTTGAATCCACCGACACTGAGAAGAACTTGAGTGTAACTATTACCAGTGACCTCAAGTTCTCAAAACAGTGTATTGAGGTGGAGAAGAAAACCGAAAGGATGTTAGGTTATATAAAACGATAGTTTGGATATCGGAATAAGGAGATAGTACTCTGCCTATACAACTTCCTCGTCCGATCGCAGCTGTAGTATCCCGTGCAATTTGAAGTCCTTCGTTTAGGAAAGACATCGAGAGATTGGACCACGTTCAAGCCAGGGCAACCAAACTGATTCCCTCTTTCAGGCATGTTAGTTATAATGACAGACTTAGGGAATTAGATATGTTCTCGCTGGAGATCAGGAGACTACTTGGTCAGCTTATAGAAGTGTTTAAAATACTTCGAGGCTTCGACAGACTGGACCACGAGGATATTTTCCGGCTCAGCGATGGGAGAACAAGAAATCACGGCTACAAACTTGAACTGAAGCGATACCACCGTGAGCTGTGTGGGAAATTCTTCACATTCAGTATCTGTGGTGGTTGGAACGCACTTTCGACGGAAGTTGTCAACAATAAATCTGTTGACCAGTTCAAGTCAAGACTAGATAAAGTCTTGCGAAATCACCGTTAAGATTCTCACGAGTGATCTTCGAGGTTTCCGACGGACACCTTCAAGGATTGCGCCACAAGTACCCTCCTCGTATGGACCGTAAGGTCTTCTAAGGTACTTATTTTCCTTGTTACTCCTTGTTACTCATTGTTACTCTCTTTCTCTTTCTCTTTCTCATTCTCTTTATTGCTCTGTCTCTCTGCCTCTCTCTCTGTCTTTCTCTTTATCTCTTAGTATTTCTCTCTCTCACACACAGACACACTGTGTTTGTATCTTTTTCTATTTGGCTGTCTTTCTCTTTTTCTTCTCCTCTCTTTGTCTATCTATCAATATCTGTTTGTCTCTCTATCCCTTCCACTCCCTCTCTCTCTCTGTTTTTCTCTTTCTCTCTCTCTGAATCTCATTCTTTATCTCTATATGTCTCTCTCTTTCTCTGCGCCCCCTCCCCTCTCTCTTCCGATGTAGTCTCTCTCTGCCTCTCTCTTTTTTAGGTAGGTTAGCTAAAACTTTTAAAAAATCTTAGGTCGCATTCTAAATCTTTCCTAAATTGCTGACGGCCAACTTCCATAAACTCAATTTTGACCAAACTTTCGTGATGCTTTCGGGTTTTTCGTCGGATTTTGCTCAAGGGGAAAATAATTTCTCCTTTTCTTATCGTTTCTTCCTGTTTTCTATTTTTTCTTCGTTTTTAAATTGTGAGCTTAACGTTTTTTTGTTATCTATTGTACAAAACGTATTTGTTTATTACCTGATATTTGTCTCACTTCTCTCGTAATTTCGGTCTTTCCATCTCTAATTTATTTAACTACAATAATTTAGGTATTACCTTTGATGCCCTCGCCCCACCACCCATCCCACTTTTGTAAAATTAAATTTCCTTTTCGCTTCGCCTATGCTTCCATTCTTCACTCTTTTCAACTTATTCAAATCTTTGCTTTGCAACCTAACTTTCTATTCACCGCGGTCGTTTCTTTTGTGCGAAACCCTTTTCTTTAGATACACTATCTCACCCTACTTTATCACTTATTGCTGTACAAGTCGCATTTCATACATGCAATATCATAAATGTCTTGCTAACTCTTCCCATTTTTTCAATAGACTTTCTATAGCCTATGAAAGCAATACATACGGAGTTTGCTGTTTTATTTTCACTACATCTTAGAGATCTTTCTTCATGGACGATTCAGCTTTTTAGATTTTCCCTGTCAGTATTGTATCTGTAATGAAGTCATCATCATTTCAGCTATTTTTTTCCACTCTTGCGAGAAACCATTTCTCATTCATGGCGAGAAGTTTTGAGCCAAAAGCTACTGGTCGGCTACCAATGGAGATTGGTCGCTAGGGGACATCAGCAAAGGTCGTCGAAACTGGATTTCTTCCGCATCTGGAATAGAACCCGAGAATTTTTGCTTTGCACGCTAACTACTACGCGACCGAACTATTATACCTGGCGCTATACGTTACTATCCATTTCTTATCCCCTTCGAGGTTGAATTCAGGTGTAAATTCTTCCCTCAGGTCTTTTCTTATTTGGCAAACAAAGGATCTTTTAGGCTATTTAGCTTTGAAAGGGCCAATAAAAAATAGCAATAATTAGTAGTAGCATTTGTTCTTCATGAAAATATCAGAGCAGAATTCAATTTCTTTATTCTAAGAATGAGAGATAGATTTAAGTTAGGTCTTCAAAGAAAATGCCTACTTGTGATCTTATACCAAGGGGTAAACCTTGACTGAACGACATTATACAGCACAAGTTACCAGTTTAAGTTCTCGTTGTTGTGATGAAAGATATTTTGGGCTTCAAATGCTTAGGTATCAGGTTCATTTCCATTTAAAGCGGACAACAAACTTTAGGGTACGAATAGAACTGGTCGGTTATTGCCTAAGACTTGACACGCTTTGATTCTCTATCGAAACGCTCATAGCCAGTCACAATACCTCTATCTCTTTAGAAACATATCAAGTCCACACTTTCGAAAGGTATATGCCGACTGATTATCTATATCTACACACCCTTGAACTGTTATGATATCCTAACCCCATGGGTTTACGAAGGGGTATATGCTAGCAGTTTGGTCGTGAACATAACATAACCCTGCTCCTTGAATCCATTCAGACCCAGCCTAAGAAAATCCTTTACTGGTGCTCTGGAACTTGCCAAAGATTTTCCTTCTAATTAATATTCGATCGAAGGATCTAATTAACGAAGGCAAACAGACGACTGCAGTAACAAAATTACAAAAATGTGACCATTTGCATATGAATCTTTTATTGCTTAATTATAATATATAAAATCTATTAAGGAAAATCAAACGAAAATGCAGCCACCTTTTCGGAAAGATTTTTATATTGTTAAAATGACAAAAATTAGTTATTTTATATTAACATTTATAGACCCTATTCTCAGCAGGCTACACAAAACCGGACCTAAATGCGTATAAGTCAAAACCAATAGAAGGTACGACATTAAATTAGACCAAAAAGCATACCTGAGATTATTTTCCTCTCATCCATTAATACTTCATTATGATTTATTTCATTTCATTGGATTAATTATGCTTTTAATATAACTAGTTAAAAATAGTGGTAAAAAATAGACTATAAGTGCTTTTATCTGAACTAAAAAGTTCATTGTCTTCCCCAATATGACGAAAAAATACTTCTAATTATTTTCTACACTTTATTATTATTAGAATCAAGTTAAAAACATTTTGAGGCTAAGCGGATTTATTTGTGAGGTCTCTGAGCAGATCGTAATTATTAAAAAATATGTTATCATTTTTTTTTAATAGCTATTTGTCTGAGAACCAAATAATTTTAGTAAATATCCCACACAAATTAGCGAGATAACTTTTTGAACCATACAACCTTTTGTCTACAGCAAAAAAGTTTCCCTTTGGCATCTTCGAAGCCGGCCTCAGACAGCTCTACCTCACTGGTGGTAGCTCTATTATGCTTTATCAGGGGCCCCTCAGAGATTCCTCAAGTGGAGAAAGTATTCCCTCTTTCCATTGCCTACAGCTTCTGGATCTTAGCCGTAGTCGTATTCGATCACTTAATGGCATTCAACCCAAGAATTCTATTTGACCATTTTCGAAATTGAAGACACTAAAAACGCAAATTTATTTTTTCAATTTAACGGGTCTGAGAAATTCCATGAATTCATGTTAATATGTCTATTTACACCATAAATTACCTTAACATACTCCTATCCAATTAGATTTAGCCCCTTATTGTAACTACACTTTTAGCACATTATATAGTTTATAATGTTAAATTTATCACAAATACTTTTCATAAAACACTTTGATAGGGAATATATACAAATATATGGGTCCCGAAAAAATTAAGGTAGGATTAACACACTTCCTATTCATGAAAATAGTATGAATCAGGCGTAACGTTAATAATAAAAGGAGATTTATGAAGACCTAGCATAATCTTGCTTCGAATCAATGTGTTGGATTTGCAACAAAGATGTTTGATTGCATCCCTAATCTGAAATATATTGCTAGAGTTGAAGATTTAGAGGTTTCGTCAGCAATATCGTGAAAGGTCATGGAGCTTCAAAATATAAGACGAGTCTATATAGATAAGAAATATAAAGATTTTGCCCCCTAATGGTAGGAATAATATCGTCAGGTAGCCCCGCTGGGCTTCTCTTACGGATAAATGCAATGTAAATCTAATTCAATTTTCAGTTCGTAAATGGAAATTACTTAGAGTGACGTTAAGTAGTTGAAAATAATTTACTACTTACATTTAACAGCAGGTTTTCCAGGTTAGACTCGCAATTCTAAGCTATATTTTATCATAATAAAAATATTTCAGAGAATTCTATTAGTGTTGCATGAATCTCAAGGGAATTAAATGTGAATTATCAAACATAATTTGTACTTTTATTACTTTTACTCCGCTTTGTCAAGTCAGAGCAATTGAAACTAAATATAACAGAATATAAAAATATATAAGGATATAATAAGTCAATCTCGGAAAACATCTGCACAAAGAATGATTGATCATACAAAAGAGCAGAGTACGTCAGTTATACACAACCTTGACAGGCAAATGTTTATGTTATTCATAAATGGAAGGAACACTTAAATTATTTGTTGTTGCAGTTGTTTCTCTTTGGAAATATAATTTTCTATTTAACTATTAATTAATTAGAATTATGGTTAATAAATAATTCTACATGTAGGGCCTACTGGTTAAATTTTGCTGAAAATTATATATATATATATATATATATATATATATATATATATATATATATATATATATATATATATATATATATATATATATATATATATATATATATATATATATATATATATATATATATATATATATATATATATATATATATATATATATATATATATATATATATATATATATATATATATATATATATATATATATATATTTATATACACTAGCGGCCATAATATGAGGGTGAGTTAGAACAAGGAACAAGTTTATTTAAATATTAATTATGGAAGTTTTAAAAAACCTTGAGACTATATATTATACACATATATAGATATATATACATTATATATATATATATATATATATATATATATATATATATATATATATATAAATATTTATCTCTCGGGGAAATTTCATGTGAATAAAATAAATATTTCGTAAGTTATGAGGAAAAAAACAAATTATCTTCCAAATTACAACTGGCGAAAGTTAAGAATCCCTTAGAAAAACCATGTAAAATGGAACAAGAAGAAACATGGTCTGCTGAACAAAAAGGTGCGTGCTTGCACGTATTCTGATTTATGACCTTACAAATTTCAAAATTTTCAGTCATTCTTGGACTAACCTTAGGAGGACGACCTTAGCAATTCAATCATTCAAAAGAGAATTTAAAACAACATAAGGGTTTCAAATTTTGTTAGAATCGGCCAAAAAGTTTGACAGTATTGCCAAAATAAAATAATTCTGGGGCTAAACTTGGGAGGACTTTGGCAATTATATTATTCGAAAGAGAATGTAAAACAATATAAGGTTTCGAATTTCATTAGAATCAACCAAATAGTTATGATGTTCTCGTCAAAACAAAATACTCCCTGAGTATTGGAAGGATTTTGGCAACTATATCATTCGAAAGGTATTTTAAAACAACATAAAAGATTCAGATTTCGTTAGAATCGGGCGAATAGTTATGATGTAATTGCCAAAAGAAAATAATTCCCGGGCTAACCTTGGGAGGACTTTGGCAATTATATCATTCGGAGAAAAAGTAAAATTAAGGTATTCTGACCAAAATGCTGCGTGCTCGAACTTATTCTGATTTATGGCCTTACAACCTTCAAAACATTCAGTGATTCCTCGACCAACCTTGGAAAGAACTTTGCAATTCATTCATTCGAAAAAAAATGTAAAATAACATAAGGATTTCAGATTTTGTTAGAATTTGCCGAATAGTTATGATGTTATTTCTAAAACAAAAAAAATTCATGTGCTAAGCCAGGGAAGCCTTTCGCAATTATATTATTCAAGAGAGAATGTAAAACAATATAAGATTTCCAATTTCGTTAGAATCGGCTGAATGGTTATAATGTAATTGCCAAAACAAAATAATTCCCGGGCCAACCTTGGGAGGACTTTGGCAATTATATCAGTCGGGAAAGAATGTAAAAACAAGATTTGCTGACCATAACGTTGCCTGCCCTCACTTATGACCTTACGACTTTCAAAATTTAAAATAATTCTCGGAGTAACCATGTCATGACCTTGGTATATTCACATACCATAGCAAAGCATAGTAGAGAACAGCCCAGCCTAGCATAGCATAGCCTAAGATACCCTTAAAAAAGCCTAGGCTAAACTTGCCTAGTATAGCATAGCATAACATAGCCAAGAATAGCATTGTAGAACTTACCCTGTTTTAGCCTAACCAAACATAGGATAGCCAAGGCTAAAATACAATAGGCTAGCTGTGCCAGGCCTTACCAAGCCTAGCTTAGTATAAACTAGCTAGCTTGGTATAACCTAGCATACTATGGCCTACTTTGTCCTACCTTAGCATAGTATAGCCTAGCCTAGCGCAGCATTGCCTAGTGCAGCCTAGGTTACTATAGCCTAGCCTAGGCTAACAAGATATGGCTTAGCATTGCATGCCAGAGTCTAGCCTAGCGTCGCTAGAGTAGCCAAGCCTAGTATACTCAAGTTAGAATATGCTACTAAAGCCTAGTCAATATATCTTTGCAAACGATAGCTTAGCCTTGCATAGTATACTATAGGGTTTGCTTGGTGTAGCCAATCATAGCATAACCATACCTTAGATAATATAGACAAGCGTATCATATTATAGCCAACCTAGTATATCCTAGACTAGTATAGCATACCATACCCTAGACTAGGAAAGTTTTGCATAGCTTAGGCTATTATAGCTTTGAGTAGCTAGCCTCTCGTACCCTAACATACTATTACTTAGCATAGCATAGCATAGCAGATCATAGCCCTTCCCAGCCTATTATACTTTAGCCTACCCTAGCATAGCATAGTATAACCCTATCTAGCCTAGTATAGCTTAACATTGCTTAGCATAGCCTAACATAGTATAACCTAGCCTAGTATTAACTATCCTAAACAAGAATAGCCTATACTATCCTATTATACCCTAGTCAAGCATAGCTTAGTATTGTCTAACCTAACATACTCTCTAATATCCTAGCATAGCATTGTATAGCCTAAATTAGCATAGTATATCTTACCCTTGTACATTATATCTTAGCATAGCTTAGCATAGTAGAGCCTAGCCTATAATAGTCTATCAGAGTATAGCCTATTCTAGGGTTCCCTAGCAGAGTATAATATATTATAGCCTAGTCTAGTCTAGCAGAGTATCGGCAGAATAGTTATCATGTTATTGCCAAAACAAAATAATTCCTGTGCTAAACCTGGGAGGACGTTGGTAATTATAGCATTCGAAGAAGAATGTAAAGCAACATAAGGTTTTGAAATATCGTTAGAATCGGATGAATAGTTATGATGTTATTAAAAAAAAAAAAAAAAAAACAGGGACCAACCGACCGACCGACTAATATAGTGAGATGTAGAGTGGATCGCGATTAGACTCGCATGCGACTAAAGACATAAGAGTTTCAAACTTCGTTAGAATTTGCCGAATAGTTATGATGTTATTGCCAAAACCAAATAATTTTCTGGATATCCTTGAGGGAACTTTGGCATTTATATCTTTTGAAAGACAACGTAAAACAACATAAAATATTCATTTGGGTAGAATTGGCCGAATAGTTATGATGTTATTGCTAATACAAAATAATTCCTGGGCTAACATTGGGAAGACTTCGGGAATTATAGCATTCAAAAGAGAATGTAGAACAACATAAGGTTTCAAATTTGGTTAAAATTTCCCGAATAGTTATGATGTTATTACAAAAAACAAAAACAAAGACAAACAAAGACCGACCGACCGACATAGTGAGATGGAGAGTCGCTCGCGATTAGACTCGCACGCGACTAAAGACATAAGAGTTTCAAATTTCGTTAGAATTTTCCGAATAGTTATGATGTTATTGGCCAAACAAAATAATTTTCTGGCTACCCATGGGAGAACTTTGGAAACTATGTCTTTCGAAAGAGAATGGAAAACAACATAAGTGTTTCAAATTTTGTCAGAATCGGCCTAATAGTTTTGATGTCATTAGAAAAACAAAAAAAAAAGCCAAACGGGAACCGAACGACCGACATAGTGAGATGTATAGCCGCTCGCGACTAAAAAGAAACTATTATTATTAATATTTTGTGAACATCCATTTACTAGCAATGACATTCCTACATCTGTTACCACAGGACCAAATTAATTTATTGACAAATGATGGTGTAATATTGTTCCATTCGTTTATCAATAATTCGCAGAGTTCATTTTGGTTCTTTGGATTGCTTCTGCGTACCCCACTCCAATAATCTTCCGCACATTTTCTATATGAGATCAACCCATTTATCACTCAAAAAATCTTTGACTCTCTTCGCATTGTGGCCGGGAGCGTTGTTCTGCACGAAGAGAAGAAGTTGAACTGACGAAGATTTGCTTGTAGATTTCAGCATTTGACAGTTTCTTGTAGACGTATAAGTTGTCAAAGGCCAGCAGCAGTGATCAATACCAATACCATTACACTGCCTCCTGCATATTTCACTGTCTTCTTCACACATTCCCAAGAAAACCTTTCGCCACATCTTCGATGGACGTGCATACTGCCATATGAACCAATCACATTAATCTTCTATTCATCGCTAAAATGAACCTGCGCCCACAGTACTACTGCCAAAAATGACAACATGTTCGTGAGCGTAACGAAGACGGGCTTTTTGATTCTTCTTGAAGATCAGAGGTTTCTTTGCCGGTGCACGAGCAAGCAACATAGAACCTCGTAACTTCCGGGAAACTGTTTTGCGCGATATGTTGACATCGGAGTTGGGGCTGAACTTACGGGATATCTTAGCATCACTCTTAAAACCAATCCTTCAGTGACATTCTAACCATAATATGATCCTGTCTTGGTGACGTTTGACGATGTCTACCGGTTTTTAATTTAGCATCTGTTGATCCTGATTACTTAAAACGAGCTAAAATTCGTTGCTCAACACTTCTGGACCTTCCTACAGTAGTTGCTATCACAGAATTTGACTTGCCCTGTTGGTTAAGGCACACAATCCTTTATTTTTCATCACAGAACACCGCTCGTCTCTCAAAAGCTGCCCTGTTGACAGTTGAATGTTGCAATAATGTAAGATCATAAGAAGTAACTGTTAGTCCATCAACAGTCTCCTAAAGAAAAATACCTCGGGTGGTAGTTCATTTTTTCTAAAAGACCTTTAACTTTTGGCCGCTCCAAAAGTTATTTCCTCATAACTTACGAAATATTTATTCCATTCACTTAAAATTTTCACGAAAGATAGATATTAGATATATTTAAGTATGTCTATAATATATAATCTCAACATTTCGTTAAACTTCTATAATAAAAATTTAAATAAACTTGTTCTTACTGACCCTTATATTATCGCTGCTAGTGAATATATATATATATATATATATATATATATATATATATATATATATACGTAGGTGAGTCAAAAAGTTCTCAGACAAATGCCAGATTATTGAAATGTTCGATTTTGTACAAGTAAATACAGGGTCAAACACGACTTTCATGTTTTCTGAACAATTCCTACAAAATTCGTCATCAATTTGTCGAGACTCTTTGTATTAGATGTGCTTCAAAAAGGTTACTTTTTTGAACCCATAAAATGGCAAATTTTGAGATAAGAGCGAACATTAAATTCCTGACTAAACTTGATTGGAAGCCTGTTAAGATTATTGACGCTCTACAACAGGTTTATGGTGACTCTTCGCCATGTAGAGCGGTAGTTTACGACTGGATTAAGCGCTTCAAGGGGGGCAGAGAAGAAGTTGAAGATGATCCACGTGAAGGGAGACCCTCCACCTCTATTAACCCAGAAAATGTCGAGCTTGTGAGGAATCTAGTGGATAAAGATCGCCGTATTACTATTGATGAAGTTGCCAATGCATGTGAAATCTCTCATGGCTCAGCATTTGGAATTCTAACTGAAAATCTTGGCCTGAGCAAGCTTTCAGCACGTTGGGTCCCAAAAGCGTTGCGAGAAGACCAGCTGAATCATAGGGCCAACCTTTCTTTGGCTATTTTGACCAAGATTGAAGCAAACGAGGATAGTTTTTTTGAGCGCCTCGTAACGGGAGATGAAACTTGGGTGTATCAGTTTGATCCTGAAAGTAAAAATCAATCAAAAGAGTGGCACCCAAGGGGGGCAGCAGGGCCTATCAAGTTCAAGACAGAGAGGTCCGTTAAGAAGATAATGGCTACAGTTTTTTGGGATTCGGAGGGAATTATTTTAATAGACTTCTTAGAAGGACAAAAAACTGTTACATCCAGCTATTACGAAGGAGTTTTAAGGAAGCTGAAAACTTCAATAGCCAAAAAACGACGAGGAAAGCTCCACAAGCAAATCTTGTTCCACCATGACAATGCCCCTGCACATTCGTCCAAAGCTGTGAGATCTCAGCTATGGGAATTTCGATGGGAAACTCTTGCTCATCCCCCTTATAGCCCTGATTTAGCACCCTCTGACTTTTTTCTGTTTCCAAATTTAAAGGGACACCTAAAAGGAACCCGGTTTCAATCATTAGATGAAGCAAAAAAGCAGGTCATTACTTGGTGCCAGAGACAACCCCGTGAATTCTACAAAGATGGTCTTTACCGTTGGATTCATAGATTAAGAAAGTGTATAGATGTTAATGGAGCTTATGTAGAAAAATGATTACAGTATTATTACAAATAAAAATTTTATGCCATTTATCTGAGAACTTTTTGACTCCCCCTCGTATATATATATTTATATATTAGGATAAATTTAAGAAGTTCATTATTATATATTAACTTATTGGTACCGACGTTTCGGGTAGGAACCCATTCTCAAAGATATGATATTATAAATATATATATAAACATAAGGCATAAGCATCAGAACTGAAGCCCCGCGCACTACTCCCGAATTCTTCCCTATCCGAAAACACTGCGAAAACAGACATCCACACCACAAACCCAACTTCAATAATTTTTCAATTAAAGACACAGCAAACACCGAAAACCAACTACGTACACTGGAATCTCTTTATATTAGACTTACAAACCCCACTTTAAACTCTGACACAAGCTCATTTCCACTTTTACTGCAACTATAATCACCCACGAATTACACACGCCCAAACCACTCCCTCCCCCCCTCCTAAAGCACCCCATATTTTTTAAATATTTCTATTATCTCTCCTTTTTTACAATGAAGACACCCAAAATGAATTAATCTCAGTTTTATTTTAAAAACAAAAACATACTGTTTTGAATGTATTCCAGATGACGCGTTTACCTTCATTATTTTTCCAATATTTATGCTTACACATGTAATTATTAGTTGATTTTGGTTTAAAGACTTCTACTATTTTATTTTTTATTGTATAATTTACCACGTCTTTTTGGTATAAAAACTTAGATGCTCTGATCTTTTTCAATCTTTATATCCTTTGATATAAAGATGAGATCTTTTAAGAAATCTCTTCTAAGGAAATTAAAAATTTGTTTTCCTTATGCAGTTTTATGTGAACTTTTCAGATCTGACACTCGTTTTGCCTGGAAATGGATACTTCTCCTATAATTGCCTGAAAGTCCTTAATAGGAAAAGTATGTATTTCTAGAGAATAGAGAAAACGAGTTTCTGGTCTGAAAAGTTCACATAAACTGCATAAGAAAAACACATTTTCAAATTCATTTAAAAGATCAAGAATCAAACCAGATCTATCCAAACCTTACGTAACCTAACTTAACCTTACCTTACCTAACCTAACCTACCTTAAACTAACCTAACTTAACCTTAACTTACCTTACCGTACTTTACCCTAACATTTTCCTCAGTTCCTCGCTGAAACGAAGTTTTGCAGAAAACCGTCTACAAACCATAGACTAGCACTTGGTCGAATGATGGGATTAGAAAGACACGTGCTATTAAACGTACTAACCACAAATTTGCATGTGGTTTTACGGCCTTTCTAATCATTTGCAATTATATTACAGTAAAAAAATTCGATCTTGCCTAAATTTACAATTCTTGCGTGCGACATGTAGGGAATTTAATAACTCGTGGTATCATACGATGATCCCTATATTTTTCTAAGGCCTGAATATCATCCCCAAAGACTTCACATATTTTTTGGTATTGTGACTACATCCCCATCCCCCCGCCACCATTCTAATATATCAACTGAAGAGACAGCCATGAGTGAACATTTCGAAATATAACGAAGCATGGTATTGGCTAATAAGTAAAAAAACGCATGCGAAGATCGTCAGCAGATATAATATAGCCTGCTATTAGCTAAGTAGTCAGGCCAGAAGTGGAAGAAAATAAGGCTAATGATGCGCATAGATTCAAATTTAGCCAAAAAAATAACTATTTTTGCAAAATGAATAACTACGTTTTTATAAAGTTCCGTGGGGTGAAAATGACATCGATGAACACCATTTTGAGAATTGAAAAAGTTTACGTCTTTGAAAATTTAAAAATCGTTAATGTCTTAAAACGAATATTATCCGTGCAGTCTATTAAATTTTTGTTATATAACAATCATTTTTTGCGCAATGCGTCCTTGCTCAATCTAACTTAAAAGTGTTTTTATTTGTAAAACGCCTTCGTCTAGAATCGTTCGCAATTTGGACGTTTAAGGCGTATTTAGAATGAATATTGGGCAAACTGTTAAATTAATTAACAAATTGTATAATAGTTCCTATTTTTATTATATCTCCCAGAAGGCTGGAAGAGTTTCATTAAAAATAGTCAGCCTTTTTTTAATCATTAATTAATTTATTTAACATAGTTCCCTGCATTAGTGTTAAACCAAGGACAATGCCCACGTTGTAATAATTGTAGAATTGATCATCTTGTGATACCTCCTCCTTATTTAAACTGTTATTTCGTAAAGTTTTGAAATTATTAAGCCCTAGTTTTGATTTTCAAAAAATTCTTAAAATTAATTATTGATGACACTGAACTTCGTAACCTTCATGAGAGGCATAGTAGGAGGGATGGAGAGACTATTAAGAAAGAAAATTCTTCGCATCACATCGAGATTATAGTCAGCGATGTTGGTCCCTCTGGCATAACCCGAGAGGTGCGTGCTGGCATCTAGACCGCCTATCAAAACGGCGCGGTTATTTGTATCCAAAATAAAGTTATCTGGAGTTAAGTAGTCCATAAGAGTTGGTTGTTAGCCAGTCATGAGGTTAACGTACTCCACATTGCATCGATGTTAACTGTCAGGCAAGATTCATCGAAGCACGAAATCTCGCGATTCTTTAGCCTTTTCTTCCTAAGGATGGCTACACGGTCAAAGGAGAATCAGATTTTTTTTTATCACTCGAAGAGTTCGATGACTTAGTTTCAAACTGACCTTGTGTTCGTTTAGTAGAATCACATATGAATCTTCTGCTATGTACGCATGCCGATTTTTGTGTCATCAGGCAACGATGTGTCAATTTACGAATCTTGTTAGTTTTGGTCAAAGTCATACTCTTCTTCTCTTCTCCCTTCCTTGTAATACTAAAAAAAAGCGTATTAGCATTAGTTTAGCAAGCAAGCGCAAAACATTCTGTCCTCCTAATTGCGAGCATCTCGTAGATCTTTGCATGGGCAGCCTCTGGTAACGTGATTTTCTAACACTTAGAAGTTAAAGGAAGTGAACACCCTAAAGGCGGCCGCTGATTTTCGATTTTATTGCCCTAAGCTCCTCTTTGATGCCCTGGCCACTCGTTGATACCCTGACCAACTGTTTAATGGCTGTTTTAAGAAGCTTTCCTTCAAAATTTGAAATGTTATCTATCATTGGGTGCAAACATTTCCTTCGTGTGCGATTAACAGTGTTTTTTCGTTTTGCTTTCTTTTTTAATGAATTTAAAATCGTGCTTTTTGTATGTTTCCTGATTGAATATTTTTCCATTATTGTGTGTGAAATATCATCTAAAAAAGTTGTATTTGTACTTTTTGAGGTCCTCGCGTTTTATTCCTGGTATATTCTTTAAATATTTTAATGATGTGTTATTAGAACAATATTTATTAAATAGTAAAATATATTTTATTTTAAAATCCAGTCTAAACGCGGTCGGCCTTGCCAAGCAATATCAGATTATCTAAGCCAATCAGAATATAAAATTCCAAGGTTCAAATTGATGTCAGAGTTCTTTAGGGTAGAGCTTTCTAAAAAACGGGCACAATCGTGATTTAGGAGGAAAATTATAGAAGCTTTCTTAATTTTTTATTTCTACTTTTCAATTTCTTTTTTATTCCTTTACCAGTGTAATATTTGTTCATGCAAACTTTTACTAATTAATAGACTTCTTCACCAGAAACGCTGCAAAGTTGAATTTATCGTTCGTTTATTTTTAAATTCTTCTGCGTGATATTTTGCTCAATTACAATTTACTATTAAATACTCTTCCCTACGATTATTCTATGCTAATTGTGTGTGAATGTGTTCTTTTTTTTTCCTCCCAGGCAAAATCAATACTCTTATAGACAAAAACTAAAAAAACTTCACAAAATATATTAAATGCATGCGTTTATGTAGCATGTAAATTTTATTTAGTCACTGATTATATTTTTTTTTAATTTTAACCAAGGAAAAAGGTCTCTTAATTTTCTAGTTATTGTATCGCTTTGCTGTACCACAGTTTTTTTAAATATTTGTTAGGTACGATAGCAAATGAGTTATAACAAAGGGAATACTACACACTCGAAAAGGAAGCTCGCCCTGGGTTAATAATACCAAGAGGTTAATAATACCATAAGAGGAAAGTTTGGCTGAGCAGTTAAAATACTTCCAATAAAATACAAAACTGGTGTAAATAATCATGGTAACGATTCGTTTGAACACATTTACGATTTTTTAATTTTCCAAGACATATACTTTTTAATTTTAAAAATGATGCTCACCGATGTCATTTTCAACCTCCGGAACTTAATAATAACGTAGTTAGTCACTTTTTAAAAGTATATTGTTATTTTGCTAAATTTTAAACTCACTGCATCATTTCTCCCTATTTCCTTCAAGTTTTGGCCCAGTATTGTCCTTACTAGTCAACCAATACCAAGTTGTATTATATCTGCAGGCAATCTAGGCATGCGTCTTCTGGCTTCTTAACTAATGACACGCTTCGTTATATTTCGTATATTCCGAACGAATCGCGTTGTCTTTTTCTTTTTTTTAGTTTATATGGTCTAATGGTGATCTGGTGGTTCTGCTAGTTCGCGATTAAAGGATTCGAAAGGGCGGAAAAACCATTTCAAATTTTCTGTTATTATGTTTAAAGGCACGTTTTTATCTAATCCTCGCAATTAACCAAATGCTAGTCTTTTATTTATAAACAGTTTTCTGCGCAAAGCTTTTATTCAAACTAGAGGCCTAACGACATTTAACAATCGCCGTGTGCATTCAAATCTTATGATAGGCTTTCGATTTAGGAATATTGCGAGTTTCTTTCAAGTTGCAGGGTGTGGAAGTATGGGGGCAAAGACCCCATTTTGAAAGTACCTTAGAAAAAATTTGGTGGAAATAGCCTAATATAAGCGCCGCTATTCTCGTCTTAAATTACCAGGTTAGGCAGGGGCTGGTTCTAGATCTTTTAAATGATTTTGACAATGTGTTTTACTTATGCAGTTTTGTGTACTTTTCAGATCTGAAATTCGTTTTTGCTGGAAATGCATACTTTTCCCAGTATGGACTTCAGTCGACTATGGAAAAAGTAAGCATTTTCAGTAAAATGAGTTTTAGATCCAAAAAGTACACAAAACTGCATAAGAACACACAAGATCAAAATCATTTAAAAGATCCAGAACCAGCCTAGTCTTAACCTGGTAATTTAAGACGACGATAGCGCCAACTATGTTAGGCTATTTCCGCAAAAAATTAAATTGATTTTCAAACGAATCTTTACCATATTCATTGGTGGTTGCATGAACCTAACACTAATAGGAATAAGATTTTATATAAGAGGATCAAGCCGCCAGTATAATTTAATAAAAGAAAATACTAACAGTATAAACCAATTAAATTATGTTCAAAGCGGAGCGGGAAAAAAGCCTAAAGAAGTAAGAAAATTGATCCTTCTTTAATATATACGGAAGACCCCAAACAGTTTTCTTCCTAAGTAAATAACACGAGAAAACGAATATTTTGTTAGGGGAAGCTAATTTTTTTTTCAGGAATAATGGTAGCTAATTAAAGTTAGTTAGTTACTTAAAATATATTTGTCATATCTTGAAAATTACTTAGTTGCAACTAGACGCGCCAACTGAAGAAATGCTTCACTATCGCTACAGCTGAGTGAAAGAGAAGAACTATGATAATTGTTTTGTTTAATCGGAAGGGCATCAAATAGAGGTAATTAAATAAATCACATAAATTCTAGAATATCTCAGTTTAACTTTAAATTAATAAGTATTAAAAGGTGAGCTCGAAATAGCGGGAAAACAGATACCGATAAAATATTTAATTCTTCTCTAGAACGTTTACTTCCTGGTTGAAAACTCATTCCTCCATTATCTTGAATAAACAATAATTGTGACCCTTTTTCGATCATTAATAAGTTCATAATTAATTTACATCGTAACATATAGAAAAATATTAACAGTTGCTGTCACAATTGAAGAATGTTTGGCTCCACCTAAGTTCGTTCATTTAAAAGAAGCGATTATCTTATAGAAAATTAAATTTAAGATTTATAAAAATGTTGGACCTATTTTGCGCTAATTTTAAGTCACTGCTTATTTAGGCATATTTAAAAATAAAAAATAAACAAAAATTAGTTTTTATATAATGATCATATAAGTAAATAACTCAATTTAAATAAATATATTATTTTAATGAATATGTTTAAATGAAAGGCAGTTTTCCGCAAGGCATTATTCTCCTCGAAAATTTCTTACATTCGAAATATTTTTTAATATGAAATTACCCATGTGGATAATTTTCCCTTGGGCAATATTTCCAATAGTTCTTTTCCCTGTGTAAATTATAATATATATATATATATATATATATATATATATATATATATATATATATATATATATTTATTAAGGTGTTTCTCAGGTATAGGGGTGTAAAATTAAAGTTGGAATAATACAAGCTCTAACCACCCAGAATTGTTTCAGTACCCACAGAAACACTCCTTGTAAAATTTGGTGTAATTAAAATAATATTTAGGGGTGTCCCTGCAAGGTTGAACAATGAACCATTTTTCTTAATATTTGACTTAAACTATTTACGGGAATCGTCTACACAAAAACACACCTAAATAGGACAGTTGCTAACGCATTATTGAAACCATTCTCTTAAACCCACCATTGAAGCCATTTGATGCTTATGAACGCACCATTCCCTTACTTCACCCCTTCCTAGCACTTGGGAGGGGTAGGACAAGGGAATTGGGTAGAGGCGGCTGCACTGCGGCTAGCGAGGGTAGTCTACTATCAGCGTTGATAGTGTGTCGTTGTGCTACGGTGCGTTCTCTGATACCCCCAGTAAGTCTATGCACTTGTTTAATATCACGGTGTCTAATTCTATGCCCTTGTATGTCCACTATTACATTGTATATTTCTAATTTAGTTGTTCATCTTCTGTTTAACGTGTTTAAATTGAAATAGTTATTATCTTGATTATTTGGTGTATCTGTTTGCAGATGGCGAACTCTACTAGAAGCAAAACCCAGTTTTATTTGATAGGTCACAGCGAGCCCATGATTGGCGGAGCAAAGCTTTCTAAGATGAGACAAGTGATTGCATACTTTTTTCATCGGCATTTCAACTTAAAAAAGGAAATTCGGACATCGTCAAAAGCCACCTGCAAGGCCGTTCTTGAGTTTTGGGCAAAAGCGAATATTTCAGTACAACGTCAAAAGCCACCTGCGAGGCCGTTCTTGAGTTTTGGGCAAAAGCGAATATTCCAGTACAGGCAAAGCAACATGTAATAAAAGAATAGAAAAAGTGTTTTCTAACTGGAAAGCGCTCCAAAAACACTCAAGAAGGACAACTGCAGCACATAAGGCAAAGGAAAGTGAATTTTTAAAAGGTCTCGACACTCTCTTTGACATGGCCCATCAAAATGCTATAAACATTATGCAGATCCAAGAGGATAAGGATTTTCTCCTCACACAAAGGAAAAACTGTCGGTGAGGCGTCCTTGGATCAGTTGACAAAATATTGGTGCAGAAGGAGAAGAAGGCGGAAGCACGTTCCATTGCTGCAGAACGTCGTCGTCAGTGAGCAACAGTTGAAAAGGAGGTATTAATGAGAAAAGCGGTTCTCACAGTTTGTATTCATCAGGTAATGAGTCTAATGACACAAAGAGTAATAAAAAGCAGGGCGTCGGCAGGCCTTCAGAAGCTGTTGTACCACTTCCGCCTCCGTCTAAGCGTGCACGCTTGGGGAATATTGTGACGCCATTAGCTGCTGCCCTTGACCGGACTAAAACGTCATCAAGAGCTGCAACATTCATTCTTGCAGAGACAGCTTCCAGCTTAGGTTATAATATTGAAGACTTAAACATAAATTAGAGCTCGATTCCCCGGAAGAGAATAGAACATCGTACCCAAGCTCATGCTACCCCCAAACTTCAAAACGAGCTTCAAGATGTTCCACTCATCGTGCACTGGGATGGGAATTTCATGAAAGATCTCACTAGAAATCAGCATGTAGAGAGGCTTCCAGTTCTGATAACCGGTATTGGTACCAGTCAGCTCTTGTGTGTTGCCAATCGCCGAAGTGGGCAGGTATCGAGCAAGCAAATGCAGTCTTATCAGCATTGAGAGAATTGGGCCTGGAAGATCGGATTGTAGGGAGGGGATTCAACATCACAGCCACCAATACAGGGAGGTTTTCTGGAACCTGTGTCAACCTTCAACCGCAGTTGAAGAAAGATCTCTTTTATCTTGCCTGCAGCAACCATGTTCTTGAGCTCGTCCTTGGAGCAGCATTCGCCGCCTCAATGGGTTCAACATCTGGCCCTGAAGTACTTCTTTTCGAAGGGTTTAAAACACATTGGCACACCATTGATCATGGTCCAGGTTTAATAAGCACCAAAGCCGACAGTGCCGAGGTTGAACAGTTTATGATTAATAGTAAAAACAACCTAACATCTTTCTTTGAAGATGTTCTCAATAATAAGAATCTTAGTCTTCGAGATGAGTACCGTGAGTTTGTAGAGTTGTCTTTGATCTTACTGGGAGGCACTCCTCCACGAGGGCTTCGTTTGTTATCTCCTGGGCCAATGTACCATGCCATATGGATGAGTAAAGCAATTTACTCATTGAAAGTGTGGATGCTGCGAACACAGTTCAAGTTGACTCGTCGTGAGAACTGCATCTTCGTTGTACTTCTGTATGTAAAGGCATGGCTACGGGCTCCTTTGGCAACATTTGCTCCCCATCAAGACCTTGAGATGCTGAAAACTATGGCTGGTTACTACAACAAGACCATAGCTAAAGCCACTGCATCAAAGTTAACTCAACACCTCTGGTATCTGTCAGAGGAAATGGTGGCAATGGCTTTGTTTGATCCTCACTCCCTAGGTCTCTAATAATCATCCTCTTTCAATGGGTGGTGGTTGGAGAAAGAGGTTGGTGGGATACAAGTAAGAGTGGGTCCACGTGCCGTATCCTGGTAACATAGCAAATTAACTGAATGTTGCAGCTATTCAATTTGCTATGGCTGAACTCTTATAATTTAACAATCAATTGTAACCGTGCAAATAGCATGTTAATTAACACAGCGCCTATTTGCATTCACAAATACTTAAGAAAAATATACGCAATGCATTTATTTTAAAAAAGAAAAAAATATTCTTGAATTCATATTAATGCTTTAATGAATATTTTCTCCTTTTTTTCATTTTTCTGTTCGATTTCTCATTTCCTGTTACGATAATGAAACAATTTACAAGAACAAAACATTTTTATAATTAGAACATCCCTTATGACACAGTTTTTGCTAGATCCAGCTTTTAACCAAAAACTATTGAAAAAGCATTGTTATTCTCTCTTAAATATTAAAAAATGTTAAACCTTCTAGGGGCACCCCAATTATTAATTGAATTGCACGATATTTGGCGATCATTGTATTTATACCTAATGGAACAAAAATTGGTGATTAGAGGGAAACTTCAATTTTTTTTTGAGAAACACCCTAATATATATATATATATATATATATATATATATATATTAGGGTGCGTCAAAAAATATAAGTTTCAAATCTCTTACAGCACACATGAATTATTAGGAGGAATAACAAGAAAAAATAGCACAAAAAGTTTCGTGTGAATCTTTTAAGATTTAGGGGTCGCACATGATAGTTGATTTTTCGAGACCATCCAAGTGTTCATCTCTCAAGCGTATTTATTCACATCAACTATAAAGGATACAGAAACGAAACTATTTGCTTTGAAGTGAGGTAAATAACTATTCTAGGAACATTTCACGATACAGAAGTGTATATGGGAGGAATATTACTCTGATACTATACAAGGAGCACTTAGGAGCAGTGATAATAATGTCACACTTCCTGGACTTTCTTAAAAATAAAACTGAAAATGGCTGAAATAAAGATTGAAACGATTTTTATATTCTTCTGTAAGATCATTTAGGGTTTACGTTCAGCCGTCGGTAGCGTTCGAAAGCTTGCAGGAGAGCTTGTCGATTGCTCTCGTCTTTGGTGAGGATCTGGGAATAATCAGTGATCAGTTTGATCACCCGTTCCGCTGCATCATTGGTAAAAGCCAGATAGTGGACGGTCTCCTTCCCCTGGTTGTACGCCTCGTTTTTTTTTCAACTAAGTACAGGAGATTAGTGACAAGGTCACTCAAAGTCCCCGAGAAGGATCCTGAGGCGCTGTCGTCCATCGCTTCTTGTCGAGGTTCTTGTAAATGGCCAGCTTCTCCACCATGTTGGTCTTCTTCTCGATCTTTACGTTATCGCTAAACAAGGCAAGGCGGACGAGGTCCGTCTTCAAGTACCAAAAGTGCCGCTTGAAGGTCTTCACCGTGGCCTCCGAGATCTTTGAGTTGAGCTCTCTGTAGTTGTGGAGATCCTGGAAGAGAGTGAGTTTGTTGAAAGGAGCTTCTGCGGACAAGGTAGCTTCGAACAAGGTACGGGCGTAGATTAGGATGATGAACCCCCTTGTCTCCTGGAGGCTACGCAGTTCATTCGGCGTGAGTTCTAACTCGTCCTTAAACATCGGAATCTTGAGTGTGTAGATCGCCTTTGCCATCCATCTCGCGTGGTGGTGAGCTCCTGGTTTGCGGAAGGTGTTGGGAACCTCCCCCTTGATGGCCTTTGCCGTTAGTTTCTCGAACTCTTTAAAAATCGTCTCTTGTCGTTTCGGCCGCCTTAGCAAGAGCCTCAAGGGTTGTCCTATTCCATTCGTCATGGTCAGTCAACCGAGGGCCGTTGATGATCATAGCATTGGCATGTACGAGATTGGGCCACT
The DNA here is from genome assembly GCA_963969495.1 of Ceratothoa steindachneri. NCBI lineage: Eukaryota > Metazoa > Arthropoda > Malacostraca > Isopoda > Cymothoidae > Ceratothoa > Ceratothoa steindachneri. Next base: position 169,767,847 of record OZ018323.1, read on the forward strand.
TCTTGTCGAACCGTTTGAATAGCTGAACGTCTGGGCCGGACGTAGCATCGCTAAAGGTGACATCGAAGGCTGAGCCCAAGCTGAGCTTTATAACGTAGTGGCGGCACGCCAAGTTTAACAACGGACGGCCCAACTTCTGTTCAAGGAGTGTGCAACAGCCAGCATCGACCCCTGTGTTTAAAGCGGGGTTGTCAAAGCAGAGACGCTCAACTCTGTCTTCGATCGTCCAGTATTTGATGCTCTCCTCGACTTTGCTGGCCATTGCTTCTCCAGTACCGGATGGCAAGCAGGGATAGCCGGGAGCTTGTCTTCTTCGAGGGACATACTAGTGACAAAGATGGCCAAGCGATCGACATAACCTTGACTTTCTGATCCGGGCAAGAGTTTCCCATCCCATTGAAGAGTGAAAACCGCGTCGTTGTCTTGCACTTGGTTTTGATAATCCTTGACAGCTACTTCGGCTCTCTCCTTCCGCAACACTTTGCGGTGTCGGCGAATGGACGAGGTAGACAGACTCAGCGTTCCCTGGTCTGCAGCGATGGCAAGAAGACGTGAGGGGCTCCGCGAGGGGTCAACTAGACCCTGTCAGCCGCTGCTGCAAACTCCTTCGTGATATTGAGCCTTTTCGAAGGAGAAGCAGAAGCAGCAGCACTTCCCTGAGCAGGAGAGTTGGGGGCGGACGAAGAATTTGATGAACAAGCGGTGGTGGAACTCCCGCTCGCCAACTCAACCGTCTCTTCCCTCTCTGAAGTATCCGCAAACTCCTTCTCTTTCCTCCTCTTCTCAGAAGCCAACCTCTCATGTTTCCTAGACTCTTTTGCCACGCTCTCCTTTTCAAGAGGACTCAAGATCATTTTCCTATGGCTCCTTTGTTTGTCTATGAAGCTCTTGTCATCATGGTTGAGGTGGATCATAGAGGAAGAAGTGGCAGGGGATGCGATGTCATACAGTGACGACAAGTGTCCCTGGAGGAGGGCGTCGGAGACCTTGTCCCCCATCGGATTGACGTTTTTTCGCATTCTTACGGACTTCGTACTTCCTGACGAGGGCTTACAGTTTTTTCATGAATGATCGCAGCGGGACAAAAGGAATTTGGGCACGTTCTAAAACTTTGACGACTTCGTCGATGACAGCTTTTTGATTATCCTTACTGTTTGATCCATGACAAAAGAGTAGCCGCAGAACATCTTGCTCTGGTGGAAGGACAATCTGGCTTAGTGCTTCAAGGGGCTGTTCCAACAAAAACAGATTAGTCTGTTTCCGAGTTGAACTTGCCATTTAGACCTGAGGAGAAAACGAGGATGTTTTTAGCTTAGTTCTGGGTCTGACAGTATAAAAACAAAGCTATATAACAGCAAACACTAAGTCAGGGTATGCACAAAACGAGTTGGCATCACCAGTAAGTATATCTAAAGGCATAGCACCCAAAACATAATGTATAGTATGTACGCTATGCTAAGGGAAAGCAAAGCAAGCTTTGGATCACTCGGTGCGACCCCTCAACATGCTTTGATTTGGACGAAACTCCGGATTCGGGAGTTTTTCATGGAGCCTCACAATAATTCACGAGTTCAGAAGCAAAAAGTTCACTTTTAAACTTAACTATATATCCGTGCCTCACCCTAATATATATATATATATATATATATATATATATATATATATATATATATTTATATATATATATATATATATATATATATATATATATATATATATATATATATATATATATATACATATATATATATATATATATATATATATATATATATATATATATATATATATATATATATAAAGGGGGGGGACAAAATAATGGAAATACCTAGTATTGTAATAGTATAGATTGGAAGATCGATTAAACTCTAAACTTTGCCTATGTTTATGTCTGTTGATTGATAATAGAAGTACATCATCTTGTGCTCATATTGTTGTTATTTTTTAAAGATATTATCCAAATAAGTTTATTAAAACTTATCTGATTTCCAAAGAGGTCAGATTGTCGTAGCTCGGGTGTCAGGAGCTACCATTACTAAGACGGTTAAACTGGTTGGCGTATCAAGAGGCACAGTCTCAAAAGTAATGACAGGGTAGGAAAATGAAGTAAAAACGCCTTCCTCATAGCATAACTCAGGAAGGAAACCAAAACTATCTGATAGAGACGGCAGGACTCTTACGCGGATTGTTACAAAATAACATAAAACTACAGCTACCAGAATGACTGCTTAACTTAATGTTCACGTCCGGAACCCAGTTTCAACAAAAATTGCACGCCGGGAGTTACATAAAGCTCGATTCCAAGGAAGGGTTGCAATCTAAAACCACTTCTGTCAGAAACAAACGTTTTAAAGCGTTTAGAATGGTGTAAAACCCATTAGAATTGGACAGAAAAGAAGTGGAGAAGGGTCATATTCTCTGAAGAGTCCTCCTTTACCTTATTTTTCACCTCAGGCCGTGGATACGTTTGGAGACGGCCAAAAGATGCATTTGATCCAGACTGCTTGCTCCCAACTGTTAAACATGGAGGAGGATCTGTAATGATCTAGGCGCCGTATCTTGCAAATCCGCCACCATAATAGTCTTCCTTCATGGTAGAATCAACAGTCAGGACTATTTGAGTATTTTAGCTGATCAGGTCCATTCTATGGTTCAGGAATTGTTTCAGGATGGAAATGCCATCTTTCAGGATTATAATGCACCTATTCATACTGCTAAATTTGTAGCTGAATGGCACAAGGAACATTCCAGTGAAGTAGAACACCTTATATGGCCATCGCAATCCCCACATCTCAACATCATTGAACAATTATGGTGCAGTTTAGAAAAACAAGTTAGGAGTCGATATCCCCCACCATCATCTCTGAAAGAATTGGAGACTGCTTTAGTTGATGAAGGAATTAAAATTTCCCTGGAAACAATTCAAACTTTGTACGAGTCTATCCCACGCGGAATTCAATCTGTAGTTACTGCCAAAGGTGGTCCTACATCTTATTAAATTAAAGTTTTTGAAAATTATATGGGATTTCCATTATTTTGCCCAACCCATGTATATATTTATTTTATTGTGCTATTTTGGGGGCATGTATTATTCATTTAGTGGCCAGGGCGATATTTTATAGGAGACCCCATCTTCTCTTTTTTGATATAAAGAGAAATCTTTTGTAGTTTGAAAGCATCCATAAGTTTCTAGTCTCTCATTCCGCTCTTGAATTATTGATAATACATTATTCGGTAGCCGCGTGTGATAGGAATTTATTAGCTTATATCTTCTTTCCTTATCTTTTTACCCGTTTTCAAGGTCCATTTTCATTATCTTTCTTAGGCGTGTATTGGCATCTTCTCAATTCGCAGCTGTTTTTCAGTGCTGAAGATGTAATGTATTAAATAAGAGTTGCCTACTCTTTTATTGATAAAACTGATTTATTTTTGAATGTATTTTATTTTAGAACATCATTCAATGGGACGGTGTTGGCTGTCTCGTGTGAAGTTCTGTCATCGTCTTTCTTCCCCTTCTTAGTGTATTCTTATGTAAATATTCTAGACTTCTGCGCTTCTTCAATTCTGTGTTCTGGAAATAGTAGATACTTAATTAAAGATTCATTATTCAATCAATTTACCACGCTTAAGTATTAACTAAAGTAATGTATTTTGTTTATTATACTGGGCATTGCAAATTCATGTTTCATTCGTTATGAAGGTCTTAAAAAAGAACACAATGATAGATTTGATGCAGTTACAATCGTTTTTATTGTTTTAACATATAAATATGTGTTTAACTTGAAATATTAATCAATGTGGGAGCCTTCGGCGGCGAACACGCGCTCAAGGCGAGACCTGAACGCCGTACACACTCTGCAGTTGACGGAGGTCGAGGGGTTGCTGTGGCAGACCTTTCAAGCCTTGCTCTCGATGTTTGCTTAAGCGCTGTAATTGATGGGATTGAGTTCGGTTAATTGCGGCCACCCAAAATTTCTTCTCTGCTCATATGGGTATTAGTTGGCGCACAAACAAAATATTAAATAGAAAGGAAAATTCATCTATTAGGGAACACACCATAAGCTGTAAAACTAACATTTCTATTGAGAATTTTAAAGTATTAGCCTTTAACAACAACCAACATTGCCTAAGAACCCTCGAATCTTTCTATATCAAACACTACAAACCTACCCTCAATGAAGATTTAAGTGCAATATCATTATTAATTAACTAATTTTAACTACAGTTTGTTAGTTGGTTTGCTTTTTAACAAACCAAGCGTCACTGTAACCTATAAATACTAGCCCCTTGTTAAACCCACCATTCACTCTCTAGGATGGATCCACTTTAGTAAGTACCCAAATTTACCGTTTTTATATTAAATGTTTAACTCTTACAGTCTTTACAAAATTAAAAACAAAGTTTAAATTTACTATCTTTAAATAATGCAAGGTCAATTTCTCTTAGTTTTTAATTAATTTTTGCAATAAACCTTAGATTTATTAACTAATTTTTGAGTGAGTTTTAAAACAAATTTAACTGTTGCCAAGTCATATTTAATAACAAAAAATTTAACTTATAGTAAATTTTACTGATATTTTATAATTGGTCACCTTTTAAAATAATGTCTTGTTGGCCTTTTTAAGTTTTCTTCTTATGTATTAGCAATTTTTTGAGTCAGTTTTAAAGCAAATCTAACTGTTGCCAAGTCATATTTTAAAAATTTTAACTTATAGTACATTCTACTGATATTTTATTATTGGTCACTCTTTAAAATAATGTCTTGTTGACCTTTTCAAGTTTTCTTCCTATGTATTAACTTTGAAAACTTATTCTAGCCTGAAGATCAAAACTTGTAGTTTTCGAAACGTTGTGAAAAATTAAAAGATGCTGCATCCGTTTCTCGTGGCTCTGGGATTTATCCTCAATATATATATATATATATATATATATATATGGGTAAAAATCAGGAGAGGTAACACGTGATAAGTATAAATATTTGTTAAAGAAGAGAAAAGAATGATTGGAGTTAGTACTTTCGGTTATGTTAACATTTTTAAACTACGTGTGAGAGAGTGTGTGTGAGATCTAGAAATATTGTGAGTTTGAAAATGTTAGGATAAGGAAAGTACTAACTCAAATCTATCTTTCCTTTTCCTTGCCTGGTATACATACACACATATATATGGCTTTGAGGAAGACTGTGTTTGCCAAAAATAGCCTTTTAATCGCATAATTAATTTCCTTACTGCAATAATCTTTCTAAATTTAAGGTAGCGCGAAAATGGAAAATAATAAATTTTCCATTCTCTTCGACAAGCAGGGGTGATACTTAAAAAGGCCGATGGAAGGATAGTTATTTGGCTATCTGAGAGAACGCTTATTTTAAGTGTTAATTCTCATGTATGTAAGAATAGCTCCTCCCGAAGGCTTTTAGGAAGACTGTGTTTGCCAAAAATAGCCCTTTAACCGCGTAATGACTTGCGTTACTGCAATAATTTTTCTTAATTTATAAGGCGTGGCGAAAATGGGGAATAATAAATTTCCTATTTCCATTCTCTTCGACAAACAGGGGTGACACTTGAAAAGCCCAATCGAAAGTTAGTTTTTTGGCTATCTGAGAGAACGCTTATTTTAAGTGTTACCTTCTCGTGTATGTGAGAAGAGCTCCTTTCGAGGGCTTTGAGCAAGACTGTGTTTGCCAAAAGTAACCTTTTATCCGCATATATATATATATATATATATATATATATATATATATGCGGATATATATATATATATATATATATATATATATATATATATATATATATATATATATGTGAAACTTACAAAGTCTCGAGTGAATAAAATTCCAAGTACTTTCGAAGTTCCTTCAGTTCATTCTCAAGGAATTCATCGATAATTACTCCTTACAAAAATGGTATATATATAGGAAAAAACTAAGCCACGCTCCACCTACGTACAACAAAATAATACACAAATGAGTAGGTGCGAAAAATAGAAATAAATTATCAGAAATATGGAAATAAATACAGGTACCAAAGGGTAAAGACATATAGATAAAGACCTCTTCCGAAATATTCACGTGTGAGAGAGTATGTGTGAAATCTAGAAATATAAGGAACATAACTATGAATACATACATGTTTATGGTAGTCCTTCGGTAACGAAGATGACCTACTTATCCTCTGATTAATTATTAATTAGATTAGAATTATAGCAATAATAATAACAATAACAATAATAACAACAAAAAAATAATAATTATGCTTCACCGCTTATTATATCTTTGGTATAATTGTTAGGCATCAGTTTTAAGGTCTAGTTTCTTTAAAGGTGAGTTCTTTGGTGACTTCTCAGGCCAAATTGGAAGGCACAGATCCTACCGTAAGTAGAACATGGAATTCCTTGTGCGAGGTTAACAGGACCTCGGACCATACATTCTTGTCTGCGATTTTGTCGCTTGATCCTGTTATTCGTGAGAGCAGCTTTAAGCACGTCGACAGCCCGATGGACTGTTAATTTTGAACTTTCTCGATCAGTGGCCAGAACTTCGAGTTGATTAACAGGGATGTTGCATTGTTTGAGACTAGCCTTTACAGGCGAGCCACGGGACGTTGAGCACAATATCCTGGCCGAATAGACGCCATGGTTTAAACTTTTAACCACGTCGCTCTCGCCCCTCCTCCACGTTAGAAGCTGAACGAGCTTCCGAGACCACAGAAAGCAATAATCAGCTCAGGTCGGACTGGAGACCATAACATTGGTTTAAAACTGCAAGATTTTCCCTAAGAGCTAGTATTCAATTTCACCTCAGAGGCGAACTTAGAGAAGCATCGCTAGAAAGCCAGAAGGTCCCAACGGGCCATTTGTACGACGCTCTGAGTAAAACCGTTCGAGGAGGAATCTCCATGTGGCCTGTCCACAAATCCCCCCCCCCTCCTACCCCTACCCCAGTGGGGTGACGACATATATATACCAAAAACTTGGGAAAAAAGAGGTACAGTACGTGAGTCAGCAGGCTACCAAGTCCCCGGCAAAAGACCGGGCTACCAAGATAAGGGACTAAGAAGCAGCTCATGCCCGAGCTAGTTCCTGGTGATCACACCGAACTTTAAGTTAACTTCATTTAAGCATCAAGTTCAACTTACACTCGTCAGAAAACCCTCGCTCCTCTATCGTGGTGTATCACAAAGCATCGAGATAGGAATTGCCCTTGAAGAAGACTGGAACTAAGAAGAAGCTCATCCTCGAGCTAGCTCCTTGTGATCACACCGAACTTTAAGTTAACTTCATTTAAGCATCAATTTCAACTTACTCTCGTCAGAGAACCCCTTCACCCCTCTACCCTGGTGTATCACAAATCATCGAGATAGGGATTGCCCTTGAGGAAGACTGGAACTAAGAAGAAGCTCATCCTCTAGCTAGTTCCTGGTGGTCACACCAAACTTTAAGTTAACTTGATTTAAGCATCAAGTTCAACTTACTCTCGTCTGATAACCCCCCCCCCCCCTCTATCTTGGTGTATCACAAATCACCGGAATATGCCTCGCCCTTGAGAAAGACTGGAACTAAGAAGGAGCTCATCCTCGAGGTAGTTCCCGGTGGTCACCAAACTTTAAGTTAATTTAGTTTAAGGACCAAGTTCAACTTACTCTCGTTAGAGAAACCCCTCCTATCCTGGTGCAGCCTAAAGCACAGGGATAGTCCTCGCCCTTGAGGAAGACCCTCGAGTGCACTCCCCCAGCACTTCTCTGAGTCAAATTATTCAAGTCTTAGCTCATCGCTAGCCAGTGCGAATTATTCCTCAGAGCATAGATAAGGAATACTTGATTGGTAGCTTCCGCAAATTCCGGAGTCAGTTGCTTCCATAGTCGGGCGACAGTGAGCTCTGGTGTTTGCCGCCTTGCCCGCCAGGCGGCGATCTTAGTCATTGTTACGACTTAGTCTGGGTGAGACACTGCCGCCATCTTGACAAATTTTTAAGTCATAAGTTAATTATATTTATTTGCCGTTGTAGGCCTGTTAGCTCCAGGAATGCGGCGGGCTCCTCTACCCTTCAAACGAGTGTATCCACATGGCCATGATGGCTGTGGAAGTCTTCAAGGCAATGACAACACCAGGCGAAAGGAGGGCCAGGTTCCTGGTGGCTAACTTTTCAGAAGAAGAGTTAGTGAGTGTCTACAAGGAAATAATGAGCAATGACTTAGGCATGTCACTGGTGGACTGTGAAAAGGGTTGCAGCCTGGTCAAAACCGTTATTCCTGCCATCGCCAGGTCCCTTTTCCATGTCATGGGCAAGAAATATGGTGTCAAAGCTAACAGTGATGCCTATGCGAAAGTCAAAAGAAGACGCATAAAAAGAGGTAATCCGGATGCACTCGAGAAAGTAACCAGGAGCAAAAGTGACTACAAGAAGAAGAAACTTTCTAGTGAGAAAAAGTCCTAAGTTAATTTAAGTGTGCGTAGCCACTGGCATTTGTTATGTATCTTTATTTTGTAGAGTAGATATTAGAATCCAGGTTGCCCATGAAATAGGTTACTAGTACAGGGTGTTAACACCTTAAATTCTTACTAGCTATTACTTTATTATACCTATTTCAGAATAATATAGTCGATGCTCACCCATGGGCTATGAAAAAGATTTATAAAGTTAAAAAAAATGAAATTAAATGCGGGGGTCTAGCTAAATGATACCTAATGGAAATATAATTGTTTGCTAGATTGGTCAGGTGTGGGCCCTGAAGGGATTTCTTCATTTTTTTCTTTAATTGATGTTACCTACTTTATGTCATTTATTAGAATATACCCTTAAATATGTTTGTAGTTAAATGTAATATACCCATTTTTCATTACAGTTTTAATTAGAAATTTTGCCATTTATTTTTTTTAAGGTACCTGGAAAATCTATGGAATTTGGAAATTTGATATTACTAGACACCCTGTACTATCTAAGATTCTCATTGTATACAGCCTTATTAAATAAAATTACAGTGAATATAACCAACATCGGTTATAAATATAAGGTTTTTATTTTTTTTATTTTTCATTAAATAAGTCACACTTTCGTTCGTCACGCCGAATCTGTTTGTTGAATAAAAATTTGACTTCACAGCTCGAAGTATATTGGTCTCAAGGTGCTTCATGCAAAATTTGGGGTGAATATCTTTAAAAATAAAGAAATGAGAACGATTTTTGTTTTTTCTTGGCTAGCCTGAATATGAAATCGCCACATTTTGAGCTACCAATCAAGTGTTCGTTATCTATGCCCAGAGTAAAATGGATATATGGGAAGGAACATTCCTTCACTACCCCGTGGTGATATCATTTCCGGCCGAAGGCGTGAGGCTCCGCCATCTGCCACGCTCGCCAAAGTCCTCTGTGCCTTTAACGCTATTTCGCCCGCAACCAACCATCTGGACGAGCAGCACGCGTTTCCCAGACAACAACAGTCCTGAGGTAACGTAACTCCTTGAGTTCAAGGTCAGACTCAAACCCGTTTCAAGAAGGATCCACAAAGGTATTTAAACTCTGGTATCCGTCCGGTAAAGGCCGTTAGCATTTTTTTTATATTGAAGTGAGTGGTGGGTCAACCATCACTATAATATCAAGTAGGCCAAGTTAGAAAGCCTTACTTAAAAATTATTGAAGTCCTTACTGTGTATTTAGTGTGTAATATTTCTTTGGTTTATGTTTATTTTGGGGGGGTGTTTTAATTAAAGTTTTAGTTTTTGAAAAAAATTTATTTTATTCTCGAAACGCTAAGTATTGCACAAGGAACACTCAAAGTTTAAAGAAGTCAATAATCAAGATAATAATAATAATCCCCTATATACGAGTAGCACTCTTAGAGAGATATAACATTAATCACGGACTTTTTTGTGTAGTACGTAAACAATCCATACGTACGATCCCCTCCCATCACTTGGTCTTTCCTATACCACGTCATAAATATTTTGTGTCAGGTGTGGGATGCTTCCGATACTACGACATTGGTTTTTAAACCGCTTTTTTGTCCCCCCGGAGAGCGGTCGCCATCGTTCAGCTTGCCCTATAGTATTTTGAGTGCTAGGTGTCAATCAGACATCTTGACCACGTGACCGATCCACCGGAGCTGGCGAGGTACTATCATTGATTCAATATTGATGGTGAAAGCATTTTATAAAATAGCTACATGAGGGATTCGTTCACACAATGTGATGTTAAGGATAGTTTGAAGACGGCGGATATAAAACCCTTCAAGTTTCCTGATTTGGGTCTCGTATAAGGTCCAGGTTTCGCTGCCACATAGTAAAATGGATATATGGATTGTCTAATAAACCTTAACTTTAGCCTCCACAGTTAGACCACGGCTTAGGAAACGTGTTTGGATAATTTTCCAAAGCTTAATCAAACTAGTCTGATCCTGGTCTGGAATTCATTTTCTGTGTCGCAGGTTGCTGAGAGAATGCTTCCAAGATACTTAAAAGACACAACGTTTTCAATTCTTCACCACCGATGGTAAAGGGTGTTATTTGAACGGCAGTGTTGCGTTCCATTAGGGGCACCTAAGTTTTGCTGGCATTGATAACCAGACCACCTGCTGAGTAGATGTTGTTAACCGCATTCAGATTTCTTTGAGGAGATTGAAGGTTAGGTGTAGGGTAGGCGGCATCATCAGCATATTGCACTTCAAAGACAGGCAGTGCGGGTTTTTGTCTTGGCCTTGCGATGCTGGAGGTTAAACAGGCTACCATCAGAACGGTAGTTGACGGTACCTTTGTAGTTCACGTCAAAATCATACCTTATTCTCTTCTCATTCAATTTCTACCGAAGAGGAAGAAGAGATCCATAAAATTCTCTTTCTGGACACTCTGATTCAGAGGGATGATGACAGGGCTAAATTCTTCGTATATGAAAACCCACTAATAAGGACGATTTTATATATTTTCTCTCTGGGCATGGCAAGAGAACGAAGACGGGGAGAGTTATTGGGTTTTATCTAAGGGTTATTCGCATTTACAGCGAAAGCCTTTTGAATGATGATTTTGAGTATATTAAAAATGCCTTCATGAAACAACAATATCCAGAGGGTCTTTTAATAAAATTACGGAAAAACAAAAAACAATACAAGAAGCGGAGAGAAGTAGGAAGGCGAGGTTCACTGAGGCAGACGAATCTAATGATCATGTAGAGAAGGGACTATAATGGATCAGGTTCTTGTCTGCTCTACTCTATGGCGGCAGAAAGATTAAACAGATTTCTTAGGAAGGCGAAGATTTTGATAGCTAACTCTGCTGGAACCAAAATTCGGGAGTTAGTAAGACAGCAATTCGACAGAAAAAACGAAAAAGGTATTATTTATCAAATACCTTGTGAGGAATGAGAGCGAATTTACTATGGGAAATCAGGAGGGGAGATATCAAAACCAGGATTAGTGAGCATAAAATGGACATTAAAGCTCATAGAACGTCCAACGCAATGATGGTACCTATCGATAAATACGGTCATTTACCTAATTGGGATGGGATTAAAATAATTCATAAGGAATTAGAAAAAGGAGAGAGACGAATGATTGGAGTGGCGCATATCATCTCCGACAGGTCAACCAATCACCCGGACGGGTTCTTCACCTGGCCAATGCTGATGTTAGGGTTATAAGAAACCAAGCAGAAAGGGCGGCTTCCGACAAATTCAATCAAGTAACTCAAAGAAGCCGACTGAGAACGAGCAGCCGTAAACCGGGATGACGGCTGCTGCATATATAAGCAGCGATCTTATTTCTTCTGTAGTTCTGTTCTGAAGAAGCTGAAAGGCGAAACGTCAATAAAGAACTCCAGAGTGCTTCCACATTTTTAATTCCTCCTCTCATTCTCACCTATACGTCGGGAATTTTAACAATATATATATATATATATATATATATATATATATATATATATATATATATATATATATAATAGAATGAAGGATATCACATTAACGTGATGTATATCCGTGGAAGATAATGGTAAACCACAATATTTGAATCAAGATTTATTTATAACTATCGCACTAGTTTCGGCAACATGCTACTTTCAACTAATAATGAAGACGCTAGACAAGGAGCACAGTATATATAAGGCAAGACACATTCTAAAAAAATGAAACAGCAGTAAACAATCTGGAAAAATATATACTCGAGTAAATCTGGCGTGAATGACAAGCTAAACGAAATAAAATGGAATCAGAAACAATCTGGAGAGTTGCTAATCCCCAACACGCATTGCGTCCGGGGGCTTATAGATACGATTGGCAAATCTATTTGTTATATATTTGTTAAATTTGTATTGCCCTTCAAATAAATTGAAATTATCAACTTTGTTGATGATGATGGATTCAGCAATTCTCCTCTCAATATAATTGTTTGATTTATAAATGATTTTTGCATGGTTAAAATCAATTCTAGGGTCGTGTTTTTGAATGTGCGCAAAGAGACTTGAATTCTTACACCTTTTGATATCAGCTAAATGTTCTTTCATCCCCTTATTATAGCCAGCATAGAGACTGATTGGGCGCATTCTAGTTAGGGATTTTCGAATGGTATTGGAATATTTAAATGTAATATTTAATATTTATGTTATTTCCTTTCGTATAAGATTTTAGAGGAGCCAAGGATTGAGCATATGGGAAACTAATACATTTTTTAAATCATCCCATCGTAGTGTGGAGGTGGCATAGAAGTTTTTTCGTGCTTTGGAATGACATCTATTTATCAGGGGAATTGGGTATTTTAGTTCAATGAAATTGCAGATAAGGTGGTTAATTTTATCCTCGAGGAAGATTGGGTCGCACGTTCTATAGGCTCAGAGAACGAGGGAAGAAATAAAAGATATCTTAAAGGATTTATCATGTAACGAGAAAAAATGTATGCAAGCATTTGTAGGCTTTCGATAGGTTTTCGTATGAATATAATTATTTAAACGGTGAATATTTACGTCTAAAAACGGTAGAGAATTATTCTGTTTCCATTCTATTTTGAATTTTATCGATGGGTGTAACGAATTCAAGTTGTTGAAAAAATCATTGAAATTGTTGTTGTCTATGGGACAGGCCGACAGGATGTCGTCTACATATTGGAACCAGATAAGAGGTTGGGAATGGATCCTAGGAAGAAGGGTCGTTTCATAGTTTTCGAAAAATAGATTGCATACGATGGGAAAGAGGGGGTTACCCATACTTAGGCCATATTTTTGGCGAAAAAACTTATCTTCAGTTGAAAATAAATTACACATAAGCGCATTAATTAAATAAGTTTAGGGATCAGTAAAGGTAGGTTAATATCTAAATTGGAAAGAAATTTCGATAACATGTTAAGTGCTTCATCGACCGGGACTTTTGTAAACAGACTATTTACGTCAAAGCTTAACATTTTTTACCACTGAGGTTAAGATTTTTAATTTTGGAAATAAGGTCCGGTGAGTGGATAACATGCGAGAGATTTTACCCACCGCATTTGATAAGATTCCGGTCAGTCATTTTGGATAGCATATAACTATGGGAGCCAATGCAATAAATGATTGGGCGTAATGGGATACCTTCTTTATGGGTTTTCAGTAACCCGTACATGTAGGGAAGGGAGGGGTTTATTGTTTTAAATATTTTGGTTAATTCAGATTTGGATTTCGTCTTGTTGTTCAGAGGATTAGAATTTAAAATTTCATAGGTAGTGTTTTCACTTAAGAGATCATTTAATTTGTATGCATATTGAGTCGTATCCATCACAATAATTTGGTTATTAATCTGATTTTGTTATCACTGTTTTTGATCTTTCTGTAAAAGTTTTAAAGCGTTAAGTAACCTTTTGGGTATATTTTGATATTTAACATTAGCATTCGAATTAAAAACAGCGCAGAGATAACCACTGTGAAATTCACTATTAATCTCCAGATTCTCACTACATTTACTAAGAGACGCTAAATGTTGTAGGTTTAACGAATCACTAGTAGAAAATGAGAACGAAAGTCCATATCCAAGAATAATTTGTTCGTCGTATGTTAATTTACGGGCATCTCGCCGAAATTAGTCCGATAGTTATTAATAAATCTTGATTCAAATATTGTGGTTTACCATTATCTTTAACACACACACACATATATATATATATATATATATATATATATATATATATATATATATATATATATATATATATATATATATATATATATATATATATATATATATATATATATACATATATATATATATATATATATATATATATATATATATATATATATATATATATATATATATATCATGCGTTTTAAATTTTACGTGATAGGAAATTATTGCAAGTTTATTAAGAAGTTTGACGTTCAAAATTAAAAAAAAGAAACTACTTTCTATTGCAGAAATCTAAAAGCGCGTTCTGGTCCCGTTCTTGTATGAGGTAAGTTTCTCGGGGTGAGTGCGTGCACATCGACTGGTGGACTCTTTGACTTTTCAAGAAAGGCCGGCCTTCTCCCTATTATTTAAGCAGGGGTTTTTTTGTTTGTTTTTTTTGTTTTTTCTTTAGGTTGCACGCTCCTGCGCCGGGGGGACCTTCCCCCGACGCAGGAGCTTGCTTCCTTTCCCCCATTTGTGGTGTTTTTTTCGTTTCTTTAATTTTATTTTAATGTAGCTTAGAACTAGGCCAGTTTTAATACGGCGACTAATGCCCAAGTAGGCAGTCGACAGATGAGCTCTTAAAAAAAAAAAATCCTTTTGCTTATAGGCAACAACAATTTTTCGTTCTCGAACATATTTTTAAACAAATCCATGTATTTTCATGTTTTCTGAATTGATGTAGGTGAATAGGTGTGTGTAGGGGTAAAAAAGGGTGTGTGAATAGATAGGGAAAATAGGCAAGTGGTAAAAAAAGAAAGTAGTGTGGGAGATTTGGAAAGAGATGCTAGAGCCTGGTGATCAGGTCTATCGCTCTTAAATTGTTTACTTTATTTATGTTGCCTTTGTTGTTTTCGTTAGAGTTAATATTATAATATTTGCATGGCGTTCAGACCATTTGTCTTTCATATAATATATGTTTTTGCTATGTAGTGTGCATTGGCTGTTGTTTTTATAAACTAGTTTAACTTTAAGTGTTGTGCTTAGTTTCGTTGTTATCGTTACTATATAATGCGTATACTTTTGTGCTTTTTCTTCCCCTTTTTGAAGTCTTGATCGTTGTTATTAGCTCGCTTTCGGTGGTTTCATGGTCATTAGTCGGTGAGTATCCTTATTCTTGGTATCGTCGTCTTAAATGGTTTGGTTTTGTCATAATTTAGGGCAAAAACAATTTTTTTCGTGCATAGAACGGCACTTCGTTTCCCCCAGCTAATAGGCTAGCAGAGCTCGAAAATCTTGCCTGACTTAGAGCTCTTCTGTTGCGGCTGATCATTTGAATGATTTCTTCATTCAATTCCTGACTAACCAGCTCCTGTATGTTCCTTGTCGGTTCTTCGATGACAATGATAATGGGCCTTATCTCACCCTCCTGGCGCAGTTCTTCTTGGCGTCTTCTTTCTCACCTACGTGTACCCGTTATTAGGTACACTTATTTGCTCTGCATCGCTTGTAGTTTCCTCTTTTGTGACTTCGAGACACAAGAGAGGGCGGAGTCGGGGTATAGCAATGTAGATCTTACAAATGCATTATAGATCATTCTATTGTTACTTTCACGTAGATTTCTGAACATATACATAATTCTTACTGCCACTGAGGACTTGGAGATTTTACCTTCGACGTGTTTCCTGCATCTTGTTGAGGTAATCCTCATTCCGAGTACATTACACTCCGTGGTGTATGGATAGCGAGTATCTCCCAACCTGACATCAACTAGTAACCTCCTACCGATGGGGGCTGCTTTGAACTTTTCGCGGTTCGTTCGAATCTTCCATTGTGCCTCGTAGATGTTTATTCTTTCAGTTTCTGTTGCTGTCATATGAGCTTGCAGTGTATATCGAGTAGAGAATAAAGAACAGACACCCCTCTTTGCGGGAGGCCCGCAATGAGTGGAAACTTCGGTCCGTCCGTGCACCCTATATTGACATATGCCGACCTCTTCATGACAGTCACAGAGTGTTCGCTCTAAGTTTGCACTTAGGCCCAGCTGTAAGATCTTATACTGCATTTCTCTTTGCCACAGCTTATCAAATGCCTTTGACACATCCCAACAAACAATGTCCACGCAATTACTTTCCCGTTTGGCTTGGGCTAGCTTTTCCACGATGACATTTATTGCCATCTCTGTACCTTGCGTTTTCTATACCCGAATTGATATGGGTTGTAGAAGGAGTTTTCTTCCAGGTGGGATACCAGCCTTTGGTTGAGGATCCTCTCCAAGAGCTTCTCACCGAATTTTAGGTGTGAAATCGGGCAGTAGTTCTCCTTCAGCCTCAGGTCTTTCCCATGCATCGGCAAGAAGATCATTTTTGCCGTTTTGTAAGCATCTGGAAAGTATCCCGAGTACAAACAGGCGTTTAATATTCTTCTTATTCCTTTGATAATATTAGCGGGTGCCTTTTGGAATTTGAATTTTGTAAGCCCCGATTGTCCTGGGGCTTTCAATCGGAATGAGCGGAGGGCGCCGAGTAGCTCTTCTTCTGTAATATCGGCGTCTCCGTCGCGCTGTTTGTTCACCTGATGGTGAGGATGCTTCCTATGTATTTGTTATTTCAACTCGTCTATGATGTTGCTTCTGAACTCTATGTTGTAGTCTTCGTTTTCTCCTTAAGTTATACTGAAGGTTCTTTCCAAATAACTTGAGAATATGTCTTCGATGTTTTTCTCTTCTGTCTCTATGTTTACGTCTTCTTTTAATAACTCAATCTTACTCTTCTTACCAGTCGATCCGTTGAGGCGTCTGACTTTATTACAGAATTCTTTGGGTGATCCTTCGTGATCGAGACTACCGATCGCATCGTTCCATCGCTTCCATTGTTGTTCAAAGATCAACTGGTTCAGTTTTTCCTTGATTTCCTTGATTCTTTGGATTGAGTCGAATGATGCATTCCTGATGTTAATTTCATACAGTATTCTCAGCACACTGAAGAGTTTATTCACCTATTCAGTCCATATGTAGGATGAGATTGACTTATACCGGGTTTTACGGATACAAGCATTATCCGCGTTAACAAGATGGTTATTGAGGTTTTCGAGGATTGCCTCATCCAAGTTGGACGGATGTATCCCTCGACGAGGTGCGCGTACAGGTTCCCAGTTTGCTCTTCTGTAGTCCTTTCTAACTGCAGCTGGGATTTGTATAGGGTTACTGTTAATACTAAGCAGGATCTCTATATAGTCACTAGATGGAATCTGGATTGGTTCAATGTATGTAGTAGTCAAACGGTAGCTGTCGATTATCCAAACATATATCCGGTCCTGTTGTACATCCTCTTCTGACGAAGGTAAGGAAATTGGGGCTTATCTGCTGAACAATATACCTGTCCAGCAGGAGCTCCAGGATTCTTTCTATTCCATTGTGCCTCCTGTAACCAAAAGCCTGGCATCTTGGGTTTCGGCCCCCCATTAATAAAGTGGGGGCTCTCTTGCTAAATAGGCCAGTGAAAGAGTACATTGGCAAAACATCTCTCCTTGGCGGCCGGTACCCAGCGTCAAGAACCAACATTCCTAAGTCGAGCTCGACCTCAATCGCGAGATAAGATTCTAAATAGGTTTCTTATTTGCTTGTATTTGATCCCTTTTTGATCGCAATAGCGGCACCGTCGTACCGTTCTTGAGTATAGTTAGTGACAAGCACTTAGTAATTCCAGGTCTTCATTTCGGAATTACGAGTGTCGATTCCGTGTTCTGAAATCAGTATGATGTCTCCATCGATCTCTCTAAAAACGTTTCATATAGTGTTCTTTTAGTCGTCTACCTATTGCTGTTGATTTCCACTATGTTTAGTGCGTTCCGATACATGGTTGGATTTTTCTCATAGTGCTTCTTCTTGTTATTCTTCCTTTCGGCCTGTGGAGCAGCTTTACTGTGCTCAGGCTTTTCGCTTATCAGCGGAGGACTCGATTTTTTGGAATTGTTTTTCGTTACTCGTAAACGAGTGCATGGGCCCTCGTCATTATCAGAGGAGGTAGGTCCTTCTTTATCTTCGTGCTCTTTTTATTCTATCTGCTCGTCATCTTCGTGTCCCTCAGACTCTTCCGATTAAGGAACTTCGATTATAGCTTCCAATCCAGATTTAACGTTGGAGTTAGTCCTGATGACGGACTCCTCGAATGCCTTGGAATACTCGTGGTCTGCGGGAGGATGATGGAAGATAGTTTATTCGCATTTAGCAAAGCATTCAGTTTCTGGCTGTAACAGCCAGGTTTAACTGCATTAACAACATTTGCATTAGTAAAGTTGCGTCGGCGTCGATTTCGTCACTTCGTCTGTCTTCGCTGCGCTCGCGTCTGTTTGTTGTTTCAATTTCTTTTCTTCCTCTCCTTTCCTTCTATTAATTTCTCGGCAATTTTGGCAGTTTAGAGCCATGGTTTGATGTTCTCTCTTGCAGTTTAGGTACTTTTTCTTTGTGCTCTCACACTTATCATGCATTTGGCCTCCTGTGGCGCATTTGCTGCACCACAGCTTATTTTTGTCATGGCAGGTCGTAATGGTATGCGATTCTAGTTTGTAGCATACAAAGCGCATTTGTATACTACTGTATTTCTCCTGTTGGATATTATCCCCTACTACCTCATGTTGAAAACCAGGAGCCCATCCGTCGTTGCTTTCCATGCCATGTCGATGGTCGAGAAAGTAATCCTGAACACGTGGGTGTTTCCGCGGAATTTAATGACTTCCATTGGTTACGCCTCATGATCTCTTCTTTAAGGTCTTCCGACGAATTCTCGCTGACCCAACTCTCCACTTTACGGCAGATCACGGTGTGGTTTTTTGCCACTTGAGGGGGGTCTTGGCTTCGAGTCGAATGGTCTTGAGTATTTTAGCTCCTTCTTCCGATAGGAGTCGGTCTACATCTTTTGTTACGGCGCAGATTGCGATGAACCCGGACGACACCTTGAAAAGTTTAACCAGGGGAACCTTTAGTTCGAGGTAGAGGGTCTCGCAAAGTTTGTGTTTCTCGGAGGCCTTGATTCCTTGGATAGTCCTCAGGGGAGGCTCTCTTCCTGGGGTTTTTCATGGTGTCATTCTGTCCTCTTCCTTCTTCTCTCTTGATTATTTCTCTTCTTTCTGTAATAAAGGTGTAGTTAAGGTGTTTTGGGTATGATGGATGAAATGTAGGTAGATGGCAAAGGAGGTAAGGGTTTGAGTCCTTGAATTAAATAAGCTATGGTATGAGCGCTCCCCTCCATTTTACATTTGGTCTCCAGCTAAGATGCTGCCAGGATCATGGGTGATGATAGATGGATGGGATGGATCTCGAGTGGGCACCTCAGAAGGAATGACTAATGGTGGACTTGATAGCAATAGCAACCGAATCAAGGGTCGCAAGGTTTTACCACCCCTTTCCGGGTACTAACGCCCAAACTGCTTCAAACTACATGGAGACAGGTACTACCTACTGCCTTCTTTGATTCTGGCTGGGTCCCCCAGTTGATGATGATCTCTCCTCCGTCCGGGCCTTGCAGTTTAGCCCCAGGTTTGAGAAAATTTCTGACTTATGCTTCCACTATGAGCTAGTCCTCAAACCAGCTTTCACATAAGCCCTTAGTTATATCAGTCCAAGTGGTCGTCATAGTTAAGACGAAATCATTGAATGGCAGATATATGGGGAGGTTCTCAGGCAGGACAATGGACGGGAGCAGTGAGGTTCTTAAGCCCTCAATGAATTATTAAACTTTGGTGAATCAAATGGTATTTTCTCCTTATGATAGGTGAAGCAAAATTCACCAAAAGACTTCCAGAATAGGTTCTTATCTATGGAGGTGGTGATCAAAGTCGGTTACTAAGCAAGTAAAAATGCTTTATCCGTAAGGTACTCAGCAATGCGCAGTAATCGAATATTTGGTCCGTTTCCTAACAATAATGTTCAAAATATTTTTAAACATAAATCTATCTATGTATTTTTCGAGTTACTTGATTGGTCCGTTTTCTTAAGGTAATGTTCAAACGTATTCAGCGTATTTTTCTGTAATATCACGTTCACTATTCTGGAGTAGACTGCTCTGGTTGCCTTAGCAAGTTTGACTCCCGCCTTGACAGCCAATTTCGGAATTTTATAAAGTGAATTTTTAGCGAGAATATTGAACAGAGTGACTCATCTTGATTTTGATAGTTCGATCGTTCGGAAGTAGACCACTGGCCTTTTTCGTTGAGGAAGGCTACGGGACGAATCTTCACTCCTTCGTGGAAGGTTCTTGAGGTAAAGTGGTTATTTTTTTGTACTTAGACATTGACCCTTTGATCTCCCCCTCTTTTTTCTCGCTCTCACCACATTTTTACACAAGTGCTCTTTAGGATTTCTAACCATCCTGTGTGCGGTAGCATCTATACCAAATGAAAGAGACTCTTGGAATCACTTTTCGGGCCCTCTCGGAGGGACCGAAACCAACCGTGAAAGTGTATTTGAACAAATATACGGAAACTTAAAGATTGCCTTGGTACGACTCATCGACATACATAATGGATACTCTGCTATTTTTGCGAGGGAGGCCGATTGTGAAGCCTTGACCTCAAGCAAAACAGTTGAATGCCTAAAGACTGTAAACCTGAAACCCCACACACCCCCTCAAATCAAAACGCACCGTAGTGTCATCTGCAGGCACCTCGACTCTTGAGTCGGGAGCCACTCGGCAGAAGACATTAAAAACGAAGTTGAAAGGAACCACCCTTGGGCAAAAGTTGCAGAGGTAATTAAATTTAAAACCTACACGCACGTATTCAAGGTTGCGTTCGAGGATACTGTGATAGTGAAAAGGGCTAAGGATCTTGGGTTGCTTCTTTTTAGTGTGAGAGTCTGCCCAGAGCAGATTAAAAGGGAGGAGTTTGTTGACTTGCAAATGTGCTTTCGGTGCTATAAGTACAGCAAACACACCACCTCAAGCTGCCCTGAAAATAAAGACCTCACACTTTGCTCAGTCTGTGCCAGTCGCAACCATTTTTGGCGCGACTACAAGCGTACCTCCCCAAAGTGTCTGAACTGCAAAGGCCCCCACCAGACTATGTCGATTGCCTGCCCGATCAGGAAGACAGAAATCCAGCTACGACGCGAGACGGAGGAAAAGAAGGTTAATTCGACCTATGCAAAAGTTGCCAAAGCTGCGATTGCCGAGATGAACAACCAGAAAACTTTTCTCCACATCGAAAACGAACACTCCACAAAAATTATGTGCTGCATTTATTATGCATACATAGCTAAAATCACTCGCCTTGGAACTTTTGCAACCGAGGTCAACCGTATGCTCGTAAAGAATGGACTACATGAGATGTGGTTCCCCGACAACCCTCCTTCAGAGGAGGTTATGCGTATAAGCATAGCCCCTCAGTGCCTGGAACCGTGCCAAAAGGTACCCACGCCCCAAAACACAGCCACAACACGCGACCCACGTCTAAACAAAAATAAACAAACTTCCCAAACAGAAAAACCAGCGCCGCTTACACCAAAAAAAAAATTAACACGAAAAACCCACACCGAGATACCAAACAATGAAGCAGTGGAACCAAAAGAGACGAGATCTCCAAGGTCGAGAAAACTTTCCAAAACACGTGGTCCCAGGTCAACCTCCTCATCTCGAGGCAGAGAGATCTAACTTAAATACCATTCGAGAAGATTCAATCTTAAATTATATTGCCCGAATCAGCCCCTTTTCCAACCGAAATCGATTCCTACGAAGTATCTAAGGGGCTTAGGACCGGAAGATACAAGTGGGAATGCTCTGATACGGTTCCGGAACGGCAAGTTGAGAAGGCTCTCCTCGAAATATGGTAAAATTGACCACTGATGACTGCTTTCACACAATCACGGACACCGAATACAGGAAAAACTGAAATAGCAGGGAGCGCACCCCGCCCAGTACACCACATGGGGCTAAAGTGGACCGCGAATAAGCGTCCACTTTAATCCCACACATAAAAAGATCCAAACATTACACAAAATGACCAATAGACTGACAATAGTACAGATGAATGTCGATGGATGGGACGGAAATGGTTCCATCTATGGCAATATTCTGCGACAAAATGACCCCGACATCATACTTATTAACGAACACAGAATGACCGCGCATAAAGAGATTAAAATATTTCAATACGACGTCATTAGTAAAAAACATAGCCAGAAACGGTATGACGGCTGCGCAATAGCCGTCAAAAATGGACTAAAATATAAAAAAATACACGACTTAGATAAATCTTACCTTGTCATGGAGGTAGGCACTACCCTGGGTGGACTGGTCGTGGCCACGGGGTATCAACCCCCAAGACGTGGCTATGTACCCATGAACAATCTTCTACAGATCTTCAGCCATAAGAAAAACGTAATCTTTGCTGGAGATCTGAATGCAAGGTGTGCAGTGGCAGGGTATACCTCCTACAACAATGCAGGCAGAAACATCGAAGTCTTACTTGACAGACAATACGTGACAAGAATCGGACCAGAATTCCCGACATACATTACGGGTAATGCAACAACGAAACCTGATATTGTTTTATCCAGTATCAGGTTTCCATATAACTACTAAATTGAACTGGGCCCTATAATTCCGAGTGACCACCAGGCTATTAAAATTACAATTAGTGTAAATCCCATTCAAATTGCAATCGAAGAACGCAAAAGCTACAAGCAGGCGAACTTGGAAAGCTACAAAAACTATCTTCTAAATTATATCCCTGACCCTTTACTCGACACCAATTTAGAAGAGATAGATAAAGAGCTGGATAAAATCACTGACCTCCTAATTAAAGCCGATGAAAAAAGTGTTCCCCATATTAAGTATAAAACCCTTCCAGCTCCCCATTGGACCCCTCCCATGAAAGCCCTGGCCCAGGAATATAAGGACCTGTCTAATGTAGTAGTGCTGACAGGCCCCCAACCACAATGCCCACAGAAGACTAAGAGAAATTAAAGACGAACTACAGACACTAATTACGGACCAACAGATACTCACATGGGACAGACTAATAGAAAGACTCAACAAAAGAATCACACTTATAAACTACGGTATAGAAATTAACGAGCCTCAAGAGATTGAGGAAATGTTTAGGATTTTCTGGTCCTCAATATTCACAATTACCCCAGAAGAAAATGACTACTACGACCTCAAATTCGAGACTGACATAATAGAACAACTAAACACACAAATACACAAAACCTCTCCTCATTATTGTGTGTCGCAGGAAAGAGTGATGGAGGGCTATGGGAGTAAAATAAACTCTCAAGAGCTACCTGTTGCACTAAAATCCTTTCGTCAAAGAGCGCCGGGTACCACGGGGCTTACCAGGGAGAATTTCATCAAGGCCCCGCCTAATGTTCTGAGTGGGCTTCTTAACATCATGAATGCCGCTCTGAACACGGGTTACTTTCCCGACCAGTGGAAGGTGGCCAAGATGATCTTTATTCCCAAATTGGGAAAGCCCCCAGACTGCCCTGCCAGCTCTCGGCCGATATCTCTCTTAGAATTTGCTGGCAAAGTCTTCGAGAAGATATTAGCCAACAGAGTCAACTCTTTTCTGGACGAAGCCAACTTGCATAATGAGCAACAACATGACTTCAGAAGGAAAAGAGGGACTGATACGGCTCTAGCCGTTATCACGGAAAAGCTCGCGAAGATCAAGGCAGACAAAAGGCCTGCCGACCTGGTGCTCCGAGATGTCAAGAAAGCTTTTGATAAGGTTTGGAAGAGAGGACTACAATTTAAGATCCTTCAAATAGGCCTCGACCCCATTCCTGAGAGGATTCTTTGCGAGTACATAATGGAGAGTAGAGCATATATACATATCATAGGATATAAAGGCCCCGAATTTGAGCTCGAATCAGGGGTTCCACCAGGGGGCTGTCTCAGTCCCCTTCTATACAACATATATACACTTGACCTACCACAACCTCTATCCGAAGGTACGATATATGTTCAGTTCACTGACGATATATCGCAAATTTGTACAGCTGCTTACGTTCACAGGGAATTTATGGCGATAAATACGGCTAGGGAGATTTCCAACATTAACTCTTTTGAGAGGAAATGGAAGATATCGACCAATGCCCCAAAATTCAAAATAATTCCCATGTTTCGCAAGACCTTCAATGACATACGGGTAGAAGGGGAGTGAATCCCCTACTGCCTAGAAGGGACGGTTCTGGGGCTCAAAATCAACACAGGGGGCTACAAGAGGCATATCGAGCAAACAGTCGCGAATAGCAAGAGAGATTTGAGGGAGTTTTATAGGTTTATTGACCTAACTCGCTCAAATAAACTCAAGATATTCAATGCGTGCATTCGCTCGAAACTCTTGTATCCCCCGTTGCCGTTGAACGCAAGCGCCAGGACCCACATTGCAAAACTACAAGTTATACAGAACAATTCGTTTTTACTTATTACAAATACCCGAAGAAGAGAACACAAACGAGAGAGGGAGCTCCACGACTCGGTTGGATTATCTCCAATCAACGTGGCGCTCCACGAGAGAGCTAAGAGGATATGGCAAGCCATTGGTGCACGTTTGACCCCTGAATTCTCTCGTACACACCTAGTCATTGAAGCCGACCGACAAATAAGACCATTTAGAAGCAGCAAATTACAGTCTGACGATGACGTAACTCCCCAATACACACTACAAAATCGACAATAGACAAGACTAAACCAGTGTAATTCGCAAGTTTTATTAATTAAAATTAACTTCACTTCAAACTCACGCTAAAAATAAAAAAAATATTTTCAAACTCAATTTACCATTCCAAAAGGAAAAAAAATATATTTGTTTAAATACCCCCAGCGGGAAAAAAACCCCATCTCAAATAAAAGCTTGAATGCCAGGAATTATGATTAAAGATGAACCCCATTAATTAAATTAACAATGTTAATACAATTAAAATAAACTATAAAAATTATAGTTTATTAAATAAAAACACATACAAAACTAAAACAAACAGAACTACCCTTTCACCAGGGATCTTTTTATTCTGTCTCCTACACATCATCTATTCTTTAAACTTACCCTTTATATACTTTATTCTCTTACTCTCTCTCTCTCTAACTCTACCTATATTTAATCTCTTATTATGTCCAAGTCCAAGTCCACTATTCGGGAGTACCTAGTACCTAGTAGAGTAGAGTAACTAGTGTTGTGTTGTGTTTCCGTATCAACTCCTTCTCCCGGTAAAGGAGGGAAAGTTTTAGGAAGACTGCCAAAAACCCCCACTATCATACATCTCGCTCTCGTCAGTTGTGAAGTGAGGTTCTCCACCTCCCCGTGACACAGATGATGCCAAGAAGGGGAAAGGGCAGCACTGCCCGCAAGGGGACATGGGTCCCCCAGGTCCCCAGGACACCAAACGTATCCCCCTCCGATTAATCGCAGGGCAACAAAAATCATCCAGGGAAACCGTGTTCCAAACGATTTTAGGCAAGATTAACATCGAGCTAACCCGTCTCCTCGAGACACCAAATGGGTGGGCTGCGGTGTGCTGAAAAACAAGGACGTGGAGGTCCTTGTTTCATAAGAGTCAAAAGAACCCCTACGGAAAATAGGAGAGGCGATTGTCCCCCACGAGTTACTCGTGAGTCGCACCGTAATCCTGAGAAAAGTCGACCCCTTTTTTCTGTACAATTCCACCGAGGACATCAAGGCTAAACTGATCTCCAAGCAGTCATGGGCCAAGATATCCAAAGTGGAGAAAATCGGGAAGTCGCTCATCAAAGTTATCTTCAACAGAAATGAAATGGCGCAAAGGGCAATGAGGAACGGCCTTCTGGGGTTCTACCTACGGGTAGCTCCAGAGCAGATAAGGCAGAAGAATATATCTTCTTCGAAAACTGCCAAAACTGCCTCACTCTTGAAAGCCATACAACAAAGGACTGTCCAAAGAAGCAACATACTTGTGCGGCATGCTCTCGAATCAGCCACGGTTGGAGAGAATGCAGAGATGTCACCTGCGCAAAGAAAAGATACGAGAAAAGAGACTAAAAATGAAAAAAGAAAAGGGGGCAAAGTCCAGCGAAGGGTCTTACGCCGCAGCACCGTCTGCCCCAACTACCACAACAACGACGGAAAGAGCTTCTCCGAAACTCGTCATGCCGGTTGAGTGCAAGGAGATCATGACCATGGTCATTGTCGCCTACTTGGCGAACCTTGCACGCCACGGCAGCTTCTTGGAGGGGCTAAACAATTTGCTCCAACATAATGGTGTAAAAAAGAAGCTGTAGTTCTCGCCGAACCCAGCTTCTCAGGATGTACTAAACATCAAATTCATGGAAGAACCCTCTGTGACCCCAAAGAAAACCCCAAAGAAAACCCGAAAACAAAACGAAGAACAACAACCAGAGAGCACCAAAGAAGACATTAGCCAGGAAATGGAAAAAGAAGAAAGAGAAGATAGTAAAGAAAACCCAGCAACCCCCAGAAATAGCCCGAAGAATAACGTAGCAAAAGAAAAGAAACACCACAGCAGCAGCGAAATTAGAGGAAGAGGAGAAACAAACAGAAACAGACGACTGCTCAGAGGATGACCACAGTTATCCAGGAGTGCCTCTCACCGACAAAATCGATGTCCTTGAAAAGGGACATTTTTTCGACGGGGAAGAGTTTAACCTAAAGATCTTCAGAAGTATCGGACATCGGCCAGAGAAGAATAACCACGTTAAGATAGTCCAGGGAATCCGTAACGGGGACTTCAAGTGGACCTTTGAGGGGCCGTGATCCCCAAAGGAAATCGAAAGTCTCCTGTGCAGCGGAACCATGCACATACCGGATTCAAGCTTTCATACAGTGAACGGGTCGACGTACAAGAGCATTAAGTGCGGGATGAGGACATCCGAAATAATTTAGTCGTTAAAAAAGTGACAAATAATTAAAATTAAAAGTGAAATACGGAAGAATAAATAGAAATACATAAATAATAAGTTATATTAAGGTAAATAATAATAGTAAAAACCAGTGCATAAATATAAATACATAAATAATAAGAAGTTACAGTAGTGTGAGTAATAAATAATAATAGTAAAAACGAGTACGTAAATATAAATACATAAACAACTAAGTTATATTAATGTAAATAATAATAGTAAAAGCCAGTGCATTAATATAAGTACATAAATAAGAAGTATTAATATTAATGTGAATAATAAATATTAATAATAAAAAGCAGTGCATAACAACTAATTAGTAGCAATAGTTTTCCAAGTGAGCATAAGCTAATTATTAAATAGCGATATTTAAAAGTGTAATTATATAGTAATAATTGAGAACAAGTGTACTAAAAGTATAAATATATAGTAATAATTAAGAACAAGTGTACTAAAAGTATAAATATATAGTAATAATTAAGAACAAGTATAATATAGTAATAATAGTAGAAACAAGTAAATTTATAAGAATGTATAAATAAGCAATGATATCTGTAAGTCTATAAATAAGAAATGATATCTGTAAGTCTATTAGAGTAAATAATTAAAAAAAATTTATAAACAAAACCCTATTAATAGGCAAAAAGAAAATGTTAAAAATTTTCTTTCTTTGTAAAAAGCTGAACTCCTGCGTGACAGGCTCCACGAGAACCCACTATATGTACCTATGCCTTCCACTAAATCCTTCCCCTTCTCAGCGATAATCTTTCTATCTTTCACCGCTATTACTATTACATTGTATAAATTTATTTTATAATAATGTCTTTACTATTTTCAATAAATATATCACTATTCTGCCTCGAAGATGACCTACTGTTAGGTCGAAAGATGTCTAGGCAAATAAAGTTATGTTTCTTCCTCGCAATTTTCCTCACCTAGAGAAATCTGTTGAGACTATAGTCAAAGCTATAAGAAAGCTGCAGCCGAAAGTAAACAATGCAGCCGTTGCTGTCGAGTTCAATGAATCCTGCATAAAAAATGGCCTCCTTCCCAAATATATATATATATATATATATATATATATATATATATATATATATATATATATATATATATATATATATATATACAAGAAAGAGATATTGGACGCGAATGAGCAATGAGACAAGAAACAGGAGTTTTTAAGAGGTAAGAGAAAGGGACATTAGAAAAAGACTAGAATCAAAGAGAGCAGAGGGCGGTACAATGAAGGCAATCCTTTACCGAGAAGACAGAGATAACGCCAGGGGAAAAAAGTTTGAAATTCCTGGCCGGGACTCGACATCGGGTCTAATGATTGCCGGTCAGATGCTCTACCGCTGAGCTACCAGGCACAGTGACTCTACTTCGCCCAAAGCGTTACCCCATCAAACCCAGTATCTCTGTAAGCTAGGAACCTCCAAGAAATTTTTATACCACTTCTTCTTACCCGCTCAGAATTTAAAGGCTCATCCCCAAGTCACATACAAAGAAGAAGGATCAAATGCAAGTTCTGCGGGTGATAACAACCACCACAGGGCTTTCGCCATATTTGTTTTCTGCCTTTCAAAACAATTTTGAAGACAGAAATAAAGGTGCAGAAACCTTGCATTGCAGACTATAGCTCAGCGGTAGAGCATCTGACCGGCAATCAGCAGACCCGGGTTCGAGTCCCGGCCAGGAATTTCAAACTTTTTTCCCCTGGCGTTATCTCTGTCTTCTCGGTAAAGGGTTGCCTTCATTGTGCCGCCCTCTGCTCTCTTTGATTCTAGTCTTCTTCTAATATCCCTTTCTCTTACCTCTAAAAAACTCCTGTTTCTTGTCTCATTGCTCATTTGCGTCCAATTTCTCTTTCTTGTACTATATTGTAATATAGTCTGTAATGCAAGGTTTCTGCACCTTTATTTCTGTCTTCAAATTTGTTTTGAAAGGCAGAAAATATATATGGCGAAAGCCCTGTGGTGGTTGTTATCACCCGCAGAACTTGCATTTACTCCTTCTTATATATATATATATATATATATATATATATATATATATATATATATATATATATATATATATATATATATAAATTAGGGAGTGGATAAAAGATGCTCGAAATCTCACCTTCTCTTGATGATAATTTTCTTTGGGGGTTTCTATAAATACAGTAAACTCCACTATCATAAATAATTCCGTGCATATTCTCTTGGATGTGAAGAAGCGCTCAATGATATTTTATATATTCATTAAACTATTATTTAATCTAAAAATGGGTGAAGGATAAATTTCTTAATTGACTTCATAGAAAGCTAAATCTACTTGAGAACCCGAACTAAAAATGGAAAAAAGAAAGAGAAAATGGAATTTAATTGGCATCAATGATGTAGGGAAAAATGATAGAGAAGACAAAATTAAGAATGGGTGTCGGAATTTTTATGTAATGAAAATAATAACCAAACACTGAAATGATTCATTTTTACTTAGACCCGCAATATTGTATGTTTCATAAAATATACGATATGATTAACCGTTTGATTAATCAAACTGTAGTCAAGATGAGAAAATAGTTTCCCTATAAATTATCTAAACCTACGCACCTGTAGCTTTATGGGTGCAAAATTTTTAACTTTTATCTAGCTCTAACGAGTAAACTTAGACACTCATGGACGCACATACACAGTGAATTTTCAATAGAAATATCTGATTGCAAAGGCTTTATATTTAAATCGTACAGAATAACAGTGAAAATATAAAGTAAAAAAAATGAAAGAAGACTAATGAAACAAGACAGGAAATTGCACGAGATTCTAGGATAGATGAATAAAACTATATGCAAAAACAATTGATATTTCTAAGAAGTAAAAATATAATTTGAAATTTTTCAGGAGGTGATCACCATAAATATGTTTGCTGTCGCAACACTTAAGAATAAAGAATGTTGGAACATACGTAAAGATAGGAAATATATTAAACAATATGAGAATTCGGTGAAACAAACACCATTATAAAATATCGAGGAGAGCGTCTCTTTTATCTACTCTTTTTTATTTAGAAAAAAATCTTTGGAAGAATCATACTCAGAGGCAAACCCACGAAATAGAATTAGCGAATCCCCAGCCAGACAGTTTCTTAGCAGCAGCATATAAAATATTTCCATATGTGTAAAAGATGCAAAAACACTTGAATAAAATCTTCCTCATGGACGGTAATTTTAAGATTTTAAACTTTAAGAGTCTTTTTTATAGTCAATATTTTTTTAGTAATATAAGCACTGAAATAGAAGAAAATAGTAAAACCTACATTTATATTTCCCTGCATATACAATGGCTCAAACTTGTTATGTGGGGTGGAAGTCAGTTAATATAAAAATACAAATTAAAAGGAGTATGATCAAAATTGCTAACCTTCCTGAACATGTTTACGACAGCATTCAAGAAGATTTTTAGCACTAAAATTTGGAGTGGAAACAAAAGTTATTTAGAAATAATGTGAGATGCTTAAGTCACTTTCGCTTTGCTGACAGTATTATATGTTTTTTCCTTAAATCCAAAGCGATAAAAGAATTCCCACAATTCAATAGCACAGAAAGAAGAAAAAGAGATTTCAAAAGGCCAAAATAATGACAAATTTTCTTGCAATATGATAGATCAAGAAATTACCGGGATAAAATTTTAAAGCGAACTTAAATTTTATAATGTTTTTTTATTAGTTGTAGAATACAAAAGTGAATCAGATGCAAAATATAAATCACAAAGAATAAGAGGGAAATTAAAATAAACAAAGATAAATGTAAAGATTCCATTTATCGTCTATTTATCTGTAAAGACAGTGTTTTATAAAAGTTACGTTTAAGAATATCCTTAAATTCTTGAGAGTTTTGTTTCTTTTTCTCAGGTACAGACGCCAACATGCTTAATATCCACATATTTTTTTTTCCACTAGCAAGGATATAAAATGCTCTGATATTTTTTTACAACCCTAATCCAAAGCCAACATTTATTCTTTCTTTATTATTTTTGTCACAAACATATGTATTTGTGAACCTGCTTAGCTAACAAACAATAATAATCACTTCAACGCTCTGCTTATAGATTCATCTCAGAGAGGACCAGACCTTCATACAGTGAATTACTTGTCTCCGAAGGCCCAGCATCTCTATAGTGTACATATCCAGGGTTGGTGACCAATTCTAAATTGCTTCTTCTCATAACTTTGTGCTATTCTAATATACTCATTATTTTATCATTTGTTTTCCCCAAATAACGGCAAATTGTAAGACTTAGCAGTTAATAATTTCCATCTACTGTGTTACTCTCCAAGCATGAAGTATTCTCGTCCTTCTATCAATAAAAACACATTTTCACCTCTTATTCCTGATGCCTCTGGATATTATGTTAGGCTTATTTTACTCGTATGTTGTTCTTCATTCTGGATTACTGACAAAATATAGTAATCTTTTGATCAAGCAAAAAGAACTTCTTAACCCGTAACTTTTGATCTCGTAAATACTTTAATGGATTTGGAAAAGTAAATATTTAGAATTTCATAAAAATAGAATTTTATCAACCTTAATTTTTATTCTAATGGGATGAAATTTTAATTTTATTAACTAGTTTTCGTTTCATTTTACATACTTTTAACCTGACAGGAGTTTGGAAGTAAGTTTGGGTAATGAATGAGAGATCATTGACATCTGACTAAATTGATACTTACTAATGTGACTTGGGCCATACCTGTTTCACTAAATGGCGCTGGAGAAAATGGCATTAGGGAAAATTATAACACCAAATTGCATAGTGAAATAGAAATTATTTTCCATTTCCTCGCATCTACATAATCTGTTTGTTCGTGCTGTGGAGAAAAAATGAGACACTCTTGTCATTCATACTTCAAATATTCACTCCAATGAAACAGTTAATTAAATTTCCTGGAGTATGGAGAGAACTTTCATGTCGCCACCTTTCGAATACAATAGTGGACAATGTCTTTATATCACAATGGCTATTTATATTTATATATAAAGGTCAAAGATTGTGTGTCTGAAATACTATCCGGTAAAAGCGCGAAAACGTGGTCGTTTGGAGATATAAAAGCACATTCATATTGTGTATAATTTTCTGGCCCGAGGTATTGGTATATGTTACATATCGATAGGTCTGAATATAAAAGCCTAAAGGAAAACAATTTATTTTAATGTCACGAATGTTTCATTTTCGTCCACTATCGCTACGATAACCTGTTCGTTAGGAGATATAAAAAGGAATTTTTCCTAAGAATCTTTTTTTCTGATTTAGTTAAGGATGGAGGTAGAGTTTGGTAATAATAACTAATAACATCATAAAAATACTAACATCAAAGCAACCTACCGTAGGCTTCACAACAGAAACAATCCCAAAATACCTGGTCTAACCTCCCTCACACTTTAAATATCTCATAAACATAAAAAAATAAAGCAACCCCTACCAACTTTCGAGGCACGTCCAATAACTCAATAGGGTAAAATTCGTTTTAACGCAAATGTGCACAGTAATTTAAAAATGTGTTTTGCCTATGCAGGTTTATATGTACCTATATACCTTTCAGATATTACTAAAATCATTTAAACGATCGAGAACCAGACCAGACCTGGTAATTTAAGATGACAATCGAGCCGCCTACTTTAGGCTATTTCCGCCAAAAATTAACATTTCTTTAGGTGCTTATGAAATGGGAGGCTTAGCCGATCCATACCGCAACTTAAAAAAGAACTCATAATGTTCCTAATTCGAAAGCCTGCCATCAGATTTGAATGCAAAACGTGGATCGCTAAATGTCGTTAGGCCTCTAGTTTTAATCAAAGCTTTGCTCAGAAAACAGTTTATAAATAAAACGCTAGCACTCGTTTGACGATAGCATTAGAAACTCACGTGCCCCTTAAATGCTCTAACGGAAAATTTGCACCAGGTTTTTCGCCCTTTCGAATCCTTTAATTCCGATCTAACTCAGCCACCGCACGCCATTATACCGCGCAAATAGGCCGAAGATCTAGAAAAGGCTAGTATTGGTGAACTAGTCTGGCAATCTAAAAAAATATGCTATTGGATAATTGCGAAAAGACGCATGCGCAGATCGCCTACAAATCTAAAATCAAGCCTGGTATTGATTGGATAGCGCCAAAAGACGCATACCAGTCGCCTACAGATCTAAAAAAAGCCTAGTATTGGTTGGATATCGCTAAAAGACGCATGCCCAGATCGCCTCCAGATCTAAAAACGTCAGGTCTTGGTGAACTAGGCGGGCCAAAGGTTGAAGAAGCGAGGGCACTAATGACGCAGAGAGATTCAAATTTAGCAAAATAAAATTAGATTTTTGAAAAGTGAATAACTACGTCAATATTAAGTTCTAGAAGCTAAAACTAACATCGGTGAGCATCATTTTTAGAATTAAAAGCGTTTATGTCTTTGAAAATCACACAATCGTATTCGTGTACAAAGGTATATTTTCTCACCATAGTCCAAGAAAACCAACATATGAAAAAATCTAACATAAAAACCCCATAAAATTCCTTATAAACCTCCTAAGTGTACCTTAGAAAGATCAC
Organism: Ceratothoa steindachneri; assembly: GCA_963969495.1. Lineage (NCBI taxonomy): Eukaryota > Metazoa > Arthropoda > Malacostraca > Isopoda > Cymothoidae > Ceratothoa > Ceratothoa steindachneri. The sequence goes on from OZ018323.1 coordinate 169,801,372, forward strand.
CAATTAAACTCGATCACCGACGTAGTTCCTGATAGTCTCTACGTCTTTGTCTATGCACGAGAAAAATAAATAGCAAATGATACCACAAAATTGCTGACAAACCTCTGGATTTCCTTGCCTTAGTAGGGGCAACAATTCCAATTATTATTAAACGACTCGTCTAGAGATGATGCGCTGTGTTAGAATTCTGGGCGCAGGAAGCTCTTCCCAAGTAGGTAACCACCATAAATAGCCAATCATAACACCGCATTTCCCTCCTCTTTCCTACATTTGCTCAAAGAAAACATCATTTATCCTGTTATGATTTTACCAAAGAGGTTTCTATATCCATATTAACACAATGTGGATCGAGTTGTCCTCCATACACCATGATGAATTTCCCTGGTCTTTAGATGGCGGCACAACACATCATTACAAATCTTCCTGCACCTTCCCTCCATTGAAGACCAGCTTTCGCCTTCATGTGGCTTGTTATCCATTGTCGCAGAGCCTGACCAACTATTTATTAAATAGGACTACTGCTTTGGATATCACTCTCTGTAAATGATATTTTTCCTGTTTTATCCTTGGTGGTTTCCATTATACAAACACGGAAACAATTTAAACCATCCATATTCAACTATATCTCAAAGCACATGTCTCTAATATCTGAAAGTCTTTTCTCTTTTTCCTCCACAATCTTAGCTATATCCGCTCTCCCTTCGAGTTGAAATATTTCGAGACGGTCAATAATGCTTACGTTTCCTCCATCCAGCCTTAAATATCGAAAATTTCATTCTTGCTGGTCTTCATCTTCTACTATTCAAAGCCTTTAACCTGTTTAAAAATTTGCAAACCGTGCTCTTCGCCAGCGAAGACATTTCTCTCGTGAAACACCTTCACCATCTACTTCAATGGCAACCTATTCGTTTTAGTTTTGTTTTCAACGTCGGTCTTTCACCCACAAGATCGTCGATGCGATAGGATCTTAATAGTCTCGTCATTTCTGAGCTTATTCTCGCCTTGACGTTCCTGCGCCTGGATTTCATCTGCGCTTTGTATGTACATACTTCGCAGATGTCTGTGTAGTAATTGTCGTACTTTCTTGATATTAGTTCGTATGAGGTGGAAGATCTGCCAGTTTTTATACCCACCTTCCTCTCCCTTATTGCCTTTAAGTGAGCATTGAAGACTAACCACATCTTTCTACCCCTTTTTTTGGTTGGTCGACAGGTGCCTTTTAACAAACCAGATAAAAAAATGCTTTTTAATCTAAAATGTATTTTAGCAAACACCTTTGAGATAATATACGAGTATGTACAATAATTTCAGTAATTTTAAATTGATTTTAAATTATTCTTAAATTGTTCCTAATTAAATATTGATTTTATAAGATTAATTTTAAAATAAATGACAATTTACAAAATGGTTCGGTTAGGAAAGGGAAATAAATTTAATTGTTTTTCAAAAGTAAAAATTTCTTTTGACGAGTTCCTCACAGAAGCCTGAAGGAAAGTTATAAAATATTCCTCTAGAGCAATTAAAAAAAAGGAGCAAAGAGTAAAAACGAATTAGCCAATCGACATTTCCATATTTGTAATTTAAACTGGATTCTAATAGCTTTCAAGCAAGGCACACGTGACCGAAATATTTTGATTCTCATTAAATTTCTTTCCGTTATTAAGCACAAATGAGAAAAGATATCATCATTAAAATTAAACGTGGTTGGTTTACTCACAGAATATTTTTCAATTCCAAATTCCTTTTAATTTTGAGACAAAAATTGTCTATTAATAATGCTGAGTGAGGAGAGCTTATCTTCAAGCAGACGCATCAAAATTATTCTATGAAGGTAATCTCTTGTAAACAATATAACAAATAGGGATACGAGGGACCCACGGGTTAGGTCTTGTCATAAATAACCTCATTTCTTATATATTTATATATTGCAAAGAGTTTTACAGTTCTCAGCAATCCCTCTCTTCCAAATGCAAGCTAAAACAAACAATCCCAAGGATATCAATATATGATTTGAATTGTCATTCTAAAGACAACTACGGACTTAATATTGACGACCAATTGTCCTATGTTAATCTATGCATTAACTCCATTTTTTCTATTTTACTCTGCTTCTTTTTTGAAGCAGGTCCCCAATGGTAATAGAGTCCCTGACTCTTCCAAAGAAAAACATTAGTTTACCTTCATCTAATCTTCAAAATTTCAAATACCTTACCCAAGTCCTTTAATTAATCCATTTCTTAAATGAAAATATAATCAACTTCTTTAAGCTTTCAACGTACTTAAGATAGATTAGGCATGATTTTGGTGGTTATTCGCTTGTCTTTTTTCAATATATTTACAAATTTACAGTAAGTGGAATCCAAACTCTGTATAGAATTAATTCCCAAGCTATGGTCAAGTAAGAGAATTAGGAAATCTAATCATAACCTCGTTACCTTTTTAACTGACATTCCTTTTTATAATCATAACTATTATAGCTTTTGACTATCATTAATGAACATGAAACTGTATTATGGATGTTTGATATCTGATACACGAGTCCACATTGAATTGAAAAAGGTGCCCTTTAATAGACACAGGTGGTGTTTTATGATCCATTAAATTTTGTTGGGTCAATATTTAAAATGGACGTGCTATACTTTTTTTTCTTTATAAGTTGACTATAGGTCCCTAAGATAGAAATTCCCCAAGGTGAACTGAAACAATTTCAGGCTAATATGATTTTTTTTATCCCCAATCAGCACTCGTTTTGAGGTGTTCAATTTCTGTGGTGACATATGTACAGTTTAACCTAATATCACAACTTGGGTATCATTTACCTTATATGGCAACCATCATGAAGTTGGTCTAAGTCAGGACCAAATCGACCAGCATTGTGTGATATGATAAAAAAACGTAAAGTTTTTATTTCGAAAAAGAAGTGTAAATCTTAATTTGACAAGCTCAGAAGGAGTACATATTAGGTGAAGTGTCAGATTAAAAGAATCTTGGAGTAATTGGTAGCGACTGCTTCAAGTGAACAAAGCAGTGTCTAGCTGCTTGTAGAAAAGCAAATAAAGTTTTAAGTTTCATTTCGCGTAACTTTGAATATAAATTAATCTAAAGACATATTTTTTCCCTTGTGTAAGTCAATTGTTCGTGCACTTTTGAAGTATGCGATTCAATCATGGTTCCAATTTCTCGTCAAGGATATAGAAATATTGTAAAGAGTCCATCATGGGGCCATTAAGATGATTCCAGGACTCCAAGGGGAACTGATCCAGATTTTTAAGCTTCTAAACTTTTGTATACCAATATCCCCGACAACTTTTTTACCTCGAAGAACGAGGTTTTACTAAAAAATAATGGCTTTAAGCTGTTTCATCCTAGGATCAATACAGAAATAACAAAAAAATTCTTTTCATTCAGGATAATGAACACTTGTAATAGCTTGCCTACTACAGTAGTATCTAGTACTTCAGTAAATGTGTTCAAAGATAGGCTGGATATTTCGCTAAAAATAAAGTAACATAAATTTAAATTTTGATTATCCTAGGCGGCTGGCTGTTGCGAGTGAGAAAGCTGTAACTTTCCTGTTATAGGTTGCCCTCTTGTGGATACAAAGGTCTTTGCTGGCTCCTTGTACTGCACTGAAAGGTAGAAAATAAGCGTAATCGGCTCATACATCCGCTGAGCATATAAATGCTGTTCTACGTGGGAACTTCTCCACCAAGAGGTTGCACGAGTAAAACAAATACTTGTGAATAATGATTTCTCAAACAGCATAATTGACAAACAACTCCAATCATTTTTAAATAACCATTAACACATGCGGATAAAACTGAAAGTAATCTGAGAGAAGTCAACAACATCAAAGTTTATTACAGAAACCAGATGTCTACGGCCTATAAAATAGATGAAAAAAATATCAAGGAGATTATTAACCGGACAAAATCCAACTCATCATTTATTATAAAACAACAAAAGCCAGCAATCTCCTGATGAAAAACAACACCTGCCAAAACTCCTCAAATCTCAAGTCAACCAACATAGTTTACGAGTTCATCTGACCGATAAAGACTGTTAGCTTTATAATAACTCAAAATATATTGGCATGACAACCACTACACTTTCAAGATGTTTAACCATGCATCTACAAAGCGGAGGGCCTAAGAATCATATGGAGAGTGCCCATAATATTAACCTAACGAGAGATGTGCTCGTTGATAACACCATTATTAAAAGAAAAGAGGTCAATAAAGCGAGGCTGAAAATCTTAAAAGTCATATTAATGAATGAAGATAACGAAATGAAATGAAAAGAGAGGTGGGAGACAAAGAACAGCTCTTCTGACCCTCCCATCGCCCCCTTGGCGCTTATGGAGCGGCCAAGGAGGGAATGAGGGAGGTCCTGAACTCCTTTATACACCCCCATAGTCACACTGTCGAGGCCTAAAGTAAACTCCAAGCACTGTGAGTACGGCGGTTAGGAGTGAGAGGGAGTTAGGAGTTCAAACCGTTATTAGTAAATATTCTTACTAAAACCTGGTGTAGGTTTCTATCTCTCTATCTATTCTTTCCTATTCCTATCCTAGTTATAATTGACTATATGCTATTCTCTGGTTTGCTTCGGTTAATTAATTACTCTTAGTCGGGGGCGAGTAGTAATCTGTTTCTCTAGGTGTAGATTTCTTCTTCGTCTTCTTCTCCTTCATCTATCCTTAGGAAACTTGGGAATAATCTGTGTGATCTCTAATCTTCTCTCTTTTCAATTTGGTTTGTTAATTCAACTCCTACTTTATTTTGTGTTTTTTCTAAGACTTTCATTGCTCTTTTTGCAATTATGCTGTTAAGTGGCTTTATCCTTGCCTCCGTATGCAGGTCTCGTAGTCTTCTTCTTTCTCCTCTTCTGGTGTTTGTTATTAAGTAGATTTCTTTGTTTTGGACTTTTTGGAGTCTTAATCGGTCACTTCTCGAGATCGTGTATATCGCGATGGTTGGATAAATAATCGCTGACTGTACTATGGCTTGATAAATTTTTCTCTTGTTTTTCATGCTTAGGTTAACTAACCTGTACAGTAATGCCAGGCCGCTCTTACCTTGATTTACCCTCTCAGTTACGTGCTTTTTATAACCTGATTTGCTAATGGCGAGTCCAAGCACCTTACATTCTTTGTCGTATCTGTAGCTCTGTTCTTCTACATATGCATCTGAGATGCTCCTCCTATACACGGGTACCATTTTAAATTTATCCCTGTTGGTTTTAATTTTCCATTTTTCTTCGTATCTATTAATGCTTCTTATCTCTTCCGCAGTCATCCTAGCTTGCATTGAGCCGTTCATATAGGCGCAAACTATGATTTGAGTGACGTAGTCGACAAATTGGATGTTCAAGCAGCCTTCATTTCTCGGTTGTGCTATATCTGCTGTGTAAAGTGAATAGAAAGACGGACTCAAACATCCACCTTTGGGGCGCCCTCGCAGCGAGCTCGAATATTTCACCCTGATGTCGTCCTATTTCCACATAAGCACGTCTCTCTATTACATAATCACATTAAATCCTTTCAATCTTGTTGTTCATTCCTAATCTGAGTATCTTGAGTTGTATCCCCCTCTGCCATGCTTTGTCGAATGCCTTGGACACGTCCCGGCATATGATGTCTACGCTCACTTTTTCTCTCTTTGCTTCCGTTATCTTTTTAAGGATGACTCCAAGTGCCTTCTCCGTGCTTCTGTTTTTCCTGAAGCCAAATTGGCAGCTGTTTCTTTGGCCATTATCATCGAGGAATTTGGACAGTCTGTTATTTATTATTTTTTCCAATACCTTACCGATGAAATATAGCAGCAAGACGGGGCGGTAGTTACCCACTTGATCTGGGGGTTTTCCACCTTGGGTATGAATATCATCTTCGCCACTTTCAGTTCATCAAGAAAGTATCCCGTGTTCAAGCCCGCATTGAATACGTTTCTCACTCCCTCCAGTATGTTCGGGGGTACTTCAATGTAATTCAATCTGGTGAGTCCCCATCTGCCTGAGGCTCTCTGTCGGAAGTTCTTTATGGTCTCTTTTAATTCATTACATGCAATGATTAGGTCTATTCCGTCGTTGTTGTTTCTCCTTTTCTCGACATAGTGGAAGGGGAATGTTCTTTCGATTTTCTCATTGAGTTCGTCCACGATCTGATGTTCGAATTAAATGTCATAGTTCTCGTTCTCTGCATTCTTAATTTTCATTTTATCCCTTGTTGTCCGTGTCTTTAATCTGATGATATGTTTCTAAAAGTCCCTTAGTGATGTTTCGACATCTATTTTCTTGATATGCTGATCCCATTTCTCTTTCTGTTTTTCATAAATTAGTGCTATTAGTTAATTTTTCTGTCTCCATAGTGCGTGGTATGCTTCCCTTGATGTTACGAATCTTCTTATATGTTATGCCGCTCGGCCAATCTCCTCGCCCAAAGTCACCATTTCTGGTGTCCACCTAAATTGTTTAATGTTTTGGAACGAGTTAATGGAGACGGCCTCCTTCTCTGACATTTTAATTTCTTCTCTGATCTTATTCAACTCCCTGTCGATTTCCTCTAGAGTGGCTTCCCCAAGCGGGCTGGGCACGTAACTCTGAAGTAATTCTTTGTACTTATCCCAATCCGCTCTATGGTATGTCTTCAATTTCTGGGAAGGCATTTGTATACGATTCTTGTTTATGCACATTAGAGTCGCAGTGTGGTCACTGCAAGGAGCATCCACTGGTTCCATAAAATAGTTAAAGGGCAGATTAAAGTTAGCCAGGCAGATGTCCGTTTTTTTTGCGTGATCTCTTCGTATGTATGTAGGGAATTGGGTCCCAGTCTTTGCAGTATACGTCTATTGATAAGCGTGTTAAGTTGTTTTCCGACTCTGTTTGTGTTTCTGTACCCAGAAGCACCGCAATGGGCGTCTAAATCGCACATCAAAATAACCACTATCCTATAGTTAAAGAGTTTAGTAAAGTTTTGTTTCGGTAATTGGGGGTGCCTGGGTGACTGGTATCCAGTTGCAACAGTGATGTTGATTAATTCCATTTTAATTTCTATAGCTAAATATGCATCTACCAATCCTTGTATTGTTTGGTACTGCAATTATTGCTTGGCTGCTATTGCCACTCCTTCGTGTGTTTCTCCTGAAGGATTTGTGTTAATAACATTGTAGTTCCATATCTTTAATTTCTCGTTTTCTGTGTTTTTTTTCATGTTGTGATATTAGTATAACATCTGGTTTAACCTTTCTGAATATGTTTCCGTACATAATTTCCTTGTCTTACCATCCGCATGTGTTAATTTGTATTATTTTTAATTTTTTAATATCCATAATCTAATTGTCCATTTCCGTTCGTTAGTTCGTTTTCCGTTTTGTTTGTCCTATCTGCTAAGTTATCGCTGTTTCTCCTTTTTCTGGTTCTTCTTTCGTTTCTTTTGGGTTCTCCCTCTGCTGACTACATTTGAGAGTCCCTCTCATAGTTCATCTCTGGGTGATGGACCCCTTTTACTTGCGGATTTAGATCTGTTTCGTTGGAGGAGTTTTCAGTCTCTGAGTCTTCGCTGATTGTGTCCTCTTTAGATTCTTTTTCCTGTTGATTTCCTTTTGCTTCTTCGATTAACTCATGTTTTGTCTTTTCTGTGACTTTGATTCTTAAAATGGCCGATGAGTCGACTTCTTTGCGGAATTTCATCGGTTCGAGCCCGTTTTCCTGTAACATGCTGTTGACTGTTGTTGCATAACTTCCAGGGTTATTTATATTCATCACGTGGGCATATAATATACAAGTAAGTCTTTTTACGTTGAGAGTACCATCTAAATTAATCTGAGTTGTCGGTTCTTGTTGGTCACTTTTTGCCATTGCTGCGTATGAGTTTTCATTTACATTCGAATTATTTCTGTTTGAATCTGTCTGTTTTCTCTTTTTAATTTCTTTATTGGGGGACAAATCATGGCCATAGTTCTGTGTCTCCCTTGGCAGTTAATGCACTTTTTAACTGTGTTGTTGAAGTATCGCCAAGAATGGCCTTCAGTTCCACATTCAGAACAGATTATAAGGTCTTTTCGGGGGCATTTTTGCGTCGTATGTTCTTCCAACGAATAACATCTGAAGCATATCTGTATACTTGTGAAGAGGTCTCTTTGTATGTGGGCGGATGGGATTCTCATATTGAAAGCGAGAAGTATCTGTTCCATGATCTTTGAAGCCATTTCGGTAGACTCACAAATCAACTTAAAAACATGAGTGTGATCTTTAAATTTGACCACTTCTGCAAGTTTGAGCCATTTCTGTCTCTCCTGAAGTTCTTCTCTTATTTCTTGGCATGAGTGGTCTCCGACCCAGGACTCGATTTTTCGGCAGAAAACACTTCTGTTAGCCGTGATTTGTCGTGGTACTCTAGCTTCCAAGTCCAACTTCCTTAGCAAAATGCTCCCCGCAGATGACAGTAGTTGCTCTACGTCTTTGTTTTCTTGGCAAATAACTGTGAATTCAGATGGTGTCTCAATGCATTTGATTAGCGCTATCTCCAGATCTATCAATATGCATTGCACTACTTTTTGTTGTGATCTTTTCCTTCCGTTGGGTATGAGTTACAGGGGAAACCTTTTGAGGTCTGGTAGGTCCATCTTCCCAGGAGTCGTCCACTCTTTGAGCAGAGGGGTTTTTCTGTCAATCTTTAGCTGTAGAGTCTTAACCAGTCTTCACAAGTGGGAGGAGCCCCTCTATCTGTCCTAGTTTTATCTCGCCTACCTTCCAATTCTCGCACTCTCCTTGGTCAACCCTACCTATCTGGGCCTAGCCCTAACAGCGGTCCACATTTGGGCTCTGACTCGTGACCGAGAATCGAACCCCTTTTCTGGGCGCCTAAGAGGGTCTTTTGCAGGGGTTCACTATACCTTACTACAAACTGCAACTCAGACCTTGCCAGTGACAAGTTATGTAGTGCTAGTGAGAAGTAAGTTTGAGGTAAAAAGTATGAAAAAAAAGTCCAGAATTTAGAATAAGGAAGAGCAACCCTTCGAGGAGGCTACTTCGCTCAAAGGGAACAGGAAGAATCCCCAATCAGCCCCAGGAGTAAATATTTCTTCTTAGAAGTTTTCTTGAGAAGGCGTTTTCTTTAGGTCCTGGCTCAACTTTTCCTCCTTTACCTGTAATAGCCTTTACCAGTTCGCAGCGAGAGAGCAAGCGTCAGACTAAGTAAATCATAAAAGATAAGCCGGCCATCAACAGTTAAGCACAAAGCTGGAATCGCACATTAAAACTATTTTAAAATTCCACTAACAGGAATGGCCCATTTCCTGTAACCTTACGTTCAACTAAGGCGGAATAAATCCCCCTTTAAAAATCGTTTATTTTCGAAGTGAACTGAACTGCCACTAATCAATCTCGCCCCAACTATGTCGGTCCACTTTAATAGACATAATTAACGACGTAGAGGAAAGCAGGTTTGAGGATTAGCCCACTGTGGAACTCTACGGAAGAGAACGCCCGGTTACAATTCGATGCTGAAAGCTTTGGGGAAGAGTACGCTCTAATCTCTAAGGGTAGTTTCTGTCCAAGACCCAAGGGGGACATATAACCGTCCCTGTGTAAGTTGGAAGCAGCATCGATAACCAAACCCCAGACGGGGTGGCACCCCCGGGTGGTGGTAGTTGAATCAATCACCACCCATCATTAAGTCCGCCACATATCATCCGTCTGAGGGGCCTCCCCGGGTCCATCCAACATTCAACCACCCCATCCCGCAGTTCATGTTCACTGAAGTCCTCTTGCAAAGGGGTTTGAGGGGGTTTCCCTTAATAAACAACTCCATAAAAAAGTTCAATAGTTTTACCAAGAAGGAAGGATCATCATTTAAGACTCAAAGAATTACAAAATACACCTAAAACACAAGAGGAAATTCAACCTAGGGGGGCTTCCCCTGAGGGGAAAATGGAGCCCAATGGAACCACCAAAATCCCGCTGCGCACCATCAGTGGTAGCGTCAGGCCAACCCATGAGAAGGAGTTTAAAGTGGTCTTCGGGAAACTGAAAATCGCTATGCTTCGTCAGCTCGAGGTCTCCACAGGATATGTGGTGGTCTGCGAGAAGGAGAAAGACGTGGAGGGAATTACGAAGGAGAAGGCAGTAGAAATACTACGCGAGATAAGACTTCAACCTGCAATCCCACCGCAAATACAGACGCACAGGAGCGTTGTATGCAGAAAGCTAGATCCTTGGATTGGGCAACATTCCAGGGAACAAATAAAGGACGAAATAACAAGAAACCAACCGTGGGCTGAAGTTTCGGAAGTAATTAAGTTCTGGAACAGAAAAGAAAACGCTGAATACTCACATGTGTTCAAAGTGGTCTTTACGGACACAGCGATGGCTCAAAAAGCAAAAGAGAATGGTCTTTTGCTTTTTAACGCAAAATTCAGTATAGAGCAGATAGAAAGGGAATAATTTACTCCTATTCAGTTTTGCTTCTGCTGTTACAAAATGGATACCACGTGACTAAAGACTGTCCTGAACCACAGGAGATCTGCTCAAGGGGCAGCGAGGCGGGGCACCACTGGAAGAACTGCAGCAGTCCGAGGGAAAAGTGCGCCAACTGCGGTCTAGGATATCGCTCTATGGCTATGAAAATTGCAAAAAAATTCGAAACATAGTCAAAGCGAATTTCTTTAAAAATGAGTTTTTTTATAACATCAAATTTAAAAAGCACCGGGAAATGTTAAAGTTATTAAATTGGCTTATACATCAACATTCAACAAGTTATCTTTTATTTTTAAGCCAATTTAATAACTTGAACATTTTCCGGTGCTTTTTAAATTTGATGTTATGAAAAAACTCATTCTAAAAGAAATTAGCTTTGACTATGTTCCGAATTTTTTTGCAATTTTCATTTTTATGGGAACCCGATTTGTCAAATTAATTATTACTTTGATTTTGTATTAACATTATTTCATTTCTCCTCCTCTCCGCTACATATCTGAATACTTTTCGTGTCTCTACTAATCTCCCTCTTTAGACTATCGCTTTATTCGTTAATTATTTTAACCCTTTTGCCTCTGTTCTTGACTCCTTCTCCCCTCTCGGTTTGACCTTGCTACCTGTTATAGCTAAATCTTAATGGGAATTTACCCGTCCCTCTCCTACTTCCTCATTGGTGATTTCTTGTCTTAGAGGAAGACATTGCATTCATTGCGAACCTCACGTGCTACTTTGATAGTTATTCATTTCATATATATATATATATACACACACATATATATATATATATATATATATATATATATATATATATATATATATATATATATATATATACGCGTGGACATTTGATATAATTTTCCCTATTCCTGCGTGTACTTTGCTGGTGCAATTTTAATGCCAGGGCCATGCTCTCACAAATTCATCAAGTCTTGTCCATCCAGAATTTAATAATTCGCGTTGAATATATATATATATATATATATATATATATATATATATATACTGCTAGTCGCTCGCAAAGTAACTGTGTGACGAGCCACTTGCCCCGAAAATAGGCCACTATTAGAAGAAAGTATATTTTTCAACGTCCTTCTTCATCTCGATTGCCCTCAAACCTTCGGTAAACCCAGCCAAAATAAACACACTGAAGAAATCATATTTGGAGTGAAATACTTAAAACACCTTCATATACGTTGGTATCCTGCATAAATTGGCAACTAACACCAGCCCCCTATAAACTGGTGACCCTTCGTTTCAACCTCTATGAGCCTGCCCTACGAATTAAACCCCGCCATAATTCTCGTTGTTGCAATCATACTTTTTTGTCAGACAAAGCCCTCCCCCTCGGAAATAAAAAAAAGAAGTCTTATTCCTTTGGGAAATATTGGGCCGAAAAAAACAAGCTGATTAAAAATAGATGAAAATGCGTAAAATAAAAGAAAATTCTATCAGCTCTCTGAAATGAATTTTAAATAATTAATTCTTCTAATTTTTTTTAAAAGTTAGCTGATATATTTTTCACAGAAAACCAGGAATGCATGCAGCTTAATATAGAAAATGAAAATAGTTAAGGGGTAACAAAAAGTAATTATATTCTTTGCATGATTCAATATAAGGAATTTATTTGATTAGCATATTACCCCAAGCGAAAAATTGTATCTTTTTAACTGCATTCTCCTAGCTATTGTAATTATAGCATTACTCACCAATTCATTAGCGGTAACTATTGGTCTTTTAATCTCATTTGTTTCTTTTCCCTCTCATGTTGCCTGTACATTTTTTTAATAAATTTCACTCATATATTACTCATTATACAATCACATTACTACTGTCTATTGCTCCTTTCCTTTCGCGCAAACAACACATCACTCTTACTGTCCCGGAAACTACCAAGTTTATCTAATTTTCCCGGACATGGAAGGGGTGGTTCTCCCGAAGGGCTCATTGATCGATTGTTGGTGGCAAAACATAGTAATAGCTGTTGAGAGGGATCCCCTAGAATAGTAGTATTTCCCCACCTCCTAAGATATTACTTCGGGAGAGAAAGTGAGCCGTTACTCCCCCCTCCCTTCCCTCCGACTTCACTCTTTTCAGACTTGCCGCCAAGTCACTGAGAAGGATACCTCCCCGCCGTCTCAATCCACCCCCCCTCCCGGGTCAGGAGATTACTCATCTATTTTGTGGGTTCGCCTCGAAAAACTTTTATGGCTCCAGCCGCTGGTCGTTCCGTCTGACCCGCTGACCCCTTCCTCTTACACTTTCCCGCAAGGAGACGCTTGGTTATCACGGCCGATAACGACGGTTCAAGAAGGCCCCCCTCTCTTTCCCTGTTTTAGCGAAATCCGGGTATATATGCACCGTCCCATGGATTACCCAGAGATTCGGTTAGTCGACGCTTTCCCGAAAGGAGTTCGATTCAACGACGCTCTCTCCCGAGAAGTGTTTAGTGACGGTAGCAGGCCACGGAGCCGGGCGAACCGACTATCTCCCTGGCCACTATGGAAGGTAGAGAACTTTAAGAGATCGACATTTTACAATCGTCTCTCGTACCTTACGGCTTCTCTACTGATTGATATCAGTCGTGTAAATGCGCACCACGAATTGTAATTACAAAAGCCCCGGGAGCTACGAGCGAAGGGTTAATGAACTCGTATCTTCGGGTCATGGAGAAGAGTCTCGTGAGGTAACGTCAGCCTTTCTCAACCGCTTTCGGATCAAGGATTGGAGAAGCCGTCCTCCGAAGTTGTTTCTGGTGACCTCTTGAGAACAAGAGGCCCAATAGCTCGCTCAATCCGAGTTTGGAGAAGTCATCCATCCCCCTTCAAAGTTCAACCGGTGACCTCTTGAGGACAAGAGGCCCGATAGTTCGTTCGATCCGAGTTGAGTTTGGAAAAGTCACCTCCTCCCTTCGAAGTTCGTCCGGTGACCTCTTGAGGACAAGACGCCATCATCTCGCAAAATCCAAGTTTGGAGAAAGTAGCACCACCCTCTGTGGGTTCCGAGCTGCACCCGTGAGTAATCAAAGTCACCAAGACCTCCCCAAGTTCACCCCGCTCTATTCTCGAGGTTCAAAGGAACTAAATCGCTCACTACCCTAAATCTCCCATTATAACCATTTAATAACCCTTGTTATCCAATTAGTATTCGGAACCTAATTCCATCTTTTTCATGTACCTATATATATCCATATTTATTTTGGGCCTTTTATTTAGTGTATTAAAATCTATTTTTTTCGTTGTATTGGGAATATTCCTTGGTCACGCAGCTGCAAATAACTATTCAAATCGCACTCTTAGAACAATAACAGTTGTTGCCTTGCTTAGCCCACCTTAGAGCTCGTGTGCGTATATTCTCGTACACTTGGCCATACTTCGACAGCAGTCTTCCTGCAACTTTCCCTCAAAGGGATTAGAGCCAAGGATTGTCATTATAATCTTTATGTAAATATCAATCGTTTGGAGTGATTTCTACTACAATTGAAAAGAGAAGCTGTTAAAATTAACAAACAGAAAAATGCATTAGTAAAAGCTACGATAAGTTAATCTACCGCATCTCAACATAGTCCTGCAACTAATAAATTTAGGCTAAATTCCATAGTTAGAGCGCTGCTCAAAAAGGGGGTTTGAAAGAGCTTCAGTGGCATACGTTCGTAATTATACAGACAAAACAATATTTGTGGATTCGGCCATTTAAAATAGGAATAAAAAGATCAAAGCGATTTAATACCTTAAATCCTTAAATCAGTTCGGTCCTTAATCTACTTGTCTGCATTACCTGTAAATTAAACAACTTCAACCTGTCCTTATTTGAACGCTGTCGCAATCAAAGAACCATTTGATTTGTCCAGCTTTGCATCCTTTCCATCTTCTCTACATTTTGTTGGAGATAAGGAAAAGAGCCAGATGTTTGATACATTAGAATCGAACAAAAACTAAAAAACAAATACCATAAAAGAGGTGGAAATGGGTATGGTAGTCATCTAATTGGCACAATTGGAAAGGATCTTTGTTCAGACCTTTTATATTACATAAGAAAATAGGAACTTTCAGGCAATCTTAGAGGAGGAAAAGTCACAAAATTGGGTTTAACTTCATTCAAGATGTCAACGCGGCTCCTCGTTGACTAAATGAGAAGAGTGGCAAAAGCAATTTGTCCTAAAAGTCGTCGGAAGCTGAAAATGCAACAGAAAGATAAAATATTCCTTGACGAGGTAAAGTAGAATGTCGGCCTTCTGCAAAACATATTGAACATATTTGTTGTATTTTATTAATATTTTAGATATTATAAAAAACTGCGTTCGAAGTAATTGTAAGCTTAACTTTTCTTAAATTTTAACTTTCAAGTCTTTTATGAAAATCCTAACAAAATTCGTTTTTCATCTTAAAATTATATATTGATGAAATGAAAAATTTATACCATTTTCTGCTTCAAAATTAAAGTTTCCAGCTCTCTATCACATTTGAATAATACATTTCTTTCTTATCTATAAAACCTGTGTCATCAATTAACTTTGTAATAGTTATAAAAAGTATGGATTAATTTAATCAGAGATTCACTCCTTAGAATGAAATTGATTTTGCCAAAATTAACAAGGAAACTAAGTGACATTTTAAATTATTATATTAACCTAAAACTTATCTAGTAACACTAAGTACAAGTAGTCTTCTTTTAAATTTCTTATTTTGCTTCAATTTTCCCCATCTTAAATGCATTTCTTGATGATACATTATAAATATTCTGTTGGACTTAATAATTCAACAGGAAGGCAAATCCAGAAACCTTTCTCTCTTAAACATAAGTTCAATGAGTGCATGAAAGTACTTTTACTTCTAAAAGTCGCTCACTTTCAATTTGGCATACTATCTATCACCTTTTATAATACAGGGGTTCCTTCAACCTATCTATCAAACGCTAGGAACTTTCTCGTGACAAATTAATTAGCATTTCATACCATTACGATTTGCTTTACATTCAACTATTAGCTACTATTTAGAATGTTCCAATTTGTAGTTTATCGCTAATGGATATTATACGAGATGTCTCATCTACATAAAGGCGTGACCTGCTTTTGTAATTCTTGACAATTCACTCCAAAAGCTTGCATTTATTTGCCATTGCCCTCTCTACAGCAGAAGATAAATTTAATTATAAAGTAATTTTTATCAGTATATAATTTTTACAAAAAGATAATTCTAAACCAATAAAAGAAAATTGGAGGAGATATAAATTTAGAAGAGGGAATTTTCCTGCAGGGATTGTAGTAAGGTTTACGAAACATGAGTGTTTCCAGGGTCTCTTTTTGTACATTTCGAATTTCTCAATTGGTTTTCCTTTAATTCATGCTCTTTTTATTATTAAATTATATAGATCAAAGTTCGTTTACCTTAGAAATTCCTCTCTTATTTTCTTTAAGAATGGCTACTTCTTTTCTACCATTGAATCTTTGTACCTGATTAAAGTTTATAGATAATGCGACTAATTCCAGTTACACAGCATCAAGTCTAAATATTGTTTTCAAAACTAATTCCAGTTACACAGCATCAAGTATAAATATTGTTTTCAAAACTAATTCCAGTTACACAGCATCAAGGCTAAATATTGTTTTCAAAACGAATTCCAGTTACACAGCATCAAGTCTAAATATTGTTTTCAAAACTAATTCCAGTTACACAGCATCAAGTCTAAATTTTGTTTTCAAAACTAATTCCAGTTACACAGCATCAAGTCTAAATTTTGTTTTCAAAACTAATTCCAGTTACATAGCATCAAGTCTAAATATTGTTTTCAAAACTAATTCCAGTTACACAGCATCAAGTCTAAATATTGTTTTCAAAACTAACTCCAGTTACACAGCATCAAGGCTAAATATTGTTTTCAAAACTAATTCCAGTTACACAGCATCAAGTCTAATCTTTGTTTTCAAAACTAATTCCAGTTACACAGCATCAAGTCTAAATTTTGTTTTCAAAACTAATTCCAGTTACACAGCATCAAGTCTAAATTTTGTTTTCAAAACTAATTCCAGTTACACAGCATCAAGTCTAAATTTTGTTTTCAAAACTAACTCCAGTTACACAGCATCAAGTGTAAATTTTGTTTTCAAAACTAATTCCAGTTACACTGCATCAAGTCTAAATTTTGTTTTCAAAACTAATTCCAGTTACACAGCATCAAGTCTAAATTTTGTTTTCAAAACTAACTCCAGTTACACAGCATCAAGTCTAAATATTGTTTTCAAAATTATCCTCATGAAATTCTAACATATAGTGAACTACTTAGGCAAATACAGCATTTGTATAAAGAGTTTTTATCAGTATTAAATAGATTACACAAATTAAGATCTCATACTTACAAAAAAAGTCAAACTTTGTAGCAAATTAGCCAGAGGAGAGAAGGTGGATGGTATAGAAATGATTGACGCTCTTCATCCACGCTAGGTAAAGGAGTGTATCCTACGAGTATATTCCAATTTAACAGAAACTAAAAAGAATTTTATCCATTTGTGTATATGATACAGTGACTTAATTAACGCAGTTAAATAGTTTCCCCCATTTCATCCAGATGCAGTGTGACGGTAGTTACTTTGTGCCATACTAACCGCACACCATCAATGCGTCAATTGCGGTTTTCCTTACCCGAGGAGTGAATGTATTAGTTTCTTAATTGAATGAAGACTCTCCTCGAATTCAACAATAACTAAATTAGTATATTTTGAACTCATTCGAGGGACAAAATCTTTCTTTTGTTTTGCTCTACAAAAACTATTTGATGGTGGAAGCTGAAATTACTGTTGCACCTCACAACAATTAGGAGGACAAAGTGCTAAAAATAAATCCCCTTAATTCCCTTTTCTTCAACCACACAGATTGTGTGTACATATGATAGTAATTTTCCAATATATATTTATTTACGCAAAGAATACAGCCAGATGCACATGTATATACACATGCACATGTACATGCACGGGTGCAATAAGTTCTTCAGGCAAGGAATCTGAGACCTTTTCTTAAATAAGTTATATCGTGGCGTGTGCGAGTCACGCGGTTTATAAGATCGACTTGAGCTCCTACTGTAAGAGTTGAGGTATAGAGACTATATTAGGTTGGTTGTGTGAATTCTGCGTGGTGGAATGCAATAGGAATAGGAGTTCTACTTCTCACTTATTCGTAGGTTATGTTATCCATATTTGTACATTCTGTATTAGTTGTTTAATGAAATCGTTTGAAAATTGCCCCAGAGAGGAAGGACGTCATATTGATGACGTCAATCATAAAGCGAGTAGAGATGTGCGCATTTGTTGGCTTTTTTCGGTATGTTAGCGGATGAGGTGAGGTTAATAAGTTGTATTGAGAGGGAGCTGCCATGTTTCTGAGTTTTCTATTGTCATTTAGGAGGTTTCAATTGGTTCTGGTAAGGTTGTTGATTCCTTTATGTAGTTATTGGTCAACCAGTTATTATTTGGCGAAGTATCTCGTTCGGAATTTGATTTTGAAGAAGCTAAGCTGAAATATGTTGCTGGCGCTGTGATTTGGAAGCAACAGGTAGGAGCGATTTGAACTTCTACGATATATAAAGTAGTATAGTCATTAGGTTTAACACTTACTAGCGATCTTAGCAGTGCATAGTGATTGGTTCGAATCCCGTCACCCTTCCGTCGATTCTTTCTTTTCCGAATTCTCATTTCAGTTAAAGACTGACAGAGAAAAGAGAGACTGACATCTGGGCTAAAGATCCATTGTAAACTTATTTATTGCAGTCTCGCTTCTCCAAAAGATCTTTTTTAAATATCTAAATCTAAGTGAATATCAAGTTCAAACATTACTGTGGAAACAGTTAATTAAATGATTAGAATAGATCAGATCTTTACGTGAGATCTTGCTACTGCCCAGTCTGGTTTACTAGTTAATGAGGAAGGCAAAGACACTTAGGACGATGAGGGACATGTGATTTATTCAGGGAGACAAAACGTTTCATGCACATTGCTTAACTCAGTTCTAAGAGGAAAAAAGTAAAATTCTGAGTGATGACTCAAAAAGTTAATTATAATAAGATACGTCTCTCTCTTTTCTCTCTTTCTGTTTCACATTATCTCAATCTTTCTTTGGTCGCTTACTTTCTCTCTTTTTTTTTCTCGCTCTCTTTATATATATTTACAGTAGCAGGTATAATGATTCAAGCACTTATGTTTCTATCTCAAAATTTAAAGTAGCTTCAAACCAAATAATGTCAAGTAATGCAAGATAAATTACAGTTCTAAAATAAGCATAACTATAAGTTGTACATGTACATTTTAAATTTGAGGGTGGATAAAAAAGCATTTTCCTGCAAAAGAGCATTATTATTCCAAATTATAGGGGTCAATATGATTCGAAAAGATAACACAACAGACGTAGATGATATAAATTAATCAACAAATAGTTTTCGGTTGTTACAATATATTAGTACTCAGTATGTAGACTTATTAATCAATTACGCACTGACATTTTCTGCCACAGGAGCGCATTAACCTACTGTAAGACATTCTTCTGTTGTTATTTTTCTACAATTATCCTGTAATATTTCTTAAAGTTCATCGACGGTGCTTTGGTGTCTCTCTTTACTTTACTCTCTTAGCATTTTTCGCAAATTATTTATCGGATTAAGGTCCGGGCTCTGAGCAAACCAGCCCATGTGACTTATTTCCTCTTGATTCAGGAAATTCTTGACCAAATTTGCTGTCTGTCAAAGTGCAATATCCTGAATAAAACTGGTTGGTTAGGTAGAGGGTGCTCTCTTATTAGGCCTAGCATGTGCTTGTAGAAGTTCTCTATACACTTGAACATTCACTCTGCCCTGCAAGCGGTCAAGTGGGCCAGTACCTTCCTTGTCTAAACTTGACGCTACTCTTCAAGGAGTTCACGGAAAATCTTTCTCCGATGGACGAACCTCCTGCCATATGAACCAAATAAATTGTACTTCAATTCATCGCTGAAGTGTACTTTAAACCATTAGTCTTCTGTCCATAGAACGTGCTTAATGGAGAAGAATAATCAAGCTTTCTTATTCTTAAGCCTGATCAATGGTTTGACTGCTGGTGTGCAAGACTTTAAAGATCTTTTCGTTTAGTGATACTGTCTTTCTGGAGGCACTAATGGCCAGAGTTCATTTACTTTTCGTGAAATCTTGGCTGCTGCATTATATCGGTTCTTGTGTGAAATAAGGTCGATGGCTTGGTCATTCATCTCTCTTTGTGAGGTTTTCCTAAGCATACCACTCTAATTCTACTAATACATGAGCTTGTGGTATTGATAAGTGAAATAATATTCTCTAAGACCCTTTTAGTGCATTTAGCGATGTGTAGTTCTGGGTGGCGGGAGAGCTACAGGAAGCTGAGTAGTTCCAACCATTAATTCTTGGAGGCAGCGGTGACTAGCTCATGGACACGTAACGGATCTCGAACTAAGACGCGATTGGCAGTCTATTCCAGGCTGTAGAGGGGTTAACTTTACAAGTATGTGTGTTATCTGAATGGGAAGACGACTGAGAGAGGTTTGCCTCAGCTGTAAGGCTGGAAAGTTGGTACCTGTGGCGTCTGGTGAGATTCTGCTCTTGTTGCTGCTTCGAGGACTCGTAGTGCCAAATGACGATGACTTTTAGCTCGTTTTTGGTCATCTGCCATGTTGGCAATTCGAATAGGAATTATGTTGCTTTAATGAAGTCTGCTGGTCGATGCGAGGAATATCAGACGTAATTTTGTCTTTGTAGACGTGACATTTTGTGTCTCAAATGCCAGCTCGCAGAGACGGAGCCATTGTTTCTGCCTACGTGGTAAATATGTAGTCACTTAATTGCCTGCCGTCACCCGATCTCAATTCTCCCGACTACAACGAGTGGGTGCATGCGAGGAGGTCAAGGCCTTTAAAATCCGACACAGAAACGTCGATGAGCTGAAGTCCTCCCTTAACAGTATGTGGGCCAGCATGATTAATAACTTCGTCCGCAACGTGTGCGCGACCTTTAGGTAATATCTAGAGCGCGTGCTCACCACCGAAGGCAGTCACATAATTAATATTATTGCTATTTAAAAACATATTTATGATAACAAAATTAAAACGTGTTTAACTGCATCAAAACTAACATTGTTTTTTTTGTTGTGAGCGTCGTAACAAGTTTAATAGAACTTTTACATGCCCTTATATATATATATATATATATATATATATATATATATATATATATATATATATATATATATAGTTCGTGTGTGTATTTGAATGATATATTTATGTTGTTTTTGTTAATTCTACTCAGCCTTTTTGTCTTGTGTCAGTTCTCTTTTCGTCATATCATAGTAGATTCTATTGTGCATCGTATAGAAATTAACCAATACAATACTTGAGTTCAATCCTCGAAAATTTGATACAGAAATTTGTGCCACTTGGTAATCACGGTAGGGTGACAATGCGAATTCTCCGAGACTTTTGGTTGTCAATGTGAGAACGGTGCAGATAATCAGGGAAGAGTTGGATGAGTGAGGCTGTGATGATGAGGGTAGGGCGGCAATGAAACCAGGAAGCAACGGTATTGCCCATTTATTTGATCGGAGGGTCTCAGTCTCATTACGGTGGGCTACATCCAGTGCCCGGAGGAGTTAGTATTGGCCTGGATCCAGGACGATGCTGTTGCTTTGGTTTTTTTTTTTTTGGCAGCAGGACTCTGTACCATACTACACAAGCATGCTGACACAGTCTTAATTTTTTAGGCAATTTTTTGACCAGGCCACTTGGAATACCTGTGCTCTCAGCTCCTAGAGTGCAACCCCCTGGACTATTATATTTGTGGAGTGGATGAAAGATAGACCACTAAGACCCGTGCACCACCGTGGTAGAGCTTATGTCCACAATCACCACAGTTTTGACTCAGTTCAACGTTAAGGCCATCGTGAACGACTTGTAGCAGCAGATTTTACGCTATCCGGAGCTCGTGATTGAAGCCATCATTCAAGTCTTTAACCTGTAATTTATAGAGGGATTCTCTGTGTTATGCTCATGAAGAAAATTATGAAGTGCCCTTCTTAGTTTTAAAAATTTAATGTTTATTCCTACTTTTTATTGTTTACCATAATATTCATTATGATGTATGACAATAATTTGCGTTTTGATAATATTTTATATAATATGAATTTAACCAATATTTCTCTTTTGTTAGCGTAAATTCATCACTGTCAAGTATTCAATATCGTTCTATATAAGTTTTAGTACTAAAACTAAAGAAAGTACAGAAGTAGAAAGAGAGCAGATATCAAACTTCAACATGGCCAAGGTTCATCATAAGTAGAATATGATAAAAAAATAACATGTTCAATATATGGTATCCAAACCACTATAATACGTTATGAAGAGACCAAAGTATTGAGAGCTAGAGAGAAAAGTAGCAGAAAATGCTTTTCAACACCTAGCTAAGAGAGATCCATCAGTCTGCCTTCACTACAGAAATGGATAACATTATCTTCCCAACATTCTGGGAAGGATAATGAAGTTTTATTTTCAAAGATATCCCACTGAATAGCTAGAAGGAGATTTAAATTTCAAAGGTTATACGATGCAAGTCGAGAAAGAAGCAATGGATATCTGAGGGCAACCGAAAATAAACGTCCAATGGGATTAAGATCACAAAATTAAGACACACAAACTATGGTCTAAAGTTATATGTTGTAATTAAAGTAATTATCACGTAATTAAAAAAGACTATTGCATTGTTGTTTTACATTTAATTTATATAATTAAATTTTAATATATCATTGCACATTTTCAGCACTACTGGGGCCTAACTTTTAGGGACTAAGTTTAGAGAGGCATTTCACCCTGTTTGCATTATACTAAATGTGAAGCATGTAGTGGATTCTATAATGGCATGTGCCTGCAGTCTTCAGCAAGGCCAGGGGATATGATATTATGCTAGGAATATTGAACTCCATAACTTATATTCACATGTGTTCACAAGACTTTTAATCATTTATTGAGAATTTTAATTTCACATCATCACGAAATGAAGTTATATTTAAGCAGGACAATGCGCACAACCATACATCCACACACTAAGAATTGACTTGTATAAATTGGGATCACTCGTATGGTGTGGCAAGCAGAGATTTAAATCTATTAGAACACTTGTGGTGATTGCTTGGAAAAAGTACAAACAAAACAGAACTGTATGAAAAATCACAACTGAGTGAATTAGGGTTAGAAATTGGTGAAAGTTTGGCAAAATCAATGCCAAGAAGAATTATGGCTGTAATTAAAGCAAATAGTGGCAATTAAGTAATAAAATAATTAAAAATAAATGAATATATAATACATATTCTGAATTCATTTACCAAAAATGTTTGTATACTTTTTAATAATGATTCCATATAGTTCTTTATACTTTTAGCTAAGGATATGTTTATATATATACATATATATTCGCTGGTCCTTTTTTAAATGAAATCTGCTACTAGTGACCTTGGACATTATTAATCGCATTAAAAAATAGTATATACAAAATTTAAGCTCAATTTGTTCAGATTATCTGCTGCATCCCTGACCATTAACTTTTCTTAAATAATCTTTAAACAAATGATCAATTTCAAAGATTAATAAATTTATATATAAGAATCATAATACAGTATATATTTAGACAACATATTAATAATTAATTAAGTAAATTAAAAGTTAGATATAAAAGGAAAAATTAATTGGGAAAACGTTTTCTCTGATTGTCAACGACATGTAGGAGGAATTGTTGCAGCTCTCCAACTTTTGTGACAATATGATTAGAGTCGTTAATCTGTTTCACCCTTCTTCTTCACAATCATTAATAATTTTAATAGTGCTGCTACACGGATAAGCAATTCTATACTCTAGTGTGCGTGCTTTCCAACTTCATTTTATCTACACAGAGGAATTGATTTGGCGGATGAACACTTGATAAAGATAATGAGATTTCGTAGTGATGGTTATTTATATATTCTTTCTTATACCTATCATCCTCATGTAATTTAATGAACATGTACTCTTGCGTGATTCATTTATTTTAAAAAATTACAACCTAGTGATTTTGGGAGTTAAAATCGCTGGGATTTCTCAGTTTTTTTTGCGGCATAAATATGCCCTCATAAATAAATTGCATTAGCTTCTGCATAGGTAGCGAATGGAGCTTCATAACATGTAGTTACATATATATTTTCCGCAAATAAACGAAACGTTGAAGAGGTTCCTGACTTTTTGGAGTAATTCGGAATTGTTTACGATAAAGAAAAATCTTTATTCCTTATATTATATAATTTTACCAGCTATTGTACATGATGCTATATGCACCAGGTTGAATAAATCTAGTGCCTCTTTCCAGGAGGTCTCCAAGAACTATTATTTTGATTGCTATCAGTTCACGATAGTCATCGCTAGTCTACTTTTTCTAAGGTTACCTCTTAAAGACGCCATTGTTAAGCTTATACCATGAGTGTTTTAATCTTCAGAAAAGGAGTATTTTAGGGGAAGAATTTAGGGGAACGAAGTTTGGGGAGATTATAATTCCGAGAACCTAAACACCAATCATCTAGGGTTTTGATTATTGCATCTGATATAGCTTCACCAGTTACGGATCTCAATTTAGGGATGAGACCATAATTACATCATCATGGCCTAGAAAGTACAATTT
This sequence comes from Ceratothoa steindachneri, assembly GCA_963969495.1. Taxonomy (NCBI): domain Eukaryota; kingdom Metazoa; phylum Arthropoda; class Malacostraca; order Isopoda; family Cymothoidae; genus Ceratothoa; species Ceratothoa steindachneri. The sequence continues at coordinate 169,825,522 of OZ018323.1, forward strand.
ACTAGGGAGGTACCAAAATGGCTTACTGTAATTTCAAAAATTAGTTTATATTCCCAGTGGATGAGAAGTGAAGTATTCTGGTTAAAGGATTCCGTCTAGGTTCTACTTGTGTCCTAGCTCATCTTCTACGAAAACAACGAGAACTTTGGGGTAAAAGCTATAAATAGGTAATATAGGTAGCTGCAAGGGAGTCTACGAAGCCGTAGCCATCAAAAAATAACAGAGCAAGTGTTTTGACTCAGTCCGTACGCCCAGAATTCACCCAACAACTACAAGGTGATGGAAAACTCGAGATAGTGAATCCGGGTTTAGCGGGATATATGTGTGTTGGAGTCACCACCAGGAAGCTGGCATTGAATGAAAAAATTCATTACTACTCGTATAAGAGGCTCAAGAGAATAATTTCGACAGCCAATGCCAAGGAGAACCGCCTGACAAAGAAAAAGAAGCTCCTGAACAGGCTGAAACGTCATGATGAGCTGATGGACTATCAAATTCTTCTCGGGGTAAATGAACTTATGCTAAGACCAGTTTTACAACTACGAGAACAATAAATGGCGTGGCGATAATCCATGCGACGTTTCACTTATCACGGAAACCAATTTTCGCCAAACCGTGATTGTCTCCGGCGTGTCTGCATTGCAGGTGACGCCATGCCGCCTCGCATCTTTGCAGGGTTTTAGGCTCAATCCAGAAAGCTATTTTCAGCTTTTGGAGATTGTAGTCAAACACTCACTGGAGAGTAATGCTACCGGAATGCCATAACTCCGAAAAGAGTCATAACTGGTTATCAGAAAATTTCTACGACGTCACTAGCCCACTTTTCTGGACTCCTAAATCCAAAGATTGTTGGCGCGTTTAAAAAAGGCACCAACCATTTTGTCTGCAGCCAAGATAAGGAGGTGTTCGAGGATCTTCCTTGCAGTTTTGTGGTCTTGGTGAAAGGTGACAGCGGATATTTTTTTAAATGCACTTGTGGGTGAGTTTTCTGTTATGCAACCGTCAAATTTAGCTCGAATACCCTGTAAGTATTAGAGGAAAAGTATGTTTATTTTAATTCATAGAAATCTTCATTTTATATAAAATAAAATCACTCCATGTTTAAACTGGTGTTTTATACAACAAAAACCACATCACAAGCGCTCACACAGCAGTCACACACTATATTACTCTCGACGACAATTTTGTCTATAGAAGAAACGTCAGTGAGCTTCTGAAGCTTTAAATTGCGTGTGATGGGACGCAAGATGATGCAATAGAACCACAAGCAACATGACTCAATCGTGAACATCTTTGCTTCAAATTCCATGGACTTGGTTCAACTTAATATTACCAAGTTTACTCAATATTTTGTATTATCATATATTTATATATCGATAAGAGTATTAAAGTTTCCTGGACTAAAATTTGTAAGTTAAATTCAATCCTTATGTTACTAGAACACCGTAATATATATATATATATATATATATATATATATATATATATATATATATGCCTTTATTTTTCAATGGGGATTTGCTGATTAACTTAATTAACGTGGCTTCCGAACACTAAATATAGAAATATATATATGAAAATCGCAAAGTACCACATAAGTGGAGCAATAATTGCAAACAAAAACCAAAGAAAAAAATGAAAAGCTATTTCCGAGTACTTCGAACTTTTTCAGTTCATTATCGAGGAATATTGTAAAAATATAAACAAATATGTGCATATATAGAGAGGAAAAGTAACCAAAGTTTCGCCTACATAATCCGAAACTGAAAGTTAAAAACAGGGAGGGCGTTGGTAATGAGACAAAAAATAATATAGAACGAGAAAAAAATAAAACGAAAGGGATTATCAGCATTTACAGGAAGGGGAAGATTACATAGATAAAATCTCCTTCAAAAACCAGAAAGAGAGAAAGATTATTTTAAATGGAGACGTCACTTAAAATAAAAGTGCAGAGATGTACTAATAAACATACATTATTAAATAGGCACAAAATATGAAAATAAAGAGAGAACTATGGGTTAAAATGTACATTTCATTTAAAATAAGCTGTTTTATGATGGGATTAACTTTAAAGAGAGCGGGGTAAATATTAAAATTAGGAGAAGTATAAATAAAGAAGCATTCTACAATATTGTGCTTAATATAATATCCATAATGATTTTGCCTAAAGTACAGTACCGCTTATGGAAAACTAAACAATAGATATAACAGCCCACCCCCCTTATATTTTTATTAGTATTGTGAACCAGCATTTGTTTCAATTGTCACTAACTCTATAATTTAAGAAGGGGACTTTTGTGTGTATTTGAATAATAATTTCATCTTTGTTTGGTTATGACTTATGTTTTTTATCAACGTTCAGAAATAAAAATAAGAATCGAAATTTTGTGAATTTTTTTTAAAAACCCAAAGAATTGCAAACGGTGAAGTTCAGAAAATTTATAAAAATTTAACCATGGCTGTTTTTTTTTTAGATTTTAAATTTTAATCTTAGTAGCGAAGCCATTGCCTGGTTTAATTATAAGACAACAATTGAAAAAAATTAAGCCAGGCTTCGCTACCAAGATTAAAATTTAAAATCTAAAAAAAAATCACCCATGGTTAAATTTTTATAAATTTTCTGAACTTCACCATTTGTAATTCTTTGGGTTTAAAAAATTAACAAAATTTCGATACTTATATTTATTTCTGAACTTCACCATTTTATTTTCTGATATTATAAAAGAATTATTAGAAATAACTTTGATAAAAAAACATAAGTCAACCAAACTAAGATGAAATTATTATTTAAATACTCAAAAAAATCCCCTTCTTAAATTATAGAGTTAGTGATGATGATGATGAATATGACCGAAATATTCCAGAATAATTTTTTCATAAAGTTACGCCAACATTTTCGATATACTCCTTTGAATTTGGGACAGTTATTTATAAATATATATATCCTTGTCACGATGCTGTCTGAAAAAGTCTACAGGCCTTCTATGTATATTCTATTATAGAATGTGCTGTAGATGAATCGCTGACGACATCTAATATCCTAAGTAAACACTTAAGCTCTTAAATTTAAATCTATGCATATTAGAATGGAAATAACAAAAATAAACAAAATCTTAAGCTATTCTTATTTTGCAGCAGTTCCAAACGAATTTGTATCCGTGAAAAGAATAAATAAATATGACTCATTTCTGCTTAAAATATCTAAAATGAATAGGAATGGCATAAATTAGAAAATAGAAAATATACTTAGTAGAAGACCTCATTAGCCCCCGAGTACTTTGAAAAGTAAGGGTTAAGAAAAGGAATTTAAATTTTTTTGCCAACTTATTCGATAAAAATCAACAACAGATTCGAGACTGTGATAGTGAGTTCCTTTCTTTTGTTATCCGTGTTATAAGAGAAATTAAAGCGTTCATTTAAAAATTGCGATAAACAAACAAATTGTGCGCCTTTCTTAGTGCTTGTATTTTCAACATATGTAGCATAAATATAGGACATATCTGAGCAATGATGGCAGCCCTTATTGAAAAATTTTGTCTCTAGTTAAATTTCCGGGATTTATAAACAGTCCCGCTATGTAATTATTTCTCAATAATATCGGATGATTTTAATTAGAAAGAAAGTCAATTGTTGATTTTTAACTCAGAGACAAGGATAATTATGATTATGTTTCGGATATAGTACAAATAATATTTAAATCATGTCAGAAATTCTTAAGGTGGAAAACTAGCAGAATTGTCTTGTCGAGCTCTTTCTTTTCAACGCTTCAAATGTGCTATCACAATATCTGGTTGAGAGGAGGGAAAAATTTCAATGAGTTGCCAATTACTACAATTCTGGCTGCGTACGTTTATATTTTTCTGTGTAATCTTGCTTTTGTTTGTGTGCGTCGGCTTCATGTCAATAAACTGAATGTTTTGTTCTTAATGTGTACGTAAGCATTATCAGCACAGTTACCTATCTAAAAAGGTGTGAATAAAATTAAGAACTAATGAAAAGATGACATCTTGCGATCTTTTAGAGAATAAACAAACATTCAACAAGTATTTTAAGATGCATTCTGCATTAATAGTTATCCAATCTTTATAAACGTACTTGAAATAAGCCGCAAAGAGTTTCTGACACTGTAAAATTATCGTTTTCAAAAAAATTAATTTCTTAACATGATGTGATACATGTCTTAGCGCTAAGGAACCGCCACCGAGGCGCTACGAAGCGAGAGGGGAAATACATCCGTTTCTTGGCATGAGTGCAGAGTCTCTACCCTGCCTCCCATTTTCTACATGCGCGAAGCATCTTTCCCCAAACCAGTTTCATGCCATAGTGACTACGTTCAGACAGGAGTGTTTTTTCCTTCTTGAACATGCAAACTTCCTTACAATGCGAACGTGGGATTTCTTATTTCGGCTCTCAGAAGTCACATTTCGATTCTAAACATTCCTTACGTTTTCTGTTTGACCTTATGGTGAAGTGTTTGCTAGTGTTTGTCATCCTGATAGGAGTTGCAAATGTGCACGATCGCTCGAAACAGTGAAATGATATTTATGAATAGAAAGAGGATAACAATTCAAAATGATTTACGGTTTGTTTCATATATTATAAGAAACATTGAACCCGTTTCTTAAATTAATGATATAAAATTGACTGGTCAGTAGTGTAGTTTTGCAATTGTTAACAAGTTAACTATTGATTGATTTTCATATTGTTTCGTATCCACCACAGAAAGTTTACGAGTATTTATTCCTCATGCATAAATATTTAATTCGTCAAAATAACTTACAATTATGATTAGAATAAAATAACTGCCTGGCAATGAGGCCAACTATTAGAGTTCATTTTGACTAGCAAAAGAAAGGAAATATAAGAATCGGGGTCAATTTTACTGAAAGCCGTATTCACTATTTTTAGCTTTTCAGTTCTGCCTTTTTTTCTTTGCACCTTAATCATAGGAGCTAAACAACACGCTTTCGTTATCTAACCTTAATAACAGAGGAAAGGAGTTTGGGAAGAACTGAGGAAATATAGCGGACTTTTTCATACCTGAAATTCACTGTGGTCTGATTCGAAGAAGTATTATTCATAGCCAAATGAGAAGGAAATGCGGGGATTTAAACAACTGAAATATAATTAAATTGCACACAATTACCACTAGAGGCGATATTAATTCAAACAATGCTTAAATTAAAAGTTAGATATTTTTTGTATTGTGTTTATTATTTACATATTGAAGCTCTATAGGTGCGGCCCGATTGCTTATAGATAGATAGATATTTATTTTTTTGTATCTTTGAAAAACCGCAATCTTTGAACGAAAATTAAAGCCAAGACCTGGAGAAGGAACATGTCTATTTAGAATATTTCGAATATTTTCTATGTTCAGCATCAGGCAATTGAATAATGGAGCACAGTAATTTAATTATTTAATAAAAAACGTAAAATTATACTTAAGAAGAACTCATTGGAACAAAATTCTAATTAATTACAGTTAAGATATCAAATGTAAATTGTAAAACAGGCAATAGAGAGGCACCAGCTTTCAGAAAAGGGAAATGCTACATAAAGAATATACAAAATCATATAAAATAGTTAATAACGCGATATACCCCCTCCCCCCATCCCCAATAAAATATTCATTAAATTTCAAAAATTTAAATGTAAAAGTTTTAAGAGCAAAATAAAACTTTCCAACTTGAGTAAAAACTATTAATCGAATGATTCTAAAAGTGAACGTTCGAGCATAGGTAAAATTTGACACTGGTTTAAAATATTTAGAATAGTGGATAATAAATAGCCAATCCATAAATTTCACTGTCGGGTTATTGAGTAGAGGTTCATGCAAATTTAACTAAAAATCGCACTAAAGTTAGTTAAAATTGCGATTGAGATATAAAGTGGCAGATGAAGCTGACTAGAATTTAATTTGGATTTTACATGAAATGAGAAGAGAAATACCTCATGCTAAATGTTCTTCAACCATAATTACAATGTAGTATTGTCTACGTAACGAGTTTGGCAACCCATGCGCAAAAATTGATAGATAATTGAAGAGTTGAGTAATATGGGAAGCCTCTCTTTAAGAGAAAGTTAATTTATAACATAAATTGTATTGATTAGAATAAATAAATGCTACATATGAAAAAAAAATAAAACAAAGATCAATATATTAATAATAGGTCCTATGAAGGCTGTTTTAATATAGATAGATTGCCTGCTTTTGAACTTGCTTTTTCGGGCATAAAATATTGTTTCTTTTTCGTTATTACAAGTAGGACCTCTTAGATTACGCAGGGCATTAAATTATTTTTATTTTAGTGCAGATATTGTGACGTGGTGTATGTATCAAAGGTAATGGCTAATAGCGCAGGCGTTTTCTTTAGTAAATTTGTTGTGTGATAATACTGTGTTGATTTGAGGTGAAAAACAGTTGATTTTAGAGCTATTGTTATAATTGTATTATATGTATTTACATGATGGTACTGGATATATTAATGGAAATTTTAAGGCTGTTTTTGGTGTAAAATTCTGCCTATGAGTATGGTCTTATTTGAGAAGTGTTCCCAGGGGCGGCTATGTCATACATAGTTGTTGAAGTGTAAAAATTAGGAAATGGCAGCCAGTTGGGTTAAATTATATATATAATGGCCTTAATTTTATTGAAAGTCTTTGACTTGTCTCTTTGAGGGGAAGTTAGTGAGACATTTGTATTTCCGGTCTATGTTTTTAGTAATTTTTGTATAAGTTAGGGGAGTGTGCCATATCTTTGTTTTATATCTATTGGTACTAGCATGGTTCTTTTTAGCGGTGGCATTTGAATAAATCTTTCTACTTATTCTGTATTGTATTAAATTTATGAGTAGAGTTGTTCTGGTTAGGGATCAGGTGAGATTAGTATTGAAATCTATTATTTTTATTAGTTTCTCTAATGTTTGGGTGCTAGAGAAGAGAGAAGAGGGGAAATTCAATATGATGTTTGATCTTTAAAGGGTTGTTCGGTTAAAGAATGAAAATGCCAATTTTTCTAGATGATATGGGTCGTGTTGTGAAGCTCTGAGGTTTTGAAGGTATTTTTTAGGGTTTAGTGAGTTGTGGGAAATACAGTAGGTGTTATAGTTGATGAATAGATATATTCTCTTGAGTAACTACATATTTTCCTCAGAATTCTAATGGTAGCTTTTGTGTCTGAGATTAGGAAAGTGTAGCTGTGTTTGCATATGGATGGCATTCTGTGTAAACTTTATGTTGTGTTTATGGTTAGTATGTACTTATCATAAAGATGTTTCTGTGAAAGAAATTGACATCTTAATCTTGCCTTTGATCGAATTCAGTCTTTCCACCACCAACGGAGTTATCTACAGGATATCTTTGAATATAAAATTGCTTAATGTAGGATTCTTTTTAGCTATGTTACAGATGTCAATGGTAGCATTCTTCGACCTTCTCGAATAGATCTTTATATATATATATATATATATATATATATATATATATATATATATATATATATATATATATATATATATATATGCGGTTAAAAGGCTATTTTTGGCAAACACAGTCTTCCTCAAAGCCCTCAGAAGTCGCTCTTCTCACATATACGAGAAGGTAAAACTTAAAATAGTCGTTCTCTCAGATAGCCAAAAAACTATCTTCCGATTGGGGTTTTTAAGTGTCAGCCTTGCTTTTCGAAGAGAACGGAAAATTGTTTTCTTCTCCATCTTCGCCACACTTTATAAATTAAGAAAAATATTGCAAGAACGCAATTAATTATGCGGTTAAAATGCTATTTTGGGCAAACACAGTCTTCCCCAATGCCATTGAGAGGAGCTCTTCTCACATACACTAGAAGGTAACACTTAAAATAGGCGTTCTCTCAGATAGCCAGAAAACTATCTTTCGATTAGCGTTTTTAAGTTTCACCCTTGCTTTTCGAAGAGAATGGAAAATTTGTTTACCATTTTTCATTATCTTTGACAAGGTAGGAGATTACCTTGTTGCCACGGATGGGCTCTTGCACCTTATCTTGGGCCTTTACCCACAAGGGGCGAAGTAATTCGCACTCTTTTTTATTCTTCGCGAACTATTCATTTGTTATGTCACTGAACACTGAATGGCCGGAGATTTCTAGTGGGGTAGGCGTGTCGCATTCCTTCTTCGTCTGGGAACGCGTAACCACGAATTGAGCTACAGGGGTGGGTGATACAAGAGTCTTCTGTCCAATTGAAACTGAACAAAACTTGATGGGGACGGCTACGGCCTCGGCACAGCCGGTGAAGTATGCACATTTAATATAGCACTTCAGAATGTGAAACTTGTTCGTTTGTCCCAGGTAATCGTGTACTACCGGAAATCTGTCGTTGTTCGGGGTGAAAGGAGGAGTAGCTAGTCCAACACCACGATACAGGTACAGCTTATATCTCGAACAAGGTTAGAAATCCGGCAGCCTTTGACGGCTCTGGTCTCGACATAAGACCTCCAGGGGAGCTCTTTTCAGACATAAAATTAACGTGGTGGCCAGCGGAGCTCGATGCTGTCGAAGGGAGGGAAATTTATGCTTGCGACAATGGTGGCAAGGGGGTAGCACTAATTTGATGTACTTGATGGAGAGGGCCGCTACATAGTTGAGAGTTCTGAGTGCAGTTCGATCGAACGTGGCCCTCGACACCGCAAGAATAACATACTATCGACCTCCTAGGGAAGGACGGTACTGGGAGAATGAATGAGAAGGATTTAACGTCACGATGTTCTGATGAAGAGAGGGTTTGGAGTTTCACGGGACCTGTTACTTTTACGTACTTTGTTACATTATGCGGATGAAATTTCAACTTGCCACTTTTGGGTTTGAAGGATGAGAGCTCGTGCTTTTTTCCTTCTTTGGGTAGCAGTTGGGAACTGCGAACTGAGCCACGGCAAGAGCTTAGAGACTCTGTCAGCCTCAATGTCCCTGTGGTTTACTTAGAATATTTTCTCTAAATGGGTTAAATAAGACTACAAATCTTCATCTTCTTTAAAGAAGGGAAGCTTCACAGACTGGGTTTGCGAGATGTGATTCCGGGAGTTGATGGAAGGGGTCTCGTTTCTTGTACTCTGCATCTCCAATTCATACTAGCGAATTATTCCTCTTTTTTCTCTCTCCTTCTCTTCCTTTTCTCTTTCTTTCTCTTCCCTTTTTCTGTCCTTCTGTTCTCTTTCTCTTGCCTTTTTTTCTCTTCCTCTTTCTCTCCTTTCTTCTCTCGCTGCTCTTTCTTCTTCTTGAATGTAGGCCAGAAGATCCTTGTCTGACACACCTAGAGATTTGCCTTGCACTTTAAAAATGTCGAACGAAGACACACTAATGCTTACACTGGCTTAACGCGAAAATATGAGAAATAAAATCACAATATTACACAAAAACACATGGAAAATATCACTGAGTTCTTACTGTGCCTTTCACGGAACCGAGAGGACACACGTGGAAATAAAATTCTGCTAGCGAGCTAAACGAGGTGCACAGTCTCAAAATAAACACACAAAAATACTCATATGGCTATGCGAGTTAGATATCGACAGATCAAAAGTGAAAGATTAACTGTCCACAATTTTCACTGAGCAGAACCAAAAGCTTCCAAAACCCTTTTAGAAACAGTAAAACAAAAGAAAGCAAAAAAAAAACACCCCTTTAAAAGACCCTTTAAGGACCCTTCTAAACCTTACACAGGAAAATATAATATAAATATATATATTAACTTCATGTAGTAGGCTAGCCGAGGTTAGTGGGAGTATATATATATATATATATATATATATATATATATATATATATATATATATATATATATATATATATATATATATATATATGGTTTAGGAATAAGTTCTTGCGGTTTTATCAAATTTATTCATTACCATAAACACTTTTAGAAATATTTAATTTTTAATTCATAACAATATGCAATTTAATCAATAATGTATTATCCGTTGTTATATACTTCTTTCCAACGTTCAACTAGTTTATCGATGCCTCTGCAATAAAAATATCTGGATTTTGACTCGAAGAATTCTTCTAAATAGTTTCTTAATTCCACATCAGTATTGAACGAAACGCCGTGCAAACTGTTGGAGAGCGATCGGAACAGATGGAAATCCGATGGAGCCAAGTCTGTCAAATATACAGGATGCGGCAGGATTTTCTAATTAAGCGTATGGATGGCGTCTTTCGTCATATTGGCAATGTGAGGACGAGCATTGTCGTGTGGCAGAAGGACTCCATAACGTCGATGAGGTCACTTTTCACGAATAGCTTCGGCGAGTCGATACATTTGTTGAACGTAGAGTTCTGCATTGGCAATCTCGTTGTTTGGAAGGAGCTCATAAAGAATGATGCCTTCTCAATCTCACTACACACACAGCATCGTCTTTCGTGGATGAAGTCCTTGTTTTAATCGTGGAAGTGTTTTTTTATTGGTCTATGTTGACATAAGCACACCACTTTTCCTCGCCAGTGATCATGCGGTAAAGAAATCTGTCTTTATATCCACGAGTATCCTTCTGACGAGCAAGCAAACCTGCGGAAATCGTGGAGCGTGGAAGTTTGTTGCTTTTGCTCAAAGCGTGCGGAACCCATGCACCGAATTTTTTAACTTTCCCCATCGAATGAAAGTGAATCACTACAGTTTTTTTATCACACGCCAATTGTGCAGATAATTCTCTAGTCGAATGGCGAGGATTTTCGTGAAGAAGGTCGTTCAATCGATCTTCATTTAACTTAATGGGGCGAGTGACCAGAACGTTATTCTTCTTTAAGATTGAAACGACCGTTTTTGAAACTTGAAAACCACCATTGAGCTGTCCTTTCTGATAAAGCATTTTCTCAGTACACAGCACAAATATCACGACGAGCTTTGGTTGCGTTTGCATTGTTCCCGTCTCGATTGAAAATGAATATCAACAGGTTTCGAAAATGCGCCTTTCTTTCAACTTGACATTCCATTTTG